>OX439485.1:22225653-24625653 GCA_949320155.1 Melangyna quadrimaculata
TTTCTTCCTTAAAAGGAATTAATGCTATCGTCAAGACAAAAAGAAGAATATGGACGTAGAAGACAACTTTTAATTAAAAATATAAATGGGAGATTTTAAGTGATGAAAAGTATTTTTTCATCAGTTCACGGTTATTATAAGAAAAGTTGCAGAAAATTAAAAAAAAAAAATAATTTTTTCTTCGCACCACAAGTTATTACATTCTATGCGGAATTCCAATCGAATTTTTCAATAATGAAGAAAAGTAATCTTTTCAAGTCGCGTTTTGCATAACCTTCTTAACTAAAAACAAGATGCAACCCAAAAAACCATTTCTTTTACCTGCCACAAGGAATATGAGGATTTCAATGATTCAAAAGTATGTATCTTTTCAATAGATCGTGTTCATGTGCCTCTATTGTGTATCTACTTCTTTGTTTTTTCTTATGGCATGTGCCATATTTTTTGCCTGTTCAATATTTGGGTTAATTGCATCCCTCTTTTTTTTACAAAAACAAAGAAGTGACAAGTGATTTACCGATTATTGCACAGGTTGCCACTTCTTTGAAAATTTTTCGCGGTAGATTGAATATTTTCGCAGTAGATTTATTTTGTTTTATTCTTAAAAAAATAAAACATGTTATGTTGACAATCTGATAAATAAATAAAACATAACATTACAGTTTTCCTTTAAAACATTAAAACAACAAACAGAAACTTATAAATTATACCTACATACAAAATTATATAATAAGTGAGGGGTATAGTTTCAAAAATCTTCTTTCCCACTTTTGAAAATGTTGAGTAAAACGAAAAAACTGCTAAAAGCTCCTATTTTAATATAACATTTTGGTTTTAACGATAAAATATAAGTTTGAATTCCCCGTTATCGATTTCTTATGATTTTGAACCTATTAGGTGAACCTAAAAATTATAAAAAATCAATTTAATTTGGACAAGAAGAGTTTTTAAAATTACGGAAAAGAAGAGTTTTGAAAATATACGATTGTAACTGATAAGGAATAATGGAGTTTTGAAAATTTAGAAAACTTTTCTCACTGTAATTAATTTCTGTTTATTAAAAAAAAAACTTAAAAGAATAAAAAACATTAAAATAACGTCCCAGAAAAGCATTTGAATTATTTAAACAAAAAAAGAAAAAGCTAATAAATAACTCCAAACGTTTCAGTCCGAGTCCATTGGAATAAATGTGTCTTGAAAAAGACTACTCCGTTTTTCACAGGAAAATAGGTATTTAAGTGATTTATTTTGTCTATTTTATCCTTATGGGAATAGATGCGTTTTGAATTAAACGACTGAAATGAATGGTGTAGTTTGAAAAAAAAACACAACTTTTCATGTAATTAAAAGTATAAGAAGTAATAAGTTTTGATAAATTTTAGCTAAATACGTACATAGATGAGGACACTTCTAGAGAAAACTTCCTCATACTTAACTCATTTCTGGTAAAGAGTGGAATAAAATAGTTTTTAAATTATACCCCTCAAGGCCTCAAGTATGGCTGCATT
Source organism: Melangyna quadrimaculata (assembly GCA_949320155.1). NCBI lineage: Eukaryota > Metazoa > Arthropoda > Insecta > Diptera > Syrphidae > Melangyna > Melangyna quadrimaculata. Next base: position 22,227,162 of record OX439485.1, read on the forward strand.
CGACACAAGAGATATTTATTTGTGAAGTCGTGAAGAGTAATTTTTTTTTTCGTGAAAATAAGTGCAGTAGTTTTTTTTCAAGGCAGTAAAATCGTTAAAAAAGCAGGATATCTACTGCAACTGTAGTAAATTGGCAACCCTTGCCACGATTTTGTTGTTGTTGCACATTAGGGATTAATTATACCTCTCTTTGTCTTAGCATTTCATCATTTTATATAAGTTTTTCATTGAGAACAGTCGACCGTGAAAAAAAGTGTCAGAAAATTAATAAAAAAGTGTAAAAACTATAGATAAACAAAGTACCTTTTATTTGATTGTTAACTTATTGGTGAGTACACAAAAACAATGAGTGGTTTTAGTAAAAGGCATTTAAGGCGTTTGGTAAAAGTTGAGAAGAGAATTTTAATGAAAAAAAAAGCTGATCGGTTAAGAATAAGCGAAACAGATAGGGAAGTAATTAATGAAATTCATAACGATGAACCGGACGAAAGATTTGAGGAAAATGATTCTGAACAGGAACACAGTTTAAATGAAATTGCTTACAATGCACAAACTGAAAATAATAATAGTTTAAGGGAAAAATTAAAAAATTGGTACACAACACATAATCCTTCACGGAAATGTGTTGAGGACTTATTACAGGTGCTAGACACAGAAAATTTAAATGTACCATTAAGCCTAAAAAGTTTGTTAGGTTCAAACCAACATGAAAAACCAATTTTAAGAACTGTGGCACCAGGAAGTTATTGTCATTTTGGAATTAAGACCAATTTACAAAAAGTTGCAGAAAAAGTATGTAAGCATGATGAGGTTAATTTAGTTTTAGGCATAGATGGTTTGCCATTATTTAAAAGCAGTTCACTGGAGCTATGGCCAATATTAGGTTACATTGCTAACATTCCTTCTGTTAGCGTTTTCATGATAGGAATTTATTTAGGATCTTCAAAACCTCGTTCCGTAGACAGCTTTCTCCATGATTTCGTTGAAGAATTCAAGTGTCTTGACAAAAATGGTTGCATAGTTGCAGGAAAATTAATAAAAATAAATATAAAATATTTTGTCTGTGACGCTCCTGCGAGAGCTTTTATTTGTGGCACAAGGTCACACACTTCTTTTAATGGCTGTTCAAAATGTGACCAAGTCCGTCATACTGTAGAAAGAGTTGTTACCTATAGTACAATTGCTGGAAACAAAAGGTCGGATTCAACATTCAAGCAAAGGACACATTCAGACCATCATCAACATTTTTTTTTGTCTAGGTTAAGTGCTTTAGAATCAATCGGAATCGGAATGGTTTCCCAATTTCCGCTTGATCCAATGCACTTAATTGATTTAGGGATTTCGAAAAAAATGTTAAATGCAATTTTTCAAAATAAAACGCAATGTCCAAAACTAAGTAAAGACGCTAGAGATACTTTATCCCTTAAAATGGTTTCCCTTGCTCCTTTTGTTCCAAGAGAATTCGCTAGAAAACCAAGATCCTTTTCTGAGCTAGCTCGATGGAAAGCCACAGAGTTTCGTCAATTCACGCTATATACGGGTATAGCTGCTTTGAAAGACATTGTTGATAGTGATATATACTACCACTTTTTGCTCCTACATTCTGCCTACAGGATGTTAATGTGTCCAAAAAACTTTGCAGAGAATATTCAAACAGCTGAAAATATCATACAATACTTCGTTGAAACGTTTCCTAAAATATATTTTGAAAAAAGTGTGACATACAATGTGCACAGCTTGTTGCATGTACCCGACGATGTTAGAACACTCGGTTTTCTCCCGAAATTAGCAGCCTATAAATTTGAAAATTTTATGCTACCGTTAAAAAAAATGGTAAAACAACCAACAAAAATCTTAGAACAAATTAATAACAAATATAAAGACTATAATTTAAATACGAAGTCTACATCTCCTATCATGAAAAAAAATCAGAGAGGAATCATTCAAAGTTTAAAAACAACAAACTTATTTTTGACTTTCAAACAGCCAGATAATTTTTGCTGCATAAAAGATAATATTCCTATTAAAATTTCAAGTTTCTTAGAGGAAGGAGCATTAAAATTTATTATAGGTAAGAGAATACTTAATACTAGGGCATTTTTCTCAGAACCTATAAATTCAAAGACAGATTTAGGCATAATTTTAGCGAACAAATTTACTTCAGAAATCGATGAGAAGTTTAAAATTAATGATGTAGATTTTAAATATTTTGTTCTACCTAGAGATGAAATAGACATTTTGCTGATTCCCATTCTTCATCATTGTGTTTAAGTTTGTTTTTCAATGTTTGTGTCTTACGTTTTGATTTCATTAAGCAAAACTGTTCATACCCGAAACTGTTTATAGATCTGCCCAACCAGCGCTTTAAATGCCTCGTAATACCAATCAGTCTATTGGTAGAAAACAACTAAAACAAAATATAACATTCTTTTTTGGTGGCTGCGCCACCACCGTCGCAATGCTCGTGTTAATTTTTGTTTTAGTTGCTTCTTTTTTGTGTACTTCTTCTATGTAATTCTTCCCCTTTTGGAGACAAAAATCGCAACAAAAACCCTAGACCACGCACACACATCTCATCAAAATTTCCAGCAACAAACAAAATATGTCACAGGTAATTTTGTATGCAATATTTCGTAGTTTAACACTAACCCATGTTTTATTTTTGTTTAGCTTTCTCAATCCATCAGTGACTCTCCAATTAAAAAGCGCTCCAGGAGAGTGCTTAAGCCTACGGTAAGTGTATAGAAATACATCATAAATTAGATGCTGTGAAATAAGAGCAAATATGAGGTGCTAATTGTGGGTGTTTGACAACTTTCACAAAAGCCAATTAAGATCAAACTTAAAAGTAATAGTAAAATAATAGTTTCCCACTAGATATTCAGCCCTATTGTGAGTTTCGACTTCCACGTGAAAGAAAATCCATACGGAAAAAATGCATTTCACGAAACAACATTTTGAATCATAAAAATTGAATTAACGCCAAACACCCACATTTGGCTTTATGTCACTTGCCCTTATCTCACGGTCACGGCACATTTATAATGTACTTTTTATCTTATTCATTCTAAAGAAAATTTTTTTTTTTAACTTAATAATAATAAATCTTTTTATTTCATATATTTAAATAGAACCGAAATGAAAATGATTTGGAGTCCTTGCGAAGTAAGAATCTTAAAATAAAATCTAAGAATCAAAAATATTTAATTCACGCTTGATAGCAAAAAAACATTAAACTATATTTATGTTGTTACACATTTAGAAACCTAATGTTGCAAGATTCTGCATTTTTTCAACAGGCTAAATTTTTTTCATGTCTGTCTATTATTATTTTGCACTGTATTTTTGCTATCAACAGTTTGATATTCACGCATCAGTTAAATAAATTAAAAAATAAAACATTATTTTAAAGGTACGGTTGAGCAACTCAATGAAAACTTTGAAAATTTGTCCGCCAACTTTGCGGAGATGTCCTCGAACATCAAACAGCTTATAAGAAAAGAAGTTGTTAACACAAACGAAATTTCAGTGATATTCCCTATAAGCACCGAAGAGGAGTTAAAACAACTAGAGGAGAAAGCAGGAACGGACCCTGAGAAATACGTAAGTATTTAAGTACATTTCTGCATCGATTGTTTCAAAATGTTTGTGTAAATTTTGATAAGTTTTCCAACAAAAATGTGTTGGCTTGAGGACCAAAAGCTACAATACTTTTTTTTAATATATTGTATATATATTTATAATATATATATAATAGTGTAGTTTGCAGTTTAGCATAAAGATGATAACTCCATAAACGTATGTTTAATAAAGTCATTTAAATTTGTATCCCTTTCAAGATAGGGGAATCATTTATTTTCAATTTAATGCATATTTGTACCAAATTTGAAGCAAATCGGTTTATATGTTAAGGCTCTAGCTCCATGTAAAGTGGGCATCAAAAGGAAATGTTTGTATGGAGTTATCATATTTATACCAAACTTCACAGATATACGTATATATGGGTGATTCTAAAAATGATGGAAAAAATGCTCACAAAACCGATTATTTAAATATTTTTGACTGGCCGTTTTGTGGTATGTAAAAGAATGTTCTAATGTTTGATTAAGAGTTAATTTGTACCACTATTTGCGTCAAAAAGTGTCGTCTTGAAATTTTCATTATTTTATTTCATAGTTTGTAGAATCACCCATATAGCTCTTAACAAAAATAAACGTCTTCTATCATTTCAATTTTTTTTTAATATCCATATGTACATATGTATGTACTAATAATTTTCTTTTATTTCAGAATGATATTTTCAAAAAAATGTTTTTTGGAGTTGGGGGAATCGAAAAAAATTTGAAACATTTCTTGTCATCGGAAGTTGCGCTTAAATATAACTTCGACGGAACATGTGGGAGAAAAGCCTTTAAAAACCTTAAGCATATAAACAGATGTTTGTACAGTAAGTATTTTTTTTTTATTTCTACTTTCCAACTAGATTTAGATTTTTTATTTTATTTTTTATAATAATGATTAAGAGATACATATAAAAATTTGATATTCTTCATGAATATGTTCTCCACCTTCCAACATCTAATGCCGTTTTTCATTGGTTTCACTCAAGATTTCCTCATTCTGAAATCCAATGGAACAGTCCAAGATGCTTCTACTCAATTCTGGGCTTTGGTATCTATATACTTATATATGTGAATCGTCAAATAAAATTTATTTGCTACCACACAAAAAGTGAAATGTAAAACACGAGTGTATCAACTCAGAACTTCCAAATAATACTTTTTGTTTAATTGTTCTTAATTTGCTTATTAAATTTTACCAAAAACTTTGATTTTGGATGCAAATTAAATTAAAATGGAAAGTTAAAAAAAACATGAAGTTCATTACAGTTTAAACATGTAAAAAATATCTTGCGCACTTCACTTGCATTTGAATTTGTTTGGCGTTAGTTGTGTCTTGAATTTTGCTACACTTAATTTATTAGTTTTTTGAAGAAAAGTTATTTATATTTACTAAAAGACAAAAAATAACTATTTTATGACTAATTTTAAAAGTATGGAAAACTGAAGGCTAAAAAAGCGTCTGGGGTCAAGTTCTTAAGGAAATATTATATCAGTTTTCTTTTACAAAAGAAGAAATGCTTCGTAAATGGAGCAACCTTCTTCTTACATGTAAAACAATAAAACAAAGTAATAGGGAAACTGGAGGAGGTGCAACAAGATGGGAGTAACTACTATGACTTGTTTGTTTCATGAAGTTAAGATATGGAACAAAGCAACACCCACTCAGTAAAATCTTTATTAAAATATTTATTGTTTGGGGGTCCATAATTCATTCCAGCAAAAATCAACAAACAACGCAAATGTCTGCCGCTATAGCTTAACTTATTCAATTTACATCTAAGACAATTTTTAATTTGCATTCTAAAGAAATTTAAAGTTGTAAAACATTGGGGCATATTCATAGTCGCAGATAGATACAGGTTTAACTATTTTAATGCGAATACCAATAATTGCAAAGATTAACACCCGTATTCATAAAGAAAATATATGTAGTTATTTTAGCTCCCGTGTTAAGGAAAACTACACCATGGAATAAGAATTTTCTGGGCTCAAACTAAAGGCAATTGCTTACTGCTCCATTCGAGTCCGGTACATTCGTATTCCACGGTGTAGTTTTCTTTAACATGGGAGTTAAAATAACAATTTTTTTCTTTATGAATAAGGGTGTAATAATATAAATATTATAAATAATTTCAATAGATACCTTAAATACCTTCAGATTTGTGATTTGCTGTACTTGATGACCTCAAGTTTTCAGTGGAAAACAATGTATCTGCCTTTGCAATTGGTTGGACCACCGTCGTCGCCGGCTATCGGCGTCGCGTCGTCACGACGGTGGTTTGTCCTGCTTCGCGATCGACTTCTTTGCTAAAAAGCATTTACATTTTTTTAATTAAATCAAAAGTAGGTAGATAGATTGATTGATGCCAAATGGGAAAACAAAAAATAATTGCAACCAACATTGTTCATTTTGACATTTCAAATGTGAAAATTGTGTTTGTGTTTCTTAGAGATGTGTTTCCTAGAGATGTGTTTCTTAAGCCTGATACACATCTGTGTCGTGTGTCGTGTGTTGTGTTGTGGAGTCGTGTGTCGCTGTCATTCCATTATTTTATGCGCCACACTGCAACTCAACACACGAGACAAATATGGTTCTATGCATATGAAAAACGTTGTAGCGATAGCGACACACGACTCCACAACACAACACACGACTCAGATGTGGATCAGGCTTTAGAGATGAGGATGACTACGATGTTTTTTCAAGTTTCTATAAATGTAATTCTGATTTTTGAGATAACTTTTTGATATTTTCTTTAATTATTCCACTTTAGTTGCTTTTTGATAGTCATTTGTGCCTATAATTAATGAAAAAATGCATACAATTTGTTTTAATTTATTATTTTTTTTACAGATGCTGTTAAAACGGAGGTTCCTTCACCTCAACTGTTCAAAAAAGCAGTGCGGCAGGGATTGCGGAGGATAAAAAATCTCCATTTTAAAAAATTACAAATGCAGAACAAACAAAACGAAAAAGAAGACCTTATTGTGGATCTGTACATGCAAACAGCAAATTTTTAAGATTTTTTTTAAAACTAAGTCCTTATACCTACTTTTCTTTTATTTTTGTTTTACTTTTTTTATTTTCTTTTATTTTTTATTTATTAATTTAGTGTTAAGCCTACTAAGAAATAATAATGTTACTTTTAAAATAAATTAAAAAATAAAAATATTACAATTTGAAAAATTGAAAACTGTTTATTATTTCAATAAGTGATTGCACGAGTGAATCTTCCTCACATTTTGCATTTGAAATAAAGAGCTACTGACTAAGCCAATCACAACAGAGTGATGAATTCACTGAGAATTTTCTTCACATTTTTCATTTTAAATTAAAGTGCTGAATAAGCAACTGCCACTAATCTTGCGATTTCACAATTGAATTTTCATAAGATTTTTCATCTAAAATATTGTACTGATGAAAAAGCAACATACATTTATAAAATGAATTCACTGATTATGAAACCACCATGTTTTTCATCACCTGGGTCGGTGAATAAACAACTTCCAAAGAAGTAGTGATTTCGTTGGCGAATTTTCATCAAATTTTCAGCATGTGCTTCCCGCCTAGGACATGCCCATGTTAATTTCATCAAAGGAATCAGCTGAAAAGTGGACGGTGCAGCTGCCATTCCTCAAGGAAAAAGCTGATTTTTCCTCAATGAATTTTTGAATTTTTCCCGCTGGGCCTTGTTGCAAAGTTCTTTATTTCTTATCATTATTCACCCCCAGAAAATTCCTCACTATACAGTTCAGCCCAGCATTACCTTCCAAGTGTTTTTATTACACAATTCGTGATGAACGAGAGTTTAAATTTTCAGTCATTAATTTTGTGCACAAAATCCAGATGAAACGTACCTATGTACCTAAACTTTTCGATTTGTTTAATTGGTTGTTTCGTCTTTCGTCATTTTAAGAGATTAGGTGAGGGTAGTAGAAATATAGAGGTAAGGAAGTAACGAAAGCAGGAATGCAAATTCAAAGGGCCTTACCAATAATCAAATTAAGTAACGACTTAAGTATTTAAGGAAAATAGACCATAATTGTATGGACTATAAAAAATTAACCATACATGTTATGTTTCATATTTTAGAGTCCATGCAATATTCATTATTTAGGGTCCACCTAAATATTTAAGTCATACCATGGTTGGTTTATTATTTAGAGTCCATACAATTATGGTCCATTCAACTTTAATATTTAAGTCGTTACTAAATTTGATCATTGGTAGGGCCCAAAGACTTTTTCTGGTCGAACTTTCTGATGACGTTTTTCCTCGATGTAAGCAAAAAACGATTTGAACAAAACTGATTGAATTGAAAAATTGTTTTTCGTAATTGGATACATCTAATATACGATTGTATTTGCGAAACAAGTGATTACAAAATATTTGTATTTATTACTACTGATTATTTTCTTAAAAAAAACAAAAATTCCATGAACGTCAAAATTACGAATGGAAACACGTTCGTATTTTCGCAAACCATGTAATGATGAACGTTTGTGCCTGTCAATAAGACGAAAGACGAAACGAACGAAAAAACGAACCGTATAATCAGGCTCTAAATGTAACTGAATGTCATCTTACTTTCTATGACAGCTGGTCTATCAGAAGCTTGATCTGAATATAAAGTACTATCAAATTTAATGCGATGAACACACGGATTAACCGGTGCCAGGTGCGAACGCAGGGGGGGGGGATTTTTCAACTCTTTTTAAAATTACAAAAGTTATTCTAAAAAAAAACATTTTCTCTGAATTAAAACATTACCTGCCAGCCTGAGACAGCACAGGATTTTTTTTTTTTTAATCGACACAAAATTTAATTATTTCATAATCCTTTGCATACAAATCTCAATCAGTTAGGTATACTGTTAGAAGGTTCAACGACGAGCTATACGGGCTATACAGCGACGTTGACCTGGTAAAAAAGCTGAAAATATAGCGGCTGAGATGGCTGGGGCACGTGGAGCGTATGGACAGCAACGCACCTGCCCAACGAGTCTTCGAATCCAACCACGATGGGGGGTACGCAGCAGAGGAAGAACCCGTAACAGGTGGCGCAATCAAGTGGATGACGACATCAAAGCACTCGGTGTGCGCAACTGGAAGCGGCTAGCTAGGGACAGAGCTGGCTGGAGGGGCTTGTTAGTTGAGGTCGAAGCCCATCCTGGGCTGTGAGCGTCATCAAAAGTAAGTAAGTTAGAAGGTTCCTGCTTTCATTTAAATTGTTTTTTTCCTACTGAGAATAAGGCTGACATTTTTTTTAGTTTTTTTTTTTTTGAAATATTATTTAAAAAAAACATACGAAATTATTGAGATTTTTGATACATGGAACAAAATATTCTGTGATGGAAATACATCCTGATGATGTTATATGTACAAATAACGAATCCATTGCATTTACTTATACATACATGTCTACCTGCATGTTTTCTTTTTTTAATATTCTTTTTTTTACGGCAGAATTTACTTTTTTTTCAGCACAAACTGCTTGACCGACGCCGACTTGATTTCTACACACTTCTGATGTTTACGAACGTAATTTGTTTTGCAAGCCTGATTAAGGTGCCAGTTATGTATAGCTATCATTGGAAACCATCATTGAAAAAGTTAATTGTTGGTTTTGAGAAACTTCGAAAGTTTAATCATTGAATATTTTAATGCAGAAATATAGCTTAGGACTTCAAAATTATTTCTCCTCCAAAAAAATTAAAAAAATTAATTTTGACCCATATCTTCCCAATAACGTAACTTTTAATTTTTTCAATGATCAATGGTAAGGTTATTTTATGAGAAAAATTTTGTTTTACCTAGAAATTAAAATTAAGTCAATTAGCTTTACTTTGGCATCAAAATAATCACATATTTTTTCTTCAAAATGTCTCAAAATTGACAATTAATATTTTCAATGATGGTTTTCAATGATAGCTATAACTGGGCCCTAAGTCAGATTTAAATTTTTGTTCACGGATACAAACTTCGCAGATATAAGTTAGTCAGATGATTATGAATTCGCTTTAGTTATTATTAAAATATACGTAGTTATTTAAAACAATTTTTTGCTTTAGTCAAATAATATTCGTTTTAAAAATATTGGTACGGAATGGTTACACTTTCCAGAGGCGACTGAAAACAAATTTAATCAATTAAGTCGTTTTAGGGAAATTCGAAGATTAAAAAAAAACAATTCTATGGAATGTATACCGTTAAAAACAGTTTTTTGGAAAATAAAATGCAAGACTGGATAGCATTTCAGACATAAGAAAGTATAAAATTAGCATAAGAACTCAACAAAAAAAGACGTCAAAGCCCTGTTTTCGTTCTATTTGAGTCAATTTCAATGCAGTTTAATTAAAATTACTTTATTCATTTCAGACATGTAGTTTATTCAAAATTTGTATCAACCCTCAAAAGCACCCCCTGCGTTCACGCCAGCCTCCACCAGCATTAATCCAATGTGGACACTGGGCAGGCATTGTATCTATGTCTGCGCCAACGTGGTTTGTTGGGTGAAATATTTTATGGGAAAACCAGAGGATAGGTACACATAACGACATGGATATCTACTAAGGTTACATATTCAACTTTTATCTCGTGGAAAAACTGGAAACTCAAAAATTAAGAGTGAAATTATGCGAGGAAGTTAATTTTTCCAGCCAGGTAGGTACCTATATTTGTCACAAACATATTTAATATTAAAAATCTTTGAAAGCAATAATTGTTTCTTACTAAAAGGTTTATTCACTTTCCTATAAGCTGTTAAGTATCTCTACTAATAGTCCGGTCAGGAAACCGAAGCCAGTGCGTTTTTTGGGGGGAAGTTTTTTTTTATGATTGAATATTATTTATGACATGATTTAGGTGAAATTTAGCCTGGGAGTCATTTCTGAAATTTTGGCGTTTAGCCGCAATTTTGAAAATGGCGCCCAACGTTCCTAATATGATAAAACTGTCAAACTATTTAGACAATTTAGTTTGTGTTTAAGATGTCGTTGTGTTGGTCTGACAAAAAGAACATGATCCGCACCCCCCCCCCCATTAAATAATTATTTTAATAAAGCATTTTTCATACAAAAATTGCTCTCTAAAAAAATTAAATAAATACTGTAACGATACTTTACGATAGTTAAGGGTTCCAAGTATGTGTACACAAATTTGCGCCAGCTTAAATGTCTAACTTTGACCACAGCATTGATGCAAACATTTCGCGGTGCACTTATTTAACATTACCTCTCATGCCGAACCTATCAGCCCGATTTGAATAGGGTTTCAATATTTCATTTTGTAATTCCCTAGAGTATCTGAGTCCACATTTACAGTAGAATTGGACCATTTTTTATCTGTCAGTTTAGCGCTTCAAAACTACTCTGTTTTTTATAGCTTTTTTCTGACGTCAACGCTGTATAGCACCAAAAATATAAAACCAGAAAGTTTTAAATAAATGTCTTCTTGTGGAGAATTTTATAACAAACAAATTTAGTTGCAATGTTTTTTTTCCTAAGATGCATGTTTACAAAGTTATATAGGAAAAGAATAAAAAACAGTGAATGAGTGAATAATTCACTTTCTTGCACGTTTTGATTTTTCCTGCAAATAGCACACTTTTTTGAGCGGGAGCAACCTCATATTCTCTTTGTTTAAGTATATTATTTCTGATCGAATACCACAAAATCTAAGATACTATATGTTACATACATGCAAAAATCTAATTTGCCTGGACTACCTGTTCATTTAACTGCAGTTGTTTACAATTCCACAAAAATGGCAGCAGTTGCACCATTATGATTCTGGTAGGTAACCCCATGACGAAGATGCATTTAGACAACATTGCCTCCGAAGTCACTTGCAGGCTTATGAATATAAGAACGCAAGACTTTTAAAATGCATACTTCAACTGATTTCCTTTGAAGATAGCGACAGAGAAGATGGGTTTAATGACTGATTGCAAGATATGGAATGTAGCTTTATCTATCACATTGATGTCATTACAGTAATTCAGCATACGTACAAAGTATGTCAATCTCATTATTATTGGATAATCAGTCAGTTATCAAGCTATAACTGCTTAAAATAAAACAATTAATTTTTGTATGGGGGGGGGGTATGGTTGGGTGGAATGGGGGGTGGGGTCATGGTCTTTTTGTTAGACCAACACAACGACACCTTAAACAAAAACTAAATTGTCTAAGTAGTTTGACAGTTTTCTCATATTAGGAACGTTGGGCGCCATTTTTTCAAATTGCGGCTTAACGCCAAAATTTCAGAATTGACTCCCAGGCTAAATTTCACCTAAATCATGTCATAAATAAATTTCAATCATAAAAAAAAACTCACCCCCCCCTGTTTCCTGACCGGACTATAACCTATTTTATTTACAGATAAAATAATAATTTCAGTTGTTCAAAAGTCTTTAGCGTGAAATAAAATCAAGAATATTACTGACTTATTACTTCATAGTTGATAAATAGTTAACTATTTATAAAAAAAATAAAACACATCTATTAACTTCCATTATTTTATATACTTAACTTATACATATTATGCTGTCATGCAATAAGCCGGCTAATCTATTCGCTTTCATTGCATTGAGGCTAGAAGGAATAAAGGTAACAATGATGAAAAAGGAGATATAACAAAACTATACCTACGTCCAACATACCTATACACAAAAGTATATTCTAAAGATATAATTGACGATCTTGCAATTGATTAAATAACTGTATCAACAAACAAGATACCAATGAATCATTATCAATATCTATTATCATAAACTAGACTTGCCGAATCGAGATACAAAAAAGCAAACTCCATGAGTATACGAAACGTACCTACGTATGAATAGATACATAAAAAACGCGATCACTTTGTTCATTGTGTTTAAGATGATATTGCATCGCATCCACGCTAGGTGATGTAGGTATAAGTCACTCAAGCAGATAGAGAAAAAGTATATAATTTCAGATGGAATTTTATATCATTGCGCTACAAATGTTCGCAAAATATTTTATAAATAATAAATCTCTATCGAGAAGATGCTTATTTTGTATACCCACTTGTTGATAAATTCTTTCTTCTAAGAATAACACAAAATATCTACACATTTTCAATTGATGAACAGCATCATGTGTGATGGGTCTGACATACGAAACTACACACAAAAGAACACAGGAAAACTTCTTGCAAAGTTCTTTATTTTCTATCATTCACATTCACCCCCAGTAAATTGCTTCACTATATAATTCAGCCAGCATTTCCTACCAATTGTTTTTATTACACAATTCGTGATGAAGCAAATAAGATTAACTAATTTCTCGAATTACCAAATCACCTTTTCATCATTAACATACTACAAACTTAGCATTAATAAGAAAAAAAAAACCCATACCTTGTATGTACGCCCGTCTTTTTGAGGATTCCCTTCAGTAAGTCCGCCAGTGGGTCTCCGCCAATGGCCCCAAAGAATAGGCAATCAGTCCCCAGCTGTTTTAATATGCGTGTTGTGTTTAGAGCGGAACCACCACAGTTCACTGGTGCCATCAAGCTAAAAGAACAATAAGAAACGAGGTAAAAAAAAAAACAATAAACAACAAAAATAAATCTACTCCTTCCTTCGTTCGTTCTTTCAATGGGGATGTGGAGCGATTAGCAGGTCTACAATAGTTCCTAAAACGAAATGGTCACCAAATAAAACAACAACAAAAACTGGCAGTATACAATCGTTCTGATGATAGAGCAAGTGTTTCTATAATTTTGTTGTTGTTTTATTTCCGTGGGCTTGCGTTACTTTGTTTTCTTGTTCATCGATGCACAACCAGAACCGTCACCCCCCCCCATAATGCCCCAGCAAATGTACGTACCTGCCACATATTTCTTCGGAAATTTTCGTCAAAGTCTCGATATCGATTTCGCCCTTTTTATCCAATGACAGCTTGTAACGCTTAAGTATCTCCAAATCATTTAGCTGGACCGTTGCATCGAGTAGGACATTACCGAATGCGATAACTTTTGGTCTACCGCTGCCAATAATTCTGCGGCTACCGCTTCTAATCTTCGAGGGCGACGACATACGTGTGACAAAATCTTCGCGAACTGTTACACAACGACAACCCATTCCACGCAAATAATATTTTTTTAAGAGTAGTACGAGCAAATTAGTTCTCAAAAATAAAAACAAAAGAGACAACAAACACAACACTAAGAAGTGGATGAGCTTTTTTATCAGTCTGGGAAAAAGTCCATAAAATATTTTGATTGATTAATATAAACAACTGATTTCACAAAATCTAGAATCAAATTTTAAATCACATTAATTAAACAATAAACAAATTAACTAAAATGATGTTTAAATTTTGACTCACTTTCAGAATACCTTCAAGCCATCATGAGCAAATTGTTAATTAAATAATTGTTTAATTAAATTAATAAATTTTTTAACGTGATTTAAAATTTGATTCTCAATTTTATGAAATCATTCAGGTGTTTAAATTAATTAATCAATTATTCGACTACCTATCTTTGTTTATACAATTTTTTTTAGAGAAACAAAATCGAACAGGAGGAACACTCAATGCCAACCGTCGCGTGCATTGTTTAGGATCTAACTGTAGGACAGCACACAGCAATCGTAGTGGCATATCTTTAAGTCCAGCAAAATGAATGAATTTCATGATAAAGGCAGGGGCATGTACGTACACCTATTTCCGTTCTTTGGCTACCCCATCGACCCAACATGTTCATGGTTGGCCGTTGGCGTCTCATTGTCAGTTCAGTGAAGTGGAAAAAGTTTACTAAAGCTACAAGTTTCAAGTTTGAGGCAGCAGAGAACTTAACTATTGGAAAGTCTCCAACTGAATTTGTTGTGTTTTGTATTTCTCTTATGAGACTGTAGATGGCGGAGTTTGAAAAATATACAGTTATAGTAATGCATTATTGTTTTTAGGCGCATTTTTTTGACAGATGTCAGCGAAGTTAAGTGGCCTTTGTTTCTCATTCAGTGAAGTAAACAAAATAATTTGTTAAGGAAAGTGAGTGCAAATAGTAAAAGTTTAAATAATTATAATTAATAAACTAGTGCTTAATAGAGTCACAATAAATAGTGCTTAAAAGTTTTTAAATGAGATAAAACGAATGTCAGTTAAAATTGGTAAGTTAAGAAGTTTAACTCGAATTTTTACTTTGTGTGTGATATCATTTTTTCTTTTGACTTTATTGCACCAAGGGTTGCCATTAAATTTTTAAAAATTTTTTTTTTAATTTTTTTGTATTTGATCAACTTTAATTTTTATAATAGTCAAGTTATTTTAGATATGTGCGTTGGAACGCAAATTAATTTTAATGGAACATGTTGGATTGTGTTTTTTTAGTTTTAAGGGTTATTCCATACACGCGATGCGAATCATTAGCTTACCAAAGTTTATGTTGTTAGTTTCTGTATCTGTCATATTACCTAATTGTTCTATAGATTAAGCATTGGTTTCGTGAGAGGTTTTGATCAAAACTTAAATTACGCTAATGAAGAAAGAGATGTCCAAAAAAAAGTGATTTTTGAACGGACGTGTGTCCGTTGGTCTGTTTGCTAGAGTCATCATAGAGAATGGACGAATTTGGTTCAATTTTGGTGTGAAACATTTTTATCTTATTCCCTAAAGCTAAGTAAAAAGTTTCTCAACAAAAAAAACTGCATGCATTTCTTATAGGAAAGATCAAAAAATAACTGACGGTTAAGTTTTTTTTATCGAGCTGGTCCACAGCTGAAAAATAATTTACACTCCCCACGACTATTTTTTCGAACAAAACAATACCAGTGACAAAAAAAGAAGATATTTTTCATTTCACCCCAGATGTTCTAAAAAGCAATTTCTCACCACTACTTTTACTTGCGATATAGGTACTTATGGTAAGTTATGGGTTCTTAAAAAAAATCGAACCCGAGGTAATAATATTCCCTAACATTACGATGATAGAGATCGCGAAAAAAGTGGGTCCCGCAATTCTGTCTGTCTGTCCTCGCCTCTACAGTCTAAACGGCTGTAGGGATTTTCCTTAAACTTGGTATAAAGTGTTTTTTGAGTAATATGCCCAGACGTTTTTTTAAATTTTTTTAGGACCAAAAATAACGGTACCTGCCATACAATTTTTTTTTTTCGCCAAAATGGAAAATAATATTTTTCTCAAAAACGGGTCCGAGGATTTTATTAAAAAAATTCAAATAAATTCAGTAATATTATTTTTATTTTCATAAATTCAATATTTTGGGTACCTCCAGTACATCCATTTTTTTGGTTTTTTGATTTTCTCGAAAACAGCTAAGTTGAAAGTTGAAGAAAGTATAAACATTATTGTGAACCAAAATTAAAAAAAAAAAATTCTGAAAACTAAATATTTTGAAAAGGACTTGGTCAGATAGTTTCGTATTATTTTGTAGAATATTTTAAAAAATCATCTTTCTGAACTCAAAAATAACGGTACCTTCCATACAAATGTTGAAAAACCGTGAAGAAAAAAATTATTTTTCTCGAAAACGGCTGAAAGAATTTTGATAAAAAGATGTGCGTTTACAATTTAAGGTATGGTCAATATTTTGATGAAAACAAATTTTACCATAAAAGGTTAATAACGGTACATGTCATAGAACCGATTTTTTTGTTTTCGAATTTCTCGTTCACGGCTGCTCCAATTTCAACCAAAATTATTATACAAGAGCTCCTTCACAATTCAAAAAAATTTTGCATATACACATTTTTCAAAGGATTATTTTTGGGTTTAAAAAAAAAAATATTTTTTTTATTTTGTATAAAATTGTATTTTATTAAATACTAATTGTTGGCATACTAGATTTTATTTTTGAAAATGAATGAATAATTTTATATATAAAAAAATAATTTTTAAGAAAACCGATCCAACGATTTTTATTTTTTTTATATTTCACGAATTCATATTTATCAAACAAATTATATGGCATACTTGATTGTGAGCTCTAACTCTCAAAGCCATTAAAAAAATAAATAGTAATTTAAAGTAATAATTTATTTTTTTTTTAATGATATCATAATATTTTGGAAGCAATATATATATACTTGTACATCATCAATTTCTAGCTACGTTAAAGTTGTTACCTACGAGAGCCAGTTTGTGCGATCCAGTCATGCCCATTTTATTTTTCGGTAAAAAAAAACTGTATACCAGGCTTAAGAGATAAATTTTGCTGATCGAAAACAGTAAGCTGCGATACAACAATTTCTCTTTTGATGAAGTTTAATCGAAAACGGTTTAACATTTTTGATTAAACCTCATACATGTAATGTCTAGATAAGTCTTTATAATAGGTACTGCATAGGTATACCAAGTTTTTGCTTAAAAAAAAATGCGAGCAACGGAAATAATGTTTTGAAGTTTTTAAAGCAAACTGGCATTTTGTCGGAATATTCCCTATAATATCTTGTCAATGGCTTTTAGCTGATTTTGTCAAACTTCAGCATTTTAGTACTTCCAAATTCGTTAAAAATTATTGCGTTTAAAATTTGTATGCAAAGATTTTTTTTACGAACAAATAAAATCAAATATCAAATAAAATTAAAAAAAAGTACGTATACGCCCAAGTGTACCATTGATTATTATTTTTTTTTTTTTTTGTTACAGTACTGAACCTCTTTGGCTTACTTGAAAATCTTAGAAATAAATACAATCAAATTTGTACGCGGTTGTAGATTGATGTGCTTATAAGGAGTTATTGCACAAATATAATTGAAACCACAATTCCTATAGTACTTGGATGTGCTTAACATTGTTGTTGAACATTTGTAGATTGATTAATGTTTGTTTGTTTGTTCGTCTTCCAAATACAGAATCTAGCCACAAGCTGAAATTATGAAAAAAACAGAATTTTACCACCTACCTTATTTTGAAATTTGGCCATAGAGAATTTTAAAGTACAGAATTCTGAAATACATAATTTCGGTGATACAGAATTTTTAAATAATTTAAAAACGGAAATTTTATAATACAGATTTTTGAAACTCAGAAATCTTACCCGCTCAAGGTCAAATTTCAAAAATATCATAATCTTGTACATATTAAACATATAATGATGCATTTTATGAAAAAGTATTTCATAGAAAATTTGTTGATTTTTTAATTAGTGTGAAGAATTTGTAGCTATATATGTAATTTATCAGAAAAAAATTCCAAGTGTTGTTTTTAGCTTATCTAGAATGAATAGCTGCTATACAACGATTTATTTTTTTCAAAATTCCTCGGAAACGGCAAAAGTTTTTGCCAAAGTATTCTCAAATATCTCTTCAATAGCTTGATTGATTTTGTCATTGATTTGCATTTTACTTCTAAGCTATTCAAAAAATATTTAAAATGTGTACCTATGTATATAAATAAATCAAAGACAAAATCAACTTTTTTGACTTTTTTCCCAAATTTTCTTGTTTTGTTTTTTGTAAATCAAAAATTTTAAACTTGTAATTTTCACTTGTTTTGAATATTTTCCTTTAAGAGATATACAAATATTTTCGTACATTCTAGTTCTCAATTTGGTTAGTGCATTTTGTTTATTTTTGACTAAAAGTGTAAAAAAAAACTGCAAACGCTTTATGAAGAAGAATAAATAGTTTAATACATTTTCTGCAAAAAATGTATCAATGGTATTCAGCGTACAAGAGAAACATGCGAAAAACCAATACTTTCAACAGTATTGACATTTTTGAAAATCACAAATATTTTCTAAGCAATCACCCGTAGAAAAAGAAAAACTTAATCTTTGGTATGTAGAAAACGGCATAGTCTATATCTATACGAACAATCAATTACTTTTTGATAACGCTTATTAAAAATTTGGGTCTTTTAGATAAATTAATAAAAACACAAGACATTTTTTGTAAAATAATGCTCGAAATGCCAAAGATAAAAATTTGTTAGTAAATACACAAACTATTCGAAAAAAAATTGTTTATATTTTTATTAATTACAAATTTGAGGTCAATACCCAACTAACATTTCAGCTTCGGTTCGGCTTAATAGAATAGGCTTTAGAAGTTCCATAAGACATTTGTAAAGTTTACTTAAGCATAAAAAGGAGAATGTTATACAAGCTAATATAGCTTGTATACGTGATTTTGGAAAATCTTCTTATAAACTTATTCGCAGATCTTTTAAAAGTAGCAGATTGTATAAAAGCCTAAAGAAGCCGATACGAAGTTTTAACGAGCGATATTGGAAATTTGAATGACACTTCAACTTGACAGATAGCTTCGGACATGGTTGAATAAAAGTGAAATACAAGTCTTATAGAAGGTGAACAAAAATAAATAAAAAAAAAGAGAGATACATTTTTATTTTTTAATGTGATTTTTACTGCATTTTATCTGAAATCAAGTATCAAATTCAATTATTTATTAATTATAGTATTGGAAACAATTATAAAACATAAATTATATTTTCACCTCACTAGGGATCGAGCACTCGGGAACTGCTACGTGACAGTCCATCACTCTAACCACTCAGCCATCTTAGATATAATTTGGAAGATGCAAAAACTTAATCAGCCTTTTCCTTTTTTAAAACTTTAAATTTTCCTTAAATAAATCCGAGCTTCTTTAAAAATTTTCACACATGAACAAGATTTCTTTAACTCTCTTATACATTTCGCGGGAGGAAACAAATGTACCTAAACGATTTGTTTAGCAGTCCCCTTGCTCCATATTCATTTCAATAGTCTTAAAATAAACTAAGTAATAATGCATATTTTTGATAATTTCAATGCAAAAAAAAACACGGCCAATTAAGAACGATTAACAGAATAGGTGTGCTCATTAGGGGTGTTACTTTACAATCATCTGCTTATGTTCGGGGAAAAGAAAAATAATTAACTTTATTTGAGAATTTAAAAACAATTTATTTAAATTCTTAAATTAATTATGGTCTTCACTTTAAATAGAACAAAAACATAAAAGCTGACCGTGACGTCACATAAATACCCAGATATACGAAAATGCCGAATGTTATGTTTATCAGATGAGCATAAACCTCATTTCTGTTTATCGTGCATTGAAGCTTATGTCTTAAACCAACGAAAAGTAGCTTTCCGAATGCTCAAAAATACAAATCAAGTAAAATGAATTATCTTTCTCTCCACTTGTTCAATTTATTCAATATACATATATAATTATAAATGTGAATAGTTTTTTTAAAAAGCTTCTTTAAAATGACTTATACAAATTCGAGCTTCTTCTTAATTATAGATTGACATATTGGCCGCGTTCGGGTACGTCGCCAATGGTATCTAGATTTGTTCATGTTGTTGTAATGCCTAAAGAAAAAACCAGCCGACGCGACGAACCAAACAGGTGATATCAAAAAGGAATCTAAGGCTATCCCAAAAATGTTCGGATCTGTTTGGATTAAGGCTATGCAGGGCGTATCATTCACAATCATCAAAAATAAATGACAAATAAATAATGCTAAACAACAAAAAAAAACTGCTGTCGGCGAATGTTCCGCACCGCTTTCTCGTTGGTTTGGAAGAGATACTTCACTTGTTTTTCGTTTGGTTTGGTTACATACACGGTTTTGGTCGTTCGAAAACGTATCAGATGCTAAAGTAGATACCATATGTCTGCCTACCACCCGAACGTGGCCATTCTTTTATGATTCTTTAGTATTCATAAAAGCTTATTGAAAATGGTTACAGAAAACTTTTAAAGGCAGCAACTTATATAAAAATTTTATGCAGCCTTTTTAAAGTTACATCTTCAATCATCTTCTGTAATATCAATTTTAGAAGCCTATTCGAGTGACAGCTCGCAAACTCGGTAAGTCTTCTTTTTCTTATTTCTATTCGGCTTTAAAGAAGTAGTATCCAGCTCGTTACATGTATAAGAAATTTAATTCCGCCGAAGCTTTATATAAAGTGAAACCTGCGGCACATCAATATTTTTAAACTAAAAGAAGCTGAATTGTTAGTTGGGTAAAGAACTAAATTCCCAATAAACAATAAACATTTTGAAAATATATGACTTCTTCATGGGCTATAGGACTTGTATTCATTTGTTAAAATTTTTATTAGATGCAACGTTGCGAGTGTGATTACAATATTATAGTCTTCTTAAGGCCTGTCAAAATTCAATTTTTTTAATACAAAAATCATTTATATTAATTAAGTTAAATGCTTTTAAATAACAACAGCGATGCCGGCGGCAGGAAAAACGCATGGGTTCTTGCGCTGCTCCTTGATATACATCACATATGCGCATGCACATAACACTGCATATTTTTTTCTAACATCCGTGAGTAGGATAGTGGTCATGATCATTAGGCTAGGCGCATATTGAAACGCGTTCGGCGCGAGTGACGCGACACAGCACAGCACGAGTTTTTGTAAACAATATAAATCAATAGCACAACGCATATTGATAGAGCGGCACCACATGACCTGACGCGCGTTTTCCGAAAATCGCGTGACACAGTGATCGAAACACAGTTATCCTTGCGAGACCAGCGCGTGTTTGTTTTTTTTTTGTCAGCCAAAAAATTAAATTATAAACTGTCGTTGGTTACGAAAATAAAAAATGGTTTGCTTTTTTTAGAAATGAGTTGTTTTTTTGTATTAAGTTTATTTCAATTTATCAATATATCAGACGATTTTTGCTTCAATTAATTTGTATTTTGACAGAAGACACGCGAATCAATTTGCGGAGACATATTCGGAATATGCAGACACTCGTCAGGTATGCGCCTAGCCTTAATCACCGAATGAAATGATACAAATCAGCTTTTGGAAGCATGATTACATCCAAAACATTGTTTTGCATTCTTCTTCTTTTACTTTCGATTGTTTTGTGTTGATTCTAATTTTTATTTCGGAAAATTCTCAAAACTCAGACAGCAATAGCATATACATATAATCTGATGAGTTAACAAGAAAAGTTTACCCATTTAAGCATTAATTAGTTATTTATTCAAATTTATCTTTTCAATACCAACTTGTTGATTTTTAACGTAAATCGCTGGCGATGGCGCTGAGCTGGTTATCATCGTGACGTCTGTTTTAGCGTGTTTAAAAGTAGTAAGAACTGGAGAATTCAATCGATGAAGCATGCGATAACCAACGCACAGTGGCGCATATTGACTTTTTTGGTTGCAAAAATCATAACCCGTAAACAAATCATGATAATTTTTGTTTTTCAGCTTGAAGTAAATTTCGAAAGCTATAAATTTTGTGAATTTTAAGAAAAAATATTTTCAGGGTGTTTCAAAATTTTCTGCTGAAATACGACTTTCTCCCAATAGGAAATTGACTTAAATCTCCTTAAACCGCAAATAAGCAACTAGCAGCTGGTTTTCTTAGTAAATGTTTCAGAAATAGTCAAAGATAAATTTCCGTTGAGTTTAGACCAAAGGATTTTTTATAACTCAACTCAAAATCAAAAAATTGAGCCAAAAACGGCTTTCAAAAATCTTAAAATTTTGAAATAAAAAAAAAAAAATAAAAATGGAATCGTAATTGTAATTCCTTTTTACAAGCTCAAATAAAAAAAATATAATTTTTAAACAAGGTTTTTAGATTTTAACCCTAAAACTCAGAAATTTTTCATAAAACAATTTTTTTTTTATATATGAAGCGCGCACTAAAGGGGGTTTTACTACCCTTTAAATGTTTAAACACAGTCCGAGCGTTAGGAAAATAGGAAAGGCACATTGGTTTTGAACCTCTGAATATCGAAATGGCAGAGAAAAATAGTGTCAGGTAGAGCATTCCACATTCTTGTAGTGGGACTAAAGAAAGAATCTCTATACTTAACAGTACGTCCGAAGTTAGGCTCAAGGGTAAACTGATGGGAATTCCTAGATTTTAAAAATAAGGAAACTTTGACTACCTGTATCATCCGAATCCTTCGACCGATTTTAAAATTTCTTTCGTCTTTTGAAGCTTCCAATATTTCCTAATCCAGTAAATAAATTAGTTTTGGATTTTAAGCACACGCGAAAACCGAATTTGGCAAGCACTTTTGCAAAAAAGCGCCACAGTGTGACGACACAGGTCGCACCGGCATTTGGTAAAGCCCCGCAATGAATTTATGTATATCATGCATGAACTTCTTGAAATTTTAGTAATGTTGGGATTTACTTAATACAATTATTGTGATGTCAAGGTTTAAAAGACGTTTATCTTGTGAACAAGTAAAACTTACATGAGACGTGTTTGCTGACAGAGATAATAAAATTTATTCAATATTATAGTCTAACCATGAGAGCTTTTGGAAACGAAAAATAAAATAAAATAAAAGTTTTCGTCGTGACGTCCGTAGGTTTGATTTGTGCGTCCGACCATCGAGCACAAGCCTAAACGGGTTGAAAAATTGCACATGACGTTGAATTTCGTGAGAATTTATTTGGTTAATAAAGCGGGGTATAAAGACTTCAGATGAATGACTGAAACGATTTTCGGCTAACCACTACATTTTATTGAATACTCTTATATGTATAATTAATTAATAAAGCTATTTTGTTGCACTTTCTAATTTCTAATTAATTAAAAATCAAGTAGAAATTGTGTAAAGGTAGGTTTTTTTTTTGTGTTCAATTATTGTTGCCGAGTGCTTCAATAAAATTAAAAAAAAAAACATTTTTATCACTAACCCGATATAAAAAACGTGTACTAAGAACACTTTTATCTAAATGACATGAAATTTGTGTCAAAAAAAAAACTTACATGACTCAACACAAATATAATATTTTGTGTAAGCAAACAGACAGTGTCTTCTTGCTATAGATAAATGAATCACAAAAATTAAACATTGCATATGAATATCTTCCCCACAAGGTTAATATATATAACCAAAACGATTAATATGAAAATATTAATTTGAAAATAGGTATATTATTTTGTATTAATCTCGTCAAATTGAATCATAAACAAGATAGTACAGGTACCTAACTATGTGTATTTGTATATGATCAAATATAACGGTAAGTTTTAGATAACTGTATACATACCTACAAGAAATGAATACTAGTCCAAACAAAATACCAAAAAAAATCGAAAATATCTACAAAAATTCGGGAGGAGAATTTTATTGTTTTATTTTAAAGAGTATCTCTTGGAGATTCTTAAACCATATTTTTCCAATAAAAAAAACCATCTGCATCGTCCGCCATTTTGAAAAAGGTGTTTAAAATCCTTTACTCAATTTTCTCAACAGCTATTAGTCGTAGAGTAGTTATTTTTGTTTACTTTTGTAGAATGACATGTTCTCTATAATTTTTGTCTTAAATTTTTTTTTGAAAGCTCCTTTTCGAATTTAAAAAGAGTTTTTCAAGTTCATCTCATCCAATATCCATGCGAACCAAAAATCACTTTGGATCCTTTTTATAGAACATTAAATTTCCTACATTTCTGTTTATTTTGATTTTATGTAAGTCAACTAAGGCCTAGTTCACACGAGATTACACCGCACGTTTTTTATCGTATTCGGGTTTTACCGAACAAACAGCGGGGTGTTCACATGGCGCTTTTTGATTCGATTAAAAATCGAAAAGCTGCCGGATAAATAAGAATGTACTGCATAATGAAGTGGAAACGCTTCATATTCGTATTATTCGTCATCTGGAGCGTAGCAAAACTTCTAATCTGTTCAAAATGCTATTTAAAAATTATAGAAAGAAATAATTTGAAATGAAATATTCTGTGATATTTTATTTTCGGAAATAAAACATATGGGGTGAAACGAAAAATATCTTTTTTTTCCCCACATAACATTGTCACTGACGCGATTTTTATACAAATTTTGTGATTTGTACCACAAAATGGGTTTTTGTTCCACCAATAAAACTAATAAAAAGGTCCAATAGTGTCTATATTCGCTAAAGAGTCGGCCGCCATATTTATATAAAATCGTAAGATCACTCCTTTCTTTACATAAGATGTTACAACACTGACCACACAAAATTCCTATGAATTTTTAAAATTTCCCAGTTTAAATGGCGACTTGAATTTTAATGGAGAAAGAGTGAATAAAATATATTGATTACTGAATCATACAAATAGATGTTAAGACCTCGATACCATCATTAACTTAAGGCGGGACACACTTCTGACAATATTTTTCTAGGTACATAAATTCAAATAGAGAGTAAAAACGTGGGTCAACCTCACTGATTTTGGCGGATTCACTGAGGTTCAATAAAGAATTCAAGCATTTAATAAACTGAACTATTGTCGAACTAAAGATAATCCGCAAAAATCGGTGGGTTAAAATCTTGAGCCAGTGTTTAACCACAGTTTAAATGTTTTATTTGACATAACATAAAATAATATAGTAGAGTAGAGTATTTGATTTAATAAATATCACAAAAGTTTCCTTTTGTTGTTTTCCATTGGGTTCATTCACTCAATCTGAAATCGAGTGGAACAGTGCTAATTGATACAACTCATTTTTGATCTTTTGTCTATAGATAAATAATAGAAACTGAATAACTTCTTATTCTCATACAAATATAGCTTTATCTAAAACTAACGTTTTCGAGAATATCTTCTCATATTCAGGTTTTTAAGCAAATTCGCTTAAAATTTGCTTAAAAACCTGAAGATGAGAAGGTATTCTCGAAAACGTTAGTTTAAGATAAAGCTATATTTGTATGAGAATAAGAAGTTATTCAAAACGCTAGTTTTAAATAAAGCTATATTTGTATGAGAATAAGAATTTATTCAGTTTCTATTATTTATCTATTAAAGAACTCATACAGTGCCAAAAAAGTAATTTAATACTATATTTAATTTAATTAATTTAATCTTTTGTCTAATTCAAAATATATTTGAATCGATTGAAATTTATATGATTTAAATCCCCCAACAGTTATAAAACTACAACATTTGTAGAGGAGCATAATCATGTATAATTTTTTTTATTTTTTTTTATTGTTAAATTTATCATCAAATTTTGAATTTACACACATACATTTTGTGTGAATTTTTTTTTTTGAGATTTTAACCTTTATTTTAATCACAATCCATTTTTTTTTGTAAAAAAGTGATATAACCAATATAAGCGCCGCACCTGTTGAAATAAACATAAAACATTTGTTGACATTATTTTAGAGGAGACATAGACTAATATACCTGGTAAGTTTTGTCTCAATATTTAACAAAATCTCATCTACTTTTAAATTTAAAGTTTCGAAAATCAAACTGATCTTTCACTTAATCACATTTTTAGTATGAAGTTTTTCAAAATTTGACGATAATTTTTAAATATAAATTTAGATCACCATTTCCCGATTAATTATTTATCTCAATCATAAAGAAACCCCTGGTTCGATGAAGAGTGCCGACTAGCGCATGCAGCTAAGGACGAGGCCTACCAGGCAATGCTGCAGACTCGAACAAGAGCTGCTGAGATGCCCGATGAATGGAACCTCGGTATAGTGCGCCCCATCCATAAAAAGGGAGATGTTCTGAAATGTACCAACTACAGAGGAATTAGTCTCCTAAACGTCGCTTATAAAATCTTGTCGGCCATCCTGTGTGACCGCTTAAAACCTTTTGTCAACGATCTGATCGGCCCTTATCAGTGCGGTTTTTAGGCCAGGCAAGTCAACCGTCGAACAAATGTTCACACTCCGACAGATTTCAGAAAAATCCCGGGAATTCCAGATCGATACACACCACCTTTTTATCGATTTTAAAGTCGCGTATGATAGCGTGAAAAGGGACGAATTATACAGAGCCATGTCGAGTCTCGGCATCCCTGCCAAACTCGTCCGCTTGTGCAGGATGACGATGGAGAAATCTCGCTGCTCCGTCAAAATTGGTAAGAACACCACCGATTCCTTTGATGTTGAGAAAGGATTGAGGCAAGGCGACGCGTTATCATGCAACCTATTCAACATCGTTCTTGAAGCCATTGTACGCAACGCACATGTCAGCACCAGCGGTACAATCTATCAAAAGTCCGTTCAATTGCTTGCATATGCGGATGACATAGACATTGTCGGCAGAACGAAGCGAGCTGTGGCAGGGGCATTTGCGAGCATTGAATCGGAGGCGGCTAGAATGGGATTGGATGAGGACAAGACGAAGTATATGCTGTCATCGAGAGAGGAATCTCAACATCGTCGACTCGGGCAAAATATCACGATGGACAGATATAACTTCGAAGTTGTCAAGGACTTTGTCTACCTGGGCTCCACTATTACATCGCAGAATGACATCAGTGCAGAGATCAAGCGAAGAATTACTCTTGCCAACCGCTGTTTCTTCGGTCTAAGAAGGCATTTAAGTAGTAAGGCCCTCTCTCAGAGAACCAAGGAGACTTTATACAAAACCCTAATCATCCCGGTCCTGCTTTATGGGTCAGAAGCATGGACACTGAAAGATTCGGATAAAAATCTGCTAGGGTGCTTTGAGAGGAAGATTCTTCGTGTGATTTTCGGTCCGGTGTGTATCGAAGGAGTATGGAGGAGAAGATTCAACGACGAGCTATACGGGCTATACAGGGACGTTGACCTGGTTAAAAAGCTGGAAATACAGCGGCTAAGATAGCTGGGCCACGTGGAGCGTATGGACAGCAACGCACCTGCCCGACGAGTCTTCGAATCCAACCCCGATGGGGTACGCAGCAGAGGAAGAACCCGTAACAGGTGGCGCAATCAAGTGAATGACGACATCAAAGCACTCGGTGTGCGCAACTGGAAGCGGCTAGCTAGGGACAGAGCTGGCTGGAGGGGCTTGTTAGTTGAGGCCGAAGCCCATCCTGGGCTGTGAGCGCCATCAAAAGTAAGTTATCATAAAGATCTATTAAGTATTATTCAAGTTTCAAGCCTGGCTTAATCAGGCTTATTTCATAATTTAATTATTGTTTTTAAATAAAATAAATAAATTAATTTTATTGAGTTATTTTTATTGAAGTGCACCTACTTTTTTCCCCATTAGATTAAAAATATGAAACCACTGACATATTTGTAGAGAAGCTATAGACCTACAATCGTGTATAATTTGTTTTTTTGAAATTTTGAAAATTTTCATCAAGTTTTGAATTTAGAAGAGCAAATATAAAGTTCACGGGACATTTACACAACCTTTAAGTATAAATTGTTTGACCCCTTCCCAAATATGTTCATACACGAACTAAGCCACATTTGTAGGCTTTTTTTAGGGACCTTAACCTTAAAGATCTGACCAGTACAAATGAAGTTAGGATTTTTGAAAAGGAAAAAAGCCGATTAGAAATAATTTTTTTATTCAAATAACTGTGCTTTCCCACTGGTGAGTGCTGGTTGGCAATGGACAAATAAATCAATTCGGTTGTTTTTTTTTTCGGTTTTTCGATTATTTTAAATTTAAGATGGTGAAGCTTGTGTAGCACGTACATTATCAAATGAGGTATCAAAATAATCGCTGTATTATTGACTTGTGGTATTAGAGAAAACTAAATCAACCGATGATCGCCATCAATAGTTATTATCCAAAATGTGAAAACTTTGTAATACATTCATTTCCCCCCTCCACGGTACAGCACGCATCCCATTTTTTTACAAAATATTGGAATCAATAATCTCAATCACACATACAAATTTCAGACTTCTAAACTAACCCCATCAAAAGATAAAATTCAATAAACCCTTTATTCGGTTGATTTTCATAAATCTATGAGCCACGAGAGGTGAATATGTCGCAAAACGTACGGTTTTGTGGACAAGGACGTCGGGCTTTCGACCGACGCGTGTGCAGGTGAAAACGGTTTTCTGCAGAAAATCATCGTGTGAACAGTTCTATGTTAATGTATGGGCCACTGCGCATTTGTCCGGCTGTATACAGCTAAAAAACGTGCGGTATAATCTCGTTTGAACTGGACCTAACTTTCAAGATATAGCACGACAAAATATCTAATATTATATAATAAAGTGTCGATTGTCTTTATTAAAATGCCCTACTTGTTCCCCGTTAGATTCACAAATGTAAAATTACCAACATATTTGTAGAGAAAGATTGTACCTATAATTATGTTTAATTTGATTCTTGAAAATTAAAAAAATTTCATCAGATTTTGAATTTAAAATAGTATATCTAAAGTTACACACCCTTTTAGCACGAAACTTTTTGCCTCTCCACAATAATTTTTATTTAAAATTTCGCCACATATATACGCTAAATTTTGAGATCTAAAACTTTAAAATCTAACCAGTAGAAATGAAGTTACGATTTTTTAAAATGAATGAAATGAAAAAAAAATTATTTTTATTTTATTTTTAAATTTGTTTTTTTTTATTTAATTTTTAAAAATAATTTTTTTTTATCTGCTTTTTTCCTTTTAAAAAATCCTAACTTCATTTCTACTAGTCAAATTTATAAATTTAAAATTTCAAAATTTAGCTTACAAATGCGGCTAAATTTTTAAATAAAAATTATTGGTAAAAATGTTCGTGCTAAAAGGGTGTGTAAATGTCCCACCAACTTTATATATACTATTTTACATTCAAAATATGATGAAAAATTTTAAATTCTCCGGAAACAAATTAAGCACAATTATAGGTAGAATCTTTCTCTACAAATATGTTTGTAATTTTACATTTGTGAATCTTACGGGGAACAAGTAAGGGCAATTTAATAAAGTCAATCGACACTTTATTATATAATATTAGAAAAAATATTAGCAGGTTGTCAGCAGTAAAGGTGTCTCCATAAAGTTTGAAATTAACCGAGGAGTAAGGCAAGGATGTAATCTAAGCCCACTTCTATTCGCATTATTTCTTGATGATCTAGTTGAGTTTCTGCTTGCGGTGTCAGGTTAGGAAACACTAATATAAAAGTCATAATGTATGCCGATGATATCGTTATCTTATCTGAATCTCCTGCCTCACTTCAACTTATGATAAATAGATTAGCGGATTATTGTAAGATATGGAGCTTGGAAGTTAATGTTCAAAAATCGAAAATAATGATTTTTCAAAATGAGGAGTTTCGAGAGAAGAAAGATGGAAATTCAACGGAAGCCCTTTGGAGATAGTCAAAGAGTATACTTATTTGGGAATAGTCTTCACTTTTAATCTTAATTTTGAAAAGCACCTGAAACTAAAAGCAAACAAAGCTAAATCGGCTATCTGTACTATTTGAAAAAGAGTATTTAATAATAAACTTGTTTCAATAAAACGAAGTATAAAGTTTGTAACGCTTCTGCAAGATCGATACTATTCTACGGGGCACAAGCCTGGGGTTTAAAAAAATATGATACTGTGGAAAATTTGCTGCTCTTCTTTTTAAGAAAAATATTTTACCTACCGAGTAACTCACCAAAATACATGTTTTACCTGGAGACAGGGCTTTCTACTCTTTTCGTTACAACTTTAAAACTAAATGCGGACTATGCATCTAGATTTGCAGAAATGCATAACTCAAGGCTTCCGATCTGGCTTTATGCAGTGCAGTTCAAGAAAATCTGGTATGAGGATTGGTCAAGACTGGCGGCTGACTGTGGTTTTACTTTTAACGTAAAAGAACAAAATGCATTACAGATAAAAAAATTGTTATATGAAGTGATAAGAACTACTGATGAAAATGAAAGGTATACTTTGATAGGAAAAGCCAGATCCTCGACAGAAAGATATTACTACGCCAAAGTTAATTATAATCTCAGGGAACTCAATTATTTCAACACCAACCTCCCAAGTGGAGCTATCGGAGATATTTTTAGAGTACGAAGGGAAATGTTACATCTGAACTTTATGCCACATAGAAATGATTTAATGAATGTTTGCTGCCTTTGCAATTTGCGAACAAGGGAAGACATTGGACATTTCCTTGGCGTTTGCCCTATTCTGCAGGAAATAAGAAGAATGTACTTTGGAAAAAACATCTTAGAAGAGATAGAGATATTCAACCTGCTGAATGGAGCCAATTAGATGCAGCTCTTTGGATACTGTAAAAATGCTGCGTTGTATCGATCCAAAATAATTCAAGAATGCTTTTAGTATTTAATATTTTCGTTTTAGCTAAACTCAAAGTCTTTTAAATTCATAACTTGAAAATTAGTTTAAATTAAATTTTGCCTCACTTAAAAAAGTCCTTAAAATGAAATGATATGTGTAAATTCTTTTTATTAAATTTTTCATTTTATTTTAAAAAGTTTTTTTAAAGAAAACACTTAATTGTATGAAATTAATTAATTTTGAAGCCCCTTAGGCTGACGGCATAATTTGCCAAGCCGTTATATATTCATGTATAAATCAATTATGGAAATCGCCGGCTGAATACTTAAGTGCCCCATATACAAAAAAATTATTCCTCAGAAAACGAATTTTAAGGTTTGAAAAATAATTCCGTTATTTTTTACTTGACAATTTCGACTTTTGAATTTTTTATATATATTAATTGAAAAATCCTTTTTTGTATTTTGAGGTCCTGATGTCAAAAAACGTTACGGTTATTTAAAAAAAAAATTAAAGTTTTAAAAAAGTCCAAAATGGATAGAGAACCCTCTTCCAAACGAATACGAAATCTATGAAAACCAAACTTCAAATTTCCTATGGATATAGGACTTTTATGCACTGGACATTCGGAAATCAACGAAATCAAAAATAATAAAAAAATTCTAAATTTCTAGCATTATTAATTTTTATAATTTAACTTTAAGCGATATAAGCATAAATCAAAAAGTAATATTAATTTAGTGGGTGTGGGTTCCTCTATACCAGATTGGATTATATTTAAGTCGATAAGAAACGTACGGAAATGATAGAGCATTTTAACACTTAATTATGTAAAATACTGAAAATGAATTTTGGTCCATAAAATTTCCTAGAAAAATACATTCAATTTTATTCGGAACTGTGTTTAAAAATACTTCAACATTCGTAGGAGTAAGTTTTGGTATTTTTGTCACCTTTTTTTTAAATTAAATTTCTATTTTACCTTCTTTGTTTTTATCCATTTAATTAAAAAAAAAATAAAAAATGCTTAGTTATCATCGACAAAAACTTTATTTAGAATACATTAAACGCACTTATTAAGTTTGTGAACCTGCAGATATGTATATCAATATTCTTATTTAAAATAATTTTTTTTCCTCATTTCTACCTCTTTTATTATTGTTTTCACAATATTTAAAAAAAGTCGATATTACTTATTCAGCCCTGAAAAAGACCCAAACCAGAATTGAAACGTTGGTAAATAATCAATAAATATTGAATTAAAACAAAGACAGTATTTTTGGGTTTAAATTAAGGATTTTACATTATTAATTTACTCGGCGAAAATGTTACTTCTTATTTATACTTTTCCAGCTGCCTGCACTTTTGCCCATGGATATAGAGCACATAAGCACCAAAAATCTGACTTTTTTTTAATATATTTTGAGTACTTAAATGCTCTATATCCAATCTCCCGTGGTTGTGGGGCAATTAAGCATTAAGTGTTTGTATTTCAAACTTTCCTACAAAAACTGTCCCACCTAGTACAAATTTTGGATATACGGCAAATAAGCATCAAAATAACCCAAATTTGTGGTTTATAGAGCAAAAGTGCTGTCTGTAACTTCGTTAATAATTGAGATAGAGCAACGGGGATAACGCCAAACGAAAGAGAATATTCGAATTAGTATAACTGCATCTTTAACTCAGTTTCCCGAAAAAGTGGTCTATGGGGCACTTAAGTATTCGGCCGGCGAAATGTAAAATTGTTATTTTGTTTGAATACAAATCTAATCTATCTAATCTATAATATTAGATGTTTTGTCGTGCTATATCTTCAAAGTTTTTTGACTTACAGGAAATCTAAATAAACCGAAATGTAGGAAATTTATTGTTCCATAAAAAACATCTAATGTGATTTTTGGTTCGGATGGATATTGAATGAGATAAACTTGAAAAACCATTTTATCGAAAAATTTCTGGTTTTTCAACAATAACTTTTTATAGGAAGGAGCTACCAAAATAAATTTAAGACACAAATTGTAGAGAACATGCCAACCTACAAAAGTAAACAAAAATAACTACTCTACGACTAATAGCTGTTGATAAAATTGGGTAAAGGCTTTAAAACACTTTTTTTCAAAATGGCGGACGACGCAGAGGGTTTTTTTTATTGGAAAAATGTGGTATTTGAATCTCCAAGAGGTACTCTTTAAAATAAAACATCAAAATTCTCCTCCCGAATTTTTGTAGATATTTTCGATTTTTGTTGGTAATTTGATTGGAATAATATTCATTTCTTGTAGGTATGTATACAGTTATCTAAAACTTACCATTATATTTGATCATATACAAATACACTTAACTGTTCAAAACTCCTTTGGAGGAAAAGAAAAACCCCCTAAAAAAATTACCCATCATCCTTTGAAGATGTATCTCTTCCTTTGTATAATGTATGTAGAGGCAAAAATATCTTCAGAAAACACCTTCACCGTCTCTGTCTCTGTTTTATCAAACTTGATTTGAATCTTAAGTTCGTTATTTTATACATACAAGTACAGTCATAAATAATGAACAAAAAAGAAATAACCTTCTTATCCTCATTTTACCACAACTTATCACTTATGCATAATAATTATCGTAGCCTCATTTTGCATTATATAGAGCGTTGAATGTAAAATGCACATGATGACAAGATGTAAACCCCCTCTATTTAATTGCAAATGTAAAGCACTTATAATTCAATTCACACAAACGAAATATTCCGATTCCCATACTAAATGAATAAAATGAAATATTCCGAAAATAAATACAATTAAAAAGAAATTGTTTTTAAAGTTAAAAGCATATACTCACAACCAAAATAAAATATATCGAGAGCAAAATCTATTTTTAAAATAGATTATAATTTATAAATACAAAATAAAAGAATACAAATGTTTCATTCATAAAATTTCGCGAAAAGAAAAGACACTATTCACTTAAATAGATTTTATTGGAATACAAATGTTTCATTTTTTTTTTAAATTTCTATGAATGAAAAGTATCTGTCTTTGTTACCTGCATACATACATATATTAATTTCCTTTTAACTCATTCAAGAATTGTCAAAGCTATAACATGAGAATTTTGCAAGAAAATCATATTGATGTGTGTGTTAATTTGACAATTCGTAGAAAAGTCAAACAAAAAGTGACTAATTTTCACTTCGAACTGAAATAATTCAATGTCAGCATTTTGTACACGCATAATTGAGTGTTCTATAAAAAAAAATATTATAGGAAGGTAGGTATATTGCTAACAAAGGGAGCACAATGGCTTTTTAAAGTCAGGCAGGTGTTCAAATTCAAACATAAACATAAGTCACATAATTAATGTAATTTAAACTGACGTTACTGTCATATTACTCCACTTGTCAAACGAATGGTATTGACATTGACACTCGAACAACGGCACGTCACCTAATCATGCTGGAATCTGATTCAAATACGTTAATGATACGTGCACTCGACTGCATAAACTCGACATAAAGTCTAGAATAAAAAAATATTATAAGTATGTATGTATGTAATTAAAAAATGCCCACCTGGTTTAGTAGGTACATACCTATGTTCATGCTTTGGTCAGGTGATTGACCGTTTTTTTTTTTCTTGGGGTGAAAACCAAAGCTTTTTGAATTAACGATGTGATAGGAAATTTGCTTTCAATTACAAAC
This sequence comes from Melangyna quadrimaculata, assembly GCA_949320155.1. NCBI lineage: Eukaryota > Metazoa > Arthropoda > Insecta > Diptera > Syrphidae > Melangyna > Melangyna quadrimaculata. Next base: position 22,261,410 of record OX439485.1, read on the forward strand.
AGAACAAAATCTTTACCTGAATTTGCATTATACTGTGATTAGTAATTATGGCAAAATAATAAGCCATGTATTTGTATATCTACACGGTGGCAACAAATTGCGGTTATTGCACCAAACGCGATGTGTACTCGTAGGGAATTTACAAAGCAAACACCGCGATTGAGGGTGTTCTTTGGAATGACCTTTGAAATACGAGTGTAAGGATGGCATGGGTATTTTGAATTAAACGAATATTCTTCATTTAAGTGGGGTTTATTTTTTTTTATTTTTATTATGGGTCATTCAACGATATCTTGCTGAGTCAAGCTTTGTGATGCATAATGTGGGAATATTCATTCAAATGGAATTAACGTCTTTTTTTGTCAGTGTTTAAAATGCAATGAAAATGTATCATGCATAGAATGTGAGTAAGGTCAGGGTTTTTTAATAGCGTAGTAGCGTAATGGATAGTGCGTTCAACTGTCACGCTGGAGGTCTGGGTTCGCTTCCCAGCCTCGTCCACCTAAAAACTAAAAAGTTTTTTTTTTCAGGGCTATTGCCTCTTGTGAGGAATTGACAAATCCTCCAAGAGTATCACTTGTCACGAATAAGTGCTTCTCGTCTAGCCGTTCGGATTTGGCATAAAATTGTAGGTCCCTTCCATTCCTGTCGATAGGCGCACACAGGAATGGTTGCGACTTGCGAGTTGTTAGTCACTAGGCCCTGGTTCATCATGAGCCGTTGTGCCACCCGATTTATTTATTTATTTTATTCTAAACCCATGTAAATTAATATTGGTTTATAAATTATGGTTTTGTTGAGTTCAAACTACTTTTTCTTTAAAATTTTTGTTTCTTATTGTTGAAAGTTTCTAAAGGAAGTTTGTACTCGCACACAAAAATTCCTTCTTTATACAATTTGCTTTAATGAAGACAAGTGAGATACAAATTCAACATATCATATCTTGACAGCATTTAACTTTATGATGGAGTTCACATTGGACTGATTCCTCCGAATTTACAAAAGAGAACGTCAAAAAAAATCCACAAATTTTGAAATTTTTTAAAAATGTTAATACTTTTCTCCCTTTCTAACTGTGAAGTGGGTGTGAGATAAATTTCAGAGAAGTCAAAAATAGTCCAGTGTGAACACCGTCTATAAGCCGAAAGAAATTTTGTTAATGAATGTCAAATAAAAGGATATTGAAAAAAAAAAAAAACAAAAGCTTGACATTAAATTTCAATGAAGTTCTATGTTGATAAACGAAAAGTGATATAGTGGATAAATATAAAATAAATAAAGGAGAGTGCCCAAAAAAAACCCAGAGTCGATAAGAAAAAAACATATATGGTTTGAAAGGGCATTGACTGTAGGTATCAAATATGAAATTATTTTCTTTAAAAATTATCCCCGGGGCTGGCTATGACAATTTATTTATTTTTTATAGCAAGGTGTTCTTTCATGAATACAACATTGGTGAGGGCAGTATAGAAAAGAACAGGTATTGCTTAAAAAGCATACCTACATATCTACTCGGCACATGGTGATTCGCAAAAGTTTCGTAAAACAAAGTTTCTATTAAGACACTGCTTCGAAAACTATTTTACGAAAAAACTGATTTTCATAAGGCAATGCTCAAAAATACAAGGTTTGAAAAAAAAAAATTGTTAAAAGCGTGGCGGACGCTATATTTTTTTTTTGGAATGTGAGGTAGCAACAGTATAGAAGGTATAGTAGGAAATACATGTGCCTTGAATGTTGCATTCTTTTAATGCGAAAATGTGTTAACAGTTAGAAATTGGTCGATATATCAAAAGTACTCTTATTCAAGAAATTAATTAGCAAATTCCGAAATAAATTATGAAAAGAAAATACTTCGGAATTGTACCACTGCTGATAAAAAATGCTTAGTTTTACTGATTTTGTTTTCATTTCGGAGCTTTAAAGTTACATATTTATGTAGTAACGAAAAGTCAGTTCTTATTTATTCATTAGTATATCAGTATGCGAATAATTTATAAGTGCTTCTTAGTTCTTACGCACATACTATTTCCTAAAACTGTTGTCCGGCATGCTTAGGTAGGTAACTATTTTTTTCCAAACTGTTGAGTAATAATCTTGTGTCTGCTGATTTTAGTGACTTTTGGTTAACCTATTTAATAACATGAATCAACCACATTATGAAGATGTGCCACATTTTACTTTTTTTCACATGAAGAAACACTGTGTTTTTAAGAATTTTAAATTGTCATATCCAGTCCCGGGGATAACTTTTTAAGAAAAAGATTCCATATTTGTCATCTACAATTAATGTCCTTTCAAACCATGTATGACTTTTCTTAATCGACTCTGGGTTTTTCACCCATACATTTTTGGGCATTCTCCTTTAACGAAATATCTAAAGACCAAAATATTTCACAAGATTTTTTGATTTTATTGAAATAATTGTACACAATTTTTTTTTCTTTGTGTTCTCTGTTATGACTTTCTTCATTTTACCGGCGATTGTCATAATCTCGAGGGGGACCAAAACTCTCCCACTCAACTGCTTCGCCTAAGGTTCCACTTGTGCGGTTCACCGGGTTGACCTCAGAAAACGTCGACAGGCCTCCCTGTTTTGGATTGTTCCATGTCTGAGGCCAACTAAATGCAGGTGTCGTTGCATTTGTTTCATCCAGGAGTTTTTGCGTCTGCTGTTGCCTTTTGAACTGCGTTCTCATGGTATCTTGTCCAAGATGGTATTTTGTCCAATATGGTATTTTTGACGTGTAGGCTTCCTCGGATTCTCTTGCTTCTTATTCGATCACGCTTTGTCACTCCTGCTGTCATGCGAAGCATCTTCATTTCAGCTGCCGTCAATTTACTCTCATACTTTTTGTACATTGTCCAACACTGTGAACCGGATGTAAGCGCTGGACGAACAACTGCCGTGTAGAGGTTTCCTTTCAGCTTAGGGGGCATTTTTCTATCACAGAAGATGGCAGAGTTTTCCCGCCACTTCATTCACCCTACGCTTAGGTGATCATTCGCTATTGATCATTGATCTAAGATATTTAAACTTTTCGCACTTGGAAAGCACTGTTCCATTCAAATAGATGTCCGGAATAGGCCTGTGTGGATCAGAAAATGGACAGCATAGGTATTCGGTCTTTTTCGCGCTAATGCGGTATCCATTTCCCTCCAGAACATCCACCCATACATCAAGTGCTCGTTGCAAGGACACAGGATCTTCACTTATGATGGCTCCATCGTCATCTTCTTTGTTATGACATTCCCCACAGAGTGAAAATGAATGAGACAGCGATGTATTGCCATTTGGTAAAGAGTTCTATTTTGTAAAAAATATTGAGTAGTATGAATTAAACGGAGCACTTGCTCAAAACTTTAGTTTTCAGAGTTTTTACTCCATCTGAAGAGTTGCTCAACCATTGAAAATCTTCAACGCAAGTGGCTTTGACATTTGTAAAGCATTTTTTAACTACAAATTACACAGATTAATTGAGAATTTGTAATAGGCTAACTTAACTAAAATTATTCAGCGATGTAAGCTTCTTTTCTTAAAATAAATAAAATGATCAATCAGCACATACATATTTTATTTATACTCATGAATTCAGTCAAACATAATTCAGAGTAATTTTTTAATTTTTTTTCTTTGAAAAAAAAATAAAAAGTATCTGCTTAATTGTGTCAATTAAGGAGAAAACAGAGAAAGTCTTCTGAGTTTTCATAGGAACAAGTGTTATAGAGCCAATTTTATTTTTAGAATCCTCAATATATGAAAAATGAATGAAAATTATTTAGAAAAAGTTTCTTGATCTTTTTTTTCGTTTAAAATACCTACATATATCTACTTCTTGTGTGCTTTATCAACAGAATTATAGAGAAATACATAATGCATAAAGCTAACATATTTATCTGTTATTTATCTAGTCATTGGGCATTGAAATATCTATTATTAATGTTTAGGTTATGATGCTTTTATTGGTAATTCTATGATTTTCTGTCTATATACTTTGACCTACTGCTGAAGATTTTTTTTTTTTCAAATTTTAAGGTTATTTTGTAGAGAGATTTTTTACTTGCGATACATAGATACTATGTACATACAAATATATAGCAAGTTATGGATTCGAACCAAAAACTGATTTCGAGATTTTGATCAAACTTGACATCACAATGATATAGGGAAGACGAAAAAAGGTGGTTTCGCAATGCTGTCTGTCTTTCTGTAGGTACGCGCACTTAAAGCCTAAATGGCTCAACGGATTTTCTTCAAAACTGTTTTTTTTAGTAATATTTTTAAGTAAAATCGTGTTTATAAATTCAAAAATAACCGATATTTTCCATACAAATGTTGAAAATCCGTTTAGAAAAATATTTATTTTTCTTGAAAACATGTCCAAGAATTTTAAAAAAGAGTTGTGTCTGATATTTAATTAGTACATTCTTTCCATAGAATCACATTTCATTTCTTGGACTTCGACATTATTGGATAAACCAATTTAAAATATTTGTCTATGCAGATGCTTCTAATAAAGTAGATATATATAATATTGCCTTTCAAAATTTCCAAAACCATGTTTTCCTGATTTAAAAAAAATGAAAAAACGATTTTTCAAAAACGGGTTTATGAAAATGTTTGAAAACAAATTTGTATGTGTTCATCTATATATTAATACGCTTAGAAAAACCTAACGGTACACTTTTATCTGTAAATACTCAACGGAACTAAATAACTACATAACGTTAGAAAGGTTTTGCCCCACAGATGTGCAGAAACCAAAAATTATATAGCTGTTAAAGCATTTAATGGACATTTAATGGACATTTAAATTTTTCCAGATAAATGATTTTTATCATTTTAATAGTTGGGTTAAGAAATCTGAATTTTGAGAGACGATGACCATTTTTGATTTGGATTTTTTTTCCGTCTAAAACATTGTTAAGATATGAAATTTGATGGACAAAATAACGTGGTTGGGGCTGAACTATTTGCATACATGTTATGTAATTTTTTTTCTAAGCCGTAAGATTGGGGCTAAAGTCTGAAGCGAATTGGACAAAAACTAAGTTGGGGGCTAAGAATATGGATATTTTTAATGCAACGACAATCTTTCCTTAAAAATTAAACCCAGAAAAATGGGACGAAAAAAAAATATAAGGTCTGAGAATATTGGACAAAAAACCTAGCCAGGGTTAAGCAACTTACTTCCTAAAAACTAACCTTATTCCAGAGAGTTTTGGGGGCTCAAGTCTAGGGACTGTCAAAGTTTGAAGTTGGGGCTAAGGCTTGAAGAGAAGTAAAAAGAGATAAAAATGGCCGGGGCTTTTCATTAACGTGTCAAATGCCCCAACTGTATATACTAAAAACTTATTTACCGAAAGTAACGTATTTGAGGCTTAAACCATTGGAGAACATCGGAATGTCAAGTTTAGTGTATGTTTAATACAATAGGAATCGTTTCTTACGGCCTTGTCTGGGCTTAGAAATTTTCGGGGCTACGTTTTCAAAATTTGAAAGGTCCAAGGCAGGTGGCCTTTCGAATGGTATACTTTTTTATGCGAATATCCCATAAATGAGGTGCGAAAAATAGTTGGTTACCTTGAACAAATGTAACCCTTGATTAAAAATTTTCTATGGTTGACCAATTTCTGAAACAAGTTGACCTTTTTTGATCACTTACTGACCTTTTAGATGGATTATTTTTTTTGCGAATATCCCATATTTGAGGTGCTAAAGGTTAGGAGCCGTGAATTTTCCTTAATTTTAGAGTAGAATTGAGTTTGCCAATTTTGTATTGTCTACAGTATTTTTTTCAAACCAATGAATGACCGGAATTTTCTGTTTCGAACTTTTTTTTTTCTAAATTTACCTCATCCTAATACTGTGAAGTAAGTTTACTCAAAAAAAAAAAAAAATTACCAATAACCTATTTAAGAATAAATTTCAAAGGATTTATCAAAAACGTATGCACATTTTACATAATGTATGTTGCATATCTTTATAAGTACATACCTACCTTACCTACATAGAAGAAAGAATATAAGTCTATAACAATTTGTTGACGGTTAAACCCCTTTTTTCGTATAGTGTGACGTCTCCAGCAAAAAAAAAAACTGCATCACAACAACTTTGGGTGCAAAAACAAACAAAACAAATTCTGTCAACAAAAACCACAGCAAAATGAAAAAAAAAAGAAGTCTCACATAAAAATTTATTTTTCGCAATAATTGGAGCAACATCTGAATTTAAATCTGAAAGTTCAATTAAATTATCATTTATTTTCTCGTAAAAAAAAAGAATGTTTCGAAGGTTTTCCAACAGGCTTAACTGAAAATTAAAATGGTTTAGTGCCATACGGTTATCTTATAACATTCAGCTAGTAGAAAATCCACGAACAAAGAATAAGGTTAGCATCGTACCTACTCGTATTGCCTAATGTTTTAATGAAGTTAAAATCACCAAATAATGGATATTTTAAATCCATTATGACACTTTGACGTTTATAAATGTCAAAATGAGGTATGTTTGTGAATTTGTTCGCACGAACTGACAGTTTTTTTGACGTGTTCGGCTGGAGTTTAAGAAGGAAATTGGTTTAGAATGATACTAGTTAAAAATTATTTAAAATTTTACAAAAAAATTGATAAACTTTTTGAAAATTAGAAAAATACCTGAAAATGTTGTACCAGTTTTAAATAATTGAACAACTTAAAAGTACCTACCTCTACCGTATTTCGAAATTGCTACAGGATGTGAGTCCAGCCGTAAGCGAGATAATCGGAACAATAACCCATAAGAACAAGTTTATTTTCTCAAGCAAACAAAAAAACAACGCACTACGTATTAACGTTATGAGTTTTGTTTTTGTAAAAACCTAATCAGTTAATATACTTACGCAGTTTTATTGAAATTGTGTTGTTTATTATAGGTACAAAGCTTAATCAAAATCGTTAATCACTGCATCCGTTAATGAGTTTGAATGTATCCTCTAACAAAACAAAAATTATATGTAGCATGCAAAATTATTGCAAATTTACTAGGTATGTACCTATCTACCTTTTTGCCCCTTTAGATCAGAGTAATGACAATGAGCATAAATCAACAAAAAATGTAGGTAACTTCATACCCACTACATAACATATCTACATATCTATCTTTCTGCGATAAGATATTAAAAAACAAACTTAAAAAAAAGGCCTTCAATCCATCAAAATTATCGCTCTCAAAATTTCTCAACTCTTTTTTTAACATGATCATGATCAAATACGTCTAATAAGTTAAACAAATATTATTCCACTAAAGGTCTTTCGTGTAAAACTTGGCACAAATATTATTTATTTTTAATTGATCGCAAATTATTAATAATACAACGTTCTAAATAAATAATAAATCATTTGTTTGAACTATTGAACTTCAATTTGCCCTTATCAATTTCACCAACAACATCTCTATTCCGCATAAATCTTATTACCTATACCTATATTTTACGATTTGCTTTTCAGTTCATTCAAACAATATCAATAATTCTCTTTCAATTGACTTGATTCCATCGAAACAAGTCGTTTATGAGCAAAAAAAAAATAAAGAAGAACATAACTTCGAGGTATCTCCCAGCTGCCAGCTCCCCTCCCATTAAATAAACACACTACACACATCAAAATAAAACTTCCACTTTTTAAATTCTCTTCAACAAACATTTATTTTTACTAGCCGGCTTCTCAATAGAGCCCCTTTGCCCCCTCACATGCACCTCAACTTCTATAACACACAAAATTTCTAAGAACTCACCTCACAAACACTCCTCTCATTTAAATTGAAAACAAACAAAAAAAAAACGAACAAAATTTATTTTTCCTATCTAAAAATGTGGGGTTTTTTCTTGGTAAACCCATAGCGATACCAGTTCAGCGGGAATTTCTACTTCGGCGCAAAGAATTCTCTTCTCTTTCATATGAAAAAATAAAGCTTTTTCTTTCTTCAAAGAGAACCATATCTGCTGCTGCCTATATAAGCCCGTACCACAGTCCTATAACATTCATTGTGAAATACAAATTCAAAATTGAAGCAAACTGAGATACATTCGCGCAGTAAATTTATTTTATCAAGCGAACTCAAATAAAACAATCATAACCGGATTATCAGTGATAAAACATAAATATAAACAAACAAAAGTGATAAAGAGACAATTTATATAAAAAAAAACAAACAGTTCTAAAAAGAAAGACATTTTAAAAGACACTAAGCCAATTTCATCGTGTAAACTGGCTGCCATTTGTGAAAAATTTCAATCATTACAAGTTAAAAGAATTAAAACTGCTATCCCTGTACAAAAAGATTGCTACAAGCAACAAATACCCCATCTTTTAACAATAAACACTAAATTTGCTACAAATATGGTTTTGGAAGAAACAACAGTTGAGAACATGACTCCACCTGCTGGCGATAACAACATGATTTACCCCAACATTGGGCGAACAATTAAGACCGCTCTACTCAAGGCCGACAATGAGTCGCGTGTCATCGTGGGATTAACTGCTGCCACCAAAATACTTGCCAAACAACCTGAAGGATCACTATTTTGTTTGATGGCACAACCCAAAGCCGGTGACAGTGCCACTCATATGCATGAAGTTCTGCTGGAGGCCTTTTGTTACGAAAATGACATCTATGTAATTAAGGTCGATTGTGCAACAAAACTCAGTCGAATTTTGGGCAAAACCATCGTCGATTCATGCTGTCTGATCCAGAAGACTTGGGCCGATAAGGAGAACGACAATCTCAATAAGTCCGAAAATATTATGGTGGACTTTTGTGAAGCCTATTGGGACTCACCAACTCAACCCGTTGTCAAGTTACCTGCTGTGTGAATGGTGGCAGATAGTTATTGCAATAATTGTAAGAAAAAAATTTGAAAAACAAAAAATCAAAAACAAACAGAACTTAAAAATAAAGTTGTGCACGTGAATTATAATAATTTGGCACACAAAAAATTTGTTATGACGATGAGACGTGAAGAAATAGTTCAACCAAACGAACGGACATCTACCGACGTTTGATGGAGCAAATCTACATTTTTATACCTTGTGAGGAGAGGAGACAAAGGAGAAGAAGGTGTGTACGCCGGTGGGGCGTAAAATTTTACTAACACATTTATACAGAATTTTTGGAGTTATGGTAGCAGCTACGAGACGACACGACGAGTTATCGATAAGATGGCATGTCGATGGCGGTAGGCGCCTTAATTGTGGTGAAATTCATGTAAAACTGATGTTACAAGTTGTTAAAGAAAGAAAATTAAATTCAAATGTAATATTTTAACTTTTTGAGTAAGAAAAGTTTTAAAATTCAACACAATTGCAATAATATATCTATTTTCTAAATAGTGCATTATCACAAAAAATTATATATGATTAAAATAATATTATTTGTGAGTTTTGTAATTTATAAAAGAAAAATTGTACATAATATTTAAGAGATTCTTAACAAAAAAAAATGTAAACATAGAGATTGTACATAAACTAGTGTGTTAGATCTTAAGACAATTTTATGATTGAAAACAATAAAAAAAAAAAAAATTAAAACAATATATTTGTGTTCTTATCTTTACTTCTCTTGGTTGGATTTTCTTGCGGCAGTGTTTTGCAGTTCATTTGTTTTCGCTAAGTAAAAGCTTTTGTTGGTTTGGCTCTTTTTTTGGATTTCTTAAAAGGCAGAAGGGAAGTTGGAGGGTAAGTAAAATCGCATTGTCATCTATACTCTCCCCTCGTTTCCCGCTGAATAACGCCGCCGCCGCCAGCTGGCTTACGACAAGAGCGTGCTAGATATGCTAATATGTATAAAATATAGGTCGATGAATCAGCATTTTTTTTCAATTGAAATTTGTTGGTATAGGTCTAGAACTTATAGGGTTTCAGAAATTTATATCTTTAGGTAGGTACTAGGTATTAGATAATTTAGAAATTACTTTTGTTTTCGGTGAGGTGACTGGGCATAATTGAATTAAAAGTACAAGTGAGTGAGGAGCTGAAGTCACTACTTGTACCTTTAACTGAATTGTAAAAGTAGATATGTAGGTACCTAGGTAAATATACCTATTTTAAAATAAGGCTTGTTTGCGTTGGGTTAGTTTGATTTTATAAATTTTCTCACAAACTGAGTTTTTTTTTGTCATATATTTGTTTTGACAACAAATTGTAAACATTAGTGAAAGTTTACCAAAATGATGACATTTTGATATTATTATTTGAATTTTTATAGGCAGTTGGTAGTTCTTGGACTTTGATCTGCTTAAAGGGTTTGTCAAAAAATTGAAATTCTGGATCGTGTTAAAAAAATGATACAAGTTGCATTTTTAAAGTGAAACTGTTTTAAACGCGTTGAGATAAAAATGCCAAGGTCGAAATTTAGTGTAACGAGAAAATTAATGGTGAAATGTGCAAATGCGCAAATGTAACGGAAAAGAAAAACGTGAAGCTAAGTTGGTGGTCGGAATATTAAAAGTAAAAACATGTGTAATGAAAAGCGTATGGGTATTTATATTTTATCGTGGAAATAGGTTTGAGTTTTTGATAACTAAATTATATCCATTAGTTGGGTTCTGAGAATTGTATTATTTATCCGCTGACAAACTTTAAAACTCTGGCTCTACTCTAAACCTAATATATGTATACCTTAGTCAATTGTACATAGTCCAGTGCAATTAGACGAAAATGACCCCTGACAAGCTGATTTGCCTGTATATTTTCCAGAACAGTTTACCAACTTGATTCCCGCGCAGAAAAACATTCTAGTTTTCGACATGGCACTAGAGAGTTTTAAATAGATTCTGGCAAGGCCCTAGCATGGCTGAGTAATCGCCAAAACTAGGGCCTTGTCGATTATGAACCCTTTTGCTTCGTCAGAAAAAACACTCCATGCCCGGACCAGCACAAACTAGATTTGTTCATATTTTTGCTAGAAACATTTAAAATGGGCATTTTAGTATCGGTTGTTATCCGATAGTAAAATAACTCAGATCAAAAATCAAAACCTGAATAATAAAAATAATAGCGCAAATTTTTATGGATTTAATATGATATTAAAGTAATTTTAGTATGATACTGGGCATTTTTGTAAAATACTCTTATTATCATATTATTTGATTTAGTATCGTGTACAAAAATGGGCTTGTTTTTTTTTACAATGAAGACTATACTTCAAAGGATCATTTCTGTAGTGAATCTTCTTTGACTTTTGAAGAAAAGTACAAAAATGCGCTTAATCTAAACTACATCCCACCACAAAAACAGCCGGATATGAACCACTTGAGATGAACAATCTGGTATTAAGTAAATATAGTTTAAGACAGTAAGTTATAATTTTTGATTAATTTTAATGAAAAGTTCAAAAAGCCTTTGGCGGGGTGGGTGGTTGAAAATAGAGATTTTCGAAAGTAAATACATATACACTCTGCTCCACTTGAATAGAAACTTTACTATCTGAGCGTGTAGCGCCTTGGTAAATTAATATATTCACCTATTGGTTTTAGTGTCTATAAGAGGGATCTATTGCAAATAAAACTAATTCATTACTCTAATACCATTAGGTTATTTTTTACCACTTTTCTAATTACTCCATTTAAAACAATGTTTTTTATTTGCGCCACTTGAATAGAAACATTCTTTTAAGTAAGGAAACAAATTGAAAAAAAATGCAGAAAAAGAGGGTAGTTTTTTATTTGTATTCATATTTTCATAATGTGTGCTACCACCTTTATTTGAAATAACCTGAAAAACCCTGTTGGAGACTGAATAATGCAGTTATTTTATATAATTTAAAGAAATTGCACTGCATGCTTCTTTGATGGCAGCAGTAAGTGATTCTTTGTGCTCATATTGTCGGCCAGAATCGTAAACTCAACGAACCATCCATCCCAATACGTTTTCAATAATATTTAGGTCCGGAGAATACGGTGGCCATTGAAGTAAGGTTACATTTTTCTCGGATATCCAACTGTTAATGGTCCTTGCGTTGAGGATTGGCACGTTTTCTTGTTGAAATGTCCATGGTATTGGTCCAAAAACTTTGGTAGACTAAGGGGAAAGCTTCTTGCAATATTTTCTTGGAGGAGTTTGCCGTCATTTTAAATGTGGGAAAGTCCAGAGCAATTGTTCAAAACCAGAAAATCGCACTCCACGCCATTACACCGCCTTCTCGGCTATGGTCGTGCTCCAGAAACCTGGGTTCCTCCCTTATAATATGAAAATAGTAATTATATCCGTCCGGGCCATCATAATTGAATTTTCGTCAGAAAATACCACTTTTGTCCACTCTTCCTTCCACGTCATATTATTCCTGCAAAAATCTTTTATAGTCTGCCTTCGTACTGGATTTAACTGTGGTTGTTTCTTCAATTTTAGGCGTTTTAAATGTTGTGACCCACGAATAACAGGTCTAATAGTGTTAAGACTCGCTGTAATACCACTCTTAGCCTTGATTTTAGCAGCAGAGCCGCTTGAATTTGAAGCCAGTCTAATTATCTTTCTTCGGTCTGCTTCTGTTGTATGGCTCTTGATTGCCTACCTAACATATTTTTCCATAGTTTTCTTTATTTCTATGGTTCGACCAAACAATTTTCACACTTCTACTTATTTTGTTGGCAATTGTGCGTAGGTGAAGCTTGGTTTACGCGCGTACTTCTATTTTGGCTTTTTCTGCAGGGTTTAATGGTTTTCCGCGGCCCATCTTTTCTTTGATACAAAAATTATTATTTTTAATCTACATTTCTATTCTAAGAACAATATTTTTTCTTCTTAGCGTAATCTATAGAGACAAGATGCACACTGTTTCTATTCAAGTGGTGCAAAAAAAAAACAGTGTATTTAATGAAGTAATTAGAAAAGTGGTAAAAAATAACCTTATGGTATTTTCATGAATTAATTCTGTCCCTGCAGTTTTATTTGCAATAGATCCCTCTTTTAGGAACTAAAACCAACAAAAGGTGAACTTATAAATTTACCAAAGCGCTACACGCTCTGATAGTAAACAAAAAGTTTTTTTTCTATTCAAGTGGAGCGGAGTGTATGATTATCTTGGCAGGATTTGCAAGAGCGTGAAATTTTTAACTTTTTTTTTTGAAACCAAAACTGATCAATTATAACAAAAGTTAAAATTTGTATTTTTCGATTCATTTGTTTAGTTTAAATTTTGCATATGTATCAATTACGATAGTGCTTAGTCTGATAGAATGCCGAAAACGTCCAACAAGTTCTTACCAGCGAGAACCTCACGAGAGTATGAAACATTTCCCTCGTCTAAATTTTACTTACTGAAAACTTGCAAGGGCTTGACGTATATTTGACAAGTTTTCCTCGTCTAGATTTTCCCTAAAGAAAACGAAACTATGTCATGCCATGTCGAAACTAGACAGAAATTGGGCATTTTTCCAGCCGGGTTGTAATAAGAAAGTTTCCAAACATGGAATATTCATTTTCACGAAGAGATTAAGATTTAAAAAAATTGCAAACAAAGTCGATTCGATTTTTAAAGCGATTTATTTTTGAAAACTACACTGGGTGCAATTTTCAGTGTTGCCATTTTTTTCGAAGTATTTTTATTTAGTTAAAAATATCTGATGAGTTTTGAGGGATATCTGTTGAGAAATTTGTATTAGCATATTTTCCGTAAAAGTTACTTCCCTTAATTGGAATAATTGAGCTTCTTCCTCGCAAAACATTTCCTCAGCGAGCTCCATTTTGGGATTTTGTAGCAAATCTGGATAAGAATAAACGTAACTATAAGTATGATCGTCCATACCCAAAATTACTTTCAGAAAGCAATTTCAGTGAATTCTTTCTGATGGCGAAATAGGCTGATCACTAGGGGCTATTAATGAATAAAACATATGAAATTATAAGATAAACCTACTTTCACAACTTAATTTCAAAAAAAGCGAAGAAAAATCATATTCTTGGCCGTTTGGCTTGGCTCTGCTTCATTGAAGGATGATTTTGTTGATTTCAAAAAATACCGTAGCGTAGTACGATATGAAAACAAAAAAACACAAGACCGCGTTAAGTGGAAACTGATTTATTCGTAATCACATTTAACAGTATATCTGATGAAATTATTATTATTATTATGAAATTATTTCCCTGTATAGTTAAATAATAAGGTTCTTTTTTGCTTAATGCTCGAATGGATATTAATACAAAATTATCAGCCTTATGCATAAACGAATTATAGCGAGTGCATAGCGCTATGCACTCTTTATAATGCCCCTGAACGCAAAAATCTTATTCATAAACTTATGCAACGTTGAATAGAGGCAACATAAGCTAAATGCGTTTGGAGGATGTATAGGGCCTACATAAGGGTTGATTAGTATCGGAAATTCACTTTGACTCACACACAACAATAATGTAGATAGATATTAGGGGGGCGCTTATTTTTGCAATCTTTGAGGTGTTGAAATCTGACTGTCAATGTAAATACGACAATAAATAATGTTGGTTTTGTTAATTAATTGTAAATTTGTGTTGCAATATTGTTTAAATTAAATTAAGAATATTTTTTATTCTACACTTTATTTTATAGAATCTGCGTACAAAATGTGCAAGATTTAAAGATTTTCCATCAAATGTTACAACTTTTGCAAATGCTCGACGGCATGCGTAGTTTCAATCAATTTATACAAAGAATCACCTTCATCACTTTCACGGGAAAATACAAATGAAATTTAAGCATTACCAAATAAGCACCACCCTTTTATTTTTCTCCTTAAAGCTGGCTTTAGATTTTCCTTCTTCATTATTCGTTGTCCGTTGTTCGGTGTTCGTTCTCCTCTCAACAACGAACAACAAAGAAAGCATTTATATTAGAAAGTTAAACTCTATTTACAAAATTGTTTATTTATATAAATAGGCTTCTTGTGCCATTCAGTAAATAAAAAAACTTCGAAAATGTCCCTACAATTTGCACGACTCTCCAAATCAATGTTCATTTTAAGCATTTTTAGCATTTAAACACAAGTTGTTCGGGTAACAACGAACAACGAACACCGAAATTTCTGACCTGATTTGAATTTGCACGTTCTTCATTCGTTCTTAGTTCGTTGTTCGGTTTTCTCATTTACATTTTCGTTGTTCCGCGAACGAACAACAACGAACAACGTACACCGATGATAACACCGAAAGTCTAAGGCCAGCTTAACAGAAACATCACGATATGAGTGAATGGAAAAATTCATGGAATAAATAAAAAATGACGTATTTTTTGTTTCAAATATTTTTAATTTTATTTGTGAACTTAAAAACCTACAAAGCAACTGTATAATTATAATAATATTAAAAGAAATGAATAAAAAAAAAAACAAAAAGAATCCAATCAACAAAAGAATTATTTTATTGATTTTTCACACAACACACACACAGCTGAGTCTCGTTTGTCAGTTTTGAAAGTAAAACGTAATAGACTTTTCCTTTTTAGTACTATTTTTGACACAAGCCCATTATAACTATAATGGGTTGAAAAATGTTTTATGCATAACAATTTATGCAACGTTGAATAGTGGCTACATAAATCCTTATGCAGTGCACAACTATTCTTGTGTTTAGCGGATTCTAATGAATAAGGCTGTATGTGTTTATATTTAGTTGAACAACCTTTGAAAATAAAAGTATGACAATGATGAAATTTCTGATGCCAATTGACTTAAATTTCTATCATCTTAATGTTTTTATATTCTACCATACTTAGTGTGGCATCTTTTGTTAAATATATTCTGTAAACCTTGACTTTTTAAATAAACTTAAGATTATTTCGGTGTCTTCTACTCATAAATCAAGTGTGGCATTTTTCTTACTCAAAATTTAATCAAATCTAACTTTGTAGGTAATCTAGTTGACAGCACAAACTAAGTGACTTCCCAAATTTGTTTGTCTGTCATTATCTTGATCTACATCACCCTAATCTGCTGAAAAGAATATTTGTAAACTTGATGGAACTTGAGGTTTGTATATATAGCTTCGTAATAAATATTTTAAAATTTTCCTTAGCTCCCAAAAAAACTACACCTGCAAAAGCACAATAGTTAAAAAGAAGTTTTTTTATTTCAAAAACGTCACTTATGATTTTAATACAAATTATTGAAGTTACTTGACCAGATACTTTCAACGGACCTCCGACATGTATAGTTATAATCGCACGGTCCGATGATGATAAAGCTACTTTAAATCAAATAAATTAACTGAATGTATCAACAAAAAAATAACCTATCCCAACAAAATTTTTCCTAACATCAACAACTTCAATCAACAACAACAAGATCTATATATAGAAAAATTTAACAATTTAAAAAGCTGCTATGCTTTAATCTTACATAATATAAGCTATAAATAATGTAGAGACTCTTAATAAAGTCAGGTTTCTAAAACACTTTTTAACAGGTAGGTTGTTTAAAAGAAAGTAAATGTAAAACTTATAAAAACCATAACATCAAACACTGATTAAAGAAATTTAAGAAAATATTTATATAATACTCTTTTGCATTGAAATCTTTAGTTCACATACACATAAGTAGATTGAGCCAATTAATATTTAAAATTTAGCAATCGATATCAGAAATACTATAATTGCATGCAGTCGTGAGAAATAAAGGAAAACAAAATATGCAGATCAACAGCATCGTTAACTTGAACAAAACAAAATCAATGTTATTCAATATTATAATATTGGTTAAAATGTCTGCCATCGCAATACGCCCAAAGTCCATGGAAACATCTAGATGAATTTGAAGGCACTCAATGATTAATTTGTGGACACAGCTTCTGTCTATGAAACTGTATGACTATCAACCCTATTGCGATTTTCAATTACTGATTGATAATTGATAAATATTGTAATTTTGTATTTTAGAACGCAAAGTATTCAAAATCTCATCAACAATTCATCGATTTTTGCCAATTTTCTTGTAATTAACAACGGCCTGGATCATTCTCAATGACCAAAACTTTGTTAAATATTAGTATTTATCAACTATCAATCCATGATTGACAATCGCAATAGGGGTGTATATTATACTTATTACCAAGGTACCTAAAATGATAATATTAAATACAGGCAGTTAAAAAGTGTGTATAGTTTTAGTTGTGTGGAATGTGAACTTGAGTGGAGCATATTTCATCAGAAAAGGATTAAAAACAGCAGTATTGCTTAGATTTAAAAAAATGTAGGGTTACATTTTTCAACTACTTATGGTCCGGTGTGGACCAGGTCTCAACCAGCAAGCCTCCTCCAGCCATCTCTGTCTCTAGCTAAGTTGGTTGAGGTCCTCTTCCACTTGCCTGTGCCACCGGTGGTGACGTCCATCAGCTCTACATACCCCAGCCACCTCAGTCGTTATGCCTTTTGCTTTTTGTGACTAGATGGATGTCGCTGTACAGCTCGTACAGTTCGTTGTTGTATCTTCTCCTCCGTTCCTCGTCCATGCATACAGGACCGAAGATCACCCGAAGAATACAACACCATACAACAGGACCAGAATAAGTAATTCGAGAGAGGCCTTTACTTCTCAATTAACTTCTTAGCCAAAAAAAAAAAAAACAACGGTTGGCTAGAGTTACCCTTCGTTTGATCTCAGCGCTGCGCTGGTATCATTGTCTGAATTGATAGCGGATCCCAGGTAGACAAAGTCCATAACTACCTCAAAGTTATATCTGTTTATGGTGACGTTCTGTCCAAGACGTCGTGGCTGAGCGTCCTTTCTAGATGACAGCATTTTGGGAACTATAACCTGTTTTATCATTAGCTATTTCATATAAACCGATATTTTCAAATGTATATCACCTTACCAGCTCTACTTTTTTTTGATCTTGCTCTAACTCTTGTCAATCAATCCGGTGACCAGCCTTTTTCATAAAAAGTGACAAATTCAACGAATTACAGAAGAATCTGTTTGACGGTGTTCACTTTCGACTGACTCCTCCGACATTTTTTTTTTCTTAACAAAAGAAAACGTAAAAAAAAATAAATTTTTCGTGGATTGTTGTTTTTGTGTTTTGTTTTTTTTGTAAAATTAAAACAAACGTCCGAGGAGTCAGTCGAATGTGAACACCGTCTTTAAATTGAACTCTATAATTGTAAAATAATATCTGTGCCTTCATAATTTGAGAATTATGTAAAATTTTCGCGGAAATTATCCGACTGGTAGTTTAGCTACAGAGTCCCGAATAGAGTCTTACCCTTCAAGTTATTCAAAATTATAACTACCTGTGCACCTGTGCTAAAAAAAAAAAATAAAATGGACTACTGGATCTCACTTCTCCTTATTCCGATTCCGGTTAAGCTGATTTGACTATCAATTTTTGTTGATTGTCGTTTTGGCACGTGAAGAACCAGAGCCTAGTGACTAACAACTCGCAACCATTCCAGGAATGGAAGGGACCTACAATTTTATGCCGAATCTGAACGGCTAGACGAAAAGCACTTATTCATGACAAGTGATCTGGAGTAAGAGCCCAGGGCCGCCAGACATACGTTATTTTATCAAAGCTTAGATTTTTCCTGCGAACAGGTACTATGGTAGCTAAGAACAAATGGATACTAAGAAACTTCAATCCGGGTGCAATAAAGAGGTAGCGAGTGTTAAAGTTGCATACAAATTATGCAACATTGCGTTATTTTATCAAAGCTGAATTTTTGATATGTCAGTGGGGCCTAACGTGAGCCAGACACTTAAAATATGTCAAACTGATCGTGCCATTTACGTTGTAAATTTAAAGCTAATATTTATATGTTTTATGGGCAAATGTTTAAAAATAATTCCCCATCAGCTATACAACTACAGTGGGGCGGATTCATCAGCCAGACATTTAAAAACAGCTAAAATAAGCGAAAAAATCACGTTTTAGTAACAAAGAATTATTATTTTGACAGTTTTAAGGGGCTAGGTGTCTTGCTGATTAGAAAATATTGTAGAATATTTGCCCACAGGAAACATAAAATCTTACTTTGATTCTGTTATGTAAATGGCACGATTAGTTTGATAGATTTTAAGTGTCTGGCTCACGTTAGGCCCCACTGTTGATGTCTGGAAACTGTCAAATAAATTAAGTGACACCATAAAATAACGCAATGTTGCAAAATTTGTATGCAACTTTAACACTAGCTACCTCTTTATTGCACCCGGATTGAAGATTCTAAGTATCCATTTGTTCTTAGCTACCATATTATCTGTTCGCAGAAAAAAATCTTAGCTTTGATAAAATGACGTATGTCTGGCGGTCCTGGGCTCTTAGTCCAATACTCTTGGAGGATTTGTCAATTCCAGCCCTAAAAAAAACTTTTTAGTTTTTAGGTGGGCGATGATGGTGGGAAGTAAACCCAGACCTCCAGCGGGACAGTCCAACGCAAAAAACTCCAAGACTTAAAATTTTGAAAAACAAATATTTTTGTTTGTAAAATTTTGACATGCTATATTAAAGTACCCCTTATGTTAAAATTTCATCGAAATCGGTGAAGCCGTTCACGACAAATTTAAAAATTATAAAAACTATTTTTATCTGTCCCAAATTATTCAATATACCCAATAATACACCGTATTTTTTTTATCAAAATCGTTTGAATCGTTTCTGAGATAAATATTGCTTGTTTGTTTTTGTTCAATGGTATAGGTTCCGTTATTTTATACAGCTTTAAACATTTAACATGTAATTGAATGATCAATCGAACCGTTTGCGTGTCTGGGCCAACTAAGAAATTGCATAGCTTGAAGTGTGACTATGGTGCTTAAGGCTCATTTTTATCCACAGGTCAAACAAGTTATGGTATCATAACCTACCTAGAACGCCATAAAGCTATTTAAAGGCAAAAATTTGTTAAAACTCTCCCTGATTAATTTCACTGTTGTCATAATAACTTTTATCGGGAAGCAGTTAGTACCTCGAAACTATAATGATAGCAAATATTTATCCTTGTTAATTGTTTATCTAATGAGGGCTACTGGCTTCATGTTTCAACTTGAAAATTCACTCTTAGCAACTAAAAGCAAACACCCTCACTTAAAAATTGAGTACTTAGTAGTAAAACTCTATCTACCACCTTTAATCGTGTATCCTAATCTGAATAAAAAGAAATACATAATAAGATAGGTAGGGACAATAAATAACATCATTCACAAATTTCTGCCTTAGCTACCAATATTTAATTATAGTACATATCTACCAAAATTATGATCAAGCTATATTATCCAATCTTAGCTTGTTTCAAATTCTCTATTTAAACGTCATTTTTTGTTATCCAAATTCCTTCAAAATAACATTCTCATGACGTTAAATATTTACACTATTAATTTTTGGCAATAATAATAAAGCCAACAACATTATAGATATTGCCGGTTTGCATTACCTATAATACTCGTACAACGGTATAACTGCTGTTATCATTTCTCTTGCTAAAAAAAAAAAACGCTAGTGCAAAAATAATCGCCCAGTAATAACTTAACACCAAGGCCATAGAGTACATTATCCAAAGAGTCAAATAGAGAGTTGCTAAGAGCGTCAGTTATTTGTAGGATATACATATAAGATCTGTTTGACAACTTAAAAATTTATCAGTTGTTCGCAAACTGTCAAAAATTGTTTTTGACAGAAAGTTGGTATGAGTTGTGAAACGATGCGGACATTTTGAAGTATAATATTTTTGAATATTATTGTTTTTTTTTTGTTGTTGTTGAGAAATGTGGACATTTTATGTAGCTTCCACGAAAAATGAATACGTTCCACAAATCCATAATACCTACATATTTTATTCAATGGTTTGCGGAATATTCCCTGGTTATGTGGATTGCAAATCAACGTTTGACAGTTCTTTAAGGATATGTTCACATTCATTTCACGTAAAAAAACTTAAGCTAATTTCACGCAATGTTTTTGCTTTCCATAAAATTTATATGAATATATGTGGACATTTATTGCATTCGCTGAAAAGTTTAAACAGAAAAGTACATGCGCCATCTTCCTGCGGATCGATAAATGATATTTAGGTTGCTCAAATCCGTCCCTGTAAATGTATGTATGTATATAAAACATTTCACAACGTACATATAAAACGTTTCACAACGATGTAGATATAATTTGACTGTGTTATACAGGTATCGGCTATTTGTATTGATTTGTTGAATTAAAACCAAAATAGAACAAATTCACTCGAAACAGCTGAGTTCGGTGGATTTTCGAGGCCAACTTTGTATTGCCCAGTTCTGACGCGTTCAGAATAATTGTTTATTTTTTTGTTCGATCAATTGTTCAATTCAATCTATATAAATTCCAAGTTGTACTTAATAGTTTATAGGTTTGATTGATGAGGCGACTGCGAGGGTGAGGAGCTTTTGACTGCAATTCAAAAAGTGGGGTGTGTTTGTATAAGAAAAAGAGGATTATAGTCTACGACGCGACGGCACGACAACGGCGCGGCGGCGACGACGGGCTGAGTAAATAATATTGCGTTGCTAAAAAGTCGGCAAATATTTATTTAATGACTGTGCGCGATATTTGTTGGATGAGTTAAATGTTTATTCAGTTGTAGGGGAGGATTTTAGACTTTATGAAGAAGTTGTTGTTGGAAAAATATGGGAGGTGAAAGCACGAGAGTTTTGACAACCCGCTGGGCTCTTAAATGTTTATTTAATTATATAGAAATCGATTTGAATATTTTTTTTTATTTTATACGAAGAAAGAATTTCTCAACGAGAAACATGTGAGAACTTGTATACAATCGATTTGGTTTTATTTAAGAACGAATATATTGAAAAAACACAATATAATTTTTGGAAATTTGCCAAGAGCTTTATCGATTTAGGGGGTGTGTTTATTAAAAAGTAGATAGGTATAAGTGACGTTTTTCGATTTCATAATTTGTGGGTTGATTGAGTTTAAATCTAATTTTGTATTTGTATGATTTTGTATAGATTTCTTTTTATTAGCGCGCACTCAAGGGATTGTGACTACCCTTAAAATGTTTTACATCGCACGAGTGATTAGTTATGCTAGGTGTCCACTTGTCGTTGAAAAGACGCAAATTGACACACTTTCCACCCTGGCTTTTACTAACACAAAAAGCAAAGAAAGTAGTAGTAGCGAGCAAGTATAACTCACCCTGTCTTGGAAAGTTTGTCAATTTGCGTCTTTTCAATGACAAGTGGAAACCTAGCATTAGGTTGCAGAAAATTAAAGAGAGATACCAATGCATAATGGTTTTGAATGACTGTAAATCGCAATGGGAAGGGATATTTGTGACAGGTAAAGCACTCCACATTCGTGTAATGCATAGAAATTGCAATAGTCTAATGGCCGATTTCTTAGACATTTAACTGGCTTTTAAATTATTAAATGACGTATTTTGTATGGAATAAAAGTCATTTTAAGACTTAAAAGCCTGTTAAATTTTTAAAAGGGCTTTATGAAATCGAGGATAAATGTTTTAAATGATGAGACTTGAGTTATGTTAAAGGGAATATTAGGATTAATATTTATAATAATTATTGGAGGTAGAATATCTGTACTTCACAGTACGTCCGAAGTTAGGCTCAAGGGTAGACTGATGGGCGTTTTAGAGGGGGAATTCAACCGTCTATTGCACTATAGAACACTGTTTATAGAAATATGTATTAGTTCACAGCTCTTCTGTGTATTCTATATCCAAAGATTTAAGTGAATTATTGGAGCACCTGATGTAGATCACAGCCAGAAGTGGAGACAAATTTGTTGCATCTTCGGAGAAAACCTGAACACTTGAAGCGTTTTTGGCGATATTAAATATGTGGTCATTGCACAAAAAGTGGGGTATGTGTTATGTCATATGTGTGAACTGAAAGCTGATAAGTACCCTCTATCTGCAAGTGGTACTCATGGATAGCGGCATTGGAGGTATAGATTCTGCTTTAACAACAGAATACATCACTGAGTTTGAGAACCACTAAATTCTACGCGCTTTTTGATTCCACATTGGACATAGTGCTGTCGAGATCAGAATTTAATGAGCTTATCATCATAAGGTGTCGTTAAAGTTTCCACATCCGATGGACATGAATGTAAATATAGAAACGAACGAGAGTACTGTCGCCAGCAAACAATTTAATGGATTAAAAGTTTCAGACAGAAGATCACTTATGAATATAAGGAAGACAGTCAGAGGCAAAACAGAGCCCTGGTAGACACCAGCATTTATTTTGTGAATTATATCACACCTAAAACATAAAAACAAAGTAGCGAATTTCGTCTATGTACAAAAACCTTTGCGCAGTAAGTCAGCCGTAAAAAGTAATGAGATCTAAAAGTACGCCAAGTTCTTAGTTTATTGATGTTAAATATCAAATATTTTAAGAAATCTGTTATTTAATGATTGCTGACATAAATGAAGTTGGTTTACTAGTCAAGTTTACATTTCAAAATTGAGTAATTAGGTAATAAAAGATAAATTGGCCAAGTAAACCAACGCTATTTAAGGCAATAATCATTAAATAACAGATTGTTCTGATAATTTTGAGGTTCTTCCATATTACTTTACTTTAAATATTTGATATTTAACATTAATAAACTAAGAACTTGGCGTACTCTTAGATCTCACTTCTTTTTACGACTGACTTGTTACGCAAAGGTTTTTGTACATAGAAGAACTTGGCTACTTTTTTAACATTTATGTTTTTGGTTTGATTTCACTACTTTTTGCAAAGATTCTTTTTATCAGAAAGGGTTGGAAGTGCTCCATTGAAATGATAATAATTGATAAGAAGTGGGTGGATGAAATGCCCCTGCATGAAAAACATCATGATTTCCACTTTTTCTTTGTATACACCTAACGTGTACTAAATGTAAAATCTCAAATTTTTAATTTTCCCTTTGCTTAAATGTCAAGTCCTACCGCTCTACCAAATTCCATCATTCTACGACAATCAGAAGTTCTCTACATAGCAGACATCAATTCTGAGAATATAAGGGGTGCCACGCCCCTGAATGGATAATTTAAAATTTTCCAATATCTCCTTTGTACTGACCACATGATCTACCGGTCTACCAAATTTTATTATTCTGAAACAATCCGAAGTGATCCATATAATTAATAACAATACTGAGAAAATGGGCGGATGCCACGTCCCCTGAATGTTAAATATCAAATTTTAAAATTTTATTTTGCCTTTTTCCGAACCGAATTTCATCAATCCATGACAATTGGAACTGCTCCAAATAATTTATATCAATTCTATGAAAATTGGCGGGTACCACGCCCCCTGAATGGGAAATCTTGAATTTCTAATTTGTTCCCTTGTATACACCACAGGGCCTACCGCTGTGCTAAATTACAAGATTCTACGATGTTGGGAAGTGCTCCATTATTTTGATGATCTGTCAGTGCCAGTGAGTGAGTGAGGAGTGAGTGAGTCAGTCAGTCAGTTACGGTTTTTGCGATTTTTGCAGTCTAATAACTTGGGAACCACTAATGCTTAAGAATTGAAATTTGGTGAATTTGGTTGCCCAAACCTGGTGAGCTTAGCAAATGCTGTGAGTTTGAAGTTTCTGACTTTATTGGTACTGAAGTAAGAGGGGGTCAAAAATAGCATGAGTTTGATCCTGTAAAAAAGGTGTAGTTCCAGAACTTGGCTGGGCACTACCGTGCCCTTTGAGAAGAGACTGATAGATATCACGTTAATATTATAGTGAATAGTAAAATAATTGATATTCCGTAAAAAGACAAACGAAAACAAC
Source organism: Melangyna quadrimaculata (assembly GCA_949320155.1). Taxonomy (NCBI): domain Eukaryota; kingdom Metazoa; phylum Arthropoda; class Insecta; order Diptera; family Syrphidae; genus Melangyna; species Melangyna quadrimaculata. The sequence goes on from OX439485.1 coordinate 22,286,133, forward strand.
AGAAACTGTATTCTTTTTGTTTTGAGATTGTTTTTTTTTTTAATAAGTATATACATAGTTATGTGATAAAAAAGATACAGTTATTTAACTGTGTAGTTCTTAAACTCGCATTAATTTTGAAGCCGCATATCATGCTTCTAAGCACGTTTTTAAATAGAGTAATTAGTTAATTTTTATCACGAAATAGAAAAAAAAATTAAATAATTTCACAAATTGTGGCAATTAAAACTTACACAAATAAATCAAGAACCAAACAAAATACAAGTTTTACCTTGACATTGCAATTCTACTACTATACTTCGCCGACGGGAAAGTTCAAGGTTGAACAGGCATGGTATTCTAGTCTGCTTAAGATCCATTGTATTGAATTTTTCGCTTAATTGGTGTGTAGGTTACATTGTATGAAATGTTTCTTTGGGTAGATATATGTGATATTTAAACCAATTGATGAAACAACATGATGAAAACGAAACCGAATCTGAATGAACAAAATAAAGTTGTTAAAGAAAACTTGGAGTTTGCATCTAACCTGATGCACCACCACAAGCAATAAGTAATTGATTTAAGAAAATCGGACATGCAATGGGAATTTCCAATGCAGATCACAAATTTAAAATTAAATTATTTCATGAAACCGACTATAAACAGTTTTTGTTTACCATCTTTGTGACAATAAAAGAAAAAATAATTTATAACAACGTCTATTGTCTTGTGCTCCTATGTAGATTGAAGAATTGAGTTGGAATTCCAAGCCCGGAATTTTGTATGTTTCTACTCCATTTTATCTGTATATACAATATTCTTAATTAAGTGTTGTTTGCTCGGCAGTCTGATTTCAAATAAGATTTGTCCCCTTTCATACAAGGAAACTGACTGGCGAGTTTGTAGGCGAGAAGGGCAAGAAGTAAGAGGATGAAACAAATCTACCCGGTCAACGATTTAAAGAGGTTTGTGTCGCATTCCTTCTCATACTGTCCGCAATGTGCGTTCAACCAATAGACTATATAGGGAAACAACAAAAATCTCTAGCAATTTTGTTTCTTCGTGTGAAAGGTACAAGAGTTTTTTAAGGCAATTAAAGAAAACGTCAAATCAAATCTCCAGCAACTATAGTTTCCCTGTGTGAAAGAGGACTTTCAAGCAACTAAAAGTGTCTGCAATGATTGCTGAAATAAAGATAGAAATAAAACAAGCTTGTTGAGAAGCGCAGGGTCAGGACCATAAAATCAGCAATAAAAATTGCATTTCTGCCTGGTTGAAAAAATGTCGAATTTTTGTCTGGTAAACGCAGGGCACTAATCAAATTTTAGTAGGGAAAATCTAGACGCGTAAGGCTTGTCAAATAGTCGTCAAGGACTCTTGTTGGTTTTCAGAAGGCATAATTATAAAGATTAAGAAAACTCGTCAAATAAACTCGTGAGGGCTTCGCTAGTAAGAACTTGTTGCATATCTTTTGGTATCCCATCAGAAATATTTCTTGTGCTTCGACAAAAACAAAAAATTTATAAGTATCATGCAATTTCAGTTTTATTTAGCAAAAAAAAATGTCGAGTTTTTAATCAAAACTAACAACACGATTATGTATAGAAGTCAAAAAAAGAAATTTTGACAAAGACATCCGTCGCGTCGGTCTGTGCGTATGCGTCCCGATGTGCATAGAGCTAGAGGCTAAGTGATTTATCGAATTTGCTTCAAATTTGGTGTGAAGCATATGTACATATGTTGTATGTGATTCCCTAGGAGTTCAATATTTTTAGTTCCTCTAGAATGGGTATAGCTGCCCGGCAATGATTTCGTTTTTATCAAGTTTTATCAGAAACAACTCTATCGATTTTGATTAAACTTTATTTTTTTTTAACAACTCCGTACACCCGGTTTTTGTCAAAAAAAAAAATGCGAATAAGGGAAAATAAAATATAACTTTAATCTCAAATATATTGTCGATATAAAAATATTATCGAACCATTAACTTACACGGTCAATGTCAACCTAGTACATTTCAGTTGTTGTGATAAGTTTCTACTTGTCATTGAAAGACACAGTTTGACAAGACAGGGTGGGTTATACCTTCTCTCTACTACTATTTTCTTTGCTTCTTCTGTTGTTACTATCCACCCTGTCTTGTCAAAGTGTGTCAATTTGCGTCTTTTAATGACAAGTGGAAACCTTGCATTAGATACAAGAGCAAGTTCGTACAATCGAGTTTAGCATTTTATTTTCTTCGGTAAAGGACAATGAGAAAATTGGCCCCAGCACCAATAAGAACGGCCTTCATGTCATATATAGGTACATGTTTATGCATTCATTATCCGTTAACCATTTGTCCCAATTCGCTGTGTGACAAAAGTTATTTAATTTTGAATAAAATGAGTTTCCGGGTCACAACTCCTTTTTTTCTTTAATATTTTGTGTATTTTTCGCTCGATTTGAGCGATTTTTTGGAATTAAGTTTTCTGAACCCATGATACACTAACAGCATCTTTCAGATTTTTAAAATTATGTCAAGGGGTCGCAAGCATCAATTGTATGCAAAAAGCAGTTTTTGGAGTATTTAATTTGTAAAAAATACAAATACATATTGATTTTTAAATAATATTTTCGATGTCAAAATCATCTCTGAAAAAAAGCAAAAAAATACCAATTTTTACCTTATCAGAATAAAAATAGGTTTTGTTTTTAAGGTTCGTTTGTAATTCGTAAAAGTGAGACAAAACAACTCACAAAACGACCTTCAAAACCACCCTTATATAATATTATAAGGGGTTGAAATATTTTAAGCTTATTCCTTATTTAGTAACGAAAAAATTAGTACTATATTTATTACGGGCTGATCACAAAATAGATAAAAAAAAAAAAATTATAAACAAAAAATATAATATTTTGTTTGCTTTTTATGGTACTAAATTTTTTTTAACTCATTCAGTTCCTTACCGATTTTAAGTTTCTTCACGGTTTTTTAAATGAAGAATGTTAGTCTCTTTTTTATCATATACAAAAATCACTAAATCGTCCAGAATCGGAGCCAAGTCGTCGTTTTTGAACAAGTAGACAAAAAAACATATTTACACTAAATCTTCGTTTTCATTATCGTTATTTTAGATAAACTGTTAAACTTGTACTTGATTTTGTAACTTGAGCAAATCGTGTATATAATTTAGAAAAGGTCTAATATTCTTCTTTTAAAAACCACAAAAACATTTAAAATGGGTTAAAAACTGACTGAGTTAAAAATCTTTTAGTACCATAAAAAGGAAACAAAATATTCAATTTTTTCTTAATATTTTTTTTTTGATCTATTTAGGAATCATTTCGTAAAACATGTACCACCATTTTCTTCGTTTGGGCGACCTGCATCGTGCCTGATCGGGAAACTATTGATTGCCCAGAACTTGGTCTGGGCCAGTAGCGCAACAATCAGTCACGATGAAGCGCTTGTTTTACCTCCTCGTGGTGGTCCCCGGGCAACTATTTGTGTATCCCAATATACATAAATAGGCCAAAATTACAAGTGCGAAAAGGCCTAGCTTTCTAGGATAGGTTACGGAGGTTAGCATTCTCCGTAACTGAAATCAACCCGCTACCGAAACCAACACTACGCCTCGGATAATTAATGATAACTCGTTGACGACTTTTGGCTATTGTATCCGGACAAAGATTGGTTTCTGGAATGTGAAGACGCTTCTTGACAATGAAAAAGAAGGTCCTCAGAATGCCAGATTCCTGCAACTAGAGAAGGAATTCATGCGGTATAGGATGGACATCTTAGGGATAAGTGAAGTTAGATGGCTGGGCTCGGAGAAGTTTAAGTCACCAACCCGTAACACTGTACTATTCTATTCCTGAAAAACACCTGGAAGCGCTCGGGAAACTGGCGTTGGATTGCTACTTTCCAAAACAGCCCTCAAAAGCTTAATTTCCTGGGAAATGCCAAGGTTGGAAATGACAACACTGGGCTAAGGCATGTCATGGGAAAACATGGTGTTGGTAACCGAAACGACAATGGCAAACGATTTGCCAACGCCAACGGCCTTGTTATTGGAGGGACCATGTTTGAGCATAAGACGTGCCACAAAGTCAGTTGGGTGCCGACTGACAGACAAGCAACTTCCAACCAAATTGACCACTTCGCGATCAGCCAGCGTTTTAGAAGCAGTCTCCAGGACGTCCGTAACAGAAGAGGTGCTGACATGGGAATGACCCGGGACCACCATCTGATGGTTGCTACCGTAAGATTGCGTACAGCTGCAGTTCGGAGATCCCAAGGAAACGCTCGAATGCCCAAGTTTAATACAGATAGACTAGATAGACTAAAGGATCCCGCAGTGCGCCAACAACTAGGGGACCACCTTTCATAAGGATTGAACGCAATCAGCAGCACGGAAACCACATCCATCGAAAATCATTGGTGTGCTGTGAAAAACGTGTTCATATCCGGTGCTGAAAGTATAGTCAGCCGGGCGCAAGGAAGAAATAGTGCTTGGCTTTCCGACGAAACTTGGCAAGGATCGAAGAAAGGAAACACCTTAAAGCTCGCATCGCAGCTACCCCAGCAGCAGGGAGAAACGAGCTTGAGTCTACGTACCGCATGAAGATGAGGGTAGTGTGCGACGTGATAAGCGTAACTACATCAACGCATCGACTACAGAAGCAGAAGAAGCCGCTAGTAGGTGTGACAGTAGGACCGTCTACAGAATTACCAAAGAGCTCACTGGTGTCCAGAGCTCTAAACAACACCTGGTTAAAGACACAAACGGATCCCTGCTAATTTTGGATGAGGATCAGCTCATAAGGTGGAGGGAACAGTTTTCTGCGGTTTTAAACCGCGTTTTCGCCAGTGAAGTGAACCCTATTCCCACTGAGCTACCCGAAGTAACAATTTCCCGAATACGCACCGTGCCCCCCAGTAAAGAAGAAATTATCACCGCCATCAAAGCACTGAAGAACAACAAAGCGGTTGGACTTGACGGTATTCCTGCAGAGCTCCTAGGAGCAGCCCCAACAACATCGAGTGAGCTACTGCACCCACTTATTAAGAGAGCTTGGGAAACAGAGAGCTTTCCTGAAGAGTGGAAAAAAGAAATAATTGTCAAGCTCCCAAAGAAAGGAGATCTCACACAGTGCGAAAACTGGAGAGGAATATGCGTTCTGCCTGCAGTAGCCAAGATAATAGCAAGGATAGTATTGGACCGAATTAAAGACCACCTCGAAGACACACTCGACGCCAAATAAGCAGGTTTCCGCACTGGATCTGGGTTGCACTGCACAACAAGGTGGAGAGAGAAGCAGAAATCGTTGGGCTTAAGATCAACTCGGCAAAAACTAAAAGGATCAGCCTTGGAACTTCCTCATCAATCCAAGTAAATATTTCTGGACAACCGGTAGAGATGGTAGAGGATTTCCAATATCTTGGGAGTATTGTCTCTACAGGTGGCGGAACTGAACGGATGCAGCACTTGGAAAGTCACTGACACTGTCACTAGAAAGCTGCAAACCTTCGTTAATAGATGTCTACGAAACACCTTGAGGATTTTCTGGCCCAACCGTATCTCCAATGCCGAACTTCATGCGAGAACGGGTCAGGAGTCCATAGACTCCATTATACGAAGAAGAAAGTGTCAGTGGATTGGCCATACGCTTCGAAAAGGCGATCGGTGCATTGCATCTCAAGCAATGCAGTGGAACCCGCTCACACAGGAGGGAAGACAAGTGGGCCGGCCTAGAAGTACATGGCGAAGAACGGTCGAACAGGAATCGGCACGACTGGGGAAAAGTTGGAGAGAGCTGAAATATATTTCAAGAAATCGTACACGATGGCGCGTAGGTGTAGTGGAGGCCCTATGTCCCGTAAGGGAAACATCACGGACGTAATAGGTCCGAGGACCTAAGTATTTTCTTCGTTACTAAATAAGGAATAAGTTAAAAAGAAAATTCAATCCCTAATAGTATATATAAGGGTGGTTTGGGGGTGGTTTTGTGGGTTGATTTGTCCAATTTTTACAAATTGCAATTTAAAACCTTGAATACCCATTTTTATTACGATAAATGAGATACAAATTGATGTTTGTTTGTTGTTTTTTGGAGATGATTTTGACATCAAAACTATAATTTAAAAACTAATATATGTATTTTGTTTACAAATTAAAAACTCCAAAAACTGCTTTTTGCATAAAATTGATGCTTGCGACCCCTAAAAATAATTTGAAAAATCTGAAATTCAGGTAGTGTATCATGGGTTCAAAGACCTTAATTCCAAAAAATGGTTTAAATCGAGGGAAAAATACAAAAAATATTAAAGAAAAAGTATGGAAAAAAAGAATTGTGACCCTAAACTCATTTTATTCAAAATTTAAAACTTTTGTCGCACAGCGAATTTGGACAAATGGTTAACGGATAAGAAATGCATAAGCATGTACCTACAATGCGATATGAAGGCCGATCTTATTGGTGTTGGGCCCACAAATACATATTTGCCCATTGTCCTTAATTTATTTGATTCTCTCTTTTTTTTTTGGCAACTAAATCACTCATTGGCCCCGATATATTGTTGATGATATCTTAACTGATTTAACCAAATTCCACACACACCCTTATCCAGCGATTATTTAAAATCTATTTTTAATTAAATTTCCAAAAATAACTTTATTAAATAACAACAAACAAAAGTGGTAAGTTTGAAGTGTTTGTTGTTGAACTTTCTGTGCCTTAAAAAATATGCACATTATACATATGTATGGTGAAACCCCTTGCTTGGACATATTGAATAATATTATGTGCAGATTATTTGACAAATAAGCTTTAAATTTTTGTTGCTGGGTGATATCCACTTAAAAAAAAGCCAATGAACTGCAAACAATAATTAATAATGTTTTTAATTCAATAAATTACGATAAAATTATATGGAAATATACTTTTGCCAGTGATTGTTATCTTCTGTTTTCAAGCACCTAATCAAAATATAATTATATTTATAGTACACCCTCATAAACTCAGTAAACAAAATTTAGATTTCTAATGAAATGAACGCTTTTTTCTAATATAATTATTATTCAAGAATTTAAGTCCAAAATATAGAAAGCAAATTACGGGGGTTCACTTTTTCCCCAACAGCACTGAAGGTCTTTAACTTAACTTATGAAATGCTTTTCACGTTAATTGATAATGTTTTTTTCTTACTATACGAGTACCGACATATAACTTGAATGAACTAAGTTTGTTTATAAAATATTTTGTTCCTGAAATAAAAATATTATTTCCGTCTGATAAGCTTCTGGGGAGCACTTTAAAGGTAAGGAATTTTATTTTGAGCTCCTATGGAGGTCATTATGTAGGCTGCACGTGTGCCAATTTTTAACATAATTATGATAAGAGGCGACTCTTGTTTTTAGAGCACACAAACTACTCGTATGTAGATTGATTTGTATTTTCATTATCAACATTGAGCAATAATTTAAAACTAGAACAAATTATTTAATTCATGAAGTTATAAAATTCAGGTATTTTTGTGTTTTCAAGGAGTTTATTTAAAAAAAAAAAACAAACAATTTTGTTTAAGTAAATGATCATTTGCCATCTTAGATTGAAACACGTTTTTAAAATTAAAAAATAAACACATATTTTAAACAAACACTGTGTGTTCACGGTTTAGAAGGGTTTTTATTAAGTTTTTATAGACATAAATAAAATGAAATTGTTTAAGATAAGAAAATATTCTTCACAATTTTGTTTTTCCTATAAATATACTTTTTGATAAATATTTGTTCAAATATAAATACAAAAACACACGTTAGCAATTATGATCAAAATGATAAGCGTGTATAGTATTAACGTGGAAATTGAATGTCTCTGACGTCTTTTAAATAAATGGTCAAGGTATTTCAAAAGTATACAACTATTGATATTCATCAATGATTTGTTTGGGATAGTTTTGATAATTTAAATCATAAGGTATCTGCTATTTTCACTGTGCTTAGATTTAAACAAGAAATCTTTCCCGTGTTGTATACAACTATGTAGATTCATAATCGATATTTGAACTTTGTTTTCGAACTAAATTTATCTTAACAATACAAATGATACATTTGAGTTGTAAAGATAATTTTATTTCAACTTGAAATAATGTTAAACTGGTGATCATACAGGTACTTACTACACTCGCGAGCAAAAAAACGGAATCACTTAAGTTTGCCTTCTAAAAACAACAATCGCGATGGATTCAATATCTTTAATTAATTGTTAATAGGCTCTTTTTAAAGCTTGAACTTAAAACTTTAAATTAAGGGTAAAATAATAAAAATCCTTTGGTTAGTTTTCGCGCTATCTGCCATAATAACAAATATAATAAATTATATAACTATAACAATAGCAGAGACGGGTACGATAAAGACTCATTAGTTAATGGACAATTAGGGACGCCACGGGACCAAAACTAACTGCAACTCATCGACAAGTTCGAGTACGATTTTCACTATGCACTACAATTTGGAAGTTGAGAAATGTAGGCGATTTACGTTATCGGATGAGTGCAGAATGTGTCTGGACGGAAGCTATATATAGAGGCAGAGTAAACCTGTCTTCCATGGAGACAAACTCTGCACTCATCCGAGAACGTAAATCGCCTACATTGCTCAACTTCCAAATTGTAGTGCATAGTGCAAATCGTACTCGAACTTGTCGATGAGTTGCAGTTAATTTTGGTCCCGTGGCGGGATATTTTGGGGTAAGGTCTGCTTCCTTAAGTTGTCTCCTAACTATCCATTAACTAACGAGTCTTTATCGAACCCGTATCTGCTATTGTTGGACGTCAACGCTAGTCAAAGGACGATTTCAGAGAAACGCTATCACGATAAATCAGTCACAACATGCGGTAGCACACAGGTCCGAAAACTAACCAATGGATTTGTATTATTTTACCCTTATTTTAAAGTTTTAAGTTCAAGCCTTAAAACGAGCCTATTAGCAATTAATTATAGATATTGAATCCATCGCGATTATTGTTTTTAGAAGGCAAACTTGAGTGATTCCATTTTTTTGCTCGCGGGTGTATATGGTTAGTTATGGATTCGCAAGCAAAATTGAACTCGAGATTTTCATCGTAATTGCTATTATCATCGAAAAAAGTAGGTCTTGTAATTCTGTCTGTAAGTCCCAATGGATATTTTTCAAACTTGGTACTCGTATACCTTGACATGATTTTTTTTTTTTTTTTTGGGTAACATACCCACAAATTTTTTGTCGGACCAAAAATAACGCTTCCTTTCATACAAATTATTTTAAGAAAACAGAAAATATGGTTTTTCTCAAAAACGACTCCAGCTATTTAAGAAAAAAAAATTAAATTCACTAAGGTGCTCTGGTAGCTAAAAACTAGAATGTAGGTTAGCATTGATAGTTCCATGATATTTTTATATCGTTAACGAAAAAATAATAGAAACATCTTAAGATAGCAATTTTAAATTATTTGATTTAGGTAATGCAAATTAATATGTGAAAAATCGTTAAAAGGGTAAATTGTTCAAAAAAAACCCAAAAACGTTATTTCCGTTATACGGGATTTTTTGACAAAAACCCTATTATACAGTATTATTTAAACTGCTCTACAAATTCAATGTACGAAGTTTAGTCAAAACCGTTCGAGTCGTTTTCGAGAAACTCTGTGTCGGACGGACCACACTTGGAGGTAACTTCCCATTGGTGCCTTTAGAAACCGTTTTAATTATTTATGAATTTATTTATGACCAAAATTTGTGTCTTAGTAGGGTATAACAGACTTACTGAAGAGCCTACTGTTATACCTTGGGCGAAACACAATAATTTCTGGAGTTGAGGTCACTTGTACGTTTTATTTGAGTTATTTATGAAGTGTAAAGTTTTGATTTTGTTTTGGGACAGCTTATAAAATTCTAAGGATCTTACTCAACTTACTTTTTTTCCTAAATCCTTTCGGAAATATTTCAAAATAGACTATTGGCAAAAAAAAAATACCATAAATCAGGGGAGTGTAATTTTAAACAAAATTTACATGGTTGCAAGGAATATAAAAAGGCTAATTAAGTATCAGATGCCAAATTAATTTTGATTTTGAAACGATTTTGAATGTAAGAATTTTTCGGAATGAATGAATGAATACATTTTTTACAAGTCATTTTTGCATATATTTTGATTTTAATCTTTTCAAAGTGTGGTTTTAAAAATCTCAAAATTACACCTGTGTCGTTCTCAAGACATTTGAGTTGAAAGACATTTTTTAAGAATTATTAGTAGTTTTTTTGTTTGCAGTTTTTTTGCTCTAAGAAAAACTGTCTACTGAATTTTGTTGAAAAAAAAACAAATCAAAATTTAATTAACCATACAAAATATTCCACATACGCCACAGTGCACCGTTTGGTGAAATAGTCTTAATTTTTAAATAATTTTAAAAGTAAATGACCTAGAACCATCTGGTTTTTAACATTTGACTAAAAATTAATAAGAGCATGAATATTAAAACCAAAAATAGTAATTGATAACGTAAAATTTTCAAAAACATCCGTTTGATAAAAATGTAGTAGCCCGTAGCGTAATGGTTAGTGCGTTCAACTGTCACGCTGGAGGTCTGGGTTGGCTTCCCAGCCTCGTCCACCTAAAAACTAAAAAGTTTTTTTCAGGGCTAGTGCCTCTTGCGAGGAATTGACAAATCCTCCAAGAGTATCACTTGTCACGAATAAGTGCTTCTCGTCTAGCCGTTCGGATTCGGCATAAAATTGTAGGTCCCTTCCATTCCTGTCGAAAGGCGCACACAGGAACGGTTGCTTGCGAGTTGTTAGTCACTAGGCCCTGGTTCTTCATGAGCCGTTGTGCCACCCGATTTATTTTTTTTTTTTTTTTATGAAGCTTTGTCCTTCATAACTTTGTATCTCGAATCTTTTATGGATTTTCATGTCTCAAGTAGATGTAATTATGAAACTTTTGAATGAACCAACAACAACTAGGTGTTCTACCACCAAGTTATTTGGCTGAAGTTATTCGGTTTCTTTCTTTTTTCTACGTACCCGAATGTGACAACAGCAAGCTTGTGTGCTCGAATAAAAATTCTAGTCGTTTAAATGCATTTGATAAGCAACGAAACCTGCACTGCGATGGAGCTTGACCTGTGGCTTCGGTAGCGCGATAGGTAGGCCGTCGGCTTCCGAATTCCAGTCACAGTTGATGCCTTAAATTCAATATCCATGACGGGCAAAGCTTTTCCAATAAAAATAATCATATTAAGACTCAGCACCACACAAAGAAGTCTGATGATCAGGGTGGCACTCGTGAAATATCTATAACTTCAGCCAAATAACTTGGTGGTAGAACACCTAGTTGTTATTGTTTCATTCAAAATTTTCAATGTTAATTGTTGTCTGCGCAGCGGGACTGCATTCTATGAACTTTAGTTCATACAAAAATCCTAATAGATGTAACTATGTTTTTTAAGCGCTACCGGGTTTTTCTGTATAGCCCTTACCAACTTTGTATGCATGCAAAAACACCTTGCTAATACAAATAAATAAATTGTCATAGCCAGTCCCGGGGATAACTTTTAAAGAAAACTATTTCATATTTGGTATGTACAATCAAAGCCCTTTCTTTGTATATTATGTTTTATTTTAATCGACGCTGGGTTTTTTGTGGGCATTCTCCTTTGTTTTTATTTTTTCAAAACTTTGATTTTGAAAATTAATATGTATGTCAAAAACTGTTTAAAAGAACAACTAGATAAATTATTAAAAAATATACTTTTGGTTTTAAAAAAAGTTATAACATGACAATGCAAGTGTTGACTTTAAGTTTAAAATTCGATTCAAGTCTTTGAGACTTTATGGCTTGAAAATACATCAAAACAAATTAACGTTAAGTTTCTTTATTTAGAGGATTACTTATACTTTTTTTTATCTTTATTGTAACTGAATTTATAAAAAACTTTTTTTTTCGTATTTTTAGATTGCACAATTTACAGAGAAATGGTATTTTCTACCTTACTACTGAAAAACTTATAACATTTATACAATAATATTATCACAGATTCAAATTGTTTAGAAGGAAAAGCTGCATAAAAAAAACCTTCATTTAATTAAATAATATAATTTTCCTGAGGAGAGAGAAGTGGGTCCTTGTGATCACAAATAAAGATGTTGTTTACATAATTGATTACATAAATTATAAATAAATAAACAAAAAGATATGTAGATACATATAATAACAAATTAATCAACAATTTGCAATTAATTAAATGAACACCTAAATAAATATTTATATCACAGTAGTATATAAATTAAAATTAAATAAATAAATATATAAATAAATACTTTAACATAGTAAATAAATAAATAAACAAATAAATAAATGAATAAATAAATAAATAAATAAATAAAATTAATAAATAAATATAAAAAATATAATAAATAAATAAATATAATAAAATAAATAAATGATTAAATAAATAAATAAATAAATAAAATATACAAGCGACAAACAAGGAATTTTTTTTATATATTTTATATCACAGCATTAGAAAATAAATAAATTAATAAATAAATAGACAAGAATAATAAAGAAACAAAAAAAAAATTACAACACCTTAAATTGTCAAATTTAAAATTAAGTTGTTATCAGAGCAACTGCATAATAATTTATAACGATCATATAATTTTGAGATTCGAATTGCAACTTTTCCAAATTTTGCCTCTTCGTGGAGATCCTCCGTAGAATAGTGCCAGGGAAGATGAAGCATAATTTTTAAAATTTTATTTTGCATAATTTGCAGCCTGCGAATATGACTCTTAGCACATGTTCCCCAGACCGGAGAGCCATATAACATTATGCTTTGGAATATTACTTTGAATATTAACAATTTGTTTTCAATACTCAATTTGGATCTACGATTTATAAATGGATATAAGGTTTTTATCGCCATATTAAGTTTATTAAGTGTTTCTTCCATATGCAAACTAAAGGTCAAAGTCTTGCTTAGGTGTACCCCAAGGTACTTGGCACTCGATTTCCATTCGGTTTGAACCCCATTTAACTGAAGCCTATTGCTTGGAAGGTAACAGGGTTTTCTTTTTCTGGTTAAAAAGAGAGCCTGTGTCTTGGAAGCATTCAATTTAATTTTCCAATCATCGCAATATGATTGAACTAAATTCAAAGCAGATTGCAAATTGGTTTCAATTAAAGAACCAATTGAATCTGTTGAGTAAATGCAGGTATCATCCGCGAAAATTGCAATTTTACAGTTATGGGGTTTCGGAAAATCAATAATGGTCCTAGAACGGATCCTTGGGGTACACCTGCATTCTGCAAGAATTTCAATTACATCGGAATACCAGTTATTTACAGAAACTTTGAAAGTGCATTTTGCAAGGAAAAACGAAATCATTTTTACTAAGTAAAGTGGGAAATTTAAAACCAGGAGTTTGTAAATGAGTCCTTCGTGCCACACAGAGTCAAACGCTTTTTCGACATCAAGAAAGACCATTCCCGTACTTTTACCTATAATCAGATTATTTTTAATATCTTTTGTTATTCTGTCAACCTGGTGAACAGTATTATGATGTCTCCTAAAACCAAACTGTTCTTGTGGCAGGATTTTAAACTGATCTACATGTTTTAATAGTTTGTTTTTTATTAATTTTTCTAAGCATTTACTTAAGGAGCTTAATAAACTTATTGGCCTGTAACTAGAAGGCAGGCTAGCATTTTTGCCTGGCTTAGAAACTGGGATAACTTTAGCTGTTTTCCACGCATTTGGAAAGTATATCCTATTTTGAAACACGCATTTTAAAGAAACCTTTTTTAGGAAGATTTTTCAAAAATATATTTTTTAATCCATCAAATCCAGGTAAATTTGGAAATTTATTGACACTGATTTACATTCAAATATTACACAACTGTGGTATTTGGTATAAACATGATAACTCCATAAACGTATTTGGTAAATGCATTTAAATTTAAATTAAAAAGTTGGAACGTCTCTTTCAAAAATAAGGAAATCATTTATTTTCATCTTAATGCATATTTTTACCAAATTAAAAGCAAATTGGTCAACTCCTAGCTCAATGTTAAGTGGACGTACAATACATTTTTTTATGGAGTTATCATGTTTATACCAAACACCGCAGATATGAATGTACGTACACATGTATGTTATCTTATATCCGTTCTTATGTGACGCGTACGTCACATTTGACAATCAAATAATTTATAACAATTTGTTAAACTTCATGACGACCTTGTTAAACTCGTTGCGTGAATTTCATTCAGAAAATACGTCACTATTGTAGATATTGATGTTTTAAAGCAAAGCAAAATTGTATAAATTTATGATAATAATCATTTCAGTTTTTTTTTTTAATTTAATTTAATCAGTATGTATATTACTTCCATATTAGTTTTTTTCATATAGAAATCATCATTGTAGACTATGTGACAGTGTTAAAAATAGCTTTGTGTATTTTTATGCATCAAGCTTTGATTCCATGATGTGATTATTTGTATATACAATCGAAAATAATCATGAGACCTTCACCTCATTAAGCTTATTCCTATGGATACAACCTTATAAGGAGTTTAAATTTTGTTTGTAAATATAAGCAGATTTTAATATCTGCAACCCAACAAAAGTTCACATCAGTTGTACGAAAAAGTTCATTGAACAGATTCATTCACCTGCCCGGCTTAAAAGCTGGTCAAAACACATAAAGACTGCCAAAAAAAATAAAAAAAAACTGGATGGACGACGCCGACGTGAGTTTTGATTGAATTGTTTAAAAGGTCAACATAACATTGATGTGGATGAATTCGGAATTTGTTTAAAGAAACTTAAAAGTGATAATTGGATGGTGAGACTGTGAACTTTTTATTTAGGGGTGGCAAACCGCCTAAGCAAATCTTGTGGTTTAATAAATATACAAATTCTTCTGAAATTATAATTGGGAGGCTACAGAGCAGCTTCATCACGGTTACTATTCGTGGATGTCTGTGATCATATCTTATGTATCATTATACACATGTGTAATTATACACAATATACGCAATTAGTTTGCATATAGAAATAAAATGAACTGGAGATATTCTAATGTCAAAATATAAACTATTTAATTCCAAGTGGTAGAATATAATAATATTGACTGTGTTTTGACAGCAATCGAAAATGAACTCAAAGATTTCATCACAATCGCGCTTGTGCCTTACTTAATTACATATTTTGTTTATGAAATTTGGCATATTCACCCGTCCGTCGGGCAAAAGTGCTTTTATAATATCCACTGACCCTTGATTTGTGTTTGTATTTTAAATTGTTTGCTCGTGTGGTATTTTATTTTGAGAGTGACTCGACACATGACAATTTATAACAGTTCTGATTATGAAAGAATTTTTTTGTGTTGCCCGCAGAGCCTGTGCCTTCCACCGCACCGGTGGACATTCTTTTGGTACCCATATTTTTTTGTTTCAAGCCACACTAACCCTGAGGCCACATGAGCCAGTACTGGCAAGCCAGTTGGCTAAATAGATTAATTGTTAAGTTCATGTACGTGAATAGGTGCCGAGACATTTTCTTTTGCCAGAAGTACGCGTGAATTTAAACAAAAAAAAAAGCTGTTTTGAAAAATTTTAGTTTAGTTTTTAAGATATTCTCCTTAACATTTTATAAATTACTTAACATAAAATTTAAAAAACAAAATTTAAACTTTTCAAAACAATTTTTTGAAAGCGCATACAAGTATTAAAAAAAAAATCGCGTATACATAAGTTGTTTATTGAAATAATTTACATAAATTTCCATTTGGCACATCAGGGTGGGCCAAAGCTCCACAATTTATGTATTAAGTTTTGACCCACATAAGTGGCTATTCGAGCATTAAACCATATGCCCAAAAGTCACAAAGAAATATGGTCATATGACACTTTGAAAAAGCGTCAAATGGCCATGTTCGAAATATGGCCATTTGACACATGCACAATGTGTCATATGGCCATATTATGGGATATGGCCTTATGACGCATGGCCAAATGTTACGGCACCACGTGAATATGCTTTGAAGTAGGCGGCACGCAACAGCTTTTACTAGGATAGCCTATCTAGGATTCTAAATACATATTTTATTGAATTAGCTTTGGCATTGGACTTCGATTTTTTCTTAACAAAAAATGACGTCGAATTCTGCAGCAAGTCTTGCGATGGTCAACGCATAATACTGCCAATGCGTTGACGGATGCATTGACATACATTTCTGTCGCGTCAAAGTAACATAAATTGAAGTTCATCTAATTGAAAAGTTTCGATTTTTTTAAAAACAATTTTAGTTTTTTAATCCATCATCATCGTAGCCTACTTTAATGGAATTTGACAGTTCATACGTTAAAAGATAGGTAAGAATTATGTCGTACGAGGAATATTTCGTTCCAAAATGTTCCTCAAAGGCGCTAAAATCGCCTATTCCTGCGCAAAAACTGTACTATCAAAACATTCAGATATTTTAAAGTTTTTAATGCATCATCTCCGTAGCAATCTTTCAATTTAATTTAACAGTCTAGGGTTTGACAAATCGGTAACAGATAATGTTCCAAATATCACCCGAAATCCCCAAAACTCTGATTTTGCCCAGGCAAAAAATGTACTTTTAGTAAGGGCGTTAAGGCCATATTTTAGGTCAAACCTTGCACTTCATTCTGACGCGATGAACTTTGGTACACTAATAGTCCACATCCTAGGTTGACCTTTAAGAAGTGTTTTCACGGTGGCAACACTGGCAGACCAGAGATATAAGGGTTACCTTCTCATCATGTTTTAACACAAAATTTCACATAAATTAGCCTATAAATCGAGAACCAGACATCGTTTGATGTCGTAGAATGTTTAGTTGGATTAAGAATACTTGTTGCCATAGGAATATGTTAATTTTGTAACCCATCCCCCATCCTTGTTCCGAGATAAACATACATGGTATCTCAAAGTCATACTAGCCACGAGACGAGACTCGGCGAGACTTTTGTAAGGTCTAGGTTAGGTTAGGTTAGGTAGATGGGCTGCCGGTAGATCTTGTTCCCGTCACACTGAGATCAATGTTGATCCCCGATGGATTGGACCATCCCTTTAAAATAAATAAACTATGAAATCCTATGGAGCATCGAGCCATTTCGAGGCGTTGATGAAGTTCATTAAATTTAAGATGTTATTATCTGTAGCCTCTGCATAAGTCGACAGTATTGAGTCCCATTTTGTTTTTATGATACCCTAAGAGATTATGTCCTGTGATAATTCCTATCAGAAGATGCAGGGATCAGTTTTTCAGGTTCATAATTTTGTCTGTTTTTTTCTTATTGTAGCTGGGCCACAGATTCTTTGTAGTGGTACAAGTTGCAAGTTAGTTCCACCTGTTATTGGTAAGTTACACTATTTTCTTGTTAATCGCCTGTTTAATGAAACAGGGTGGAATTTTTACAATGGAGTCTGTAAGGCTTGGATCTAACGATGAACCAGTCCTTGCCAGTTCATCGGCTTTTTCATTACCTTCAATTCCACAGTTTCCAGCGACCCAACAGAGTCTGATGTTATGCTGTGTGGCAAGAACTCTTAGCTCTTCACGACAGCATGAAACCAGTTTGGATTTGATTTCTGTGGCAGAGATGGCCTTGATCGCCGCCTGGCTGTCAATGTAAAAAGTTATATCAGTTCGTGGTATCGCCATCATTAATATTTGCTCGGCACCCTTAATCACTGCCAGAACCTCCGCTTGGAAGACACTGCTGTAGTCGGGGAGTCTACAAGATTTGGCGAAATTGAGGGTTTCTGAGAAGAATCCCGCACCTACACCCGTATCCATCTTCGATCCATCGGTGTATATT
Organism: Melangyna quadrimaculata; assembly: GCA_949320155.1. Taxonomy (NCBI): domain Eukaryota; kingdom Metazoa; phylum Arthropoda; class Insecta; order Diptera; family Syrphidae; genus Melangyna; species Melangyna quadrimaculata. Next base: position 22,303,995 of record OX439485.1, read on the forward strand.
TCCACCACCGGTTCATCTGATTGTTGTAAACCAGCATCCCATTCCTCTCTTGTGGGGATGGAGACAGAAAACGGTTTTTCAAAATCTGTATGGGGTGTTGTGTAGTCTGTGCATACATACCCCTCCGTAAAAATATTAGTAATTTGTGCGTGACCTACCGGGTTTCTTTTCCAGCTATTGGTTTGGCTTAGTTTGAAAAGTCTAGGTCTCGTTTAAATCAAAAATTTTCAGTCTCGTGTGGGTCTCGTATAATTGAGTCTCGTCTCGATCTCAGTCTCGCCTTTTTCGCGAGAAAATTTGAATTTGCAGTCTCGTCTCGGTCACATCTCGGATGCTTAAAAGGCAGTCTCGTCTCGTGTCGGTCTATTCATGCGAGACCGATACCGAGACTTTTCTCGTCTCGTGGCCAGCCAGCAGAGCTCATTTAAAGTCAAAAACAACTTATGAATCAATTTCCTCCTTTTCGCCTTATAATGGTTCGCGTACACTGAAACCGATTAACCGGCCGATTTCGGATCGGATCTATACGGACAAATGTCTCGGACCTTAGTCTGCCTCTGCATACACTACTGCCGTTCTCGCCCGATGCCTGTTTTAAACAATTCCGATTTTAAAAGTTTGCCAGTCGGAAATTCAAATTCCAAAAAAAAAAAAAAAACGAAATTCTTTCGCGCTGTTTTCAGTTATTGACGATTTTAGTCCTAAGAAGTAATTTAAAATAAAAACATTGTTCTACGATTTCAAAGTAACCTACTTTGCTCCAATTTCAGCCTAAAACCATCTCTGTAGATCGAATGGTTTTCAAAATACAGAATTTCAAAATTTAGCGATACTTACAAAAAAAAAAAATATACCAAGTAGTATTATCAAACACTATAATGGAAAATAAAAAATGGTTGACATAAATGCATCAAATCACTGAGGCGTGCAGGTTGAGCCAGAATAATAGCACCATCATACTGGAAGGAGGATCTATATACCCCCGTTATGATGGGAGAAAAAAAAAAAAAGATACTTAAGGTAGAAACAACACTATTGAAAAACAAAGGTATCATACCCACAACATTCTCCTATAGCTTATCTTAAGCCCAGAAACCCATTCTTGAATTAATTAAAAAAAAATTATTTTAGTCGATAGTTTTTGAGAAATTAATTTCCAAACTCAAAATATCGAAAAAGAAATTTGCTCTAAGGATCCTGTTTCTACTAAGTAAATTGTATCGGTAACTCAGTGGAGAACATCTTAAATAAATTGGAGCAAAGAAGGTTACTTTGAAATCGTAGAACAATGTTTTTAATTAAAATTACCAATAACTGATAAAAGCGTGAAAAACTTTTGACCATGACGCGGTCACCGCGCCGCTCGAGGTCGAAAACTTAGGTTTTTTACAATGCCAATATCCTGAACAACTCAGCAAAAAATCAGAAATACCAGATTTGACGCAAACGGTGCCTTTCATACAAAAACTGGACTAAAATTTTAGGTACATGAAAATAATTTTTTTTAAATCGCTGCAAATGAAATGAAAATGAAAATAATTTTTTAAAACCCCCTCGATTTTTGAAAATTTTTCTTTAATATCCAAGGATTTTATTTGATACTCGTACATACAATTTTGTCAAATGCGCAAGATAAATGATATTTTATTGTAAATTCATCCTGTTAGAATTTTGTTTAATCTTGAAATTTGATTTGAATTATAAAATACTAGCCGGCCCGGCAATGCTTCGCTATTGCTCTATTTAAGAAGAACAACAACAGAAGATTCTTATAAATAAATCGTTAAACAGATTAAACCAGCAACATTACCAGTACCCGAATCGCAAACAGCACGCTGACCAGCAAATATTTGTTAATCACAATTGGTATTAACATAATGGCGGCCGCTGTTGCTGATGACTGTGCTGGTTTTATCTGTTTCGGGTATAGCAACACTGTTGGAAAAAGGTTTACTATTGTACTGAATTCAGTACTATTTGATTTTCTCAGTTCGTAAGTACGTCTTTGCCAATTTCAGTACTATTTTGAATTGTTTGTACAAAATTTATTTATTCCTTTAGTTATTTTTCTCTTATCTTCACTAAAAATAGTGGTAAAAATCTTTAAATAGTTTTGGAGAAAGTAAGATTATTGCGCTTGATATTTCATACGAATTTGATAGAGTTTGGCATCAAGCTCTCTTATCGAAAATGCGTACATTTGGCATCTATGAATATCTTCTTCGTTGGATTAGAAATTATTTGACGGTTTTAAATCTGATATCAACAAAATAAATGCAGGTGTGCCCCAGGGCTCCGTTTTGTCTACACTCAGAATTTCATACTCATTCCAAGATTCACATCCATGTCCTTCGGGTGTGGAACTTCAACGGCAGCGTATGACAAGCTCATTAAATTATGATCTCGACAGTATTGTCCAATAGGGAATCAAAACCCGTGTAGAATAAATAGCCCAGTCGAATTGTACAAAAATAAATTCTGTTATGCAAAAAATTAGGCAGTATTTTCTTTTCTCAATTCAAGCGTAATACTCGCGCTCTAGGAACGCCCATCAGTTTACTCTTGAGCCCAACTTCGGACGTACTGTTAAGTACAGATTCTTTATTTAGTCGCAACACAAATGTGGAATGCTCTACCCAGGCCAATTTTCAACTCCCATTATGATCTTCAGATATTGAACACGAATGTACATCGGTATCTGCTTTCAAATCCCCTCCATCCTACCTAATCGCTCGTGCTGTGCATATCATTTTAAGCGTAGTCTAGTCACAACCTCTAAGAGGGCAGGGTTAAAGTTAAACTCAAGTTAACTCACCAAACTTGGTGAGTTAAATCAGAATTAACTCAACAAATGTTTTTATATTTTTTCTTCCGTGCTTATTAAAGGCTTAACTACATAGACTAATTTTGACAAAAAGTACAAAAGTGAGAAATAAATATCTATGGTGAAGACACCTGCTTGAAAAAAAAAAAAAAACAATTAAAAATTGTGTATGGTAGCTTTAATTATACGTGTGAACAATTTTCGTATGTTTTTTTTGCAAGCAGGTTTCTTCAGCAAACATTTTAAATTCTCACTTTTGTGCGTTTGGCAAAAAGTAGGTCTATGTAGTTCAGGCTTAAGACATTCGTCATTCTTCCTCAATTAAAAAACTGATTCTTGACGTATATCTTTCCAGAGTTAACTAACAGCTTTATTCTGGCAACCTCACTTATGCCTCACAAGTCACAATAACCGCATAACTCCTGGTGAACTCGCCTCATAAAAACTTAAAAATTATGATCTCTGCTCCTTGGCAGATCACAACTCACGTTGTTTTTGTGAGGTTTCTTATGAGGACTTCCACAGTACACGAAATTGTGTTAGCCTTATACAAAGACAAAACTCACAAAAAATTGTGACCTCTGAGACTCACGACGGCAGAATAGGGCTGTAACACCGGTTAAACTCAACACTGAAAAAATGGGCCTAAATATATAAAAAAAAGAAGTTCCTTTATTCCTTTTAAAATAAAATAAATAAATTGGGTGGCGCAACGGCTCGTGAAGAACCAGGGCATAGTGACTAACAACTCGAAATGGAAGGAACCTACAATTTTATGCCGAATCCGAACGGATAGATGAGAAGCACTTATTCATGACAAGTGATACTTTTGGAGGATTTGTCAATTCCTCGCAATAGGCAGTAGCCCTGTAGCTGGAAAGTGAAGCCAGACCTCCAGAGTGACAGTCCATCGCACTAACCATTACGCTACGGGCTACTACTGTGTTTCCTATTAATGTTACCTTAATTATTTTTATAACAAGTTAATTGTTTTTCTTTTTTGTTCTTGTTATTAAATAATTTTTTTTTAATTGCTTCTGTTTTTTGTTCTTGTTAATAAATAAATTTTGTTTTTCAATTTTTGTGCTTATTTACTTTAATCAATTTAAAAGAGCGCAGTACTTTTTGGTCTTTTTCAGTACTATTTTGTTTTAGCGTTCAGTACAATCAAAAAAATGCGATTTAAATCACTGTATAGCACACTTCCAATAGAACCAGCATAGGAAGAAAAATCAAAATACGGCTTATCGAGAACAATTTGTATTTTTGCAATTTGGTGCAACTGAATATCGTAGTGAAAAAGTTATCCGCAATGCACAAACAACAGCTTAGAACTTTGGTTTAAAGACGCTGTTGACGTTACTGGTGCTGGTCTAATTTGCGTTGAGCGATTGAGATACAGGTTCTGAAATAATAGCAGCCGCTGACGCTTATGACAGTGATGGTTTTATCAGTTAGCGCATTATCTTTTTTTTCGGCATTCAATCGAATAGAGATCGAGCAACATTGTCTCGATACCTATTTAACAATAAAATCCGTCAATAGTTTCAATTTTTGCTTAAATATACATATACATTACATACATTTGTAAATTTGTATGATGTCATGGTGGTCTGCTGACAATTGACCGGCTAAAACATAGATGTTGTTCAACTTCAGTCCAGGTGTGGTTACACGTTAAAGCGTTGAAAAGAGTTTGATGACCGTATTGCTGAACATAATCAGCCTTATCGCTAATTCAAAGGGAGATTTCTCCCTCATATTTTGTTTTTGTCCGTAGGAATCAAAAACCTTCTTCGGCTAAATTGAAACAATTTTTTTCCAGGAAAATGTCATGAATTTCCCCCCCGAACAATAGATTTACCTTTAAATTTTTCGAAAATGGTTAAGGATTGATAAATATCACACCTGGAAAAAAATCCGGGGGGGATCCCAAGGGTTATTTCGTTGCCGATAAGGCTAAATGAATCACATCGCGTCTTGGGCGTGTGTTGATCGTGGGCTATGTTGCTGGTACTGGTGATATCGTCAGTCTGCAAACATCGTTTTCATTTCCCTCATCGCTAATTAGCTCTTCTTAACATTAATTAAATGGTTTTCAAGATTCACGTCATCCATTTCCAAACATTTTCATCCTACTTTTACAACTCTTTATTAAGCTCTATTAAATATTTCTTTGAATTTTACATTTTTTTTTTTTATTTAATTCTGTTTTAATTTCAATGATCTTTTGAATGATTTATAAATTTCAGAAAAAAATTCATTGAACAGTATAAGCAAATGGCAAGATTGCTAAAATTTTCCGTTGCAGTGTATGGATTTTACCTACATAACCTTACAAACCTTCTCACCGCTAGTAAGAACAAACTTTAAAAATTTCAGCGAAATCTGTCGAGTAGTTTATAAGTCTATAAAGCCTGATCCACATCTGTATCGTGTGTTGTGCTGTGGAGTCGTGTGTCGCTATCGCTACAATGTATTTCATATGCGTAGAACCATATTTGTCTCGTGTGTTGTGTTGCAATGTGGCGCATAAAATATAAGGAATGACAGCGACACACGACTCCACAACACAAAACACGACACAGATGTGGATCAGGCTTAACGAACAAGAACATTTTTAGCTCGCCTTTTATGATGATACATATACATATATATAAAATACTTAAATGGTTTATTTTTTTTTTGCAGCAACATTTCTGTGGAATTATATCAACACGAAATTGCTTATACCTTACTATGACCAGAAAATATTGCAAATTATTCAGTGCCCTGAAAAGCCAAAAAATTAATTTAGACCAATTAGAGTAAGTAGCTTTTGGATTTTTTTCTTTACTTATAATTTATAATCTTCCGAAATGTATATTTTTTTTTCCAAACCTATTTTTCTTGACAATTTTACGTTATTGACTACTATTTTGGATTTTAATATTCATAGCCCAGTCAATAATTACAAAAATAAGGGCTAAAACGAAATCACAAAGCGCGATGTAGTCTGCATTTTCGATATGTTGTTGGGGCATGTTAGAGTAGTCTGTAGCTAAATTTGCAGCTTCGAAAAATCACATTTTTTTTTAAATATTTTCCTTTATAACTTTGGAAATATGCAATTTATGAAAAAACCATCCACTTCCATTGTTTGTTATAAAATTTTCTACAAGACCACATTTGTTTTAAATTCATGTATGTTATATTTTTGCGTTGCTATCTAAGAATGAAAGCTGTAGTCATTGTGGATGATATTTTAAAAAAATTGGACCCGACCGCATCCGATCCCGTTCCCTACAGCACTATCCTTGTAATTTAAATCCTTTAAGAAGTATTTTTGTAAATCTACAAAGGGGGGCGCGGGTATGGGTGATATTTGCCTTGTTAAAAGTGGCATTAAGTAAATTAAATCAAGGATGAAAGTACTTAATATATAAAGTAAAGCGGATTGCCCCAAAAATGCAAGAAAAAATTAGTAAACGAAAAAATACATTTTATTTCTTTTTTCCGAAGGAAAGCTTACCTATTATTGAGATTTCGTTGAAAAGTGTTGGGAATTTTGTTTCAATTAAATTAAATTCTATGTTTTCCCAGAAACAATATAGCGAAAATCGTTTTGAAATCCCTTCATCATTAGATCACAAGTTACAGCCCCATGACCACTTTTCGATTTAAAGTGAAAAGTTGTCAAAATCAAATTTGTTGAAAAAAAACATAATCTTTTAAACTTTTTTCTGCGTGGACAATATTTTTGAGGTTATGTCGTTTTATTTTTTTTTTTTTTACTTTTTTTACTTTTTCACATTTTTCCCATTTTGTAAGAAACTTACGTAAGTTGTTCTCATGATACAAACTGTAGACCACAAAGTTTAACAAATTCTCATATATTTTTTAAGATGATGGGATATCCCAGTCCAAAGTTAGAGCTTTTGGAATATTAGCTGTTAAATCAATTGAGCAGTTCGTACAATAGAGATAGAATTTTTCTTGGAATGAAATAGTGATAAGCTGATTTCTTTATAAATGTTAAAGACCTATTAGAAAAGCTTATATCCGGGTATTCGGGACGCCATGACCCTGGAGAAATCCACCATTTTAGAAAATGCGAATGGAACTATATTTCCGAAACTATTTATCTTAGAGGAAAAACTGTACGGCCAGGTTGTAGGCAATTAAACCATTTTTCGTTTATACATACATTTTTTTTTGGTGCGGGCAATATTTTCAAGGTTATGTCGGCTTATTTCGGTCGGTTTGTTTGCAGTTACACATTTTTGACGTTCCCGAGTAAGCTTGCGTGAATTACTTTTCAAATAAGAATTTTAGAAAACTAAATTTCCAACTTTTTGATGAAGATTTGAAGATGATGCGATACCGCAGTCAAATTTACAGCCATTTTGGTATTTGTATTCATTTTAATAACAATTTAGTATTTTAATTACTCCGGAGTTTTCAATTTAACGCAACCAAAATGGCTGTAACTTTTGACTGCGTTATCGCATCATCTTCAAAAACATATCAAAATGTTTGAAATATGGTGTTTTAAAATTCTTATTTGGTAATTAATTCACGTTAGTTTATTCGAGCACGACAAAAATGTGTAAATGTGAAAAAAAGAACAAATAATAAAACGACATAACCTTGAAAATATAGCCCGCACCGAAAAAAATGTATGCAGTAGCGGATCTAGGATTTGGCTGTGGGAGGGGGCTTGGCAGATCCAGTTTGAGACATTAATGGCCAGTTTCACAAGTTAAACTACAATATAAGTTTAAACTTAAGTTCAGTACTTGATTCGGTTTCAAAGTTAACCTTGAACTTAGATAATTCTGTAGTTCTAGTTAAACGAATGTATTCTGTCATTTAAAATTCAGTTCAACGTTCAGAACACTTGATCGTTATAATCATTCTCAAATCTAAATTGACAACTGCCATTTAATAATAATAATAAGTTATTATATTCCTTTCTATTTGAAATTATTTTTTTAATGTTTTCGAGTGACGAGGAAATGTAACATTCGTTGTGAGAGTGAAAAGAGAAAAACGCTTCCCTTGAAGAAAAAATTATTTTAACTATTGTGACGATGTTGATTTGTTTGAAAGTTGCCATTGCCATCATACAGTCATATTAATCTTCGCTCTATTGAACTGAGGTTCATTTTAAACTGTGAAAATCAACGATTTGACCTTTAAATTTGAACTGAAGTTCAGGATCAGTTAAACTTAATTTTAAACTTTCACTGTGAAACTGGCCATAAGTAATACAATTTGTTTGTCCACAACTTAATCTTATAATTTATAACTAATATAAAAAAGTTTTAGTTAAGGTTAAAAGGTTTTTTGTGAAAATATACAAAGTTATATAAATAATTGAATTTTGGCATTTACCACTTTTCCTTTTAGAATAGCCGTGTTATTTGTGCATTTATATCAGCTTCTATCGCCGGTTTAAAATGTTTTCAATATAAAGTACAATAACATCTGTAGTATTTAACATTTAAAATATTTTTAAGTGGAGATAGAACCAAAATCTATATACGTTCAATTTTCAGCCACGTCAAGCCACCAGAGGAAAAAATCTGTCAATAAATTTGCACGTCAGTCTTGAGGGATCGCAAATATTCACACGCATGATTTTCTGAGTGCCCAGAGAAAACTCTGATTTTGATTTGTTGTTCCCAAATTCTCCTCTGGTTTTAGCCCCAATTGCGTTTTTCTTGGAAAGTTTGCTAAGTTTTTTAGGGTGAATTTTTGTTTAATTTGACATGGTAATTGTTAAGCCCCGACGCCGTTTTTTCAATTATTTCTTCAAGCTTTAGCCCCAACTTGGACTTGACAGTCCCTTGAGTCAAGCGCAAAAACTTTCTGGAATACCTAAGGTAAGTTTTAAAGGAGTTAGCCCCGACCACGTTTTTTTGTCCAATTCTTGTTAAGACCTACTCGCGAGCTGTTTTTTCTTTCGTTCCAATTTTCTGTCAATTATTCGTAGCCCCGAACTTGTTTTTTTGTACAATTCCCTTCAGGTTTCAGCCCCAACCTAATTAATTTGGGGATTAGAATAAAATACGAAGCATATAAATTGCGTAGCCCCAGCCTCGTTATTTTTGTCTGACTTCTGATTTCTATATTTCAATCAATTTTAAGAACAGCCTGTGAGGGGTGGCTTAGCCCCTATAGCCATCCTCCTGGATCCGCCACTGAATCTATGTATAAACGAAAGATAATTTAACTGCCTACAATCTTTGCCTTACAATTTTTCCTCGAAGATAAATAGTTTCGGACATACGTCGCGTCGTCGTGGCCACCTAATTAAGAACGATATTTTTATAAAATTTTAAAATGCATAACTTTTGTATGGGAAATCTGTTTAGGGTGCATTGACTTGGCATAGTATGGTCGATAAGTTAGAAAAAATTGCTCGAATTGACCAGAAAGTTTATGAAGACATTGAGGAACATGGTATAGAGTCTTATTCATTTGAAATCATGCCCATAAAATTTGTTTTTAAGGACGATAATGATCCAAGAAGTCCTCAACGGATTGCTAAGAAGGTGTTTGCGTATTCAAGAAGTCATTTTTTAGATTAGACCGTCCAAAGCTCGGGCCTAAATTATTTCCAGAACTTGTGGGGAGACATCAAGGGATGGTTAAAGTAAAAACAAAAAACATTTTGATCGGAATGTTTTAAATATTGAGGAAATCTGATAGAGTACACCACTATCAAGATTTAATGCCTTACGCGAAAATATGCAAGGAATTTTGTCTGAAATTATCAAGAATTAAGGTTTTCCTACAAAATATTCACATTAAGATATTGAAATTTCAAAGATTTTTAATGTTATGACAACATTTTGTTTCTGTTCTTAATTATATTGCCAGTCGAAATAAGAGTTAAATTAATGTATATTTTTTTCCTACTAATATTCTCATGCTTATATTTTTTAAACATTACTCAAAGTGTACCGTAGTTCATGGGCTATTATTAAAACCACTACTCAACCTCGACAGATATCCCAAACAAAAGTTATGCGTTTTATAAATTTATAAAAATATCGTTCTTAATTAGGCGGCCACGACTGTATATGTAGATCAATTTCCCCAGGAGGATGGCGATGGCGTCCCGAAAAACTGGACATAAGCTAATAGCTTAGGTGCCTTAGGTCCAGTCTAATGTACATACATGCCTCACCCTAAATGTTCAGATACACTTTATTATATACTACATGATAATTATGAGTATTTTACGTATTAAAAAATTGTTATTGAATTGTATAAAGGTTACGATCCTTCATTTTTGCATCTTCACAGAATGTTTTTATTATTTCAATTCGTTCTTTTATTACTGTAACTTAAACCATTAAGGGCTTTATTGAGTTATTTGGATCACTCAATCCTAGAAAGTTGTAAATTCATGCATGTTATTATTTATATTATCCACTTGCGTTCCAATATTTAAACAAATCAAAATTCTGTGCAAATCAACGAAAAGTTTTTATTTCCTTGATAACATCAAACTCCTTTTTTTTTTTTTTATAAAACTCTAAATGAAACTTAAGTTAATTAATGCAATTAAGTTATAAATATTTCGTTATCTACTTGTTCATTCCATTTAAAACTGTAAAATATGAGTACGAAGCACTTAAGAGCGATTGAAAAGTCTCAAGTGTCATTGGGTACATTCCCCCTGCAGATATCTAAATATACAAGAGTATGAAGGTACAAATATTTCATAAACATACTTTGTGTATTAAAATTGTTAAAGAAACAAAAATTAAAAGCTTACTTGCAAAGCGTTTTGACTTCTTATAATAATTATCAATATACTCTTTCTGATTTTTGAATTACAAACCGCCCAATCAGAGTTGTAAGCAGCTTCAGCGACTTTTAAACTCTTGAAAAAGTATAAGTTAATTATTTAAATTTCATTTGAATATTAATTTTAATTGTAATTATAATGACTTACCTCACAAGAAAATTCATTAGCATGCCAATATGAAAGAAGGACCACGTAAAATATGCTTGCAATATAAATTGCAGCACTGATTTTATGCATTAAGTTGTCAACCTACATAATTAAACTATTTGTAATAAATTTCAAAATTACATAATACATTTTTAAAACAAGTAATGAAAAGTTTTTTTCTGAAAAAATGTTTAGCCAGCTCAGTAAGTTTTTACAAACAAACAAAAAAAAAGTCATCATAAATCTATTGAACAAAAAGTCAATATACAAATTTTGTTTTTGTTTTAAAAAAATTACTGAGCTGGCTATATACTTTTGAAGAAAACACGAATAGTATCTTACTTTTCCAAATAATAAAAAATAAAAGGAGAAATATTTTAGCTTACAATTAGCATGAAGAATAGCAATACACAAAGCATTAAGCTGAACATAAGAAACTCCATTAAATTTGTTAACGACAATAAATCACTCAAGGTATTGCTAAATCTGAAACGAAATATTTTCTTTTAAATAATGTTTGAAGTTTTTAGGTATGTTAGTACGATTTTGGTGTAAGATGCAAAACTCAAATTGACTTACTATGAATGCACCACAAATAATTATATGATTTTATAGAGCTGCGTTATGTACGAATGACAACAAATGTCGACTTGTCAAACTATAGACTTTTATCGACTTATTTAAAATGCCGTCAGCTTTTAGTTTGAATAGGGGGGTTCACACTCATAGACAAAATCATCAACTCGTGTCGAAACGTCACATGACTGTCGGAAGTTTTTCAATTTTTTTGATATTTTACTCGGTCGAACGCCCTAGTTGAACACTAGTTGAACAACTGATATGTCTGAAAATTTGGATTTTTGTGTTTCTTTTTAATTTTGTATGTGAGCTTCACACAGAATGGGTTGAAATAGAAATAAACCCACAAAAGGAAGCGAGAAAATATGAATTTCCTTCGCTGAGACTGGTGCTGGTGGTTAAATCTACGGCTCCTAACCTTAAGCAGTTAGCACACCATATATGGGACATTCGCGAAAAATGTATGTCATCTAAAAGGTCAGTAATTAGTCAAAAGAGGTCAACTAGTTTCAGAAATTGGTCAGCCATAGAAAATTTTGTATCAATGGTTAAAGTTTTTCAATGTCACCAACTATTTGTGGCACCTCATTTATGGGATATTCGCAAAAAAAAAGTGTACCATTCGAAAGGCCACCGACTTGTGATAAAAGGTCAGCTGGTTTCAGTAATTGGTCAGCCAAAGGTTTTTTTTAATGAATTTTTAAAGTTTGTTTCAAGGTCACAGTATAAGACTTTTAGCACCTCATTTGTAGCTAGTTTCAGTAATTGGTCAGCCATAAGATTTCTTTTAATAACTTTGTTAAAGCTGCTTAAAGTCTTATACGGCATTGAAAAACAAAAAACTTTAAAAATTCATATAAAATAACCTATTACTGACCAATTACTGAAACTAGCTGACCTTTTTTGACCAACTACTGACCTTTTAGATGGCATACTCATTTTTTTAAATTCTATAAATGAGGTGCTTAAACTCTTATACTGTGACCTTGAAACAAACTTTAAAAATTCATTAAAAAAACCTTTGGCTGACCAATTACTGAAACCAGCTGACCTTTTATCATGAGCCGGTGGCCTTTCGAATGGTACACTTTTTTTTGCGAATATCCCATAAATGAGGTGCCACAAATAGTTGGTGACCTTGAAAAACTTTAACCATTGATTACAAATTTCTGAAACTAGTTGACCTTGATTTTAAAAATAGGCAACACTGTCAAATATGATTGAAGGATGGCTATGATTATGATGAATTATAAAAAATCTCTTAAAAATCCTTATTTTTTGAGAGTATATTTTTTTCTTGGAAAAAATAAGAGTTTCGGGGATTTCGGGTGACATTTGGAACATTATGTTACCGATTTGTCAAGCCATAGACTGTTAAATTAAATTGAAAGATTGCTACGGAGATGATGCATTGAACAACTTAAAGATATCTGAATTTTTTTAGATTAAATTGTATGTGCAGGAATGTATGTTAGGTATGTTAGAGCCTTTGGGTTACAAATTTCGAACGAAATATTCCTCGTATGACGTAATTTAGTTTCTTACCTATCTGTCAGCGTATGATCTGTAAAATTACATTATAGGATGGCTTCGATGATGATGGATTAAAAAACCTCCAACAATTTTTTTTTTTAATTATTTTTTTTTTTTAAATTAAAATTTTTGAATTAGATGGAAATAAATCCATGTTACTTTGACGCGAAATAAAAATCTGTCAATGCATCTCAGTGTTGCCAGACACACCGATTTATCCAAAATAAATGCGCAGGCAATAAAAATGCTGCGGGGCGAAACAAATTCCGCGAGGCAATAAAAATGCCGCGAGGCACAATAAATGCCGCGGGGCAATAAAAATGCCGCGAGGCAAAATAAATGCCGCGAGGCAAAATAAATGCCGCGGGGCAATAAAAATGCCGCGGGGGAAGATAAATACCTTGATGCAAAATAAATGCCGCGGGGCAAAATAAATGCCACGGGGCAGTAAAAATGCCGCAAGGCAAAATAAATGCCGCGTTGCAAAATAAATGCCGAGGTCAATAAAAATGCCGCGGGCAAAACAAATGCCGCGAGGCAACAAAAATGCCGCGGTGCAAAATAAAAGCCGCTAATTTTGAATTAGATGAAAATAAATCCATGTTACTTGGACGCGAAATAAACGTCTGTCAATGCATCTCAGTGTTGCCAGAAACACCGATTATTCCGAAATAAATGCCGCGGGGCAATAAAAATGTTGCGGGGCAAAATCAATGCCGCGGGGCAATAAAAATGCCGCGTGGCAATAAAAATGCCATGGGGCAAAATAAATGCTGCGGGGCAAAATAAATGCCGCGAAGCAAACAAAAAGCCGCTGATCAAAATAAATGCCGCGAGGGAAAGGGCAAAATAAATGCCGCGGGACAATATAAATGCCGTGGGGCAATAAAATTTTGTCCCGTGGCATTTATTTTGCCCGCGATTGCTTGGTTGCCTTAAAAACACTTCGGAAGACACTTTGAGTTCAACCTTTTGTATCGTGAAATTAAACACACTGCAAAAATATTGGATGGAAGCAGAAGAAACACATCGTTTGATTAACGAAATTTCAGAGGATCCAAAACAAGATGGATACAACTTGGACGAGTTCTATACAACATAGAAGCCGATGCCCAAGAATATTTGATCTCTCTGACCAGCAGATCTGAACAAATCTCCACACAGAATTTGTTGCCACCTAGCAACAACGCGTATTGGCAGTATTAAGCCCTCAAACTACCCAAAATAACACTGCCCAAGTTTGATGGAGATTACACTTAGTGGAAGCAGTACAGTGATCTATTCATTGAACTGGTGCATAAACAGAGCATAGCGGATTGTCAGAAGCTGTTTTATCTAAAGACGACATTAACAGGAGAAGCAGAAAGTCTAATAAGACACTTCACGACATATTGCATCTGCCAACGCATTGGCAGTATTATGCGTTAACCATCGCAAGACTTGATGCAGAATTGACGTAATTTTTTCTTAAGTAAAAAAAAATCGAAGTCCGATGCCAAAGCAAATTCAATAAAAATGTGTATTTAGAATCCCAGATAGGCTATCCTAGTAAAAGCTGATTGTGACCGCAGATACTTGAAAGCAACTACGTCACAGCATATTCACGTATTCGAACTTGGCAGTCAATATATGTAGCCAACTGGCTTGCCAGTACCAGCTCGTGTGGCCTCAGGGTCAAGTTGATCGACTTGTCGATGAGTGTGAACTCCCCTAATTAAAAAATGTTGATATTTTGAAATCTCGACTAGGTAAAATGTCTACTGCCTTGAAAAACAAAATTTACGAAATGTCCACTTTTGAAATATCAACTTTTTTGTCGACTTTCATTATCCCGCCAAAAAATCGACTTGTGAAAACTTTCAAAGTTGATATTTTAAAAATCGTCTTTTAAAAAAATTGATCCACGTTTTTTTTATTAGATATTTTAATCAGTCGTCTTTTAACCGGTGGACATTGTTTTGGTCGATCTTATGAAAATCGATCTCCATATACCAAATCCAATAGAGCAAACAGAATAAGTTCAAACATATGGAAGTTACGCTACCGTGTCCCCATAGTTTCAGTTTGTGTGGTGCATATCTGGTATGTAAATGCCTTATAGTAAATACCTACCTTATAATTTTGTAATGGTAGCGAATACAAAACTCCATGTCACTGTCAATTTGTTTTGCATCTTTTGTTGATTCAATCACATTTTCCAATTTTTTCTGCAAAATTTGAAGACTGCCAATACCGAACATAAGATAATTGATGAACAAATTCGTAAAAGGTATGTAGGTAACAATTATAAAAGGCGAAACGAATATGACTTGGACGGCAAATACTACTTCATAGTATGGACTTTGATTAATGTCAATTATTGGTACCCAAACACGGTAAGGAAGTTCTTGAAATAAATAAAAAGTAAAAGTCGTAGCTAAAAACTATATCAAAAATGTTATTAGTTTTCTTTTGCAATAGAGTGGTTCTTAAACGGGTATTTTCTTGGATTGTTAAAATATATGTATTTTTGGTTAAAGAAAATATTCCTTCATGCCTAAAAAGGGGGGGGGGATATAGAAGAGAACCATCTTTCATACAATTTTTTTTCTTATTTTAACCGTACTTAAATGCTCGGAAAAAAATAGTTTTACACTTCGTATCCTTCGTTTAAACACAGAATTTTTTCAATAATTTGTTTATGATTTCACTATAATTTTTAATATACACGCCTCGTCATAAGGTTTAAGCAGTCATTTTTGAGAATTGAATTTGATTTGTCTCGTGCTATGCGCCAAAGAGATCGAAAATTTATATGACACAAGAGAGACTATTTAATGTGCCATAGCAAAACCTATGCTTGCACTTCAAGAACAAAAATTAACGGCAGCCAAGAGAATAAATGTTAGCTGTGTCATTTTTCTAAGTAATTTTATCGCGTCATAAGGTTAGAAGCACATACAAAATTGAAGAAAAACGATGGATTAAATTTTTTTTTCCACAAATTTATTTACTTAACAGTGTGTGCTGCCGCCAGCTTTAAACAAAAATTCGATGTTTAAGAGAGTAATACAGTGATTAAAGATGGTCAAGTGAAATTTTAATCAAGGCCAAATTAAAGGTGTTATTCAGTCATCGCATTTCTTCGATTTTTTTGTATACTTTTCATGTGATATTGCGGCCCAGGTCATAACGCCTCCTTCCCTGTTAAGATGTTGGTTCAGAAATAACTAATTTTTCATCAAAAAGTTGGCTATAGTAATTTTTCACGATATGAGAAAAGAGGAACGATTTCTGAATCGTCATCACAACAGGGAAGGAGGCGTAATGATGTGGGCTGCAGTATCCTTTTAGGGAACAATTAACTTGGCAGTTGAAAGTACTAAGATGCCTGATTTCCAGTTATCTTGGCACTACAAAACATTGCCAGAAGCATTGTTTCAGCGAAGCAATGATCTTTTTGGACAAAACGCATTGGTTTTCAAATCACTATTTTAAGGAAAAATGTTCTATTACTGCCTTGGTTTCCTATTCACCGGACTTCAAAATAAAAGAAAATTTATTGGGATGGCTCACATGAAAAGTATACAAGAAATCGAAGCAATGATTAAAATTTCACTTGACCATCTTAAATCACTGTATAACTCTCTTAAACATCGAATTTTGGAATTTTTGTTTAAAGCTGGAGGCAGCACACACTGTTAAGTAAATAAATTTGTCGAAAAATAATTTAAAAAAAATTTAAACCATCGTGTTTCTTCAATTTTGTATGTGCTTCTAACCTTATGACGCGATGAAACTACTTAAAAAAGTGACTCAGCTAAAATTTATTCTCTTGGCTGCCGTTAATTTTTGTTCTTGAAGTGCAAGCATAGGTTTTGCTATGGCACATTTAAATAGTCTCTCTTGTGTCATATAAAATTTCGATCTCTTTGGCGTATAACACGAGACAATCAAATTCAATATTCTCAAAAATGACTCTAACCTTATGAAGAGGAGTGTATAGGACAAATCTCATTGCAGAACTTATTAAGTGAATAAAGATCCAGGAAGAATTTAGAATCCTCCTAGAAAGTTGTTAGTGTTATGGCTCACTGTCATGCCTAATTTTCTTATTCCATTGTTCATTGTTTCGTGAAATTCACGGAAGCAGCTTGTTTTCTCGAAAAATACCCAAATTATTTTCATTAAATTTTGAGAGTCTGTTCTTAGGAGCAAGAAAAACATGAACAAAAAATTGTAAGACCCGCCTTTCACGGGTTTTGTTATGTCTCGGAAATGGCAGTAACGATTTTGATGAAATTTTAACAGCTTTTTCTTAGCAGAAAAAAAATTAAAAGTATTTTTTATTAATATCCACCCACTGCCACGCCCACTTAAATTTTGTGTATGGTTCCTCGGAAACGGCTATAATTCTTGGAAATATTTCAAATGAATTGGACTTCAATTTTATAGTTTTTTTGTTATAAATGAGAAAGAATTTAAATATAGGTTTTGGTAAAATCCACCCACTGCCATGTTCTTTTTTGTTATTTCTTAGTTTCTCAGAAACAGCTCTAACGATTTGAATGACATTTTTCAAAGTTAGTTTCTATAAACGAGAAAAAAATTAAGAAATTAGTTTAAATAAAATACCCCCACTGCAACTCTCTGAAATGTTTTATTTTGTTTTTTTAAACTAATTGGCATTCGGATGAAAGATTGTTTTATAGAAAAGTTTTGATAAAATCGAGCCTATTGCCACAACCACTATTAATATTTCCTTGTCTCTCGAAAACCACTCCAACGATTCGATTGAAAATTTTTGATTTTTTTCTTCTAAACGAGAATTAAATTTAATACAAAAACAGCCCACTGACACGCCTTCTCCTAGTATTTCTTGGTATAAGTTACATTTTCTACGGGAATTTTTTAATGTTCTCAAGAAAAAGATTCCGGTCATCACACGAATAAGGTACAATGAAAATCCGAACAAATTACAGAACTTATTTTTAATATTTTGAACCGAATGACAATTATGCAAGACTATCTAAAATTATCAGCTGTGTGAAGTGGGAACCCTAAAGTCAAAATTGTTGGGTGGGGTTTATTAGAATTGTTTGTCCATCGTTTGTCCACGTTTGTCCACCCCCAGGAAAAAAGTTATTAAGCTTTTCTTTTTTATAGCAACTCCCCAAAATCAAAAAACTCATCTACTGCCCCCAAAAGATGACTCAGGAAGATGAGACTAAATGCGTTCGTTTGTCCACCGGCTGTTTAAGATTATTTACCAAAAATAATCGTTTTTCCACCCTTAGTTCAAAAGTTATTCAAAATTTATTTTTTATAGCAACACCAAAAAAATTTAAAACTTTTTTTTACCGAAAACGTTTTCATCCCAATCGTTTGTCCACGGTTAGTCAAGGTAAGTTTAGCTAAAAAAAAAATTTAGACCTTCATTCAAAAGTTATTCAATATTTCTTTTTTATAGCAAAACCCCCAAAGCCAAAAACGAAATTTTGAATAACTTTTGAACGATGGTCTGGAAAATTTTTTTTTTGCTGGACTAACCTCGACGAACGGTGGTCAAACGATTGGGATTAAAACGCTTTTGGTAAAATAAAATTTAAATTTTTTTGGTGTTGCTATAAAAACGAAATGTTGAATACCTTTTGAATGAAGGTCTAAAATTTTTTTTGCTGGACTAACCTGGACAAACGGTGGACAATCGATCGATTTTGCTTAAAAAAATTAAATTTTTATGGTGCTGCTATAAAAAGAAAATGTTGAATAACTTTAGAACTAAGGGTGGAAAAACGATTATTTTTGGTGAATAATCCTAAACACCTGGTGGACAAACGAACGCACATAGTCTCATCTTCCTAAGTCATCTCTTGGGGGCAGTAGATGAGTTTCTTGATTTTGGGGAGTTGCTATAAAAAAGAAAAGCTTGATAACTTTTTTCCTGAGGGTGGACAAACGATTTTTTTGGTTGGACAAACGTGGACAAACGATGGACAAACGACTCTGATAAACCCGATCCAAAAATGTTGACTTCGGAGTTCCCACTTCACACAGCTAAAATTATATAAAATATAAACGAGTAGCATCATTTTGTAAACATACACTCCGCTCCACTTGAATAGAATCAAACTTTTTGTTTATTGTCTGAGCGTGTAGCAATTTGGTTAGTTTATACATTGAAGTAAGGTAACATTTTTTCAGATAACCAACTTGTTGAAATGAACATGGTATTGGTCCAAAGACATCGGTAAACTAAGGAAAAGCTTCTTGCAGTATTTCCTTGTAGGAGTTTGCCGTCATTTTCAATGTGAGAAAGTGGGACCCCACGCCATTACACCGCCTTCTCGGCTATGGTGGCGCTCCAGAAACCTGGGTTCCTCCCCTATAATATGAAAATAGTAATTATATCCGTCCAGGCCATCATAATTGAATTTTTGTCAGAAAATACCACTCTTCCTTCCACGTCATATTATTCCTGCGAAAATCTATTATATTCTGCCTTCGTAATGGATTTAACTGTGGTTGTTTCTTCAATTCTAGGCGTTTTAAATGTTGTGACCCACGAATAACACGTCTTATAGTGTTATGACTCGCTGTAATACCACTCTTAGCCTTGATTTTTGCAGCAGAGCCGCTTGAATTTGAAGCCAGTCTAATTATCTTTCTTCGGTCTGCTTCTGTTGTATGGCTCTTGATTGCCTACCTTACATATTTTTCCATAGTTTTCTTTATTTCTATGGTTCGACCAAACAATTTTCACACTTCTACTGATTTTGTTGGCAATAATGCGTAGGTGAAGCTTGTTTTACGCGTGTACTTCTATTTTGGCTTTTTCTGCAGGGTTTAATGGTTTTCCGCGGCCCATCTTTTCTTTGATCAAACAATTATTATTTTTGATCTACACTACTATTATTATAACAATTTTTTTTCTTCTTACCTTAATCTATAGAGACAAGATGCACACTGTTTCTATTCAAGTCGCGCAAAAAAAAAACAGTGTATTTTATGAAGTAATTAGAAAAGTGAAAAAAAAATAACTTTATTGTATTTTCCTGAATTATTCTGTCCCTGTAGTTTTATTCGCAATAGATTTCTCTTTAAGGAACTGAAACCAAAAGGTGAATGTATGAATTTACCAAAGCGTCACACGCTGTAATAGTAAAAAAAAAGTTTGTTTCTATTCAAGTGGAGCGGAAATATACCTGTGGTTAAATTGAAATAGTATTTTCGCAAATCTCGTTTTTTCTCGAAAAAATTTCGCGTTTCCCAACAGATCCATCATTTGCTTTTTTTGTTTTTTTAATATATTTTTCTTTTATTATTTTTACCTTTTGAATTCAAGAAAAGTGGTACAAGCATCGTCATAGCCCCTCCAAAGGTGCCCAAAAACAAGCTGAGTTTAGAAAATTTATCAGCTTTTACTCCTATAGCTTTTAAAATTTTTAATGATGCAATATCGTTTTGATTCTAAAATTAATAACCGTAAATATTAAAAAAAAAACAATGACCCTAAGTAATAAACGAATTTAGAGTCGAATTTAGCCTAAAGTCGTGTTTAACCCATGCAACAAAAATCAAATTTAGACTAGATTCGTCTATAAATTCGTTCATTGCTTAGAGCCAATAACTTTATATGATTAGAAACTTACCTCAGTTTCCTGAAACCACTCTCCGATATCTTCTATAAACTTCACAAAATCCTTTTGATTCAACAACACCGATGCTATGCGAAAAATCGCATTGAAAAGTATGGCTGTCATGAATGAACTCAAAATACAATTTTCAACACTTCGCCAATTTTCAACAATATACATAAATTCAAAAATATTCATCAATATGGGAATAATCATTAAAATACAACATTTCCAATAAGATTTCATATATATAAAACCAAAGGCTTGCCAAATTCTTATATTAATCGAAAGCAGCCGTAAATCTTCGATTTTCATTTTAACTTAATTTAAAACTATGCAAAAATCAATTCGAGAAGATAATAAGGTGTGGAATGTTTGAAATGGTATGAATTGTGTGAAGAAATTGAGGATTTCAAATCTTATTTATATGGCTCTACATGGGGGGAAAGCAACATTAAGGTAAGTTATGTGTTGGCTTAAAAAAAAAATGAACTTGAGATTTTATATTTTAACTAGCTCAACCGACAGAAGTTGTTCCGACTTTTACAGAAGGTTGTTTGTAGTTTAATTTCTAACGTAACAAGACAAGAAAAAATCGTATAATGGAGGGCCTATTTCCCCCCGATTAGGTGGGAAGGGCATTTTCTAGAAAAAAACGATTCAAAAGAAACAACCAAAAATTTGGCAACTGTGGTAGGTACGTATGAAGTATACGGAAAACGCAAGAATAGGGCTCGGCCACGCACTGAGCGACAAACAATAGAGAGACAAGCTCAAAAGAAACAAAAAAAAAAAAAAGTCGGCGATCGGTGTTAAGTACCTAACGTTCTCAAACTTTGTTTCCGTTTAAGTACATTTCCATCACATTTTAGTGATGCTAGGGACGGTCTCTTCTAGCAACGTAAGTTTTCTTATTAAAAAAAATGCAATGAAAGTCAGTCTCATTTTTGTTGTGCCAGGCAAGGCCAAAGCCAGGAGGGATCACAGGGGTATGATCACCCTTCCACCCCCGGAATTTTTCTCAATGTGTTTCTTGCTCCTATTTTCCTCTTGAAAAAGTGAAGACCCATCTTATATAAGTGATTGTCATCAAATCAATCCATTATAAATTGTTTTCCACAGCTAAATCTATAAAAAGGTAGCTACTTCTTGGCAACTAAGTTCGGAAAACTAATTCATTGGTTGGCAATTTCCATATCTCAATTTTATAATGCAAATACGATCTTTTCTTTTTGAGAAAAAATTATTTTGGTAGTTGTTTTACACCCTTCCTAATTTCTTTTGTATTCACTATTCTGTTTTGGAACAGACATAACCTAATCAAAAACAGTTTGGTTCTTGCCAGAGTTAAAAAAAAGACCTGTGTTTTTAATAAGTGGACACTCTAGTAGCGTTACACGAAGAGTTTCTCATGCCATTACGATATTCTTGATTAACTTCAAATATAATAAAGCATGTGTAATTAATGAGTCATTAATCTTGCTTAAAAATAATGGCGACAAATTTTAAACAGCCTATTATAAAGGGTTTTACTACTCAACATTTTTCTAATTCTAATACTAAAATGTTCTAAATTTTAAATACTTTTTAACTAGTATCATACTAAACCAATTTCATTCATAAACTTCAGCTGAAAAAAAGTGAAAAGTGACAACTCATACAAAAAAATCACAAACATTCCTGATATTGACATTTATAAACGTCAAAGTGTCATGGATTTAGTACGATAGGTACTAAAAAGATTAAATAGCCTTATGATGATTTTAACCATAGTAAAATGTTAGGAGATGGTACGATGTTAAACTCGTTTAAAATTAGCAAAATACAATTTTTAACCTAGTATCATATTAAAAATGGTTTAATATCGTACTAAATCGACTCAAATTTTGGGCCAATGTTTTTAAAGAAGCCTAACTTGCTGATAGTTAGTTAATTTCAAGAATCAAGATTATAAATTAAAAAAAAAGCCTTGCATATACATTATACAACTTTAGTTTATAAAACCACATTAAAATTAAACAAATAAATGAGTTATTTGTTTAATGTTGTTATTTTTACATTTCTTTCTTGTATTGAATAATTATTGTACGTTTTTGAGAGAGTTTTTAAACAGCGATATTATCCACCATGTTTAATACACGGGCTTTCTTGCATTGGGCCTTGTTGCCCTTGAGGTCGATGGTATTGGCGGTATTATGTTGAGTGCCTTAGGCTGCGCATATAGTAGTGCGACAAGGTGATGCGGTGCGAGATGCGTTGCGAGAAGGTATTCGAGGTTCGAGCAAAAGTGGTCAAAAGAGGTTGTGAATGTGATGCTAGCGATAAGTATGTGAGAAAATCGCAACACTCGCAGCAAATATCGCTTCATTGTGCCCGCGTTTATAAGAATAAATGTAAATATTTTTTTCGCACGCAAACATTTCTCGCATCGCTTTGTCGCACTACTGTACGCGCCGCGCAGCCTTACTTGGGTTCATGGTATAAAGAATACAAGGTATGCTAGACAGTTCTGGTCGACGTCATCGTGAGTGAATCTTCTCAATCATGGTATTCTTTGGTTCTCGACTTTCAGAGGGAAAGAAAAGGAAAGAAAGTATACATATTTACCTTCGCAAACGAAATCTACCAATCAAAACCGATTATCACTCGCAATGACGTCACACGAATACAAGATGGCGAACAATCATCTCATATCCAGCATACCTTGTATTCTTTGTACCATGACTTGGGGTAATATCACTCAAAAGTCAGTTTAATGAGTTCACTAACACTCCTTTATTCTGTTTCTCAGAAAATTATAATAAAGCATAGCAAAACAAAGTTTGAATTATAAAAAAAAATCATTGGGCGGGTGAGATGGTGTGAGGCCACAGTGCCCCAAAGTGAACAAGTGTGCTGTGTAATGGGCCATCTCAACCTCAAAAAACTTCGTCATCTTCCCTTATTTGTCATTCCCACTAATTTTTTGGCACATAAAAAAACAGGTAGAATTTTTGGAAACTTTTCATAGACAGGTCACAGTCAATACATTGTTGTATGTTTTAATTGTATCATAGGCATCAAAGCAACCATTGACTCACAAAGAAAACAGAATAAAACAGGTAGAAAAAAAAAAATCCGAAAAAAAACCTACGTCACAGTAGGTCGACGAACACTGCCTACTTTGTCTTCGATTTGAAATGAGAAAATGAAGACATCAAGAGTTTTAAGGTTTTGTTTGGACAATAAATGTAGGAGATTTTAAAGGTGCACCATCTCACCCGCTTTTACCCTATACAAAAAAGTCTCGAAAGATTTTTTTTTTCTAGATATGGTCTTTCGTGATTTTTGTACGTTCCAGATTTTTGTACATTCGAGATTTTTGCATTCGAGATTTTTTTTTTTGCTTCTTTTGAGATTTTTGCCATTTGATCAAGTTATAATTTCAAAATTGTATAATTAGCTAACAAAAGGAAACTTTCCAAATAATCCTAACAAACTTAAGTCACTAGTCATTAAATAATAAATTTCTCCAATTAGAATTTTTAATATTACTCTAATTCTTAAAATATTTGATATTTAATATTAATAAACTTAATACTTGGCGTACTTTTAAGCTGGCCATACACGAGCGAGCCGAAGGGCTCGCAATAAATTAGGTTCGTGGTTTTCTGACTGGTTGAAAATTCAAATGGTTGTGCGCCAACCCTTTTTGACATTTATCTAGTAAAAAAGACCGAAGCCAATTGGCTCCGAGCCGTTTGGCTTACTCATGTTTGGTCAGCCTAAGATCTCATTACTTTTTACAGCTGCTTTGTTTCGCACAGTTTTTTGATTATGTATATATAAGAAATTTTCCAAAATATCCTTTGTTTAACCACAAGACCTACCAGTCTATCAAATTTCATCATTCTGCAACAACTCAAAGTACTCCATATAATTAAAATCAATTTTACAAAAATGGGTGAATGCTACGCCCCATAAATGTTAAATCTCAAATTTTAAAATGCTGCCTTTGCTTTCACTTCAAGTCCTACCACTCCACCAAATTTCATCATCCTGTAATGCTCCAGAAGTGCTCCAAACAATTTAAATCGTTTCTGTGAAAATGGGCGGGTTCCCATCACGCCCCCTGAATGGAAAATCTAAAATTTTAGAATTTTTCGAAGTTGGGAAGTGCTCCATAATTGCAATGGCTCTGCGAAATTAGGCCCCAGGAAATAAGGCCACAAAAAAAAATGAAATAAGGCCCCAAAAAGGGAAGTGCTCCATAATTTTGTTGTTCTGTCAGTGAGTCTGTCAGTCAGACAGTTTAAGGTTTTTGAGATTTTTGCAGTCCTATATCTAAGGAACGGCTTATATGCCGTTTTCACTGGGCCTAATGAGGTAATTTCGTTGCAAATTTCCGAAATAACATAATTTCCCATACAAAATCAGATTTCGAAATGAGGTAATTTCAACCTCATTTCCACGAAATTAGTGTGGAAATTAGGTGAATGCATCCAGCGGGAATCAGTTTCAAAAGCTCTTAAAAGCTTTTGTTTGAAAATATCAATACACAATACTCAACAACATAAAACAGAAAGAGAAAACAACAAAAATAAACGGCTAACTGACATTCCAAATTCTAAATGAAATGAGATGTCAAATGAAATTAGCAAATTTGATAATGAAAACACTTTTTTGCCAAATTTCGAAATTACCTTATTTCGGCTCTAATGAAAACGTAGTATTATGGTAAAATGCTCAAATTTGGCAAGGCGTCTGTGATTGATGAGCTTAGCAGATACTGCTAATTTGAATTCCGTGATATTATTGGCGATGAAGTTAGAGAGGGGTCTTAAATCGCCTGAGTTTGATCCTGCAAAAAGGGTGTGCTGTCAGAACTTGGCTGGGCACTACACTGTGTGAAGTTTTGAAAAATACCAGGGGTACAAAAAAATAAGAATTTTTGTTACGACCATTTCGAAATTATTGACAGAGACCATTTTGAAACTATTGACAAATTCTACTACCTATTGACGATAAAAATAAAGAAATTGCTCAAAAAAATACATTTCCCTTGAGAAAATAGATGCCAGTACGTGCGACCAAATCGTGAATTTAATTTCTTATTTTTTTTTTTTTTTTTAATTTCAATCAAACTTCTTACAACTCAACTCCACATAAATAAATCCCTGCGTTGAGTAGAATTTAAATATTTTACTACTTTTTATTTATTTAACATTTAATCGGTTTCGCTTTTTTCATTCACCATCAGCTGAAGCATGCAATTTGCATTAAGCAAATAGCTATGTAGATAGTTATGTGTTAATTTTATCAATCAAACTGAAGAGTTTCCCGGAAGAGATAAAAGGGCCTCTGGCACATAATATATGTTTTTCTGTGCGAAAATTATAAAATGAATAGTATATGCCTCCGTATCCGTATAGGTATAAGTGATCACTTAACGTTTTAACGCCCGCCACCGCCGCCGCAGACAAAGAAATAATAGTAGTTCCATCCATAATTCCTAAATGTATCTTCATTTTTTGTTTAATATTATTATATTGATTTTTTATTATACCTATTACCTTGCAAATTATATAATTACCTAACATCACTTACTGAACTGTGAGTTCAAACAATTCAAGAACACACTCCATTTCGATTAAATTATTATATAATGCGGGAAATTTTGCACTGTGCAGTGTGCATGTCGTTATAACTTTGCGCCATTTTAAGTGGATTTTCAATATACTACTACAGGCGACGAAGCGACAATAAGTGCAACTTTATAATTAAAGTGTAAACGTTGTATTTTCAATTTGTAATCAATTAAATACATAAGAATTCCGAGATGTCGGTCTGGGTATATAGAAATATTGTGGAGACAAATAAGGTGGTTTGGAAATAATGATGATGATGATGCATGATTGGAATTAATTAATTGTTGTTACTTGAATTTGGGAACGCACATGGAAGAGAGGAATTATTAGGTTTTGAGTTTATTTCGGGAAACTAGAAAGGAAGACTTTATTGACGGCTTTCACTGACTCCTCCAAATTTTCAAAAGAAAACGTAAAAAAAAATACTTTTCGCTCTTTCTAACCATAAAGTGGGAGGGAGATAAATTTCAGAGAAGTCAAAAATAGTCGGAAGAGGAAGAGAGAGAAGATTTGCAAACCCAAAAGAAGAATATGAGAAAAGTCAGATTTTAAGATCACCAATGGATCTGTCAAAATCCGCCTTGCTACTTAGACCAGCAGTTTCAGGTGATTGCCTGTCATGCATGTGATTTGAAACTTGAGAGTGATTTGAATTTTCATGCATTTAAATAAAATTAATAAGTCGATGACCTTAATAATTATTATACAAATCAAATCTAGAGCATGTGCGGTGCGTGTCATTTATGAAACATTTATAAGATAACATGAGCCCTTTCAAAGGTATATATTGTGTATAAATAGTATAGTTTGGAGATTACATTTACAACGATGACAAACATGAAAGCAAATTCTATGATCTATTGCATCAGATTATTTATGAAATTCGTTGCAATTAATTGCAAAGACTCGCGCGGCCGTCCTCGGTCGTTGCCGCCGCTGCCAACTGTCTAGATTATGAATAATTTTTATCTTTCTAAATTATAACTCAATGTAGATCTACATTTATTTGACAGTTGAATAGAATAATCATTTCGTTGTGAATATTTATGTGAGTACCTTCCCATACAGATAAATGAGATAAGAATATGATTTCGGTGACATTTAATCAACGGATATTATCAGTCGATTTACTTTATATTTCACTTTGTTAACCTCTTGGCTCGCCCATTGACTTCTGTTGCTAAAGAGATTTTAATATATTATCTACCATTCGAATAAGTGCGCAGTAATTAGATTGAATGCTTCCTATACAGGCGCGAACGCAGGCGGGTGTTGGGGGGTTCAACACCCCCCCCCCCCCCCCCAAATGTATGAACTTAACTTCCTCGCCATACAATTTCACTCTTAATTTTTGAGTTTTCAGTTTAAACCCCCCCCCCCCGAAATTTTTTTCTGCGTTCGCGCCTGTTCCTATATATCATATAATAAATGAATTTTCTTTAAATTCTAATCCAATTAAAAAGATAAAGCCCTTCACACTATCCCTCTGAGTATTAACACATGTCAAAAAAAGTTGGGACCAAAATTATGCATTATAAAAAGGGTTGGCCATTTTGTGGTTTCTTTATAAATCATAGGTTATTTTGACACTGACAGCTGTTTCCCGCTCGTAATCTTGACAGAAAGTCAGTATCGTATGCCTCCGCGGAACGAAATGAGTCTCTTTGCGCTCGAGCAACGTTGGGAAATATTGGAAACTTTTTTGCAAAGTGAGTTTGGGCGAAAAAAATCATCTTTTCTAACGAGGCGCATTTTCACCTCGGCGGCTACGTTAATGAACAAAATTGCCGCATCTGGGACTCGAAAAACCCGCACGTTACAGTCGAGAAGCCAATGCCTCCACAAAGAGTGACAGTTTGGTGCGGATTGTGGAAGAGGTGGAATCATTGAATCATTTTCCTTAGAAAATGAAGCTGGGAACAACGTTTCGGTCAACGGCAACGGTGGGCGTTACAGAGCCATGTGGGGATGTTGTAGGACGCGGGTAGTCACTGAGTGGCGTCAACACGGCGATGTCCAGTGATGTAACGAATACTACACATCAATTGTGCTTATTTTACCTCCAAGTGGTAACCATCGGGTACTGGTCTCGTCCATCCGGACTTGACTTGCCAAACAAATAAGCGCGAGTGTTGAACAAGAGACAAAAATAGCAACACTATAAATACTCTGTCGGAAATGACTGGCTGTATAAGTCGGCTGAAGTCCTAGACGAGCCCATCAGAAGGAAGGTGTGCGGCGGATGAATTCATCAGAATCAACGGTGTCACCAACAGTATGGACGACAGAGACCTTACGTGAGCTACTCTGAAATATTTAGAGCTGAGGTCGGTAAGGAATTTCAGTACTAGCCAGGGTGCTGAATAAGAGATGGTGGCGGATGAACCCTTCAAGGGTCAACGGCAGCACTCATATCCCCGTAGTGGGCTACTGGTATCGGATTATCCGGCCTGCTGTCCTAAGGCTACACAAGGATCCGGCCCTCCGAGTCTGGGGGTCGTGTGACGGGTTGGCAACCTACCACATGTAAAGAAATCAACCGCTTCGAATCGGCAACTACAGCCTCGGATAAGGAATGATCAAACGATGACGACTTTTGGCTATCGAACAAGGACAAAGATTGGATTCTGGAATGTTAAAACTCTTCTCGATAACCGCGAAGAAGGCCCTAACAACGCCAGATTCCTCCAACTTGAGAAAGAATTCCTACGGTACAACCTAGACATCTTGGGTCTGAGTGAAGTGAGATGGTTGAGCGCAGGGCAGGTGGATTCACCTTCGAAAAGCACTTTCTTTATTTACTCCGGAAAACCAGTTGGAAGCTCCCGATGTTCCGGCGTAGGTTTAATAATGACTCCAAAGGCGCGGCAAAGTCTTATAACCTGGAAACCCATCAACGACAGGATATTGACAGCCAGGTTCCAGAGTAAATTAAGAAAAATCACCATCATCCAGTGCTATGCCCCAACTGAGGAAGCGTCGGATGCCGAGAAGGACGAATTTTACAGCCAACTTAGCGCGGTTTTCAGAAGCTCGCCGAATGGAGACATCACTATCGTAATGGGAGATCTTAATGCTAAGGTTGGCCAGGACAACACAGCGTTGAAGCACGTTCTGGGTAACCACGGTATCGGGGAACGGAACGACAATGGAGAGCGGTTTGTTGACTTCTGTAACGCAAATCAGCTAGTCATTGGAGGTACTCTGTTCGAGCATAGGATCTCGCACAAGATAAGTTGGTTATCCACAGATCGTCAATGTACAGCGAACTTAATCGATCACTTTGCTATTAGCAAGCGCTTTAAAAATTGTCTTCTCGACGTCCGAAACAGACGCGGTGCTGATGTAGGGTTAGCTCGCGATCACCATCTTGTGCTTGCCTACGTTCGTCTTCGAATTGCTTCAGTGGATGGAAATCGGCAAAACTTCCTGCGTACACCCAGGTACAATACCGACAGATTACGGGATCCTACAGTGCGCCAAAGATATAAGGACCGCCTCGCCGCAGAAGCAGAAGTCGTCAGCATTGCCACGCCAGAAAATGCAGACCAACACTGGAGCAATGTGAAAAAGGCCTTTGCAACTGCCGCAACTGAGTCTGTGGGTATAAGGCAGAGAAGCCAAAGCACATGGCTTTCTGCAGATCCATGGAGCAAGATTGAAGAAAGGAACGCGATTAGATCCCAACTTGCGGCTGCCCCAGTAGGTGAGAGATTTAACATCGAGTCTCAGTACCGTAGGAAAAGGAAAGAAGTGCAGCAGAACAGGCAGAGGAAGCAGCATCAAGGTGCGACAGTGGTACCGTCTACAAGATAACCAAGGAATTGGTTGGAAACAACAACTCCCGGAAACAACACCTCGTCAAGGATGTAGACGGCACCCTGCTAGTTACGGATGAGGATCAGCTCAGGAGATGGAAGGAACATTTTGCTAGCGTGCTCAACCACATAGGCGATAGCGGAGGTGTTCCAGCCCCTAACCCAAATAAGCTATTCGTAGAAACTAGTTCCCGTATTCGCACCTGCCCTCCCAGTTTAGCCGAGATAACATCAGCAATCAAATCCCTCAAGAACAACAAAGCGGTAGGTTTGGACGGAATTCCCGCTGAGCTCTACCAAGCAGATCCACAAACATCAGCGAAGTTGCTACACCCCTTAATAGCACAGGCATGGGAGAACGAAAGTTTCCCCATTGAATGGAAAAAAGGGATGATCGTCAAACTGCCAAAAAAAGGGAAATCTTACGGATTGCGGAAACTGGAGAGGGATCTGTGTCCTCCCCGCGGTGGCAAAGATAATGGCGAAAATAATCTTGGAATGAATCAAAGAACATCTCGATTCTACTCTCGACAAAGAGCAAATGGGATTTCGTGCAAGCTCATCCTGCATTGATCACATCAACACCTTGAGGATCATAATAGAACAATGCATGGAGTTCCGTTCCCCTCTTCATTTGCTCTTCATCGACTTCGAAAAGGCTTTCGATAGTTTGAATCGAGATTTCATTTGGTCAGCTTTACGTAGGAGAGGAGTACCCGAGAAGATTATCGCCGTTATAAAGGCTACCTACGAGGGTGCATCGTGTCAAGTCTTACACAACGGAAAGGTATCAGAGGACTTCGATATCCATAGCGGAGTTCGTCAAGGATGTTTGCTATCTCCGCTACTTTTCCTGGTGGTTATAGGGGATGTCCTTCATGCAGCTCTAGCCGAGCAAGCGCGTGGAATTCGATGGACGATGTTTTCGTTCCTGCAACATCTTGATTACGCTGACGATATTTGTTTGCTCTCGCACAACATTATGGATCTTCACCATATGGTGACTAATCTGGAATGCGAGGCAAACAAAGTCGGTTTGAGGATCAACACCGGGAAAACAAAAATCCTCAACATTTCTGAATCTTCTTCTCAAGTTGTCGTTGCGGGACAGCAGGTTGAAGCGGTGGACAACTTCCTGTACCTCGGTAGTGTTGTCTCAAAAGACGGCGGTGGTACGGATGAAGATGTTAACTGCCGAATCGGCAAAGCTAAAGCTGCTTTCGGCATGCTGTCTAAAGTTTGGAGGAGCAACGTCTACAGTACGAAGACCAAGCTGCGACTGTTCCGGTCGAACGTAGAGTCAGTACTACTATATGGGTGTAGTACATGGAAAGTGACCGCCTCTGTCACAAGGAAGCTACAAAATTTCGAAAATAGATGTCTCCGTAACATCCTAAGGATTTTTTGGCCGAACACCATCTCCAACCAAGAACTCCTTCGGAGAACGGGCCAAAGTCCTATTGACATCGTGATTAGGAAAAGAAAGTGGCAGTGGATTGGTCACACCCTACGTCGTGGTGCAGACTCTATTGCAAGACATGCAATGGAGTGGGATCCACTCATCCAAGATGGCAGAAGACCTGGAGGCCAGAGAAAATCTTGGCGCAGAACAGTCGACAAGGAATCACAAAAGCTCGGTAAAAGTTGGGGAGAGCTAAAATACATTTCCAGAAACCGAACGAGATGGCGTGTAGCGGTAGTTGACGCCCTGTGCCCCTTAGAGGGGTCAAGGATCTAAGTAAGTAAGTAAGTATGTGGGGCTGGCCACGAGACGAGAAAAGTCTCGGTCTCGATCTCGGTCTCGTCATGCGAGACGAGACGAGACTGGCTATTAAGCAACCGAGACGAGACTGTATATATTTGGACCGAAATTTACAGAGAATCTAATAAATTAAAAAAATCCAATATCAATTAAATATTTATTTTCTTTTGCACGTATTCGAACTACAATCGAAAATATTTCGTTCCAAAATCAACAGGTTGTCCGGAAATCGTATTTTTCGGAGACGAGACCAAGACGAGACTTAATTATACTAGACCTACACGAGACCAAGACGAAACTGAACATTTTCAATTTTAACGAGACCGAGACGAGACTTACAAAAGTCTCGCAGAGTCTCATCTCGTGGCCAGCCCTAGAGCCATGTTAACCGACTTTTTTTTACTGAAATTGAAGACATGTATTGGGATGACCTTTAATTCATACAGGATGGCGCTCCATGCCACACAGCCCATGCTACAATCGATCTCTTGCGCACCAAATTCCCAAATCGTGTTATCAGCCGTCTTGGCGATGTCAATTGGCCACCTTGGAGCTGCGATTTGACCTTTTGGACTTTTTTTCTTATGGAAGCGAGCGTGAAGGGCCGATGTTATGCCAACAATCCGGAAACGATTCAAGCACTTAAGGCACAATAGGCTGAAACCATCAACAAGGTCTCGGGAAATGAGAGTGACAGAATGCGCTACTGCGAAGCCAGCCGAGGCAGCCACTTGAACGACGTTGTGTTCCATAATTAATCGGAATGTTTGCTCTTGCTAATAAAATGGAAACAAAATATTCAACCAATTCTACACAACACGGCTCTATCTTTCCTACCCCATTTGACATGTGTTAATTTATGAACTCTTAAAGGATTGGTTCTAAAACTTCCCACATTCATTCACACTTCAGGATTTGAGGTTATGGTGAAACTGATTAGCCGATCCAAGTGTGGAAGCAAAATATGAAAATAATTGTTTCCACACAATTTTGGCAGTAGTCGCAACTTAGCTGGTACTGTCATGTACAAAGAAGATGTCAGGAGAACCCAGTTCAAAAGGCAAAAGCGGAAGAAAGGCAGGTGCAAAAACTCCGGGATGAAACAAATGCAACGACACCTGCACTTAGTTGGCCTCAGACATGGAACAATCCAAAATCGGGAGGCCTGTTGTCGTTTTCTGAGGTAAACCCGGCGAACCCCACAAGTGGACCACAAGTGTGGTCCTGGTCCCCCTCGAAATCATGACAATCACTGGTAAAATGAAGAAGAAGAATTCTCAAGGAATTCTTTCAGACTTTAAATTTGATATGTGTTATAATACTCAATGGGAGTTTAAATAGCATAATCAGTATCACAAAATTTTCTATGGTCTCTAACACCATAGCGGAATGCTCAAGGAAGCCACGACTTAAAAATAAACATAAGCAACCATATTAATAAAAAAAAAACGCTTTCCTCACCTTTAACTTTCGAGCTCTCGTGTAACCATGGATAAGTGATCACGAATTAGAACTTAAATTTACTTTTCTTATACTACGTTTCCACCAACCACTAAACCGAGAATTAGGTAATGAGATTTGTTTGGTGTTTCCACTGCACAAAAAGAGGATTATCGCAAAACATTCAAATGGTGTTTCATTTTTTTGATATGAAGTGGAAGTGAGATAGATAGTTTTTGTTTACATTTACATCTGTCAATAAACGAAAATGGGTCGGTTCCCCAATTATTCTCCGAAAACAAAGTTTGTTTGATTTGACAAACTAATGTTTCCAAGTAGATTTGAATGAGTTTTATTTGAAATCTTCATTTGAGGAGATTTGTGATAATCTTGCTAAATCTCGGTTAAGTGTCTGGTGGAATCGTGGTATTACTTAACCCTATTCTAAACAATCTTCTTTGAGGGAGGGAGCTCTTAAATGGCAGAAATCTAACTCCTAATCCACGAGTTAAAGATAACTCGCTGCTAGCTCCATTTATCAATATGGCGTTAGGGGAGTTCATGCAATGATGTAAAACACTAGATAAGTTTACCACTTGCGTAAGTTTACCACTTGGTTATTGAACTGTACAAATTTTTATGGGAAAAGATTTACCCAAATTGGATAGAATTTCCCAACGAATATGGTTGGGAAAATGATTTGGTAAAATTAACCAAACGTCATTGTAAATTTTAGAAATAGGCGTGTTCAAAAAAAAAAATATGATAGATGTGTATGGTGTCTCAGAGAACTAAAAGTGTCTCTGTAACTATCGAATCGCGGTTAGATGGCGATAAAAGTTGTGAACAAAAATAAAACGGACGGCTCTCCCTAACCACTGCGAATCATTTGTTGTCGACGACGAAACTACATCAACAACGTGTAGTTATTGTAGTTTTCTTCTTCGTAAATGATTTGCAATGCTTTGCGAGATCCTTAATATTGGAAAGCTGTTGGAAGCGGATGTCATAAGCCAATGCAAAAGTAGCTTTCTGTTTCTGAACAATCAAAATTAGAATTTATCCATGTTCAGTCATTATATTTTTTTTCGAGCCTTCCACAAAAAAGTCAGTGTCACTTCCGTGAGCTTCACTTGGGGCCTCGGGGGTGGTCTTCATTTCCGAAAGCAAAAGTTAATCAAAAATATGTGGGAACTATCAGACATATCACCCATACATGAAATATTCACAAAATTATGATTTTTAAGCTTGTGAATAACCGAGAGAGCGTTACATATTGCTATTTGATAAGACCTGATTTACATTGATCGATTATTCCAGGGCCGATTTTTTGCTGTTTTTCTAATCATGTGAGATTGTGAAGTACAGCTGACCTGTTCCATGTGTCATCTCATATAATTACAATATCATATAATTACAAAAACAACAAGAAGTTGGCACTGGAAAAATCGGTCAATCGGACCGAAACGAACAGTAGTCAAACAAACCACAAGCACGATTTACACTCAAAATTCACTTTTTCACACAAAATTATAATCTGGGCAATTAATTCTGTGCGAATAAAGAGTGAAAACTTCCTCAAATAATCTACTACAATTACTGATTTTGCTCATTTAACAGCGCACTGTAAAGCCTAGTACGCTGCTGATGAAATATTCCTGTGGTTTCTAACAATACAGAGCCGCATGCTTAAGAAAATACAGCGGAAAATATTCATAGAGAGTTTCACAAATTGCAACAACCCCAAATATCATTTTTGTGCACACAATTAATGGGCCGGGAAATTAATTCTGTTCAAAAAGAGAGTGGAGAGTTCTTAAAACAATCTGGTATAATCATCAATTGCGCTAGTCGAACAGCGTGTGTCGCAGAACGAAACGCACAACTAAATATTTCGTTTATGATTTCGTCAAGTCATTTTTGTATGGGATTTCTTGCTTCAGCTGAGTACTATGCTTCAAGCCTAGTACGCAGCTGAAGTTAAACTAATATTATGTCTGTTTCTTTACTCTGAATTTCTCTGATTTTCTGTGCATTTTGCTCCAAGTTCTGTCAATTCCATTTTTTTTATATGAACTTGACAGGACTTCGGACTTAAAATCACAGAAAATCACAGAAACTCAAAGTAAAGGACCTATTGTCTAAGGTCTCCAAATCGACAGCGAAAACATACAATAAAAGTCTACGAAAAATAATTATGGAGAGCTCTATCAAATGTATGTCAAATATTTAAAAAAAAAAATCAAAATTGAAAGACGTTTAAAATTGTCCATACAGAAAATAAATAAGTTCTGTCAATTTCATTTTTTTCATTTATGAACTTGACAGGACTTAGGATTAAAAATCACAGAAACTCAAAGTAAAGGAACAGACCTAATGTTACGGACAATAAATTAGGTTTGTTCCCAAGATTTTAGGGCAGAAATTGTTGGTCTGTCAAATTTTAAAGAGTGGGGATGAAATTCTATCACAGAGAGAAAAACTGCCGAAAAAGTTTGGAACGGTTTCTGGGCAAAAACTCTGCCACACAACTATTTACAAATATTCTTTTAATATTTTGTATCCTTATTTATTCCAACACGAAGCAAACTGAACCGATGACTCGACAACAATAAATTTTGTATACAAACGTACCTCAACCTGACATTTGACAGACTAACAATTTCTGCCCAAAGGAATTTCTGGGGCAGAATTTGTCAGGAGTAGAAATGGTTTTACTCTCTCGTGAGCGCTCTCTTCTGCCCAAAACTACAAAATTTGTGAGGTGTGGAACAGGATTTCGGCAACAATTGTTAACAATATTGTTGACAATTGGCAGTTTTGGTCAAGGTTGGTGAGACTTAACTCTGGTAATCTACTACGATTGTCCATTTTCGCTATCGAACTTCGTACTGCTGAACAAAACGAAAAATTTTCGTTAATGATTTCGTTGTGTCAATTTTTGTATGAAAATTTTCGTTTCTCTTCAGCTGCGTACTATGCTTTAAAATAAAAAGCAGAACAATATATTTTCTTTATGATTTCGATGTTATTTTTGTATAAAATTATTTGTTTCATACATATGTATATCAGCAGCGTTACTGGCTAATTTAATTAATGAACATATCCACTCAGGAACAGTGGTTCAAGAAAAATGTTGACTTAGGTCAGACGAATTGACATTTTGACATACTCTTAACAGAGCAACAAAATTGCGTGAGTGATTTAATGGGACTGAATATGGAGAGATAAGAGAGTTAAAATCCCTTGTCTAACCCAAACAAAACATTTCTAATAAAAAAGTATTTTTTAATTTCCTATTTTATGACACCCTACTTGAATTAAAAGCTGGATTCGACCTTGGTATGCACTGCACATACACGCATACATAAATATTTTTTAAACTACTCGAAACAGATAACACCCTAGTCATCACCCATCCGCAAAACCACCCCATTTGTCTGCAATCCTCAGGCACGTTATTTTTGAATTAAATCAATTCTTGCAAATTATTTCTTCAGCAGCCTTGAAAAACAATATTTTTTTCAAATGTCACTGCCAGCCGTATAATGATAAGAAGTATTAATTCTCTTATTTTGATTAATATTTCCTTGTTATCTAAATCGCATCTCTTAAGTGGAATATTATATCAGTTAAATCGCAACTCAACAACTTTGATAACATATGTTTCATTGTATGTATACTATTAGATATTTCATATTATAAATGTGAAATTTAAAATACAAGTCTATACCTACTTGTAAATATTTGGACTTTTGCACTGTACTGAATTGTATGCAAAAGTCCAGGAGGATCAATAAATTAGTCTTCCGTAAGTGTGCCACTGGTTTTTTTTATATTTTTTTGAGACAAAAAAAAACCAACCGCAAAAATTCTTTTACTACTGAAATTATTTGAGTGACTTCTTTATAATTTTTTTTTTTACGATTAAGTATTATTTTGCACTTTAAGTAAGTCGAATTATTAGCTTTGTGATTGTAGCGACATTTTTGTTATCGTTCTTTTATTTAAAAAAAAAAATACAGATAATAAAATTAAATAGAAAAAGATAAGGTGGCAACGTTTATAATCGCTAATAGTACACAACCAAAAGTAGAAAAAGACAAACAACAACAACAAACACACATTTAGGGCGCCATCCCCAGCAGGTTTTACGATCGTAATCGTAAATAACAACTAATCGTAAATAGCAACTATGGAATAACTGATTCAGCATATCTACGGTTAGTCTAAGAGCCCACAGCAGATTTGGCGTACGAAAGTGAACCAAACAAAAATTATATGAGTCGAAAGGTGTATTAAGGCTGATAAAAGAAATTCAAGTCTTGCAGTTAGGTGAGAGGCGATACAATAATCCTTAAAAAAGTTATGGTCCATTTTATCCAGAGATGACTGTTTTTCAGTAAAACTGGTAAACTATTAAAAAATACCTTGAAAAGAATGGTACATTGATAAAAATTTGTACAAATATTTAATTTTTGTATCGCCTTAATTTTGATGTCATTAGATTCAGAATTGAAAAATACCCTAAAATCATGTATCATATGTCCAAATTGTATCAATACTATTTTTTTAATTTCGATAAGTCATACCTCTCCCTTTACCCCTCCAAAAAACACCTGTGGGATACAGATATTTGTATGGACTCTTTTGATTCTTTGTTCTTATAGTTAATCCGACCTTCCCACCAAGTTTCAAAAATGTAAGAAATTTTTTCCGCATGTTTGCCCTATTTTAACTGGTTGCTGAAATGATAATTTAGTCGGATTTGTCTTATTTTTATGAAAAAGCTGGTTCATTTGCTTTTTAATATCTTAAAAAGTAAAAGTGCTAGAACCATCCAGGTTTCAGTTTTTGACTACAAATTGATAAGGGCATTGAATTTTGGAAACAAAAATAGTACTTAATTACGTGAAATTTAGCGAAAAAAATATTTTTACCATTTAAAAAAAAATTTTATTCAAAATTTTGAGTACAAACATTAATATTTCAAAAACTATTCAATGAAAGAACTTTATTTAAAAAGGAAATGAAAGAAGGGACTGCTGGCCTCTCATGCAAATATAACGGGGCATTGTACATTTGTACATGTTAAATGTTACCGTTGTTTTTGAATAATTTTGTTTGTGTTTTAAGTCATTTTTTTAGAAAACTGCCCCTCCCACCTAACAGCCGCCACCAGGGACTGCAAGACTTGCATTTCTTTTATCAGCCTTATTGCACCTTTCGACCCATATAATTTGTTTTTGGTTCACTTTCGTACGCCAAATCTGCTGTGGGCTATTGGTCTAGGTAGACAGTAGATAGTATTTAAAAAATCTAAATAACTTACAAGGTCAACAAAAAAACAATGAAAATATTAGCCATCAGAAGGTAAAACTGGTGCATTAAAGAAGATAATAATAGTTGCTAGGGTTTAAATTAAAAACATTTTAGCAATAATGGGGCGCATTCATAGTTCTTCGATAACAAAATTTGATTAATTAACCTACAGTTTTGCCCCGGTTCTTTAAATAAACATCCAATCCCACCAAATAAGTGATTAGTTTTTATTTTCTATTTAATAAAAATGAATGAAATGTTCATGTTTTTTTTTTCTAATTAACTGTTGACTTATAAAATGTTTTCCTTCAGAAACATTTTCAAGTGGTGTCAGGCTGTAGCCAGGGGGGGGGTCATAGGTGTCTGATACCACCTAAAACTTTTTTTTCAGGGCTACTGCCTAATGCGAGGAATTGACAAATCCTCCAAGAGTATCACTTATCATGAATAAGTGCTTCTCGTCTAGCCGTTTGGATTCGGCATAAAACTGTACAGGAATTGTTGCGAGTTGTTAGTCACTAGGCACTGGTTCTTCACGAGCCGTTGCGCCACCCAATTTATTTAACTTGGTATACTACACAAATAGATTCAAATATTTTGAAATGATGAACTTAAAAAAAAATAGAATCAACATCCTAAAATTCAACTTAACCTATGTTTAACTTAGACCCAGCTCTAAAATGACTATGAATACGCCCCATTAATATTAGCCCAGTCAAAATAGACATACAAATTTCAAAAACCTGAACAAAATTCCGATTACGCTTAAACTTGGTGATGGCCTTCCAGTGACTATAAAGCAGCAATGACTAAAAGTCCCCGACGATCCGACAGAAGCATGGACTGTTTAAGCATGGTGAAGTGTCGTAAAAATCATTTTTTAGGAAATAACTTTTTAACGGCAAAATGATATCGAACAGAAGTTTGAGTACACTTTGTAGATATAGCTGTTAAAAAAAAAGTGTGATAATTTTTTTTATAAAACATTTCTCTGTCTACAAAGTGTTTCTAGACTTTTTTCGGAAGCATTGACGGTTTAACAGTTATATTAAAAAAAAAAAAAAAATATTTTCGTCATTTTATGTGGTTTTTAAATAGCTATACCTTCTAATTATTGGTCGTAGGAAAAAAATTTGGGAATTTTTTTTATAGAGAATTTAATGATCTAATGTGGGAATTTTTGCCATACGTTCCAACATTTTAATACAAATTTAAATGCCTTCACCTTAAAAATTTGTTTATGGAGTTATCATGTTTATATACCAAACGCTGGGGCCTATTTCACCAACGTACAAAATTGTAAATACATACAAGTGATTTTTCACAAAATTTGTGAAAAACTCGATAAATTTTATTTCGCCACTTTTGTGTGTTTACAAAATTGTACCTACTTGTGATCTACAACTGAAATTTTGAGAAAAATTCATTTTCTAATTCACCAAAAGTTGTTATTTAGGCTCGTTTCACACATATTCGGTTTCATTCGGTTCGGTCTATATTCGGTTTGATTTCGGTTACCGTCTAGACCACTTCACACACAGACGGTCCATATTCGGTTTGTACTCACTGACAATTAAAATTAAATAAAATGTATTAAACAAAAAAAAAAAACTTCAGAATAACCGAAATCAAACTAAATATGTGTGAACGCTACATTTACTTTGTTTGTGTGCCCTAGACCCGAATATGTGCCGTTTTGAAACCGAATGAAACTGATTCGTGTCGAGGGATCGTTCGGTGCTATACGGTTTCTATTAGGTTTTTATTTTTGTCGTTTTAGGCTCGTTTCACACACATTCGGTTTTATGCGGTTCGGTCTCTATTCGGTTTGTATTCAGCTTTGCCTGATATGTGTGAAACGTATAGCACCGAACGATCCCTCGCCACGAATAGGTTTCATTCGGTTTCAAAACAGCACGTATTCGGGTCTAGGGCACACAAACAAAGTAAATGTAGCGTTCACACATATTTAGTTCGTTTTCGGTTTTTCTGAATTTTTTTTTTTTTTTTTGACACATTTTATTTAATTTTAATTATTAGTGAGTACAAACCGAATATGAACCGTCCGTGTGTGAAGAGGTCTTGACGGAAACCGAAATCGAACCGAATACAGACCCGAATGAAACCGAGCCTTATCGTTTCACACATATCAGGCACAGCCGAATTACAAACCGGAGAGAGACTGAACCGAATTAAACCGAATGTGTGTGAAATGAGCCTACAGTAACAAATTTGTGAGCTTTCAAGTTTTTTGTAGGGTTCCGTTTCAGTTTCACCAAAGAAAAAAATGCACAAATTTCCGATTAGTTGTGACAATTTAATACATGGCTCAAGGCCTATGTAACTTTTGTTACAAATTTGTTTTCGGTCATATTAAGTGGGTTTATAATGCCCTTACGTCCGGCCGGCGCGGCAGAGGAATATAGTAGTAGCGACAGCAGTGATGATGAATTCAATATAAATTTTGAATCGAAGAAGAAGAGTGTATCGTCCTCGTATAAATTACAACATCTCAGCGTATTTTTATTTTAACGAGCCTTTTCGTGTGTGAGTTCAGTCAAGGCAGAAGAAATAATATCTCTATGTAGTTGGAGGACATATTTGGTACAAAACTGAAAAAAACGTTGCATTGTCCCCAAAGCAGTAACTACTCACTGCCTTGCACTCGATTAGAAATAGGGGGCAGTATTATAGAATTGTCGACATGCATGGTATCTCAACGGCCACAGTGTGCAGATGTGTTTTGATCGGTGGCCTGATTAGGGAATACAAAGATTTAAGTGGCGAAAATAAGATTTGGTATTACAGCTTTTGCTTTCGCGTCTTTCGTTATACATTCGCCTTATTTTTGAAAACGAAAGCGAATGCGAAATGACATTTCAATTTTAATGCGTGCATTTTCGATAGGTTTTTTTTTGGCAGATTGGTGTATCGACACAGTCGAAAGTGGTATTTTGTTTGCATTAAAATAAATTAAAATGTGTGTTTAACTATTTTTTTTATTGACACAAACTTAAGAAATAAAGAATAATTATATTTTAAATAAACGTGTAGGAGTCACGGGACTCCTTTAAAAATATAAATAAATGTTTTTTTTTTCTTGTAAAATAAAAGATGGCCGAAAGAACTTAAGTAAATTAACTGACCAACAAAATAAAAAAGACACAAAAACAGAAGCGTTGAAGAAGAACTTTGCAATTATTTCTTTTAACTCGCAGATTCAAGTATTTTTATATTTTCTTAGGCTTGGCGTTTTGTACTAAAATACACTATTCCGAATTCAATTTTTTATTTTTATTTATATTTCAAAGCCAAACACAAAAAAACAGTTGAATTCTCTCAATGCGTGACTTCAATAAAAAAAAATATTTCATGGAAACCAGCTGTCAATTATCGGGAAATCTTGGAAGTATAATTTACGAATCGCTTCGAATTCGATAATTCATCAAAACGAAGCGGGTCGAAAAGGAGATATCGAATTGAAAACGATTCGCTTCATATTCCCTTATCAGGTCACGGGTTTGTACAGTGATTCCCTGTTTGAAGTTGCTGTACGATGGCCTGATGAGGTGGACATAATTCCGGAAAGAGTTCATGCTATTATAGGTAGTTTTCTTAATTTAATCATATACAGTCGTGGCGGCCTAATTAAGAACGATATCTTTATAAAATTTTAAAATGCATAACTTTTGTTTGGGAAATCTGTTGAAGTTGAGTAGTGGTTTTAATAATAGCCCATGAACTACGGTACACTTTGAGTAATGTTTAAAAAATATAAGCATGAGAATATTGGCAGGAAAAAAATAAACATTAATTTAACTCTTATTTCGTCTGGAAATATAATTAAGAACAGAAACAAAATGTTCTCATTACATTAAAAATCTTTGAAATTTCAATATGTTAATGTGAATATATTGTAGGAAAACCTTAATTCTTGATAATTTCAGACAAAATTCCTTGCATATTTTCGCGTAAGGCATGGAATCTTCTTGATAGTGGTGTACTCTATCAGATTTCCTCAATATTTAGAGCATTATGATCAAAACGTTTTTTTTTTTACTTTAATTATCCCTTGATGTCTCTCCACAAGTTCTCGAAAAAATTTAGGCCCGAGCCTTGGACGGTCTAATCTAAAAAATGACTTCTTGACTACGCAAACACCTTAGCAATCCGTTGAGGACTTCTTGGATCATTATCGTCCTTAAAAACAAATTTTATGGACATGATTTCAAATGAATAAGACTCCATAACATGTTCATCAATGTCTTTCTAAGTTTTCTGCTCAATTCTTGCAATTTTTTCTAACTTATCGACCATACTATGCCAAAACCCTAAACAGATTTCCCATACAATAGATATGCATTTTAAAATTTTATAAAAATATCTTTCTTAATTAGGCGGCCACGACTGTGTGTTTTGTTACAGTACAATAAAACCCATACGGAAGTAGGGCTGGCCACGAGACGAGACCTTGCGAGACTTTTATAAGTCTCGTCTCGGTCTCTTAAAATCGAAAATTTTCAGTCTCGTCTCGAGACCGAGACTTTTCTCGTCTCGTGGCCAACCCTACACGGAAGTAAGAACCGCGGCCTGCAAGCCCAA
The DNA here is from genome assembly GCA_949320155.1 of Melangyna quadrimaculata. Classification (NCBI taxonomy): domain Eukaryota; kingdom Metazoa; phylum Arthropoda; class Insecta; order Diptera; family Syrphidae; genus Melangyna; species Melangyna quadrimaculata. The sequence goes on from OX439485.1 coordinate 22,347,069, forward strand.
ATGTATATTTTTGTATGAATAAAATTTTTTTTTTTCGCGAACCAAGGAAGAATAAAACATTTTATTAGCTTTGTCCATCTTGAATTGGACTCCAACGAGCTCTACAATTTAATAAGAATGACTTAAAATATAATGAGAATGACTTACAATTTCCAAGATAAAAAAAGTGGTGAAACATTATTTGGGAAAATTGTTGTTTTCGAAAGCTCTTTGTAATTCTTTTCACATATACATATTTGTGAAACAGTTATTTGTACTTGGTGAAACCGAATGCCCTCCTACAATTTTTTGTTTAGGCCCCAGAGTGGTATTATTTACTACAATCCTGATGCACATGCACAGTTCTTAAGACGGTGATGTTCACATTGAATTGACTTCTCTCTTGGCCGTCTCTTTCTCACCTTACCACAGGTGGGAGTAAGATGTGGATGATGAAAAGTCACAAAATAAAGTTAGATTTAGTCCAACGTGAACACCATCTAATGTTTAAACAGGAAAATTGTTTAAAAAAATAAAGAGAAACAAATTGATTGAAGCACCTTTCAAAATGGGTTGAAGCGAAAGTGATGTATACAATTTGTTTTCTTTCTCACCATACCACTCTCTTTCTCACCATACCATAAGTTCATCATTAACACGTATTTAAAGATGATAAAAGTTAAAAATACAGTGCTTAAGTTGAACTTTAGTATAAGAAAACTTAAAGAAAAGGCAAAATAAGACGACCATCACTCAAACATCAGAAATCATCAACATGTGATTTAAACAAAGATTAATCAAAAATCAATTGATGGTGATACGCTAAATAACAGACACATTTTTTAATTTCAATCAAATTATATTTGATCAGGTCAGAACAGTTCGATTGATAGTAATTTTATTAAAACCAAAAATTTCCAATTTAATCTATTAAAACACGAAAGTCCCATCATGTGTGATTTCTCAGTATAATATTTGGACAGTTTGTTGACTTCTACTATACCAACAGTCGCGTAGCGTCGTCACTTGAACAGACTGATGAATAACAAGTGTTTAATTTTTGTGTATTTAAAAAAATATTAGGTTTTTTTTATTGTAATACTAAATTATTCCGGAGGAGTTTGAAGATTGGCAATTTCTGATTTAACAGAGCTGACTGCTGTTGTTTGTTCAAAAGCCATTGTTGGTCCGGATGTGACAGGCTGATCTAAAGGTGATGTCTTAACTGAGGCCAAGTATAATGGGGAACTGTCAGAAGCAGATGATGCCAACGTCAAAGATGATTCATTTTCTTGATTATTATTGTTATCATTGTTTTGACGAGCTTGTGCCAACTGCGCTAGAGCTAAATCATGCGCCAGAAAGTGATCTCGTTTAGCTTTCTCCACTTCGGGGGTGTCTTTTATTTGTTCAGGGGCTGATGGTGGTCCTACTGAATTAAAATCACATGCTGTGGATGCAGGTAATGCGACTTCTAGCTGAGAGTTCGGTTGGATGACAGCGATTGGTTGAGCTCGAAGGGCAGGAACTTCAAGTCTTACATCACTCTGTGAGAAATTTTGAAGGAAAGGGTTCTGCTGATAAGCATTGAACAGTGGAGAGATGGTTGGTGGTGTTGTAATTGGTTTGAAAAATGGGTTGTCATCATTGTTGTACATTGAAAGAAAAGGATTTCCTTGCTGAATCATAAATACTTCCTTAAGTGGTGAAGCAGTTGATGGTGGCAATTTTGAAGGTGGGAAGAATGGGTTTTCAGAAATAGCTCCTGAAATCGGCATTGGTGATGCGCGAAGAATTGGTTTGGAAGCGTGTATTGCCTGTGGTGATGATAATGTTGAATCGAATCCAAGGAAATTTGATGGAAGCTGCGAGGCCATAGAATTGATTGGTGCTGTTGGATTTGAAACAACTTGCCCTGAGCCTTGGTTTGTTGCTGGTTCGGAACTAATAATTCCATCCAGTTTGTTGATTATTGGTGATTGACTGGAAAGAGATGAGCTTACCTTTGGTGGACTAACAAACACCTGTTCCTGACCACCGGTATGGGAATCACTTATTCTAGAATTTGTGGATGGCGATTTGCTCGAAGTGGACGATGAAATAATTTGAGAACTAATTGCTTCCAATTGGCTGGCAGATGATAATGCTGCTGCACTTTTGTTTTCTGTCAATTTACTCGAAGAAGGAACTATTTCTCTGAAGTTCGTAGGTTTAGGTGATGGGAAAAGTAAAAATTGTCCAGTAGATGCTTGTGGTGATGGGCCGGATGAAGGTGCAAAAGCTCCGGAGTCACTCGAAGAAGAAACTATTTCTCTGAAATTCGTAGGTTTTGGTGATGGGAAAAGCAAAAATTGTCCAGTAGAAGCTTGTGGTGGTGGACCAGATGAAGGTGCAATAGCTCCGGAGTTAGCTAAACCGCTTTGTGCTGGATAAAAAAAGACCTGTCCCGGTAGTTGTGATGGTATATTTTTCTGAAATGCTCCCAGCAAACTAGCTGTCGAGGGATTTGGAACTGAAAGTCCTAAGTGTTGATTTAAAAATGGGTTTTCGGAATTAAAAACTCCTTTCACTAGTGTTGGTCCCGAAGCAATTAGTTGATTGGTTGAGAATGCTATAGGTGTGTTTTGTGATGTCCAGTATGCGTTACCAGGTTGCTGAACCGAACCTTGAGTTAGAACTGTTTCGGTTTTTGGATAGAGAAGAATCAGATCGTCTTGTTTTGGAATCATTTCTGACAATAATTGCTGAGGAGGTAGCTTTTTATCACCTTTTGATTGTTCAGGCTCAGAGCCTTCAGTGATTTTATTTAAACCATCCAAAGTTGGCACACCTAACAAACTCACATCCTTTTCATCTAGATTATCTTGGAAGGGCTCCTCATCAAATTCTTTTATTGGCCTCAATCGATCTTCTTTCAGGATATTTAAATTTCCATCTTTTCTCAAGTAAATAGTGTCTCCCAAATCAGCTGAAAATTGTGCATCGTTTCCTTTTCGAACACCCAATAGTGGATTTGGCTCCAAGTTGACAGTCCTTGTGGTTCCATGGTCATCAATGTAACTAAAGAAGCCACGACCAAAGAGGCTTTCGACTGGAAATTCCCCTCTAGCTGGACTATATGAAAGTAATGCTGATCTCCCAGGATAGGCAATGGTGTGGGAGTTTGCTACTGCAATTATTGCTGCGAGGATCCAGATAAAAATCCAATTTCCCATTTCGTGGTGTGTTGAGGTATACTTGGTTTGCGATCAACAACTACTGATGACTTGAAGGCACTCCCTAAAGTCTTTTATAGCAAATTATAAGGATTTAGTATCGAATAACTGGTTGACCTTCTCGAGGTAATATAGTAACTTGGTCATTATATATGTAGGTATACATTGGTCTTGGTATTCCAGTGTTTCTATATTTATTACTGTTATGCGGTAAACTTACCTACATGTAAAATGTCGTCCCTCACCCCTCCCTCAATCCAAAATAATAAAGGTGAATCGCTCTGTTGCATGTTGAATGGAAGAATTTTATCTCAAAACGAAGACAATGACTTTTGCATGGGTGGAATGGACAAGTCTTCATATAATGTTAAACATCCTAAGCGCCATACAACACTGGTTTTGGTTTCAGCCACAGGGCAGCAAGATTTAAATTTTATTTCTTTCAACAATAAGCGATGCATTTCTGCATAGGTACATACACTCCCTGTCACTTGTTTGAGGCCACAAAAGTTTTTTCTCGATAAATACCTGTAAGCAATATTTTTCCTGCAGATTTTTGATACGTGTGAGTAGGTATATATATATTTTGCAATAAAAAAGGATGAACTTAAAGAGTTTACTTGGAAAATCCATAGAAATTTCTAGAATTATGTGAATCGACTGCAAACAATGGATATAAAAAGTTGCGTCTCATGATTGAGGTCATTCGAAAAATTGCTTGGCAAAAGTTAACATCGCCGATTTTTTTCAAACAAAAGTTTAAAATATTTAAGAAAGGATAGAAAACTATATTTTATATTTAATTTCAAGTTAAAATGGGCTCTGGAAACACATCGACAGTAGCAGAAAGAGGATCAATAGATGCTTTAAAGGAACTGGGATTCTCAGGCCGAGAAATAGCTAGGAGACCGAACAGAATGTAGACCATTGTCAACAACTATCTAGCAGACACTGAAAACTATGGAAAAAAACGAAAAGGACACACATCTCAAGCAACAACAATCCGAGGAAAGCGACTCATTCAGCGTCTAGCTTCAAATTCCACACTATCAGCGCCTAAAATAAGGTCAAAAAGTAGGATATCAGCCAGTATTTCGACGGTTTTAAGGATTATTAAAACCAGTGGTAACATCAAGAGTATACAAATCAAAAAGAAACCGGTTCTACGGCAGCTACACAAGAACCACGGATGAATTTTGCCAGGGAGCATGTTGCCTGTAGCAACGCATGGAAAAAGGTTGTCTTTTCAGATGAAAAAAAGTTTAATCTTGACGGACCCGATGGTTACAACTTATATTTTCACGATTAAAGAAAAGAAGAACTTATTTTGTGAAGCTTTCACCTATTATGAAACAATTGAATTTAAGTTTATAACTACAACAATGAACGGAAATAGTTACAAATGGCTGCTGTAACGTATATTTTCAAAGCTGAAGAATATTCTTGTACCTCTACCTTCGATATTCCAACAAGACAACGCCCCTATCCATACTTCCAGGGTAGCTAGAAGCTGGATTCAGTCAGAAAACGTTGGACTTCTACCATAGCCACCCTATTCACTGGACTCAAACATCATCGAGAACGTTTGGGCCTGGCTATCTCGAAAAGTTTCTGATACTGGTAGACAGTTTAGAGATAAGGACGTCTTGGTCGAAGCTAACTGCGTTGCCTGGAGCCAGATTTCACTGGATTTTTCCAAAAAACTATATGATTAATTTCCAAACCGTCTAATAGAGCTAATTTCAAAAAATGGCGGGCATACTCAAAAATTAATTGACAAAACCATAATACATTAATGTTTAAAAACAAAAAAAAAGTAAACATTTTTGTTTTGTTCTTTTTTTATAAGATTTTTCAAGTGGCATCAATCAAGTGACGCATTTTTGTATACCCATTTTTGCAGTCCATTCTTATAATTTGTGAAATTCCTACGGAATTTCCAAGTAACCCCTTTAAATTTATACTTTTTTATTGCAAAATATAATTACCTACCCACACGTATCAAAAATTTCCAGGAAAAATATTTCCTACAGGTATTTATTGAAAAAAAACTTTTGTGAAAATAGTGGCCTCAAACAAGTGACAGGGAGTGTATACTAAACGTATACATATACTTGGAGTTTTGTTGGTTAACCTGCGGTCGTTCGCACCACGACATTGGCATTGATATCAATTGTAATTAATTAATACTTTGTTTCCCCCTCGAGCATTAATGGCGGATTATTTTGGGATAAAATCCTGAAGATGTTAAATGAATTTAAGAACATGTTTTCGAAGTCATATCCAACATGTTGGTTTAATAATAACTTAAATAAATCATTGGATTTGTTTGTGGAGTTATACTCTCTACGCACTTAAGAGATAGTTTTTTTGTTTCAATATTTTTTATGAGGAAGTATATTTTAAAACCTAATTTTTCAAATCGATTTCTGGATTTATGTTTTAAGCACACAAATCAGAAAGAATTATATTAAACTAGAGCTTAAAATCAGTTCCGGATCCTCAAACTATCCGGATCGGATCCGAAAATGCGAATCCGATCTGGATCCAGGATCCGATATCCAAAATATCTGAATAATCTTGATATCCGGATCGGATTCAAAAATACGAAACAGATCTGGATCCAGGATCCGATTTCCGAAATATCCGGATCCAATCTGAGATCCAAAACTATCCTTATAGTGTTGGATCCTCGGATCCAGATCCAGATCCGGATCTGGGGGCCTATTCTGGAAAGCGCGGCAGATCGTATTGAAAGCGATATTTCAATTTCGACCGTCTTCGCCTTAGGTTATTCTCAAATGCGAAAGTTGAAGAAAGCGATCCTTCCAGTTTTCTTATTTTAATGTCAAATATGTCCAGCCCACTTCCATGTTTACTTCCACACTCAATTTTTTCCAAAATAAATTCCATTTTTACTTCCACTTCTCAATTTTTCCAAACAAAAATGACAGTTGTTCTTGGCCGTCGAAGAATTTTTTGATGTGAAACTTCTTTATTAATATTTTGTGCCAAAAGCATATTTGTTTGTATATTTATTCGATTTTGTTGGTATTAGTAATAAAATAAAACATTTAAATGAACCAAATAAGTGTGATTTAAAATGATAAGGTTAAGAAGGAAAGTAAGAAGATATATTTGCAAATTCATTTTTTTTTGCATTTTTGTTTTCAATTCGCCACCAATCCGTCACCTAGAAACCTATCGCTTTCATACAAAAAATGGAAAGCGAAAGCACTTTTGGGAATAAGAAAATGCAAATCCGCCGTTAAAAGCCATCCGCCGCGCTTTCCAGAATAGGCCCTCTGATTCGCATTTTCGGATCCGATCCGGATATCCGAAATATCTGGATACTTTCAAGCACTATATTAAACACTGAACTTAAAAGGTATCTTTGTTGTATATACATACATACGTAAGTTTAATAACGAACCTATACGAGAAGCTTTTCATTACCATAACTCCTGGGGGGGGCTATAGGGGCTAAAGCCCCCCATAGAACCGATTTCTAAAATGAATTGAGTGATAGACAACAATACATTCAAAACGTGAGTTTTGAATTTTTCTTAAATATTTTTAACCACTAGAGTTTGATATTCATGTACCTTCTAGTATGGTTTTTTCTAAGTCCGAAAAGAATTAGATGAACAAAAATATGGGGCTAGAGTCCAAAGGGAATTAGATAAAAGCCCATACAAAACGAGTAATAATTCCATAAAAGCTTACAAAATCAGTAGAATTTTTGAACCTTAAATCTAAAGACTGTTAAGTCCGATGGAAATTTTATTAAAAAAGCTTTAATTAAAAAAAAACTCGGGGCTAAGGCTCGAAAACAAATTATAAAAAAAAAAATTGTAGTCAGGGATTAACAATTAACATTTTAAGTGCAACAACAAGCAAAAAAACTTAGCTAAGTGGAGAGAATTTTCGGCTCTTAGCTCTAAAACTATCAAATTGGAAATTGTTTTACGAAAACAAATCGGAGCTAGCTGGATCTTTATCACAAAGAGAATTGGACAAAAAGTACGGGTTTGAGCCTAACAGCGTAAGATGCATGTAATATACTAGTAGAATTGTTTCCCTTGAGACTTAACTTTTAAACCTGCCAAGGCCAACGGCAATTATACTTTAAAAAAACAAGGGCAGTTCACTAAAAATCTAGATACGGAATTGCTTAATTACTGTTGTGTTACAAGACTATAACGTGGAATTTTGAGCATACATTATTTGTTACAAGTTAATAAAACACAAGTTTAACTACATTCACCTTCTTTTGGCTTAGAGTACAAAAGTGATAAATTTATTTGGTTGGTTATAAATATTCAGGTACACGAACGTAAAATCTTGGCACAATTTTCTCAAAAAATGTCATAATCCGGTATTTTGCCATTATGTTCCTAACTAAATTTTTATTAAAAAGAAATCTTAAATGGACGCAATTAAATAACAATCAGTTAGGACATTTCAGGCTAAGTTAAATTAAAATCGTAAAAACATATCTGACAAAATTAAAAAAAAAAACGAAAAAATCGGATGTCAGCTGTCTGTTCTAGTAACCTTTAACAAAAATTCTCCTATAGACGATAATACCTACCTCGATAATGCTTTGTTCCAAATTTGAAGTTGAGGAAAATTGGTCCACCACTTAATATTCTGGCTCCAATTACAGTAGACACACACCAAAATTTTCTGTTTTTTTTTTTTTACTTTTTCAAAATTGTGACATAAGTAGCATAGGGCACCAAAAGAAGAATTTTTAAAAAAATCTTCAAAACATTGACTTCGTGAAGCACAGTAGCAATTTTTTTAAATTTTAATTTTAGAACCAATTTCGTTATTTAAATTGTAAGTATCAAGTTTGAGCCCCAATCCCCCTACACAGCCAAATCCTAGATCCGTTACTGAGCACACCTAAGCATATGCTTCATTTAGAAACAAATGTACCGCCATTGTTCTGAGGCACTCTTAAATTGAGTCTATGTCACGATATCGAGAAACCATTAAGGGACCAGTTATAGCTATCATTGGAAACCATCATTGAAAATATTTATTGTCAATTTTGAGAGATTTTGAAGAAAAAATTAATGATTATTTTGATGCCTAAAGCTATTTGACTAAATAATTATTTCTAGGTAAAACAAAATTCTATTTTGCACAACTTTTCTCATAAAATGACTTTTAATTTTTCAATGATGAACTACCTTACCCATGATCATTGAAAAAATTAAAAGTTACGTTCTGTGGAAGATATGGGTCAAAACTGATTTTTTTGGAAGAGAAATAATTTTGAAGTCGTAAGCTATATTTCTGCATTAAAATATTCAATGATTAAACTTTCGAAGGGTCTCAAAATAAACAGCTAACTTTTCAATGACGGTTTCCAATGATAGCTATAACTGGGCCCTAATCCAGAAAGGAAAAATCCGGAAAGTCAAAATCTCGAAAAAACATCAAGAATTGAAAAGATCTCGAAAACAAAAGTCTAGAAAAAATAATCTCGAACTTCAAAAATCTAAAAAAAAAATCTAGAATGCAAAAATCTAGAATTAATATTTATTTTATATTAGGAAGGTCTCCTTAAGAGAATCACGATTTATCAGTACGCCGATCCAACTAGTAAAAGTAGGTGCCTTAATTAAGTGTTGCTAGGGACGGTCTCTTATAACAACGTTAGTTTTCTTATTAAAAAAAAAGAGCAATTAAAGAAAACGAAATCGTAACAAACAAAGGTTCCATAAAAATAAAAAAGCGCGATGTAGTTCTGCATTTTTGATATGTTGTTGGGGCATATGTAAGAGTGGTCTGGGGCTACGTTTGCAGCTGCAAAAAAACTTTGCTCACTGCAGGAAAAATTCAACATAAAAAACAACGCTAAAATCACCTCATTTTTTCTGATATTTTCCTTTATAACTTTGAAAATATGCAATTTAGGAAAAAAACCATTCACTATAAATTTGTTTGTTATAAAATTTTCTACAAGACCACATTAGTTTTAAATTAATGCATGTTATATTTGTGTTGCTATCTAACCATAAATTACATAATAAAAAACAAATATGAAAAACGAAGTAATTTTGAAGCACTCAAAAAGCAGGTACAAAATTGTCCAATTCTGATAAAAAATTGGAATCAAATAGTCTAGAGTATTGCAAGACGGAATTATAAAATTCGATCCAATTTGACCACAGCAATGATGCAAACATTGCGCGTTGCACTTGGCTAACATCATGTTTCTTGTCAAAACTATTAGACCGATTTGGATTGAATTTTAGAATTTCGTCTTATATAATACTTTTGGTTTTGGTGGTTATTGTTTTCTTCAAAAAGTTATTAAGAAAAATATCAGAAAAATGGGGTGATTTAAGCGTTTTTATTTACTGTTGCATTTTTACTAAAGCGAGCACTGGTTTTTCGAAGCTGCAAACTTGGCAGACTACTCTAAAATGCCCCAGAAACATATTAAAAATTCAGAACTACATCGCGCTTTTATTGTCAAATTTGACTGCCTTAATGGTGTCGCTTCAAATTTAAACCTCACAACGAACAAAATTACGTTTTCAGCAAAGTACGTTTTACCGCATTTACTAGATATTTGGCACACGTTAGTTTAAAAAGATACCTTTGGTGCCCCCATGGGTTGTAAATAGAAGCGTGCAAGATACAGAGTACCTATCTGTGTCATGTTTTCCCAGAGATCTTTGGCAAATTGAATTTTTTTTACGGTTCACTTCGTTCGTATTTTTTTAACTTCACTTTTTTAAGGTTTGTTTCTCCTTAACCCTTCCTCTCAGTCCTTATGGCACCTTTTCAAAAGAGTTTTTTTTTAGTTTTATATTCTATACGAAAGCAAAATGTAACCCCATTTTTAAGTACATACATAATTTAAAATTGGCTGATAAAATTTAACTTCAAAAAGTTTCATCAACTTGTTTTTGAGAAATCAAATTTTCAAAAAAAAAAATTGGTGCCTACATACATATGTACATATTTTTAAAAATCAATTTTTTTTTGAAAATTTTGATGTTTTTCTGTACATATCAAAATAAAATTGTTTTTTTCTTAAAAGTAGAATGAAATAATTAAAGAACCATACATTCATATTTTTTCATAAAAATTCTTGGAGCAGTTTTCGAGAAAAATAAGATTTTTCTTAATGGTTTTCCAAAATTTCAACGTTATTTTTGATTGTACAAACATGATTTTTTAAGAATTTTAGAAATTTTTAAAAATCCACACATTCCAAAATTCAATTTTAATTTTGAAAAAAAAATATTTTTTTTTTTCAAAAATGTTGGTTTCTCCGTAAAACAAAAAAAAATAAATAAATAAATAAGTGATTCCCTTAGTTTTAATACAAATGTTTTAAAATGTTGGAAAAACTCTTTCAAAAATAAGGGAATCATCATTTTTATAAAAATACCCAGAGTCGATAAGAAAAAAACATATATGGTTTGAAAGGGCATTGACTGTAGATATCAAATATGAAATTATTTTCTTTAAAAGTTATCCCCGGGACTGGCTATGACAAATTATTTATTTTTAATAGCAACGTATTTTTTCATGTATACAACATTGGTGAGGCAGTATAGAAAAGAACAGGTATTGATTAAAAAACATACCTACATATCTACTCGGCACATGGTAATCCGCAAAAGTTTCGTAAAACAAAGATTAAGACAAGACTTCAAAAATTATTTTTCGAAAAACTTGATTTTCATAAAGCAATGCTCAAAAATATAAGGTTTCGAACATAAAATTGTTACAAGCGTGACGCAAGCTATATTTTTTTTTTTTGGAATTTGAGGTAACAACAATATAAAAAGGTATAGATGAGAATATATGTGCCTTGATTGTTGCATTTTTTTAATGCGAAAATGTGTTAACTGTTACAAATTGGTATATTACTATAGTCTCGTCAATATATTAAACGTACTCTTTTCCAAGAAATTAATTAACAAATTCCGAAATAAATTATGAAACCAAAACATTTTGGAATGACTTTGGTATGACTTTTCTTAATCGACTCTGGGTTTTTCGCCCATACATTTTTGGGCATTCTCCTTTGAAGTCAACCGGTCGAGGCTCGGTTTAGGCTCTAGCTCCATGTAAAGTGGGCGTCAAAAAGGAATTTTTGTATGGAGTAATCATGTTTATACCAACCAAACATAAGTGCACGGTGAACGGGTGCCGTCGTCCGCCCTAGTGTATTATAATTATTATAATATGAGCATTAAGTTTATTTATCAGGCCAGCATAACAATATTTCGTAGGTTGTAATAAAGTTAGTTTATAAATTTAAGGTCACAACATATTCATTATGCATGGAACTCCAATTGTCACTCTTAGTTTTCCTTTTTTTTTGATACGGATACGGACATTGCTCAAACGTTCAAATCAATTTTTATTGATTCGGCAACTTTATGTATAAACTACACCTTTCAGCCAGAATTCCCAAATTTCAAACAAAATAAATAACAAACAATCACTGGACATTGAAAATAATTAAAATACCATCATGACGCAACATGACGCAACACATAAGAATTTTAGTCTACGGCACGGATTTCCTCATGTTCATATAAATTTTCTTAGTCTGACGAAAAAAAATATACAAACGCCAACTCATTCCGGCTCTAGCTATAGCTAAAGGGAAATAGACTTTGAACTTCGCTGCTATACGAGTACGACTATACGTTTGAAACATGAAAGCCCACAAATATTTAAAATTAACACAAAAAATACCATATCACTATGCTATATGATGTATGCATATCAATAAAATGGATACGAGATGACGCGGTACAGTTGGGAAATTCCCTCAAGTTTGAGAGCAAAAAGTTTCGATAGTAAAGTCAATATCTCCATAATAAATACACAAATAAAAGAGCCTGTTTGGTAATTTCCATGAATTTTTAATTAACTATTGGAAATATTTGGTATGCTCGGAACTGAAGGTACATATTTTTTATTTTAAATTAAGCCTGTAAAAGAAATATAGAATTATGTTATGCTGGAATAGAAAAAGCTTGTTCACAGTCTGAAATCGCATTTTTCTGAAATCTTCATATTATTTCAGTCCTCTATTTTTCTTCGCTTGGACCACTGTTAATTGTATTTTAGGTGTAATTTTTACAGACTTTCTCTGTAAAACGCTGTGAATATCAATTAGCAGGCATACCTGCCTATAACAAGAACAACTGACTGTGGAGTATCTGTTCGAATCGAATTTGCATATTATTACGAAATTGCAAAATCCCCATACATATGGATGGCTGCAACAGGTTGCCCTGTTTTCTAGGTTAAGTATTTTTCATAATTCCAGCTGACTGTGACGCGTTAACTTCTTCAATTCAATCGTTATGCTGATGCAAATGAACCAAGGAATTTGATGAACAGGTTCCCCACTTTGTATGACTTTTATTAATTCCGGATGTGCAAATCATCGATTTGTGGTTTTGTGTTTTTGTTTACGAATTCAAAAATAAATTCGCTAACGGTACGGAATGCAATTAAAATTTGAAGTTTTGAGAAGGTATTTATTTTAAGTTTGTCAAAAGTGAGTTGTTGTGGTGAATATAAAGTAGCATTTATAATTTAAGTATGGAGAGAAGTTCAAGAGACCTGAGATGAATGTTCAATAAGATTTTAGTTTACTTCATAATTAACGAGTGTAAGTAAATCAAGACAAACAAAAAAGAACGTCTTCTGAAGCCTTGTTTAGATGTCAATTGCAATAAATAATATAGTCATGAGATCAATTATTTATTCAATACCTAAACGAACTTCGTTCCCCCTTCACAATTCATTACCAAGAAGACTCTAAAACGAGGACGATATGAATGAATAAAAAGGTGGAATTTAGTATTATGTTCAATAACACCTCTTGTTTAAATTGGAGATATGTTAAACAAATTTGAGTAGTTCCAAGAAATTCAAGATTGGGGAGTCCCAAATGCTAATGAATCATATACCATTCACCCAGCTTTAAGGTCTTAATTGTTGGGTATTTTCTTCTTTTTTTTTTGCAAGAAAAAGCCAAAGTTCATTTGCACACACGAGCCTCTGGATCTGACAAGCTTATGAACAGTTATTCCGTTATGCGGTTAACCGTTATACACTTCGTTTTTTTTGTTGCATCCTTGAAGTAAATTAGGTATTTCATTTATTTTTGTTAATATATTTAAATGAATCAAATTGAAAAGCCATAAACTGAAAAAGAAATTCTTCAGCATTCTTTTGTTCCTTTAAAATTAAAATAAGCGGCATATCCCTATATTAATATTGGTCTTTTTATTTTTAAAAGATGAATTTATTACTTTGTGACGTGCGCACTACACACGACCAATTTTATGTTTCTTGATTTTTTCTTACAGCAAAATGAATACATTTATAAGGATTAGGTACCCGCGGGTAACTGTTAAAATAACTGAATCTTAAAATTTGGTAGGGCAATTTGTTCGTATTGATAAATAATTCATTGGAATTGAAGGCGAAATTTAGTTTTCAGCTCTGTTTAGTTTGCGAACTGTTTTCTGATTTTCTTAACCATCTTAATTATAAATAAGATAAATTGGGTGGCGCAACGCCTGGTGAAGAACTAGGGCCTAGTGACTAACAACTCGCAATCATTCCTGTGTGCGCGTGTCGACAGGAATGGAAGAGACCTACAATTGTATGCCGAATCCGAACGGCTAGACGAGATAGCACTACTTATTCATGACGAGTGATACTCTTGGAGGATTTGTCAATTCCTCACAAGAGGCAGTATCTTGCATAATGCTCCAATTTGCAAAAAATATAAGAACAGCATGCATATAATTTTCAATATTTTTGGATGAGGGACAAAACGCCCAAATTGATTTGGTAATTTTGCCCAAAACACTCTGAACATCCAAGGTACTATTTATTACACATAAACTGAAAGCACACCAATAACTGACAACATAGCCTGGCGACTGAGCGTGAGTGGAGTCGCGTGAGCGGGACAGACGACCCAAAAAGGGAATTAAAAACCTTGAACCCGCGAAGTGGGCCGCCCAAGGTAGTACTCTTTATTACACATAAACTGAAATCACACCAACTGACGACATAGGCGCCTGATGCCTGGCGACAGTGCATACTCTAAACGGAGCAACGGACTTATGCAAAATATAATAAAATTTTGACAGATAAAAATTTCAAGACATTTTCTGGTTGAACTTTGACGTTTCTGATTTGGCACCTATCACAATTCTCCCCGATGTTAGTCCCGGTCTACATTGAACGATTTTTCGAGTGCCGACAAAAAATTGTTGATGTAATCGTGTGCAATTGAGAGGTACAACCGACAAGTTCCTTGCAGTTTCGGCCGATTTTTCCATTCAGCACGGGAAAAATCGTTCAATGTAGACCGGGATTTAGCAAAAAACGAATTGAACAAAAATGATTGAATTGGAAAATTGTGTTTCGTAATTGGATGTACCTAATACACGATTGAATTTGAGAAATAATAGATTAAAAAATATTTGTATTTATTACTACTGATTATTTTCTTAAAAAATAACGAATGGAAGAGGAAGTACGCACGTTTTTCGCGAGCCATCTAATCATGAACGTTCGTGCCTGTCAAAAAGACAAAAGACGAAACGAACGAAAAAACGAACCGTATAACCAGGCTCATAAACTCCAGCCGAACACGCCCGAAAAAGTGACAGCTTGTGGAAAAAAATGGCCGCATTCGGAAAACAATTTAGAGCTATCCAGATACGTTCGTGTTGTTGTCATCCCGTGTAAAATAACAGTAGATTACAAAACAGCTTTTGCTGTTGAATAGCTATCCAACCTATCCGAAAAATGTTGGTATACGTTTGTATCCCTATGAGAAATGTCAAAAACAACCAATACGTTCGAAAACCTATATGGATACGAACCCATCTTAGATAGGCTAGCGCATAGGTTTCCGAATGCGGCCAATTCTAAACTTGACTTATTTTGACATTAAGAAACGTCAAAGTGTAGCATGGACGACTTAGTACCAAAATAAAAAGATTAAATAGCAATTTGGTGATATTAACTTAATGTCGATTTCGATGTCAACAATTTCAGATTTGGTGGTCAGACTTCAGATCAACCGTGGTAAAAAAAACTCAAATAAAAACAAATTGCGGTCGGCTACGAATGTTTCAAGTTGATTCGGCTTGTGAGAAGAGTCTCTTTAATTTTGGAAATGTCATTTTACATTTAAAAAAACATATGTGCAACACGTTATGCACATTATACATACATAACATAAGTTCATATTCATCAAAATATTCAAAACAGCCTTGCTCAATTAATATATTACCCACCCATAAATGTTTGACAGTTTAACAAAATACCACACAAATATACCTACTATACAGCGTGGTTATATAGGTATAGGTACAATAAATTAATACAATTCTAATTTAATATTCATAACTTGATAAAATAATTATTTTTCTATTTGAAATCCCCACTCAATTTAATCAAGTTTTATTGCAGTCTAGTCTGGTATAAAATAGTGGTGTGGTACAATAAGGTCATATTTAATGAATAGGAATAGGAAATGCAATAATAACGGTCCCAATCCACTATATCTGTGTAAGTTATTTGTTATACCCAGTATTTTGAATTATGTGCCATATAGTAGGTACTTCAATTAAAAAATTTAGCCGGAAGTTGTGGAGATCAAATCAGTAATCAATGAATTATTAAACGACGAACGAGACGTGTTGTAGGTAAGGTACCAGTACAATATGAGAAACTGCAATGGAAAATCAAAACCATTAAATTACTGCATTAGAAATTTCTGTGATCCGTCAAACGATTGATTTCAATCAGACAGCTGTCAATTAGTATCACAAAAAGGTACATAGGTACATAATCAGTAATCAGTATACCAACAATATAACGAATATATCACACAGCAGATCAACCATCTGGTTTTTAGGTGATCCAACTGATAAAGTCACAGTTTTAAACGAGTTAAAATTCCACATGTTAATCAGTCAAATATACCTGCTGTTTCTGTTTAATTTGGAGTTTTTTTTTTTTTTGCGATATAAGAGTGGTTTATGTATATAAATAGAAATAAACAACAAACAAATCCCAAGTCACATAATGTACATCCATGAAACCAATTAATTGCGCAATTTAACGTGCGACTTTGACTGAACTGGATTTTTGTTTTAATTTTTATTTTTGTTTATTATTAAGGACAGAAGAAAAATGTAGTAAGGTACAGTTGTTGAGTATTAGACTAATACTAGCCGAGTTGTTTTCTCCAGACCAAAAGGTCACATTCTTACGCATGATTTATAATCCTTTTTATACAGGATGACCAGAGATAGCTATGATACGCCGCGCCGCGTTCGGGTACGTTGCAAACGCAATCTGGATTTGTTTGTATTGTTGTAATCCCTTGTTAAAAAAGGTGATATCAGCTGACGCAACAAATACACAAAGGAATCTAAAAATTGTTTGGATTTGGATAGCATATCTGGTTGATTTTCGAACGTGCAGCTGTCAAAGACACCAGTTACAGCCAGTTACAGCCAGCTGTCAAAATAATCAGTAAGGATTGTCATTTTATCATGCATCGATTCACACTTGCTCAACGGGTGCAAATTTTTAAAAAAATATTATCGAAATTCTGACTCAATTGTACCTACCTAAATTCGGAATTCCAGATTTTGGTCAAAAAGCATATTCTCGGACGAAGCCCACGTTTGTTTCGGCGACTTTGTCAACAGGGAAAATTGCAAAAACAAATCGACAAATGTTGGACTAAACATCAATGCATCCACAAAAAATGGCTGTTTGGTGCGGTTCAATGATCTCAAATATAGAGCGATGTTAACTGATTTTTTGTGGTCAGAGTTTCAAACATCTATACATCACAACTGTGGTTTCAACAAGACAACGCTGGATACCATACAATCGACGCAATGCTCGAAGTTTAAGTTGTGAAAGAAAAATTGGGACTGCGGACCATCTCAAGATGGTGCTCACTAGCTCACATTCGACAGACTCCTCCGACTTTTTTTGACTTTACAAAAGAAAACGTCAACAAAAATCCACAAATTTATATTTTTTATTTAATTGACTACTTTTCTCTCTTTCTAACCATGAAGTGGGAGTGAGATAGAGTCAGTCCAATGTGAACACCGTCCAAAGCAGGCGTTTATTTGTTGATTTTTCATAAACAGCCAGATCTGTCTGATGTAGTAGATCAAGTACCTAATTAGATCAACTGATTTATAAAAGGTGTGTTTAAATTGGTTTTATTGGTTAAAACACGTCTAACATGACGTTTTCCAAACGCATGTTTAGTAGGTAATTGTTTATTGGAACCTATCATTTTGGACTTTTATACCAATGTTGCTGTCAATTTCTAAGTTTTAATGGTAAATTCTAGGTTTTCTTAATTTATGGGTCTTACATTAGATACATACATAGACTAATAATCTTTTCTATAAATTTGACAGCACTTAACAATTGTGGTTGTGGACTTGACGTTTAAGTCAAAAAACGCAAGTAGGTTTTGGTATAGGTATAGAGGTACTTCAGATTAATAGTGTGTGCCATTGGTTATTCTACCAATCAATTTATTTTTGATTTGGATCTATCAAAACGCAGATTTTACATTCCATTGGGCAGATAAATCGATTTATTTTTTGATTAATGGTGTTTTCGATTGGTAAAATAAATCAATTTATTTTTGATTTAAATCTGTCAAAACGCAGATTTTACATTCCATTGGCCAGATAAATCGATTTATTTTTTGATTTATGGTAAAATAAATCAATTTATTTTTGATTTAAATCTATCAAAACGCAGATTTTACACACCAATGGGAAAATAAATTGATTTATTTTTTGATTTAAAATCAAATTTGCAGATTTAGATTTTTCGGCAGATTTACCCCTCCTACACTAATACCAATACAATTTTAAGTTGTCACCTTACAAAATGTTTTGTATTGTTTGAATTTATTTCGTTCAATGGAATTTGTGTTCTAAATATAAAGGGAAGCGTTTCTAGAATAAAATGGAAGCTGTTAAAAATTAATTGTAAATTCATGAAGCTCATTGTTTTCTTCTGAAAGTGCATCAAGTGATGACGAGTTTTACACGATGACGAGTTTTACACGAATACAATGACAAAAATAAATCAATTTGAATTGGCGTTCGATTCGCCACGAAATAAATCAATTTTAAGATTGAAATCTGAATTTACCAATCGAAAACACCAAATCAAATTTGCAGATCTAAATTTTTCGGCAGATTTACCCCTTCCTGCACTAACACCATTTCAATTTTCGGCTGTCAGTTTAAAGCTTGTTTTTTATTTTTTTTATTTTATTCCGATTTTGAAAATTATATTCAAAATATAAAGGAAATTATTTCTTATATAAAATGGAAGCAGTTTAAAATTAATTGGTTAATTGATCAAGCACAATTTTCTTTCCTGAAAGTGCATCAAGTGGTGATGAGATTTTTGAAGATTTTAAACAGACATAAAACTGCACGAATAAATAATTAAATAAATTGGGTGGCGCAACGGCTCATGAAGAACCAGGGCCTAGTGACTAACAACTCGCAACTATTCCTGTGTGCGCGTGTCGACAGGAATGGAAGGGACATACAAATTTATGCCGAATCCGAGCAGCTAGACGAGAAGCACTTATTCATGACAAGTGATACTCTTGAAGACTGTTCAATTCCTGAACCCTGAAAAAAACCTTTTTAGTTTTTAGGTGGACGAGGCTGGGAAGGGAACCCAGACCTCCAGCTCCAATTGCACGAATACAATGACAAAAATAAATCAAATTAAAATGGCGTTCCATTTACCAAATTAAAAAATAATTGTAATATTGAAATTTACCAATGTAAAACTCTATTTTTATAAATGAAAATAGTAGGAAACTTAATCCGAACTTAATATTTTTGATATTGCTTCGATTGGCTGGTCAGCTTAGTTTTACAAAATTGTAACGAATAAAATTTCAACAATTGAACTGATATAGGTACGTGATAAATATCCGGTAGGTTTATGTAGGAATTCCATAGAAGATAAACGTGCTGAACACAACATAATCGTTTTCGTTGTCGTCTGTCCCTTTCGCAATGCCATGGTCTCAGGGGCCGTGTTAAAGCATACTTGTGGATATACAAATGCATACAACCGATTTTCTATAACCTCCGAAAACAAGCCTCCAAACACTAGGTACCTACTTATACCTTACCTACATACATACGTAGTATGTAATACATACATATTTTTATAGGTACAATACATAATACACAATCAAACAATCTGGTATTTAAATAATTTCAGTATCGAATCGAGATAAAAATGATTCACGAGACACGATAAAACCATAAGTTTAAAGGAAAGCCCAAACCTAGAGCCCCAGACCGATACAGAGAGAAACCATAGATAAATAAATAATGATGGGCTTGGATTTTCCAGCTTTCGAACTCTCTTATGGTCGTTTAAGCTTTTAGAGAATCTTAAGAGACAACACATCAGCGTGAGAGAGTAAGAGTAGACTTGTTTTTATTTTCAATTCAACACCACACTGGTTTGATAGTACTGATGGACGTAAGTAGATTTAAGTTAAAAAATCACGTTCGTATTGTTTTTTTGTTGTATTATTATTATTTGGATTTAAATAACCTGAACACTATATACGTCACGTGAAGTTGTTGGGTTTATTTGCTTGAGACTTGAGAGCCATCAACCAAGTGGTCAAGAATTTCTTAGAATTCCATTCGGAGTGCATGTACAAAAACAAATACAAAGAAGTGAGGAAGACGGTTTATATTGAGTTTGGCTTTAAAGTCTCAATGAACATAAAACGATGCCTTCTGCTTCTACTGTTGTATCGAAACTTTTCATGGTTAAAATTCGAGCCATGCAGCGGGCGTGCTTGGTTTTAATAATTTAAAAGTCCAACAAAAGTAGTATAACAACCTTGGGCGGATGTGCGTGCATTTTAACTTTTAGGTCGATCACGGTAGCAATAAGAGCTAACTTGTGTATAGTTAGTATGTATGTAGTTCTCGAAAATTTGATAAAATCGAGTTTTTTTTTTTTGTTTGTTTATAAAAATTCTTATTTGATATGGGGAATTCCAAATTCTGCAACTACACCCCAGATATAAAGCGGCTGAAATTTTATTTATCTCCTTTTATTTTAGTCACAACCAAACAAAAACAAACTGCGATACAGGCTTTTGGGAAATAAACCATATAATGAGAAATTTTTTTTTAATGAAATGTATACTTACAAATAAAATTGGGTACAATACAAAATTGGTGTATAGGTATGTAAATACTCGTTGGAAAGAGAAGCTTGGTGGGATTCCCATTATTCTTTATGGAATTTATTTTTCTTGCATCGGAGTTTTTCTTCTCATTTTATTTTTTTTTTTTTATTTTGTACACAATTGATTTGGGGGTTTTTGTATTTCACAACCTTTGGAAAGTGAAATGTTTATAGGTAGTTAGTTTATTTGTGGAAACTTGTGTGCAATTTGTATTTTCAAAAATTATTTGGAGTAACGCAGAGCATGTTTTTATTTTGTAGTAAGACCAGTAGAGGTGCACTAAACTGGATTTATTCTGTTTTTTTTTGTTTTTTTCCCACAAACACTATACTCCTGGTAATAGAGCAAGAACTTATACGACTCACATCAGAAACGAAATTGAAATTTGGCAAAAAAAAAACGAACAAACAAAAAATATCTTAGTTGGTTGCAAACCAACCATTTGTAATTTAAATTTCCGTGATTTTATTGAAATATTTGACATTTTTCAAGCAGCTTTATTTAATTCAAGAATCATGTCGATTACAGAATCCGCAAAACTCGATCTGCAGAGAAGTGCATTTTATCTGTCTACTCATTTATCGTGAAAATAAAAGAGAAGACAGCACTGGTGAATCACTGCGGATTTTGGTAATCATTTTATTCGGGTCCATGTTTTATTCCGTTTATCAGTAAATGCCGTCAATATTCCTTGGAAAGAACAAAATCTGCCGCTCTTTTAATTTTCCCAAAAAAAGGTACCTACCCCTGATAAATCTAGCAGTAATTGCCTTAAATATGCCACCAAAAAAAAAAAAAACAAAATGTAACACCCTTCGTTTTACCCAAAAATGAAAATGTGTAGGAGAAGGTTATAGTTTTGGTAAAGTCGATTGAAGGTGTACTCGGTGGCGTGTGTGGAACATTTTTTTTTTTTTTTAATTCGTCAACTTGCGTATTTTCCGTGTTTGTTGGCCTTTTTTGGGCAAAGTATAGAAGCTAGAGGCATATCGCATAGCCCAGTGTTTTTTTTTTTGTCGTAAGTTTACATAACGCTATCATAAAATTGCTATTGTTTGTTTGTTATGAAAACAAAGTGAGACCATTTACCAATAATTTACCTATATTCCAATTCAGAACACAAAATTCTTCTGATTCTGTAACAAGTTTTCTGTATAAATATTGATTGATGTTGTGATATAACTTTTATATTTACTTTTAGTTTAGGGTATAGTGACCATATATCCCGCTTTCAGCGGGACTGTCCCGCTTTTGGGGTCTCTGTCCCGCGGCCAAAACTGTCCCGCTAAATGTCCCGCTTTTCCTACAAAGTTTGTAAAAATGTGTGCACGTCTCTACAATTCTCAAAATGAAGCAATTATATAAATACTTTTTACATGCCACAAGACGTGGAAAATATTATAATGAGAATATACGCCCACTTCTGTATATACACCGTTCGTGTATATACTAACAGCCTTATTTATTAACTCGGTTTAGCGGCGGCGTAAAGTTACTCTGACTTTACAACACCTCTAAAACTGGAAAGCTTATTTAAAAAAAAAATATATCAGGAATAGAGGCGGAGTAAGCTAAAACTGGTTCCTAGGAGGTTTAAAGCCGGAGTAAAGCCGTTTTAGTATCTAAATGTCATTTTGACATGACATTGTGTGAATTTACAAAGAGTGCAAACAATTTTTCCTTTTTTTTACCACGATAAAATGGATATTTATTTTACATTAATAAATCATTTTAATTCTTTAAACGGTTTGACATTTAACAAAGAAGGAGAAAGTCAAAGCAGTACGAAACTCATTTAGATCCCATGACACTGAGGGATGGATTAGTTGTCGGGGAAAAATCTATGAACATACACCAAAATATTTATTTTTATCTGTTGTAATTATGTAAATATATTAACATATCTTTTGAGAATCATCCCAGTTTTTCTGAACGTTATCTTTTCTTTTATTTTTATTTTATTATTCGAAATTAACAAATAATTTCTTTACCAAAATAAACCAAAAACAATGGAAATCAGCTGAGGTTTGTTTACGTTTATGTTAACCGGAGTTTTAGATTGGCGATTTTTTGATAAAATATTTGACATAAGGCAGGCGTAACTAAACCGGTTAAGAATTTTATTTTTAAATAAGGATTAGTTCGACATGGCGTAAAACCGGTGTAAGTGCTTCGACTTGGTTTAACTATTCCGAGGTTTAACGGAGTATTAGTGAAATCTAATAAATATGGCCATAAGGGTTTTGCAAATCTAGATGGCTAGCGTTATTGCCTGCTATTGAGCGTGTGCTAAAGATGTACGAGCCCCTGAAATCATATTTTCTCTCAATTAATAAGTGTACTATTGTTCTTCAGACGATTTTTTAAGACCCAAATTCAGATGTTTCTTCACAATCAGTCTGCCATGTTTCATAACACAACACAACACAATTTTAGCAATTAAAGGGATCTCTTCTGATCTCTTTATTTATTAAAACGAAAAATTGTTTGAAGTCTGTTCTTTTTTTAAATAAATATGTCATTTGTCGTTTATGTTGCGTACTATTTTAATTTTGTACTTAAAAAAATCATAATTTCTACTCTCTGCGTAGTTTTGAAAAAAATTCCCGCTTTTGCTTCAAATAAATCTGGTCACTATTTAGGGTATTTCGAAAACCAGAGCCAATCCAACAATTATGAGATCAGGTTCGAATTCTGGACAATCAAAAACATATTCGTAAAAATATAATCTTGTTTCTTGTATTATAAATTGACAATTTAATGAAAAATATCAGTTTTACGAAAAAACAATGTTCCTACATACTTACCTACCTTATGGTGATGGAAATGGAAAGTCACCTACCTAAAAAAAAAAAAATCAGCGGTTTTAGTGCACCTTTTTACTTGCGCTATATACATATGTACATACATATACAGTCTGGTTGCGGCATAATTAAGAACGATATTTTCAAAATTTTAAAATGCATAACTTTTGTTTGGGAAATCTGTTGAGGTTGAGAAGTTCGTCAAAGGAGAATGGGCCTTTTGGGTGTGAGCGGCCACGAATGAAAATAGTCTCAAATGAAAGGTCTGCTACAAGGGAGTAACTTTCAATATGGGCGTTTCGTTCCAGTGCATTTAGGAAAAGAGATATGAAGATATTTTCAAATGCGTTTTTAAATGCATTTTTGGGGCAGGTGGCGTTTTCAAAAACTATCTGATACTTATCCTGATTTGAAAATGTCTAATGACACAATAAGTACCAGGTCAAGATATAGACCGCGGTAATTTTACTGCTTATACGAGTTCAGAAGGCAACAGTATAAGATTATCTATTTCATCGCAGATTTTTAAAAAGAGGGTACCAACCGATTCTTTTAGTACAATCATTAACAAAACTGGTGCCGGTGGTCAGATAAGCTTTTTAGTCTGTTTCGGTGGGAAAATGCACTTTTCCTTTTGCATTTTGCTCTAAGTATACCTCCTTAACAAGATATTTCCAAGAATGGAGTATCAAATGACAAAGCTAGATTGCGCTCTTTATAGGAATGTAAGGCTCAAACAGGCTCCGGTCTAAGAAGTTTGGGCCTTTTTTGAATTCTCTAAGAACACATGTTTCTCGTACTTATGTGAATAGGCAAAGACCAACTTTTGGAAGTATCACTGATGTCCATCCCAATTTTGACGATTTTCCAAATCTATCAGAAGATGATTTTGTTCTATTTTCTCTGGGTACGTACCAAGTGAAGATAGCCCGCGGTTATTTTGCTTAGCACCTAGTACAGGGCTTGTATAATATTGAAGTGCACCGAGGACAACAAGTAAGACATCTTCCGCAATATACCGAAGAGCAAGACATTTGGTTGCAGCGCGCAACCACAGTGGGATGCTGAGCGCATATTATGTGCGTAGTTTGGTATTTAGGCTGGGCAAGAAACCAAACCAATGATATTCGCTTTGCAGCAGCGAAATTAATTACGATTATAGAGGATGAGTAGTGCCTACTCATTTTTAAAAAAAAACATTTTATTAGTATAGACTATTATACAAAGTATGGTAATTGTAGTATTGTACCAATATTTAATGTTTTATGTGCTTTGTTTATAATACAAATCTTTGAGACTATAATTGTTATTCCACTTTCCTTTTCTATTTTTCCATTCACATTAGCCACAATACTGTCTAAAACTCTTGAAATGTTAAACAGAAAAATCCATTTTATCTTAGTTTGAAGTACACCACAACGAAAAAACTTCTACACTGTATTTTAACGACCAAACCACATCCAAAAATAATAAAACCATTCTTGGCCGCTCGCACCCACTTTTCATACAAATTTGCCATTCTTCTTTCTTGTTCTGAGGATTTCTTATTTTGTAGGTCGAGAAGTATAATTTTGATGTAAGAAGCCCTCAGAACGAGAAATTGAATCAAAAATACAATTTTAAGACGCGTACAGGATAAAACTTTATTTAATTTGGGGTGTATTGACTTGGAATAGTATGGTCGATAAGTTAGAAAAAATGCTCGAATTGACCAGAAATTTTATAAAGGCATTGAGGAACATGTTATGGAGTCTTATTCATTTGAAATCATGCCCATAAAGTTTGTTTTTAAGGACGATAATGATCCAAAAACTCGTCCCCGGATTGCTAAGAAGATGTTTGCGTATTCAAGAGGCTATTTTAGATAAAACCATCTAAAACTCGGGCCTTAATTCTATCGAGAACTTGTGGGGAGACATCAAGGGATGGTTAAATTAAAAAAAAAGAATATTTTGATCAGAATGTGCTAAATATTGAGGAAATCTGATAAGAGTACACCACTATCAAGAAGATTCCATGCCTTACGCGAAAATATGCAAGGAATTTGGTCTGAAATTATAAAGAATTAAGGTTTTTCTACAATATATTCACATTAACATATTGAAATTTCAAAGATTTTTAATGTTATGACAACCTTTTGTTTCTGTTCTTAATTATATTGCCAGACGAAATAAGAGTTAAATTAAAGTTTATTGTTTTCCTACCAATATTCTCATGCTTATATTTTTTAAACATTACTCAAAGTGTACCGTAGTTCAGTGACGGTGCGTCAATAAGACGTTTTAGACAGTGTCTACCCTAGCAATTCGAAACAATACTCTACTCTTTACAGTACCTACATAATTTTCAAACCGATGGCAAAAAAAAACAAAAACATTATGAACCTAATATTAATTTCTATTTTAATTTCATTAAGAATAATAGTTCCTATCGCATAGTAATACTTCTTGACACTTTTTTTCTAACCCAATTTTTGTATCATGTATCTACAATCTGTATTCCCACCTATTTCTACTTTTATTCATCCCTGCACCCTGCCTTAAGTATACCACTATCATGCTATGCTGCTATCGCTATGATTGTGTGACTATGAGAAATGAGATCCAAAACTACGAACCTCCCGTCCCGAACGAACGCCGAATATTGAAAGTACGAAGGACACACGAGTAAAGGCTTAATTACATAGACCTACTTATGTACAAAATTACAAAAGTGAGAAATTACACACATACTCTAGCGTCATCTGCTTGCGAAAAATTGAACGGAAATTGTGTTTAATGCTTAGAGTTTCTGACATTTATAAAAAAAAATCTAGAAACAATTTGTTACGCTGTATTCGATTTTTATCATGCAAAATATCTATTTTAATTTGTCTTTCTTTAAAATAAAATCGTCCTAATCTATCTGAACATAGGGGCATATTCATAGTGGCAGATAGACCCAGGTTTAACTAAACTGCAGTTTAAGACAATTTCGGCTCAATGAATACAGACCGATTTTAATTACAATTTGTTGTTTATATATTTGTATAAGATAAATAACTTGGTATACTACACAAATAGCTTCAAATATTTTGAAATGATAAACTTAAAAAAATAGAATCAACGTCCGAAAATTCAACCAAACCTATGTTTAACTTAGACCCAGGTCTAAAATGACTATGAATACGCCCCATATAAGCCAACTTTTCGGGAGTGTACATTATTTTGCTTTGTTGTACTTGTACTGTCTTCGGGGTTCCTGCGCAGATGTGCCAGGAAAGTACTTTGTTAAATAAATACATTTTCAACAAAAAATAATTGTTTAATTGGAAATTTTATTTGATCAACAAATTTTATGAGTCATTTGTCATCGATTAGTGTAGCATTTGTGTTTCAAATCCAATGAAAATAGTGCAAAAAATCCATTTGAAAGTTTTTCCAAATTCCATCGCTATAACCGGCCCCTAAGATGATCGTTCTGTGATCCAAGGAAGGCGTATGATATACCTACATATTTACAAAATGCTGGTCTTCATAATAAAAAGATTTCATTTTGATGAAGAACACAGTTGAATCCATGGTGCCAGCTCCAACATCAATTTAAAATTTGTTTAAATAAAATACGTACATATTTATTTTAACACACTTTTTTTTGCATTGAATTGAATTTTTTCTTGAACAAAAAAAACGCCAGCTATCAGCTGTTCAAGATAAGGTGTGTTCGTGGTTTGTTCCCCTAAAATTTCCCTATAGCCAGTGACATCTATTATTTGTTTTCAAAACTGTTTCTTATGAATGTATTGGTGTTTTACTTTTGTACAAAAGTAAAAGTTAAGAGAGCTCTAACTTTTACTTTTGTAAAACTTGAGATACGAGATAGAATTGGTTAGCATGTTGGAAAAAGACAAAACATTTTTTCACTTTTGTACAAGAGTGTGTTGAATGTAGTTAAGGCTTAAAGACGAAGACTGTGTCTTTGTTTCACATAAGCTTTATGAAGGAAAAAATGTTGGTTAATCAATCATTTTTCATGACGAGAACGAGTAGCCAGCAGGGCTGTCGTTTCTTTTTTAGATCTTGCAGTACTTTCAAAAAAATATGGCAGTACGGGGCAGTACAGCAAATAAAACAAGAAATTTTTTAATGTTTTTTGTATTAAACAATAACAGCCATATTAATAAAAACGGCGCTTAACTCATCAGTAACTTCGAGATCTCGTATAGGCATGGAATAAGATATAAGTCGTGAATTAAAACGTATATTTACTTTTCTTAGTTAACCCTTGGCTATACCACCTTCCCTGTAAGTTTAGCTAGCTCGTAAATGGCAGAAATCTAACTCCTAATCCACGTTTATTAATATGGGGGTAAAAGATTAAAAAAACATTACCAAGAATACAGTTTTTTGATTATATGAGATCATATGAGTACATTCATATGTGTGGATGTTTCAATTTTAAAACTGTTAATGAAAAAAGCTTAGAATTTAAAATTAAATAGAAGGAACTAAGTTTTGGAAAGGTTTTTTAAATACTTTTCATTTTTTTAAGTTTAGCCCGCTCCTTATTCTTTAAAAAAAATATATATTTGTTTATGTACATACATTTAGTAGATACTTTACGCTTTGCTTTGTTTTTAATATTTTATGGACAGATATATACATACAATTTTACTGCGAAGTTCAGTAAGTTATTAAAGGTATTCATGCAACGAGATAATTTTCCACTTTGCAGAAAAATATTTCTTTCCGCGAGATGTTTACATGAACACCCCTTTCAAAATAGTTGCGTAAACATAGGAAATAATCAAATAAGTATCAGGTTGTTTTCTACGCTTTCCGTATCAAATTCATTATTCATGTTATAAAATTATCTGTTTTGCAGGATATTATCCCCATATACAAATGCTGACAGTTTATTTTTACCGCGATAAAATAATACATTTTTTATCTGATGTTTACGCCGCGCCGGCGCCGTTCATTGAATACCCGTATTAAATTTCCTTACTTTATTAAGTCTTTGAATATTTTTTTATTAAACTTGATGAAAGTTGCCATTGATGAGTGCTATAGTCACCTTAGACCACTTTCACACAAGGAAAATGAGTTGCCAGAAACTAGCTAGTTTGTAGGCGCGAAATGTGTGAGGGGAGATTAGTTTCCTTCCCCTTGCGCCCCTCTCACCAACAAAATAAAAATTGCTGGCAACTCAGTGTCCTTGTGTCAAAGGGGACTTAGGGCCAGTTTCACAGTCATAGGAGTGGCACTTAAGTGCGAAATCTTGGGTAAAAAATTTAAATTTTCGCAGTGTTAACTTACCTGAATAAGTTGCACTTATGTAGGTCTCCCGTGTTGGGCACTTAAGTGTGACTAACCAAGTTTGCCAAAATTACTTAAATGTACCAATATGCTAAACTTAAGTGAAATTTTTTCCGGTAAGTGTTCACTGTGAAACTAGCCCTTAGTCCTTGCTGAAAGAATTTTACATACAGTGGAAACATTGCATCGACAATGGACTTGAAATTGACAAGTTTAATTTACTTTTTTCAAGTTTACCGAGAGAAAACGGAATGATGATAGCTGATAGAGTGTATTATTATTAATTGGACTTCTCTTTTTACGTAAAGATTTTTTTGGGTGCTTTTTGTTGACAGAACAGTAAAATGTTGGGAATTTAAGATAGATGCGTTCAGCAATCAAATCAATTTATTGAATTAAAAAAGCAGTACTTTTGAAATGTGAGCAGTACGCTAGTACGCAGAAACAAATTGCAGTACAAATACTGCTATTGCAGTACTTCGACAGCCCTGGTAGCCAGTAGCGTCAGTTGGTTGTATCTTTTTGACGGCTTTCACACAAGGAAACTGAGTTGCCAGAAACTGGCTAGTTTGTTTTTTGTCTTCCTTTTACGCCCTTCTCGCCTAGAAACTAAAAATCGCCGGCAACTCAGTTTCCTTTTGTGAAAGGGGTCTTTCTTTTTGTTGTACATCGTCCCGTATGGTTCCGTGCACAGGAGGCAGCAGCAGTGCTGTCGTTTCATTTTATGAGAAAGCAGGACCTCGATAAAAATAAAGCAGTACAGTACCAAACATTTTTGTTGGTAGATTTATTTTTATTTAAAATGAAAATTCTGTTAATAACAAAAATGTCACCAATCAAGTTAGATATTATTGTCCCTTTATTAAGTGAAATAATTATGGATTAAAAATAATGTAGTTGTATATTACAAACTAAGATTAATTTAATCTTCGAGGAATAACAAACTTCAACATCAACATTCGATTAATAAAAATAAACCAGAAGACCCGTGCGAAAATTTCGCACATTCAATAAAGGCTCTCCCAAACCAATGCGGAACATTCGTTGCGGCGAAAAAACATTCGCATGTCAAAATTTATTTACATGGTGATATATGAGAGTGCCCACACCAACGCGGCGGAGAAACATATGAAATAATTTTGAGTGACGAATGTTTTTTCGCCGCAACGAATGTTTCGCATTGGTTTGGGAAAGCCTTTAAGGCTCTCTCTCTTTGGGAGAGCCTTAAAGCTTTAAATTTTCAAATAGAATGTTTGAACAAAAAAAATAAATTCTTTTTATTATTGATATGAAAATATGAAATATGCAAAATCAAGTTTCAGGTGGAACTGCCTCCTAATCACGTGGAAAGGGTCAGAAGGAGTAAGATTTATGCGTAGTTTAATAAGCTTTTTTACTATTAAACTTAAATCTCAAAAAAAATCTCGAAAACACAGCTAAAAATTCTTTTGGTGGCCCCAGCATTTAGCTATCTCACTGTATTCCGACCGTGTGTGAATGCATTTGTGTTTGTGTAACTCACACTATTTAAAAAAAAAAGCCTCACTTTTTCCTCGATATGCCCGTTCCTCTATTTCTTCTTCTAAGATTTGAAATTAAAGAATAATTAAATAGGTATGTTTCTTTTATTTATGCAATCTAGTGATACGTAATAAATGCATTCGGCTTTTTATAATGAGAAAAAAGATTTCAAATAACAGAAGTAGGTAATAAATATGTTTCTCCACCAGTCACTCAATGTGCAAGCGAAAAAAGAGGATTATACATTACAAACGTAATAAATATGTTTCTTTCATTCATGCATGGTGTAACTAAAGAATGTTTGTCTCCCACTCACTCAAGATGGAGCGAAAAAAAAACAGAATTTTAAATTACAGAAGTAATACATATTTTTCTCTTTCACTCATTTAATGGGTTAAAAGTGAGATATTCTTTATGTCAAATTTTTCATTTATTAAATTCTTTGAAATTTCAGAAATTTATAGAAAATAGTTTGGTATAACATAAAGTTTTTGTGCAATGTCATGACTATGTGTAAATTCCTATTCAGTGATACTTATTTTAGTGGATTTGACTGTTTTATAAATGAGGAAAAAGGAGTTTGACAACAGAAATAATATATATGATTATAGTAATAAATAAATAAAAAATAACGAAAATTAATAGTTTTGATTAATTAAACAGAATGCGACAAAATTAAGGCATCATAGTGCTTTTGAAGCATAACAATCTAAAGAGTTAAATAACAATATTATTAAAAACGATAAATGAAGCTTTTCTATTGATAAAAAAACTTAAAACTTTTGTAAAACAAAAGACCGAGCCATTAAACTAATAAAAAAGTAAAAAAAAACAAAAAGGGAAACAGTAACAGAAACAGAAAAAAAAACAAACAAAAGAAACAAAAAAAAAAAGAAAAACCTTCGTCACCTTGACGTGGTAAGGGGGCTTTAAAACACATAATGTTAGTGCTTAAAATGCGAAATAATGAAACAAAATGTGTATCTACCCAATTGAATGGACTGCCGCACGGCACTGCCGTAGTTCATGGGCTATTAATAAAACCACTTCTCAACCTCAACAGATTTCCCAAACAAAAGTTATGCATTTTAAAATTTTATACAAATATAGTTCTTAATTAGGCCGCCACCACTGTACATACATATGTGTATGTAGGTACTATATGGCAAGTTATGGATTCGTAAAAAAATCGAAAACGAGATAATAATTATTTTCCCTAACATTACGATGACAAAGAACGCAAACTACTCTACTACTTTTTTTTTTTAACTAAATATTTTAAAAACAACTTGCGTCACTATTTTTAAAACTAAGTGCAAAATATTTTTTTATTATTTTGTAGAAATCTTGAAAAAATCATGTTTCTAAATTCAAAAATAACGGAACCTTCCATACAAATGTTGGAAAACCGTTAAAGAAAATCTAATTTTTCTCGTAAACGACTCCAAGAATTTTGATAAAAAGTTGTGCGTTTACTATTAAAGGTATGGTCAATATATTAATAAAAAAAATTACGAATAACGGTTATTAACGTTACCTACCTGCCATAGAACCGATTTTTTGGTTTTCAAATTTCTCGTTAACCGATTCACTGGTGGTCCGACCAATGGTTTTGCAAAGAGGGCAGTCTAAGCTTCCATTCGATACCCCATTTATAAAAATCCATCATGGTTTAGAATAGACATCCTAAGCCAAAAACGCAACCGAAAAAGTGCGTTTTCCACCTATTGCCACTTGAAAAACCTTGTCCGACCAGAGGTTTTGATCACGTTAACACTAAAGCTATGAGTTGGCATCATTTTTTTTCCGAAGCCGTGATGAGATAGGTAAACCTGCGGTCGCCTCCCCTACTATTAAGTATAATTCTTTTTTCATCATTTTAATTAACTTTTCTGATGGTAAATAACCATTATAATAGCATTAAGGTTTTTTTTTACAAACAGCAAACTTCTTTCAATATCTATCGGTATTTTCAATTCTGCGAGTTCAAAACAACTTAATCGTTTTAAATCATTTATTTATTTGTTGAAAATGCGATGATTTTTAAAATGCTGATTTTTTATAAATTAGTTATGGTTTTATATATAAAGTTCTTTTTAGTTAATTCAACTATAAATGCAAGAACTTGCTTTTTATTAAAACATATACCTACATATGATTGGATAACATTATAATTTTATCTTTTTTTTTTGTTGAAGGTTATCAAAGTTGACACAGCGAATAGAAGAAAACACTCAAATATCCCGAGCCCATCTGACTCCTGAGATAGCACTCAGATTAATAACACCCGAATGTCGGTTATTTCATGAACCCATACGAGCAGAAAGTGACAGAGTTTTCGAAAACGATCCGTTTTGGGGGTTCTATTGGCCTGGAGGTCAAGCACTGAGCAGGTTTGAATATGCATTTACAAAATGTTACCTTTACAATGCAGTCAACTTTTTTACTTACATCGTTAGATTTTCTATTTTCACCCTTCTATCAGAGACGTGCATTATTCGATTCTATTTTCATTTAATTTTAATTAATTTTTGTAATAAAATGTACTATTTTATCTAACGCTTACAGATTTATACTTGATAACACCAGCCTGGTTAAATCGAAAAATGTGCTTGATATTGGAAGTGGGTGTGGAGCTACGTCCATTGCAGCAATGATCTCTAAAGCAAAATCTGTCACAGCAAATGATATTGATTCAAGTGAGTTTTTTAATTTCGAATTACAAATTACAAGCAGAAAAAAAAAAACTTGGAGATGCCGGGGATCGAACCCGGGGCCTTTCACATGCAAAGCGAACGCTCTACCACTGAGCTACATCCCCTTCACAATAATTCTTGGTTCTAATGTACATTTTTATCTTACAGTTGCTTCAGTTGCCGCACAAATAAATTCTTCTTTGAATGGAGTACAAATTGAAACAAACGAACAAAATCTAATTGGAAATTCAAATATTAAAGCAGATGTTATTTTATTAGGAGATGTTTTCTATGATGCCGAGTTTGCCGAAATTCTCCTACCATGGTTGCATGAACTACATAACCAAAAGAAGTTGATATTTGTTGGTGATCCCGGCCGGCATGGATTAACTGAAAATGGACTTAAATTTATGAAAAAGGTGGCGACTTATGAGTTGACAGAGAATTGTTGTATAGAAAATAATGGCTTTAAAAATGTTCATGTTTGGAAATTTAGATAAAACAAGAATACATTTTGAAATGGTTTATTCCTATTTATGTATATTCAGCCCAATTCTAAATAAAAATTCCCGGGGTAATGCATCCCTTTTTCCTACTCTCTTATTCTAAACTATAAACTTTCGGAATTTCGTTCCCTTTTCCTTGTTCTAAGCAAACTTCCTATATGTGAAATAATACTACGAGAAAAATGCTGGCATTCTAAATGGAAATATTTGATGTGACGATCATTTTAATTTTGGGAGAACAAAAGCTCCCGGGGAGTTATATTCCCGGGGAATACCTATTTAGAATTGGAATGATTATTGTTCTTTTTTTAGGAAACCATTCAGCCCAATTCTAAATAAAAATTCCCGGGGAAATGCTTCCCTTTTCCCTACTCTCTTATTCTAAAATATAAATTCCTGTTTTCCCTTTTCCGAATATGGGAAATAATACTACGAGAAAAAACCTGGCATTCTGAATGTCCAAACAAAGGGAAAATTTAAATATTTGATGTGACGAGCATTTTAATTTAGGGGGAACAAACATCCCGGGGAGTTATTTTCCCGGGGAATATTTAGAATTGGGCTGATGATCTTAAATAAATGTGAAACATTTATGAATGTGCACATAAAGGAACTCAACAAAACGCGACTAAAGTACATGCATGGCAGGCGATAATAAAATTACAAAAGTTGTGATCCAAAGATAAGTAAATAAGTAAAGTTAAGCACAAGTTGATTACTGTCCCCAATAGGGCATCGAGATCACAGCAACAAACAAAACAAATTTCTCTAGTTCATTGATTACTCTTTTCATTGATTGATTTGGTCTTTCAATAAAAATCATAGTCCAATTCGCGACCCCGGTGATACCTCATTTGGAATTGAAATAAATATTTTGAAAATAATTTTTTTTTCTGAAAATTGTTTCTTTTATTTTCTATATATATTTTTTTTTTATTTATATTGTATTTTTAACAGTAAATGTAGCAAAAAAAAATAAAGAAACCATGTTAATTAAATAAAAAAAACAACGCGGGCTTAGACAAAGCATTTAATATTACATAAATGAAATAATTAGTATAATAAACTTAATAAATTTAAATTTAAAAAAATATTTATGTATATTTTCTTAATATTTGGGCATTTCCGAGTAACGTGGCGGCGTTCTCCAGATGGCACTCGAATTACGTTTCAAGTATCGTGCATCGATATTGGGGAAAATGGCCTTCAAGTCGGGTGTCATCGGTTGCACCGAAAATAAACTATCTATGACATCCGAAGAACAATATGCTTGACAGGTTATGGAATCTGCACGTACTGAACTCTTGCTCCATTGCGGTGGTTTGGGTCTTTTGTAGGAGGCCTTGCCTTCTTCATCCGTAGAATCATCACTGTGCAGCATGTTGAAATTATATTTTGTGTTTAATTTCGGTGGTGGTGGCATTTTCCTCATTTGCTCCAGCAGTTCTCGTTCTTGTCGTGCGACTTCTGTGGGATCTGCTTTTGATTTACTGGTTGCTGCTGCAGCAGCAGTTCTCTGTTTCTGTTCGCGTTCCTCTTGAAGTTTCAAATTTCGATTGATCTCTTCGAGTTCGCGTTTCTTTTGCTCTAATTCTAGAGCTTTTTTGCGATTCTTCTCCTCGCGCTCTTTGACTAGCTTTCTCAGGCGTTCGGCACGTTCTTTTTCTTTTGCTTCACGTTGCTGAGCCGCTTGCTGGTGCTTGAGTTCGCGCTTCTTTTTACGTTCATCTGCCAATTTCTTTTTAAAAAATATAAGAATTGTATGTAGTTATTTTTTTTTTTTTTTTTGTTGAGGGAAATATGCACAAATCAAAACTTACCTGAAGTTTATTGAATCCCTTTTTCAGATCATCCTCGCTGTTCTCCCGTGACAAAGATTGCGATGAAGTGGAATTAGTGGACTTAAGGTTAGATGCTGAATTTTGCTTTGATACTGGGAATTGCATTACTTTTGACGCACTGTTGGGTAGTTTCTTCGCATTAATAGCGTTGGGTGTAACATTCGATTGTTGTGTTGGGGTGAGGAACCTTCCAAGAGCCGGCGCATGGGGCTTTCCTATAACTGGCGTTGTAACCATGCTACTCGATTTAAGTTCTCGTACGCTCTGTGACAAAGATAAGTTATGAATTAATACTTTAAATTTACAACAGAAAATATCATCTATGCATATACAAAAAAGTAATTGGGTTATGTGATAAGTAACTATATGTTTTTTTCATTGTGATTGTTGTGTGTTTTTAAAACAACCAACTAACACTTCTCGCTTCTCATACTCACTGGCAACTCTGGTTCCGAGTTCTCCTTGGTTTTTTTCGATCGAGTCTTCAAGGTAGATTCATTTGTAGCTTTCTGGGCGTGATTTTCAAATGCCTCAACCTTCTTCTTTACTGGGCTTTGTACACATGGACTGTAAATTTTATTTTTTTTAATTAAATCTATTTTTTAAATCACACTATATTGTTGTACATACTTGAAAAGTTCATTTCCCTTGGACTTCGACTTCAAGACCTTTGCTGACTGTGGCGGTGGTGGAGGTGGTTGAATTTTCTTCGGTGGCACTAGTGGCTTATCAAAGGAGTCATCTTCAGTCATGAGGCTATCGTTTTGTGGCGGTGTTCTTACATCAAATGTGGCATCTCCCATATTTGCAATTAGGTTCTTGGTTACATCATTTGGCATCGTAACTGTGGCATTCGGATTATTTCCTAAGTTGAAAGTACCTTGGGGTGGAAGAGCAAATGTGTTGTTGACTTGATTGGTCAAAAATGTCGCATCACATGCTGTGACCATAGTTGCATTGTTTGTAGCTATTGTTTCATTGGCAACTGCAGCGGGAGGTGAAGCAGGTTTTGGCAAGGATCGTTTAGGTGTAGCCTCGCATTTTGTCTCCTTCTCTGCAACTTCTTCTTGTGGCAATTTATCGACGGCATCTTCATAGACAGAAGCTGGCCGTGCGCGAGCTGAGCTACCGCTGCGAGTGCGAGTAGAAACTGGTGTTGGAATACTTTCTGGCACCAAGCTAATGCGTTCTTCTTTGATTGGTCGATGATTGAAGGGCTTCTTCTTTCGAGTACGTTTGCCATTAGCTGTTGTGTCAGTCGTTGTTGTATCCGTGTTTAATGTATCTGTGTTTGTAGTTGTTGTTGTTTGAAGAGATTCTTCTGCGGACGCTGTTGTTTCGTTTTTAAGAATTGGAACTGGAACCTCAGCAGTTGGTGGTTCTGGTACAACAGGACCAACTATCGGTGGCGTTTCTACATTTTCCTCAATTTTGGACGAACTCAGTTTCTCTTTCTTGATTTTGACTATGGCATTCTTGGAGTTATCTTTCTTGGGTTCTAAATACAGAGAAAATTTTCAAAATTGTAATAAATTACTTAGAATTTTGGGATAGATAATAGCAATAAATTATATTGCTTAGGTTTTAAATATGAAATGAATTGCAACTTAAATTAAATATTTTTATTTTGATTATTTTGATTTTTAAGTTGTGCTAAGTACATACATATGTATCTGTGGTGTTTGGTATAAACATGACATAAAAATTCCCTTTTGAGGTTCACTTTACATCGAGCTAGAGCCTAAACGAGTTGACCGATTTGCTCCAAAATTTGATACAAATATGCATTGAATTGACAACAAATAATGATTCCCTTATTGTCCCCGAGTCCACGAATTTGAAAATTCTTAAAAAATTATACTGTTTATGCAATGAAAGTAAAAATACTTATAAAAAAGGAGCGGAAAATATTTATCTTGAGGAATGGAAAGTAAACTTTGCTTGTTACCGAACTAACACTAGTAAATATTTCATAAACAAGTATGGGTAGGTAAAATGTTACAAAAAAACTTTACTCCATTCATGAACTTTTTTTTAGCACTTTTGATCAACCATTCGAATGAACAATAAAAATAAATCTAATGAGTTTAGTTATGGTCCTTTTTATGTAGAAAATACAATATTTTCGGTACAACATGTAAAATTATTTCCAAAAACGTTGCGAAAATAATGGTTTGATTTTTTGATGAAACTTTACACAAACCTTCCATTTGTCATGAGAATGAAAACGCAAAGACAAAACAATTACACAAAATTATGTTTTTATTTTGGACTACATTTTTAAACTTCAACTGCAAGTGAGGAGTAGTGTATGATTTTCGAGTATTTTGACTATCTCTATCTTTCAAGATATCAAAATTTTAAAAGCATTAGCCATTTATGTTAACTTGCTCTATAGGGAAGGAAACTAGAAGTACTAAAACTAGATGTACATAGAGCTGGATGGATTTGCTTCAAAATTGTATGCGATTCCTTAGAGAGAAATTCAAATTCTCACCTAGAAGGGCTAGCTGTCATACGGCAATTTCGGTTTTATCAAGTTTTCTCGAAAACGGCTGTAACGATATTGATTAAACTTCGTTTATGTAATCTCTAGTCTAGAACAATTTCAACAAAAGTGCGCACCAGGTTCATTTTAATTACATATTTCTAAGATTTAATCTTTATTTTTAATTTTCTCTGCGTTTTTTACCCTTAAAATGACTGAACACAGCGCGAGATTCAGCAAAACAGGGAAGGATTTCAAATGTTTGTATACAAAATTTCGGCTTTCAAACACCATTTTACCCTTTTTTCGCCAATTTTCTATTAGCGATTGAGCCGGAATAGTTTGTCGGGAAATAAAAACCTTGAAACTGAAATTTTCAGAAAAAATGTATATGTATACCACAAGATATAAAGGGTTAACCTCAGTGAAATTCTAAAACAACAATGGTCTTGTTCTGAAAAACTGGTCCTTAAGACATTAAAATTATGTAAATACAGTGAAACCTCTCTTAAGCGGACAGCAACGGTGACAACACTTTTGTCGGTTTAAGGGAGTTGTCCGTTCAGTGGAAAAAATTAAGACATTTCATGCCTGTTCCTTTACTCTGATTTTCTTTGATTTTATTCTTAAATCCTGTCAATTTTATTTTTGTATTTGAACTTTGAAATATTTGAATAAAATTGACAGATATTTAGAGAAAAGAAACGGACATAATAATTTAATTGATACAGAATATCAAGAAAAAAGCCTCTGCGACCAAATGTGCACGTTTTGAATTAACTAAAAAAATACATTCAAAAGAATTACTGAAAAAAAGTGCAGAAAATCTCAAATAAATAAAAGTTTTTGCCCGCCTAAGAAAATTAAATTTAACAAATTCTTGTCCGCTTCTTATGAAGGGAATGCCGCAATATTTACATGAGTTTCACGTCAGCAAATGGACCTTAGTTTTTGACAGTTGATTTTGAAAAAATAAAACAAGGATCTTGGATTTCTGTCAAATTAAATTAAAAAATTATTTCCAAGACGGTGTTCACATTGGACTGACTCCTCCGAATTTACAAAAGAGAACGTCAAAAAAAATCTACAAATTTTAAATTTTTTTTAAAAATTTACGACTTTTCTCCCTTTCTAACTATGAAGTGGGAGTGAGATAAATTTCAGAGAAGTCAAAAATTGTCGGAAGAGTCAGTCCAATGTGAACAACGTCCAATCGATTCGATTAAAATGAGGAATAAGCAAAATATGATGTTTAGCTAATGTCGTTTTCGGTTGGAGGTTCGGAGTTACTACTTTTTGACTCATTAGTCCAGAAGACTTAATAATAATTTTAATAATATTTTTAACTATGTGCCTGTAAGAACTCAGGTCTTTTAAATGCAATGCACGGCACTAATTAGAAGGAATAGAAGGAAAGATTTTTTTGTTGGCATAGTGGATTGAGAATTAAATGTTAATTATCTCATCAAATTCCACGGGTGGCATCCAGTTGAAACTGGGGAATATAGAAAAGAATGCTACCTAGACTAGGGCTCAAATCCACGCGTCCAGGTTAGCAGTCAAACACTATATCCACTGTGCCATTGCCACTCGCTTCGCCACCCGCCACCGACTTCGACTGGCTATTCCGAGTTATGTTTTCGGAGTGTTTACTGTTCCGGATTTTATAAAGGAGTAGACCCGGAACACACATATATGTACATATCGGATTATTTGTCAAATTAATTTTACTTGACTGAAAATGCAAAATATACATTAACAACTTCACTGCCCCCATACAAACTGCTATATTCACATCTCCACGTCCATTTTTTTTTTGTTGTTCAGAAAAAAAAAAACTTCCATCCCACGTCCCTTGTATCATATTTGATACACAAAATTTTTGTTGTCCTTCGGATTCCCTTTTGTTGTCCTTCGGCTTCCCTGTCCCATGTATCACAAAACATATTTTATGAAATTAGATTCACGGTCCCCATTCAAAATGCTTTAAATCATCCTCCATTTTTCTTTTCAAAAAAATCATTACTTTTTGTTAATATTTAGTGTGGAATGGTTTTTTCGCATAAATAATGCGTTCTTGTAGTTCAAAAAGGGGATTAAGTGTTGTGTTCATAATATGTATTTATGATACATGGACAGGGAACGGGAGGGAAAAATTTTGTTTGGAAACATTCACCCTTATTATAGCAGGCGTTTCATTTAAACGACAGATCTCACTTCAATAAATTAGTATTACGAAAGTCGTTTTCGAGTCGTTTTACTAGTGTATCGCCACTTGACGTCTGGTTACGTAAGTTTTTCAATTGTTTCACTGGGCGCATTCAATACAAAATTTGACAACTGCAGAAAATAAAATACTTAATTTTTTGTCTCATGTTTTGTATGGAGAGCCTTTTTTTGTATAGAAAAGCTGTCAGCTGAATTTTCAGTTGGGAATGGGCGCATTCAATACAAAATTTGGCAACTGCTGAAAATAAAGTACTTAATTTTTTGTCGTTGAACGTAAAATTATATGAAATGTCAGTTTTGTATGGAGAGCCTTTTTTTTTGTATAGAAAAGCTCACAGCTGAATTTTCAGTTGGGAATTTCTTGCTGAAAATTCAGATGAAACGTAACTTAACTTCACTAAACGTAACTGAATGTCAGCTAACTTTTTATGACAGCTGGCCAATCAGAAGCTCCATCTGAAAATAAAGTACTGAAAATTTTGATGCGTTGAATCCGGCCAATTTCTTGCTGAAAATTTAGATGAAACGTAACTAAACTTCACTAAACGTAACTGAATGTCAGCTAACTTTTTATGACAGCTGGCCAATCAGAAGCTTAAACAAAATTTAGACCGTTTTTTGAGAAAAACCAAGGCATATTAAGTCTGAGATACAATAACGAAAGCTGTTTTAATAATCTTACAATAGATGAAATTTGTTGTCCAAAAACCCTCTCTTTACGTCAGATTGAATTCAATTCTTTATTAATAAAAACTAAATAAAAATATTTTTTTTTCTTCTTAGATTTTTTAAGTGCATATTTTCCGTTTTTTTACTGCATATTTTCCATTTTTAAGGGCATATTTTAAGCGCATATTTCTGATTTTTAAGTGCATGAGAATCCCAGCCCTACTTATAAGCTATGATGGATCATGAATAAAAAGGACAAACTGAGCAGACTCTACTCTACCGGTAGCTATAGTAATCATATCGATTATTGAAACTTTCTTCTGTTAATAACAAAGTTTTTTTTTTTTAATTTGCTTATATCTTTTTAACTGTGATTCCTAAAACAATATGGTTTTCACAGTTCCAAATAAAATTGATAAGCGTATAGAACATTGAAAACAAAAACAGTAGCTAATAGCGTAAAATTTTAATAAAAGCCAGTTTAAACAAATTTTTTTTTTTGTTTTCAAAAACTACAACAAATATAAATCGGGTGGCACAACGGCTCATGAAGAACCAGGGCCTAGTGACTAACAACTCGCAACCATTCATGTGTGCGCCTTTCGACAGGAATGGACCTACAATTTTATGCCGAATCCGAACGGCTAGACGAGAAGCATTTATTCGTGACAAGTGATACTCTTGGAGGATTTGTCAATTCCTCGCAAGAGGCAGTAGCCCTGAAAAAAAACCTTTTTGTTTTTAGGTGGACGAGGCTGGGAAGCGATCCCAGACCTCCAGCGTGACAGTCGAACGCACTAACCATTACGCTACGGGCGTAACTACAACAAAACACAACTTTATTTAAAAAGCAAATTAGAGTATAAAGTTTTGGCTTTAAAGAAATATATAACACGACAATAAGTGTTGTGGTTTTTTTCATAATTTTTTTTATTCTTATGTATTTAGTTTGTATATTATTTTTTTTCACACAAAAACGATGGATGCATTTTTGGAAACGAAATTTTTTCTAAAACATTTTTCCAACGTTTTTCGCAGTTTTGTTAAGAACTAGACCTAAGACTAACGTTTATGTGAAAATTAAGTTTTTATTTAGTTTTTTTTTTTTATATTATAAATTTGTTTTTAGTAAACACAAATTTGTGTATCTAAGACCCTGTTTAGATTGGGAAGATTGAGTACAGCCTGGTGAGTACCATCGTGTTTACATTACAAACTGTGAGGCGCCTCAAAATGCATTGAAACAACAACATGAATAACTTCCCCATTGAAAGAACAACAAAGCAGACTCACGAGTCCGGTTTTTATATTTTCTACACGCCTCACGAGACCTCTTACCTCTCACTT
The DNA here is from genome assembly GCA_949320155.1 of Melangyna quadrimaculata. Taxonomy (NCBI): domain Eukaryota; kingdom Metazoa; phylum Arthropoda; class Insecta; order Diptera; family Syrphidae; genus Melangyna; species Melangyna quadrimaculata. The sequence goes on from OX439485.1 coordinate 22,388,993, forward strand.
CTCTTTCCTACAAACTGGCGTGAGTTCGTACACAAACTTCCCCATCCAAACAGGGTCATAGGGTCATAGACCCTGTACGATGGTACTCACCAGTCAAATTGTTTTCTTAAAATTCTCTTGTTTTACGAATTAAAACGAAAATTTTAGTATCTTAAAATAATCTTTAATTATGTTTCTTCCAATTTGTTTAGATTTTGTAAAGAATTTAGGTTTACTAATGTTTTAAATCCCATTTGTTTATTCATTCGTCGGTCTTTGGTCGCTCCCATGTGGATAGTCTTTTAGAGCAACAGAAAATAATTCGATTGGAATCAAAACGGAGTAGTACTATTCCAAAATCCAATCAAAAACGAAAGTTGTTTGTTTAAAAATTTTATTGAAAAGCAAACATGTTCTGATGAAGTTTGGATTTTGAAAACCAGCGTTTTTGTCTTTCATTGAACCATAAAAGCCGTTCAAACATATCCTTGCACCAAAACCAAAGTCAAAGTGATATTTATCTAAACGTGTAAGGAATTTGAACGCGTTGGTATGTTACTTTTGTCATATGATGGTTGCTAAGTATGTAAATAGGGGGGTTTCTATGGAACAACAATGTGGTACAACATGGTTTGATGGAAACATGGTTTGATGGAATATTTCTAAAATATTTAGAAAACCAAAATTATCAAACATCGGTGATTTGTAAGCCCTGTTGTACAACATGTTGTGCCATATAAACTGTCCTAATGCATACAATAACGACTTACTTTTGAATTTAATAAGTGAGGGAACATGTTCTCTTTATTTCTACCAATTTTGTTTTTTTTTTTTTAATTTTTTAAATTGTAGATATTTTTGAAATAACAGTCACCTTTTATTATGCATATGATCTTGTCTGAATAAATGAAACCGCAGCTGATAAGTACCGTAGAAAATTAAAATAAACTTACTTTTTTTAGAAACAATGCTGGAAGTCGATGAAGCATCTTCTTCGTCAGACAAAATATCAACTACTGGCGCATCCTTGCCAGCAACAACAACAATAGATTCATCCACCACCTGAGTAAAGTAAAACAATGATTAATGATATTAATTTTGTTAGCAAAACAAACTTGTTATACCTTTTGAGAGCTTGAAACCGAATCATTAGACTTTTTCTTGCTTGAAACTGAGTCATTACTTTTGTTCGTATTTGTAATTGATTCATTAGATTTTTGACTCAAGCTTTCGACGGCATCCGTTTGAGACTTATTAGACCTACTGGATTTCTTTGGAACTATTTGCGAAGAACGAGTTTCATTTTCCTTCTTGATTTTTTTAGCCGTCTCATTGGGATTATCTGGACGCCTCATCTTGGCATTTAATAATGGTTCTTTCTGCAAAAAAAAGATATACAATAATATCGAAATATAAGGACCTTTTCCAATGGATTTACTTACAAAATTATCAGCTTTCAACTTGGCGGCGCGTTGTGGACGTGCAAAAATGTGTTCGGGCTCTGGTTCCTTTTTGGCTTCAGTTATTTTAGGTTCACCAATTTCTTGTGTCTCATTGACCACAGCTTCAATTTCATTTGCAAGACTTTTCAGAGAAAGTCTCTGAGAATCATCACTTTCATCTTCTTGAAAAAAAAAAATAAATAAATAATAACCAACTATGAAATCAAGAAAACCTTAAAAATAAATCATTAAAATTTTTACCATCTTTATCAACGACAGCCGATAGACGTTTAGGGCGCTTCTTCATTTGTTGTGGGGATGCAGCAGTGGATGCTGCTGCAGTAGAAACTAGTAGAGTTTGGGGTACGTTGGACGCATTTGATCCAAACAACACTTCTTGCATTTTTAATTGTATTAACTATTTGTAAATAAAAACGAAACATATAATAAATTTAAATAAGCACAATTGAATATAGATTTAATTTTTTTTTACATTTATTTCCTTTTCCCATTCGGCTTCGCAGTTTTTTGCGCGATTTATCGTTTGAAGAAAATTTCTTCCAAGTTCTTCCATTTTGTTGAGATTTTTTTTTTGTATCCTTTAATTCACAAAAATATATTTGAAACTATTTAGAAATTATTATTTTCTTTCTAAAATATTTAAATAAATAGCTTTTAATTGCAACTAAACACAAATATTAAATAGAAATTATAATTGAATGCATCTAAAACTTGGAACAACAAAAAAAAACCTAAACGCGACCCGCGACGGGTGGACAAAAATTTTCAAATTTTCCATCATCAACTGACGCGGGAATTGAAATTTTTGGAACTGGAAAGTGGAAGCTAGAATGTGGATTGTAAGATAAAGGTCGATACACATTTTGATAACGGGTTTTCTTAATTGACTTGTTAAGTGCCTGTCCACATTGGATTTTTAATGCTTGGTGTTAATATGTTCGTTGTGTCCATACGATGAAGAGTAAAGGCATAACTACATAGGCCTAATTTTGTACAAAAGTACAAAAGGTTGAAATAAATATCTATTCTGAAGACACCTGCTTGCAAAAAAACAATAGAAAATTGTGCATGGTGGTTTAATTAATGCGTCAGAACAATTTTCGTTTGGTTTTTTGCAAGTACGTTTCTTTAGTGAGCATTTTAATTTCTCACTTTTGTACTTTTGTGCTTTTGGTCTATATAGTTAAGGCTTAAATCCTCTCAGTTCCATCTACTCATCACTATCTACCACCCTTGAAATCTATCTATCTTTCACTCGCACAATAAAAAAAATATCATGTTGAATCCGAGAAAGTGGCGCATCAGTGCAATTTGGGTGGAATCTACGCATCTCTTTTTCACTCGCATAAAATTTACCTGTCTCACTGCACTAAGGGTGGGCTACACTGAGTTTTTCCTCAGTGGACTTAGGGCCACTGCCCACTAGGCAACTTTGTTGCCGGCAAAATTTAAGTTGCCGGAAACACAGAGCTACTAAATTTTCTCGCCACCGCCAACTAGGCAACTTACTTTTTGTTGCTTTGTATTTGTGGTAATCATTATAAAGATACAAATTCTTCGTACGTTGCCTGCCCAAGACGTATTTGTTGTAGTGTGTAGGCAAACCGTAATGACAACAGAGGATTTGTATCTTTATAATGATTTATCTATGGTGTTGACTTTTGGCACCATTTTGTTTTTCGTTCGGTGAAGATATGACTATAGTTGGTCACAAGAATCATAATTTGTATTTTAAGGTTAGACCACACACATGGTGCAGCGGAACTACACTTCACGACACGGCATAATATTATTTGTATGAAATTGTATGAGCTATATCGCACTAAGCGGCAACAGAACTTCATAAAATTTCATACAAATTATTGTGAATCGTAGATCCGTTGCAGTGCAGTTCCGCCTAGTGCGGTCTAACCTTTAATTCAAACTTACAGCTCGAAACACTTGAAACTCTTTTATTTTATTTTATTTTATTTTTTATTTTCGGTCACAGCATTGGCTCATACACTTCTGGTCATTGCAGCAATTCTTCCTCAGCCAAATCTGTACACAAAAAATTGTATGATAAAATGGCGTTTCGTGGCATGGCATCCTATTTTTGACAGTTGCCGGCAACAAAAAGTTGCTCACGGCTAGCCTAAGCGCCCACATGCAACTTATTGGAGGTGATCGTTTAGTTTGTGTCAAAACACAAACTGTTTAGTTGCTTCAATCGGCGACAGAATAGTTTCTGCATGTGCGCGGACTCTCATATAAGAGCATGGGATTCATTTTAGCAACCAAACTGTTTCGTGACTGAAAGTTGCATGTGCACGATTAGACTAAAAGTTGCATGTGGGCGCTAAGCCTTAGGTCACACTTATCTCGTGTGTTATCGTGTGTCGCTATCGCTCGAATGTATTTCTAACACACCGCCTACACAGGACATAAACGATGGCCGGACTATGGAACATGTCTGAAAAAAATCCAATAGAGTCGCAAAAATCCATGTCCAAGAAGTGACATATTCATACAAATCAGATTGTGGATTCCCAACTAACATTTCAGCTTCGGTTCGGCTTAATAGAATAGGCCTTAGAAGTTCCATAAGACATTTGTAAAGTTAACTTAAGCATAAAAAGGAGAATGTTATACAATCTAATATAGCTTGTATACGTGATTTCGGAATATCTTCTTATAAACTTATTCGCAGATCTTTTAAAAGTAGCAGATTGTATAAAAGCCTAAAGAAGCCGATACGAAGTTTTAACTAGCGATATTAGAAATTTGAATGACACTTCAGCTTGACAGATAGCTTCGGACATGGTTGGTTAAAAGTTAAATACATGTCTTATAGAAGGTGAAAAAAAAAGAAAGATAAATTTTTATTTTTATTTTGTAATGTTATTTTTACTGCATTTTATCTGGAATCAATTATCAAATTCAATTATTTATTAATTATAGAATTGGAAACAATTATAAAACATAAATAATATTTTTACCTCACTAGAGATCGAACTCGGGAACTCCTACGTGACAGTCCATCACTCTAACCACTCAGCCATCTGAGATATAATTTGGAAGATGCAAAAACTTAATCAGCCTTTTCCTTTTTTAAAACTTTAAATTTTCCTTAAATAAATCCGAGCTTCTATAAAAATGTTCACACATGAACAAGATTTCTTTAACTCTCTTACATTTCGCGCGAGGAAACAAATGTACCTAAACGATTTTTTTAGCAGTCCCCTTGCTCCATTTTCAATTCAATAGTCTTAAATTAATATCAATAGACTTAAAATAAACTAAGTAATAATGCATATTTTTGATATTTTTAATCCGTTAAAAAACACGGCCACTTAAGCACGATTAACAGAAACAAGGTATGCTCATTAGGGGTGTGACGTTACAATCATCTGCTTATGTTCGGAGAAAAGAAAAATAATTAACTCATTAAGAATTTAAACAGAATTTATTTAAATACTTAAATTAATTTTGGTCTTCACTTTAAATAGAACAAAAACATAAAAGCTGACCGTGACGTCACATAAATACCCAGATATACGAAAATGCCGAATGTTATGTTTATCAGATGAGCATAAACCTCATTTCTGTTTATCGTGCATTGAAGCTTATGTCTTAAACCAACGAAAAGTAGCTTTCCGAATGCTCAAAAAGACAAATCAAGTAAATGAACTATCTTTCTCTCCACGTGTTCAATTTATTCAATATATATATATAATTATAAATGTGAATAGTTTTTTTTAAAAAGCTTCTTTAAAATGACTTATACAAATTCGAGCTTCTTTATTATAGATTGACATATTGGCCGCGTTCGGGTACGTCGCCAATGGTATCTAGATTTGTTCTTGTTGTTGTAATGCCTGAAGAAAAAAACAGCCGACGAACCAAACAGCTGATATCAAAAAGAAATCTAAGAGGCTATCCCAAAAATTTTCGGATCTCTTTGGATTAAGGCTCTCCCAAACCAACGCGGAAAATTCGCTATGCAGGGCGCATCATTCATAATCATAAAAAATAAATGACCAATAAATAATACTAAACAAAAAAAAACCGCTGTCGGCGAATGTTCCGCGCCGCTTTCGCGTTGGTTTGGGAGAAATACTTCATACTAACAGCTGATATCTCACCTGTTTATTTTCTTGGTTTTCGTTTGGTTTGGTTACATACACGGTTTTGGTCGTTCGAAAAACGTATCAGATGCTAAAGTAGATACCATATGTCTGCCTACCACCCGAATGTGGCCATTCTTTTATGATTCTTTAGGAAGACTTAACAAGCCGTATCGAAGTATTCAATAAAGCTTATTGAAAATGGTTACAGAAAACTTTTAAAGGCAGCAACTTATATAAAAATTTTATGCAGCCGTTTTAAAGTGACATCTTCAATCATCTTCTGTAATATCAATTTTAGAAGCCTATTCGAGTGACAGCTCGCAAACTCAGTAAGTCTTCTATTCCTTATTTCTATTCTGCTTTGAAGAAGTAGTTATCCAGCTCGTTACATGTATAAGAAATTTGATTCCGCCGAAGGCCGTACCAAAGCTTTATATAAAGTGAAACCTGCGGCAAATCAATATTTTTAAGTTAAAAGAAGCTGAATTGTTGGTTGGGTTGGATTGTAGATTGGGTTATGGACATATCGTTCATGGCCTGTGGACTCCACAGGTCATGAACGATGTCCATAATGATGTGATATCCGTAGAACTACATCTGGACATGTGTTCCCAACTAACAATTCAGCTTCTTTTAACTTAAAAATATTTATGTGCCACAGGTTTCACTTTATATAAAGCTTCGGTGTGTGTCACTTTGTGGCACATGAAATATATGGAATGACAACGACACACCACAACACAACACACGAGACCAGTGTGGTTCCGGCTTTATGGTTGTGATGTTGGACATCTGTATCGGGTCGACTCCACAGGCCATGAACGATGGCTGGACTATGAACATGTCTAAAAAACCGTCCCATGGAGTCCAAAAAATCATGTCCATGCAGCAACATGTCGAAAAAAATAACGTTTTGAACAAGACATGGAGGGCTGTTAAAAGCTTGGCGAGATGACGTTTCATGTGCGTGTGAGTTTTTGTCTGGTTTTTCTTAAATGTGTAAGTGAATTTTGTTGTAAAAGATAGAAGTAGTTGTGAAAGGCTAATGAACGACATGACATATTATTTGCCCCAGTGAGTAAAAAGGCACTGTTTGTTGATGGGATTGTGGTTGTGATGTTGGACATCTGTATGGCCTGTGGAGTCGGGGTGTATGGCCTGTGGAGTCGGCCTGTAATAAAATACTGCTAAAAGGCCTTCCACACTAGCCCACAGTGTATTAATACATGTCAAAAAAGTGGGAAACAAATCATGTAGAATAGTGAGGAAACAAAATATGAAAGCCCAGCCTACACAACCCGACATTCTATCCCACACGATTTGACATGTGTTTATACATGAATAATTTTAGGAATGGTTCTAATTTTATCCCACATTCTATCACACTTTTTTTAGGTTATGGTAATGTATTAATACAAGCAAGTATGGAAGCAAAATATGAAAAGTTATTTCTTTGCCACAAATTTGGCAGTCGCGTGGAATTCTTTCCCACTTTCAATTTGGCATGTATTAATACACAGTGGGCTAGTGTGGAAGGGCTATAACGCGTACCCAGGCTTATCATTTTAGTATACCTATTCTCCATCAGACGTCGTTCTACTAAATAAAAAAAAAATGCTTGACACTTGACATCTTCCGAATTGTCAACATTCCAAAAAAAAAATAGTCCACACTTAAAAATTATTTTAACAAATTTACAATTTTCTGCATCAAATTCATTAAAAATCATGCATGGGAACTTTAATAGAAAACTTACAAATAATAAATACATTTAAAAATAATGCAAAATACAATTGAAATTCGACTAAAATCACGGTTATAAAACTTTCCATCTGGGTATTAAATTTTTTTTTGTCCACTGATAAGTAAAAAAACAAGTTTTCAAATAATAAATATAAAATTATAAAATCTGTTGGATGTCCTTACAAAATTATTAAAAGCTCCAAATACTCTGTTTTTTCTTAAACAAAAGTTTCGTATCAGAAAAAAGGAATAAATCATCGAAAAATGTATCATTACGTCCAGCGGAAGTTCCATCACTAAAATCAATATCAAAGAAACCCTAATTACACTCGTATAATCTCGGCCTCCGCATTGGTGGCCCCAATTTCAACAACGACAGTCACCACAGCAGCCACCAAAGTAGCTGTTAAGATTGTCCACAGCAGCGAAGATTCCAAAAAGATTCTCACTATCGTGACATGCCGACGTCGTCGGAAATCGTTAAGATTTAGCAAACTCTCGAAAATGAACAAGTTCCTGCTGTTGCTCATCATAGCCAGTGGTTTCCTCGTGATTTTCTATGCCAACTCAGAGTTCTTTAGTCGAAAATCCCTGTTTGCTCTCTTCCAAGGTGGCGACGACAACAAGTCAACTGATAGCGACCACAATGAAATCAGTCCAGTCGCCGCCGCTCCTGCTGCTCAACCTCTCGTCCAACATCGGAACATCTCTTACTCGAACTCGAATCGAGTCAAATACATCAGTTGGCGCCAAAACGAAACATCGCTGTATCATCACCCACATCAGCATGGTGCTGCTGCCTCTCTAATGCTCGAGCATCATATCTTCGTGATCTACACCAAGGAGAACTATCAGCTGCAGCAAAAGTTCGAACTTTTCGCTCGCAGCTTGCTGAAATTCAGCACCATTAAATTGCATCTTCATATCATCACTGACTCGAAGAGCGAAGCGTCTGCCGAAGAGATCCTCAAGCAGCAGATTCGGCACTATCGGAAGTCCATGTACTACACACTGTACGATGTGCACGAATGTGCCGAGCGAATCACCGATGTTGTTCAGGCAATGATTCCCTTCTTCAACTCCAATCCGAGCTCCTACTACAGCGACGCACTGTTTTATTTGTCGTTGGGATTGCATCGCCTCATCGAGCCGCACATAGAGCGGGCGATTCTGATTGATTGTGATGTCGTCTTCCGAGCGGATGTCCGCCTGCTATTCGATGAGTTCGAGCACTTCTCTCCGGAGAACTTGTTCGGTCTCTCGCCTGAGTTGACGCCAGTCTATCGACATATCCTCTATCGCTATCGTGCCAACTATCCAAATACGAATTTTGGTAGCTCCTACTATCCCAGTTCGGCAGCTATTGGCGCGGCAAGTCTATCTGGCGGCAACAAACACAAACACAAGCATATCAAACACGGCTATCCAGGATTGAATTCTGGTGTTGTGATGCTGCATCTGCGAAAGATCAGGCAATCTCAGCTCTACCAGGAGAACCTTAAGGAGGTGAATGTACGTAAAATGACCAATAAGTATTCGTTCAAAGGTCATCTGGGAGATCAAGACTTTTACACACTGCTCGGCTATGAGTTCCCGAGTCTCATTTATCGACTGGATTGTGTTTGGAATCGACAATTGTGCACTTGGTGGAAGGATCATGGATATAGTGAAGTATTCGATGCGTATTTTCACTGTGAGGGTAAGATTCGGTTGTATCATGGCAACTGCAATACAAGAGTGCCCGAATAAGTTGTGATGAATAATTATAATAATCGATTCTTGGTCATAGTAGAAAGAGTCGTATATTCTTTTAATCTTTCTGTGTATAATCGAATTTTTAGTATATATACATATTTATGTAGTATTGTTTTATTTAAAAGCTTGCATTAAATTAGTGGTGTAATTGATGACTGGTGGAGGTTACTGAAGATTGCTATTATTTATCATTATACTCTCTTATTTTTTGATTTTTTTTTATTCAAGAAGTTATTGTGATACCTTCAGCTTTATTCTTCTCATTTTATGTCATAATTATATCGACGGCTAGAACGTGTATGTGAGAAATATAAGACTTTTCTGTTTCCTACGTTACCTGGAGACCTGATTAACATCTGACTTAGAACTCCCTGAATTTTCCGTATTGATTGATCAAAAAAGCAAACTAATTTCATGTGGCACCAAAAAATCGAATTCGAGATTTTGGCCAAACCTGAAGGAATTTGGTCGCTCAATTGTGGCTGTCGCCTCGCCTACAGCTTAATAGACTTAGAAAGACCCGTAAGATTTCAACTAAAAAAAAAACAATCTTTTTTAGGAAACCCCCGGTAAAGCGAGTACAACTAGAAGCGTTTATGTGTGTTAGTATATCTACAGAAGAAAAGGAGCCACCCAATAGAATTAATTGTATACTGTTTTTAGATTCAACTGTGAAATCGATAAGTTTGCATTTTTTTGTTGTTATTTCATACCGAAAAATAATTAACTATAGAGAGTTGTCGCTTTTGTCGGGTTTTTCCCATTGTGACGTCGGCATTAAAAACGCTGAGAGGAATCTATCGCAACCACCCTCTTTGTATTGGACTTAGCAAGAGGGCTAAGCGGTCTACTTCAAAGACCGGTTTCACACAGGGAAACTGAGTTGCCAGAAACAAGCTAGTTTGTTGGCGAGAAGGGTGAGAGGGGAGATTTTTTGCCTTCCTTTTACGCCTTTCTCGCCTACAAACTAAAAATCGCCGGCAACTCAGTTTCCTTATGTGAAAGGGGTCAAAGAATATTCAAGTAATTTTTTTTTTTTCAATGCAATGAGGGCAACAAAAATTGACTTTCGGATATTTTGTTCGCGATCAAATGCAACAACGAGAACATTAATTCTGTTGCCAATAAACTAAAATCCCAAGTGACCACCTTACCGATTCACCGTCCTATAGCATGTGTGTCAATATGAGACAAGGCCTTAATTCTACCATTAAACGCTCCTCACTGATAATGACAATAAATATTTTTTTAAGAGTATAATTAGTTAGTTGGAAAAATTGACGACTTTTTAATTAAAGCACTCTGTGATGTTGTTAGTAACACTATCGACTGCTCTAATAAAAAGTCTGTCTCTAAAACATTTTCCATCGAAAGCAACTCAGTGCTGTAACAGACTTGCTTATGAACGATTCTCGTGCTAATCAATTTAACAATCGTTGTGAATTGCTAAAAAATGAGATTAATACTTTATTAAAACACCTTTACTGTCCCATGTATCATATTTGATACATACAATTTTGTTTTTCCCGTCTCTCCCACGTCCATGTATCATATTTGATACATTTTGGAATTCGGCTTCACTGTCCCAATACAAACTGATTTTAAAACATCAATACGTTCATTATTTTTTCTGAGAAAAAAAAAATATCGACTATACGTCCCATGTATCATATTTGATACACAATATTTTTTTTGTGTTGTGTCGCCTACGTCCATGTATCATATTTGATTCATAAACATGTTTTTTTAAAAACAAATGTTTAATATGAAAAAAATTGCCTAGGAACCTAACTAGCATATTTGCGTGTATATTAGAAACCCGGTACTTTACAAAACTGCAAAAACAAATGGAAAAATGTTTAAGAAAAAAAACTTTTTCTTAAGTGAATTTTTACTTTTTTTTTTACTAAGTATTTTACTAAGGTGACATACATTTGTACATTTTTCATCCATCAAGGAGTCTATTGATTAGAATGAATGTAACTCTTCGTCGATTTGATTTTGAATACCGAATTCAAATGATTGACATTCTTGTTTTTAGCAGCCAAAAAGCATCGTGCGCTCAGCCAATTATGGTCAGCATAATTCTAAAACATATACTGTTAATAAATCTTGATTTAGGCAAAAATTCGGTGGAAATTCAATAACCCCGGTGACTAAGTCGACTGAAATTACGCCATTGCCCACCACCAACAATTGCCTGGAGTTTGTATGGGGACAGTGAAGCCGATTTATGTTTATGAATCATATATGATACATGGACGTAGGAGACATGGACGTAGGAGACATATGGTTGATGTTTTGAAAAATAATGGACGTATGGATGGTTTTATATAAGTTTGTATGGGGACAGAGAAGGTGTTAAGCGAATATTTTCCTGACAATTCTTTCGAATCCATTAACGAAAACTTAGGTCTTATCCCCTCCGATCTGAATTATCACCTCCAAAATATTTCCAATATTATTATACCCGTCCTCCGTCAAACTCTCGCGTTACTCGAAAACGCCGTTGTGTTGGTACCATAAATTTAATAAGATCTGAACTAATGGAAACTCGTATATGCATTGCCCAACTTGCATATGACGTCCAGACGGCATCTTGTAAAATCGATGGGATACAACTCCAACCTCCTGCCTCCGTATGCAGAACTTCTTTGTTGGCTGACATTTTTGACACTGTCCCTTGCACATATCTTCCAATCTCTCAAATTAATACTTGTGCGTTCAGGAAGACCAATCAGTTTACCCTAGTGCCCTTCTTTAGGCGCGCAATTCGAATGTGGAATAATTTGCGGTACTAATTTTCCCTCCCAATGTTATGTTCAGAAATTCAAAACCATCGGTATCTCCTTATTAATCCTACCCTTTTTTCTTAATGCTCGCACTGTTTTAAACACAATAAGAGAAAATAAAAATAATTGGCTGAATCGCATAAGACGCTTTAAAACCTGGGAATATAGGTTGAGATCAGAGGGGTGCAAACTCATATGAGATGGGGTTTTAATTTTATCAGGGAAGTACAGTTAACTAAACAAACTTCTGTTTTCCATTAAATTTTAAACTGCCTAGTGTCATTTGCGAATGTGTTTTTTGATTATTTGCTTGTAATTTAATTATGAATATTACATTATGTTTGAAGTAAAACCATCTTCTAATATAAAATGGAAGCAATTTAAAATGATTTGGTAAATTCATCAAGCTCACTAGGCCATCACACACTGGGTCTTTTTTAAACCAGATTAGCCTGGGGAAATCAAAGTTTGGCCCTTATTGTGAGTGTCGTTTGCTTATCGATGAACGACTTTTGTCGAAAGTGGATCGAAGGAAATTCGAAATATCTTAATCTATGGTTGCATCAGATCCCAGCAGCTTAGTTTTTACAAAGGATCCCTTCTTCTTCATTTTACCGGCGATTGTCATTATCTCGAGAGGACCACAACTCTCCCACTCAACTGATTCGCCTTAGGTTCCACTTGTGGGGTTCGCCGGATTGACAGGCCTCCCGGTTTTGGATTGTTCCATGTCTGTGGCCAACTAAATGCAGGTGTCCTTGCATTTGTTTCATCCGGGAGGTTTTGCGCCTGCCTTTCTTCCGCGATAGTGTTGGAATGTCTTGTGCTATTGCCCCTTGAACTGGGCTCTCATGGCATCTTCTTTGTACATGACAGTACCAGCTAAGTTGGTCATGCTGTATTTAGTCCAAGATGGTATTTTTGACGTATAGGCTTCCTCGGATTCTCTTGCTTCTTATTCGATTATTTTCACTCCTGCTGTCATGCCAAGCATCTTCATTTCAGCTGCCGTCAATGTACACTCATACTTCTTGTACATTGTCCAACACTGTGAACCGTATGTAAGCGCTGGACGAACAACTGCCGTGTAGAGGTTTCCTTTCAGCTTAGGGTGAATTTTTCTATCACAGAAGATGGCAGAGTTTTCCCGCCACTTCATCCACCCTACGCTTACGCGATGTTTGATGTCGTCATCCCAAGATCATTCGCTATTGATCACAGATCCAAGATATTTAAACTTTTCGCACTTGGGAAGCACAAAGAAGGCTAAAGAAACATTCTGTTGTCTTGCTAAACTGAGTTTCAAACTGAAAAATTTAAGTCGGTTCATGTGCATACAATCTTCCGTCATATTTGTTTACACCTCCATTTGCGATTGAAGTAAACGTTACTCTTGGGTTAAATTAGTTCAAAATAAAGCCAGTCTGTGATGGCTTATTTTCTCTTTTGAAAGTGCACCGAGATAAGATGGGTTTTTTGAAGTAGTGGCATAGACATAAAATTACAACAAAATTAAGCAATTTGAAGTAGTGTTCTATTCGTCACTAAAAACATTAATTTTTAGATAAAAATACCATTAAAAAGGAATACAAATTATTAAAAGAGCCGATAGTCACACTGCTAGTGCTCTTCATAACTAGTTATTAATAGTATATTTTTAATATGTTATTGATAAGAAAAAATAAATAAATAAATTATTAAAACACTACGGCAAAATCTTCATATATTTTTTCTTTTGTTTTTAGAAAAATGAACTTTACGGTTTTATTAATTTTTAGACCAATTATTTAGAAATAAAATGGATTAATGTAATTTTTTTTTTTGTTTTTGAGAAAATTGGAAATTAAGAAAAATACTACTATGGAAAATTGCCGCTCCTGGGTAAAAACTAGAAAATTGGACAACCCTTTTACTGCAATTCTTGACTTTGTCTGTTTTTAGCCTATGCGCCCTAGCTTTGTTGATTTTAATCGAATCGGACTTTATAAAATAAGATACAGGTAATTAAATTGAGAAAATAAATTTATTAAATTTTATTATCGAAATTGTTATTTAGAACCAAAATAATAATTACCCTATGTTATTTCAATTGTTAATTTGTATGGTTATAATTAAAATGTATACTTCAATACCACCAGTTATCGTTGACACATTTAAAAACAAAATTATAAAAAAAAGCAAAACCAGGAATCGAACAAAGCTGAAACTATTATACAATTAAACTATTAAACAAAAAATTCTTATACAGTTATTAATTAATTAATTATTAATTTATATTCTTTTTTACTAAAGCTTCTATATAATTGTTGACTAAAAAAAAACTTTCTAACGAATTTACATATTATTTAGCAAAAAATATAAACAAAACTTATCTCATTTATAAACTTCTAAAAATACAACGCCATTTAAATTACAAAAACATATTATTAATTATATAAACAAAATACATACATTCCTGGTCTATAGCAGAAGGAAAAAATAAAATAATTAAAAAAAATATATAATTAAAAAAAAACTACATTAGTATATAATCGAACTTAATAATGATCTCTTACGCGTGTTTTACATCAATATTATAAAGGAAAACGTATACATACACAAACACTTACACCCATATACATACATTATATACACAATTCTTACATGACACATCTAGATGTACGTATTATAAATATATTTTTCCAAAATTTTAAAATGTTTTATTATTTTAATTTTAAATATTTTTTCTGTATAGACAAAATTATATATTTAATGAAAAATGTCGGTATTTTGTTTTCTAGAATAGACTAGCTAGGGCTATTTTAAATGAATTTATAAAGCAAACAAAAAAATAAAGAAAATCTCAAGTAGAAAATTATGTATCTAAACAAAATGTTAAAAAAATGTACGTGCAATTTCTTATTAGTTGTGTTAAATTAATTAAATATTTTATTTTATTAGTTAAGAATACATTTACATTTCATTAAAAATGTTAAGTTTTAAAATATATCGCTTTCAAAACAAAAAAATTAATTAATTGCCATATAAAAGTAAATTTTTATGTAATCATTCTAAATTAAAATGAAATATCTTATAAGAAAATTGCAAAGCTTAACACAAATTAGTGCAAGGTTTCAACAACAAACAAACTAATAAATAAAAACAACAAGAACAGAAGTTTAAAGCAAGAAATTTTGGTTAGGCACGTTAATTTTTGTTTTTAATTACTATTTGTATTTTTTTGAAGTACATATTTAAAAAATATATTTAACTAAAAACAAAAAAATAAAACTTATAAACTGTCTTGCAAATCTCTCTCCGTCTCCAGTAATAAAAAAGACATTCCAATAGAAATTACTTCTATATACTATACAAAAAGTTTAAAATTATTATCATTAATATAAAAATGTGGCATATTGCAAATACATACATGTATTATTATATATACATTATAAAAGATATGTTAACAAATTAATAAAAGACTTTTAATTTATAAACCAACATATATAAAACTAAAAAAAACCTTACTTTATCATGGATTTATATTCTCAAAAAAAAAATACTCGTAATAATTCCTATTACCGATGGTTACGTATACAATAAAGAAAAAAACTCGAAATAAATTATATAAAATGAATTCAAGTTTCTTTTTTCTTCAATTAAGGCCGCTCCCTGACTTGTCGGTATCGTTATCGTTTCGGTAAAATCGGTCGATACCATTTTTGTACCGAATACATGGTGTGCATCCTGATAAGGTCGGTTCGTGCGAGGCTGGGAAAGAATATGCAGTAAGAAATCAGTACGTACCCGCGTGCCTTGTGAAAAATGTCTGACATTTTTTAGGCCGCAACAAGCAATCGACAAAACAAATTTGTTTCAATATAGTCCTTTTTTCTTTTTAAGGCTTAACCTACTTATTTGCAAAAAGTGAGAAACAAATATCTATGCCGAAGACACCTGCTTACAAGAAAAACTACTGAAAATTGTGTATGGTGGCTTAATTTATCTGTGAGAACAATGTTCGCATGTGTTTTGCTAGCAGGTTTATTTAGCATAGATACATATAATGTATTTCTCACTTTTGTACTTTTTGCAGAAAGTACGTCTATGTAGTTAAGTCTTATACGCAAATAAAAAAAAAAATATAACATAGAATTGCATCTTCTTCTGCGGACGACATTCTTTTCCGGAATCTGTAAGCTAATAAAATATCGACAAGTGAGGAGACATGCAGTATCGGCATGCTTTCGGAAAGATAAAAAAAGCCGCTTACTGATACCGTACCAATAAGTCAGGGAGCGGCATAAGTGCCTATTATTAACAGAGGATTTTTTGAAGAAATCTATTAACAAATATTTTTTCATTCCATTTTACACTGTTGCAGGAAATCAAAAGACTGAAAAGTGCTTTTTGTATGAGTATTTTAATAATCGCATATAGATATTTTGGTTCTTTTAAAAAAATATTTGATACCCACCCCCTATTCCGCTATCCACGAGTGGCACTTGTATTGAGGAAACCGAAAAGCTTTGCGTCCTCAGTACGTGTACAGAGAACACCTTCTTTGAAACGATCACATATTTGATGTCGCCAAAAATGCTGCTGTGTTTAGGTTTTCTTCGGCGATGCAAGAAATTTGTCACCCATTCTGATCTGGCTGTTATCTCAAAAGCCTTTATTCGTCCAAAACTCGAGTACAATTCTCATGTTTAGGAAGGTGCTTCATTAATTGACTTGAATCTTTTGGATAAAATACAAAGAAGAGAAGAGTAGGTGATAGAAATATAACGGAAGCATTTGCAACTCTCGAACATCGCCGCAATGTTTCATGTCTTTCGTTATTTGTTTCTTTAGTTGCACTACAAGAATGTGGAATGCCTTACCCGGCACTATTTTTCCCTGCCATTTTGATATTTAGAGGTTCAAAACCAATATGCATAAATCCTTCCCTAGTTTCCTAACGCTCGCACAGTGTTTAAACATTTTAGGGGCAGTAAAAACCCTTTTAGTGCGCGCTTAATTTAAAAAAAAAAACGTTAAGAATAAAGTATAATCGAATGTTTTTTAAAGTTTTGTTTAAATATAAAATTTGTATGCAAGAGCTGCCTCTCATCAGTTCATAGTACACTGAAACAAAAACAACGAAATATATATTTTTTTTTCCATTTTTTACCTTTGTCTTCTTCTTAGTGTTCCTTAAAGTTATTTAAACACTAGCCGTATTGTACTGGAAAGGGGATAGCCAGCTCAGGTAGTTTACTCGCTAAAAACGACAAAACGAAATCGGCAAAAACAAGTCGCAAATACAACGAAAAAAATTGAGTAGCGTTCTATTGGAATATCCTGTACTGAGCTAGGTATTACCAATTAAACATGTAGAACAGGGTAAATAAAATTTTTCAGAGATAGGAAAAAAGTAACCTTAAAATAATTTATTTTTTTTTTATTTTTTATAATTAAAATTTAAGTGGTTTAAATACACGTTAAAAGAAAAGTCTTTGAATCCAGTCCCGAGGACGGCGCAATAAAGGAAGACCGCGAAAGCAGTGCCGCAGTGGAAAAGGACCTCAACCAACTTATCGTGCGAAACCTGGAAACAGCTAGCTAGGGAGAGATCTGGCTGGAGAAGGCTTGTTGGTTGAGGCCCTGTAGCGCCGACGAAAGTAAGAAAGTAAATAAAAACAAGTTAAATAGGACACATGAAACATACATATTCTAAGATTCATTTGTTGAGGAAATTGAATTTGCTATAAGAAAACAGATTCAAAGAGTGCGTACAAATTGGGATCCGGGCATAATTTCTTAACCCAAAATCCCGAATGGTAAAAACTGAGTTCAATAATACCGAATGTCCAAAATTTCGAATGCCTAAATCTAGAATCCGAAAGTCTCGACTTCTAAAGTCCCGAATACATAAGAAAATTAAAATTTTGTTGGCCTAAAAAACGGTACCTGCCATACACCATTACACCCGTTACGAAAAAAAAGTTATTTATCTCGAAAACGGTGTCAACGATTTTGAAACGCGAATTACCAGGTGTTAAAGGCACGGTCAACATTTTGGTAAAAAAAATTATCACTAACGGTTATTAGCCGGGAAAGGATTTTGCTAACTTTGCCTATTTTTTTTGCGTGATCGTAGGAAAGTATCGACTTTATACAAATACGATTCAATGTCCCCCTGATTCAAAATAAATGTATTTTATTTTGCCTTTTTTACCCCTTAGAGCTTTTTTTTGCCTTTTTTACCCGTTAGTGTCGTTTTTGTCAATTTTGACTGGCTTGCTTTTTTGTATCAAAGTTAAACCAAAAAATCTTCCAAAAAATTCTACAAATACAAACTGCATGTAGTTTTCCTATTTCCACTTGAGATTATTTCACTTAAAAACATGAACCTAACACAATCTAAAGCGCACAGAAAACAAATTTGCTTGCCCTCAACATACAAGAACAAGAAAGCGGTAGTGTAGACTGTAGATAGAGTTACCATGATTTTTCTCAATAAAATTTCTTGTCCTGTTTTTGTGTGTTTACTCATAAAAACTAGATCTTTGCATTTCTCTATTAATGATCGTGCATTTCCTCGCACTGCAAATATCAACGAAAATTTGGAAAAATCAAAAGCGCCAATAATTGCAAATGAAGTGTTGAAAAAGTTCACTACTGTTTTGTGAACTTAAAACTCTTGAGCAAATGCTGTAATAAATGGCGACGTCAACTCCACACCAAAGAGTTTAAAATGGGCTCCACTCCTTTCTGTTCAAGTAGAAAGGTTTTTTAGCTCATTTAAGACGCTTCTAAGAGACAATCGTAGAAGGTTAACCTGAGAATTTCAAAAAGCTGTTGGTAGTTCAATGCTATTATAATTAGACGTTAAATTATGTTTATATTCTCTTTATTTAATAAATGCCTTTTTTTGCCCTTTTAAGAATTTTTGTTTGCCTTTTTTGATTTTTTTAGGTCAGCAAAATCCTTTCCCTGGTTATTAGCGTAGCAGTACATATGATAAAACTAATTTTTTGATTTTAACAATTTTGCATATACAATTTTTCAAAAACATATTTTTGGATTTTTAGAAAAGTACTAATTTTGTTTTTTCAAAAACAATATCTTGAAAACGGGTTGATGGATTTTTGAAATTAACTTAAAACAATGCTTTGATATAGCTTTTTAAAAAACCAGAGATCCTTTCTTTTATTTTATTTTTAAATAAATTTGTTTTAATTAACAGTTTTTTAAAAATTAATTTTCAAACTCAAATTTTGTTTTAGGGTGTTTAATTTAATTTTTTTTTTAAATTTTCAAACCATTTTTTTTTAATTTTACGTTATTAAGCATTATTTTTGTTTTAAGATTCAATGTTTTTATTCATTTCTATTTTTAAAATATTAAAAAATAAAGAAATTTTAATACTTCGTTTTCTGTTTTAAGTAATTTGTTTTTTAGAAAATAGCCCCTCCCACCTAATTTTCTAGACTTAACCTACACGCTCAAGCTTTTTGTCACACCTAAGGTGAATCACCCTGCATATACAAAAATAATTTTTAAGAAAACCGCTCTAAATATTTTTGATTTTTTTTATAAATTTATATTTATGTATAAGACTGCCTACTTTATCTTGTGAAAGCTTTTAAACAATCAATAAAACGATACAACTTACCCCTCTTGGTCTCTGAAAAAAAAGAAGCTATCCCAACTTAAGATCTGCGTTACAGGGTTTAAAAAGAAAAGTCTGTTTATTATTACGAAGTAGCAGATTGGCGAATAACTGCATCTGGTGAAAGTGTCATTTGTCTTCATGTTGATCTAAAAATGGGCCAGATGCAAACAAATTTTAATCCCCTCTGGTATTAGACCAAGAGCCTTGAGTTCTATTGGTTGGATTATGACGTTCTGACTTAAAGAAAATGAAAGAGCATCACGGCATATATTTTATAAATAAATTGAAGTGGTAATACCTCTGACAAAATAAATAAACCCCGCCAAAGGCTGAAAAAGAAACCTGCCAGACGATTGTTTTCGATATCACGATATTATGCACCTACAAGCCCTCATACTCATATTTTGGTTATCAATCCACTCCCAAAATTTGCTGTGGGCTCTTAGACTATTGTTTATTTAATTTCAGTATCAGCATCAATTCTATATTTGACTTATGCTAGGTTTCTACTTATCATTGAAATACGAAAATTGACAAGACATTGTGGCTATAACCAACACAATAGCAAAGAAAGTAGTAGGAGAGGGAAGGTAACACCCACACCCTGTCTTGTGTCTTTCAATGACAAGTGGAAACCTAGCAAAACACTTCTCTCGAAATTAGTTTTGAATACATTTTGTGTACATTTTAAATTGTTCGAATTTTTATTACTTAAGTTTAATTTTATAGTTTTTTTTTGTTTGCACTTTTTTATTTTTTTTAGAAAAATACTAATCAACAAATCAGCGAACTAGTTTTTAAAGATTATACAATGAAATTGAATTTATTTCTTTTTTGCGTATGTTGGCTAAAATCTTAACCGTTCTTAAGCATTTTTTTTTTGTTGTATATTTTTGAATAGTTATAGGATAACAAAGAAATATTAGCTAGAAGCTTTGTACAGAGAAGAACAATTTTAAACAAACAAAAAACTGTTTCTTTTTTGTATATAAACCAAGAATTAATAAAAATAAAAAAGAAGGCACAAAAAATAATAAAAAAGCGTGAGTAATAAACAAAGTAAATATAGTTTTAACATATTATTGAATCATTGATGATGAAGACTAAAGAGAGGTAACGATTTTATTTTGTAATCTCCTAAGTTATGATTGAATTATTCGCTGAGTTGACAATTGAGTTTCCACCATTTAATAGAGTTACACTTTTGTAATCGTCTTCTTCCTCATCTTCGTCTTGTTCGTCTAAAGTTTCCAGTTTTTGATTTTTCATTCGGAGTTCAAACACCTCACTAATGGCCTCGCGGAAGCATAAGAAATTATAATCGATAACCCCCTGTCTGCTGAAATTGTCCTCACGCAGAATACACACCAGCGCTAAGAATTTATTTACCTCCCGCAGATAGAGTATCGTGCTGTTGTTCAATTTTATTAGACTAGAACTTTTACAGTCGAACGCTGTTTCTTCAGAACTTGAAAGAATTGTAATTTAATTTCATTCCTCAAAAATACTAATTAATCAAATTGTTTTACCTGTATATACTTGATAGATCAATAACAACATCGATCATGTCACAGCAGAGCTCATATGACTGCATGTCCACTGGAGAACAATCAGTAGCAATGTAAATTTTTGACACTACGTCGAAAAGGAAAGCTTTTTCAATGCCAGAATTCTATAAGTGATAATTTAACAGATTAGAAAATTGGTTGTTTGAATTTACGATACTGCCTTACCGAAATAAGAATGTTTAAGAGGTTTTCCAGAGTTGGCAATTGCGGTATTAGCTTTTGAACTACCTTTGAAAACGCTTCGAAAATTGAATGATCATAAATCGAAGTAAGGTGGAAGCTTAAGTGGATTTGATTTAAGCCAGCATCGCTGAGGTCATCAGAGGCTTTTTGATGTATGTCACGTTGTGATTCCATTTTTGAATCATCACTGATTCCATCGACCTTAGGAAAATAAAGTTTAAATAAACCGTTATTTTTTGTTTCAAACGACTTCAAAATAGTAGAACATTATTTAGTGCGAGAGGACCAGGGCCTGAGGCCTTACATCTCTCAACCATTCCTGCCTGAGAGTTTTAAGTCGGCAGGAATGGGAATATTATATTCAATACAGAGAGGTACCGTTTTTACTCTTCGGAACAGGTAAACAAACCCATTCTACTTGTTTTGTTATTGGAGCCCATAACAATATAGACCAACAAATCAAAAGAAATCTTACATATACATATGTAAGTAGGTTGTCTAACGCCACAGACAAGATTGTAGATTAATAAAAAAACAGTTGCTATACATTCCGATAAGATAAGCAATTGAATTCTTATTAGCAAACAGTATAATACAAGGTTATCTCTTTACATACATCAAGTATAATCGCCTACACACCACCCTAAATGCGTTATTAATATAATTGCACTATGAAGTGGACACATGTAAAGTTTCTCAGGCATTTTATTCGATTAAACTTAACTTACCTTGTGTATAAATACTTCAAACTTTATTCGAGGATTGACTTTGTACGCCTTGATAACGGTATTCTTGAATTTAGTCAACGCTTCATTGTAATCATCTTTGGCGTCGATTACAAACACCAATGCTCCACATCCGCCAAAGATCATATCCGAGTCAAATGTCGGGTCGATGAAGTCGATTTGGCCGGGAAAGTCCCAAATTTGAAATTGAACAAAACTGCTGTTGTTGATGTCGTCTTTGACGATTTTGCTTGTCGATTCGAGGAACAGGGTCTCGTTGGGAGACATCTTATGAAAAACTACTTTCTGGATGGAACTCTTGCCAGATCGACGCAGACCCATAAGGAGTATTCTCGGCTTCGACTCACTGACGCTCTGATTATCGTTGTCCGGTTCGAATGCTCCATAGCCAAAATCTTTTGGGAATGAGTCTACATGATAGCCCATTTGTTCTTCTTCATCTTGGTAGCTCTGTGTGGGATGAAAATGTAAATTTTTGTTATCACTTGGATTCATCTCAATGGAGGAGTAGGGATGGGCTGAGCAATGTGACGTCGTGCTATTGATAAAAAGCAGAGAAACAAGCTTACCATTTTGATTTTGAGTTTCCAACGACAGAATTGATGAGTGTGATATAAATCATCCAATAAGGAAGATTATAGAAATTAAATTGATTTGTGAATAACAATTTTTTGTTTTTATGTACTTTTACTAGATTTTCCAAATAAACCACTTCGTAGCATTTCACAAATCACAACATATCAGCTGATTTAACGGCGAATTGCCTGACATGTGTAAGCAAAATCGGCGAAAATTTGTTTGATGTTTTGAAGTTGTTAGAAATATTTGCAGCTAGAGACACAATTCGGAAACAAAAGCTCGCGCTTTTTTTACATTTTTGAACATTTTTTTTATTATTCGCAGAATTTTGAAAAACAGAATTTTGAAAAGCAGAATTTTTAAAAAAGAATTTTGAGCTAACTATACCAACGTGAACGATAGCGCTGTAATCACATGTACTTTGCTCTTAGTTTCCTGAGCAAAATGTATACTATATCAACATGAACGATATGGCTCTGTAATCGCAGGTACATTGCTCGATCTGAACTAGCATATAGTTTGCTTCAGCTTTTTTAATATTTTAGAAGCAAACCGTATGTGACCACAGAGCTCTCTGTGGTAGCATACAGTTTGCTCTACAATACTTTCAAATTCGGTGAGCAGAAAATGGCTGAGCACAGACTATAGAGGTTTGTGCTGGTATATACAGTTTGGCAATATGCCCCCAGGCAAGAAAAATATAAAGTTTAATTGCCAGTTTGGGAATAAAGGCTCTCCCAAACCAATGCGAAACATTCGTCAGTCAAAATTAATTCATATGTTTTCTCCGCCGCGTTGGTGTGGGCACTCTCATATATCACCATGTAAATAAATTTTGACATGCGAATGTTTCTTCGGCGCAACGAATGATCCGCATTAGTTTGGGAGAGCCTTAAACAAATATTTTGGTATACTTGTGAATGCATTTGTAGTTGTGTATTTATATTTGTTTGTATTGCATTCTCCCAAACTAGATTTTTGTATGCATTATTTTTTGTATTATGCCCCGTTTCACACAGGGAAACTAGTTGCTGGAGATTTTTGTACGATTTCCTTTAATTATCCTGTACCTTTCACACGAAGAAACAAAATTGCAAGAGATTTTTTTGTTTCCTTATAAAGTCTATTGATTGAACGTATATATTACGGACAGTGTGAGAAGGAATGTGATAAAAATCTCTTCAAATCGTTGACCGGGGAGATTATTTTCCATCCCATTACTTTTCGCCTATCTCACCTAAAAACTCCCAATTGCCAAATCAGTATCCTTGTGTGTAAGTGGACTCTATGGACTCGATCCGCAACGACTTTGGTGCAGATTTGAAATGTAAAAAGTTATATGGCTTTCCAAACTACGTTTCTTGGACATTCCTGTAATTTTTAACAGCGTATTTTCTAATAATAAAAACTGAACAAAATGATTATATGGCTTTCCAAACTACGTTACCGGGACATTCCTGTAATTTTTAACAGTCTGAAGCCATCCCCAGACCATTCATCGGATTCTGTTATCGGAGTGATAGTTTCTGAAAGAGCCCAATAGTCGTGCTCGGGTGAATAACGGTTATAGGTAAGGCTGTCTCCAACTACTCTGATGTATTTTTACAATGGAATTGCAATAAAACAAACCTATAGACATTTTTGTTGAGTAGCCCAACGCTTCCGCTTAATAAAGACAAGATAGGTATACCCACAGAAATTACAGGTAAATAAAATGTCTGATATTAGTGTTTACAAACGATTTCAATTTTCAAGCAAACAGAAACTATGCATAAGCCATCCCATAGACCCTGTTTAGATTGGAAAATTTGTGTACGGATTTGCGCCAGTTTGTAGGTAAGAGAAGTGCAGGGTAAGAGGTCTCGTGAGGCATGTAGAAAATATAAAAACCAGAACCGTGAGTCTGCTTTATTGTTCTTTCAATGTGGAAGTTATGGTGGAAGTTGTTATTGTTTCAATATATTTTGAGGCGCCTCACAGTTTGTTATGTAAACACGATGATACTCAATCTTGCCAATCTAAACAGGGTCATATGACATGTGGAAGCGTGCTGGGCCCATAAGCTGATATAAATCGTTAATTAAATGAGCAAAGGAATATCACGAGTTTTCGGTTTGAAAATAAGGAAAATAAAGATATTTTTTTCATAGATAACTAGGAGAAAATAATAACTTAGTGTGAACAAGTGATGTATAATTTAATAAATATAATTCTAAAGTAGAAACATAACAAGTAATTTTAACACTTTCGAATGATCGCCATATAATTAGCAGCAAAGATTTATTTTTTCAGTAACGTTTATTAATGCTCAAAGAGAAGAGATTCATTTCAATAATCTCTGAACATATCCCAAACTGCATTTTTTCCAATTCGCTGCATTTTTTGAAACTTCAAAAAGACAATTCGAAAATATATACGATATATCGCCATTTCTACCAATAATGACGTCACAATAAAAAATACGTTCGTGCCAGAAAGAAACATATCTATCCTATCTCTCATTCTATTGCACTTAAAAATATATAACTGTGACGACATCAAGCACTTAGCACGTTCCTCAACACCCCAGCTTTCTGTTTATACTGCAAAAAAAATATATTTTCTTTTGTATCAATCGTTTTCGTTTGTCAAAGAAGAAAAAAAAGAAAGGAAAATATTATTTTGCATCATCAAAAGAAAAATAAATTAAGAATTTTATATTCAATCAAAAGTGCAATGTGTCTCATTTGAAGGACGTTCTATAGCTTTGAGATTTGAGTTTTTATTTTAATTAAATCTTTTGTTGCAATAATTTATTGTTATTTGAAAAATGACTAATGAGTCCACAGAGAATCCCAGTAATAAAAATGAAAAACGAAACTGGTTCCATTCACTGTCCCGTCGAAGAAAATCATCAACGTCCACTACGACATCGACATCACAAAAACAGCAGAGTCGAGATGAAGATGCTACTTCTGCTGGTGCATCTGCATCTGCCTCTGTTTCGACTCCAGAAGCCTCAGCAGCAACCTCAACTCTAACATCCAGTCAAGAATCATCTGTGGAAGATAGCATCAATAATTCGACGAGCTCTGGGAAGGATCGCAGCAAACGCAAAGACGAACGTAAAAACGTCTTCCAGAGATTCAAAAAACGCATGGGAATTCACTTTTCGATGCGCCAAAAAAAATCCCAACCTGATACATCATTATCTTTTAATGCGAATGTCCAAGATGTGGTCGAGGGGATTGTTTGCTATCCCAACGATTTGTTGCCAATATCGGCGTACAATCTGGATCCACCTGAAATGATTCCATTCACACATCACTATCGAAAGTTTGTGAAACAGAAGTGGCTGTCTAATAGGGTCATGTACACGGCTTGTTCGGAAATGCTTGGGTAAGTTTATGTTTTTACTCACCTTTTGGGATGAGTCACATTGCTTTATCGAAATTAAGTTGAAAAGAGTAGGTACCTTTATTTCGCATAAAATAATATAAATTGCAACTGCAAAATACTTAATAGTTTCATGGATATGTGCTTCTCTTCTTAGCCGTTCGGATTTGGCAGAAAATTGTTGGCCCCCCCCTGACGTCACTTGCACAAGAATGGTTGAGAGTTGTAAGTCACTAGGCGCTGGTTTTTCACTAACGGTTTGTAAATACAATACCTATTTGTTGATTAACTTAGAAGTACCGGAATGCAAAGTATAACAAAATCAACCAATCCATTAGCGAGATATACGGAATATGCCAAAATTGAAGCAAATGCTAAAAGCAAACTTCAGAACTTCAGTATTATTTAAACTGGTCTAGAGATTACATTGACGAAGCTCAATGGAAATCCTTAACGCCGAAGTCGTTGTATGTCAAGATACATATATTACATGTATTATATGTGTACTGTGGTTGTATGTCAGCTACCCATTCTGGATAGTATACCTCCCATTGTTTTGAAGAGGTGTATCTTCAGTGCTGTATCTTCTTCACTCTCAAGTTATCGGCCAATTACATTAACATCCCTTCTTTCCAAGGTCATGGAAACGTTGATTAATTTCCAGCTTAAGAAATATTTCGAAGAACGAAAGTTTCACAATGACCGGCAATCCGGCTTTCGTAGATCCACTGGTGATCTGATAGTTTATCTCACCGACCGAGCAGTCGAAAAAATCTTTACAACGTTTGGAGAATGATTATTGTGCTTGATATTTCTAAAGCTTTTGATAGATTTTGACAAGCTCTCTTATAAAAAAAAACCCATTTGTTATCGATGAATCTCTTCTTCATTGGATTAGAAATTACCTTTTGGACCATTCAATACAACGCGTATTGGATGGTTTCAAGTCTAAAATTCATAAATTAAATGCTGGTGAGCCTTAGAGCTCTCTTTCATATATTCATATATCTTGTTTTTTCTAATACATACTTCTAACCTATTAAACTGTTTCGCCGACGATAGTACCCTTAACTTTTCATATTCGTTTTTAGATTCACATCCATGTCCTTTGGATGTGGAACTTCAACGGCAGGATATGATAAGCTCATTAAATTCTGATCCGGACAGCATTGTCCAATGGGAATCAAAAATCGCGTAGAATTTAATGCTTCAAAAACGCAATGCTGTCTACTGTCGTTAAAACGAAACCCACCCCTCTACCTCTATCATTCAGCTCTATATCTTTCAGTTCTCAGTATGTCAGACCACATTTTGTGGAACGATCACATATTCGACGTTGCCAAAAATGCTGCGAAGTGGGTAGGTTTTCTTCGGCGATCATGAATGAATGAATGAAAATTTGAGGGTTATTGCACTGCGACCTTGAGATCTATTGTGCCCCCCACCAAGAGCTGGATGAGGCCTGCTCATCTTACAGCTCTTCCTCCAGATGTACTCCTCTCAAGAATTGGAGTATTTGGAGTATTTTAAGAGATGGTAAGTCGCTCTCTTCTACCTGGTAGCGTCCCAGGTACTTTTTTCTTTGTTGTATGAGTGTGCTACATCTCCCTAGAATATGGTCCGGCGTTTCCTCATCTGTGTCATAGAACCTGCATGTGGCACTTCTTACTAGGCCAAGTATACTAAGGTGTCTTTCTAGTTTGCAGTGTCCAGTGAGGAGACCCGTTATAATTCTTAGGTTAATTCTGCTTAAGAGGCCGGTTATAGCGATCAGAAAAACGCATCAGTAAACAAATTTCTTTTTGATAATTTTATTTGTTAAGATACGGTTTGGAATATACCTAAAAAGGATACAAATCAATAAACAATTACCTGAAATAATTTATTCATAAAAAAAACTATTTGAAACAAATATTTGTATTTTAAAAAAGCAATTTTTAATTTTCCTGATTTGCATCAGGAAAATAAAAAAAAATATTTTTTAGACACAAATATTTGTTTCATTTAGTTTTTTTTTATGAATAAATTATTTCAGGTAAATGTTTATTGATTTGTATCCTTTTTATATTCCAAATCGTATCTTAACAAATAAAATTATCAAAAAGAAATTTTTTACTGATGCGTTTTCCTGATCATTATAACCGGCCCCTAAGCTTGTACAGTCTGTAAAACGTTGGTGCTTATAATTCCCAAGTAATAGTTTAGCCTGTCTTAGCTTTGGGAGTTCTTTCCAAGTTTTGGATCTTATTGCCTCCTCTTCTTTTTTGATTTTGTTTCTTATCACGTTTTCTCCTATTCCGCAATATGGTTCAGGTCCCGTGAAGGGAGTCTTTGCACCTATTTTTGCTAGGGAGTCTGCCTCTTCGTTGCCCTGGACACCTACGTGGCCAGGTACTTAATGGAGTGTGACAGTGTTATTTTTGCCGAGTTCATTTAAACTTCCTACACATTCCCATACCAGCTTAGAGCTGATGGAGTAGGAGCTCAGAGCCTTAAGTGCGGCTTGGCTATTTGACATAATGGCAATGTTTTGTTTATTGTAATTCCTTTTGAGATTTTGACCTGCGCATGTTCCTATCGCTTGTACTTCAGCTTGAAAAATACTAGAGGACTGTCCCATCGGTATGGAAAGCTTGGTTCTTCGCCCAAAAATTCCCGCACCAGTCCCTTCTGTCGTTCTCGATCCATCAGTGTAGCACTTGATGGCATTTGCATTGAGAGTGTAGTTCACTGTTTCGCCTATCCAGTCGTTTTTGCAACTTAGCTTCGTTTAAAAGTTTTTCACGTTATATTTTGTAATCATACTATCTCTTGGAATGTCAATAAGGTTTGTTATATAGGACTTCGGAATACAGTCCCTTTCCCTCAGACTGATACATTTTCCAAGTCCCGTTCCCTCCTTGGCAAATCTCATAATGGCTCCCTGCTGTAGGGCAAGTTCTCATTGCTCCAGTTATACATAAACATGCGAGCCTTTGTAATTTTTCTAGAGTTTTCCTTGTTGTTACTAATTCGGTTCTTTTGTGCCAAGCAACCGCACCATAGGTAATGATGGGTCTTACCATCATGGTGTACATCCATCTGAGGATGTTAGGCCTGCAATCCCAAGATTTTCCTGCATATCATAAGGGCCTTTGTGGCTTTCCCGACGGTTATTTCTACATGCTTGTTCCAGAGGAGTTTACTATCAAGTGTCATTCCTAGGTATTTTATCTGCCCCTTCGTTTCAATTACTTCGGCAGCTAACCGGATTTTCATGCGTGGTAGAAGTCTTTTCTTGGTAAATGGTAAAATCGTAGTTTTTGTGGGGTTAATATTAAGTCCTACAGATAGACACATTTTGCTTGTGATTGTTAGTCTTCTTTGGATTATATCACAAAGAGTTTCTTCGAACTTCCAAGGGCTGTGATAACGATGTCATCGGCGCCTATGCCTATGACTCGTATGCCTTGGGGCGATGCAAGCCATCATCATTTTCACATCATCAAGACTACATAATTTTGCATTAACCCAATTTCGGAAGTATAAAGAATTGTTTTTTAGTCGCACTTACCGAAAGTGGAATGTTTTACCCCGCTCTATTTTACCCTTCCATTTTGATGTTCAAAAGTTCAAAACCAAAATGTGCATCGGTATCTCCTCTTAAATCTTTCTTTATTTTCCTAATGCTCGCACTGTATTTAATTTTATATTTTAAGGGTATCAAAAACCCCCTTAAAAGTGTGTGCATTATTAAAAAAAAGAAAGAAAAAGATAAGGTAAAACAAAAATATTAATTTCTCCTCTAGGGAATCAAATAAAAATGCTTCAACCCAAATTTGAAGCAAATCGGCAAAACCGTTTAGGCTATAGATCGATGTATATCAGGACACACAAACTGACGGACGTCCTGCCGAAAACTTTAGACTTCTCCATCATCGTAATGATAGTTTTAATAAAAACCTCAATTTTTTTTTGACACGAAACCAATACTTGTAAAAAATGCTAGTTGGTTTAATGCTATTGATCAAAAATTAAATCCCATCACAAGGCTTCGGTAGTGGGTCGGCTTGATTCCAGTACCGAACAAAAGTTTTTCAATTAAAGACGAGTAAAAGACTACCGCTTAAAGGAGTCTTTTAGTAATTGAATCCCGAAAATAGCTATAACTCCAGCATAAACTACATGGTAGCACACTGAAGTTGTTATTTTTTCATTCCAAATTTTCAAGACTTATGATCTGCAGCCTATGCTGTTGTTATCAACGAAGTCGCTATTTACAAAAATCTTTGTTAATCATGTTCTTATTAGTGCTTATAGCCCAGAAAACATTTGTAGTTAAAATATTCATTTTCCATGTTCAAATTAAATCATCTAAAATACGACTTGCTTCAATTTATCTATTTACTTTTTTTATTCCATAATTAAGGCAAGTGTGGTATTGGGGTGAGATATCGCGTCGTGATGCTCAGCGACAACTCAAAGACAAACCAATTGGAACATTTTTAGTTCGCGATTCAGAAACAGAAGGACCTTCCACATACTGGTACACATTAAGTTTCCGAATTCTCAATTGTACACTACACTATAGACTTGAATATCGTGCCAATTTTTGGCATTTTGAGGAATTGCAATATGTGTCAATAGTCGAAATGATCGAAGATATCCTGCACCGTTGCACGAAAGATCATTTTGTGTGTTATGTTCGAGTTTCCAATGAATTGCAGCCTCCACATGCCGTTGTACTCAAACATCCTTTGAGCAGATATATAAGCATAATGAAATTACAGGATTTATGTCGCAGTGTAATACAGCGACATGTACCGACCGATGATATAAAGGAATTACAAATTCCTGTTAGACTTCAAGAGTATTTAAAAGAAAAAAGAGAATTGGTTTTTCAAAGTTCGTAAGTTTATTTATTTATTTATTGTTTTTCTTTTCATTTATTACAAGTTGTTTACTCACAATTAAATAAGTTATTGTCGTTACCTACAAAAATGATCATTCTGAAGAATGTTTATACAAACAAATAATCAATTTTAAATTACTGTACATTTAAGTCAAAGTAAAAGGGTTTTTATTATTTGAGAGGAGCCCGTTTTATGTATACTCCTGACGGCAATTTTTTCTAAACTGAATTTTACTCATGTAAGATTAAAGACTCACCCCCGTATTTATAAAAAAAAATAGTTATTTCAGCTCCCGTGTTTAAGAAAACTACACCATGGAATACGAATTTTCCAGACTTACTGCTCCATTTGAGTCTGGAACATTCTTATTTTATGGTGTAGTTTTTCTAAGCACGGGAGCTGAAATAACCATTTTTTCTTTATAAATAAAGGGGTCACTATTTCTGTTGCAAACTATTTTTATTTTTATTTCTATTCTTTTGTTATTTGTTCTATTGTTTTTTTGTGTAGCTACATTTCTAAGTAATTTCAAGGTTTATGAATTATGATCAGTTGGTTATACATACCATATACTTCTAGCATTGCTTGAGGTTACCTAAAACAAATCTTGATAAACTTAAATACCATTATTCATACATGAAATTCTTCAAGAATATTTTAAATTTATTTGTGTTACTAAATTAAATGACAGAAAGGCTCTATAGAAGTGAAAGAAATTTGTTAATTTTGTGCAAACTAAATTAGGGTTTGTGTATTTGTTATAGCAGAGATTTATACATTTATTAATGCAAAATTAAAAAAAAATAAGTATTTGTATTGATTCAGCAGCACAAAGGATATTATAATATTTATTCAAACCAAATATATTTTTCTTCAGAAAAAAAGTTGTTAAAATAGAAAACTAAGTATTTATTCATAAAAAAAAACTATGGAAAATTAAGATTTAAATAATGTACCTTCACGCATTAAGACAAAATTTAAATCAGTAGATAAGCAAATTAATAGTTAAAATGGAAAAAAAAAATAAAACATAATTATACATTTACAATAAACTTAAATCGATGAAAACATACGCACAATTTTTCAAAGAAGTTTTAAGTAAATTAAAAGTAAATTTTTACTAGCAGTATTTAATTGCAAATAATATATTTATTTTGATACTCAGACAAAGCATATAAAAATCAAATTAAATAATAAAAACTAACTCTCTCCAGCAAGTCTCTTGCATAATGTTACCAGTTTGTAATTATTAAGACAAATATTTGTTATTCTATAAAGTATTATCAACAAAAACTCAAAACAAAAAAAAAAAACTTTTGATCAATTATTGTAGAACCTATTAAGATTATACAACCTAAACTTAAATATTTAGATATCAAAGAAAAACTGGTATTATTTGCAAAATAAAACTTGGATAGACAAACTATATGCAAATGCGGAAAAGATATCTCTTGTTATTGATAGATTGCAATATTATACACAAACAAAAATAAATATAAAAATTATATTCTAATAAATATATTTAGAAAAAAATGCCAAATACTACCACAAACACCATTTTTTATTTAAAAAAAATTAAGAAAAAAGAATTATGACAACAAATATGAGTATTTAAATTAAATT
The DNA here is from genome assembly GCA_949320155.1 of Melangyna quadrimaculata. Lineage (NCBI taxonomy): Eukaryota > Metazoa > Arthropoda > Insecta > Diptera > Syrphidae > Melangyna > Melangyna quadrimaculata. The sequence continues at coordinate 22,421,439 of OX439485.1, forward strand.
GAGTTGACGCATCAATAACCTGATGGGCGAGGATGGGAACTTATTTGAATTACATGGAATCAAAAGCATTATAGTACGGTCAAATTGGGTTTTGACCCGGAGAAAATTATTAACAGTTTGAAATTCGGTGGCTAGGTTCTGAGCAATAATCATAAATGCATGAGCAGTTTCCCAAGAAATCCGTGATGAGGTTAGAGATGTTTAATAGTTCCCACAATCGAGAATTCTCAAAATATCTCAGGTGGGGTTATCTATATTTGGGAAACTTATTGTCCTAGAGAGTTAATGCATGTGTTAAATTGAGCACCTGCGATGGAAAAAAATTAGATAACTTGTGCATATAGCCCGGGTATTTTACATTCTTGGGTCAGAAAAATTATTTGTAACGGGTGATTTTTTTGAGGTTAGGATTTTCATGCATTAGTATTTGACAGATCACGCGGGATTTCAGACATGGTGTCAAAGAGAAAGATGCTCAGTATGCTTTGACATTTCATCATGAATAGACTTACTAACGAGCAACGCTTGCAAATCATTGAATTTTATTACCAAAATCAGTGTTCGGTTCGAAATGTGTTTCGCGCTTTACGTCCGATTTATGGTCTACATAATCGACCAAGTGAGGTGAATGGCGATCGCTATCGTTCAATGCTAACAAACTTTTTGTTGCCAAAAATGGAAGAACTGAACTTGGTTGACATGTGGTTTCAACAAGATGGCGCTACATGCCACACAGCTCGCGATTCTATGGCCATTTTGAGGGAAAACTTCGGAGAACAATTCATCTCAAGGAATGGACCGGTAAGTTGGCCACCAAGATCATGCGATTTGACGCCTTTAGACTATTTTTTGTGGGGCTACGTCAAGTCTAAAGTCTACACAAATAAGCCAGCAACTATTCCAGCTTTGGAAGACAACATTTCCGAAGAAATTCGGGCTATTCCGGCCGAAATGCCGACCATAAATCGGACGTAAAGCGCGAAACACATTTCGAACCGAACACTGATTTTGGTAATAAAATTCAATGATTTGCAAGCGTTGCTCGTTAGTAAGTCTATTCATGATGAAATGTCAAAGCATACTGAGCATCTTTCTCTTTGACACCATGTCTGAAATCCCGCGTGATCTGTCAAATACTAATGCATGAAAATCCTAACCTCAAAAAAATCACCCGTTATTAATAGTATAGACGTAGAACTCATCCTTTTTCGTCGAAAATGTTCAATTGTATACTTGGTTGACCTTTCCGGGATGATTTCCGTTTTTTTTCGATGATGGCGGCGTTACCCTACCTGGGATGTTTGGAAAATTAAACATATGATTGTGGGTACTATTTTGAACATACCCACCAAATAGTACCCACAATCGTAATAATGCTTGTGACATTGCAATTTTTTTTAATTTCCGCTCAAATTTACTATATAACAGTTATGTATGTAATTCGAAAAAAAAAGACTAAAACACGTGTGTGGACTTGTCTGATTTTTGAAGATGAAACCTGTCCATTTGAAACCTGGATGACCTCTCTATGGCAATTATGCACCGAGATAAAGCCAAATCCAAGATGACTGCTGTTTTTTTTTTTTTAAGTTCGTGGTATAAACTCTTCGCAGATTTTTTGGGAACTTCGCTAAATTCGACCGTGAATTCACTTGGGTTATAGATTTCGAAAAAAAGCTTGGACCGGGAGCAAAACCAAATTTTCTGCATCTCAAAAGCAACAACCACTAGAGACAGAACCTTCTACGCACCGCTACAACATGCGTAGCCAAAATCATATATAACATCTCTCTGGCAGTTTCCTGATGACCACTTTCATTGCAATTTGAAGCGAAACGTTCGGGGTGAGTACAGAATTGTGCTAGCTAAATATGTATTACTAGGGTGCCCGCGACCGTTTCGCTGGTCGTTAATAAAAACTCAAAGTTCTCTTCAAAATGTTTATCTATTGTAACGCTCTTTGGTGTACAACATTTTTTGTCTTTCTATTTGTCTTGTTCCGTTGCAAAGTTTTTGTTGATTTATATTCCGAAGCATGGATTGGCACAATGACTTTTAATCGTAAATTATGGGGTGGCATTCCTGGTAAATCTATAGTGAATTCAGAAATTCTGTTGGATGGTTCACTACGTCATCTTCGTCTATAATAGTATCGATTTAATTATATGATACTAATTCACCAATTATTCCATTTTGAATATCCCAATCAACATCGTTAACATCTTTATTTTTTCCTGCCAATATTGCTCGTTCGCTCAACCAAGCATTATCTTTGTATCGCTGTCCAATATTTGGAAAAACTTTGTTAATCAATTCTTCTTTAGTTTGGGTCTCACAAAAATTTTCCGATAATGTTATTAATCCATCATCAATGGGCCTTTTTGCCATCTCCAATATTCAACAACTGCTTTGAAAACTAAACGGCCGATGAATCGTTTTTGCAATTGGTCACGCATAGCTATTTATTGTCAATCTGAAGGTTTTGACATATCTCCTCAAATAAGATGATTTCAAGCATACATTAATTCCATGAGCTGGAGTTGAGTGTGGAACTACGGGCAATGTTTGTCGTAGATCACCGGCCAATAATATAAAGACACAACCAAATAAATTTTGATTGTTTTGAAGATCTTTCAATGTTCTATTCAAAGCTTCCAATGACTTCTTATGAGCCATCGTGCATTTATCCCACACAATAATCTTAGATTGTTGTAATACCTGTGCTGTTCCCAAGTTCTTTGGAATGTTACATGTGGGTGTTTCAGTAATATGAATGTTCAATATGGTAACTTCAGGAGGCCGATTCTGAAAAGCGAAGAGGATCGCTTATATTGGCGGATTTGTATTTTCTAAGTCTTAAAAAGGCTTCCGCTTTCCAGTTTTTGTTTCAAAATGATAGGTTTCTAGGTGATAGAAAAGTTTATGATCGATTTCAAACAAAAATTGGAAAGCAAAAGAGCTTTTGAGATTCATGATTTATAAACACTGAATTTTTGTTCCGATTCTATAAAGATTTGTTTTGTTTGATTTTTTACTTTGAATGACAATAATAAAATCTGAATTTCCGTTTTGATTCTATAAACAAATGTTGTTTGATTTTTCTTCGTTTTGTTGTTTTTTTTTTTTATTTTGATTTCTTTTTTGGCATAAAAATTTTAAGCGGTCACAAAGTCATTTTTTTACATACAAACCTGCTACAGATCAATACCTTTTCCAACAAGAAAAAAAATCATCAAATTCGGAGCTGCCAAACTTGAGATATAAGAGAACAAACGAACAAACAATTCATTTTTATATATATAGATTTGTAAGGCTCGTTTCACACACATTCGGTTTCATTCGGTTCGGTCTCTATTCGGTTTGTATTCGGCTGTGCCTGATATGTGTGAAACGATAAAACGGCAAAAATAAAAACCTAATAGAAACCGTAGAGCACCGTTTTATCGTTTCATACATATCAGGCACAGCCGAATACAAACCGAATAGAGACCGAACCGAATGAAACCGAATGTGTGTGAAACGATTCTAACGCGGCTAATCCGGAATTTTAAAATTGTCATTATATATTTTCAAAAGAAGACTAAAAACACTCATTCATTACTTAAGATAGATGTTTGTAGGTATAGTCTATTATTTTCCCTCACAAAAACAAATATTTAGTGCATTTCCGCTTTTTGGTGAAGCTAGGTAGGGTAGGTATAGGTATCTACTTCATTAATACACAACCGCATAAAAAAAAAAAAACTTATCACAATCAGAATTTTGTTATTTTGTTTTCTATATTTTCCCATCAGCCAAAAGGAAGGATTGTGGTTGAAAAATATGCCTAGTTTTAGTGCATTCATCTTGTCCTTTAAATTGTTGGAGAGCAGTAAAACACCATCGCAAAAATCTTAAAAGTTATAAAGACAAAACCATTTCTTGTTATATCCTACAGCCTACAGTGTAGGCCTTACACTATTGAGGTTTGCAGTAAAAGCGTTAACATTGAAATTCGTCCTATTCAAAATTTAAATATAGGCTGTTTGTACTTATAAAGTAATAGCACGCAAAATGTGTGTAATGTTAATTTTAGTAACGACAATAATTGTTTACCAACCTAAGAGTCGATTTTTCAATTACAAGTCAAACTATAATTAACTGCCAGAGGAACAAATTTTTGATTTATCTGCAGAACAATTACTATCTTGTGTTTTTTTTTGACTATTGATAAATCAGATGGCCAAGAAAAAACACAGAGTCGATAAGAAAAATTTATATGTGTTTTTTGAAGGTTTAAATAGAACTTCAAAAATATGTAATCGTTACATCGATTAACCATGGGGTATCAAAATTCAACTGAAGAAGCAAACTGAATAAACTTCTCGTGCTAGTGGTCTTGTTTTCTTTTAACTAAAGGTATCAGTTGGTCCTCATTTTATAACAGCCGCAATGCAAAAGCTTATCAAATGCTCACATCGCGCTCTACTATTTCTAACCACAAAAAAAAAATAAATAAAAATAAAAATAGAATAGTAATAATAATAGGTCTGTTCCTTTAATTTGAGTTTCTGTGATTTTAAGTCCGAAGTCATGTCAAGTTCATATAAAAAAAATTAATTTAACAGAACTTGGGACCAAAATGCACAGAAAATCACAGAAATTCAGACTAGGTAAGGAACACAGACATAATAATAGTCGTATTTAGTGGTTGTAATGTTCTACAAAATGGCTCATAGCTCCTATACTACATATATCTCGGGGTTGCCCTTTTGATGACGTCATATTCGTATTATACCTTACTTATTAGTAAGCATTTCGTTCTTGTCGATTCTGTTTATTTGGTCCATACATGTTTGGCCTCTTTTGCTCTTAATAATGAAAAATCATCAATTAATTTTAAATATTTATTTCATTCAATAACAATTATTACAAACATAAAAATCACAAAGTTTTGTTTTCAATTAAAATAAGACTACATAAATGATTGCGAAATATATGATGTATTTCTATCTACTATAGAGTAAAATACATTTTGTTTTGTTTTTTTTTTTTTTTTTTTTTAATGGAAACTTATTTCTTATATTAGCCATGCTTTTTAACAGAGTGTATAGTAACCCAGCAATTAATTTACACGGAAAACACGAACAAATTTTTTTATAATAATTTGCTTTGTTAATGTTTTGCGTATAAAATGTTTGCTGAGTTGCTATTCGCTCTGTCAAAAAACACGCCTATTTTCTATTATAGCATAATGGGGTGTTTATTTATAGTAATTTTCAAACTGTTGCTAAAGTCAAAAGTAAGTGTATTTTAACTAAAACATGAGTTTAGCCATCGACTAAAAATACGCCCCCAATTAACAATAAATTTTATAATTAAGCATAAACCATTTTTATTCTATAAAAAAAAAACAAGAATAATATCATATGGAAGCATATAGTCATCAATTCGAAATTATTTACCTTTGGTCTTTTTCTTTTTTTTTTTAAGTTTTAACTTGAAACGAAATTTGTTTGTGTAAATATTTATAAATTTTACCATATAAAACTAAAACTTAAAGATTCTTATTTATATTAATTAATACATATTTACAGAGTGATAATACAATCTTAGATAATATTAAAATTTTGATGCCAAAAGTGGATGAGGGACTCTAGAACCACAATGCACACGTTCATAAATCGTATTTTTTTTTGTATAACACAATAATAAATTAAAAATGTCTTAAGCCCAAAAAATTGAGATGATAATAATAATCACGCAGAGGAGTAAAGTATTGTACAATTTGTTTTTTTTTTTTGTTATGTGTTTTTTTTTTTTTTTTTTTGTAACAAGGTTGGGGATATTTATTGTATTGCTTTAAAGTTTCTTTTCTTTGTTGGTTAACGATACTATCACATCTGCTCGAAGTATGCGTTTAAGAATATAAACAGATAAAGCAATAATTGCAAAATACAAAGCAAATACATCCAGGAGATAGTATTGGATCCAACTGAAAGAAATATAAGAGGAATGGTAAATTTAAGACTGACAGTGTTTTTTTTTTTTAATGAATGTGCTAACCTCAAATTTCGAGCAGGTGACTGTAAATGATAAGCTCCATTGTATCTAAGAACGTATTCTGTCCAATACACTGCTGTATCAAGAGCTGAACTTCTTTGGTCTAAAAGAAGCCTTTGACGGAATCTAAAAAAAAGATGTATAACAAATCAGAAAAAAATATATTGGTTTATTGACACCAAGATGGTTCGATAGATTTTCAAACTATCATCTTTCTTGTAGGCCAATGCTCGTTCCTTAAATTCTAAATAATATTGTTTTTTTTTTTTTTGTGATAGCAATCCATATACGCTATCTGATTTTTGAACAATTTTTTCTTTCAGTGGCTAGCAGAATTCGTTTTTAGTTAGAATCGATTTTCAACTTTATTTTTACGATTTAAATTAATTTTGTATACTAAATTTTATAAATACAAAATATCCTAGCGAATGGACGGATTTGTTTCAAATTTGGTGTCAAGCATTTTAATATGATTAAATTTTTGTTTAAGCTAATAGCTCGAGAGCTGGCAACATGTTTTTCGATCGTATCGGTACAAGGATGAAACTTTGATCACAGAAAGCTTGAGGGCCGGCAAACACAAAAACGTCACTCTCTCACTCCGGGTCAGATGCTAGGGACTTATATTTTTAAAACATTAAAAATAAGGACCTAATCGATCGAACCGGAGTGGAAGACTATTGGTTTTGTATTTGATGATCATTAATCTTTCTGTGACCAAAGTTTCAACCTTTTACGAAGTGAGACATAAAAGTTAATCGGTGGCTAGTTTTGTGAATAGACCAAGAGCTAGCAATCATAAAAATTTGCAGTGTTTCATCCATTTACCGATGTGGTCGAAAAATATGTTGCAAAGTCGTTCCGATTTCTCATAATTAGAAAATCTTAAAAGTGCCAAGTTTAAAAAATAAATGTCATAGGTTATGGCCGTTGGTGGATTTAAATGCGCGGTCTTTTATTTTATTTTTATTTGCTAATGCTTAAAATTCCCCCCCCTGCAGTACATGCAAAAAAAAAAATATACAAATTTATAACTTACCTAGCAGCTTGTCGGAATGCTGGATCGTGTATCACCTTCATTACAGACTTATAAAGTTTATCGGCCGTTAAAGCTTCTAGATTTAATTTCACAGCATAACCATCAACTTCCGCCTTGGCTGAATTGACATCATGATCACAAAACACAGGCATTGTCACCACAGGCACACCATGGTACACAGTTTCGTACATACTTAATAGTCCACCATGTGTGACAAATGCACGCAACTTACGATGACCCAAAATATCTTGCTGCGGCAACCAACGACTGAGCTTGACATTTGGCGTTAAGTCATGCATCTCTGATGCACTTCCTTCCCATTTCCATAGCACATGATATGGCAGCCGTGCAAAAGTCTTAACCATCAGCCTACGTAGTGACTCTGGCATATTGGAAGCCTTCACCGAGGAGCCCATTGATACATAAATAAAACCAGATTCTCCCGCAGATGCAATAAATTCCTCCAAGTCCTTTGGTAGTGGTCGAGCCGGTTTGCAATGGATGCATGCAACTTCAGCTATATTGGGATTTAAGGCCCGCGGGTAGGACACCACAGTGTGGCCATTCTGCAAAATAAAACTAACATTCTTCGAGATATCATATGGATGCGGATGATCGGATCCGAGGCGGTCTTGTAGTACTTTATGCACCAATCCTATCACAAGCTAAAAGAAAGTGTTGGTTATGACACAAGGCATTCTTAGAAGTAAAATGTTGTAACAAAGCTCACCTTATGTAACATAGTAAACGACAATTGCATAGCAGTATTGACTGCTCTTTCGATCAGATTCATGTTGTCGGTGAATGCTGTGTAGAAATTCGGTGTGATGGCGTATGATCCGGGGCTTCCAGCAATTGACAGGCTTCCAGTATAGAAGCCAACTGTATTTATGTACATAAATGGAATTTTATAGTGGCGCACCATGCCAAGGGCACACTCAGGAAAGGCACCGTCCAGAATCGCCAAATCGAAGTTACGGTTCATAAGCTCTTTGGTTTCTGCATCTTCAAGCATTGCGTCACAAGACTACGAAAATAAATAAAAAAAAAATAAATGATTAAAATTACATGGAGACACCGAAAATGGATGAAATATTTTTGCGTGTGGTTTCGTGTTTCAAATGAAAAGTATTCATGGAAAATTCCCTCCCTACCCGGTTGATAAGTCTGCACAAACAACCGGCCCGGCAACTCTGCACGCCTCGCACCTCGCGCAGCATATAACTATGTAGGTGCATGTACATCAGAGTTGGTTGCAGGTTGGTATAACTTTTAGTCAAAGACCCATTTTGCAATGAACGTTATTGAACTCGGTGTAAAGTATAAAAATGCAGCTTTCTAAAAGAGCGTTGATAGTAGGTACTGAGCATTATTATTGATTGGATTTGTTTGTTATATTTTTCTATTCGCTATTCCACCAATCAACATGCAATGTGTAATAGCGCGCAATACGCGCGCGAAGAATGTCAAACTAGGTAGCAAACTCAGAAATGGCAGTTGTTGTTGTTGATACTTTTGATGGAAACATCAACTACTAAAAAAAAATAAAATAACGCAATTTGGAGATGAAGAAACTTGTTATATAGGAATATGGTTAGATGAGTCGAGACAATTTGTCGAAGTGTGACTTGTAAATATATCCCCATTCATGGACGAATCGCGCGTAATTATTCGGGTCAGTAAATTATAAAGCTGACAGTTTTTTTTTGTGATGTGCACCTGAGGTTATCTCAAAGTAGTTTCAACAAAATAAAAAAGACGAGCCAATTACATTATGAGTTACACATAAACAACAACAGTGATAAACGTCAGAGATTTCAAGAAAAATACTAAGCCGTTGAACTGCAGAAGGTTAACATGAAATCACTTAAGGATAGACTATACGCTCTTCGAGACTAGTTGCATGATGTTTAGTTTACGACCCATTTTATGATGCTCTTCCCTAAAATTGTAGATATTTTAACATTATTAATAAGGAACCTTTGAGCAGTGAAACCAAACCAAAATTAAATGGGGGACTAATAATACCATGTTTAACTATAAATAATAGTATAGATATATACATGAAAAATAGTTGACGTAAATTGTACAAGGTGATTCAACTAAAGTGTGAAAAAAGCTGAAGCGTGTAGGTTTGGTCGAGACAATACAAAAAATTGTAAGGGAAGGTGGCGTGGGCGGGGGTTGGTGTAGGGCTGGTCTGTTTTTATAATTAATTTTCAACTTACAATTTTGAAAAAAAATTAAAATATTAATTTTTTACAAAATTTATCGTCATTAAGTTAGTACTACTTTTGTCTTCAAAATTCAATGCTCTTATCAATTTTTACTTAAAATTTGAAAATCGGATGGTATCAGAACTTTTACTTATCGCTATCTAGTTTGAGAAACCAACTATTTATGGTACCTTATCATTTACATGAAAAACAACTTAGTTTAAAACGAAAGAGCTGTCGTCAAAACTTGTTTTTAGTTCGCACAGGGTGTAGGTTAAATCAAAACAAGGCCAACATCGTATAAGATGGATTGGGCCCTCGCCGTTAATTCTAAAAGCTTGACTTAAAACATATTTAAAAATCAAAGCACCTTAAAGCCAGAAAACATATTCTTAATTTTAAAAATAACATTTTTGATAAATTTTTAAACTGAAATTTTTTTAAAAGAAAAATGAAAACAGTTTTTTCGAAATAATTTCTTCAAACATTTTTCGTAACCAAGTACGTACTATTTTCATTTTTAATAATTTTGTATTTCATGCTTTCAATCTTAAGAACAAGAAAATCCAGAAACTACGGTTTGAATGCGGTATAAAGAGCCGTTTGTGAACACGAAACTTAAATATCCGGCTGGAAAAATGCCAAGTTTCTGTCTAGTTTGGGCAAGGCCCTACTTAGTTTTCAGTAGGGTAAATATAGACAAGGAAAACTTGTCAGATACTTAACAATTCCTTGCTGGATTTCAGTACCAAAAATTTAGACGAGGAAAACTTTTCAAACACTCGTGAGGCAATGTCTAGTAAAAAGTTGTTTGACACGTTTCGGGACCCCATCACGAATGTCTCTTTTACACCAGAAACACAAGCACCACAATTTCAGCATCAAACGACACTTTTTTGTCTCTTTCCTTTTTTTTAAGGTATCACTATTCTATTCTGTATGTATGTACTTGTTATGCAATATGGAATTAAACTTATTCACTTTCATAATCAGAAGATCGCGGGATCAAGTCCCACATAAAAGCCGGCTTTTTTTTTTTTGCCTGACGGGCCAAGGCCCGTGTTCTAGCCTTTACGAAATCTTGCTAGTGCCTCGCAAGAATCTATGCAAAACTCTCTAGTGCCTTATCGAAAACTTGATTGGTTTTCTGCAAGGGTATTTCAGGCCAAGTTTTTCAGTGGCCTGTTTAAAGTTAAACTCGTGCTAAATCACCAAATTCAACGGGTTAACTCGAGTTTAACTCCGAAACTCGAATGACCTTCCATTGAAAAACTAGTAAACGGCGATCTAAATAGCAACAACAAAAATAAGATTTTTTCAGCAAACAAAAGCTTATGTAATTTTTGAAATTCTCTCCAAAAACTACAATCATACATACATTCATTTGGTAATAAGCATTCGTCATTACTACTAGAACCAAATGTTTGTTAATGGAAATCATTAAAAATTTCTTTTAAATATTTTATAAATTCACATTAAATCGAACGCTCATTATTTTATTACTTTGGTCAATTTTTCAATAGCCAGTTGCACCTCAGATAGTAGGTACTTATTCTTCGATATAAACAAAAATGTGTTCCTGTAACTATAGAATTTATTCCTCTGATAGTTTAACTCAAGACTGAAAAATCGTCTCTAAAACGATTAAATATATTAATTGAATATAATTGAAATATCAATATAATAATACAAGTTTTCATTTAATTGTATTTCTATTTGTATTCATAATTATTATATTCAAAGGCCTTTTGTTAAGTTAAAAAGACTACAAATACGCCTTCTATGTGGACTTGCTGGCACATCAATCAGATTTCAAAACTTAACACATAATTATTCTTGGCATCAAATAATATTTATTTTCATTTAACTATTGCTTTTTAATTATTAAATGATACTATGAAAAAACCCTGAGGTCAATCTTGTTGTTTTTTTATTATTCTAGCTCAATAGTGAATCCGTGTTTAACAATTTTAACTACGCCAAACCCCTTTAAAAAATCCTTCATACGAATATTTCATAGCTAAATTTGTTTTCATAAAATAATCCAGTGTTAATTTTATAGAAAAATATTGCTAAAACAAACAAAGCTTGCATTTAACTTTGACAATGCCACTTACCTGAAATGCATAACGAATACCATCCCAAAATGAAATTGGCATTTCTCCAGACATTCTTGCACCCAAAAGATCCCAATTTGTATAGTTTTGTATATATTCAACTAATCCAGATGGTGTTATCTCATGTAATCCATTAATAGAAAAATCAGCTGGGAAGCCGCTCAGAAATGTTATGTTATGTCCTCTAAAATGAAAGAAAAAAAAACTAATTTAATGAAAATTATGTACAAGGAAAACAAATGGTAAATTATTTATTTAATACAAAAATTTATAAGCTTCTTATGGGCCCACATAAATGAAACTTATTTGTATGATAGTTTTGCTTTTGATTCAAGGGAAAGAGAGTTAAACATTAAAAATGTCAAACAAGTTGGTAAAAGTAACAAGTTGTTCAATTTTGTCAACTTAAAGTAGATTTTATTTTTATTTTGTATTAGATATTAATTATTATTGAATTACATAATTAAATGGTTTTATTAAAAATATTAACGAAAGCCTACAAATTATAGTTTTTTTTTTTAATTGGGTACGTTCAGATGACTAAGGGGACTTGCAAGTAAGACGGCTTTCACACAAGGAAACTGAGTTGCCAGAAACTGGCTAGTTTGTAGGCGAGAAGGGTGTGAGGGAGATTTGTTGTCTTCCTTTTAAGCCCTTCTCGCCTACAAACCAAAAATCGCCAGCAACTCAGTTTCCTTGTGTGAAAGGGGTCTAAGGCAAGTTTCTAGTCTGTGATTGGCAGCTTTCAAAAAATTGACTTCAAATGAAGGAAACTTTTATTGGAAAGTGACTGGAAAATTAGTCAAGAAACATCTGCCTGAATTTTAAATCAATTGTGTTCTTGTCAAAATTCAAATTAATATTTTTAAATTGTTTGTGCAGTTGCATTTATTAAATTTAAAATGAAATTTTCCGTACATTACGACGGAATTTTTATATCCATATCGAGGATTCTCTTTTTTTCTTAACGAAATTAAGGTAAAGTATTGAAGAAAAGTTATGAGTTTTATATACGACATGTCGAAAAAAAAGTGAATTATTTTTAAGCAAATTTACGTTCAGTAAAAGTAGCTGACTGAATATGAAGTCCCTTATGTCTCCTGAACGTACCCATTATAAAATGGGTGTTTTCAAATATGAAATGTTTGATGTCAATCAAAAAAAAAAAAAACAGAAAGACACATTTTCACATCACATCACTTTTTTTTCGGTTTAAAAGTGAAGTGCAAAGCCGTTTTTTATTCTTGAGAACCATTATATTTATGCAGTATACATTTTCAAAGTGAATTTTGTATGTTGATGCATTTGCAGTTATGTTGCACAGTTTTTTGCACCATCATTGAAACCTTTAAGACAAAAATGATTTTGTCTCTGAAAAAGAGGACAATTTTCTAAAAATAACGAACGAAAATATTGTTCATATCAAACAAAATCAGCCCATTACCGGAATTTTGTTATGATCGTTCCACTGTGAGTTTTACGTCCGGATCAATAAAAATTTAAGTCTATAAATATTGACTGCGAAAAGTCACATTGTCATAACATGTATACATCGTATGATCGTCAACGCGAGAAATGATTGAATTTTGCTCATTTCAAATTCACGATCGTCAAATATGATCGTCAATGATTGTCAAAGTTTTAAGTGTACCTATTCGATACAGGTAACGTATTTGAGGTCAAAACTGACCAAGTGGCGTCATTTGTGTGAACTTCCACGTTTCACGCGTTGAGCAAGACAACTTTAACAGTATATTGACGATATTTTTGGTGACGCCAAGACGTCAAAGCGTTAATATTCACCCTTATTACGGTTGTCGTGTCACTAAAACGACACGTCCCTGGAGGTGGCAATTGCTATTTTATTTAAACTAACTTCGTCATAATGATGAGATGGTTGAATATTGGAGAGAATGTCGAAGATTTGAGTTTATTTAAACGCCAACTGTCTCCTCTAGAGCCTTGTCGTCTTACTGTCAATTTAGTTAAACGACAATAGTAATAGGGGTGATTATGTCTCTTCTTTTACTTTAAACGTTATGTTAATTTTTGTTTTTACTGTCTCTACAGAGCAAGTATTGATTTCGTGTACAAACAAAAATGTCGAGGCTGTAAGCAAAACTAAAATGACTGAAGCGATGCTGGAGAAGTCTAAAAAAATGATTAACTGCATGACGTCCGTCGCGTCCGTCGGTGTGAACGGGTTTGCATCAAATTTGGTGTGAAACATTTGTATGTGATTCCTTAAAGTAAAAATTCAAATTTTTGTTTTAGGTAGCTGCCATACAACGATTAAGGTTTTATTAAGTTTTCTTCAAAACGGCTCCTAGTGATTTAAATTGAACTTCGTACATGTAATTGCTAACATTTAATAATAGAGCATACCAGTTTTTTGCCAACAAATTCCTAAAACAGAAATAAAGTTTTAAGTTGTTTTGAGCACACTGCCTTTTTTGTTGGCATATTCCCGGATATATATGTATATCGGCATTGACTATGTGAATTTTGTCACAAATTTGCAATTCTGTACTTCGGCAAGTTAGTCAACGAATATTGCATTTAAAATTTATATGAATAATTTTGTATTTATGTACGAACAAATAAAATCAAAGAAAATATCATTTTTTTATAAAAAAGTGGATTGCGCAATTCTGTCTGTCTGTCTATACCTCGACCTGCAGCCTAAACCACAGAAGCGATTATCTTCAAACTTTGGACTTCAGATGGTGATTCCCTAGAGGGAAAATTGAATTTTTTTAGCTCAAGAAATAACGGTACCTGGCCAAACAACTATTATGAAGAAAGTAATTTATAATTTATAAAAGGTCACAATCATAATTAAAAAAAGTAATTTATCTCAAAAACGGCTCTAACGATTATGATAAAAAAAAAATACGAATTACTTATTACTTTATTACTTATTAATTAGTGGCACTATGGTTTTGTTGATTAGGTCCTTATTTCTATTTCTTAATAAAGATGAATTCCAAATATCCGTTTCCAGCTGTATAATTGTTTTGACCGATTTAAAAACCATAGGAAAGGAATCCAAGATGTTTACAAACTCCCGAATGGTTTCCTATAAAATATACCATCACTTGGCGGCACAGGGTCAAAAGTCCACAGGCCAAAAGTCCATAATGGACTTTTGTCCCACTTGTGTGGGTTAGAAGTACACAGTTGTATTGTAGAGATTTTACCCACTCAAGTGGGTCAAAAATCCACAAAAAAATGGTCAATATTCCCTAATTTTAGAAAGAAAGTGGGTCATAAGTCCACAATATTTTCATTTTATATTATTGAAAAAAGCAGAACAATTAAGAATTATTTATTTATTTTGTTAAGAATTAATTTGTATACTCTTCACTACTCGCAAACTTAAAGCACACCAACTGACAACATAGGCGCCTGCCTGGCGACTGAGCATACCCTAAATGGAGCGACGAAGTCGGGTGAGCGGGACAGAGGACCCGAAAGCGGAGTTAAAATACTTAAACCCGAGAAGCGGGCCACCCAAAGTACTGTTTAGTACAAAAAAAACTTTAAAAACAGATCGACTGACAACATAGGCGCCTACAAGGCGACTGAGCAAATCCTTAGCGGAGCGACGGAGTCGCGTGAGCGGTACAGAGGACCCGTAAAGGGAGTTAAAATCCTTAAACGCGCGAAGTGGGCCACCCAAAGCAACCTTGTTAAAGAAAACTATCTATAAAGTGATCCACTGAAGTGGGTCAGAAATCCACAATCAATAAGCCAGAAGTCCACAAGTTTTTTGTATGGACTTTTGGCCCATCGGAGTGGGTCAAAAGTTCACAATTGATTTATGGACTATTGGCTTGTGGACTTTTGACCCTGTGCCTCACTTGGCTATAATGTGTCTTACATGGGAGTTCCTTCCTCTGTTGATGCATGACAATATACATGCTCCCCCGATTAAATTATCTGTTTGTTTTAATAAGACTTTTGAACTTGATTTTTTTTTTTCAGATTTTAAGTTATTTCGCTTTAAGTACCAACAGAGTCTTTACAAAACTCACATACAAATCTCTCAAATCCCAATTGTTTCAATTTTGATAGGCTCTACAGCACGTACAAGTACTTTTTCCATTGTTAACAAAATTCCATGTACGCAAAATAAAAATAAAGCCATATAATAGCAGTCCATGTATCCATCATGATCATCAATATCCATAAGAATCGGAATTTAAGAAAAGCTACATACCTACATATAAACATTATTTTCGTCACGTTTGCAATTCTTGTAATAATTCTATATGATTATTCTTTGTTGTAATTTTTTTTTATTGTTACAAGAAATCAATATGGTATCCGTATAATGCCCTCTAAAATTGAGTTGTTCATCCATCAAAATATGCATCACAATCTTCGATTTTATTATGGATATGAAAATAATAAAAAGTCGATGCTTTCTTGAATTCATGGTTTAACTATTACAATAAACAATGCCAACAAAAAGATACGATTTATTTTCATTGTTTAATCTTTAAACAATGTAAAAATATATGACAGTGCTTCTACTCTACTATCTCTATTGTAGTCTGCACATTCGTCTTTCACCCCTTTTTCGATTTCAATTTCTTTGCCATATTTTACTTTTCCATAAAATAAAATTATAGTTTTCTTGTATTTGTATACCTACTATTTCCTCGTAGTTAATTTGCATACATATTAATGATAATCAAACTGATGAATGGAGACGTGTTGTTATTTATACAACTTTAAATACGAGTATTTAAGTAAAAAAATAAATATTTACAAATATAATGCTCGAGGCTCGATTATAAAGAGGTGTCATACATACATAATCTTTACTTGTGCTGTAGGGCAATTATTTTGAATTCATAGGCAAATCGAACAATAAGTAGGGAAGCATCGCAATTTAAGATTTTGCTTATAAACGCTGTTTCAGTTAAAACGACTAGACAACTGTTGTGATCGTGATAAATATATTTTGAAAATATTTTGATGGTCTTATGGGAAGAACTGTAGGTGTGGGTTTCATCAAAGAAGAACCAAAAATTCTCGTAGCACGATCCATGCTTCGTATGTCGAAATGAACAATTTTCTAAAATCCGCTTTGTATTTACATATGTATCAAGTCTACACTTTTCGGGTTCCCAACCGTAAAGAGTCTCTGCCAGAGACACGGCCACTTTCTATCCTCAACGAATCCGAAGCACGCGGATAACAGTAATACCACTTTCTGGTGTCCATGATTGCTTTGAATGTAAGCCGGAGAGTCTGAAGAAGTCGGCCGCACCAAACTCCTTCTATGAGCCAGAGCCCAACGCGGAGAAAATTGCTATGCATGCTATTAGCCAAGAAAACTCCCCCCCCTTCACCACAACCAAAGTCACTCAACCCAGCCGCCCATCCTCCCCCACCTCAGGGGCCAAACTCCCCGCAGGTATATCCCCTAGCCCCCCACACACTTTAACCGTCCGGTCCACTCTGTTAACCAGGTGTCATTGGCAAACGTTACAATTGGTCGAGGAAGCGAAGAGATGGAGGGCATGGACCTCTCTACAATCGCAATCGGGAACGAAACGCTTCTTACTGAAGAGGAGGAAGAACATCTGCTGGCAGATGAAGGGGCTCTTGCCCCTTCCTGTTAAGCAACTAAATGACTGGACGCGGGATCAGCACCAGACTAGCCCAAGTGAATGCTCACCACGCAAGGGAAGCATCAGCTGTCTTAGCGAGGAAATTCACTGCGGACAACTTAGGGTTAGCACTGATCCAAGCACCCTGGATATTCGGGGGTAAGGTAAGAGGTTTAACAAGTAACGACTCTAAACTTATATGGGACACGAGACAAAACTCACCCAGAACATGCATAATGATAAGGAATAGAATTTATGACAAAGGACTTGGTCCCGATACAGGCCCAACATCGAGGGCAGAATGCAGACAATGGTTGCAGCATCAGCGTATTTCGCCGGTGACGAGGCCAGCACTCCACCGAACGAGGTACAAAGGCTTGTGGACTACTGCATCCAGCGCAAACTACCATTATTGATTGGTTGTGATGCAAATGCATACCACACAATATGGGGCAGCACCGATATAAACCAAAGGGGTGAGTACCTTTTAGACTTTATACTGGTAAAAAATCTAGAAATATTTAATGTAGGGAACACCCATACTTTTGTTACTAGAACAAGAAAAGAAGTTTTAGACATAACCTTTGGAACTGCAAACATAGGCTGTCTTATAAGGGATTGGAGAGTATCCAATGAACCATCAATGTCTGACCACAGAATTATAGTGTTTACCTTAGAAGGCCTTCTCACAGGAAACACCTGTGGAAGGAACTCTAAGAAAACAAACTGGGACCTGTATAAAACTGTCCTAAGGTCCAACTTAGAACATGTAGGCTCAGTAAGTACGACAAATAGTCACCTAGAATTAGAAGTTTCAGTTAATGATTTAAGTGGTGCCATACTCCATGGTGGAACAAACATCTTTCAAAACTAAGATCCAGGGTAAGAAAACTCTTCAATGAGGCAAAAAGAACCAGGGAATGGCAAAATTACTCCACAGAATTGACTAAGTACAACAAAGAGTTAAAAAAAGCCAGGAGAAATAGTTTCACATCTTTCTGTTAGGGTATTTCGTTATTAAGTACTATTTTTGTTTTCAAAATTGATTGCTCTGATCAATTTCTAGTCAAACACTAAAAGTCGAATCGATCTAGGGCTTTTACTTTTCAAGATATTAAAAAATAAATTATTCAATTTTCTCATAAAACTAAGAAGAATCCGGCTAAATGATCATTTCAGCAACCATTTGATTATCATCAATATCGTTTTTTCTTGTTTTGACAAAGTTGTTGGTTTCTTTATTTTTTAATATCTTGAAAAGTAAAAGTGATCCGGTTTTTAGTGTATAAATTGATAAGAGCATTGAATTTTGACAACAAAAATAGTACTTAATTACATACAATTAGTGTATAAAACTGCATGAGTATGGCAACTCTGCATTCGATGTTTTCTATATAATAAGAAAAGTAGAGCCAATATATAAGAATATAATATATAATAAAACGGAAAGAATAGTGGTTTTTGATTTAAATTTTCCACTTTAAAATAATTGTCTTTTATTTGATATAGAAGTTGGATAGTTCGGATAGAGCTCACCACTGAGCCATCGAAACAATTAGTTTGAAATTTTTTTTTCACAATTTCGAGCTTGAAAATTAAATTTTAAAAACTATTCACAAACGCAATTTAAATTAAAATTAAAATTAAAGAAGAGATTTCTGGCTTTCCAAAAAGGTATGGCAGAGGGCATTGCAAGTTTTACCATTGTTTTTAAATAAACGGAGGGAAATAGACCCGCCTCCCAAACGATGTTTTTCTTGTCTTAAACCAACCTACTCGTTACAGCTTTTTGGTGCACCTTATACCAATCACCCTGTTTATCGCAAGTAAAAATTGTTTACAATTTTGTTTAAATAAAAAATGTTCTTTGTAAAGTTATACCAAAAGTAATATTGTACATACAATTTTTGTAAAGGAATATTTTTCCGATTTAAAAAAGAAAAGTTGTTATTGGAAGTTTGATATATTTCAAGAGCGGCTTACTGACTTTTATTTTAAATTTGTATGTGCACATAAGTAAATATTTAAAATTGTTGGCCATCATTTTTGTGTTATCTTTTTTTTTTGAAAATTCTATTCTAATTTCTATAGCAGTTTTATGTTTGAAAATTTCACAAAAAAAATAATTGATTGAAAAGATTTTATTTGAAAAACAAACTTTCGTATAATTTTTACAGAAAATCTTAATTTGTGATACCTCGCAAAAAAAAAGTTAAACAAACTTTTACTCGAAATTTGTCTAAAAATTTAAAGCGGTTAAAAGAAACAAATAGATATGAACAATTTATCAAATTTATTTTTAACATACCTGGAAATAAGTCCTTTGGCCAGCTCCCAAAAAGGGATTTTATGTGATTTCGTTCCACCCATTGTCACCATGAAGATATCTGCAGTGAATGTCCCGCCAACGCAAAGTAGGAGCAACAATCCAGCGCTACTTAGCGGCGTCATTCTAAAATGATAATAAACAAAAACGAACAAAATTATGTTATTTTATCGCATCACATAACTAAAATTGAAAATATTTTATGAATCGATTTCTGTATTTACATTGATAAGTATAAGTAAAGTATCTAATAAAACTTAAGAGGATACACGCGAATTTAAATTTGCACTATGAATACAAAATAATCCCAAACAAAATTTCTACCGCGCGCTGCTGCTGGCGATGTTAAACGTTTACTAAAGAATGACATGAATAACTATCGACCATAACAAAAATGGCCAAAAATATTCACAATAATTATAGGCCCATCAGACTTGGACATCAGGTAGTGCTAGAGTGGTACTTATATTTTTAGTCAATTTTAATTACGCGGAAGACTACACAATGATGTTGCGGGAGTCAAAAACAAAAGATAACCTCTAAAACTCACATTAGGTACATCTACATGTATATAAAATCCAGACATCGCAGTAATTGGATTTTAAATTATTCTGAACAGAACATGCGGAGAGGGTTCCATTCCAATTCAGAATCATTTAGAACTCGTGTCTGATTTCTTTCATACGATAAGATATTTTGGAGATCAAAATTATTTTTACATTAAACCTAATTAGACATTTTCCAATATCAATTTGAATTGCGTTGTGTTTTTATTTTGACATAAAACCTTAATTATATGGTTGCATGCATGGGTCATGCTTTTCTCGTTTGATAGTTTGAATGTTTATGTTATGGCGGTATCACCCATAAGTTTAAATAGTCAAGCAAATAATATTCGCCCGAAACGATTAAATCTTTAGAATGACAAACTTGTTTGGGTTTATGGCAGTAAATTGCATTAACAAAAAAAAGTTCCTTTCATGTAGAGAATGCAATTACGAGTATTTATAAGTAATGGCCTGTTGGTTGAATAGTTTTATGAGCTGAATTAACGTTAAGCAATAAATTGGCTCTAGTTTCTTGAAGTTTATAATTCAAAGAAGTTCTTAGCATGAAATAGAGGTTATTTTTGTATGAGAACAACCATTGTTTATGTATGGTGAAATAAATAATTGTTTTATATGGATATACTATATTATTAAGCCCATGAACTATCATATGTACATGGCTTAGATCCAATTAAGAAAGGTTAAATATTGAGTGCACTTTACTAACCGTAACTATTATATACCTGTTGTTTGGTTTTGAATCGAATCTTTGAGCATTTACCACCACTGGGGTTGGCTGTTTTGATTTTAAAGCTAGAATTCGAATGCATGCATACATTTATAGATTTATGCAATCATTTCCGCTTACTCGAACCAAACCTTATGAGTTATGACAATAAAGTAAGTGGCTAACACAAATTTCATCACGATTTTTTTTACAATATTGTTTGTTTATATGAAGTTCGTAGCATAATAAAATAAATTGTTACACAAATAGTTCTATACAGGGTGATTTACTTAAGGTGTGACAAAAAACCAGAGCGTTTAGGTTTGGTCGAGGCAGTAAAAAAAATCCGTATGGCAAGGGACGTGTATTCCCTCCTGTTTAGGTGGGTGGGGCAATTTTCTAAAAAAATTACTTAAAACAGAGACAATAAATAAAAAGTATTGGTGGGGGGGATGATCTGTTCCCTACCATTTAGGCAGGTAAATCATTTTTTTTAAGCGTGTCTTAAAACACAAAAAACAACGGTAACATTTACAATGATCTGTTATATCTTTTTGTAAAGCCACAAATAGGACGGACCTAGGACTTTTTCCTTTAAGATATAAACAAAATAAAGAAACCAACTTCTTAGTAGAAACATCAAAAATCGAAGTTGATAGTTAAATTTCGTGTTAATTTTTAGTACGTTAAAGTATTACCATATGTTTGAGTTTTTATCCCACCAATCAACCTGCAGATCACCATATTGCAATACAACATACTCATTTTGAAGAATTTGATAAAATCTAATTTTTTATTGTTTTTACTTTTGCCTCCAAAATGTATAGTTTTTTTTTATTATTTTAAGCTTTAATAGCATTTTTAATATAAATGTATGTGTACACAAAAATCTTAAACAAGTTCAAGTACAGAAATACACTTATTAAGAGAGGTGACCTTCTTCTTTCTTCCAGCACTCCTCAAAGCTTTTACACAACATTAATGGACCGAAAAAAACAAATATATGACATTAATACTTAGAGCAATTTGTATCTTGTAGTTTTTTCATTATTTCAAAGATGTCATAAATTTTACTATTGTATATCTATGTATGTATAACGGAAAAAATCACAGATAATAATTATTATATTATGATGGGTTGGTTAAAAGTTGTAGCAATTCAATTTCTAGGATAAATAATGAGTTCATGGTCGTTTCTTTGAACAATTAGGTATACTTTTTTCAAAATAATGATTTGTATAAATGATCATTTTAAGGGTAATTAAACCTATTTTCATAGTGCGTGTGATTGAAATTTGTAAGTAGGCACTGATATTAAAATTAATTTTTATAATTTTTTAATATGTCAACATAGTGTTTTATAAACTGGAGCATTACAATGTAGAGTCATATATTTTGTATCTTTAATCTTAACAAATATTTATTTATACAGAAACAAATTACTTGATGTTAAAATATGGACACATTTCTTTGAAAGAAATAATAAATAAAATGATCGACTGGATCGCACTAACTTGCTTTTGTACACAGTACACATATCTTAGGTATTTTCATTCGTACCTTTCCAAATTTCAAAATAACTGCCCTTTGTGTAAGTACACAGTAAACAAAAACAAATTTTTTGTGATTGTTTGAAATTCAATTTTTTTACAATTGATTTTACCAACATGCGCAGAACTGAACAAAAATGAACACGCTAATGATATAACCTGTAATATATGTATACTGGCTTTCGTATAGCTAACACTTTGAGATAATATGTAGATATAAAAATGGTTTACTAATATTTTTATGTCGTTATCAAAAAAATAATAAAAAATATGCTATTGCTATTTTCAATTTTTTTTTTGATTTAATACAAAAAAATAAGAAAAAAAAGTTTTTAAATAAAAGAAATGATTTTTCTTTGGTTTTATTTTTTCGTAAAAAAAATTGTTTATACAAATTTTAAATGCAATATGTTGACTTATTTAGAAATCGCAAAATAATGACAAAATCAACCAAGCAAATGATTAGATATGTGGTAATATGCCTAAATATTCTTTTTGATAAGAATGTGGTATGCAATACTATCGAATTGGTATAGAGATGACAAGAACAAATTTAAATCAAAATCGTTGGAGCCGGTTTGGAGAAATGTTTTATGTCAGCTTCCCGTTCTAGATGAGCTAAATCGAAAATTTCAATTTGTCCTCTTGAGAATTATGTACATAAAACTGCCTCAAAACAAATTTGAAGACAAAATTCCGAACTCTCTGGCCTTAGTTCAATTTACATCAGGACGCACAGACAAACATACCCACGAACGTCTTGTCAAAAATCACTTTTATGGACTTCTCCATCGTCGTAATGTTAATTTTGATTAAAACTTTTATTTTTTTTTACCACGAAACCAATACTTGCCCTTTAGAGCAAGTTTAAATACTTGAAGGTACAATTCTCTACTGTACTCATTATGATTTTGATTATCTTTTGATATCACTAGTTTTCATTTTTGTTCAGTTCTGCGCATGTTGTCAAAATTAATAGTAAACAAAATTTAATTTCAAACAATCACCACAAATTTGTTTTTTTTTTACTGTGTATTTTGCACAAGGACAGCCATCTTAAAATTTCAAAAGCTGCGCATATGATAATACCTTAGATATGTATACTGTGCTTCAGAAAGCTTTTCGAAAAATTCGATTTTAAAATTTTCCTGAAGTGTTTTTAGAGAGCAGTCACACTATGAAAACGAAATCCTTTTATGAAAGTACTTTCTGAAAATAAAAATTTATAAACTATACATACATACATATACATATATATTATAGCGGGTGGCAATGGCACAGTGGATATAGTATTGACTGCTAACCTGGACGTGTGGGTTCGATCCCCAGTCTAGGTAGCATTCTTTTCTATCTTCCCCAACTTCAACTGGATGCCACCCGTGGAATTTAATTAGATAATTAACATCTTATTCTCAATCCACTGTGCCAACAAAAATCTTTCCTTTCCTTCTATTCCTTCTAACTAGTGCCGTGCATTCCATTTAAAAGACCTGAGGTCCTACAGGCATATAGTTAAAATTATTATTATTATTATTATTATTATTATTATTATTATTATTATTATTATTATTATTATTATTATTATTATTATTATTATTATTATTATTATTATTATTATTATTATTATTATTATTATTATTATTGTTATTATTATTATTATTATTATTATATTATACATATACATTCGAATTTGCAATTTTTAACCCTCTAAGATGCTTAGTTTAGCCTTAAATCGCGTTTATAGAAAGAAAAGGTTCATCTTTGGAGGTTGTAGGACGCAAAGTTTGGCCGCAAATCGAGTTAAAAGATAAAAGTTCGTTTTCCGTACAGTAAGCAAACAAATCTTTCTGAAAGCAATTTTCTTCCAGTGTTTGACGGCACCTTTAGGTTAGGTTAGGTTGTAAGGGGTGATGATTCGGCAAGCCGAAACACCTCACTCGGATCTCAATGCATCCATTGCGCTCCCCAGGATTTGCAAAAAGCAAGGAAAAGGGCAGGGTAAGGAAAGGAATAAGTGGAATATTAGGTAAGGGGGGCCTCCCTGAACCATCCCGAAATGTGAATGAATTTCAGGGTGTTCTTTAGTGGCAGAGACGAGATGTTGCCCAGCTCGTCGAAAAAGTATTCTCCGAGGGCTGTTTTTCTTTTTCTAGCTAGGCTAGGGTATTCACAAAGGAAATGAAATGAGCCCTCCTCTGCCTCTTCATCCTGACACCCTCTACAGAGATCGGATACGAGATGCTCATTCTGTTTAATAGGGTTCCCATCGAGTTTTGACCAGTTAGGATTCCAACCAATAGGGATAGTTGAGGCCTTATTAGTGCGTTTAAGTATTCAGTTTTTTTCCTAGAAATATACGGCCAAAGATTTCTGGAAACCCGACACGTGTCAATCTGTGACCAGCTATCATTGGCGGCTTCGAGGAAGTTCTGGTGAATTCTGCTTTTTTCTATAACCCCAGTGGCATAAGTACTGACAATTCAGTTCGGCTCGGATCATTACATGACCCGCCTTTCGCCAATTCGTCCGCCTTCTCATTCCCATGTATGTCACAGTGTCCTGGGACGCAACGTAGGGTTACCGTGTTTGTTGCGCTAAGTAATCTCAACTCTTTGGGAGTTGCGACAACATTCCACCAGTTTTGACTTTGTGACAACTGAATAGATGGGTTTGATGGCCGCCTGACTGTCTATGAAAATGTCAATGTTCTTATTGTTTACTAGCTCGCATGTGGCAAGATGTTTTGCTGCCTCATTAACTGCAAATACCTCCGCTTGGAAGACACTGCAGAAGTTCCGAAGCTTTATTGATTTATTTAGAGGTGGGTTTTCTGAAAAGATGCTTGTCCTTCGCCCGTCTTGGAACCGTCCGTGACAACCGATACATGATTTGTATTTATGACCCGGTTTTCCGTCCAGACATCCCTTGTAGGGATATCTATTAAGGCCACCGGATTAAAATCAATGTGCGGTATCATTATAGTCTGTTTGAATGTCTATGTCCGTAAAGTTCATAATCGTTATTCTATGACCAAAAAGGCCTCTTTTTTAGTGATTGTACTGCCTTAGTCGCAAAGCACTATTGGCCGCCATGTCCTTCGTGAAAAGGTCAATTGGGGCGAGTGAGAGAAAAGTTTCTAGGGCTGCAGTCGGTGTTGTTCTCATCGCACTGGACGGCACCTTTACCATAAACAAAAACCAAGACATTTAATATAACAAACATTTTATTTGTGATATTTATTTAATACAAAATAATATTTTTGTTCATAAACAAATACAAACCCTATAAATATAAATATTTGCGGTGAATTTAAATGAGTTTTTTGCAACCCTATAATGAATACTTGAAGCATAATAGTGCTTGTTATCTTATTACATATGCACTTATTTTCAAGTGTAAACAAGAACATATACACTCATCACCTTGAAAATTTGCACGACTTTTATCGAAAGTTAACAAATTAAATTTTACACATTAAAAATATTACAAAACTTACAAAGTTTTTAACGAATTCCCAGTAAAGATTCTACGCAATATCACGTGCAGAAATCCCCAATATGCGTATATACTCAGAAGTGCACTCTCACAAAACAGAGAGTCATATGCCAAACAAAAACAAAAAAGTTGCTACAAAACTGTTAAGTGACCCCAATACGTGATAACCATTAACAATCATAACAATGCCTTTATGAATAATATTGTAAATTTTATAATCTGTAGGCCATTTTTTAAAGCGTGACAAAAACTTTATTATGCTGAGCTGACAATTAACTTGTAATTCACTTGAATATCATCAATTAATATTGCATAACTCAATTAAATTTAACATCAACTAGGTACTGCAGATTCTACCCTGATTACCTAAAAATAAAACACCTCACTCCATACAGCCATAGCGTTCCCCTAATTACAAAAAAAAAAAAAAAACAGTTAATTTGGTACAAGTCTTAATTGCATAACATTAAGTTGCAGTTACTATATACAGAGTATAACTTCTTTAAAATTTATCAGAAACAGCATTAATCAAAAGTTAAATAATATTAAAACCATACTGCAGTGCAGTAGGCTGCCATACGTCATCAACTCACTTACACTTCGCTACTTTCCTTTAATATTAATTTTATTGCTCAAACGATATAAACTCGCCTTGCATTGCAACGCTATGATGGTTAACAGGTACCGTACCTAGTGGCCATATTTAATTTTTGTTGATCAGCAAATAGGCTTTTCTCTTCCGGATATCATTGCTATCGTTCGAATTCACTACTATCACACACCGATTGGTGGTAAATGCAACTGATTTTTTAAGTGATTTTTTCTACCTACTTTGATACTTCGCTGAACAGTTTACGGTCCGTAGGTATGGGTAACAAAATCGTACGATGCGAGCGTGGATTACACCAAAGAAGCTACAGACACAAAACTTATACAATAAAGTAAACCCCTTTGTCCTCCCCTCTTGATGTAAAAAAATTAAAAATGCTTCGTGAAAGTGGCATTCCACATGAAGTATTTCAATAATTTAAATTTACACCGACCGAGCGCGCCATGTGAAGCTGCGGTGATTTTTCTTCGTCAATTTGCAGATTTTTTTTTTTTAACTGACAGTTGTTGCGCTGAAGTAGACCATTTTAAGTATTTTGGCAAACATTGAGTTATGTTTGTTATTATAGAGTTTTTGGATTTTTTTTCTTCTGTCAATTATATGATTAATGGTTGTTCACACTTTAAGCGAGTGTGCGTCTAGACTAAGAGTGGTCATTACAAAGAGCCAGCAGCAACAAACAAAAAAAAATAGCTCGTCGACGCTTTGCATGATCTATGATGACAGTGATTACCTTGAACTTGACAGTGAACTATGAAGACTCTGAGAAGAAGAAGAAGAAGATGAAAAAAACACTACATTATCTACCACAAACCATCTTCGATATCAAAATTTACTTAAATAAATGTCTATACATATTTAATCTATTACCAACTTATTATATAATTGATACAAATTTTGATGTTTTTGTTGTTAATGTTGTTTTCGACAAACAATAGGCCACAGAGTGGTAAAACTATTTAAATTTTGCCGGCTATTTTGACATAGTAAACAGTTAGCACATAAAATTGTGTAGCTATAACTATGTATTTGTTTGACATATAAATTATTTTTTGACACAAGCGGATATTTGTATAATTAAAATGATTTTTTTATGTTTTTTTATATTTCAGGCTTTTAAATATTTTAAAATATTTAAATGTTCTTTATTCTGTTTATTAATTTATTTATTAATTAGCCAAAGACTTTTTTATTTTTTATCCCGGATTTTTATAAACTTTGACATTTTATAAAAAAACAAATATAATTAAT
This sequence comes from Melangyna quadrimaculata, assembly GCA_949320155.1. Classification (NCBI taxonomy): domain Eukaryota; kingdom Metazoa; phylum Arthropoda; class Insecta; order Diptera; family Syrphidae; genus Melangyna; species Melangyna quadrimaculata. The sequence goes on from OX439485.1 coordinate 22,448,984, forward strand.
GTCCATATTCTTGTTTTTGATCCATGATGCTGTCAACATATTTTTTTAATTTTGTATCTGTCATATTAATTATCTTACTTTGTACTCAGGCTCGTAGCCAGTTTTTGTTTTGTGAGGGGCTCCATGTATAGATGAAAATCAACAACTGGGGTCGTCCATATACTTTGTTTTAAGTTTCAATTAATAATCATTGAAAAATTAGGGGAATGATTTATTAAGGCATTAAAGAATTTTGTTCAACATTTAGGCATCAATATAACCTTACAGGTGTATAAATAATATAGGTAAATTGGACGTGTGGTGAGACTGAAATGATATGCTGCAAATAGGTATAAGTTTCATCTCAAAACAAAATTTCGAGGTATTAATCAAAACTAACATTACGATGATGGATAAGTCCAAAGAAGTGTTTTTTGACAAGACGTCCATAGCGTCGTCGCGTCTCGTCGGTCTGTTTGTCTGTGCGCCCTGATGTTCATCGAACTAGAACCTAAACGGTTGGACGGATTTGCTTTAAATATGGTACGCAGAATTATGATCTAAACGGGCAACACTGCCATAAAACAATTTCGGTTTTATCAAGTTTTCTCGAAAATGGGTCTAAATATTTTGATTAAACTTAATGTAGTCTCAAGAATCATATATATTATTTCTGTTGTAAAACTCCTTTTTCCTCATTTATAAAATAGTCAAATCCACTAAAATAGGTATCACTGAATAGGAATTTACACATACTCATGACATTGCACAAAAACTTTATTCTATTCTACAATATTTTCTATAAATTTCGGAAATTTCAAATAATTCAATAAATGAAAAATTTGACATAAAGAATACCTCACTTTTAACCCATTGAATGAGTGAAAGAGAAAAATATATATACTTTTGTAATTTAAAATCATTTTTTTTCGCTGCACCTTGAGTGAGTGGGGGAGAAAAATTCTTTAGTTCCACTATGCGTCCATGCATGAATGAAAGAAACATATTTATTACTTTTGTAATGTATAATCCTCTTTTTTCGCTTGCACATTGAGTAAGTGGTGGAGAAACATATTTGTTACCTACTTCTGTTGATTTTAATCTTTTTTCTTATTATAAAAAGCCGAATGAATGAATGAAAGAAACATATATATGTATTAATTCTTTAATTTAAAATCTTAGAAGAAGAAAAAGAGGAACGGGCATATCGAGGAAAAAGTGAGGGTTTTTTTCAAAATAGTGTGAGTTACACAAGCACAAATGCATTCACACAGGGTCGAAACGCAGTGAAATAGCTAACTGCTGGGGCCTCCAAAAGAATTTTTAGTTGTGCTTTTGAGAGATATATTTTTGAGATTTAAGTTTAATAGTAAAAAAATTTATTAAACTAAATAAAAAAGTGAAATAAATGTAAATATAGTGAATACATGAAATACTTCATTGAAAAAAAAATAAATAACATATGCGGTGCTCCCTTAAATCCTGTAAACATATCATGTGGAATATGAGACACAATCAGCCCATTTGATGCAAAAATTGTAAACTCCATACTATAAGTGTTTTTATACGATTTAACGCATATCTTTTAAAATAAAGTACTTTTATTTCACTTTTTTGTTTCTCTAAACACTTTCCTCTAGCTCGGCAAAATGACAGTGGTGCGTTCTTTTTCTATAAAATGTTAACTTTTGTTGTTGTGTAAAAAAAAAAATAAACGTCATTGTTAAAAGTGTAACACTGTGTAACATTTCGTATATGAACGATCAATGTAAAATATATTGTTGGTATGTCAATCGAAAGGGGTTGACCCATTTAGAATAAAAATAATCAAAGAAATTTTTTTATTGCATTAAATTTTATTAGAAAAATAGAAATTAGAAATATATTAGTTAAATATTTAAACTAAATTCTTCTAATATGTTCTTATCAATAATAAAAAGAATTTATTTATTTTGTTTACACATTCTATTTGAAAATTTAAAGCCTTATTGAATGTGCGAAATTTTCGCACGGGTCTTCTGGTAGTTTTAATATTTCTGTATACCAGGCTTTTGCCAAAAAAAAAATCGAACGGAATTAAGAGGTTTTTGTGGTTTTTAAGTATATTGCCTTTTTTTGACATATTCCTTAATTTCACGTCATTGGCTTGTTGCGCCTCCATTGGTCTTGTTCCGCCTCCATTTTTCTCCATACCTTATTTCGATAGACTACAATTTGCAGTACCGTTACCAGTTAGCAGTTACCGATCTTCCAACCTCTCCCCCTTTAATACGTACTGCGAATTGTAGTCTATCGAGATAAGGTCTAGAGAAAAATTGAGGCGGAACAAGACAGCATACTTAAAGCCACTTATAAAAATGCTGATGCATTTGATAAACAAATAACACATCTCGACCTGTGACGTCAGTGGTCTAAAGCGGTGGAGTGCGTAGTGCACACGACTGCTAAGACTGAGCAAATATGATATGCGTGGGTTTGAATCCTATGGTGTGCATAAAAAGTTTTTCAAACAAAATTGGATTAAAGCTCAGCACCACAAAAAGGAGACTGATGAGTGCAAAAGTGGCAAAGCACGAAATAGCTATATTTCCAGCCAAACAATTGGTAATAGCGCCTTTAAGTTGTTGTTGTTGTTCAAAAAAAAAGAAAAAAGATTTCGTTCAAATTTCTATTTAACATTTTTTATATTAAATGTAAAATTAAATGTAAATTTCATCTCGTTTTTATATTATTTTCTTGTTAACGATACACAAAAATATCATAATGAAGATGAAGAAATTTAAATATAAAAATACTAAATTTACTTCGGTTTTAAGTGGAGTGAATGAATATAATTTCTGGGTGCACGAATTTAAACCATTTCCCCTAGAATAATAAAATTCACAGTATCTTCTTGCTGTGATTTTTATAAAAGTCGGTAAAGACCAAAATTTGTGTCTTAGTAGGGTATAACCTGGGTGAAACACATTCATTTCTGGAGTTGAGGTCACTTGTACTTTTCAATTCAAAAATATTATAGAAGTATTACTTATGCACCGTCAATTTCCGGCAATATTTTAGTTTTTAGCTACAAGAGAGCATGTTACTGCGATCCAGTCGCGCATTTTTGATAAATAAAAAAAGTTTTGATATGTTAGGCTTGCTTAAAATCTCAAGCATGTTTTTATTTACACGAAACCAATACCAATCCCACAAAGAGCCATAATACAAGTATACAAGTGAATGATGTAATTAATTTTTTAAGCAGCATCTGCCCCTTCTAGTCCTCTTTATAGGATTCCCTTTCAATATAAACCTGCTCGTAATCCTTAAATCTAGCACAAATTTGTTATTCAAAATATTTAATAATCATTAATTTTCAAATAAACAATACCTGTAACTTTTGTTTGAGATAATAATAAAATTAATAATATTTAAACAATGAATAAATTAACACGCAATAATAAGCTGTTGTTAAAGAGAACTTGTTTGTGGGATTATTATTACCTATTACCACAACTGCGGTGAAACTGTCTTTTAAAAGGAAAATTGCAGTTTCCGGTTTCCCCAACGAAATAATACAGATGAATAATGGTACATTGAATGTTTTACACGACTGCTTTTTGAGTGAGGCCCAATGTTTGCAGCATTCTTTTCATCAACTGATGAATTCCAGCCTTTTATTTTGGCAGTTTAAAGGTGTCGTGAAGTACATTGGTGGGGGCCTAATTAAGAACTATATGTTTATAAAATTTTAAAATGCATAATTTTTGTTTGGGAAATCTGTTGAGGTTGAGAAGTGCGTCAAATTTCTTGTTATGAGGATTTCTTATTTTGTAGGTCAGAATGTAAATTTGATGTTAGAAGCCCTTAGAACCAGAAAATGAATCAAAAATACACTCTTAAGACGGTACAGAGTACATGATCTTAATTTAATTTGGGGTGCATTGACTTGGCATAGTATGGTCGATAAGTTAGAAAAAAATGCTCGAATTGACCAGAAAGTTTACAAAGAAATTGAGGAACATGTTATGGGAGTCTTATTCATTTGAAATCATGCACATTAAGTTTGTTTTTAAGGACGATAATGATCCAAAAATTCCTCAACAGATTGCTAAGAATATTCAAGAAGTCATTTTTTACATTAGACCGTCCAAAGCTCGGGCCTAAATTCTGTAGAGAACTTGTGGGGAGACATCAAGGGATCGTTAAAGTAAAAAAAAAATAATTTCGATCAGAATATTCTAAATATAGTTGAGGAAATCTGATGGAGTACACCACTATCAAGATTCCATGCCTTTCGCAAAAATATGCAAGGAATTTTGTGTGAAATTATAAAGAATTAAGATTTTCCTACAATTCACATTAACATATTAAAATTTCAAAGATTTTTAATGTTATGACAACTTTTTGTTTCTGTTCTTAATTATGTTGCCAGATGAAATACGAGTTAAGTTAATGTTTATTTTTTTGTCTACTAATTTAATCATGCTTTTATTTTATAAACATTACTCAAAGTGTATCATGGGCTATTAATAAAACCCATTCTCAACCTCAACAGATTTTCCAAACAAAAGTTATGCGTTTTAAAATTTTATGAAAATATCGTTCTTAATTAGGCCGCCACCACTGTATGTCTGGCGGCCCTGGAAACTCGGTGTATTAGAGTTTGCAAATTCTTACAAATTCATTTGAAATTGCTTTCTTAAATTTAACTTTAAATTCATCTTGTGCGTTATAAAGTGCTAATGTTGTTTATGTGGTGTTTTTTATCATCGAAAACTTAAGCACGTGTAGGGTATATTATTTTTTAATGTTTCATCAATTGATGATACAAAACAGGTAACATATTTCCTGTATGAGAGGAGTTACCTTTCATAACAAAAGTTAAACACAACCATTCAAAAATGATTAGATTAAATGCTTCATAATACATGCTAAAAATATATCTATTATATCTATATATCTAATTTCTATATTATGTACAAGAGAAATGAGGTCCTTGTGTGCACGCATAACTCGAGAATGGATCGTTCGATTTTTGGACTTGATGATTTCGTATTGGCCCAAGGAAGAACATAGGATACTGGAGGAAAATGCCGGAAAATTTTCAGGAATATTGGAAATCCGGGGAGATCCTGTTTTTAGAGAACGGATAGATCGATTTTCGCGATTCTGCGCTTGATGAATTCATATATAAGCCATAGAAAGGACATAGGATAATGGAGGAAAATCCCGTAAAATTTCCAGATAAACGGCAACGGGAAGATCCTGTTTTAATAACACCAGAAAGGATCGTTCTATGTTCATGATTTCGGAATCGATGGGTTCGTGTTGGCCCAAGGAAAGAATAGGGAAGGTGTCCTGTTCGTTTCATCATCAATTGATATTCGGAAATCTTCTTAATATTCAACTAACTGCTGGATGCAAAACAAAAACTCTTAGTTCTCAGTCGAAAATGACTGTATACTGAGAAACAATCTCATTACCATTAAAGAAAATCAGATGATGATCAGCACCCTAAATCGTCTTAAATAAGCTTTGGGAACATATCCTCAATAGCCAAGCCCAAGGATGTTCAAGCAGTTCTGGAATCTCTTCCAGCATTCAACAACAGTTATCTACAGTCATTAAACCACCTCCTGATTCAACTCTCTGCCTTACAACAATAAGGTCTCCCCAAGCTGAACGACACACAGTATTCTCCAAAAGCTTTCTTTGGAAGAGAGTGACATCAGCTCCTTATTCCACGCCAGTTCCACAAACTCGAACACAGTACGATGTCAACGTACAGTTGAATTAACCCATTCAAGGCAGGGAAGTATGTAAAGCAGCATAAATAGACAGCAACCAAGAGTGCTGACAACGACAATATTCAGAAATGGGTACAACCATCGAACGCGGTGGTGGTCGATCGTAACATATTGTGAATTTGAAATGAAACAGCAATGTGCATGCTGGAAATTATTATTTTCATTACATTAATGAAATTTAGGCACGAAGTTCGCCGGGTCAGCTAGTTTTATATAAAAACAGAAGAATTTGTTTTTCAAACTCATCTTATTTTGAAGCTTATATTATAAGTTTTTAATAAAATAACCAAAATGTTTGGAAGGCTATGTGATGTTTCAGGACGGTGTTCACATTGGACTGAATCCTCCGAATTTACAAAAAAAAAAAAAAATAAATTGGGTGGCACAACGGCTCGTGACGAACCAGGGCCTACTGACTAATAACTCGCAACCATTCATGTGTGCGCCTGTCGACAGGAATGGAAGGGACCTACAATTTTATACCGAATCCGAACGGCTAGACGTGAAGCACTTATTCGTGACAAGTTATACTCTTGGAGGATTTGCAAATTCCTCGCAAGAGATAACCCTGAAAAAACACTTTTTAGTTTATAGGTGGACGAGGCTGGGAAGTGAACCCAGAACCTACAGCGTGACAGTCGAACGCACTAACCATTACGCTACGGGCTACTACCGAATTTACAAAAGAGAACGTCAAAAAAAAAATCCACAATTTTTTTAATTTTTTTTTTAAAATTACGTATATTTCTCCCTTTCTAACTATGAAGTGGGAATGAGATAAATTTAAGAGAAGTCGAAAATAGTCGGAAGAGTCAGTCCAAAAGAGTATGGACAGATAACAAGCAGGATTCACCACTGGATCTTTCTGCTTTCTGTGTAGGCCACATCTTCAAAAAGGCATTCGACAGTGTCGATAGAAAATTTATTGGGCTTGCTTGCTAATATCAAGGATATATTATGATAGATCAAATGTCACGTTCTGCATAAAGGAGAAGACTGTCACCAATAATGTTCCTGTTGGTGATAACTGATAAGTGACTTACTGAACGTAGCTTTGTTCACTGAAAATGAAGGAATCCAACCTAAAAGATCAGAACTACGCGGATGACATATGCCTACTCTCTCCTAGGATCATGGATTTCAACCAAATGACAACAAGGGTGGAGAAGCTAGAAATCGTTGGGCCAAAGATCAATATGGCAAAACAAAAAGGATCAGCCTTAGAACTTCCTCATGTAGCTAACTAGATATTTCTGGTCAACCAGAAGAAATGCTAGATAATTACATGTAACAAGTGCGTTGGGGGTCATGCGATGAAATGAAACCCTCTCACGCATAGTGGAAGAAAAGCGGGCTGACCCAAAAGAACTCGGTGAAAAACCTGCACAACCTGGGTAAGAGGTGTAGTTAGCTAAGGGCCGACGATTTTAGTAAGTAACTAAAATAGTTCAATTGCTTCTTTGGAATCGCCTTGTCAAAATAAGTATTCAATTTCTTTTACAAAGATTAACCCAAAAGAATTATACAAAGGAATTGGAAGTGAAAATAAGTTATAACTAATTTAGTGTCCATATGAAATAAATATTGTCAAAATGTAGCAAGATCAAAAATTAAAATCTTACTGCAAGGTAACTTTTCAGATTGTTACCTTCAATATTGTAATGAAAACTTGCTAGGAATGTAAAAAAAAATCTAAAGATTATTAGAAAAAATAAACAACAATTAATCTTTTCTAAAAAAAACATTAGTTTTTTTTTTTTCCTCAAAACATCTATTAGTCTCTCATGGAAGATAATATAAACGTTTTGCACGTGACTTATTCCAAAATTCTTTTTAATGTTTATTATATTATTTTCAAGTTCTAACAATAGACAATCATAAACAATAAATAAGTTTTATAACAATTATACTTAAAACTAAAAATGTTTTTATGATTTTCCCGTGTATCCAATATGAATCCCAAAATGCATGCTTTAAGTCTAAGTAGATAATTATGCAAATTACGTTATAGTACCAAATGCTGCTGAATTATATTATATGGCGTACGTGCAAAATAATACAAATATTTTGAACATATACAACCCAGGTACTGGTACATATATAAGTATCTAGCCTCTATATGTCCAGTTTATAATTTTTTTTTTTAATGTTAGAGAAACTGTTGGACACATATTTATTACTATGCCATATACCTAAGATAAAACGCAATAAACATTCCTTGTAAAAAGAAATACCATTAATAAGTATAGAAAAGGTGTCTGCTTTGACGTCAGTATTTTAAATTTATTTTAAAAAGTTATGTGAATGAAGAGCCCATATTTGTGGTGTTTGACAGAGGTGCAGTCATAGAATTTGGGCTATAATTATTAAGAATTTTAAACAAGCAATATATATATGTGTTTATATAGGGTGCCCGGTAAAGAATGGATAAGCCTGGAACGCCTTAAAGTAGACAATTTGACCAAAACAAATATGCGTGTTAAATGCAGATATCAAAAAAATATACATAATTCACTATTGCATCTAGAGTATATACGAAATAATTGTTAAAAATCCAGCAATACAAGCGTCAATTTAGCGGAAAAGAAAAGTTTTCAAAATATGTAAAGCAAAAATAAAAATAAGACCATGTGTCGAGCATCGAGCAGATTTTTGATTAATTGCTTTTTTTATGATGTACGATACAAGCTTTTGACATCTAGAAAAAAAAAAAATCGGGTGGCACAACGGCTCATGAAGAACCAGGGCCTAGTGACTAACAACTCGCAACCATTCCTGTGTGTGCCTATCGACAGGGATGGAAGGGACCTACAATTTTATGCCGAATCCGAACGGCTAGAGGAGAATCACTTATTCGTGACAAGTGATACTCTTGGACGATTTGTCAATTCCTCGCAAGAGGCAGTAGCCCTGAAAAAAACTTTTTAGTTTTTAGGTGGACGAGGCTGGGAAGCGAACGCAGACCTCCAGCGTGACAGTTGAACGCACTAACCATTACGCTACGAGCTACTACAGTAAAATTCTAGAGTAAAATTCAAAATTGAACTTTAATGTTGGACATCTTGCAAGCGCAATATGTCCTTAAGAAAACACTCATTTAAGTAGATACTTAATTTTCCACGTCCATTTGATTTTAAATAACAAAACAGACCACAAACGGTAACAAAACAGTTTCTAATTACACAAATCAAAATAAAAAACTTAATACTTATAATGGACGGAGATAGCGCATACGCAATGCAAATGACAGCTATGTTCATCAACATTGTTGATTTGTATCCATTTGAATTGGGTGACGTTCGGGTCAACAAAATTTAATCGACTCTGTTGATCTACACGTCCACACCAACTTAACATTGTTGATCAACACAATGTGGTTGCTGTTTAGCACGCGCAGAAGGCATCGTGTTTTGACTCATATAATGTTAGAAATTGCTAAACGAAGAAAAACATGGAATTTATTCAATTCCGGTCGTGGTGTTTAAAAACGTAAAGTTAGACAAATAAAAATACACTGAACATAAGAATGCGCATATCTTTTGTTCTGTTCGTGATACATTTTTCTTATATAAGTTTTTAGAGGGGTCATAATGTTTAAAGGCATTTTAGCTTATTGGGACACCCTGTATTAAAACACAACAATCTCGTATATAAACTGAAATAGGTGGTATTTAATTATTTGTCCTGGGCCTCTCTATTGACAAAAAAAAAAAGAGTTCGGTACTTAGCTCTTCTGTTTTGAACTCGAAAAAGAATAGTATCAGTTAGGTTTTGACATCACAAAGTCTGTTTATAGGCTGGATTTTGCTTGTAAATTTTCCTTAAGGTCTAGAGCGTAGACATAGATTAAAATGTTGGCATATTCCACTCACCAGCGCTCTATCCATGTTGCTCCTTTTATATTTTAAACCAATTATTTTTAATTCCTAAAAGTTGCAGAAAAAAGAAGCATAAACAAAACATTTTAAGCTTCTCCGAACTTAAGAAAATTGGTGGAATGAAATTAATCGAGTCATTTGGTTTTCGAGACCGGGGTAGTGATAATTATCCGATTCCCTCAAAAATCGTCCGTTTAGTTTTTTTTTTATTTTGGCAAGAACCTGAAATTCAGCTTTCTTGCAATCACTTTAATCTTGTAAGACATATAAAGTTTAATCAAAATCGCTTTAAGGCAGTCTTCAAGAAATTTTGAAAAAAAAACGAAGTCCCTTAATGGCAGTTCAGCTACCCGCTTAAGATGAGCTTAAACTGAAATTCAAGTTTATCCTCTAGGAAACCACACGCTATGTATACTAAATTTGAAGAGTCCCGTTTAGACTCTAGCGCGATGACCATATTATGCCCAAATACACCATGATCGTTATTTTAGTTTTAAATATAACTTTAAATTTTGTTTTAAACTAATCCAATACTTTATAGAGTAAGTAAAAAGTGTTAGTATAGGAATATGGCATACCGGAATACACTGGCAAATGTTTTTATCAACTAAAATTTGTTTATATAGATGTTTTGAATATATTTTTCTGCAAGGTGTCTAGAATATTCTTGTACAAATCAAATCAGAAATTTATTTCAAATAAAATGCAGGCCAAACAAAATTTTACTCACAAAAATTGATTGATTATAAACAAAAAGCGTAAAACAAGTTTGGTACTCAGCTCTTTCGTTTGAGTAGTGAAATAAATTACCTAAATATAGAAATCACCAACTCTCAATTTCATAGAATTATTTACTATTTTTATCATGCATACAAAATTTCATAAGCTTACAATTTGAATTTGTAGGCTTTTAAGACCAGTTAAAATACAAATCAATTCTTAAGAGCCCCTTCAAAGTTTAACAATTCATACAAAATGTCATTTTTTTTTTTGTCTCAGAAGAGAGTTTTTATTATAAAATCCATGAAATAGTAGTACTTTGTCATAAAGACATATAATATACATAGATATGTAAGTCATTAGAAACAAGTTTACAATTAAAAATTAAATTTTTTTGCGTAACCTAGTTTTTTATTTCTCAAATCCAATTAGGGTCGTTGTTATATTTCTTTAAACTTACACAAAGTTTAAAATTTCAACTCTTTGCTCCTTTATAACTCACAAATGAATTCTACGCTAAGTACTAAGAGGCCGTTAAAATGTTGGGTCTACCGAACAAAATTGCACCTCTTTCTGTCAAAAGCCACATGTCACAATTATATTATATGAACTTTGTCTTACTTAACTTTAAACAAAAAAAAATGTCATTCAGTAAATCATACTCTAAAGTTAAAGATCTAAGCAGACACAACACCTTAACATTTGCATAGAAAGTTGATTGCTTATTTTCGCACAATAAGTTAGCTATCCCTATAACAATTACAATGTGACAATTTTAAGAGGTGAAATAAAACAGAGCTAAAAAAATACAAAAACCAAAGAAGCTCATTTATTAGTAATTCAAACTAAGTATCAGATTACTGTGAGATACATTCGTGAATTTATTTTCTTAAGTCACGTTTTTTTTGTTGTTATTATTGGTGTGTGCCTTCTGCTCTGTGTGTACGTTTTTCACTATTTTCGTATTACACATTTACAAAACACCATAAGAAAATGAGAACACTTTCACTTGATGATGTTAAACGGCCGAAACCACCAGCAAAGCGAGTAATAAAAACCGCGCCAATATAACGACATTGAAATATTAAACTACTCGTTTAGAGTTGCATAACAAAGCAAAACCAGAAGAAAAAAAAAATGTATAAATGTGTAAAAAAAAACGAAAGAGGTTTGCTGGGGTATTATAAGCTTTAAGGATACGAGTTGGTGTGCATCTCTGGGCAGGAATAATAAGACACTTAATTGCTTTCTCTAGTTGTTATTTAACGAAGTATAGTATATATGTAATGTGATGCATTGAAAGTTGTCGAATGCAATGAGGGAAGAAACAATACATATATTTTGCATCAATTATATGTTTTTTTGCATACATAGGAAAATTAAATAAAAAAAAGTTTTTTTTTGACTTTAATATTGAATGAGACTGAAAAGCTTGTATGACTTCAATAGAAACATAGACTTTTATTGTAGGTACTGTTTTGTTCTAAGAACTTAGCCTAACATTTAAGAGGGACCTTGGAAATCTACTCAAACCATAAAACCAAAATTGGATACAAATAAAATGCCACCATGGATCGCATGAACTTGCTTTTGTTGCTCAGGGCTATAATAATATGGCTAAGCATTCTAGACGCAAATAACATAGGTACTCATAAGCTGACAATAGACGGATTGAAAAAAATCAACTTCTTAGAATACACCATTATCTTAATAGGTTGGTTATAATATCGATTTTATGTACACTAAACTAAATACCTTTCAAGAGCAAATATAGTATAATCGAAGCTATCAATAAAATATTTTATGTGTAAGCTATAAATTACCCAATATTACTGAAGGTTATCAAGAAATTTAAAATATTTAGTTGAAAAAAATGTCTAGAAGATAATCGAATACTCGTAACCAGATATGTTTCTTCTTAATCGAGGCCTTCCTATCGGTCAATGGTCATATAAATGAAGAACAAATTTTGAGTTATTTAATAAAAAACATATTATTTATTAAATTAATGTTATAAAAAGAAGGCTTTTCTTCGTTTAAATAATCTTCGGTATGTGCTTAAATGCATTTCCGTTAATTTGTTTCATTAAGTACAGAGGACAAATTATTTATTATTAAGGTAAATCGTGTTTAATTGCTTTTTTGATTTTTTATATTATAGCAATTGGGTGCGGATGATCTTAAAAAAGACTATTGGAGAGAATTATTTTTTTTAAATATTATTTTAATCTGTTATGTGAGTATGTAATAAACCTTTAAAAGATATTAAGGTATGCATAGGTACTACAAAATTGAAGAAGGACAATTTATGTCCTCGATATTTTGGGGTCTATTTAGTGAGAAGGATATAACACAAATAATAATAATTTATTAAGGCATTTTGAATTTTGATGGTACACTTTCTGATTTAACACCTTGGTCGGTTCAAACCTAATGAAGAGTGACAGTTTGTAGTCATGCGACAGCAAAAATCATCACTGCTCGTTTATTAAACAAATCAATTTTATTTTGATTTAAATTCTGTCTAAGGCGCTAGTTATAGCTTTCATTGAAAACCATCATTAAAAATTTTGTCTTTCAATTTGATGCACTTAAAAAAATAAAACTGATGGCGTTTTGGTACCAAAATGATGGTTGTCAGTTATATAATTTTTTTAGTGAAAAAAAATGTTTAGTTTTCTTTACAACTTTCATATAAAATCATTTTTTGTTTTTCAATGATGAAAATCGTTTTCAATGAACAGCTGATATTTTGTTCCCAGAAGTGGAACACATTCGTTCCAATGAAATGCGTTCCTTTCTCTTCCTGTTCTCGTCTGTCAGTTTTTCGTTCAATGATCGACTTTAACCTCAAAGTTGTTTTTTGTATGGGGAATGGAATTTTCAACGAAATAAAATTTCATGATAGCTATAACCGACTTGTCAGAAAATATTCCACTGTTTCTCTGATTTGTGTTTCAATGATGGTTTTCAATGAAAGCTATAACTGGCAGTACAGATTTTGACATTTTTTTTGCTTTCCATTGAGAAAATGAATTGATTTATTTTTTTTTTTTTGATTTAAAATCAATTTTACAGATCAAAATTTTTCAGCTGCAGATTTAAAAACATGTTCAGTAAAAGCAGATCTCAGAGAATTTTTGCCGTTTCTTGTTTCTCAGCTAAAATTCACTGTGAAAATACTGAAGAAAACAAATGTTGGTTTTGCTTGCTCACCTTTTTTTTTTAATAAAATAAGAACATTTAATACAATTTATATGTTTATTAACTTCCCATTGAAAGCTATCGTTATTGGTGCGATTTGCCGAATTGGAAATTTTGCGACATATCTTCGCATTTTGAGGTCTCTATAAGTATCGTTTTTAGGAAGATGTCATTCGTCTTGAATATCCTGGGAACGGAAAAAGATATCGACTTCGTATTAATTCTACTGTACACACAATTAAAAAAAAATCAACCAATACTTTTTTTTAAACTAAGAAAAACAGTTGAAAAATAATTATCGTCTCAAATATTTCAAGAACAAAAAATAATGATTCCGAACCCAGTCTATTTTTTTTGTCTACGCATAATGACGTAGTCAACATCTTGTAATTTTTTCAGAAAAAAACAAAAGATACTTTTTTATAGCAAACAACATTTAAGGAAAACTACTAGAAACTGTTAAAAAATGTTCTTCAACTCGAATATCTTCAGAACAAACAACGATATTGGCTTACATTTTTTACGAAAAATATATTTCAATTAATTTTGGGATTTTTAAAACCACCCTTTGAAAAGATTCAAATTAAAATGTTGCCAAAGACGACTTTTCGAAAATGTATAAATTCGAAAATTTTTTAAACTCAAAACCGTTTCAAAATTAAAATTTTGAATCTTAAACTTAATTTATCATTTTATATTCCTTGCAACCATCTAATTTTTTTTTAAGTACACTCCCCTGATTTATTGTATTTTTTTTTTTTGCCAATAGACTGTTTTAAAATAATTGGCTTAAATACAGATCGGAACCAAAAGGAGTTAGGTAAAAAGTTAAATAAGCAAGACTCTTAGAATCAAACAGAGTTAAGTAGTAGTAGAGTGGGTAAGCGAAACAAAGAACTACACTCTTAATATAAACGCTATCAAATGGTATCCTGATGGAACGAGAACGTCTGAACCGAAACCGGAACATTATGCCATTTATGTCAGATAGCCAAGCCGCGCTTAAAGCGTTAAGCGTTAAGCGTTAACTAGTATGGGAAATACTTGGGGAGGTTAAATGAAATGGGCAGAAATAACAATGTCTCACTCTATTGGGTACCGAGTCACGTGGGTACTCTTATCCAAAAAAAAAGGAGCAACAAACCCCCTAACAGGGCCTGAACCCTATCGCGGATTACGTAAACATTTGATCAAGAACAAGATCAAATCAGAAGAGGTGGGAAAAAGATCAAACATCTGGAAAGAGCTCCCAAAACTGAGACAGGCCAAACTACTAGTTGGGAACTAAAACAAAGAACGGTACAGAGTCTGCATACTCACTGGACATGGACACTGCAAACTAAAGGCATCTCAGTATTCTTGGCTTAGTGTCACGCACTCGTACATCAAAGACACAGATATCTGAGAAAGAACTTCAAATACTAAAGTTTATCAAAAAACTAAATTTGTATAGGGTGAACGTTAAGTGAACAATTTCATTCAGCTCTAGATGGGGACACAATATATCAAAGGTCGCAGTGCATATTACCTGGAATTGATTAATTCATTACTAGGATTTTATAAACTATTCCCCAAAAAAAAAAGGGGTTAGGGGAGACTGAGTACGGTTGAAACAATTCAAATATCTTGCAAACACCGTTGGTGGTGGACGGATGGGTCTCAGAGACGCACGAAGCGGCAACAGGTTAAAAGATCTTCTATCTTGCTTCGGTCGTAGCATGCTTCAGTTTTCTACGGGAGGCCTTTTTGTTTTTTGACATCCAAAAGTAAGTTTTTTTGTTCGAATGTTTTCCCTATTACCGTGTTTTCTCTTCGTTGGAGAGTATTAAGTTTATTTTTGTGATCGCCATGAAGAGTGTAGAATGCAATATGGTGACTATTTTCGGTGTGTCAGTATTATTACCGACACTATTTATATTTGTTTACCTACAGGAGGGGTTGGGGACGGTTGAAACAATGTATCTGGATACGACAGTTGTCACCTGGAATATTCCGAAATAGTAATTTTATTGGTTTCTGACCAATCAAAATTGAAGAAACGTTTCTTTTAGTTTCTTTTATATTATTTAATGAAGAAACTTTTTTTTTTTAATTATTTCATTCTTATTGTTTTGTTTTGTTTGTTTTTTTTTTTATAAATATTGAAACACTGAAGACTAATAAGACTTGTCATACAATGTCAAAATTTACGTTGTAATTTTAAAAAAATCATAAACATGTATAACTATGTAATATTAAGCAATATTTACATTTGTTTCAACTGACCCCAATCACTGTTTCAACCGCATTTGTACGGTTGAAACAAATTGGATTTTTTTTAAATTTTATGTATACTTAAAATAATGCACATGGTTCTAAAATAACACTGTCCATATGTGGATAAAAACATGATCTTTCATTTAACATACCATCAACATCGCTCGGTGTTCAAATGGCAATACTATGAACGATATTAGCAAAATTGTTTCAACCGTACTCAGTCTCCCCTACTATTCTAAATAACTAAAATGGTTGTGAAGAGCACCAATGGGAAGTTACTAGAGTGGGTGGTACCCAGCCTCTTTTCACTAATTTAAATTACTATTCAATAATATGAGACTTTCATATCAAAAAAAAACTGTGATTAATCCTCAAAATGGCTGTCTTAATCATTGTAATTTTGACGCGGTTTGTATATAGAGTAAGGCTCGTTTCGCACCGAACGATCCCTCGACACGAATAGGTTTCATTCGGTTTGAAAACGGCATGTATTCGGGTCAAGGACACACAAAGTTAACGTAGCGTTTACACATATTCGGTTCGTTTTCGGTTTTTCTGATTTTGTTTAATACATTTTATTTAATTTTAATTATTAGTGAGTACAAACCGAATATGAACCGTGTGTGTGTGAAGAGGTATTGACGGAAACCGAAATCGAACCGAATACAGACCGAACCGAATGAAACCGAATGTGTGTGAAACGAGCCTAAGGAGTGTTTGTTTACTATTTTTCAATTTGTTGTCTTTATGAGAAAAATTTCCTTTGCTCTTATTTGACACTTGACAGCTTATATATTTCAGTTTATATTTAGATAATAAACAAACAGATGTAATGTGAAGACATTTTAGGCCTTTAAGTTCCCAACTAAAAGCTAGCTACCGTAAGCTGAAACTTTTTTGACTTGCTCAGTTCGAGTTAATTGTATTACATAATTTGGAAGCATACCAAGTAATTTGCCGTTGGAAACATTTTAGCTAATGAAATTAAAGTTTCACTTAAAATTATTGGATTTTCAATTCCTTGTTTGTTATCAATAGCTTAACAGAATAATTTTTGTTTAATATTTCATAGTAAACAGTTTCTCTAAAGTTACAAAAACTAATTAATGTTTATAAAATAGTACCTAACAAAGTAATTAAAAAAAGCATGAGAAGAATTTTTCCCACACAGCGGCGGCGGCGTAAGATCCCTTTTACACTAAAGATTCGTGTTTATGATTTGTTATTCTTAAAACTAATTAGGTATAACTTGTAAAGTATGCACTTTCAAAAAAAGAAAAACAAGTTATTAATTATCTTGACTAGGTAATGAATTTCTCTATAGTACCAAATGAGCAAACGTAAATTACACATCTCCTAGCAGCAAATTTAATTATTATTAAAGATTTTTAAACTGCTCATTATTTGTTTTTATGATCGCTGTGTTTAAGCAGAAAAAAAAAAAACTTTAAGAGGCATACATACACATTATATAATCTTAAAAATATGGAGCATCCTCAATAATAAACAAGTAGCTATACCTCCAAGAAAAACATATTTGGTCACGTATTATTAACCTACGATTAAAGTCTTACGTCTTTCAATTTTTGAGACAATCGTTCGGTTTTGGAATTTTAATTTGTGTAACTATTTTGTGTCTTCAAATGCCAGCAGTAACAACCAATACATAAAAACAGGTGCCAAATGATTTGAATAATTACAAAAATAATTCCACTTTGAATTTCAATTGGAAAATAGAAATCAACAACATCAATATTATAATAAATTGTTGTTGTGTATATTTGTGTTTGAATGTGATGAATGCGGAGCGTGTCCGTACAATTGTGTACTAGTATACTTACATACGTAAATGCACATAATCTGCACACCACCTACCATCAAAAGTATAGACATACTACACATGCAGAAAGTAGTTACTTTCAGTTTCAATATTTAAGCTGTTGTGTTTTTTTTTTTTGTCGAAGGAATCACATCAAGATTTTGGCGACGACGCGACGGACAAACCGACAACACTACTATACTTTTGCAGAGGTAACGTGTCTGCATGCGATGTGGGCATTATCAAATGTAGGAACAGAGAAAAATAAAAACGATACCAAAAGTTATATCTTCTTGAACAATAGTGGGTATTTAATTGGTTGGAATGAAAGTGGAAACAAAATATTTGTTATCTGTACTGGAAGCGTGTGCTTTCATGTCGTGAGGCTTTTTAAATTAACACTTTGTTTAATGCATTTTGAACGAATGTACATTTTACAGATATGAAACTTTTAAAGTCATTGTTTAATTTTAATTTGTTGACTTAAGCAATGCAAAGAGAGTGCAAAAAAAAAGTTAAGCTAAGTTTTGTTAACAATTTGAAGTACACTTAAATGCACTTTATACTATAGTTTGTCTTCGGAAATTAGCTTTTCCTGGGATGTATAGTACCTACTTATAACTGTTTAAATTCTTCAAAGCGGACTCTTTGCATATTTTGTAGTAATTTAGTTAAGTTTTTTAAAGGGTTTGTTCTTATTTATAATCAGAACAGTTGTGTCCATAAAAAAAATTTATTCCAGGTTTGCATGTAGGAGGTATTAAAAAAAAACACATATGTTCAATAAAAGGGCAAAAACAATGCATATTTTTCTGATACCTATATATTTCTGTATCCCGGACATGCAGCATGGCTTTAGGGAGAAGCACTCCACTTTGCATCCGCTTCTGCGAAGTTCCAGCTTGACAACACTATAGCGCTTATCAACTATCGTTTCACAGTTGGATGCTTTCTGGATGTCGAGGAAGCATTCGAAAGCGTATGGATTAAAGCTCTTATCTATAAGCTTCACCTATTACATTTACCCCCGTCACTTTCTTTTTTCTCTTCTTTCTTCTAGAAAATTCTACGTACAAATGGACAACTGCAAATCACAAGTGAAGAACATCAAATCCCCTTCCTCTACAGCCTGATGACATTTAACCAGCCTCTATGCCATCTGCATGCGAAAATCTCCTGTATGCTGATGACTCCCTTACATATCTATGCCACCTCGATGTATCCTCTGGTAGCCTAACGCAAAGTTGAGTACCACGTCAACAGATTCAACACCTTCTACTAAAAATGGGGCATCCGGATAAACACTTTCCAGTCGGAGCTTGTGTGCTGCAGGAGACCTAGTAGATGTTGTCGCAGCGCAGAAAACTCTAGAAGACTGGTTCTGAAACTTCCAGACGGATCTACAATAACAACGAAAGAGAACTTGAAGTACCTAGGCATAAGCATCGACTTCAACGAGTTCTTAAGTTTCAATCCGCACTCACGAAACGTGCTTAAAAAATCCAACTGGGCCTTCCACCGGATCCAACTATTGATGAGACGCAGAAACGGACTAGGGCAGAAGACGAAGATACTTTATGTATAAGCAGCTCCAGCGGCCTGTAATCAACTATTCCTTTCCAGTCTGGTTCTCCATTTCAAAGGCACCCATGAAGGCACTTCAAATGTTCGAAAGAAAGTTACAAAGGCTTTGTACCGGACTACATTTCGACCAGCAGGGAATGAGACATCACAGCAACGAGCGTCTTAACACAGAGGTGAAGATCATCCTCCTAGACAGGTACCTACTCTTTCTGGCAAAGAAGCTGATAGGACACACCAACAGTCACCCGAATCAACTGACGTGAAGGATAGCCAGCCACTGAGCAGTAACAACCCGAGCCCAGAAACCACAACATCATCACGGACAACGAGCAAGCAGTTTCGTTCTACGATGACATAGACTCAGCATATCACCGCGGCTAAATGCCAGCCAACCCATACTTACTTACTTTATATGGCGCTCACAGCCCGGGATGGGCTTCGACCTACTAACAAGCCCCTCCAGCCAGTTCTGTCCCTTGCTTCCAGTTGCGCATACCGAGCTGTTTGATGTCGTCCTCCACTTGTGTGCGCTACCTGTTACGGGTTCTTCCTCTGCTGCGTACATCTTCGGGGTTGGATTCGAAGACTCGTCGGGCAGGTGCGTTGCTGTCCATACGCTCCACGTGCCCCAGCCATCTCAGCCGCTGTATTTTCAGCTTTTGACCAGGTCAACGTCGCTGTATAACCCGGATAGCTCGTCGTTGAATCTTCACCTTACTACTTAAATGCCTTCGTAGACCGAAGAAACAGCAGTTGACAAGAGTAATTCTGCGCTTGATCTCTGCACTAATGTAATTTTGCGAGGTAATAGTGGAGACCATGTAGACAAAGTTCTTGACAATTTCGAAGTTATATCTGTCCATCGTGATATTTTGCCCGAGTCGACGATGTTGAGATTCCTCTCTCGATGACAGCAAATACTTCGTCTTGTCTTGTCCTCATTAACCACCATAATCCCCTTTTAGCCGCCTCCGATTCAATGCTCGCAAATGCGCAAATGCGCCTGCCACAGCCCGCTTCGTTTTGCCGACAATGTCTATGTCATCTGCATACGCAAGCAATTTAACGGATTTTTGATAAATTGTACCGCTGGTGTTGACATGTGCGTTGCGTACAATTGCTTCAAGAACGATGTTGAATACGTTGCATGATAACGCGTTGCCTTGCCTCAATCCTTTCTCAACATCAAAGGAATCGGTGGTGCTCTTACCGATTTTGACGGAGCATCGAGATTTCTCCATCGTCATCCTGCACAAGCGGACGATTTTGGCAGGAATGCCGATATATGAAATGGCCTTGTATAATTCGTCCCTTTTCACACTATCATACGCGACCTTAAAATCGATAAAGAGGTGGTGTGTATCGATCTGGAATTCCCGTTTTTTTTTTTAAATCTGTCGGAGTGTGAACATTTGATCGACGGTTGACTTGCCTGGCCTAAAACCACACTGATAGGGGCCGATCAGATCGTTGACAAAAGGTTTTAGGCGGTCACACAAGATATCCGACAAGATTTTATAAGTGACGTTTAGGAGACTATTTCCTCTGTACTTGGTGCATTTCAGAGCATCTCCCTTTTTATGGATGGGGCACACACACACTATACCGAGGTTCCATTGATTGGACAACCCATCCCCCCACCAAAAGCCCAAATTGACAACTAGGACGGAACACCCCGAGGGCCAAAGTCAACTGACTTTTAGATTTAATTTTTTTGCATGTTTTTGTCTGATATTTGAATAGAGAATTTCAACAATATTTATTATTAATTTGAGAAAGAACAATTTATGAAAGAAGTATAGAAATTTCGACAGCTCTTACAAGCAAAAAATATTATTACAGAATTAGAACTTACAAATATCTGAATAGAACAACAATTTTTAGAGTTTATTTTTAAAGGGGCTATCAGTGTATCGCTTCCAAAGGCTATACTATCATGAATAAATTCGTCTCCAACAAAATTGTTACCTTCAAAATGAACTTATACTCTTCTTCAAATCTCAATTTAAATATTTGAAATCCGTGGATTAGTTTTCGATATTTCGTTAATTTATTATTTTTAGTTTTCACCTAATCTTAAAGATTCCAAAATAATTCGAATTTGAGTTCGAACTCTTCTTGTAAATAACATTAAATAAGAATGAGACAGAGCGCTAGATTTGAAGAAGTTATGTAAAACAAAACAACATGGAATGCACGGGGTCAAATGTCTTGTTGAATTCCACCCATTAGAGCATCAACAAAAGTAAATTCAAAACGATGGTAAATCATTTAAAAAATTCATAGAATTTATAACCAATGTTAGATAAAAACTTGTAGTTAAAGTTTTTTTTTGTTTTGGTTTTAACCATTGTATTATACAAAACTAAAACAAAAACAATTATAATTATATGCAAAATTTAACGCAACCCATAAATATACATAAATGTTATAGTTTTTTGCGAAAAAAAATACAACTGAATTAAATATACAACAATAGTAAAAATCTTAATAAAGGGCTTTGTTTTGGATTAAATATTAAACATGAAATAATAGAAATAAACATTTCAAAGTGTTCAAAAATAATTATAATTAGGTTAAACAAAATTTAGCTGAGTTTTTGCAATCAAAGCTCTAAACAAACAATATATTAAAATATTCAAAGTATTTTAAGCAATTTTACTATGAACTAAAAAAGACACAAATAATCCTAATAAATAATCAATTTGAATTCATTTTGCTATCCGAAACATGTATGATACTGTTGAAATAGATAATACTGAACTTTATTTAAATACCTAAAATAATATATACGGATCTGATAGTGAGTCAAGGCATACTGGTTGCTGCCTAGTAGTATAATTTTATTTATTATTGAAAGAAATGTGGCAAGTGATTGAGTCTAAACAAATTGTATGCCGCCTTCAATAAGAGCGCTACAAAACGGTTTTGGATATCAATGAAATTCTTTATTCCTGTGAAAGTACGTTTGATGCCATTATGTATGGAACTCGATTTCGTTTGCATGGCCACCACGGGCACGCTTGCAGAAGTCCAGACGCTGAACCCAATTTTCGACGGTTTTCAAGCATAAATCGGCCGATACTGCTGCAGTTTCACGTTCGTCGCTGGCTTGTTGGCATAGACCATAGACTTGACGAAGCCTCACAGGAAATAGTCTTACGGCGTCAAATCGCACGACCGAGGCGGCCAAGCGACTGGACCATTTCGTGAGATAACACGTTCTCCAAACTTGGTTTCCAATAAATTGATTGTGACATTCGCTGTGTAGCTTGTGGCGCCGTCCTGTTGGAACCACATGTTCTTCAAGTGCATATCATCCAATTGGGGCCAAAAATATTCGAATATCATTGAACGGTAGCGATCCCCATTCACAGTAACGTGCCGGTCTTGATCATCACGGAAGAAGTACGAGTCCGCCGGCCCATAAACCACACCAAACCGTAGTTTTTTCGGGATGCAATGATGACTCATGGAGTACGTGTAGATTGCTGCCTGACCAAAACCGCATATTTTGTTTATTGGCGAAGCCATTCAGCCAGAAATGAGCCTCATCGCCGAAGATGACGTAGCGCTCTTAACGTTGAGGCCACTGACTCCGAATTTCGGTAGTAAATTTTAATAACTTCGACTCGTTGTTGGCTCGTATATCTTTCCATCATGAAATGGCAAACCTTACTGAAGAGGAATGTCAAAAGAGCGGCAAGAAATATGGCGTCGTTTGCTGTCCCTGTTGCTCTACTTTTGTAGCGTCCCTGATGGAAAACCCTTTATAGGTTATTCAATAGGGCTTTTTAGAAAAAAAGCAATATATCTCTGTCTCATAGCTTCTAAACGTCAAATAAAAATTTTGGGTTAATGACGTTTGAGTGCTTGGCGTTAATTGGATTAGTGGCGCGTTCTTTTTTGTAACTATGGTCAAAAACAAAAGTGGCAATGTCAAAATTAAAAAAGTGACTTTTTTTTAAGAACGATCAAAGTTAATAAAATGGGAAGGGATTGAACAAAAATCGAAAAAATAAGAAATAATAAACAAAAGACAAAATTTTGATTGCGTTAAATTTATTGATAAATAATTCACTACCAAAAATGCATGGTTCCTACAAATTAAATAACTATCAACTTCATTTTTGCATGAAATTGAATCGCAATACAAAACATTTCTAATTTGTTTAAGCTTTTTTTTGTTAATTTTTTATGAGCCACACATTTCTTTTTTAAAAAATTGACCCCAGCGGATGAATAAAATTTCGATGAAAAGTGAACTATTCAGAAAACAATTCCAAATATCAAATTCAATAATAAAACATTTAAATTTATAATTAATTATTATAAAATTGAAAACAATTCCAAATCGGAAGACGAAAAGCAAACACAATCTAACCCCAAAATGAAAACTCAAAGTAACTTTTTCTTATTAAAAGAACGATGAAGGTGAACTAGTTAGAAAAAAAAGAACGCATAAATGTCATTAACCCAAAATTTTGGCTGTCAGTTTTGAGTTTGACAATTCTGTAAAAATCTCCATCAGGTTATGTTAGTTGGCCGCATAGAAAGTATCTAAATCATAAGTATAGTTTTCTGCATTTGTTTGTTGATGATAAAAATCGGCAGCCTCACATAAATAAAATGGAGATTACATTTGTATTGGTTTTTACTTGATCTTCATGGCAAGTATTGGTCTCGTGTCAGAATATTCGAGGTTTTAATCAAAACGAACATTACGATGACATGGAAAAGTTGAAAAAGTGATTTAAGATGTATTTACTTCATGTTTGGTGTGAAGCACTTTCATGTGATTTTTTAGAAGATATATCCAAGTGCAACAACGATTTTCAAGATTTCTTAAAAAACGGCTATAACGATTTTGATAAGAAATCGTACATGTTATTTTCTAGAATATAGTTTTAATCATACTGCATACCAGATTCTTGTCAAAAAATCAAATAACGGTAATAAAGTTTTGAATTTTTTAAATAATTTGCCCTTTTATAATCAGTGGCTTGATGTGTCATAATTTTGCATTCCGGTATTTCTTAAGCGAGTAAAACAATATTGTATTTAAAATCATTTTTTTTACTTTTTGACTTTATTCCACATTTTTCCAAACATTTTTTATTTTATCCCAAAAACGATATTTTTCAATTCGGTTTTTCCTGATTTCAACAACATAAAAATTTGGTACAATTCAAATCATAGTCTTATGTTAATAAACTGCTTATTTCAACTGCTTTTAGAAGTCAAGTGTACGAAATTTAATCAAAATCGACGAAAGAAGAAATTTAATCAAAATCGTTATAGCCGTTATCGATGAAAAATAAGACCCTGATTACATTATTCGTTTATTAGGTTGTTTCGTCGTTTTGACAGATTGAGCGAGGGATATAGAAATATAGAGGAAAGGAAGTATCAAATGCATGAATAGAAAATTTCAAGACTTTTTCTGGTTGAACATTGACGTTTCTGATTTGGCAAGCACGAACGATTTGAACAAAAATGATTGAGTAGGAAAATTGTTTTTCGTAATTGAATATACGTAATATACGAGTAATCTGAGAAAAAAACATTTGTATTTATAACTACTGATTATTTTCTCACAAAACACCATGACTTGAAAATACGGAAAGAAAAAACGTTTGTATTTTCGTGAACCTTGTAATCGTGAACGTAGGTGTCTGTCAAAAAGAGAATTGACGAAAGACGAAAGGAACAAAAAAACGAACCGTATATAATCAGGCTCGAACTGTATTTCAAATACTCATTCTAGATAATCTAAAATTGAAATTCGAATTCACTCTCTCTCTCACAAATTTCAAGCTAATGCGAAACGTTCGCTAACAATTTTTTAAGCATTGGCGCATGAGTCATTTTCAGTGTTACAACTTGGCTAAAAACTGTATTTGGCTAATCGTCCTATCTCTAACATATTTCTAAAGTTAAAATCAACTAATGGATGTTTTATCTTTTGAGTATCGTACTTAATCCATATTCCACTTTGACGTTTATAGATGTTAAAATGATGACTGTTTGTGAATTTTCTGCACGAGCAGTCACTTTTTTTGACGTTTTCGACTTTTATTCAAAAAGTATATTAACAGCCTTAAGGCTTAACTATATAAACCTTCTTTTGCCAAAAAGCAAGATACATATATTACAGGTAATATCACTAGCGTTTTCATTTTTGTTCAGTTCTGCGTATGTTGTCAAAATCAATAATAAAAAAATTGAATTTCAAACAATCACCACAAATTTGTTTTTGTTTACTGTGTACTTAAACAAGGGGCAGCCATAATTTTGTACTGTGTGTTTAAACAAGGGGCAGACATCTTGAAATTTGACAAGCTGCTCCTGATGATAATATTATATATAATATATTATATAATATATTAAAATGTTCACTAAACAAACCTGCTTGCAAAAAAACACACGAAAATTGTTCTGACAGATAAATTAAGCACCATACCCAATTGTTTTTTTTTTGCAAGCAGGTGTCTTCAGCATAGATATTTATTTCTAACTTTTGTACTTTTGGTCTATGTAGTTAAATCTTTATTCTGCCAAACTCACTGATGCCTCACTAGTCACAACAACCTCATAACTTGTGGTGAACTAAGCACGCCTCATAAAAACTTAAAAACATAATGATCTGCTCCTTGGCAGATCACATCTCCCGTTGTTCTTTTTAGGTTTCTTATTAGAGCTTCCACAGAATACGAAATTGTGACCGCCTTATAAGAAACCTAACAAAAAATTGTGACCTGTGAGCCTTACAACGACAGAATAGGGCTGTTAAAATTCCGAAGATTTCAATTAACTATTTTAAAATTAAAAAAATGTTAAGTATAGCATCATATGTTCACGTTTTTATCCATTCGAATATTTCACTTTAAAACAATAATTTGTTCTTCCTAAAAGTAAGTAAAAATCATTTGTGAACAATAATATGGAACTTTACCAACTCGCCCAAAAAGTCAAAAGTTACATCAAACACTTGGCTGAGAGACAGGTGAGATTATGCCAAATAGCAAACTAAACAAACATTTTAAAAGAGTTTGTGGTTATGGATTTGATAAATTCTATTATTTATCAATATCATTAAATGAAGTTGCTTGTTGCATAAATTTAACTTTTAAAATGATTTCTTTTAACATATGTAAATATTCACACAACTTATTTTAGTTTGCTTACAAAAATAAATAACAAATGGCTTAATGTCAACTCTATCAAGTGCTGATTTTGACGTTTTAAATAAACGTTTTGAAAAAGCTGTTTCCAAGAAAGCCTAATTTTTTAATTATCACATTACATATGGAATGCCGCTCAAATGTTCATGTTCACTCGGGCGTATACTTAATATTATCATTTTGACAAAAATTGCGAAATTAAAAAAAATATGCAAAGATAAAATAAAATGCAGATTATTCAAATGCAATATTAATTTGAAGCAGTCAAGTTACGCACTCATTTTTGAATGACTAATAACTATATTCTGTTGTGATTTTGCGTGGTTTTACCGCATTTTATTATTAACATATTAAACAAATTAAAAAAAATTCACAATTTGAAATGCTAATAAATTTTGTCTGACCCAGTTTTGCACAACTTATATGAAAAATCAAGAAAATATGTATTTTGCAGATTTTGTATAGAACCTTCAAAAAAACTGTTATTTATTTTCATTTTGAGGAAGTTAAAAATATCAAACAAACAAAGAAAATAACAAAAATCGTCAGGGGCAGGTTTTTTAATGAATTATAGTAAGTTATATTTACATAAGGAAGTGAAACAAGCTATACTGATATTATTTATGTAGGTACATAATGCGTACATACCGCTACTGATGAAACTGAGATTTATGAGAATTTTGTATAAAATATTAATTTTAAATCACGCGTCCGTTTTTTTCTTAATCAAAATGAATTCAATGAACAAAACCAAAATCCAAATCATGGTTCAATTTTATATCAATGAATGAATGACTGAATATTTATGATATAAAGAACCTTCACACCATCTAAAATTGTAAGACATAAAATACTCTGGGTGACAAGAAGGTGCTTGACAGTAAAATTAAAATTCATTGAAATTTATTTTTGTTTGTTTTAAATGTAACATCATCGATTAGATGATCATCGATTAGAGTAGTAGCCCGTAGCGTAATGGTTAGTGCGTTCGACTGTCACGCCGGAGGTCTGTGATCGCTTCCCAGCCTCGTCCACCTAAAAACTAAAAAGTTTTTTTTCAGGGCTACTGCCTCTTGGTAGGAATGGACAAATCCTCCAAGAGTATCACTTGTCACGAATAAGTGCTTCTCGTCTAGCCGTTCGGATTCGGCATAAAATTGTAGGTCCCTTCCATTCATATCGAAAGGCGCACACACGAATGGTTGCGAGTTGTTAGTCACTAGGCCCTGGTTCTTCATGAGCCGTTGTGCCACCCGATTTATTTATTTTTATCATCGATTAGAGGATAAATTTGAATTTAGTGGAGATGATGAAGTTATTGTCAAAATTTAAATGTCCTATTTTTTAATCTTGATTTAGTTCGTATGTTTCCAAGTAAAATTAATCATACCTTTTTAATAAAACTTATTAACTGATAACTAGAAAAACTTGAAAAAAGTTAGAAATACTTTATTAGACCTTCGTTTAAAATTCACTCTACTTTCAAACCATGTGACTTTTTTTTTGTTCTTCGCTTCCGTTTGTTAAATTTGTATACACTAATTTATAACTACCACACTGCGTTTAAAGCGCAATTTTCATCAAATTTTGTGGAACATTAATTTCCCCCCAAAATAATACCAGCACATAACTTGTGGAAAGATCAGCATCATAATGAAAATGAATTGAAGACTTCTATTTGACCCACACAAAATAAACCACATAAAATATGCCGCCATCACTATTGCCGCTGCTGTTGTCAGTTAATCGCAAATGCCGACGTTTACAAATATACACAAACGTGTTGCAATTAATAAATGTGCGGCAGAGACATCATTTCATCTGCCGGCAAAAATTGTTAAGAAATCGGTTAAAAAAAAATAGAAGTATAAAGATTTATTTGCATTTTAAATTATTATTAAGATATGGTTGTTAATGTCACGCTTCACCTTCATATTACATGTACACAAATATCGATGTTCATTTTATGACACGTTTGACATAATCGTCATTTTAAACACAATAAACTGACATTTCTATTAAACTAAAAAAAAATATAAACATCATTATATGCATTTGAATGACCCAGTAAGAAGGCGTGTTTGTGGATTTTCCCAAACTGTCGCTGCAACAAGATTTCACTCTCTGCATAAAAACTAACCATCATCAACTGTCAACAGTCAACTATGGACTTGCCGACTAGCAAGATAATGCGTAAGAGAAACCATGGTGCAGTGGTGAATAAACAGGATTTAAATCCGTTTGCCAAAAAAAAAAAACATGGCATCCGGTTTTTTTTTGTAGACATCTCGATGGTGCAGAAATTGAATTTATAAAACTCAAACACAAAATTTAATCAAACCTTTTATTTTCTTTTGGTGGTGCTCCTTTGTTAAAACTGCAGATTTATATTTAAGATTTATCTTCAAGTTGCAATTTTCTGCTTATGAGTAACCTGCTCAATTCACTTAATTTTTTTTTTGAATTTATCTTGTTATTCACACTCACTTTGGGACGGACCGTACGATCATATAACAAATAAAAGGGTATAGGTAAGGGCCTGAATTCTAACGGTATATTTATGCACTTTTGTGTTAGTTAATAATCATTTCAACTAATTTTCTTTTTTTTTTTCTTTTTTTCTAATTTCACTTAGATTTGGTTATGAAGCTTTGTTAATTTTGATCACACTATTGGTATCTTTGCGCCTTAACTTATCCACGGAATAAGGGCAAGGTAACAAAAAAAAAAAAACAAACGGAGAATTGAGAGTTAAGATAATTTTGCACTTCTATTCTGGACGAACATTCGACTACGACGGTTAACAGTGGTTTGACTGCAATCGTTCAATAGGTAAGATAGAGTAGCGATGAATTTGTTGAGACTTGAGCCCCCTTTTTTGGTGCCACTATACCTCGTTTCGCAGAAAGTAACTTTTTGTTGTTGTTGTTGTTTTTATAAAGTCGTTTGCGGTGGGTTTATTTAAGTGGGGTTTATGTAAAGCTGTTTTTAACTTCAACAAAAATCAACCACGACACGAAGAGTGGCAAAAAGAGAACGACTTTAAGTTAGTAGAAGCTTGTGGAAGTAAGTAAAATATAGGAGTTAAGAGTAAGAGCTGACGAAGCTTTTAACGTTTTTTTTTTTTTGGTATCAACTTTAATTTATAATTAATGCCTGTATCGAATTTAATTAGTTACATATGTATGTATACCTTTTTTGTGAGCTTAGATGTACAACTTTAGTTTAATGACTCATAAATAGTTTTTCTTGTTAGTCAAGTACACAAGTCTTATAATAAATTTGATCGTTGATATTTCGCAACACGCTTGGATTTGCCAAAACCAAATCGAATTAACTTAAGTTAAAGGTAGGTATATACATACATAGGTATATGTATTTTATATAGAAGAATGTTTTGTATTCGTTAAAAAAAAACAGTTTGTAAACAAAAAAATACTTGTCCTGAAATATGCAGTGACTTAAAAACTCTCCTTGGCCGATAGGTATATTCAAACTCAGTATTTTGGTGCAGAGGATAACCGTCAAGAAGAGTCTTCTTTCTTTTTGATATGCCTTATAAAGCTATCGGTGTAGGGCATTTTCGTGGAAATGGGTGATTTCGGTAAAAGACTCTTTCCTGTGGAGCGTAGAAAAAGCGTTACAATTTAAAAATTATACAAAACTTCAAGTGAAGATTTACCATTATTGATTTTGTTGATTTTATCTTTTTAACGGATCATTTTCAAAGCGTTGAAATTTTTTGGGATCATGTAGGTATGTACCTAGTAGAAACTTAGTAAAAAATGGGCACGACTGGATCGCACAAACTTGCTCTCGTAGCTAACAACTTTAACGTAGCTTCAAGTTGACAGTGTGCATATGTATAAAATTATGATATCATGAAAAAAAGTTGTAAGAACACAAGTTAAAATATAAATTTACTACTATAAATTACAATTAGGTACTATAAATTATTATAAATGTGTTATTTTAATAGCTAAAACTGATAGAGCTAAAAAAAAGTATGCCATCTGATTTGTTTGATTAATATGAATTTATGAAAAAAAATTTCAAAAATCGTTAGTGTGGTTTTCTTGAAAAATTAATTTTTCATGTATAAAAATTCTTGAAAATTTTTAAAAATAAAAAGTTGGCACACCAATTTTAGAACTTAATAAAATACAATTTTATACAAAATTAAAAAAAAAGTATTCATCGACCGGTTTGCAAGATATTGAATTTTCAAAAAAAAATTCAATATTTTTTTAAAAATAAAAAACTATTTTTTCGAAAAATTATATACGCAAAATTGTAAAAATTGTAAAGGACCTCTTATATAAAAAATTGTTTGAAATGGGTGTAGCCGTTAACGAGAAATTTGAAAACTATAAAATCGGTTCTATGACAGGTACCGTTAATAACCGTTATATTTTTTTTTCTACCAAAATATTAATTGTAGTAATTATAGTAGCTCGTAATTTTTTTTTTTTTTAAATCGTTACAGTCGTTCTTGAAATAAATCAATTTTTGTATATTGACAGGTACCGTTATTTTTTGAGCTAACAAAAAATTTCAATTTCCCCTCTAGAAAATCACCTTACTTAATTACATACTTACTTTACTTCAGATGGCGCTCACAGTCCAGGGTGGACTACGGCCTCAAGCAACAAGCCACTCCAGCCAGATCGGTCCTAGCTAGCTGCCTCCAGTTACGTACTCCAAGTTGGTTGAGGTCGTTTTTCACTTGTGAGTGCCACCTAAGGGGTGTCTTCCTCTGCTGCGCAGACCATCAGGGGTAGATTCGAAGACTCGTCGGACTGGGGCGTCAGTGTCCATACGCTCTACGTGTCCCAGCCATCTCAGCCGCTGTATTTTTAGCTTTTTGACCAGGCCAACGTCGCTGTAAAGCCCATAAAGCTCGTTGTTAAATCTTCTCCTCCATACTCCATCCATACAGACTGGACCGAAAATCACCCGAAGAATTTTCCTTTCAAAACACCCAAGCAGATTCTCATCCGTTTTTGACAGGGTCCATGCTTCTGCACCATACAACAGGACCGGGATGATTAGGGTCTTATATAAGGTCTCCTTGGTTCTTTGAGCGAGGGCTTTACTAATCAAATGACTTCTTAGCCCGAAGAAACAGCGGTTGGCAAGAGTAATTCTTCGTTTTATCTCTGCACTAATTTCGTTTTGCGATGTTATAGTGGAGCACAGGTAGACAAAGTCCTTGACGACTTCGAAGTTGTACCTATCCATCGTGACATTTTGCCCGAGTTGACGATGTTAAGATTCCTTTCTCGATGATAGCATATACTTCGTCTTGTCCTCATTAACAGCCAAACACATTTTAGTAAAGTAGTTGAACAGACTTTTGAAAAAATTGTACCTCTGTTGGTGACTTGCAAGTTGCGTACAATATTGCTTCAAACACGATGTTAAACAGGTTGCGTGATAACGGAATCACCTAAGAACATTAATGGTTAAGGCTGCAGGTCAAGGTACAGACAGACAGAAGGACAGACAGACGGGCAGACAGACGGAGAGACAGACAGGCAGACAGAGTTGCGAGACCCACTTTTTTCGTGTTCTCTATTATCGTTATGTTAGGAAAAATTATTAGCTAGATTTTTTTTTTGCACGAATCCAAAACTTGCCCTTGCAAAATACAGCATTTCAAAATTAAGCGATACGAAAAAAAAATAAAACAAACACTACTTGTTATATTTTTTTTTGTATCGCTTAATTTTGAAATGCTGTATTTTGGAAACCATTCGGTCTACAGACATAGTTTTGGGCTCAAATTGGAGCAAAGTAGGTTACTTTAAATTCGTAGAATAATGTTATTATTTAAACTTACTTCTTAACGACTAAGGCGCCAGTTATAGCGATAATTAAAAACCATCAGTAAAAATTTTCTTTTGGATTATTTGCTGTGTTAAAAAAAGAATTGAAACATTAAAATGGTACGAATCGATGGCAAATCTATAAAAATATTTTTTTCTGCCAAAAAATAATCCCAAGGATGAATAATTTTTGTAAAAAAAGCATTTATTTATTTTAGGCGCCAGTTATAGCGATAATTAAAAACCATCAGTAAAAATTTTCTTTTGGATAATTTGCTGTGTTAAAAAAAAAAATCGAAACATTAAAATGGTACGAATCGATGGCAAATCAATAAAAATATTTTTTTCTGCCAAAAAATAATCCCAAGGATGAATAATTTTTGTAAAAAAAGCATTTATTTATTTTACTGATGGAAATTCGTTTTACTGAACAGCTGATTGCCAGTTCACAAAAAATGGAACATTTCGTTTCAGTTTTCTATGTTCCATTTTTTACTGTTCCATTCATCAGTAAAAAAATTACTGAAGCATTTTGCATCATTAAAAATAAATAAAAGATTGCGGCTGTCGGTTTGACATTAATTTACTGATATAATTTTACTGATTGCTATAACCGCCCGTACGTAAAAAATTCCAGTTTTCACCTGTTTCAACTTTTACTAATGGTTTTTAATTATCGCTATAACTGGCCCCTAAAATCGCCAATAACTGAAATAAGCGCGAAAAAGTCGCGGTTTTTTCGATTTTTGACCATGAAGCGGTCGACGCTCGAGGTCGAAAACTTAGGTTATTTACTAGGCCAATATCCTAAACAACTGAGCAAAAAATCAGAAATACCTGATTTGACGCAAACGGTGCCTTCCATACAAACGACAAGGTTACTGGACTGCTATGTATATCGCAAATAAAAATCGTGTTTTTTGAAACGAGTTTATCATTATCTGAAAGAGAACTATTAGGAAAGCTCAAATTCAAATTTTCGGGACGCCCGCAATACCCCTGGGGAAATCCATCATTTTTGAAAACGCGAATTGGTTTTAGTCTCCAAAACTATTGGTTTTAGTTGAAAAAATGTTTAGACCAAAGTTCGTGGAAATATAATTAACTTTCATTTTACACAATTTTTTTGTCTGAGTAGGCAATATTTTTGGGGTTATGTCTTCTAAATGTTGGTATTTTTATTTTTTTTACTCACCTACTAAATGGTGGTTGGTGGTAAAATTCCGCAAGAAATAAAAAACATCTTCCACATTTCAACATCAAATGAAAGGTATAAATTTATCATAGGTGTGCGAACATTTTTTGGAAAATGAGTTTGAATCATAAAATGGCCAAGATGGGGGAGAGGAAGTGCTCTGGTAAGGTATACGCCAATTTTATTTTACAATAAATGTTTGTGTGGCCAATCCCTTTGGCCTTATTATAGCACATTCATTAATAAAAGACACATTCTTAGCAAAATTAACAAAAAAAATGAGGGAAGTTGAATTTTGGGTTATACATATGTAGCTTTTTTTTTTGTTGTTCTAAGGAAACTGTAAAAAGTCCTCATCGATATTGACTAAATTGACTGAAGAATTGAGGATGTTAACAAATGTTTGTGCCAGTTTCGTATGATATGGGTACTTGGCCTGCCAAAGTGCATGCACTCGATCAGCCATCAATAGTTGTTTTCTAAATATTTTTGTTTACCCTTTTTTAAGGTATTTTTTATCGAAACTACATTCAAAGACCAATCAATTCAAAGTGTTTATGGCCCTCATTATGAGTAGTGCATCGAATGTACGACTGGATTCGAATGTTTTTAATTCGACTAGATTTTGACACATTGAGCGAATAATACGTACTCTGGTTTTCGACCAATTGTGAATATCCACAGTTTTGTATTATTTTACATCAAAGCACGAAGACAAATGATTCAATTAATAAATTATTGCGTTTCTCCAAGATATGACAGTGGGCTCTTCAATTAGACTGTCATATCCTTCAGTTCGAGATCATCCGAGTTTCGGATTTTTGGTAAGTTTGGTGAGCTAACTCGTGTATAAGTTTAAACTAATCACGAAAAACTCGGCAAATGATAACCGTGTTTTCATATTGACTTTGCAACTTTATTAACAACTCTAATATCGGTCCGCCACTATGTTTTCAACATTGTCAAGTCCTTAAGACTGATCAACTCTATTTTGAATCTTTTGAATTATCTTTGAGTCGTCTTCAAGAAAATGTTATTTTCATGCTTCGCCTCTTACTCTATTCAACACGCTAAAAATTATAGGTTATGAAAATGGACTTAAAGAGTATCTCAAAAAATTTGTATTTAAAAAAAATACTGTTCAACAGACTTTTAGCCGAGTTCTTTTGTCACAAAAATACTCCTTGATATTGAGTTTGTAGCGTTTACAGTAAATAAGTTATAGTATACAGCAAACATCGATAGTTAAATACTCCAAAATATTCAAATGGCCACATTATAAATTTGGAGTAGGCACTGAAGACAGATTTTACTTTTAACAAGCAATTAGGTTTGGTTTCAAATAGAAGTTGTGGTGGACAATTTTGTAAAAGATTTCATTTTCACTCTAATTGTTATCGTATGTTCTACTACTGATTTTTGACAATAATTTATTGAACAAAACTAAAATAAATTATCCTGCAGACGACATCAAACTTTATTTGCAACTTAACAAACATTCTTGCACTAAGATAGGTGCATATCGCCTCAGTTTCATTAGTAGCATACAATAATCGTTATTTTTTAAACAAAACATGTCGCAGATAAATTCAAATTACATCGCACACATTATTATTATATATGTTTCATTAATAATTTCTGATGCGTAGTTTTCAGCTCCCCCAGCAGTCATCCGAAAGCTTAATCTTTACATGGGTTTCCTTCTGGACGCCCTCAAACTTTTTTCTATTTCAAATTGTCGCAAATCTGTGCGCTCCAAAAAGTCTTGTCTTTGTAAATAACTGTAAAAAAAAATAAGTCATATTTAGTAAGAAGTGTAAGCGAATGAGAGCTCTTGAACTTACCCATCTTTTCCTTTATTGAACGTCTGTAGGTCTTCATCAATTCCTTCTGTCGTCTTAAAACTATCCCAGTCAAGTTTGCTCTTCTCCAGCACACTTATCTTTTTTTTCTTATCCAGTTGCCCTAAAATTGAACCCAATCCACCACTTGCCGGTCGCTTAACAGATCCTCGGGGAGCTTGCGAAGGAGCTGGCGCTTTACTCGAGCCGTTCGATTTAATACTATCTGCACTTACAGTCTTCTCTACGATGACATCCTCACCGGCGAAATCAAAAATCTGTTTGATGACAACCTTTCCTGGTTCCTTAGGAGGGACCGGTGTTTCTTTTTTCTCGATAGGTCTGGGGGGTTCTTCTTTTTCTGCCAATTTTGTACTTGCTACTGCTGGTTTGCTTGTTCTACTTGGGGTAGTTGTTGGAATGTCACTAAGGAAGTCCGCCCAAAGAGCGTCCTTTCTGCTCGGATCCTCTTCATCCGAATCGAGTTCGGTCTTTTCTATAGACGATTTTGTGATTGCTTCTGACCGATTCCGTGTCGCTATAACACGTTCTTCTTCCTCCACAACTGATTCCTTTTTAGTAGTTTTTATGTGGGGTTGTTTGCTTTGTTCTTTCTTTTTTGTCTTTGATTTAGTTTTCTTGCTGGCAGGTACATCTTCATTGTCAGAAACTGGATCGTCTGAATCTTCCTCACTTGGGGCGTCGGAATTATTGGTTTTGTCCGGACAGAAATCTTCGTCACTTTCATCACTGTCTGAGGCGTAATCTTGTTCTTCTTTGTTCATTTTTGTAGGTAGTAATTCAAATAGAAAATTTCACTTAAAACTACTGGAATAAATATTGAAATTAGTTTAAATTTGTTTAAATGAAAATGGATTTTTCCAAAGAAAATGCCGGGTAAAGGATGGATTCGAGGGAAAAAATGGTAGGTAGTAGCAATGGTAGGTAGTCTAGCTTTGGTTGGCTGCCTTTATTGTGTGCGGCGATGTCATCCATCCATCTGTCAATCGAACCGACAATCTACTACATTCTAGTTACAGGAGTTGCCATGATATGAGTTTATTACAGACGCGTATCACGAAGTATAGATCTCACGCCGTATTTGAAGCAATTAATTGCAATAGCAGAGGAAATTTATTTCATTTTCAATTTTGCCAGGCAATTTTAATTCAATTTTATTATCAGAAATATTCCATATAGATCGTCAAAGAACGTCCATTGCCTCAACAATACTAGATCTTTATGGTGGATTTATATGTATCTTCGTCTGACTTCTGCAAAAAAAAAAGGGGATGCAAAATTAAAGATTGCATTTATTGGATAGAGGGGGAACACCAAAATGCAGAAGATCTTCATACATGCAGATTATAGGAAGTGCCATAATGCATATATAAAGACGAACATCTTCTTGAAGGTTCTCTTTCACACACTCGGGTGTCTCTGGCATGCATCTGTCCCGCTCTACTTTTCTTCATATTTGCAGACATACATGTACATACATGTAAATATATGTAAATCCAGCATTATCGGGATCCAGTTTCATGATCCAAAAAATTAGTTCTTCTGGTGGGTATGAGGCTTTTGATAACCGAAAGATTAGTTTAAAGAAAAACATAAGGAAAATCCTCAACGATGAAAAGCAATCACACCGATTACAGAATCCGCTGTATAAAATTGCAGGATTGTCGGTAACGAAGTTTGATTATGATATACTCAGCCCATTGACATTCCATATAACTATTGACATTTCAAATCCACACCAAAGTCGTTACGGATCGAATCAACTCACTGAGAATACAATTTTTTGGATTCTGTAATCGACTTGAATAATTATGCCTTTAAAGGCTCTCCCAAACCAATGCGGAACATTCGTTGCGGCGAAACAACATTCGCATGTCAAAATTTATTTACATGGTGATATATGAGAGTGCCCACACCAACGCGGCGGAGAAACATGAAATAATTTTGAGTGACGAATGTTTTTTCGCCGCAACGAATGAATCAATGCGAAACATTCGGTGCGGCGAAGAAACATTCGCAGTTGGTGTGGACACTTTCATTTATCATCCTGTAAATAAATTTTGAAAGTAGAATAGGGGTATTAACGATCCGATGCAACTGGTCTAGTATCATTGCAAAAGTGTGAAATTCAAAAATGTTCTTGCTCTATAACAACGACACTGCCTTAAATCTTGCAACAGTTTTGCATTTTTGCTATACCTTAACCCCATTGCAACATGGAGTGTAAAATTTGCCTGGTGTCGTTGTCAGTTTGGAAGATAATTTTTCAATTTTACACTTTTGCAACCAGTTGCATCGGATCGTGAATACCCCTAATGTTTCTCCACCGCGTTGGTTTGGCACTCTTATTTATCACCATAGAGTAAGTATACTACCTAGAGGCCCGACTCGTACCCCCCTTGCCTTAAACACCCGCAAAATTTATTTGAGGTGAGTAAGAGAAAACTCTCTTAATCTACTCTTTTTTTCCTATCCGTGAATCCCTGTGAGTGGTGGATTAAAAAACAAAATGGCGAAATTTGCTCAAACTGACAGGTAAGTTTTTTTGTTGGTTTATCAAAAATGACAGGTCTCAAAAAAAAAAATACGTGAAACGTGAAACTCGTGAAATAAGTTTTTATTTTAACTTCAATAAAAGTTTATTAATTTGTATAAAAGTGTATTTTTAATATCTTTAAAAAGTTTTATTTTGTGTTCATTTATAGATGCGATAAAATGTGAAAAAAGCGCTCACGGAGAAGTAAATAAAACAGGAAATTACTTCCTCCTAAAACGCAAGTCCCAATCAAAATGATGGCGACACGTTTTATTGGAAACAAAAGACTTTAAATCTCCTAAAGAAATTAAAAATCTACTAAAAATCTACTAAAAATATAATCTACTGCCAAGGGGCACTGAGAGAGTCCTTGTGTCTGAGATCATCTGCTAAATTCTAGATTTGTTTGGCTCACCTTGCTACACCATGTAAAATAGAAAATTTCAAAGCACCTCTAAGTTCTTTATGTATAAACATCATTTCCCCTTCTTTTTCAGAATTCTTATTCATAGTTGAAATATCAGCTTGAATTTCGCTGGCCAGGATAATTCAGTTTCGAAAGGAATAAAAACTGCACATATTTACCTGACATCACATCGAATGATCTTCAATAGCAAGAATCAAAATGAAGAAATTATGTCGTTCAGTGATCCTTTTATTACTATGAGTGATGTGAGTTTATATTTTGATACACCTTAATCCCCAATACTCAACTTTTTTATATGTGCAGGTGGACATTGAACAAACTGTTTTCGGAACCTTTTACATTAAAGGCAAAGTGAATGCTCAACCAAATGACAATTTCATTGGTGAAGTGAAATTCAAGTTGTATTTAAAATCCGGTTGTGCCATCGAATACGGTCAGGCTATGTTGCGAGCCACTTCTATTGCTCAGCTAAATATGGGTTGTTTGAATGATAATCCCGACACTCCAACTGGGGCTTGGCATGAAGCTTATCCACCAGCTTATCAACCACCACCAGGCTACTACGAATGGATACCACAAAATGTTGCCTTCGCTAGCCCGGCACCGAATTCAGTGTTTGTGAGCAATACCCTGCTTTATATCCAGGAATCGGTATACGTATGTAAAATTTAATTTTACCTTTAGTTTTGTTCTCGCTAATCTTCTCGACAAATTTTTAACAATTTTACCTTCTATTTTAGATATAATTGAGTTAAACCTTCCAAGAACCTGCACAACTGATTTTCCCGATCCGGATGATCTTGTCAACTTTAAGCTTATAATTTGTCCAGACGAAGGTTTCTACAAAGATGGTCGATTAGAGTTTAATTTCCGAGTCGGCTAAGTGTGCAACTCAAGTTTATCACCCGAATATTGATTTGGAAGGCAATGTCTGTTTGTTCTAAAGTGAAGACTGGAATCGAAATTTAACAATTAATTCAATTGTATATTGTCTTCAATATTTGTTCTTGGTAAATAAAGACAAAAAACTCAATTTTTGATAATTTTAAATTTAAAAACTTATTATTTGATTTTAGGAACCAAATAAAGAGGATCCACTGATCAAAGAAGCAGCTGATTCTTACATTAAGAATATGTCTAGTAAATTAGTATAAACAAAAAACAATGCTAATAATGGTGAAGAATAGTTTTTGTTTCTTTTGCTGCGGGCCCAATATGTTTGTTTTATAAAGCTCAATTCAAAATTAGAACAAAAATATAAGCAAATAACATTAGCGCAATTATGTTATCGAATACTTTTGTATTTTTTTTTTTATTTTGTTTCCAAAAACTGTTAGCACAGTCAAATTTGACAATAAATTCGCTGTG
The DNA here is from genome assembly GCA_949320155.1 of Melangyna quadrimaculata. Taxonomy (NCBI): domain Eukaryota; kingdom Metazoa; phylum Arthropoda; class Insecta; order Diptera; family Syrphidae; genus Melangyna; species Melangyna quadrimaculata. The sequence goes on from OX439485.1 coordinate 22,488,619, forward strand.
TGCGATGTAGTTCTGCATTTTTGATTCATTGTTGGGGCATGTTAGAATAGTCTGTAGCTATGTTTGCAACTTCGAAAAACCTGTGCTCGCTGCAGGAAAAATGCAACAGCCAAAAAAATGCTAAAATCACCCCATTTTTCCGACATTTTCCTTTATAACTTTGGAAAAACGCAACTTAGAAAAAAGCCATCCACTACATTCTTGTTTGTTATAAAATTTTCTACAAGTTCATGTATGTTTTATTTGAGTTGCTATCTAAACATTGGTAAACAAAAATCTGAAAAACTAAGTAATTTTGAAGCGCTGAAAAAATAGGTCAAAAATTTTCCAACTCTGCTAAAAATTTGGAATCAAATAGTCTAGAGTATTACAAGACGAAATTAAAAAATTCGATCCAAATCGGTAAAATAGTTTTGGCAAGAAATATGATGTTAACTAAGTGCAACAAGCTATTATTGCATCATTGCTGTGGTCAAAGTGGGACACTTAAGTTGGCACTGATTTTTGTGCACGTACTTGGAACCTATGATAAAATATATATATGATATTTATATCTTTTTCTAGGTAGCGATTTTAAAAGTTCCGAAAATTGTTCACTTAGCATATAAATATGAGTCGTACTCGTACTCGTATAGACATGGTATTGTTCTTTTGATTATGGCATGTAGTATAAACGGCTACAGATTGCATATGAACAAAATTTGGAGCTGTATAAAACACTTACATATTTCTTTCCTCATTTTTTTTGCATTTCAAAAATGCATTTTGGTCCGCTGTATCGCGAACATGTTATGCAATGCAGTTTGCATTGATACAAATAGCATATCCACTAAATATGAAGCGGTATAAAACACTTTTAGCAAATCGTTAAACAAATCTCGTAATAAACAAATTTGTTTTATGACATTTTAACGATTTTGAAATGATTTGAAATGAATTGCTAAAGTTACGATTGTAATACATTAAAATACCTTTCCAATGACGTATTTCTTGTCCAGCTAGAATGCTATTTTTGACCACATTCCTAACCTTATTTATATCCAACTTTCAACATCTCAATATTTTTCTTTAAGAATTGTTAGTTAGTTTAAGAAATTTCCATTTGTTTATTTTGTCTTAAAAAAGCTTGTAACGAAAATATCGGGAGCTTTTAAGGCAAAATTAACTGAATTCATATTTTTTTTATATACTTATTACCAAAGAAACTTTAGTTTTTGTTTTTTATTTAATAACAAAAAATAAATTGCGAGAAAAAAAACAATTAAAAAAATCATAATAAGAGAAGTATAATATATATTATGTACTAATTTAAATCGCAATAAAGAAGCTTTCATATACAATCAACAGCACACACAGTCTTCAAGGAAATTCTTGTAGGACTTATTAGATAAAGATTTTTAATAATTTTTGTTCTTATCTTAAACATTTTTTTTGTTTTACACAAGTTAAATCGCCTAATCTACAATTGGAACTGTGTAGAGGGTATTCCTCTTGATTAAATACAATCGCTTATAAAAATAATTGGTGAATGAAAAAACTTTTTTATTTCATGCTAATTACGATGTTTAGTCCATAATTTTTTTTTTAATAAATTGGCGGGGATGGACACTAGAAGGTTTTACAAATCTTCATCCTCTTCGGGCAAAGCAGTCTCCTGTGCCTCTTCGATTTAAACTTGGGCATAAATTGAATGAAAAATATCTTGTATGTTGTCATGAATCCCACTGCCTGAAATTGAAAAAAAAAAATATTTTTAAATTTAAATTATTTACATAATACATTTTTTTAATATTTTGTGTGTAAAGCAAAATCTATATAAATAGCCCTAAATAACTTTTGTGGTATCATTTTCTCAAGAAGTGTGTAACTGATTTCGATAAATTGTATATGGTTAGAAGGCCACACATGAGACATGCACTTATACACTGTGGGTCAAATTTGATTTACACTGCCGATCACTTTGCATATTTGCAACTATAGAGCAACATCTCAATCAAACATATTTCTGACATTTTAGCCGAATATAGTAAGGTGAGCAATAAACAGTAAAGCCTTAAGTCTTATTCAACAAATATTTCTTGCGACTGGCGATTTATATTTTTGGTATCTAAAAAATTTTCAAACAAATTGTTTGACTCTAGAGTGAGTCATTGTAAGGGTTTGTTCGTCAAATTTCAGCCATTGGGCGATACTATTCTAAATAATTAAGACAAACAAATATTCGGCACGTGATATTGGACATTTTTTGTTGTCGAAGGTCCGACTCGCTATAGTTAGTAGTTAGTGACCATTAGATAGATATCGACAAAGTTTCTGTAAGAATCCATCAGTCCCAAACATGAAACTAAAAATGTTTGGAAAATTAGCTGCTGCTCTAAATTTTAAAGCATCAGCGGTCTGACGCGTTCGGCACAAATTTGGTGTGAAGCATTCCTTATAATTCCCCAGAGTAGAAATAGTCAGCCCTATTGTGAGTTCCACTTGAAAGAAAATCAACTCGGAAAAATTACACAAAATTACAATCCCTTATTGTGGGTTTCGGGCGAAAAATATTCCCTGTTCGTAAAAATTCCCTTTTTGGCACTATTGAAAACATTTTTTCGTGTGAAATTTGTCATGTCATTTACAGAAAGATTTACAGAAAGTTTGTTTGAATCTGGCGCTTTTTCTTTGACGAAGACTGACTACGATTTGCGTTTGTTTAAAGGATTCCTGCCATCATAGGCGTCGTACCAGTTATCAGATTGTTTTGAGGCATCCTTGGCCAAAGCGCAAACGGGAATGAAATTCATCTTTGAAAGGTGCACCGTAGATGGATTCTCCACCAGTTCAATCGCTATTGGGATCTACAACTATAAATTAATCGAGGGATGATCTTAAAACCATATTCTAAGCATTTAAAGCAACACCTACCTTGAACTATGAATCCTTCTACAACACGGTGAAAAATTGTGCCATTGTAATAGCCTTCCATGCATAGTTGGATAAAATTTCGGCAAGCTTTTGGACATTCTCGGGGCCATAGTTGATACTATATACATAACTGAAACCTATTGCATAGATTTTTTCGACTCTATTGGATTTTTTTTAGGGATGTTCCATAGTCCTGCCATCGTTCATGGGATGTGGAGTCAGCATGTAATGAGAGTGTTGTTTGTTGAAGTTGATTCTAAGAAGAATATAGGATAATTTTTGTTTTTAGAAATTCATAAGAACTATGGTAGTAGAGAATCTTACTTGCAATTGATTGCAAATCTGTAGATCTTCAACTTGCTGAATCTGTTGTTGCAATTGGTATGTTAAGCGTTGGAGATGTTTAGCATGTCCATTCGAACGTGTCTAACAAATAGAATCCACATCAATGACAGACAATTCGGAGCAGTTCAAATAAGTTGATGGTCAAAGCATTTCCGCACCACCCATGAGGTATGCTTTTTGGTGCGTTAACCGATTTTTTGATAAGGTGTTCGGTTTCCCCAGGAGGCCTTTTCTTTTGATTTTCATATAAATTCATATGAAAATCAAAAAAGTGTGAGATAAAAATTACTCTAGTTCCCAAACAGCTGGATCAATTTTGGTGATTTAAAATTTTCTAAGTCCTTATTGAGGTGATCCAAGTGATCGTTGCATTAATTTTTCATTTTGAGGATAATATCAAAAAATTCCATAAAAAAACAATTTCATTGGAATTTTGCATGAAATTAAGTGTATGTTTCATAGGATTTTTTTCCCAACATTCCTCAAAATTAAAAACTGATATGACGATTACTTAGAGCACATCAAAAAGGACTCAGGACCATTTGAATCACCAAAATCGAGCCAGTAGTTTTTGAATTAGAGTAATTTTTATCTCACACTTTTTTGATTTTCATATAAATTCATATGAAAATCAAAAAAGTGTGAGATAAAAATTACTCTAGTTCCCAAACAGCTGGATCAATTTTGGTGATTTAAAATTTTCTAAGTCCTTATTAAGGTGATCCAAGTGATCGTTGCATTAATTTTTCATTTTGAGGATAATATCAAAAAATTCCATAAAAAAACAATTTCATTGGAATTTTGCATGAAATTAAGTGTATGTTTCATAGGATTTTTTTCCCAACATTCCTCAAAATTAAAAACTGATATGACGATTACTTAGAGCACATCAAAAAGGACTCAGGACCATTTGAATCACCAAAATCGAGCCAGTAGTTTTTGAATTAGAGTAATTTTTATCTCACACTTTTTTGATTTTCATATAAATTCATATGAAAATCAAAAAAGTGTGAGATAAAAATTACTCTAGTTCCCAAACAGCTGGATCAATTTTGGTGATTTAAAATTTTCTAAGTCCTTATTGAGGTGATCCAAGTGATCGTTGCATTAATTTTTCATTTTGAGGATAATATCAAAAAATTCCATAAAAAAACAATTTCATTGGAATTTTGCATGAAATTAAGTGTATGTTTCATAGGATTTTTTTCCCAACATTCCTCAAAATTAAAAACTGATATGACGATTACTTAGAGCACATCAAAAAGGACTCAGGACCATTTGAATCACCAAAATCGAGCCAGTAGTTTTTGAATTAGAGTAATTTTTATCTCACACTTTTTTGATTTTCATATAAATTCATATGAAAATCAAAAAAGTGTGAGATAAAAATTACTCTAGTTCCCAAACAGCTGGATCAATTTTGGTGATTTAAAATTTTCTAAGTCCTTATTGAGGTGATCCAAGTGATCGTTGCATTAATTTTTCATTTTGAGGATAATATCAAAAAATTCCATAAAAAAACAATTTCATTGGAATTTTGCATGAAATTAAGTGTATGTTTCATAGGATTTTTTTCCCAACATTCCTCAAAATTAAAAACTGATATGACGATTACTTAGAGCACATCAAAAAGGACTCAGGACCATTTGAATCACCAAAATCGAGCCAGTAGTTTTTGAATTAGAGTAATTTTTATCTCACACTTTTTTGATTTTCATATAAATTCATATGAAAATCAAAAAAGTGTGAGATAAAAATTACTCTAGTTCCCAAACAGCTGGATCAATTTTGGTGATTTAAAATTTTCTAAGTCCTTATTGAGGTGATCCAAGTGATCGTTGCATTTTTCATTTTGAGGATAATATCAAAAAATTCCATAAAAAAACAATTTCATTGGAATTTTGCATGAAATTAAGTGTATGTTTCATAGGATTTGTACTTACACAGCTCGCAGTAGTTTCAGTTTGGGAATGTTCGGATTGATGGCCTTTGATCCAGTGGGCTCAATTGCTGCCAATTCACGAACGAAAGCCTTCTTTTGGATATTGATCCGGACAAAATTCTCATTCAATTTTCCAGAAGCCACTTTGTCAGCTAACTTGTTTTTTAGTGCTTCGCCTTTTTCATTCACTATAAAACGTGTCTTGCTTACATCAGTTTTTTTTATTCCTCCTATTTTTTCGCTTACATTGTTAATATACTCATCTGCAAATCTTATTTTTTCTTCAAATTCTTTTCACACGAACAGGGAATGGATAATTTTTGCAAAAGTTTACGAATTACATGTCTATCAATAGAATTGGAGCGCAATGTTTTTTTTTATTCTATCTGTCAAAATTCTCGACATGATTGAGCAAAACTGGTCTATTTCTTGTGGCGGAAGTTAGGGCACATACGCATGGAATTTCAAGGGTGTGATTCTACTTTTTGATTACATTTTCTTTGTTTTCAATAGAAATAGTAATAAATATTACTGGATTTATATGCCAGAAGCAATAAAAGGCTATATCAAATAAAGTTTTTGTTCATAAATATTTAGAAGCATCAATTTTATTGACAAAATATTTTATTTTTCAGTTTTTGAATTTAACGGATTCCCTTTTGTGAATATCCGATTCACCAATTGAGCACATGACCACGTTTGAGCAAATGCCCTATTGCATACATACAAAGCTCGTTTTGTCCCATTTAAAATGCATTGCAACTGCACACATCCTTACTGAATAGGGCATAAATCCTCTCAATTCAGCTTGTAGGGTGAAAGAGCATGGACACCTTAAGTCGGTTCTCTAGGTAGTATTTTCTCTATGTTTATCACCATGTAAATTATTTTTGACTGACGAATGTTTCTTCGTCGCACCGAATGCTTCGCATTGGTTTGGAAGAGCCTTTAATCTACTGGAGAATATGACACTACTGACATTGCCAAATAGTCTTACAGCCCTATTCTGCCGTTGTGAGGCTCACAGGTCACAATTTTGTGTGAGCTTGTTTTTGTATAACGCGGTTACAATTTTGTATTCTGTGGAAGCCCTCATAAGAAAGCTCACAAGAACAGCGTGAATTGTGATCTGCCAAGAAGCAGATCATAATTTTTAAGATTTTATGAGGCGAGTTCACCTCGAGTTATGAGGTTATTATGACTTGTGAGGTACCAGTGAGGTTGCCAGTTAATTTGCAAGATTAAGGCAATGGCATTGAACAAGGCAATTTATGTCTCAAACATTGTCAAGGGAGCCACTCATCTTAATTTGATATGAAAACTCGCTACTGAAATCTGCAGTATCGGAGCAAATACGCATTTGCAGCGATATAAAAATTGAAAGACCCCTTTCACACAAGGAAACTGAGTTGTAAAAGGAAGACAACAAATTTCCCCTCACACCCTTCTCGCCTACAAACTAGCCAGTTTCTGGCAACTCAGTTTCCTTGTGTGAAAGCCGTCAAAGATACAAAAATAAGGCTCCCGCAAGCCAACCCGAAGCATTTACTGTTGACACTTTTTTGTTGTTGTTTAGCATTCTTTACCTGTCATTTTGTCTATCTTTGCGAATGTTTCGCTTTTGCCAATCGCGTCTGATGTGATCAAGCCATTAACGAGTCTCGTTCGCTCTACTACAACTCTCGCTGTCAAAAGATATGTCAAAAAAATGAAAAGAAAACAAACTTGCTACCAACATTCAGAAAATTTTATTTCCAAGTTCAGTGTGTGAGAGACAGACAGAGTAATATACAGAACGGTATCTGTCACAAAGCGAAAATTCTTCAAAAAAAAATCAAATAGTTTATTGAAATTTCCAAGGTCTTAAAAGAAAACTTTTTAAAACCTCTATATTCATTCAACTATTTAATAAATATTAAACCAATCAAGCTTTAAAAAAAGCCTACACAATCAAGTACCAGTGAAGAGATATCAGTTTGTTTATTGTATCGTCCTCGTTAATGGAAAATGATTTTACCAAGACGGAAAAATCATTAGGGGTGTGTTGACGCTGGAGCCAGTTGGTTTGCTGATACAGGTAATTTAATGCTTGGCATTGATGAGGAAATAAAATATTATTTGTCTGCATTTCCTTTTAAATTTAAGACAAAGAAATAATTTATATACATACATAAATTTAGTTTTTTCTTTTATATTTTAAAAATGATTCTACTACAAAAGATAACAGAATATACAATCTATCTATTTGCGGTTGAAATTCATAGCGATAAAGGTAATCTCTTAATAATTGTATCAACAAAGTTCTTTATGGCGAGTTTTACGACACCAAGTAAACTTCTCTTTTATGTGTATACTTAGTTTTGTTCTTTATTCTTTATTAATTCCAATTTTTAAGTGACAATAGGTTCAAATACCTTCCTATCAGAATCGAGTTGTGGCCTAAAGAAGTTTCATTTACAAAATCTGCTGTTTCGATTGGTTCTTAAATGCATTTAACATTCACAAAACCAAACCAACAATCAATTTGTTTGATCAGGAATTCACTTCCGGCTGTGCTTATAGGCGTTGGTTTCTCAATCGTGGGGGAAATTTATAGTTTATCAATTCGAACCTTGACTGTTTTGATATTCTACTCATATTCGTTTTCTTTTAATCCAATTAGGTACCTACATTAATCTACTTTGTCTGCTTCTATTCAATAAATATAGACGACTTTAGTAGTATGGTGAGTTGTATGTTAGCATATAATCACAACGAAGTACATACCAATACCCATACTCTTGGACTGCAGTCTTATCTCTTTGTATACTTGTAGTAATGTAAAATTATTTACACTTTCATTGCTGCAAAATCGTTTCTATAAAAATAATACTAAACTTGTACAAAAGCAAAATAACAAAATAGCACATCATACTCTACTTGAAAAGGATTTCCTGTTAGCTATGTATGAATGAATGATTATTACATAGCTTAAGTATGAAATGTGTAGTGCCCATTTTATCTCGATAATTCGGAGTGGTTTTGATGCATCTGTACAACCAGAATTAGTCATTTAAAGAATGAAACGGAAGTTCTGAAGCACCATGTAGGGAATTTGAAAAGAATACATTTATAATGAGACGGTGACTTCATAACTAAACGTTCAAAACACATTTATTTTATCAGCAGGCACTGTAAGACCAAACCAATATTCTTATCGTGACTACTCTATATTGATTTAATTTATGAGGTGATAGCAAAAAACAAAAAAATGACATCCTTGTTTTTCGCTCAGCCAATTATGTTTAGTTCCTCGGACCTATTACGTCCGTGTTGTTTCCCTTACGGGACATAGGGCCTCCACTACTCCTACGCGCCATCGTGTACAATTTCTGGAAATGTATTTCAGTCTCCAACTTTTCGCCAGTCGTGCCGATTCCTGTTCGACCGTTCTCCGCCACGTACTTCTAGGCCTGCCCACTTGTCTTCCCTCCTATGTGAGCGGCTTGATATGCTATGCACCCATCGCCTTTTCGAAGCGTATGGCAAACCTTTGTGCAAAACGTGACATTTGGATCCATCTCATGCAGGCGCGAACGCAGGGGGGGTTTTGGGGGTTCAATACCCCCCCCCGAAATGTATGAATTTAACTTCCTTGCCATACAATTTCACTCTTAATTTTTGAGTTTTCAGTTTAAACCCCCCCCCCCTCCCCCCGAAATTTTTTCCAGCGTTCGCGCTGTAGCCTTGATAATAGCAATCAATTTGTCTGGGATGCCCCTCCTGCTCAAAGCAAGCCAAATAAATTCTCTATTGACACTGTCGAACGCCTTTTCAAAATCGATGAATAGCAGGTGAAGTGGTGATCGATATTCAACGCTCTGTTCGATAATGATCCGCATGGTGTTGATGTGATCCACACAAGAAGATCCAGTGCGGAATCCTGGGGTGGAATCGGCTAAGGTGATAGTTGGTTATCAATTGTGGTGATCGTCGTTTTGAAGATAGCTGTTTCTATCACATCTTAAGGCAAAAATAGAGACTGATCGTCGTCAAAACGACGATCACCACAATTGATAATCAACTATCACCTTAGCCGATTCCACCCCTGCTTGTTCGGCGTCGAGTCTGTCTTCGAGGTGGTCTTTAATTTGGCCCAATACTATCCTTGCTATTATCTTGCCTACTGCAGGTAGAACGCATATTCCTCTCTCAGCCAATTATGGTCAACATAATTTTAAGCGATATTAGGCAACAAAACTTTTCGTCAAAAATGGCTACAATAATCCCAAAAATGGTCCATAATTTCTTTTTCAATTTGGAAGTTTTGACAACCTATACTGCAAATGTGTTTTGCTCCGCAACAATTGACAATAGACACATTTTTTATTTGATAACTACCAACATATATATAAAATAAGCTGCACTGACGATGAAAAAAAAAAAAACAATTTTTATATTGTTATTGTTTGTCTTATTCTTCTTGGTCCATTATTTCGGCAATTCTTTTTCGATCTTTAGAATTGAGGAGTCAAATGAAGATATACAGACATACTTACCTTAAAATTTATTTAATTAAAATAAGTTATCAACAAAGTTAGAACAAAAAATTTTAAAATAGTACCCGACTCTAATAACAATTTAACTCGCTACCAGACGACAATTAACATATCATAGACTCGCTTGCTGTTTTTTTTTTTTTGTGAGGGAAATTTATACCGGCAGTGATTTAATGGTATCAAAATAAATTTCGGAGGGTGAAAATAATATTGGCAAAACTAAATTCCCTTCGATAATCTCGATAGGGCTTATTACAACGATACAAAAATTATTCTTTTGTAATTTATTTTAATCACAAGTTTGCAGTGATTTTTTAGGGTTCTATGAAGAGCAAATCTCATGATATTTTTTGTAAAGTCATGATATTTTTTTTTTAAATCGACAACGTGAAATTTTTCATACGCAAAAGTTTTGTTGAGGTTTCCTTGTACTTGCGTGCACCATCTAAATTGCGGCCTATCTCTACTGCATCGTTCAGAATCAAATCGGAATCGGAACAGAATCAAAAATTACCCATACAACTTTACTCTGAAATCACTACCTAATCACAAGTGTCTTATAAAAGGGACACTTTATTTTGTTGCGAGCGTGTTTGGATACGCGCGCTCTTGTGAGGAAAGATGTTATCGCAGGTGACTCCACTTATTGTCTTTGTTACATCCTCTGTAGTGAAGTAAATGAACTCAGTGTTATTCTCAGTGTTATTCTTCTTCCTGAAACCTCGAAAATTTATGTTGCTTGGGGGCGTTGACAAAAACTTGTACGAATATGAGCCCTTAACACTTAATTTTTTTTTTTTATTATTATTTATGTTTCCTAAGGCCGCTTCCTGACTAATCGGTACGGTATCGGTAAGCGGCTTTTCTTACCGAACCGAAATCATACCGACACCGCTTTTGTCTCTTAACTTGACGGTATACTTTCGGAATTTAATCTAAAAACTCAGAATCCGGATAAAAAATGTCTTTAGAAGACATTTATATGCGTTTCCAAAATAATAACAATTTTGATTCATGAACTTAAGCCTGGCGGTAATATTTTTTTGAAACCAGGGACTTGTGCCGAGCTTTGCAACCTATCAAATCCTTGTCGTTGAGTGATTTTTCGATTGTTCTGCTGCTTACTGCTATGCCATGGACTTGATTCACTTCATCCCGAATTTCAGCTGATGTCAAAAACGGTATTTTCTTTGCATAAGCAGCGATTATACGATCATCAGCAGAACTTATATTTTTTGGAGTCGGGTTTCTTCGGATGGCGTTGGTCGTATTATGAGTTTCATAAAATTTGATGGCATTATACAATAATTTTTCCAACATTATTTGCGATTTCGTGAACTGTTTTCCCGTTATTTTTATCATGATGATGATTTTTTTAAACTCATGTGTACAAGATTGTTACAAGCCCATCTAGTAAGTCAAAAAATGTTCAAATATTTTGCAAAAAAAAATAATTTAGAACAATTTACTTTGAATTGTCAATTACTATTTTCTTAAAATCTGACCAAAAATGCAGCTTTTTTTATACTATAAACACAATTTTAACCCCATGTGCTCATGTGCTAATTCTCTGGCCACGGAAATTTAAGCAATCGCACACTTCTCATATGAAATTAATACACAAACATGTGTAAATAACGGTAATAACGTGTAATAACGGCAGTCTAGATTGCAATAATGTGAAAAGTTTTTAAGAAAGGCTTTTGTCATCTGGCATAAACGCTATGTCAACTGAAAAAAGCATTATGTGCTAATTCTCTGTCCAACACTAAATACCGTACCGCTACCGCCTCATCAGCATGCACCCAATGAAATACATGTAATCGGTACACAAGCGGTACGACTGATTTTACCATACCAATACCGTACGGACAAGTCAGGGAGCGGCCTAAGGCCCCAAAAATCCCACTTCTGGGGGATAATCTTATTTGCACTCATAATATTATGTACATGTACATTAGGGTGGAGCGTCGTTGTATGGAGAAAAAAAAGTAGTCGTATCGATTTGGAATACCTCTATTGTGTTGCGTTTTGATAATTAGAACAATTTGGCATCAAACCTCTACCTTAAGCCCGTAAGATACTACATTTTGTTCTCATTTTTAAGGCATTAAAAATTAAATAGAGTAGTTCAAACAATTTATAATTGAAAATACCGATATGAGTGAGCGCGTACACAATAACCACATTAATGTAAAAAAGTCACACAAAATTAATTAAAAATGAAAATTTTTCAGATTCTAGCAGCTTTTTTTTGACTTTTCAGAAATTGAAAATTAAAAATTATTTCAAAGTAAACTGTGACTACATAAAAGTATACACTGGACTCATGAGAACACTAGTTTTTGGTGTATATTTATTTTTGTGGACATTGTAATTGTCAAAACATAATGTCGTTCTTTTCATAAAAAATACTATTTTCTCTTTTCCTCTTTGCTGACAATAAGTCCTGATTTAATGAATTAAAAATGAAAAAAAAAATGTAGTATCATACGGGCTTTAGCTCAAAGTTTCGACTTTTTGAAAAAAAACATGTTTTTTTTTTCATTAGATTTAGATTTTTCCACGATTTATAAATAATTATTTATGAAACAATGAAATAATTTATTAATGAAACAATTTATATAATATTTATGATCATATTTATTTAGTCACAAAAATTAAAAAAATTACTACTAAAAACTTAAAAATTCATGATATAACTAAAATACACCTTTATTTTTACTTTTTAATGTTATATTTTTTTTTTTTTGTGTTGAAAAACGGCAAAATTCTTTGCAAATGTATTCTTGACCTTATGAGACCGTCTCTGGATTTTTCACCAACTTCTGCACTTAAAGCTTCGGTCACCATCTTCACGCAGCGGTCAACAGCTTGACTGTGACAAGGGTAGTTTGGAAATGACTTGTCAATGTCAATTGGATATTTATTTTGTAGAATGACTTCCTAATCCATATCACTTAATTTTTGCAATTATGGGGGTGATGTTACTTGTGATTTTGTCCATATAACTTCGGTAGTTAAAAGACTCTAAGCAAAGACCCAAGCTTTTGATTTTTTTCTAGTTGAGATGATTCTTCTTAAGCCCAGTTCTCTAATATGTGATCTTTCATCAGTAAGCAATGCCATCGAAATATTTTCTGGGTGCTAAAAATAAAAATGATTTCTTTTACTTCTTAACAATATTTACAAATTTACTAACTTGAACTATCTTTTTTAACACTAAACCAAACTGGACAATACACTTTTAAAATGTATTCAGCAAGTATTTCCAAGTAATTAGTTAGATTGGATGTAGCTACAGAAAGCCTCAAAATTCTATTGGCAGTTGTCCACCATCTAGTGTGTCAACTTTGCTGGGTTTCTGTTGGAGAGATCTATAGTACATGATCCTTAAAATATTTTTGATCGGTGCTAAGAGTATGCTGGATTTCTTTTATCATTGACAAACAAACCATTGTAGCGGTCTTCCCAACTTCAACTCCACAAGCCGGATAAACCCACTTTTCCAACCAATGTTTGTAGCAGTTCCATCGCAACAAACAACAGACAGTTTACTTAAATCCAGTATCAAATCCGCTATAGTTTACTTTTTCACGTTTGTTACTGTTACCAAGCCAACATTCGGTAAAACTGCATTTGCGACTGCTGCTGCTGATCGATCCGAGAAGCCGTATTGATAGCAAACTCTTGCCAAATTAGGAAGATATAACCGATTTCTTTCATTAATTTCTTGGCATTTTTAAGAAGTACTTGGCTGGGGGCCATCATCAGTATAGTCCCTATCTGTCAGTGTACAAGGAATTTATCGAAATCTTGATTTTGTCGTAGCTTTAACTGATGACGAAGCTTCGTGTGTTAGTACATTTATACTTTTTTCTTTCCTCAAACTCTTCCGACAAGTTTTTTGGTCTGTAAAGAGTTCAACCCGCCCACAGCCACTAAGTGATTTACTGTCTTGTAGTTTTTTTTCATATAGTTTTCATTTTGTTTGGATCTTGGGTATCACAAAAAATACAAATATTTATCATACACACTTTTCATTTCTTGTTTTACCCGTTGAATTAACAGGGATGCAGTCTTCCAAACGGTAGTAATGTCAAGACCTAAAGTTTAAAATATTTGAGCAACAGATGGCTGCTTTTCATTATATTTTTTTTTTTATTTCTTACAAAAACTATATGTTTTATAACTTTAGCAATTTCCGGTAACACTCTTTCATTTCTAAGGCACGTTGCTCCAAAGATAGTTCACCTTCCAAATATTTTCGAGTCATTCGTTTCAACATTTTGTTTGGTATTTAATAGAGAAGAGAAATAAAAACGTTTTGATCCTTGCAAGCTAAATGAACGACTGAGCTTTAACTTCGATCGGAACGAAAAAAAACCTGCTGCCAGACAAAAAAAAATGCAACAACAAAAACAAGAGCAACATTTTTTTTTCATCAAGTGTAAAAGAAAAAAAAAATATTTTCGTAATGCAAAAAAAAATGTATTCTATGAATGGGTATTTAAACAAAATTGGCTTTTAAGTAGTATTCTTAAGATCCTTTTTAACAAATGTCTCGAGAACGACTCATCGCACTTTAAAGTTATAGTAAACTTTTTTATAGGAAATTGAATAATCTATCTTTTTTGCTTATAATGTTTTTTCGTATAATTTATACCTTTCAAGTTACAGAGCCAAACAAAATATTGACAATGTTGCTTATTTTGCAAAACTTTGAGCTCTCTAGAGGGCAAACAAAATTGAAATTTATTTTTTTTAACGTAATTATGCAACTTTTTAAAACTATTCGAAGTCGCAAAAAAAGTTTAACGCTCCACCCCAATGTACATACGTGCGTGAAATGTTCGTTGCCCAATTTAACTTGGTATTTTAATATGTCAATATATTCAAAAATTTTTGTTTGTTAAATTAATTTATATGCAAAAACAATCAAACAATATTTAAGTCTACCTTATTAATTAAAACTATACTTTCCTTTTCGCAGATAAATCAAGTGGACAATAATGCCAAACGAAAAACACATAAACGTATTTGATAAGCGCTTTTGCTGGCGCTTCGTAGAGCCTCCAATAACTCAGCTAATTAATCGGCAATTCGGAGTGCAAAAAGTGCATTTAAAAGACAATTCGGTTTGCAACATCGATTGATCTATAGCCAACGAGATCCACGAGTAATGTGATCAAAAAACAACACCAACAACAAAAAAAAAAAAAAAACAACTGACTAAAACTGAATCATTGCAAACATTTCCAAAAACTAATATTTGCATTGTAAACTTCGCGCATTTGCAGAGACAAAATAACTACTACAGCAAAAAGGATTCAAAAGGAACTAATATTAACAATTAGGGTTAGACAAAACAGCATAAGCTCACGCCAAACCTTAAACACAGGAAAGTTAACGCCAGAGTAACGTTCTTTATTTTTCTAATTAAATGCATTAGGGACGAACATCGGAGTATCAAGACATATAACACGTCACTTCCACTTCCAAGCTGCTCTGTATCTCACTTAGCCGCCGCACAACGCGACATCAAATGGTTTGTAATGTTTTTTATTGGTGGTAACTCTGAGGAGCTCGACCCAATCTCAAGTGTTTTGGGACTGCGCTCTCAGAGGCCTCTAGACAACTTCAAAGACATGTGGTATCATATATTCCTGTGGGCGCTATTCTCCTCGATATTCATTCACACATGCGCCGCCCTGGTCGCTTTCGTAACTCTACGCAAACACAAATTTGGACGTTTCTTTTCGATTCTTATTCTGGTGATGGGCTTCGCCTCTCCAGCCACCAGCGGATTGATAAGCAGCGCTGTCATAGCTTTTGTACATAATACATCGTCCCTGCCCATGTCACCTATCTATTCTATGGTCTGGGGTGTGGGGCAAACGTTAGTTTCGGCGTGTCTCGGCTTTACACGAATTCTCGCAACGCTGTGAAGTCAACATTTATATTGGAAAGCGTGCTCTAAATTCGTTATTATTGTTATTTTTTGGACGAAATTTTTGCATAAAAAACTAAAATATACTGAAGCTTGAACTAGCAAAACGGTTCCGCTGTAACATCCTCATCTAATTTCTTTGTTTTGTTTCATACTTACAATGAAAATACAGTGGATAACCGACATTCGAAAAAGCATTCGATTAAGAATGCTTTGTAATTATAAACGCAAAATACGCAGAGAAAGTATAAATATAGTTTTAAAACTGCAGCTAAAATAAATATTATAGTATTTATATTTAATGCTTAATAATTTGTTTAACTTTATTATTACTATTATTATTATTATAATTATATATATATTTTATAGTTGATAAGTAGACTCAAAAACTATAAAAACAAAATACAATTAAAATAATTTCCAAAAAGCAAATATAAGGAAAACCAACACCATATATATATCAAAACTTCATTTTGTTTTGATTTTTGTTGTTTAGAATTTTTGAATTGAATTGATTTTTATTGAGACTTTAAATGTGTTTTACATAGCTGACAATTCAAACTTATATATATACTTAAGAGTACAAAGGAAAATACTGCGGCTATAATGTGTTTCCAGCTTTGTCTTTTACAGTTTTGTTCGCCTCAAGGCTGTTTTTATAAAAATGTTATATTGCTCCTGCTGTAAGAGCACTGACAGTTACGTGTTGGCTTATGGGTGCAACAAAATTTGTTGTTTGGATTACCAAAACAAAGCTAATTGCTTGTCAGTAATTTTTTGAAAAATTTGTACCAAATTCGCGGCCTTGTATGGGGGCCTCGTATGACAGCGTCTAGTTTTGGCATACCTGGCAAACTCGTGCGTTTGTGCAGGAAGACAATGGGGAACCTACGCTGTGAATTCTTTAACATCATACTTGAAGGGATAGTGCAAAACTCTCGCATCAACACCAGAGGCACAATCTTTCAAAAGTCAGCCCAATTACTGTGTACGCTGACAATATTGACATAATTGGAAGAACAAAGCGTGATGTCAATGGAGCTTTTACAAGCACTGAGAAGGGAGCGTCGAAGATAGGTTTAGGGGTGAATGAGGGAAAAACCAAGTATATGCTTTCATCAAGAAAAGACACTCAACAAGGACGTCTCTTGGACAGAACGTCACCATAGACAGCTATAACTTTGAGGTAGTTAAGGACTTTGTCAACCTGGGCTCCGCTTTCAACTCTGACAACAATACCAGAGCTGAGATCAAACGTAAAATTACTTGGCAATCGCTGCTTCTTCAAGCTAAAGCTGGCTTTAGACTTTCGGTGTTATCATCGGTGTACGTTGTTCGTTGCTGTTCGTACGCGGAACAACGACAATTTAAATGATAAAACCGAACAACGAATGAAGAACGTGCAAATTCAAATCAGGTCAGAAATTTCGGTGTTCGTTGTTACCCGAACAACTTATGTTTAAATGGGAAAACTTGTTGGGACATTTTCGAAGTTTTTTTTAATTACTGAATGGCAAAAGAAGCCTAGTTATATAAATAAACAATTTTGTAAATAGAGTTTAACTTTCTAATGTAAATGCTTTCTTCGTTGTTCGTTGTTGAGAGAAGAACGAACACCGAATGAAGAACGAAAGTCTAAAGCCAGCTTAAGAAGGCAATTGAGAAGCAAAAAGCTCTCTCGATTAACTAAAGTGTTCCCCCCCCCCCCCCCCCCAAATTAATAAACGAAGCTATCTTTAACTCGTGGATTACGAGCTAGCTAAACCACCAAGGAAAGTATATTTATTTGTCCTAGTTAATCCTTCGCTAAACTACCTTCCTTGGTGTTTAGCTAGTTCGTAAGTGGCAGAAATCTTGCTCCTAATCCGTGAGTTAAAGATAACTCGCCGCTAGCTTCGATTATTAATATGGGGGTTCATGTATTAGACATTCATCATTCCGGTCGGTCAGCGGTGGATGAGTACGCTTTAACCCTGAGGCTACACGGGACGGGCCATTTCTTCGAACTGAAAATCACAGCACAGCAAAATGTCATTTTGAGAGCAAAAGAATGAAAGCCAAACATCGTGCCGTACTTGTCCATCACATTAGGTAATACGGAATTTGGTTGAATTTGCGTTCCCGTACTTTTGCACAGTTTTGACATTTTTGAGAATATTTCAACGTTCTGACAGTTTGTGATTTTCTGTGCACAAAGTAAAGGATCGGACCTACTATTTTTGTATGTAGTGGCCCTGCTGATTTTACATTTGTGTCATTTAAATTAATTTGACATTTTCTATTTCCAATAATTGGATACTGAAATTCAACACACATAGGCACACAACATAAAAACATGTGCAAAATGTAAGTGCGAATGAGCGTAGTTTGATTTAAGCAATTCATCTGTTTCAAATTTATTATAGGCCTAAGTTTTTCGTTAATTTACTTTAAATTTTTGAACAAAAATAAATAGTTATTCAAGGAGAATTTTTCTTAACACTTATTTACCAATTTTTGTCTAGCGACTTCTAGCGACTTTTCGTCCCCCGAATTTCAGCCAATCTAGCGACTTTTCATTTCAGCTTGTTTAAAATATTGCATATCGTCATAATCATAATGTCACATATGGGACGCAACCTTCATCTGAATTCTAAATTTTGTTTTTTTTTTTTATTTAAAAATTCAATCTCAAAAATTTCGATTTCTTTAATAATAATTCTTTAAAAATCGGATTTTTCGGATGTTTTTTAATCTCACAACGTAGCCATCCTTTAATGGAGCTCGACAGTTCATCTGCCCTATCATATCATCTGATCGGAACGTAAATTTCTCCGACTCATACAAAATGATTTTTTATTTTTCATTTTTATGATAAAAATTTCTCATAAATCGGTTACAACTCCGGAAAATTATTTCAACGTGCGGTTGAAAAGGGGAAAATTAAACTGATATTTCTTCTAATATTTCTTAAAATTCGGAGAAAATTTCGTTCCGATCGGATACTATGATAGGGCTGCATACCTTGACTAAATTTTGGAGTGCACAGAATATTTCGTTCCAAATTTCATCCAGGAGCCCTTAAATCACCTTTTCCTGGGCGAAAAAATTAATCTCAAAAAAAATTCAGATCTATAAGGTTTTTCAATGCATCATCTTTCTACCAATCCTTTAATTTGATTTAGCAGTCTATGGCCCTTCCACCCTTTAAAAGCTGTTTCAAAGAATAGTTTTAAAATCCAAAAGATTTCGAGTCCACTTATTGCTTTTGTATTGGCTTCAGAAATTCCACGCCAGTAGACGAGTAAGTTTGTTTAGGTTTTTATGTATTAGTAAACAAAAAATGTTTGTGTATAGCAACTTAATTGAAGTTTTCGAGAGAAAAATTCTGCGGTTGATCTTGGGTCCCCGTATGCATAGACGAGGAATGGAGAAGAAGATACAACAAGGAACTGTACCGCGACATCGACCTAGTTACAAAAGTAAAAATGCACCGACTGAGGTGACTGGGTTATGTAGCGCGGATGGACACAAATGCTCTGACTCGAAAAGTCTTGAATCTATCCCCGAGGGACGGCGTTGTAAAGGAAGACCGAAAAAACGGTGACGCAGGCAAAAGGAAGAGGACCTCAACCAACTTGGCGGGCCAAACTGGAAATAGCTGGCTAAGGTCACAGCTCTATCTCAGCAAATACCCAAAATATTAATAAGAATAAATTCTACTCAGCTGTCTATACACTTTCACCAAATCACGCCTTATGTATGCATCTTATAACATAAAAAAACAACGAGAGTAGAACGGAAAAGCATTTTGCCTCACTCTACCATAAATATTGTCAATTGAGGCTCTTTGGCACTTGCCCTTTTTAAAATGTTTTCTACCCGCTTAATGCTTCGCCGTCATTTTGAAATTGAAGATGAAAATATAAGAATACACGAACAATTAAGTGCATTCAAATTTTATATTTTAAAAATGCTAGTTTAACTGAAATTCTCTTGTTAATAAAATGCCTATCCCCCCCTGAGCAATAAAATACCACTGCCTCAAATATTGCTAATGGAGCCACAGCCAGCATTAACAGACAAGTAGTCAATCACAAAATCACCCGAGGAAAGCTATGAAAGCGGTCGTCAAATTCGCTCTTCGTATTTTTCCGACCTTTCTAGTTCTTCTATTGAGAAAGTATTTGACACTTGACTCTAGTCCAAAGACCTTTTATAAACAAAGTATCTGCTCTAGTCCCTTAAAATTTTTCAAGCACTGACACAGGGGCTCCATAAAAGTAGAACTAGTAGCGTTTATGTGTGTTAGTGTATCTGAACACGAGAGAGCCGACTAGTAGCGAAAATAGTATAATATTTTTGCCTGCCAGTTATCCTGCTAGTGTAGTGTATTTATTTTCAGTGTTAGTTGTTTCCCTATTTTGTGAATTTTTCTATATAAAATGTTTTTAAAATATACCTACTATGTAGTTGACAAAACGCACAGAGAGCTACTAGTCATATATACATCCATAATGATGATAATAATACATGATAATGATACAAACGCTACTAGTTCTACTCGCTTGGGTAAACCCGGGGTTAGCAATATTTGAGCCAATGGAGACGGTTTGGCAAGGGCAATAGTAAAATATTCTAAAAAGGGAATCCGTTAAATTCAAAAATTGAAAAATAAAATATTTTGTCAGTAAAGCCTTAACTACATAGACCCACTTTTGTACAAAAGTGAGAAATTAAAATCTCGCTAAAGTAACATGCTTGAAAAAAACATATGAAAATTATTCTGACACATTAATTAAACCACCATGCACAATTTTCCATTGTTCTTTTGCAAACAGGTGTCTTCAGAATATATATTTATTTCTCACTTTTGTACTTTTGTAGAAAAGTAGGCCTATGTAGTTAAGCCTTAAAATTGATGTTTCTAAATGTTCATGAACAAAAACTCTATTTCATATACGTGACGTTCACAACTGATTATCTTTAATCCATGAATAGAGGAGCTGGAAAAATCCTCAAATGTATTTGTTGACCAAATTTTGTTTGAAAAATTCAAAGTATGAGTTGCTTATCATGGATTTCACTAATCAGTCAATTTTGTTTGATTAGCGTTAGTCAATTAAAGCCTATGAAAGTCACCTACTAAATTTAACCATAATGTCAGTGACATTGTTTTGTGGAAAAAAAAAGAATAATTTTTTCGTTTCACCCTAGATGTTAAAAAAAATATTTCTCACCACTAATTTTTTTTTCGTTCTGAACTGTATACTAGGCTGAAAACAAAAAAAAATGTAATCAAAAAGTAGAATCGCACCCTTGAAATTCCATTCGTACGTGCCCTAACTTCCACCACGTGACGTACAGGAACTGAGCAACAACAGTGGTGAATTTCTTGACATCTGTTGTAGCTGCAATTTTTGCGACAACAAAATAATTTTATAATTTTAAAGTTTCGGTCGGTGTTTTTAATACAACTAGCCGGCAAAACTTGATTTTCGTTAAATAAAGGCTCTCCCAAACCAATGCGAAACATTCGTTGCGGTGCAGAAACATTCGTCAGTCAAAATTAATTCATTTGTTTCTCCGCCGCGTTGGTGGGCACTCTCATAAATCACCATGTAAATAAATTTTGACATGCGAATGTTTCTTCGCCGCAACGAACCCACTGTGAACAAACTGGCCCTAAATCCAATAACATTTATTACTATTTGTGTTGAAAACAAGAAAATGTAATAAAAAGTGCAATCGCATCCTTGAAATTCCATACGTACGTGCCCTAACTTCCCCCACATGACATACAGGAACTGAGCAACAACAGAATTTTTTGACATTTGTTGTAGCTGCAATTTTTGCGACAACGAAATAAAGGCTTAACTACATAGGCCTTCTTTTGTACAAAAGTACAAAAGTGAGAAATAAATATCTATTCTGAAGACACCCGCTTGCAAAAAAAAACAATGGAAAATTGGGCATGGTGGTTTAATTTATGTATCAGAACAAGTTTCATATGTTTTTTTTCAAGCATGTTTCTTTGGCGAGCATTTTAATGTCACCCTTTTGTACTTTTGTACAAAAGTAGGTCTATGTAGTTGAAGCTTAATTTTATAATTTTAAAGTTTCGGTCGGTGTTTTTAATTGTTTTTAATACAACTAGCCCGCAAAACTTGATTTTCGTTGAATAAAGGCTCTCCCAAACCAATGCGAAACATTCCCTGCGTCGAAGAAACATTCGTCAGTCATAATTAATTTACATGGTGATAAATGAGAGTGCCCAAACCAACGCGGTGGAGAAATATTCGCCTTTCAAAATGTATTTATAGGATGATAAATGAGAGTGCCCATACCAACTGCGAATGTTTCTTCGCCGCACCGAATGTTTCGCATTGATGTGGGAGAGCCTTAAAGGCTCTCTCAAACCAATGCGAAACATTCGTTGCGGCGAAGAAACATTCGTCAGTCAAAATTAATTCATATGTTTCTCGCGTTGGTGTGGGCACTCTCATATATCACCATGTAAATAAATTTTGACATGCGGAATGTTTCTTCTCCGCAACGAATGTTTCGCATTGATGTGGGAGAGCCTTAAAGGCTCTCCCAAACCAATGCGAAACATTCGTTGCGGCGAAGAATCATTCGTCAGTCAAAATTAAAACATGTTTCTCGCGTTGGTGTGGGCACTCTCATATATCACCATGTAAATGAATTTTGACATGCGGAATGTTTCTTCTCCGCAACGAATGTTTCGCATTGTTGGGAGAGCCTTTAAGGCTTAAAAGGCTCTCGCAAACCAATGCGAAACATTCGGTGCGGTGAAGAAACATTCGTCAGTCAAAATTAATTTACATGGTGATAAATGAGTGCTGGATTTGTATGCAAATTGAAAGCAAAAATTGCTTGTAGCAAAAGCAGTCAATGGAACACGCATAATGTGTATCACCCTTTTTCAAGGTTGTTTGTTTTGTTTCGATTCTATTTCATTCCAAATTTGACATCGTGAGCGTGACGTCTGTCATTTTATTTTAATTTGAACACAAGCACATTTGCACGTGTATCGTAAATATTTTTAATAATTTTTCTCTAAATTCAAGAAATAAATCTACAAAAATGTATCTTATGTACGCTTTAAACGACAAAGGCGAACGCGTTTATACTTTGAGTGTAAGGACTTTGTTATGGTTTGATTGCAAATAGATTTAATTTTTGTATTCACAGAAACGCACTTCTAGTGGGCTACCAACTATCTCGGCACATCCAGCGAGGTTCTCACCCGAAGACAAGTACTCTCGTCAAAGAATCATCATCAAGAAACGCTTTGGACTCCTGTTGACACAACAGCCTGCACCTGTCTATTAAACAAATCCCTCTTATAATGTAAACCATAAATAACAAAAATAAATTTTTAAGTTTTGTACCGAAAGTAGTTTTATTTTGATGAATTTTAAAGCTTCCTACTCAACCCAGCGGTATAGTCGAACAACTTTGTATTCTTGAATTCACCTCGCATATCCAAAATATAATAGAAGCTCTTATTCTTTATTTTGATCGGCAGCTGCACCCTGGCTGTACCTCGAGACTCCATTGCTGAGACACATTTCGTCGGCACAGTGAGAATGCGATTCTTATTGAAAGGACCATAAGTAACAAAGCTTAATTCTTGTCCACCTTTCCGTAGGACCAGGAATCGTACAGAGCGTAATGTGTACATCCATGCCACAGTCAAAACACCATAGCCTAAAACATAATTGTAAGGATAAATAAACAGCTTAATACTTCCTTAAAAGGTACCTCTTACCAATCAAAAAACAAGAAACTGTGATTCCATTTCTGTACTTGTTTTCACCCAAGTTAATCTGACGATACCACGGGGTGTCTTCTGCTGATTCTTCTACGGGAGCATCTCGAAGTGTTGTAAATGCGGAATGCGATACATAATTCCAGAAGAGGAATTGAACTATTGCAAAAGCATTCAACATTTTATAGAATTTTGGATTTTCATATTTGAAGAGGATGATGTCCTTTGCAACATTCGTACTCACATCGAATGCTTTAGTACACAAATTCGCAGATGATTGTGAAGAAACGAGTTTAGAAGCTATTTGTGTTTTAACAAGAGAACTATTTTGACTTAACGCAGTACCGAATATTCTAAAAGAATTGGCTTTTATATTGCAAACTGACTGGCGGATTATGGTGTTCAAGAAAAGAGCCATTTTTTGTTAGAGAAACACAGAGCAGAGGCAAAAAATGTTTTGTTGGTTATAATCGATTTCAGCTGATTCTTATGTCATTCGACCGGAAAATGCTATTTCCAGAAAACATTTTTTTTTAAATAAGAAAAGGCCGTATTATGTTGAAATAAAACAATATGAATTTTCTTTGTTTTGTTTAAATCATTTAAATGGTTAAAGTTTTTTTTTTTGAAAAATGTGATTGCTGTAACCATTAACATCGGGCGTAGGGCCGCTGATTGGGTACAAAACTTCCCCAAAAGAAAAGTTGAAAATTTGATCTGACTGGGTCTACTCCTCTACTGTGCAGAAATATTTTAATAAATTCAATGTGGTTGAATGTGCGTTAAAAAGAGAAGGGTATATACCACCTAAAATCCACCGATGCGCCAGTTTTGAATAATTTCTCGCATTGAAAAAGAGATATTTTATTGTGTGAGCAAGAGCTAGATGCATTTAATGGGCGGGAGCAGGGGATGGGTGGATTGATCTCAAAGGATTTCCTTCATCGTGTGGTGAACCCAGCTTCAAACTAAATGTATGACAGCCACCAGGAAATTCAAACAACAAATTCAATTTTCCGGGCAATTAATTCTGTGCGAAAAGACAGAAGACACTTATCAAAACAATCTTGTATAATCATCAATTTTTCATTTTCGTTAATGACCGTCATCTTCATGTCATGTATGATGTTTTTAATTGGTAAAATAAATCAATTTATTTTTGATTTGAATCTGTCAAATAATCGCAGATTTTGCATTCCAATGGGCAAATAAATCGATTTATTTTTTGATTTTTAATCAATTTTTTAGATCTAATGGTGTTTTTTATTGGTAAAATAAATCAATTTACTTTTGATTTAAATCTGTCAAAACGCAGATTTTATATTCCAATGGGCAAATAAATTGATTTATTTTTTGATTTAAAATCCAATTTGCAGATCTAGATTTTTCGGCAGATTTACCCCTCCTACACTAATACCAATACAATTTTAAGTTGTCACTTTACAAATTGTTTTGTATTGTTTGAATTTATTTCGGTTGAAATTTGTGTTCTAAATATAAAGGGAAGCGTTTCTGATATGAAATGGAAGCTGTTAAAAATTAATTGTAAATTCAAGAAGCTCATTGTTTTCCTCTGAAAGTGCATCAAGTGGTGACGAGTTTTGTGATGTTATAAAACATAAGGGGTATTCACGATCTGGTGCAACGAGCCTAGTAAAAGTGCGAAATTTTATTTTTTTTAAGTGGATCGTGAACGCACTTTTCTTATCTTCTTGCAACACTAAAGCAAATGTCAAAATTAGTTTGACATTTGTTATTTGATTTAATTTAAATTTTGTTCATAAAAAGATGCCAAAAAAACGGAAAAAGAAAATATTACCAAATCTTAATTATCGTCCGAATTTTAAATGGAAAATAATAGTAAAAGATGATGACGACGTCACATCAATACAATCAAGATAGCAAATTGGATGTATCCAATGAACATACCTTTGTTTCTGTTTAACGTAATCAAGAATGAGTGAGCTGTCAAAAACACAATTTACAAATTTTACAATGTTGTATTTTTCTGTTGCAATAGGTTTCAGGTATTGCTAAAGTGCGAAACTGTTGTAACATTGCACCTTGTATATTTTGTTGTTGTAGTGTTGTAAGATTTTACACTTTTGCACTTTTACAATGATACTAGGCCAGTTGCATCGGATCGTGAATACCCCTATACATAAACAGCCCTATTCTGCTGTTGTGAGGCTCACAGGTCACAATTTGTTGTGAGTTTGTTTTCTTATAAGGCGGTCACAATTTCGTTTTCTATGGAAGCCCTCATAATAAAGGCTCTTCCAAACCAATACGAAACATTCGTCGCGGCGAAGAAACATTCGTCAGTCAAAATTATTTCATGTTTCTCCGCGGCGTTGGTGTGGGCACTCTCATATATCACCATTTAAATAAATGTAGACATGCGAATATTTCTTGGCCGCAACGAATGTTCCGCATGGTTTGGGAGAGCCTTAAACCTCACAAGAACAACGTGAGTTGTGATCTGCCAAGGAGCAGATCATAATTTGTAAGTTTTAATGAGGCGAGTTCACCACGAGTTGTGAGGTTATTGTGACTTGTGAGGCATCAGTGAGGTTGCTAGAATAAGGGTAAAAATTACACAAATACAATGACAAAAATTAATCGATTTGAATTGGCGTTCGATTCACCACGAAATAAATCAACTTTTGGATTGAAATCTGAATTTACCAATCAAAAACACCATACATTTTTTGGAAGATTTACCCCTCCATGCACTCGCACCAATACAATAATTTTAAGTTGTCACTTTACAATTTTGTTTTATTGTTTGAATTTTAGTTCGATTATGAAAATTGTGTTCCAGATATAAAGAAAGACATTTCTGATGTAAAATGGAAGCAGCTTAAAACTAATTGGTAAATTAATGAATATCATTTGCTCTTCTGAAAGTGCATCAAGTGATGACAAGTTTTTTGAAATTATGAAACAGTAATAAAATTACACGAATACAATGACAAAAATAAATCAATTTGAAATGGCGTTCCATTCATCCAATTTACCAATCGAAAACACCATTCATTTCTTGTGATTTCAGAATTTCGGGATTCCTGAAATCTCAAAATATGAACACGCTTAAATTACAATTGCCATTTTAGTTTTGTTCGATTCAGCCAGATTCACCATGCCACTGAACGTAGGTTTGTTCAACGACGTTATTCCGAACAGTTCAGAACACAAAAGTACACATTTTATGCTATTCAATGACGATTTTCTGTTCCAAACTGTTCTGGATTAGCTGTTCAAATGGAATTTTCGCGAAACTAGTTATACAAATGTATATAAAAAAATGCATAAAAAACCTAAGTCGAGGTCGATGGCAAACAATGCATTCCAAACAAATATAAATACACAACTCCAAATGCATTCTCTGTACACGCATACGAAATTATTCGTTTGCCCTCAAATTAGAGCTGTTTTTTTTTGCAATTTTGTTGCAGTTGTTTTTTGTTCTTATTTAAGCTTCATTTGCCACTGACATTTGTGGGATAAGCTCCATCAGTCTGTTCCGAAGAATTGAGAACAAAATATTGCTTTCTTGGTCTGACACTTTCCATTTCCACAAATCTTGGGTGTTCTGTTCTGACTTTTTCTTCACTGAACAAAAATAGTGAAAACGTCGTCACGTATTATGTCTGTTTGGGAACGTGAAATTTTTAGGGCCAATTGTACAAATATTAAAACTGTATAGGTTCAATATTATAACTCACCGTTTTCGTTGAATTTACAGCTGTTTGGGTATTTTTAGAGACAGAGCCCGTAGAATAAAGCAGTTTTTGGAAACAAAGTCCCGTTCTACATTGCCCGATTTTTCCACGAAGATTTTTCCAGAAATCGTGTGAAATGTACACACAGAACGATTTTTTCCATAAGATTTTTTCCTTTTCTTCTTCCTTGTTTTATTGCTGTGCTCTTCATTTTTCATTGATATTCACTCACACCATCAAACAAACGGCACACTGACACCGAACACACACAAAAGACTGGAAAGGAGAAGAGAGAGAACATAAACAGACTGGAAAAATCTTTCGAGTTTTCTGGTACAAACGATTTGATCCCTACCCCTCACTTTTCACTCCCTTCACCCACGAACAAAAGATCGGCACTGGAAAAATCGTTCAATGTAGACCGAGACAAATGGGTACAAATTTGAATCATAGTCCCGATCTACATTGCCCGATATTTCCACGAAGATTTTTCCAGAAATCGTGTGAAATGTACACACAGAACGATTTTTTCCATGAGATTTTTTCCTTGTCTTCTTCATTTTTTATTTCTGTGCTCTTCATTTTGCATTGATATTCACTCACACCATCAACCCAATGGTACACTGATACCGAACACACACAAAAAACTGGAAAGAGGGCGAAAGAGAACATAAACAGACTGGAAAAATCGTCTGAGTTTTGTGGCACAAACGATTTGATCCCTACCCCTCACTTTTCACTCCCTTCACCAACGAACAAAAGATCGGCACTGGAAAAATCGTTCAATATAGACCGGGACATAGTGCCTGTTTGCAACTGATTTTATCTGCTTCTGCAATGCATCAAGAAAAGTAGAGCCAAGAAACTAAGATTGCGTGACAGAATACCATTATGCCAACACCACAAGTTCTATGCATTGAATATAAACTTTCATCCATTTTGCGACTAGGAAAAATTAAATTCACGAAACAAAAAATGTATATGTTTTGAGAAACTAACTAGCAAACAATTCCATTTATGTGCCATATTTTTTTGTACTAGTCTTTATCTAGACTATTCTCGACAAACATTTGGACTTTTCTATACATTCTTATTCGTAATAAACACAGAAACACATTCATTAAATAAATTCTTTTAAACGATAAGAACACTCAAAATAAAAAAATCTACAAAAACACTTGTTTCCATAAAAATCAAAATTTTTGTTTGTGCCTTTTTTTTTCTGAGATCTCAGAAATATAAACTCGCCAATTTATACAAAAATTAAAAGACCGCCTTTCCCAAAACGTCAATTTTGTTTGTCATTTTTTTTCTCCTAGCAAAAAAAAGCCGTCCGTCCGTTGCCGTTCCGTCTCCGTACTCGTTTGCGTTGGTGCCGTTGCTGGATCGTTTCGGAGATTCCGTAATTATTTGCATTGGATGTTTATTAAATATATCATTTGCTTTTATTAATATACAAAAAGTAAATAATTAATTGTTAAATAAATCGTATGTTATCATAACGATTTTCATGTGAAATTAAAAAAATAAAACATCTAATTTTTCATGTTAAGTAAGTGAACGGCTAGCACAACAAAACTTCCCTCTTGTATTATCGATTTATTCATTTTAAATTGTTAAATATCAAGCGAAAATTAATACAAGCTGGATTCAGATTGCAGTGTAAAAAGCAATTTCTCGTTTACGTTTTGAAGTGAACTCTTGGTGGTACCGGTAAGTTTTTTTTTGTTTTATTTGTCGACCAGGTTATTATATTTCATACTTAGCCTGAAATTAGTACCTCCTATGTCCTATGGGGAAACACCATTGCAGTTGAATCCAACAAACTTACAAAAACATAATACCTATGTACCTTATATAGGTACCTTGGTACTTTTCTGACAAAAAAAAGTTATATTTGTCTACATTTTAAGGTTTTGCTTAAATTCTAAGCTCACTTTACTACACTACATATGTAAATACATTTTAAAAGAACTTTAAAATCTAAAATGTTGCATTGTAAAGGCAAACTTAAAAAACAGAAAATAAGAATCTGCGCTGAGAATCGTATTATTCTATTTTCAGAGAAAGATCTGCCAAGGTGCTTTCAGCAGAAACCTTTTTCAAAGTATAACTAACGACTTTGGGTTGTTTGCATTTAGAATGTTATTAATTTTGTGTATCCTTTCTTAACTTAAAAAGTATTTAATAAAAACCCATCTTACTATTTTTAATAAAAATAATTCTCATTGGAAGGTATACATAGGTATAGAAAATTTATAAAATCAACCCCTTACCCCCACCAAAAGCTGAGAAAAAACCTGCCACACTTGATTTCAATATCAAAAAATATGCACCTATGATTCAATCAAATTATAATCTGTACCAATGTGTCTCCAAGACAATTTAAAGGCTTTTTAAATCTAAAAAAGTGCTAGTTTAGCCAACCTCTCAAGCACTTGTAAGCGAAAGTCTACCATTTTTGAAGATGTTTGCAACTTTACTAAAACAATAATTATTAAGTTGATATTTACCTTTGTCTTTGTTGTTCAGTGATAATAATATAAAAATTCAATATTTCATTGCGGAAGCGGGATAAGGTTGTTACAGAATGCAGGAAGCTTGAATACGAGTTTTGGACTTCCACTCCTTATTATAACTTCATAGTATTATTAATCATCTGTGAACTATATTTGTTGAACAGACATTTCCAGTTTCTTTTGTTTGATTATTTTGTTTACATTTATAAGAAACACCCTATAAAAACAAAACAACCCTAAAAATTGGACATGAGCCTATTTTTTCATTATAAAATGCATCGTAGGTATTTTATTCCTTTTTAGTTTTCATAATTGTATATTTCGGAAAAAGCACAAATAAAAGCTTTCTACGATTAAAGCTTTTAAACATAAGAGTGATATTCCAGTAAAATATTGAATATTGCAACTTTCTAAATTAGTTAGATATCCCCATAACAATAAGTGTACCAACAGATTTCTTTTTCTTAATTATATTAATTCATAATTCAAGTGCATATGTACCTCACTATTTAAATTATATATTTGATACCTATGTACATAATATTATGTAAAATTGTAATACAAACTGTTAATCTACTAAACACATATGTATGTAATCCCAAAATAACAATTTAAGATACGGTCATTGACTTTCAACTCCAAAATCCTGTTTACCTTACATCACATTCTAATCCACCTAACATGCGGTTGGATTTCTCATTTTATACTCGTCTGTTTTTCCCCTTAAATCAATACGTACCTACTCGTTTGTGTATTCTTCTGTTAAAATAAAACACTTTTAAGAGGTAATTATTTAAACAGAACACACTTATTAAGAACAAAAAAGTAAAATTAATAAAAGAAAACACATTATCCCTAAATTCAACTGAAATAAAATATGTAATTTAAGTAATTTCCCGTTTTTCTTTAAACGTTCGCACTAATTTTGTGTGCCCAACTCAGTTAATCAATCAGTTCACTTTTTTCCCTATATACATACTAATTTGCTTAAAATCAAATTTGCTTAAGGAGAAAAGCGTATTGCGAAAGAAATGAATAGATCTGCGAAGAGGGGAATTAATAATTGAATTTTGAGAATTACTGTGTAACGTTATATGTAGATTTCCCTCATATTCTGATATGAAAGTAATTAAGATAGAAGACAAATAATTGATAATAAACTTTATAAAATTTGGCAATGCTTCTGTATTCAGAGGAACCTATTCAAATTAGTTAGTTAGGGTCTTATATAAATAAGAACAGGGAAGGTATAATGAATTTTCCACATATGGACTTTGAATTTTTGCAAACGAAAAATTAATTAAATTTCATTAAAAAAATTAAAACTTCCTGGGAAATTAAAAGCGGGATGATAGTTCTTACGACATGTGTGGCCAGTGACCGCCACAAGAGCTAGCTTTTTTGAAGCTTTTTTACTTTTTACTTCAACCCAGATTCCCACATTTTCCTTAATATATTGTAGGTATTTAACAATTTAGCGGATAGAATTATTAATAATTTCATCTCAAGGAATGTATTTCTAGACGGTAAAAACGTAGGTAGCTGCGATTGAGTAAAATTGTTTCTAAAGTTTATAGGTAATAACGCTGTTCGAGGGAAAAATATTGATCGCATTTTACGTAATTGGTAGACAGGTAGATTTACCTACTGAGACAAATTGGACTTGTACCTACACAAAGTAGATACAAACATTTTGTTTTGGGTCTTTTGTTTAAGGTGGACCCGAAACTGTGATTATTATTCGAATCTAGATACACATAAAAGAGAAAAAAAAATACTTCACAGTAGCTCGCCTTAAAAGTTGGTCAAATTATATTGGAAACGGTCTCTCAAACTCTATTATGTACCACATATACATTTACCTTCTTATGGCGAAATAAGAGATAAAGCAACATAAATATTTGTCCTGTATGCAAAGTTTACAATTTTACTGAAATTTAAGGACAGCATTGAGTACCGAAGTTAACTTCTAAATTTTGTCGAAATGTCAATAATTTCGACAAACGATGGGTAAACTTACCGATTTCACACACTCAAACTGCACATAGTCTCTCAATTTTGAGCTCAAAAACCTCACCGTCGCGTCGTTGCGTCGCCATCTTGTGAAAAAATGCTTCTCATCGAATTTGCTAGCAAGTTTTTGATTCGCAATGTTGCCACCAGTGTTCGCGTTCGCTTGAAGCGAAAAGGTAGTGCTTTGTGTGACATACATAATATACAATACATTA
Source organism: Melangyna quadrimaculata (assembly GCA_949320155.1). Classification (NCBI taxonomy): domain Eukaryota; kingdom Metazoa; phylum Arthropoda; class Insecta; order Diptera; family Syrphidae; genus Melangyna; species Melangyna quadrimaculata. The sequence goes on from OX439485.1 coordinate 22,520,553, forward strand.
CATACATATATTGCGAAAGTTGATTTTGAGTTATTTTTCGTTCGTGTTATGTGTGAAAGGTAAGTTGGTTTTCAATCTTTTCACTTTTTATCATAAAAAGTATCGTAGTAGCTCACTTGAAAAGTTATGTCTTTTATTATTTTTAATTCTTCAACCGCTTATACTTCGATTTGCGGTGTATTTGTTTCTTGCGCAGAAACAGTATTATAAGCTTAGTTTTAGACCTAAATGTTTGGGTTTTTGTTGTGTTATGCTGTCACATACCCATACCAACCCTAAATGCTGTACTATTTTGTTGATTCTTTTCGAAAAGGAAAAAAGAAAGACGTTAATTTATTGTTGGGAATTGATACTCAGAGTAGGGTTGCCATGTTAAATTAAATTGTCTGTTTATTTTTTACTTTAATATATAATGTAGGTAGGCAACTATGTATAATGTATAATTAATTGTTTAAAATGCAAAAAAAAAAATAATCTGGGTTTGAAAAAATAGGATAGTAAATTGGTGCCATTAAAATATACCTATATTTACAGACCTTAAAAAATAATTTTAAGCGTTTTTAAAATGACTATTTGAACTATGAATAAGATTATTTTTTCCTGCATACCAATTTTTTTTTTTATAAATTACATGACAATAAGACATACATGAACATAAGGGTGGTCGTTTAAAAAAGTTGATCGGGATAAACATAAGTCAGTTTCCAAATGATGGAAACAATAATTCTCTTATTTAATTTGAATAAATACAGTAGCCTGCCAGTTATCCTGCTAGTGAAGTGTATTGTTTTTATTTATTTCTTTTGTTTCCATAGTTTCAATAATTTGTATATTTTTCTGTATGAAATATTTAAAAAAAATCATACTAGTTGACAAAACGCGCAGAGAGCTACTAGTCACGCATACATCCATAAAACTAACACTATGATACAAATGCTACTGGTTCTACTCGCTTGTCTAAACCCCGGGTAATGGAGGAAAATAGTCTAATCACAAACTACAAGCCATTACCTTCTATCAGACTATATGTGAATCATTCTGTATGCAATACAACCCATCATAACAGTCTTAAACAGCTATTGGAGATTTAAATAAAAACCTGAAAATCATCAATAAATCTAAAAATTAAGACAACAAAAAAAATTAAAACATTGTAACGACCACCCTAATGAACATGTAAATTTAACATACATAAACTTAAAACAAATTTGTTTAAATTAAAAAAAAAAAAAAAAACGAAACTTAAAAAATAAATAAATTATTACTTCATTAAATAATTTTTTGTATAGGGTTACCACATTCTTTTTTATTTTAAAATTTTTGTTTTTAAAGGCACTACAGTGGTGGCGGCCCTATTAAGAACGATATTTTTATAAAATTTTAAAATGCATAACTTTTGTTATCTGTTGAGGTTGAGAAGTGTGTCAAATTTCTTGTTTTGCGGATTTCTTGTTTTGTAGGTCAGAAAGTAAATTTGATGTTAGAAGCCCTTAGAACAAGAAATTGAATCATAAATACACTCTTAAGACGGTACAGAGTACAGGATAAAATTTAATTTAATTTGGGGTGCATTGACTTGGCATAGTATGGTCGATAAGTTAGAAAAAAAAAATTGCTCGAATTGACCAGAAAGTTTATAAAGGCATTTAGGAACATGTTATGGAGTCTTATTCATTTGAAATCATGCCCATAAAATTTGTTTTTAAGGATGATAATGATCCAAAAAGTTCTCAGCGGATTGCTAAGAAGGTGTTTGCGTATTCAAGAAGTCATTTTTTAGATTATATCGTCCAAAGTTTGGGCCTAAATTTTATCGAGAACTTGTGGGGATACATCAAGGGATTAGAGCTCTTGATACCCGGGTACCCGGAAATTCCGGGTATTACCCGGGTAGTTGGATATTTTGGGTACCCGGGTACTTGCGTTTAATTTATTGAAATCATTGTACAGCTTATACTACAATAGTGAGAATAATAAGATTTCAACAAATTATGAATTATATAATTATTTTAATAATAATCACACAAGTACCCGGGTACCCGTTGGCTGTAGGGTACCCGGTAATGGTTCGAGTACCCGGGTACCTGAAATATCCAACTACCTAGCTACCCGGGTAGCCGGGTAGTTGGACATTTCGGGTATTACCCGGTCAGAATCAAGAGCTCTACAAGGGATGATTAGAGTAAAAAAAAAACATTTTGATCAGAATGTTCTAAATATAGAGAAAATCTCATAGAGTACACCACTATCAAGATTCCATGCCTTAGGCGAAAATATGCAAGGAATTTTGTCTGAAATTATAAAGAATTATGGTTTTCCTACAATATATTTTTTTGTTCTTAATTATATTGCCAGACGAAATAGAGTTAAATCAATGTTTATTTTTTCCTACCAATATTCTCATGCTTATATTTTTTTAACATTACTCAAAGTGTACCGTAGTTCATGGGCTATTAATAAAACCACTTCTCAACCTCAACAGATTTCCCAAACAAAAGTTACACATTTTAAAATTTTATGAAAATATCGTTCTTAATTAGGCCGCCACTACTGTACATGAATACATACATATGTACATATGCATATTGTTCAGAAAAAGCAAAAATTTGTTCGCCCAGTAGTTAACTTAATGTTTATTTGATGATTAACTAAACCTAAAGTCAAAATAACAATTTTAATGTTCTTCGTGTTTTAGTGCCACATGAACTTGCATAGTAACGGATTTACTTTTATGTCGACTCGCCATCGCCATATTAAACCTACTTACTAGTAACGAAAGTTTCATTATCGCGCCGAATGTTTGGCGTTGATTTGGGAGAGCCTTTACTGGATTTTTTTTTTAACATATGATTGCTATAATTTTGTCTGTGGCAAAAGTTTCATCAATTCATTCTCGAGATATTGGTTGCGAGTCAAAATGGCGGCTTATGGCACTTACAGCCGCGCCATTTTTTTTCCAATCATAAAATTGGATCAGCACCTATATTTTTACAAAAAAAGTGCATACTGTCCTAAAAAACGTAGGGAAAATTGTGTATCTTGACATAGGTTATTTACTTTGTACACACTGATATATGTACACACTTATATATACGCAAACAACCTCTTTAGACTATACTCACATTAAATGTAACAATAATAATAAATTTAGAAACACCTGCTTAAAACAATCAAACTCTTGTAAAGAAACACCTGCTTAAAACAATCAAAATCTTGTAAAGAAACACCTGTTTTACTGTTTACAACCGATATCATGTAAGCTGGATGTTTTTTGTTTGGGTTCATTGATAGAAATTCCTTTATTGTTTTTGTCTCTTCAAAAATATTAAGTTTTATGTATTCAACCATGTGAAATAATAGACAGGGGCAATAGAGAAAAGGTGTCTGTTCAAATTGTCTGTAGGCCAACATCAACAATTTTTCATATCTACAAAACATACGAAAGAAAATGGAAATTTATTTATTCATTTATTACGTTAATTAATAACATTAAGGGCCAATTTTCCAAGAGCCAGTTAAACCTTAGATAGTACTTATTCTACGAATAAAACAAAAAATTGTTCCTGTTGTTATAGTATTTATTCGTGTATTTATAGCGTTACTGATTATTGAAAAACAGGCTCTAAGGCCAATATTCACCGAGTGCTCATAAACTGCTTTTAAGTTTTTGAACTTCATAACTTAAGAATTATTTGTGCTGTTCACCAAGTACTAGTAATTTTTTTTTTCTGTGTTCGAAAGTTAGAGCCAATGTTCGAAAATGAGTGCGAATGTTCAAAAATGGGAGCCAACCAAACATATACAATACAAACTTTAGAATCAAACTGTTTTGGGAAACTAGAACAGCTGGGTAGGCAAACACCAAAAAAAAAAAATAAATAAATCGGGTGGCACAACGGCTCATGAAGAACCAGGGCCTAGTGACTAACAACTCGCAACCATTCCTGTGTGCGCCTATCGACAGGAATGGAAGGGCCCTACAATTTTATGCCGAATCCGAACGGCTAGACGAGAAGCACTTATTCGTGACAAGTGATACTCTTGGAGGATTTGTCAATTCCTCGCAAGAGGCAGTAGCCCTGAAATAAACTTTTTAGTTTTTAGGTGGACGAGGCTGGGAAGCGAACCCAGACCTCCAGCGTGACAGTTGAACGCACTAACCATTACGCTACGGGCTACTACCACCAAAAGAAAGGCAGACACCTAAATAAGATAAAAAAACCGAAAACATTTTTTACTTTTGTTTGTAAATAGGTATAATTTCAGAATAAAAATAATAAGTTGTAATATAAGGTCCGTTCCTTTACTTTAAATTTCTGTGATTTTCTGTGCATTTGTGTGATTTTCAGTCCAAAGCCGTTCCCGTTCTCAATAATTTGACAGTTTTTTACAACAACGCTCACGAGAGAGTAAATAATTTCCCATACCTGTGATTTTCAGTCCGAGAAATTTCTTCGGACTGAAAATCACAGCACAGCAAAATGTCAATTTGAGAGCTGAAAGCCAAACATCGTGCCTTACTTGTCCAGCACATTAGGTAATACGGAATTTGGTTGAATTTGCGTTCCCGTACTTTGGGACAGTTATGATATTTTTGAGAATATATCAACGTTGCTCTCCAAGATCTGACAGTTTGTGATTTTCTGTGCACAAAGTTAAGGATCGGACCTATAAATGAACTCAGGTTGTAGTTAAAAAAAAAATTGAACAATAAAATATTGTGTTTTTCTATTATAGTCTAAAAATAATTCTTTTGAATGCTTTAATTATGACTTCATTTTAAACAGAACAAAATTAACATAAAATGATTGTGAGTTGTGATGACACAGAAATACCCAGAAATACCAAGATGTCGAATTGGGTGTGTAAAATGACCATACCTTTTTCTGTTTATCTTGGGGAGAAGGCGTGTTTTTTTACAAAGTTTTCGAAGAACTTTTTGAAGAGAGCGCTCAAAACTTAAGAGTGGTTGAGATGAATAGGTTTTTGAGGTATTTAAGTTATGGGCGTTCGGTGAATACCGGCCTTAAACCTATAAACACCAATTTTACAAATTCAACTGTTATTTTATTTTTCGCTTAAAACGATTTCTACATAAAATAATTCTTTCACTTAATTTTATTGAGCCCTGAGTGATTTAATCCATTTTAAACATAACCTGATGTGTTCCCAAATTAAAAACTAATTTACCTACTATAAAAAGAACCTTTTACAAAAATGTAATTTGTATGTGTGTAAAATTTTATTTTGTCAATTAAATTCAACGGCACGACACATTTTTATTAAAATTGTAAACAAATAAAAAAAAAACTATAAAATTATTTTAAATTGGTATCCCTCTAGGATAATTTGTTAACATATTTGAAATGTTTGATACAAAAAAATTACAAACTTTAATTTTTTCTTTTCAATTTGAACACACTGCGGCAACCCTTTAAAACATGATTAACAAAAAAGCATTTTTTATTTTGTAATCTACTTTTATAAACGAACTTCACACAACGACTTATTCCTCCTTTACACATTCAACGTACCCACAATTAAAAGAAAATGATTTACATTCAGTGTCAGAGTTTTGTTTCATTTCTTAAACCAAAACTGTTCAATTTTAACAGTTTAACATGGCTATTGCTTGTTACGTCATTCAGTAGCATTTTCTTGCTTACAAACAAAATTATAAAAATGGAGGAATATTATCGTCGAGCAGAGGCAGCCATCTTGTTTTTCTCTTCTGACAATCAATAATTCTCTGGCAGGTTCTCCCCCAATTTATTTTACTAACATATGAAATCGCTGCATTTTTGTTAAACATAAATGTCTGTATGAAGAAAATGTTTCCAGAATAACAGACAGGCATACCATACCAGATACAGACGTTATCGTCCTACTAACTCAAAAGGTCAAAATATCGACTTTAGTGTGCTCTTATAATTCCAGCTTTAAGAATGTTTGTGAATCGTGTTTATATATAGTCATCGTCATAGTAAATAATATGAAATTTTGTATAGGTACCTCATGTATGAAAGAGAAGTAAAAAAAGATCCATATTTCTTTACAGAACAAACAAAATAGGTACCTAGTAGATAGTTAACAATATCAAGCTTATTGGAATGCCGCCGAGAAACAAATTTTATGTAATACATATAAGGCATATTATGTATGTTCATTATATACCTACTTATGTATATAATCTACTTTTCCAATTCTTAGTAAGCCTGTATCCTCTATCTATACATACAAACATTCTTTGTTCGCTTGAGTAAATGTAATGTACTACTTACACACCTACGTCACTGGAATTAAAGCTCACACCCACATCCCACTTCGCAGTCGGCATCGTTGTTGGTTTAGTGTTTTCGAAAATATTTAGGTTCTGTCAAATTTTGACGAATTGCCAAAGTTCATCTTTTATTGTCAATATTAGAATTCAGAAACATCTTAAAATGAGATTTTGACATGCGTTGAAAATATCTTACAAGACTGTCTACCTATATTCATTGCATCATTGAATTGTTGAACAGTGTTCTTCCAGTAACAATTTTTTTTTTTGAAAATGATGTAAGTACCTATAAGATTCGTCAGAACAGAAGTAAATTAAATTGACACTGTTAGTACCTATAATATTTTAACAGAAATAAAATTCTATCAAGTTGTATCTGCTTCTATTTTCTTCATCGCTTCTTCATACGCTTCTTGTTTTTGAACGACAATGAACTCTGAGCTTTTCAGAGCTTTTTTAGTATGCTTTCATAAAATATTTTTTTTTTTTAAATGTTATTTTAACATAAAGTATTAATTAAAATAATTTACCATATCCATATAACTAAGGTCGTCAAAGTTAAACTATCCTAGAAGTTGCGAAGGATTGATATGCTAAACTCTTTCTGTTCCGTCATTGACACCATTTATCTACTCTTAGCTGCTTGGTTCGTCATTGTTTGCAACTGATACTCGTTTAGGTCCCCTTCAACTGCGTGCATGTTTTTGTTGTAAAGTAATGTTTTAGCGTTTGAGAAACTTTAGAATAATGACCATATAGGCTCTATCTCATTATTTATCATATTATTGACAACCTTTTGCTGTGGTTAAAGTTGGTTCGAAATTATGCATGTATTGATACATTGTATGAAGCAACTATTTTTAAATAGGTGGAAACTGCTAAACTGTTTCACTTTCTGTTATCTTATCTTATCTCATCTCTTTTTTTTTGTTGTAATTATGAAAAAAAAAATCCTTAATTATTTTTTTTAATTAATTGTTTTTTAAGACAGTGGTGCAAACAAAAAAGTTCAATTTGCCTGCAAAGTTTTTCAAACTCAATGAGAATTTTAAAAAGTTTGTAAAAAATCTTTACTGACTATACTCACTCAAGCAAACACATGAAAAACGCTAGCAAGATATATTTATACCTACATATTTATTTTCAAAGTAGGTACATACTCACGAAATGCGCTGCGCCTCCTATCGGTGTTTCACGAAACATTTGCAATCAATTTAGTTCTCTCTGCTAAGTGTAGCTAACAGGGAGTGCTTTGTGATTGTTAAGTTTTATTTTGATATTATTTTGTGATCAAAATAAGGTAAGTCAATTAAAACAAAAAAAAATATAAAACAAAATTATAATACAAAAAAAAAACAAAAAAAGAAAATAGGTTAGGTAGTACATTTTCGATGTTCATCGAATTATTTTGATAATTTCTCGTTTCATAGCGATGACGTACATTTAGGTTGATGGTTGAAATGCTTGTTTGTCTTTCTCGCTCTTTCTATTGGCCAGTATAGGTAGGTTTGATTCGTGGGTTCGTTCTTTTAAATGCGGACATGATACATTTGTACTTATGTAATATTGGCCGTATATTACTAGATTCCCAACTTCGGCTCATTAAAGTTAAATTAAGCCTCATTGTGAGGCTTATTATTTTTGTATAACTAAACTTACTGATTCGAAATGGCTTCCACTTTCTTGAAGAATATTGATTTAACAGCTTGCTCTTATAAAAATGTATTTCCAGTAAACAAAGATCCAAATACTTCGTATAGGTACCTACACGATGAATTTTATGAACTCACATTTGACTGATTGCATAATGTTGCAACCCGTCGGCAAAAAATGTTTTTATTTTTCTTGTTGGAAGTAGGTAGATTGTTCCATGTTGTTAGGGTTGCCGAGTCACAAATTTTACGTCGGTGATATTATTTATACATATATACATACATAACTCATGATAGGTATTGATAATTTAAAACAAATGTGTATTCTAAAGAGAAGATATAAAAAAATGGTGTACAAATTGTTTTATCATAAAAATCCTCGGGTCAGCCTATGAAAAACAAAGCGAGTTGTATTTGGAAATGAGTTTGACTTTTGGAAATATGTTTCTTTGAGTTAAAACCGTTTTTGAATTGACAATGAAATTAAAAGTATGAAATAAAAGTATTTTAGCATTTGATTTGAGTTTAAAAAAAGATATCGAGTAATTTTTGCCCGAATCGCACACCGCGTAAACAAACCTGGCGGAAGATTGTATGTACATGAACCGGCCTTACGTGTAGTACTTTTTCAGTTGAGACTGCAATAACATTAATGTAATTTATTTAATACATTATTCACCCTTATGCTTGCTTAGAGGAACATAGAATAATATGGCAATTGTACAAATCGGAAACTCAACGAGATTAACAATCTTTAGAAAATAACTGTCAGAAAAATTTGTTCTATAGTTATATTTTATTTCGGCAAAGATTAAAATTAATGTTGTCTAAATTTTCATTTATTTTTAAGTATTTTAATTAACTTTACGAGTATACCTACCTATATTTTTAATTTTTTTTTGAAATATTTAAAAATCTATTTTAAAATGTATGTTTTAAAACTAATTGATGTGGAATTACGGACGGTATTTAGTTTGTATATTATTTATGTTCTGCTTTGTGTAATTGTGCGGAAACCGTTTGTTAAAAAAAGAGAAATAGTATTCGTGTGAAATGAAGTGTAACCAAAATAAAAGTGTTTAAAAGTTTTAATTGTATTTTTTTGAAGCGTTAATGAACGCAATGATTTCGATTGGTTTCTGACTTTTTTTTTTGCAGTATACGAGTAACATTCAATTTACCTTCAAGCCTTTTTACACCGTGTTCCCTAAGTTTCTTGTGCTGCCGGATTGGATTTGCATGCGAAGAAATATTATGTATCACAAAAACAAAACAATGTCAATCTTGGCTTTTGGATTTACAAATGTCCTTTTTACAAAAATAGGTTCAACTTTTTTTCAAAAACGTTAACTTTTTGACAGAAAATCACAATAACAAAAATAATAATGTTGAATGCCTTTAGCGATCTATGTATTTATGCAGATTGCCATTGAATTTTAACTTGCGATATACGTAGTAAGGGCAAGTTTAGGATTCGTGCAAAAAAAAAATCGAGATAATAATTTTCCCTAACATTACGATGATAGAGAACGCAAAAAAAGTGGGTCTCGCAATTCTGTCTGTCTGTACCTCGACCAGCAGCCTAAACGGCTGAAGCGATTTTCTTCAAACTTTGGACTTAACTCTTATGGGATTCCCTAGAGGGGAAATTGAAATTTTTTTAGCTCAAAAAATAACGGTACCTGCCATACAACGAATAAACAAAAATTGATTTATTTCAAAAACGGCTGTAACGATTTTGAAAAAAAAAAATTACGAGCTACTATAATTACATACTACAATTAATTAATATTTTGCTAGAAAATTTTATTAACTATTATTTTATTAAATATTATTCGTTAACGGCTACACCGATTTCAACCAAATTTTTTGTGTAAGAGGTTCTTAACAATTTTGCATATACAATTTTTCGAAAAAATAATTTTTGGATTTTAAAAAAATATTGAATTTTTGTTTTGAAAATTCAGTATTCAGAAAACGGGTCAATGAATATTTTTTTAATTTTGTGTAAAATTGTATTTTATTAAATTCTAAGAGTTGGCATACCAAATTTAATTTTTTTAAATATTCAAGAATTTTTATATATACAAAATTAATTTTAAAGAAAACCGCTCTAACGATTATGGAATTTTTTTTTTTATAAATTCATATTTATCAAACAAACCAGATAGCATACTTTTTTTTAGCTCTATTTGTTTTAGCTATTAAAAAACAAATGTATAGTAATTTAAGGTAATAATTTATATTTTAAATTGCTATTAAAACGTTTTCAATGATATCAAATATGCACATTGTCAATTTCAAGCTACGTTCAAGTTGTAAGGTTAGTGCGTTCGACTGTCACGCTGGAGGTCTGGGTTCGCTTCCCAGCATCGTCCATTCATATTTATCAAACAAACAAAATTCATATTTATCAAACAAACCAGATGGCATACTTTTTTTTTGAGCTCTATTTGTTTTAGCTATTAAAAAACAAATGTATAGTAATTTTAAGTAATAATTTATATTTTAAATGGCTATTAAAACTTTTTCAATGATATCAAATATGCACATTGTCAATTTTAAGCTACGTTCAAGTTGTAAGCTGTAGTAGCCCGTAGCGTAATGGTTAGTGCGTTCGACTGTCATGCTGGAGGTCTGGGTTCGCTTCCCAGCCTCGTTTTTCAGGGCTACTGCCTCTTGCGAGGAATTGACAAATCCTCCAACAGTATCACTTGTCACGAATAAGTGCTTCCCGTCTAGCCGTTCGGATTCGGTATAAAATTGTAGGTCCCTTCCATTCCTGTCAACAGGCGCACACAGGAATGGTTGCGAGTTGTTAGTCACTAGGCCCTGGTTCTTCAAGAGCCGAGGTGCCACCCGATTTTTTTTTTATTTTTTTTTTTTTCAAGTTGTTAGCTACGAGAGCAAGTTTGTGCGATCCAGCCGTGTCCATTTTTTTTTCATACAGCATAGTAGTACATCATAGGTGCCAGTTATAGCTTTCATTGAAATCCATCATTGAAACCAATGTATATGAAAACTATAGTTATATCATCAACATCGACGACTACTAAGACGAAATCCACCAACTTCTCTCAACACTTTTTGTTGAGGAAACGAATTTGAAAATTGAGATATAACTCCCTTACTCTCTTACAATATAACTAGACTTACTCTTTCTAAACATTAATGTCTACGCTGTCAAAATAATAAAACATGGTGCAAACACATGAGCCACCAGCCGTCGAAATCAAGCGTAAATAAAAACGACTCCATGATAATCCTATAGATTTCATATACAAAGGTTTTATATAATTTTTACTACAAAAAAATAATATTAAAATATGATATGAATTTGGCAACCCTACCAAACGTGATGTAGAAATATCGGATATAAGTTTCGACTAACCTAATGGTCGCATAAACTCTGTTATCATCAAATGCAAAGTATTCATAAACTATTTTTTCTTATCAAATTAAAACTATGTGTGATGTAGGTACCTACCTACCAGACGTACCTACATTGGTAATTTAGTGCACAATAAATTTTAAAAAATCATTATCTTAAATATCAGAATTAAATCAAACGGTTTGAACATTATAAAAGTATTTTTATTTTTTTTTTAAATTAATTAATTTATATACACATGTAGTTTAGGCAATCTATTTATAAAAACAGAAACAAAAATTAAATTTATAAATTTTTTTCATGCTATCAACAACAAAAACACTGCTATGTGGTTACCTATGGTTGTGCATTTTTTTGTACACAGACCAGGCATCCATCTTGTTTTTTTTTTTTTTTTGCTAGAAATCCATATTTTCCGTAGCTATGACATTACCATACGAATTATTTAAGATAGAATTCATAATGTAAGTTCAAGTCAAATAGGTATAGTTTTTTAATGTTACAGATAAATGTTTAAGGTAGGTGTACCAACATTATTAAAAAAAAAAAAAAACTTAATAAGCAAGTTTTATTATAAAAAAAATCAAAATGTCAGCTTTGAATGTTGGCATTATCTCAACTTTATTTTACCCTGCTCACCTAAAATGTCTATATAAAATTCTATAGGTATCTCATATCGGAAAGAGAGAGAGATGTAGAAAGATCTGTCTGCTGCTTGTACCTATATACAACTAAAACAAAACATGTTGATGGGATGACGATGACGTAGCGAATAAAGAAGAAAAAAAAAAAACACTTAGGTATAAGCGTATGTACAAATTAGACTTCGTTATTTACTTTGTACGTCATTAAATTATAGTCTTTAATTAACGGTTTGTAAGGGTTTTTTAAAAAGTATAAACTTAAGGTCAGTTTCATGCAAATGCATAATTACTTGAGAAAGTTACTCTTAGACCCCCCCCCCCATATTGACCTTAAGTGGTTCCAGTTTCTAAGGTAGTCAAGTCAAACTAGGGCTTATTCAATAATACCTAGATGTTTTGACAAAGTTAAGTAACCACTAGTCTTATAATTTTGGACAAAAATTAATTTGAGGTGGTACCTAGATAGCTATGAAGATTAAAGCAAAATTGAGCACAAATATGTATGGTAGAAACAAAGGGTCTATGTATGGTATTGTAGCTTATTAAATGTCCATGTAATAAAGAATTTCACGTGGCGTTCGATTTAGTTTTTTTTTTTTGTTTATCACAACATTTTTGTTCAATATAAGAACAATGAATGCTAATGAACTTAAAGCTGTTTTCGTGAGCTTTTTTGAAATTCTTAAATGCATGTTTTTTTGTAATCGCTAAAATAAAATCTAGATATACATAAACCTAATTTGATAAATTTTAATTGACAAACCACTAATTTGAGGTCAAAGGTTACAAATATCTTCCAAACTGTATTGTTGCCATAGGTGTGTAACTAGCTTATTGAGACAAAATAATTTCAAGTAGGTAGGTATCAGTAGGTAAGGTATCCATTAGTACAAAGATTTAGTTATGTAGGTATATATCTAGGTACCTAGGTATAAAACATTGTGACTAAAATTTAGTTACTGTAGACTATTTATTTTGTATCCATTACTTTATTTTAAACCTAATTACCTATAGTTTTATAGATATGACATTTATCGTTATGCTATACCAACTGTGGGTAGGTAGGCCTATATTAACATACATTCCTGACGTTAGTGAGATAAGAAAGTTTGGTTAAGCCTTTAATAGAGGTAAATATACTTAATTTTAGTTTTTTTTGTCGGTTGTTTAAAGTTGATCCAGCTTACTTTGTTCAAGACATTTTCGGCTTATGTGTTTGAGCACTTTTTTGCCAGCCAATCGAACTCAACAAAAAAGTAGGTATTCTTCATGCAGGAGAAATAATAAAAAGGAAATTGTCAAATTTGACACTTTACTCAAATCGATGTCAAATTAAAAGCAACAACAAAAACCACAACACCAACAACTTTTATAAAAAAAATTAATTGACAGCTGACTTACCAACACAAACATTCACACAAATACTTCCAGAATTTATTTAATTCATACACACAGAAAATCTTACGCTCAAAATATAGGTACCTACCTACTACACTACCTACTCTCAAAATGCGCTGCGCCTCTTGCCGGGACTGTACAAAACATTGCAAACAATTTAGTTCTCTCATTCAAGTGAAACTAACAGGGAGTGTTTTTTGTTGTGTTTAAGTTTTATTTTAGCTTGAATTGCTCAAAAAGGTAAGTTCATTTTGATGAAAAAATAATTAAAACAAATTTGTAGGTATAATATTTAGGTTGATTTGGTTTGGATGGTTTTGCTTAGATGGTGAATTATAAATTATTGATAAAATGGATGGTTTATCATAATGGCGTGATGATGGCTTGGTGCTGTGCTGCTCATTCATCGTTCTCGCTCTTCTCATTTATTGTTACCTAACCTAGTTCTTTTTTTTTGGAATTCCCATTGGACTGATTTTGAGTTCAAGATTTTTCAGATAGGTAAAGAAATATTTTGGATTCAACAAAGCGCTTGTTTATGAGCCTTTGTGAGTTTAAATTTGTTGCGTAATTTAATTTTGATTTCGGTAAAACTATCCAATTTTTTTTATTTTAATTTTAACAATTAAAAAAAAATAATTTTATTAAATAAATAATGTTTAATATTGACTTAATTAATACCTATATAAATACGTACCTATATATTAAATCGATCAAGAAAAACCCGAAACATTTATATTTTTTTTATCATTTTCCGCCTACCTTACTTATAATTTGTCCACATTCTCCGTTGTGTGTATAATTATGTACGTCTTTACGTACTTCAAGATAGATAGCAAAAATAGCAGCTGCAGGGGAAAATAATTCGTTTTTTTCTTTAGTTTGTTTCTTGTTCATTTTAGGGTTGCCAAATTGTAAACTGTACTGTCTCTAATTTTTTTTTTTTTGAACGTAATTAGTTTTTAAGATTGAAATTGAGTTTTCATACAAAAGAAAAAACGTCACGTCGTCGTTGGGGGTAATTGTATGCATTGGGTAAGTTTGCGCACAGTTATTTACCTTAAAAGAAGGATGTACCTAGATTGTTGTTAATTTGTAAAAGTGCACAATTTAGGTAGTCAGTTGGAAATTATGACAATTTTTATTTAAAGTGCAATTAATTAAATTTAATAAAATTGTACATAAACATAATGCCTACAATTATGTATATTAAAATTACGTTTACATTTTATTATTGATATTATTAAATTGTTTAAATTTTAAGAATAAACCAAAATTAATTTGATTTTAAGTTAACGAATAATTCAAAGGGTATGTTTACACAAACATGTGTAACTAATAAAATATTGAATAGCATTCTAATGTGATGCACGGTTTACCAGAGTGTTATACAGTGGATCAGTGCATTATACACATTGAATAAATAAGATAAGAAATCAATTTTTCAAGTTAAAACTTTTGTGCCTTGTAAAATTTATTTTGATTATAAATCATTTTATTAATTTATCTTTAATAAACAAAAGAAAAATATGGTGTCGATTAAAAATACCACTACAGTAAAACCCGGATAAGTGCCTCACCATAAATGCTCCGTTTTGAGAGCAGTTATAAAGAAACCTCTTAAGTGCTTATTGTTATCAACTGGCAACAGAAAACACTGACAACAATTTAGCCAGTTCCAAATGGGAACTTAAAGTACATTCAGGTTAGTTTTAATAAAAGTATAAAATTAGAGACACATAATTAAAAAAAAGTTTGAAGTTTTTTATGAGAAAAATTCTTATAATAGTCGTGTTTTTGAGAGAGTGTAGCAACTCAGTAAAATATTTACACACAAAACAAAAACAAACAAAATTATTAAACAGAACTTGGTTTGTGTTTTTTATGTAAATCGTTTGCTGAGTTGCTAAACATATTCTCTCAAAAAACATGGCTAAGGTCAGTTTCATATGAACAAATCTTCAAATTTTAAGTTAACACTGTTATACTACGTTTCCACCAGATACTAAACTGAGATTTAGCAAGATTATCACAAATCTCAAAGAAATCTCGAAGATTTACCATACAAATTTTAATCTCCTCACATGAAGATTTCAAATCTACTTGGAAACATTAGTTTGTCAAATCAAAAAAAAAAACTTTTTTTTCGGAGAATAATTGTGGAACCGACCCATTTAAACAGCATTTTCGTTTATTGACAGATGGAAATGTTTTGCCATAATCCTCTTTTTGATCTTTTTGTGCAGTGACAACACCAAACAAATCTCGTTAGTCTCGGTTTAGTGGTTGGTGGAAACGTAGTAATAAAGTACATATTAATAAAATAAGAAGTTCAATTAAAAAGTACAAGTGACCTCAACTCCAGAAATAGTTGTGTTTCGCCCAAGGTATAACAGTGGGCTCTTCAGTCAGTCTGTTATACCCTACTAAGACACAAATTTTGGTCGATGTTTACCGACTCTTATAAAAATCACAGCAAAAAGATACTGTGAATTTTATTATTCTAGGGGAATTTGTTTAAATTCGTGCACCCAGAAAATAAATACCCGTGGTCAGGTTTTTTTATAATAAGAAGATGAAGAAATTTAAATATTAAAATATTGAAATTACTTCTGTTTTAAGTGGAGTGAATGAATAAAATTCAATTAAAAAGTACAAGTGACCTCAACTCCAGAAATAGTTGTGTTTCGCCCAAGGTATAACAGTGGGCTCTTCAGTCAGTCTGTTATACCCTACTAAGACACAAATTTTGGTCGATGTTTACCGACTCTTATAAAAATCACAGCAAAAAGATACTGTGAATTTTATTATTCTAGGGGAATTTGTTTAAATTCGTGCACCCAGAAAATAAATACCCGTGGTCAGGTTTTTTATAATAAGAAGATGAAGAAATTTAAATATTAAAATATTGAAATTACTTCTGTTTTAAGTGGAGTGAATGAATAAAATTCAATTAAAAAGTACAAGTGACCTCAACTCCAGAAATAGTTGTGTTTCGCCCAAGGTATAACAGTGGGCTCTTCAGTCAGTCTGTTATACCCTACTAAGACACAAATTTTGGTCGATGTTTACCGACTCTTATAAAAATCACAGCAAAAAGATACTGTGAATTTTATTATTCTAGGGGAATTTGTTTAAATTCGTGCACCCAGAAAATAAATACCCGTGGTCAGGTTTTTTATAATAAGAAGATGAAGAAATTTAAATATTAAAATATTGAAATTACTTCTGTTTTAAGTGGAGTGAATGAATAAAATTCAATTAAAAAGTACAAGTGACCTCAGAATAATAAATAATAGAATAATAAAATTCACAGTATCTTTTTGCTGTGATTTTTATAAGAGTCGGTAAACATCGACCAAAATTTGTGTCTTAGTAGGGTATAACAGACTGACTGAAGAGCCCACTGTTATACCTTGGGCGAAACACAACTATTTCTGGAGTTGAGGTCACTTGTACTTTTTAATTGAATTTTATTCATTCACTCCACTTAAAACAGAAGTAATTTCAATATTTTAATATTTAAATTTCTTCATCTTATTATAAAATAAGAAGGTATAGTAGAACACTTAACAAACAAATTATTTCAATTTTTTATTTTCTTAATTTTGGAATTTCTTAAATAAGTCTTAACATAAATATCTAGTAACTGGTCGACCGAACTGGTGTGTATATATAGGGTGATCATAAATCTTTCTATAATCAAATTTGCATCCATGTCAAAACGAGGTATATAATGACTGTTTGTTTTGTTGAGCTTGAAAATTCTGGCTATAATGAAACTAAATCAACCCTAGTTTTATACTACTTAATCATTAAACTAAAACATAATTTTCTATTTTATTATAGTTAATTAATTCATTATTGATATGTTATGTACATTACATAGAAAAAGATAAACAATAACAATAACATACATACATACAGTGTCGGCCAAAACTAAAGCAACTCATTGAATAAACAAGAAATTGTGTGTGCAAACGATTAAATTTGAATAAATTTTTTTTTATTTGTATTAAATGATATTTTTTAGACTGTCCACATGATAGACATAATAACAAAAACAATATTTTATAACTAAAAATAAAATAAAAAGTAACAACGATAAATTATATCTTTTGACATGGCCAAAACTAAAGCAACTTCTTAAAAACTTTATAATTTCTATCAAATTAATCAATATTTTGTTGCAAAACCTTTGTTTTTTTATAACAGCTCTGCATCTCCTTGGCATACTCTCTATTAAATTTGAAATAATTGAACTTGGAACGCTGTTCCAAACCTCTTTGACCTGGATAGAGAGGTCGTCCAAATTTCTAGAATTTTCTCTGACAATTCTCCGATCTACGATCTCCCATAGATTTTCTATATGGGGTTGAGATCTGGAGACTGCGCCGGCCATTTCATGATATCAATTTTTTCCACTTGGAACCATTCCTTGACTATTTTCGAAGTATGTTTCGGGTCTTTGTCGTATTGGAATGATCATTTGAGCGGAACATATCCTCCTCAGCATGTGGAAGCATAACGTTCTCCAAGGTGTCTCGGTACATGAATCGATCCATGATACCATCAATTTTACGTATGGGTCCCACATCCCCAGACCATTATATTCCGTCCTCCATGTATTAGAGTGCCTTTTGTATACCGAGGATTTAAGGCTTGGTTGATTGGGCGGCGAGTAGTAGCCCGTTGCGTAATGGTTAGTGCGTTCGACTGTCACGCTGGAGGTCTGGGATCGCTTCCCAGCCTCGTCCACCTAAAAAACTTAAAAGTTTTTTTTGCAGGGCTACTGCCTCTTGCGAGGAATTGACAAATCCTCCAAGAGTATCACTTGTCACGAATAAGTGCTTCTCGTCTAGCCGTTCGGATTCGGCATAAAATTGTAGGTCCCTTCCATTCCTGTCGAAAGGCGCACACAGGAATGGTTGCGAGTTGTTAGTCACTAGGCCCTGGTTCTTCATGAGCCGTTGTGCCACCCGATTTATTTATTTTATTTTAGATTGGGCGGCGAACACGTTGGTGGCCGTCCGATACTTTCAAAATAAATTTAGACTCATCGGAAAATAACACCATCTTCTATTTTGACACTGTCCAATTGATTGATCTTTGGGAAATTTCAATCGTGCCCTTCTGTTCTATAAAGAATTAAAAGGCCTTTTTACAGCCCTATAAGATGATAACCCGCCAACGACAGCTCTCTTACATATTGTTCTTTCACTGTGTCTAGCTTTAGTTCACTCTTTAATTCTCTTGAGGATATGAAGGAATTTTTTTTTTTATTGTTCTTATCAACATTTTATCCACCCGCAATATTGTGGTGGCCTACCACCTCTATGAATCGTTTTCACGGAATCTTTGAAAGTATAAAATTTAATTAAACGGAATATAACTGACTTGGGAATGCAATATTTTTTTGATAATTCGACTTGAGAAGATCCACTTTTAAGTTCATTTATTAATTGTAATTTAAGCTCGAGAGTATTTATTTCGCGCCATTTGAAAAAAAATTGGTAATTTGTTTTGTATAAGCAAACTGCAAAGAATGAATGAGTCAACTTTTTTGTTTTTCATTGTGACACGTTAACCAATTGAAACTAACGGGTTCTTTCATCTCATGTCATAAAATTACTCCAAAAAAAAAAGAGATTTCGAAAGTTGCTTTAGTTTTGACCATCGCTTAATTGAAGTTAATTCAACTAAACATCTTAATTTTCCTATGAACAACTAATCAGAGCTTATGGAGTTTACAAAATAAATAAACAACATTCATTCATTCATAGCTATAAGAAAAAAAAAAATTTCTAAAATTCTGGCTGATAATAAGTAGGTACGAAGTTAACCTGTAAACATTTTTTTAAGCAATTACTTGCTTTAGTTTTGGCCGACATTGTATGTATTTCAAATCAAATAATTCTGAATTTATAAAAAAAGAAAATGTAATGCTAGGTTTCCACAGTTTAACTAAACAGGGTGAGTGCTTACTGCTCTCTACTATTATTTTCTTTGCTTTAATTGTTGGTGTTTACCACCCTGTCTTGTCAAGGTGTGTCAATTTGGATCTTTCAATGAAAAGTGGAAACATAGCATAAGCATTTAAAAATCATCAAAAACAGACCATTTTTATGAAATATTCGAATCCCAATTTTAAATTGCATTATAATTTTTGATTTTTATATAAACCTATTACCTTCATAAATGCTGAATCAATATAATATAACTGAACATTCTGCATTGAAATCAAATGCAATATTTCTATCTCTATCTCTGACATCGGCCCAAAGTTATACTTATGTGTAACTAAGTAGATATCTATCTCTATCGAGATAAAAAAAAAATATTGCTCAATTTTTGTCTTCTTGTTTTTTTCGTTGGGTGTGCTTGCTAGTGAAGACTTAATTTTACATTTTATTTTGTATTTAAAAACCCATATAATTCAATTGTTTAAAAAATATTTTATAAGAAAAATACAAAAAAAAAAAACAAAGAACCTTCATTTTCTCAAGAGAAATTGTATCCAGTTCCAATCTATTCCTATGCAATGTATTAGGTATGATGTACACATGTCTTTTCTATCGTCGTCTCTTTCATTCTAACCAGTTTTTTATTCGACGCGAATTATTGTATTTGCAAAGTCATTGCAAAACAAAAGATACTCACAAAATTTATTGACATTCGAGTTATATTATTTTTAAAGAATCCTATTTTTATGTAAATCTTGTATGCATTCCACTCAAAAAATAATATGAATTACAAAACTAGAATTTTCTATTTTATTTTAAGAATTTTGCAAATGTAATATATTTTGTAGGTAAATACCAAATGACTTAATTTTGTGTGACCAACTTATAAAATAGAATAGGTACTGTAGGTAGGTGTATTATTTTCAAATTGTAGGTAAACCTTTGTTGTACATTATACCGACGGTAAAATAGGTACAGGGTAGAAATTTATGATCTTCCTGCCTTGAAATTAAATTTAGAAACAACTTAAATAGCATTTTGTTTGTTCGTCATAAATGAATAACTTTTAGAAAGGGAAATTAAACATTGGTGTCGTATTGTCGTTTTAAGGGTTGCCATTACATATTTGTTCATGTCATGATATTTTTTTTCTTTTTAAAATCTAAAACTATATTTAAATTTTGTTGATGGAAAATATAAATTAGAACAATAGAAAAAAATCAAATTAAAAATATTCAAAATTAAATTAAATCATTAAACTTGTTTTTTGTGCGGTTGTTTTATAGGTCGTATCATGGTTTAATTTGCCAAGTAAATTTATTTATTTTAAAAAAAAGTTCATAACCGACGAGAAATCAGCGCTTCATAATGTTGCCTGATCTTAATCTCATGGATTTGTGTTTCGATTTTAATACGACATAATAAACTATAAATTAAATAATCTTTAAAAGTGTTTTTATGGCTGTTCGTGTTCTTTTAAAAATTGATTCGAGTGTAAATTTCAAATTTTCAATCTATCAATTTACCTTTCTCGATTTATTTGTTTTTGTACCCGATGTTGTTTTGAAAGGTGGAATACAAAATTCAAGTGAAAAAATCGAAGTTGTTTGGCCGAAGATTTAGTGAACTCGTGTTTCTAGTACCAAAATAATGTAATTAAATTAACATAAAGTTGTGATATTATTCTTTAAAATTAAAAATATACATAAATAAATACACTCAGCTTTTAATCTCAAAACATGTGCGCGCCATCTAATGCTAATAAGCTTGAAGTCGGTTTTAATTAAACTTGTAATGTATTCCTAAATAAAGGAAAACGTCAAATCATTCGGGAACAAAAGAAACTCAATTCAGTGTAATAAAGAATAGTTGAAACCATTTTCTGATTTTATTATTAAAATTAAAAATAATTCGATGTAATTGATCTGTTCATTAGTGCAATATTACTTTTAACAAATATTTTAAACGTGATACTTACAAAAAAAAAAGCTGCGGGGTTCATTTTACTATGTGCGATAGTAATTGTGAAAATTAAAAGTATACATTTTTCACCTCCTTTTAGAAACGCTATTTTCACAAAGTTTTTCCTTTTAAAATAATACTTTGAGTTTGTAATTATTATAATTATATTTTCTAGATGATATGCAAGTGATATATATCCCCGCAAAAATTATTAATTAACATTGACAAATCACGATTTAACATTCACTTCTAACGTCGTTCAAAGCTTGTTTTGCCTCCAGATCGATTAGCTGCAATTTTGTTGTTTTGTTTTTTTTTCGGTTTTTCTTTGTGCTTGTTTGCCACTGACGTTTAATGGACATCCCGAATTGCACGATTCAAAATTCAACTTTATATTTATGTACGCTGTAATGCTTAGTTTATATACAGTGCTCCTTTTTTTGTATCAAAGGCGAAATAACGAAAGTTAAAAAGATAAAACAGGGACGGAATGCGCTAAACTGATTTGATTATCAGTTTCTCTATCGATTCTATAGACAAAGACAGAAAGCAGTCGTCAAAACGACAATCAAGAATTTGATAATCAAGTATCAGCTTATTCGATTTCCACCCCACAACAACGATTTAAAAGTGAATTAAAAATAAATAGAGCTGTAATTTAAAATGTACGTTTTGGCGTTGTTCAATTGTTCGCGGCTACGGCTAGTAAGTAAGAAAGGTGTTTCAACATTGTGTTTTACTCCAGCATTCCGTCACGCACCCCTTTTTCATACATATACATTATGTATATGACAATCTATTGTTAGGACCCTTTTACGGAAGATTATTACAGTTGATTGATAGAAGGTAGAACTTATGACGGTGTTCACACATTGGACTGACTCTTCCGACTATTTTTGACTTCTCTGAAATTTATCTCACTCTCACTTCATAGTTAGAAAAGTAGAAATTTTTTAATAAATTTAAAAATTTGTGGATTTCTTTTGACGTTCTCTTTTGTAAATTCGGAGGAGTCAGTCCAATGTGAACACCGTCTATCAATTGATAGATATTTCGGTATTATGGTTGTCAATTCTTAATTTTTCGTGAATATGACTTTAAATTTGTCAAGTTTAGGATGCTGTTAGTTTGTTGCTTTTTTTTTTTAATTTTTTGTTTTAAGTAAAATATTTAGTAGTTATTTAATTCTTGATAACATTTTAATAAAGATTACATTTCAAGTGAAAATAATATTAGTTAAAAACAAGTTAAAATCATTACTATAGATTACAGTTAATCTCTTTTAATAGCTGATTTTTTTTAAATAGCTTGAGCTTAAAATAAAGTATGCCATCTATTTAACAAAAATCGTTAGTTCGGTTTTCTTAAACCTTAATTTTTTGTACATAACAATTCTTAATTATTTTTATAGTTTGCCGATGTTAAGTATTTAATTTTATTTACAATTTAAAAAAAAATAAAAAAACTTCATCTCCTTATTCAAAATATTGAATGTTCAAAAATTTATTATTTTTTTTTCCAAAATTGTATATCCAAAATTGTTTATATTCTGAGGAACCTCTTCTATACAAAATTTGATCGCAATCATTGAAGCCGTTAACGAGAAATTTGAGATTAAAAAAAACAAGTTATTAAAAAACAACGGCAACACTTACAATCAGCCCGAAATCAATCATTCACCCGAAAATGTTTGGTTCGCCAGGATTTTTAAAAGCTATTGCGAGTTTCACACTCAGTCGCCACCAAAAATAAATGGAAATCTTGTGGTAAATGACATGACATATTTCACACGAAAAAAATGATGTCAATAGTGCCAATAAGGGAATTTTTACGAACAGGGAACATTTTTCGACCGGAACTCACAAAAGAGGGAAGAGTTAAATGTAATTTTTCCGGACGGATTTTCTTTCACGCGGAACTCACAATAGGGCTGAATGTAATTTTGCAACATTCCTCCCTTTAACAATGTCCATCAGTTTACACTTGAGCCTAAGTACGGACGTATTGCCAAGTACCAGGGATTTCTTCTTAAGTCTCTTTATACGGATACATTTTTCTATCCCCTTGCCAACATCAAAACTTGCTAACATCATCGGTATGTCCTATTAAGTCCTTCTTTTTCTGAATGCTCCCATTGTCTTCAAATATTTGACTGTAACTTCATAAACCATTTAATGCGCCCTCCTTTATCTGTCAAAAAGACGATACGTCCGTAACGACAAAAAAAAAAACAGCGATTAATTGGCAAACCAAATTAAAAATAAAATTATCTGTGAAACGAAACTAGCACTTTGCTAAAATGAATGTTAATGGGGCGTATTCATAGTCATTTTAGAGCTGTGTCTGAGTTAAACATAGGTTTTGTTGAATTTTTGGACATTGATTCTATTTTTGTAAGTTATCATTTCAAAATATTTGAAGCTATTTGTGTAGTATACCAAGTTAATTATTTTATAAAAATATAAAACCAACAATTTGTAATTAAAATCGGTCTGTATACATTGTGCCAAAATTGTCTTAAACTGTATTTTAGTTTAACCCGGTTCTGCCTGCGACTATGAATATGCCCCCATATGTTTTACGAAGAATAATTTAAAAAAAATTGAATTGTGGAATTCAAATACCATTTTAAACAAATTTTTTCCGTCTTCAAATTCATAAAAATAGCAAAATATTACATCAACATTATAAATAAAAAATAATAAAAATAAATAAAAAAAAACAGCCCATACTTATATAAAATTAAAAAGAAATATGGCAACCCTGACTGAAATTCTTTTCTACAGTACTGACATTTTCGTTCGCCTAAATGCACTGACTGCATCACCTTCAATACCAAAACTCCTAAAAGTATAATTTATTTAGCTCAGCGTTAAGTCTCGCTTGGTGATGCATTAAGCTCGATTCACACCACAAAAAAAGAAGCTTTTTCGTAAGTTTCTGATTAATACACATTTCGATTTCTGTTCTATAAATAAATTATTCGTTTTTTCAAATTTATGTACATTTTGATTCATATACCTATGAATGAACATGCGAGTTTTCTTGTTTTTTCGGTTTCCGCCCATAATTTCGTTTCTATTTAATTTTTGTTTACTTTTGAACATTATGGAATAGTTGCGTAGTTTATGTCTGAGGCTCATTAAGGTAAAAAGTTGTGACTAAATGTAACAGAATTGAATGTTTGCAGTAAAAGAGGGGCTTTCAAAATTATTGAGCTGTGTGCCCAATTATGTAGAAGAAAACTTCGATTTTGTAACATGTTATAATAAAAGGTTTAAATAAAAGCTTTTGAGGAAGAGCCGGTTCAACATTTCAATTTTTGAGTTCAATAAATTTGCGCGTACCAACATGACTCACATTAACATTAATTAATCTGGTTGAACTTGCTTTTTGTGAATTTTAGTTGTGACTTAAATTTAATGTAGGTACATATTTATTTATTATCGGTCTAACTTCACATAGGTTTTAAGATTTTAGGTAAGAAAAACAAACTCCTTCTTATTACATAATAAAAGACAATTAGGTATGTCTGCCCCTTTGAAAACAAATTTCACAGTGTTTTTGCTATTTTGTTCCATTGTCATTTGCTACAAAGTTCCATGCATATTATACTTTCTCTTTCTAGCTGGTAATGTTTTATTTTTTTGAAATGGTGGGTTTGGTTTTAAAATAAGTTCTTTGTTATTTAATTTTGTTTATAAATTTCTTTTGCTAGGTTTCCACTTGTCATTGAAAAGACGCAAATTGACAAACTTTCCAGGACAGGGTGGCTTTTACCAACACAAAAAGCTTAGAAAAAAAAAAGATAGGGTAGGTACCAAGATACACCTGTCTAGTATGCTTTTTATTCCGAGATCATAAGAGTTTCAGAGTGAAACTCGAGTTAAACTTTCAAACTTTGTGAGTTAACTCGAGTTTAACTTTAATCTCGCACTTAAGAAATATGAACCTATTATGTATGTATGTATTGTATAGATAGGCACCTAAATTCATACATAATATACCTAATATGAATGTATATGACCTTTTTTAATATTTTGAACGTGATATTTAAAGAGAAAATGCTAGAAAAACCACAAGAGGGCTAATGCAAAAAAATCAAATTGATGCTAAATTTACGTCATGTTTGCCTTTTGGTTTCTGAAAATGTATTTATACAAAAATGAAGTCGGTGAAGGTGAGACGGTCGTTGAATGTGAACGCTAACAAAACGTCTCAGGTTGATCGACTCGTCGTCTGTGAACCCGCGCTATTGTCTACTATACTATGTACCTACTGAAATATACTAAACAAATATTTTAATATACATTTAAAAGGGTTGCCATTTGCTCAACTAAAATTATATTTTTTGTATATTTATTACGAACAATAAGAACTTTAATTAATTGATTAGCTAATGAAATTGTCTAAATCCCTTTTAATAGGGTTGTCACCAAAACAATTAAATGTGATTTTTTTTTCCGTTTCAAACCCATTTACATTGTACTGCGCAGATGTCTTCGACGAGGCATCTTTTAAAAATTTTGAAAGATACACAACAAATTAGGAACAAAAAATAAAAATGATGCACAAGTTGATTTTAGGGTTGCCATTTGCTCAGTAAAAATTACATATTTTTTATATTTTTTTTTTTTATTATGAATACAACCAAATTTTATTAATTGATTAAAAATGTTACAATAAATAAAGAGAAACAAATGTTACAATTAATAAAGAGATAAGTATTTCATTAAAGAGAGATTTAATTTAAGATGTCAATTGCCACGTTTAGGGACAGCTTTTTCACAAAAAAAATTGATTTCCATTTTGTTATGTTAAAAATTACCTATATACATACATATGTATGTATCTTAATTTTAATGGCATTTCATCTGTACATAAATTTAAATTATGAATAATTGTATTAGCTGTGAAAAGGGTTGCCACCAAAACAATTAAATGATTTTTGATTTGAACCAATTTATATTCTACAGCTCTTTATTACTACTTTTATTAAATTTTCACAAAAAGTAAATGAGGTTATAAGAAAACTGATAAATGCATGGTACTTTGGAAAAAAAATCATTAAACAGGTACAAATTTGAAAAAAAATAGCTTGACATTTTTTTCTTTAAAATTTTGAGCTTGGAAATCAATTTTTCAAAAAAATGTTCACCAAAACACATTTAAAAAAAAGTAAAAGAAATTATTTCTGGCTTTGCAAAAAGAAATATTATGGCATTGTATGTAAGGCCCAGTTTTTCAGTAAATACAAGTTAACCATTTGAATTTAGTGAGCCAACAAGAGTTTAATTTTAAACTTGTCACTTAAATACTAGGGCTCAATCCTGCGTTGTTTTTAATATTTTCTGCTTTCGTATGGGAATAAAGAATAGACCTCCCCCCCCTCCCATACAATTTTTTTGATTGTCTCGACCCAATCTACACGTTCCAACTTTTGTTTCACACCTGATACGAACCAGCCTGTATACGTATAATTTGTTTCAATAAGGGTCACTTTTTCAATAGCCAGTTAAACCTCAGATAATACTTATTCTTCGAATAAAACAAAAAAAATGTTCCAGTTGCTATAGTATCTATTCCACTGATAGATTAACTGATGATTCCCGCGCAGAAAAACAATCTAGTTTTCGACAAGGCACTAGAGAGTTTTACATAGATTCTGGCAAGGCACAAGCAAGATTTCGCAAAGCCTGAACACTGGCCTTGGCGATTATGAACCCTTTTGCTCGTCAGGCTTATGTGGGAATATGGCTTATGTGGGAATTGATTCGCGATCTTCTGATTGTCAGTCCTATGCGCCACCCACTGGACTAAATCGCTATACAAAAATTCAATGTCGAAAGTGTATAAGTTTCTTACATATTGCATACAAAATACATACAGAATATAACTTGCATACATACAGAATAGTACTTTCTTTTTAGGTAGAACAACTTAGAGCAGGTTTTTCCTTATTGAACAATCCTAAAAAGATGTCTCCCACCCATGTTAAAAAGTGTGATACGAAAAAGAAGACAAAGGAAAAAGAGAAAAAAGTGTCATATGATGCTGGAATTGGTGTTATGTTTTCATTCCTGCTGGGGACTGATACATGTCCAACAAGTTTTTACTAGGGATGGCCTCGCGAGTGTTTGAAAAGTTTGCCTCGTCTAATTTTTTGGTACTAAAATCCAGACAAGTTTTTCTTGTCTAGATTTTCCCTACTGCAAAATTACTAGGGCCTTGCCCAAACTAGACAGAAACTTGGCATTTTTCCAGTAGGGTTGAAAAATCGGCTCTAAATTTACTATAATTTGTATTACTATTTCCCCAAATGGTAAGCGCGCTAAATTTAAGTTCAAAGAACTTACGAATATTCTCTCCAAAGCTAAATTGTTGATATGCGCAAAACATCAATACGGTCTTCATACTAGACTTGATCCTTAAAGCTCGGTTTCGTTAAGTTTTTCGTCATTTTTGAATATTATTGGTCGATGTTTTTGATATTCGCTTGTTTATGGGCGACTAAAAACAAGTTTTATGCTAAGACCTTTCTTTTGACCTTTCGATTTCATGTATTCATCAACATTATAATATTTACATACTACATAATATACCTATACATATTTATTTGGAAGAGAATTTTTGTTTGCGATATTTTTGAAATCAACAACATTCAATTAACATAATTCAACTTCGTTACAAAACACGTTGTGTTATTTAATTACATATATTTTTTTTACACCGAGCATTCCCACAAATTATGTTACAAACATTTTATGAAACATAATTTCAAATTAATCTTATTTTGAGTTGAAATGTCGCAGCGGCAACTCTATTTTTTATCAGGAACTTAATTTTCAAATTTCACAAAACACAGCCTCCTTGAAGTATGCAATTGTGGTTATGTTCCTGTTTGCTGTCACTAGAAAATGTTGAAAGCTTTCCACGAAAGAAGAGCTTTTTTTTATTAGAAATACAAATTTATCAAAATATATGTAATGCCATTAAGTCGAAAAAATATGTAGGTGCAAAGTCACATGGAGATGACAACATTTAGTCAGATTTTTTCATTGTTCAAAAGGTATCTAGGTGAAAAAAAATGTAAAATATTGGGTTATCATTTTTTTTTAAGACGGATAGGTAGGTAAAGTAGAATTTTGTTAAAGAAATGTAGGTTTTTATTTAATTCAGGAACCTATTTAACAACACTGATAAACAGGATATCATTTTTATGGGTTCATGTTTTCTTGATTATCTAATCATCTTCAGTAGGTATAGGAAGGTACTCAGTAGAAATTGATCTACCTACAAAAGTTGTATATAGCAAGTACCACGGAATTTTCTCACCCCAGCGCCTACCCAATAAGGACGATGCATCATGTTCAATTTTACGAAACCCCGTTTCCCAGTTTCGATGCGATACCGGATCATTTCGCAGTTTTGATTCTTGACGAATCTACCTTGCAAGCTTGAAAGTTGAGTTAAGTTGTCTTAAAATTCGACACCGCAATCCGCACAATCGCAGACAATCAAACAATACTTCCACTTCCACACGTTAGAAAACACCGACTCTCTCGCTCTGCTTCCCACTGGCCTAGATAGCATTGCTTGCTTCATTCAATTTATGCATCGGATATGGTTGTGGAAGAAAAAATGTCTACACTATACCGCCATGAGCAGTTCAGTTCATCTCTCCACGTGCTTTGAACTGGGCGTGTTTGCCTTTGCGAGTTGTGTTAAAAAAAGTATTTTAATAAAACTTTTTACAAAAATAATAATAAAATTAGGTAAGAACTTAAATTTATTAAAAATATAATGAAAAAAAATTATTTTAATTATAAAAATACACAAAAAAGAGTGATTTTTCTTAATTCCAATAGAAAATACCTACCTATCTTATGTAGGTATCTGTATCTTTACACAATATAGAGCGTCGAATGTTGTTTTACCCTCTGCTTGTGCCTTACAGCAGCTGTTGTTCACATGCTACTATTTCGTTCTTTCTTTTGTTGCCTTGCTAGCTATCGCGCTATCGTAATTCGTAATGTTTTTCTTTTGCATTTGCGAAAGATTTTTATTTTAGAAAAAAATTACTTGTTTTAAATTTTTTTTACGAAAGTAAAAAGTTAATTTTAATTCAATTCCAATTAAAAAATAAAAAAGATACATACATAATAAATTCTGAGTCATTTAAATACATAATGTAGGTATAATGTTAGCAGGTAGATTAGATTAATAAAATTGAGAAAGTTGCGTTTCTACTTTTTTACATATTGTTGGTTTTGTTTTCTTATTCAATTCGAGTCAATTGAGAATATGGAATTTAAAAATATCTTTGAATATTTTGTTTGGTAGGTAGGTAGGTGCGTTGTTGTTGAATGAATGAACCTATGAGAATCAAACAAAAAACATCTGATCGCATTCAATACAAAAAATGTTACCCTTGTGCTTCTTTCGTTTACTAGTTCCCAGGTCATTTGCCCGCTTTAACATCATCTTGTGACTTGTGAGTAGATTGCACTTAACAACAATACGTAAATAATAAATACATTTATGTACGGTGTTTTAAATAGGGTTGCCGTCTTGCTTGTTTGTAAATGTTTTTGAGATCCGATAAAAAATAATAATAATTAATGTTAATACTTAATTGGAATAAAATGGAAATTTTACTGAAAATTGTTGCCATCTCTTTTTTTTAATGTTTTGTTCTGGACTTATTTTTAAAACGTACCAACTTAAATTGTTTATTAATTTAAAGAATGCCAACTTTCAATTGAAAAGAAAATGCCTTAAAAAGTGTTTAAGGTTTTAAAGGCGTTATTTTTTGAGTAAAAATAGTATTGTTATTAATAATTGTGTTTCCGGATTAGCCGCCTTCTTCAAAATACAGGGTGGGCCAAATACAAATTTCTTTTTATAAATGCAATAAAATCAACAAAATTAAATTTGGTCCATGTATTATGGCTTTATTAGTAAGACCAAATATTCCCATTAATTATGGAACACAACGTCGTTCAAGTGGCTGCCTCGGTTGGTTTTCGCAGCAGCGCATTCTGCCACTCCAATTTTTCAAGACATTGTTGATGGTTTCAGGCTGAAACTCACGGATTGCTTGGATGATATTGGCCTTAAGTGCTTGAGTCGTTTCCGGATTGCTGGCACAAACATCGATCCTGGGGCTTCATCACGTAAAACAAAAACGATAGGACGATATCGTTTTCAATATTGCTATCTCTATCACTTCGTTCAAATCTATATCTTCAATTTTAGTAAAAAAAAAAAGTCGGTTAACACGGCTTTGCAACGCCCACCGTTTATCGAACCGTTGTTCCCAACCTGATTTACGGAGAAAAATGTTCCAATGATCCACAATTCGTACCAAACTGTCACTCAATCGATGCATTGGTTTCTCATCAATCAAGTGCGGATTTTCTGAACCCCGGATGCGTCAATTTTTTTCATTTCATTTCAGCCGCGCGGTGGGTGCTTTATTTCGACCAAAACCTCTTTTCAAAAAACGCACTGTTTGGGCTACATAGCACTCACTTTGCAAATAAGTTTTCAATATTTCTCAACGTTGTTCAAACGGATAGTGACACATTTCGTTCCGCGTATGACACTGACTTTCTGTCAAGATTTCGAGCGGGAAACATCTGTCAGTTTCAAAATGACCTATGATTTAAAAAGAAACAACTAGATGGCCCACCCTTTATATAGATAATATGAAATAACTTGATTTAAATATTTCCCTTTTTCGTGACCTTTCTTCAATTATAAGTGAAAATCCTAAAGCCCACTTTAGGATTTTCATTTATAACTTGATTTAAGATTAGTTTCCTGGCTTTAAAAAAGCTATAGCTATATTGTAGGTTTGACTAGTCTATGGATAGACTTGACAAAAAAAAAAAAACAAAAATTGACACAGATGAAACCCCGACTTCTCACTTTGTTACACGTACATAGCTAATTTGTGTATTCAGTTTTAAATTTCTATGTCCCCTTTCACACAAGGAAACCGAGTTGCCAGCAAAGATAACACAAAACTGAAAACTAAATTTGTACTTAATTACGTAAAATTTCGAAAACTTGCATAAATTAAAAAAAACAATTATTGACAACATTTATGACTTTAAAAAAAGATTCAATTTTTAAGAAAACTGACTTCCACCCCACTGCCTAATCGGGAGAGGGGGGGGGGGGGTGAATTAATCTCCCTCACATACATTTTTTTCTTGCCCTAAACCAATATTTGTTTTTGTATTTTGCGAATCGACCTATAAACGGCAACATTTTAACTTAGGATTTTATAAAAATGAGCACACGGTTGCTTGTAATTATAGTTGAAATTTTGTACAGATAACACGATAGGAGGTCAAAAAATTATGGGTTGGAAATACCTACAAAAAAATAGAAATACAAAAATTTGGACACCCTATTGTAAATATTGTAAATTTTGTTTTATCACGTATTTTTTTTTTAAGTGGACCACCCCCCTTAACATGGAACCAACGTACACTAGGCTATTTTAAATAGCTATTTTCATAACAAAAAGCGGAAACCCCTTTTTCTGCACAGTAAAACACTTTCGTTAGTTTCGAACAGTAAAGATATATGAATAACTTAATAAGAGTTATGTATATAAATAAAGAATCGCAGTTTTTGCAAATAGAGTCTGACTGAAGACTGACTCTTTTCAAAGGAATATGACCTAAAATCATAAACACCGTAAATAACTACAAAACGCAGCTAAAACTAGAAAATCACTTTTTATTTGAAAATAGTGACCTATACTTCGCTTTTTCAAACAAGAGTTCTTTCAAACTAGAAGACGGAATTTAATTTACTTCCGATAATACAATAAAATAAATTTACTGCGGCCAATTTGCATCCTACATATTTGCACCCTAAATAAACAGTATTACAAAATTAAGAAAAAAAAATCGGAAAGTTAGGTTAAGTGTAAATTTTTGACAGCTTGTATTTCCGCCTTGGCTTAGTTGGCTCTCTATTTATTGCAACAATTTTTGTTATAATTAAAAAAGGCGAGTTCACGTGTAAGCTAAGTAAAATTCCTCTGATATAATAAGAAGAATTCCTCTGGTATAGGTATACAAATTATTTAACAAAACATATAAATGTTCTTAAACAACATCATCTTACACTGATATTCTATACCTGTTTCAGGGGTACCATTTGGCGCACCTTTCTATACTGGTACTTACTGTCATACTATTTATTAAATATGTGAAAATCAAAATATCCAAAGTGAGTAAAGGCTTTTCGAAAACAAGAACAAACAAACAAAAACACAAAAACACACACCTCAACTCTGTCTTTTGTGTTCTTGATGGAGCGACAAAGATTTAAATTATTGACCGACAAGCAGAAAGATATAATTCTTGCACTGCATAAATCAGAATTAACTTCAAGGCAAATAGCCGAAGTAGCTGAGTGTGCTCAATCGACTGTCATTCGTCATTTGCAAAAATTTCAAGAAACCGGTCAACTGCCAAAGACTGAACGTCGTAAAGCAACACGATATCGAGCATCAACTTCACCAACAATTCCGGGAAGCACAACACCACTGTCAGTTAATTATAAATATGGAGATAGAAACTATGGTGGAATGTCAGAGATTATGAAAGTAATTTTTATTATTTTGTATTGTTTTTTTTTTGTTTCTGTTCTTTTCGTTATTTTATGTTATTTAATTTGTTCAAAAATTATTTTGAGACATATTTGAAAATTTTGAAATCTGTCAGACCAGCTTTAATGTTTTTATTTTTATTTTATGTATTTTTCATTTCATTATGCACATACATATTTATTCATGCACTTCATATCGCACTTACGAATCAAAAACTTTAACAAATCTTTGCTTTAAACTGTGATTAATGTTAGTCAGGGTGTGAACAATTGTTGTCCGATAAGGAATACCCGTGACACACTGGTGGTACGGATAAATGGTATCTAACTGCGACGAATTCAAGAACTAAACTTCAGTATAAAATCTGTCTGCTCATACTACACAGGGTGTGTTTTACCAAAACTGGTCCTAGTATTATATTCTGAAATATTTACATACATATGTAAATTGATTTATTCATAATATTGAAGATGTTTTTTTCTCACATACATAGAAACGTCAATAATTGGTTTAGCATGGAAAATTAATTTTAATAACCAAATCATTTTGAAACTCTGTGATGGTAACTCTACTCATTTTGTTTCAATCTCCATGTCGCTTTGAGTAAATTTAAAAGACCGCAAATGACAGATGAATTTTTTTTGAAGGAAAGAACAAACAGAAAAAACGAAATGTCTAAAAATTCCAAATAACCAGGGATCATTTCTTTTCTATTTCTATTGTGCCGTTCAAGGGTTTTCTTTGAAATTTTTCTTTAGATTGGCCGTTTTGTACCATGTTTGATCCATAGGGTTCATCAAATTAAAACGTAACAAATTACAATAGCAAAAATTGATTTATAAAACGAATTATTATTGTAATTGCGTTGTGTATTTGTTTATCTACATAAGTATGCAGGTATGTTTGCACATACACATGGCGTTCAGATACCAAAATGTTTTGTTTGGTCACAAAAATATTAATGCTTTATAACTTTCTTATTACTAGTAAGCGACCGTATAATAATACAATTGGCTTGATTTGTTTTTGAAAAGGTGACAACGGACTTTACAAAGAATGGTTACGATGAAGGACGTATGTAGTGTCCGACTAGTCCTGGCACTACACCCTTTGAACAATATCTAACTCAGGCAATTTTCGACTCCCTCTGACTTTAGTACCAATAAGTTAAAATGCAAGTGTGCTATTTCTGCACTGTATCCGATTATGCACACAATTCTTTTATTTATTTTGCTAATAAATATGCACTACTTAAACCAATAAATTCAAAATTAATAACCGTGAAGCCGATTGAAATTGACCTGGTAGGGTGACTTTTGCTTTTGAATACGAACGGCTTTTTATAATAATTTTTTAGGTTTATTTATAAATATTCATAATTTGGGCTGTACTTTGGGCGAGTTTGGCTGGAAATTAAAACCTCATTACAACTTATGACAAATTAAAAAAAAATCCCCACGAAAAGCTTTGAAAAAAGGTTACAGAAAGTCCGAGACGATAAAATGTTTCTATAAAGCTGCAAAAGAGACTAGCTGGACAGGATCAACAGATGGCGGGAGAGCGGGGCCAGTAAAAGGAAATCATAAAATAAATCTACTTTGATTTTTGTTCATTGAAGTCGGGGCCCTCAGGTGGCGCTGGCCTCCTAGGCAGTTGCTATTTATGTTTTGAGGTTAACACAGCACTACGAGTGAGAAAGAAGTGATCGAGTCTAAAAACCCCGACTTCAAGGCCAATGACTCTTGACAAGTTGTGCAGTTGTCTTGACCAGTAAAGAACAAAAGTGCATTTTACGACGGATGCATTTTATGAGTAGTCAGAAATAAGCACTTTAATACAAGGACCTATAATATTGGATTTGAAAATAAAAATTGTATTATATCACTGAATTGATTTTCCATTGGTAAAGAATATTTTTTGATTCTGTATCTGTATGTAGGTATAGTGGATCTACTCCTATTTTTTTTTTACTAAGCTAGTACAATTTACTAACACTAGAGCAGCTGATATTTTGAAAATTACTTTATTATTATATAGATTCGTTGTGAAAATATTAAAATTACTCGTGACAAAAGTGAAATTTCTTTAGCGACCTAAAAATCTCGATTTGTTAAGGTATATTAAGGTATATAAACTTGAAAATTAAATAAAAATGGTGAAAATTGAAAGTAACAAAGGTGAAAATTGGATGGATTGGATGGGCATGATCAGGTGGCCTCGGTGGCGCAATGCGTAGTGCATAGGCCTCAGAGGTAGCTGGACTAGGTTCGATTCCAATTGACGGCACTATTTTATAAATTAAAATTGAACATAAAGACTAAGCACCACTGAATGGAATCTGATGATTGGTGTGGCAGCCATGAAATTGCAATAATTCCAGCCAAATACAATGGTGGTAGCCCACTCAAGTGGTTCTTGAAAATTCAAACATTCATAAATAATATAAATGATGGAGCGAAAGCTATGCAGCCTAACTGCGAGTGTGTTATCAGCCAAAAAAACCCAATTAAGTTGTTTTTTTTTGTTTTAAGTAATTTTTTATGGGGGATTTGACCCCAAACAAACATCCTGTTTTTGTGATTATACTGTGTTTACTACTTGTCACTATACATTTTTGATAGCTAAATTTCAAAAAGCTGTATTTTGGAAACATAAATAGGGCAAACATTTTCTTTTTCATAAAAATACGATTTTTTTATTATTTTTTAAATTTATCGTAAACGCCAAAATTTGATCATGAGCTAGGAAGTAGTGAACAACAAAAGTATCGTAAACGCCAAAAACGTCAAAAACAACGTAAATTTGGCAACAGTAGTATTTTGTTTCTATTCACTTTATTACATTTACAAAAATATAACTGAATACTGAAAATCAACTCGTTCCGTTTTGCAATTTAGGAGAAAAACAAACAAAATGTGTTTCCTGTAAAACTTACCTTTTGTCGCTTATGATAAATTGGCGGTTAGGGCTCGATATGTAAAATAATAAAGAAAAAGAAATTAAAATATTAAAAATACTTTGGTTTTAAGTTGAGTGAGTGAATGTAATTCAAATAAAAAGTACAAGTGACCTCAACTCCAGAAATTATTGTGTTCGCCCAAGGTATAACAGTGGGCTCTTCAGTCAGTCTGTGTCTTGTAGGGTAAAACAGACTGACTGAAGATCCCACTGTTATACCTTGGGCGTAACACAATAATATCTGGAGTTGACGTAACTTGTACTTTTTATTTAAGTATGTAAAATAATTTTATCTCCACACCAATAGAAGATAGATACAAAAATTGAGCTAGTAAGATTCTTATCTATTCACCAAAAAAATTTCAAAATTCTAGTATTCTAATTAACGAAATAAGAAAATAGACAATAAAGGACATTTTCCCTTTTATCTGCTACAATAATAAAGATTATCAAAAAATCAAAACTTATTCCACTACAAAATATATTAGCCTATCAATTAATATATTTTACTCTACTTCCCACCACTTAGCTAATTAATGATCACAGCGTTCCGCATGTGGCGTTACATTTTTTCGTTTCACAAAAATTCAACTTTGAAATTTCACTTTCAACACCCACAAAGAAGTTTCACTTCAAAAATGAAATTCCATTAAATTAAAAGCAAACTTGAAGGAATAAAAACAGTTTGCTGATTGTTTTGTTTTTGTCAGCTCATACCGTTACGATCACAGCGTTTCGCATGTGGCGTTACATTTTTTCGTTTCATAACAATTCAACTTTGAAATTTGACTCCCAACGCGCGCAAAGGAGTTTCACTTCAAAAATCAAATTCCATTAAATTTAAAGCAAACTTGAAGGAATACAAACTGTTTGCTGATTGATTTGTTTTTGTCAGCTAATACCGTTTACAGGTTGACAGATACAAAAATCAATCAAATATTCCATTTGCCACGAAACAAATCGAATTCCGCATCAATTTCTGAACTTGCCAATGGTAAACCCCATGAGAAAGGTTGATCCTCCCAATACCGTTTCAAGGATATGAATATTTTATTAAGCAGTGCATGTACTCCTATCCTCGATATAACAAAATGTGAATTGGTGGGGGTATCCATTGACAACGTGCTTGTCAATGAGAAA
The DNA here is from genome assembly GCA_949320155.1 of Melangyna quadrimaculata. Lineage (NCBI taxonomy): Eukaryota > Metazoa > Arthropoda > Insecta > Diptera > Syrphidae > Melangyna > Melangyna quadrimaculata. Next base: position 22,557,576 of record OX439485.1, read on the forward strand.
AAGCAGCAATATAAAAGAAATCGCAATTCGCGAAAAACGACAAAATGTTAAGAAAAATAAGAAAGTAGTTTTTATATACAACCTAAATAAACTGATTATACTACATAAACGTATTCTGAAGCTAAAGGCTTTTTGAAAAAATATAGGCAATTTCAATAACAAAGGAATGATTTATTTTCTATTCAATGCATATTTTTACCAAATTTGAAGCAAATCGGTCAACTCGCTTAGGCTCTAGCTCAATGTAAAGTGGTTGACGCCCAGGGATTTTTTGTATGGTGTTATCATTTTTATACCAAACACCACATTTTATGTATGTACATACTCGTAGTATTTAATTGTTTAGTTTATTTTTTTTTTTGTTTAACAAATAAAATTCAAAATTGAAAGCCGAATATTTCTTGCCTACAGATTATTTCTCTTTTAATTTTGTTTGTTTTTAAATTGTCAAGGCTGTCTTTTTGTTTAAATTTTATTTTTATTTTAATTTGTATGCGTTTTATTTTAATTATATTATTATTATTATTATTTAATAATTTAATAATTGTTATTAAGGGCGGAACTATTGCAGATAGGTTTCCAAGCTACATGCCATTAACCACAATCATGAAAATTTAATACAATTTGGTTGCGTTTGGGTGAGTGAATCGTTCAGCAACTCTCAGAGTATTATATTTATTTAGTATTTAATTCATATGCAGGCCCAAAATAATGTTACTACTAAAAATTTTAATTCAATATTTTTATTATCTTCAAAATTACCATAATACATTTGTATATAATTTTTAATCGTCTTTTTTCACTTGTGTCTTTTTAGAAACCAATCAATGAACAATTAAATTATTATCAAAAACCAATTGCTCGATTATCATACACGAATATGATGGAAGTCAAACATTCCCCATCGTCACAGATGGACTTTAGAAATACATCAAATGGACTCCCCAATGAAGAAGAAGATGAAGAAATGGACACACTTCTTGTTGATAGTAGTGCTGTTAAAAGTATACCTAACTCTAGTTTAGCATGTGGTAAGTCTTTACAAAATTTTAGTTCAATTTGAAAACATTTTGTTTAACCAAAAATTTCCTTATATAGATTCTACACCAATTCTTAATGGCAATACCAAGTATCCTGCATTAGAAGATGGTATGGAAATCGATTTGCTTGATGATGACATGGATGAAGAACTAAATACCACAGTTTCTGATACCGAAGACAAGACAAAACAAGATGAAACTGAATCAAAAAAAGAAGATCTAGATCTTTTTGATTTGGATATAGAACAATCAGTGGTTACAGAGAAGAAAATAACAAATGGCGAAACTACTGATTCGTCCAGCATGAGGGATACTGGGGATGATCTTGATACGTTGCTTTCGAAAATCAATGACTTGGTCGAGGATTGCATGGAACCTTCGGCTGAGGTAGATTCTCCAACGGAACTGAACGAAAAAGTCGTAGATCTAACAGACGATGAACATGAAACAGAAGATGTCACAGAAAATGAAGCAAAAGAACCCCAGACAGATAATTCTGCTGATGAAAGCCAAGTTGAAGAACTTGAGGAAACAATTGAGCTTGCAGATACAACAGTGGAGACTGAAGTCGAGACTAAAAGTGAGGCCCAAGTTGTCGAACTTGAAGAAATCATTGAACAAGCTGAAATTGTGGAAACAGAAGTTGACCCTACAAATGACGTTGAAACGGTATCAGAGGAGGTTACAGAGGAAATAAAAGTCGGTTTAGAAACTGAAGAAGAATTGATACCTGACGAACTGTCAGAAATTAAGTCCACACATGATATATCAGAAGATGCTTCAGAAGAAAATGGTGTGGAAGTAACAGAAAGTGATCTTGAAATTGCCGAAGAAGAAATCCCAAAAGAGGTTGAAGAAGAGATTCCAGAGGTTGGTGCAGAAGAAATTCCAGAGGTGGTTGCAGAAGAAATCCCAGATATAGTTGAAACAGAAGCAGTTGTAGTAGAAGCAGTAGACGAAGAAATTCCTGCAGAAGAAATTGTCGAAGAAGCGGTAACAGACATTGAAAGTGCAACTGAGGAAAAACTTTTAGAAGAAGTTGCACAAAAATTAAAGAGAGTATCGGAAGAAATCGCTTCAGAAAATATGGACATCGATGGTGACATTGTCTGCTTGGACAGTCCTATTCCAGAGGATAAAGAAGAGGAAAAACTTCTCGACAGTGAAGAACCCGATAAAGAGGTTTCAGTGCCGTTGCTTCAAGATTCAGTGCCGACGCCTCAAGAGGAGAAAGAAAAACAAACCGAAAAAGAAGAGTTGAAAGAAATTCCTGAAGAAACCGAAGTTTCGAAGGAAGAGTCGCCGAAAGAAGTTATTTCTGAAGAACCTGTTTCAAATATTGATAGGGAATCGGTAAAACCAATGGAAGAAGATGACGATATCTTCTTGATAGAAGATGACGATGAGCCAATGAAAGAATTTGAGTCTGATACAAAACTTCATGGTGCGACCGAGGAAAAATCTCCAACAGAAGAAAAATTACCAGAAAAAGAGAAACTAGAAGTAGCAGAGAAATTAGCAGAAGGAGAGCACGTACCAGATGAAGAGAAATTATTAAAAGAAGATTCGAAACCGTCGAATGAAGAAGAACAAGAAAATGAGAAAAAGACTGAAGTTATTCCTGAAGAATCCAAGCCAGCAGAATCCAAGGAAGAAGACGACGATGATATCGTATGTTTAGATGATTCCCTTGAAGAAACAGAAAAGCCGAAAGAGGAGGAAAAGAAAAGTGAAGAAAAGCCAATCGAAGTTAGCTCCGATAGTGCCGCCGATAAAGCTGTTGATCTGCCCAAGGCAATAAGTAAAGGAGGCGATGAAGTTGAAAGCGAGGAGCAAGGCAAACCAGAAGACGAAGTAGTAGAAAAAGTGTCTGAAGAAGAAGAATCAGAGAAACTAAAAGAAGTTGTAGCTGTAAATGTTGAAGAAATTGTGAAGGAAGTGACAAAAACACCTGTCGATGAAAACGAAGACGAAGCATCAGCGACGAAGCCTGTGAAAGCTGGTGAGTTGTTAGAAAAAGTGATTGAATTAACAGAGATGTCTGATAAAGTTGTAGATTCTTTGAAAGAAGTGATCAAACTAACTGAAGAAGACGCGAAAGAAGCTTCCAATACAATTTCAGAAACTGAAAGATCGCTGCCTAAAGAAATTCCTCAAGCAGCACTTGAGCCAGAAGCGATGTCTTCAAAAGTCATGTTAATTGATAATGACATAATAAATTTGGACGACGACGATGAAGACGAAGCCGCTCCTCCCGCCTCAAATGCTGAAAAAAAAGACGAAAAATCTTCTGGTGAAGTCACAGCTGATAAGTCATTGGCACTTCTATCAGACAACTCAGACAACGCACGCGATGGTGTCGAAGAAAAGGAAGATAAAAATGAACCCAAAGTATCTGCAGAAAAATTGACTCCTATACCATCAGAAACGAACAGCAACAGCAGTAGCAATCTTCTGAAAGAAAGCAGCGTCACCGAGCGAGATGAATCACCCAGCGAACAGCCACCGGCGAAGAGAATCAGATTGAGCCAAGACGAAGCTAGCAGTAGGAATTCCAACGTCAGCCAAGAGGACACAACTTCAAAACTTCTCGACGACGATGATGTCATGGAAATAATTGACAACGATGATGAAGAAAGTAAGTCACTGAAGCGTGTTCACAGTACTGAATCACTTTCTTCGGATTTCAAGAAACCCAAGACCGATCTTGATTCGCCAAAAGTTGAAGAAGAAAAGCCACCAGAACTTCTCGAGGAAATAATCCCCGCCAAAGTTGAACCTGTTAAAATCGAGGAAAAAGTCGCACAGAAGCCAGTTGAGGTGAAACCACTACCTTTGTATCCACCGCCAAATTTCGATACGCCCAAAATTTGCCTCAGTTTAGATTTCCTTCGTCGATTCAAAAAATCCATTCATAAAATGAATAAATCTGATTTGGAGGAACTTGTTTTGCAGAAAATCGTCGAAGCTATTGTGCACAAAAGTGAATTCAGTGAGATGCGTGAACTGATCGAGAAGCAAGAAAAAGTCATCTCTGGACATAGAAGTAAAATAACTGAGTTGAATAAACAATTTCGTGATTTGGAAATGGTTCATAATCGAGTATTGAAAGATTTAGAAACTAAAAATTCACAGTTCATAATGCCGGTTAAAATAACGAGAGCCGTTGGCTTGCAGGTATTCTTCCCAAACAAAAAATTCGATCAGCCTATGGCATCTCTTCCTGCTCCAAGCTCGGTACAGACGGCTTCACCCTCCTCTCTGGCGAGGAGCGTAAGTACAAGCAGTAATACAAGCAGCATTCCAGAAAAATCACCGATTTCAAATCCATCGACTATTAACAATTCAGACCGCCCGGCATCGGTGCCATCAGCAGCGGGAGGGGTTAATAGCCAAATACGTCGAGGATGCATTCAGAAATTGACACCTATGCGACCAGATGGGCCACGAAGCGCAATGATACCCAACCGGGGAGTTACAAGTGGTGTGGTGTCGTCATCTACACCAAGTCCAATGACGCCCAAGGATTCATCTCCCAAAATATTGAACCGTCAGGTCATCAAACCTAGACTGTCCCAATCACCGATGAAAGTTAATGCTAGTAATTCAAGTCTACCTCAACATGTACACAATACACATCCATTATCGACACCACCAGAGCCAGAAAAACCCAAGCAACCACAAGGAATCGCAACGTAAGTTTTTGAATATACAAAAAAAAAAAAAAAAAAAAAAAAACAATAAATTATTGATTGTACTTTTTACAGCAAGAAAACCGGCGGAGTGGTGAAGAGTTTCGCAGCAAGCAAACGAATTCCCAAGTCATGGCAATCTGAGCAACAAGTTCCAATGCAGCCATCACCGAACACAGCGCCAACTACTCCATTGGCAATGGTGCCACCACAGAATTCATTAATTAACAATTCGTTGGCAGCAAAAACTCCAAACAAATCGGTTATCGATCTGACGGATGAAGATGATGTGGCTCCTACTCCTAGCTCAAAGCCTCCAAATGTATCACCTACTATTCAAAAATCAGCTAACAACGTAGGAGTGCAACGCGTTGGTCCCTACAAGGTTTCGGTGGTTCCTGCGGCTCAGCTACAGCAACAGCCAAGGCCCATTCCACCAAAACAGTTACAGCAGCGTCCTCAAAATCGTAAGTGGATACTTAAAACACCAACACTCTACAACAAAGTTTGATCATTTTTGTTATTCATTTAGCTCCTCAAATGGGTCCAAAACCAAATGGAACTGCACAAAATTCTGTAAGACGAACTCCTCCCCCACCTCTACAGCGATATCGTCATCCGGCACCGCTTCCAAATCAACCTATTCATAGCAGTAACCCACTGTGGAAGCTTCCCCCAGCTAGACCTACGATCCGAATAAGCAATTTAGACAGTGGAATTGTTATTTCCTGGACAATAGAGGACATGGCCAAGGAAAAATATGCCGAAAGTACCAGCTACCAGATATATGCCTACCAAGAGACAAGTGGACCCCCATTAGTTGAATCGTGGCGGCATGTGGGTGATGTTAAAGCTATGCTTCTTCCTATGGCCGTGACACTGACTCAGTTCCAAGAAGGGCAGCGCTACTACTTTGCCGTTCGAGCTGTAGACGCTCATAATCGTTGTGGTCCGTTTAGTTTTGCCAAGACTTGGAGTTAATCGCCGTAGATTTGGGAGTAATCATCAACACACACACACACCCACACACTGACACTTAAGTCCATAAATCAGAAGTTTTAAATTAGATTTAAAAAACAATTAATACATAAATACCAGACATAAATAATATTAAACTGTATTCATAAATATTATTTACTCATCTTTAGTATTTAGTTATACATATATATATAATTTTAAAATTACGTACTTTAGCGCGAAATTAAATTTTTTCTTTTAATTATTGTACACCTTTAGGTTGATGAGAACTAAGATATATCTTATGTTAGGTGAACAACAATTGAGTTATTATTTTATAAGTTTTATAAATTATTTAATATTTTTTTTTTAAATAAAAATAAAATATCTTTATTGTTTAGTTTGAAATAGAGAAAAAAAAATCAAAGTTATGCGAATTTTAATTCGAGGGATGTTAGCTTGTAACTCACAGAAATAAAATCTTACAACTAATAAAATCAACAATGTCTTTGAAATTGAAGAACAGATTCTAAAGTAAAGGATGTTTATTTAAAACTCGATACAGATCATTTTGGCTTCGAGCTTTATTTTAAGCTCTACTCTAAAAATTTTGTACATGGTATCTACGATGTGCAAAACAATTCGTATGTAATCTTGCGAACTCCAGAAGACTGCACGTTTAAGATTTTGTCTTGACATGGATGGTTTTTTGCGAGCAATGCATACCCGCTACCTGCTTCTAGCAGCCGATTCCGTATAGCTATAGTTTCCTGACGAAATTGGGATGAAACGGCTGCATTGCGGTGCTGGTTCATTTTAATCATATTGGACTCAATAAATCGTGTTATTTAAATAGATTTGTCACAATTATTAAAGGTTAGGGAGAAATCTGTCCCTATCTAGCTGTTTCCAGTTTCTCACGCCTAGTTAGTTGCGGTCTTCTTCCACTTGCCTGCGCTACCGGTTTCGCGGTCTTCCTTGAATGCGCCGCCGCCGTCCCTCGAAGATAGATTCAAAGACTTCGGGCCGGATCATTAGTGTCCGCCCACTCTACGAACCAGTCACCTCAGTCGTTGCCTTTTTACTTTTATGACCACTGGGTCGATGTCGCTGTACAGCCCAGCCCGTACAAGTCGTTGTTTTATCTATAATCTGTCCAACAAAAATAGTCAGTACAGGGAAGATTTGATGTTTGCCTCTCACTCTGACTGCAATGGATTTCAATAAGATATCCCTTAAAGAGTTTACAGGGCTACCGTAAATAACTGGCCCCTTATGTGAGACTTGCCCATGCGAGCTCTGAACGTGAATAGAAGTGTATAATGCTCCATTTACGGCAAATTGGCAATATTTCTGTCATTAAACCGCCAAAAGAATGAATTTGCTCATTCTTTTGTCAGTATACTGAGAGAAAATTGCCAATCTGTCAGTAGTGTAAATGAAGTATTAGTAAAAACAACCTTTCACCCGGTTGTTGGATTTTACCTGCCGCCTCCACAAGCCATGAATGATGGCCGGACTATGGAAGATGCCTAAAAAAATCCAATGGAGTCCCAAAAATCCATGTCCAAGCAGTGACATATCCATATCAATCGATTGTGCATTGGATTGTAGATTGGATTATGTACATCGTTCATGGCCAGTGAAGCGGCATGTTAAAAAAAACACCGGTTTAAACCGAGATAAAAAAAATCACCGAAAAAAACCGATTAACCGAAACGATAAAACCGGTTTCGGTTTTAACCGGCCGGTTTTTCCCCAACCCTATAGCAGCAGTCTGCAGTAGCAGTGCAGAAGACAGGCCGTGATAGGATTTATGTGGGTTTGAACAAGATTACAAAAACAATTTGTAGCTAACTCAGTGATTCTTTTTTGTATTTAAGTGGCGTTATCTATAGTTTAAGGCCATGCGATCGGCAACAGGCACTAGTGTATTTGAAAAAGATCTCCCATAAGCTATTTTTATTGGACCAGAGTATACTTCTCCATTCACCGTCTATGCATACGGGACCGTATATCACCCGATAAATGTTTCTCCCAAAAATTCCTAAGGCTTACTCATCCGCCGCTTACAGCAATGTCCGCTAACAGTGTCCATACCTCTGCACCTTACAGCAGGATCGGAAAGAAACAGCGATTGGCAAGAGTTATTCTTCGATTGATCTCAGAGCACGTATCGTTGTCTCAGCTGATAGCGGATCCCAGGTAGACAAAGTCCTTAACTACCTCAAAGTTATATCTGTCTATGGTGACGTTCTGTCAAAAATGTCGGTGTTAAGCTTCCTTTCTTGATGAAAGCATATACTTGGTTTTGCCCTAAATCACTGCTTAATGACGAATAAGAAGTCGTATGATGTTAAATAAGTCTCATGGAAGCGCGTTGCCTTGCCTAAATCCTTTTTGTCATTGAAGGTGTATCGGTGAGGTCTTTGCCGACTTTAATGGAGCAGCTTTCGTTATCCATCGTCATCCAGCACAAACAGAGCACCTTTCCAGGGATGCAAAAACTAGTCATTGCTCCATATAACTCATCCCTAGAGATGCTTTCAGGAATTCTTAAGAATACTGTTTTTCTTTTTCCCCATACCCCTTTAACTATTCGTTCAAAAAACTTAATTTGAGGACCTGTAGCTTAAAGTGACCATTCGTCCCACATTACGTGGGACAGTCCCACATTTACACAAACTCTCCCACATCGAAAATTGTCCCACAAACGTCCCACGAAATTAGAAGATGTCCCACGTTGTTCCACAAAAATCGAAATTAAATTTTTCGATCGTTTATTTTATAATTTATCAAGACAAAACTGGAATGATAAAAATATATCAGCTGATATAAGATGGTTGGAAATTTTCTCACATTTAAAAAACAGAAATATTCCTTACCAAAACTCCAAAAAGTTTGTTGATTATACCCTCTGTTTACCGGAGACTAATGCGTCGACGGAAAGAATATTTTCAGTTGTGAACAAATTGTGGACGGAGGAGAAGTCACAACTCTCTGGCGAAACAATTAAAGTGATATTGGCTGTGAGATCGAGCTATTCAAGCTGCGAAAATTTCTTAGGGGAGGTGTCAAAAAATTACCGATTGGGCGTGCACGCCCCAAAGTTTCAAAATGACATAATGAAATGGTACCAAAATGTAACTAATGAAGTGGAAAATTTTTTGAAATTAATTTTCCTATATTAAAAGAATGTGTAATAATTTTACACACCATTGCTGAATTTTTGATAACATTTCATTAGGCTGTTTTGAAACTTTATGGGCGTGCCACCCCAAAAGACAAGAGAACTCACGCACAGATTTAATCTTTATTATCAAAACTTCCAGTTATTCGTCTACTGCCTAGTTATGGACCCCTTTCACACAAGGAAACTGAGTTGCCGGCGATTTTTAGTTTCTAGGCAAGAAGGGCGTAAAAGGAAGACAACAAATTTCCCCTCACACCCTTCTCACCAACAGTTTCCTTGTGTGAAAGCCGTCATAATCTTTCAAAGCTATTCCCCTTTCACACCAGGAAACTGAGTTGCCGGCGATTTTTAGTTTGTAGGCGAGAAGGGCGTAAAAGGAAGACAAAAAATCTCCCCTCACACCCTTCTCGCCAACAAACTAGCCAGTTTCTGGCAACTCAGTTTCCTTGTGTGAAAGCCGTACTAGAGTATTAATAAGTCAAGTGGAAAAAAAAGGAAAAAAGGATTTTTGGAGTGCGCATTAAAGTAAAACCTAGTAAATTTTTTTTAACTGAACTAATTTTTTTTTTGTTAAGACATGTTATGTTTTTATTGTGAGAATTTATTGAATATTTTTTTTTTTAATAGTTATTAGGTAAGATTTTGATCCTCTTTTTTCGTAGAAAATAAGTGTTTTTTTATGTTCTGCAACCTACTTTAATAAAATTGAAATTGTCCCACATTTAAAAAAAAAATATATGTGTATTATTTTTGGGTGAATTTCTTTACTTTGTCCCACATTTTGCCTTTTTGGATCTGGTCACTTTACTGAAGCTATGACCTCTTATGAGCAAGTAGTAGGTAGCTTAGTTTTGTAATTTTTTTTACTTTTTTTTCCCAAAAAGGCATATAGCAAGATTATCAATAGAACAATATTATTATAGATAGTGGTTTTGTTCTACAACTTCAAAGCAACATGAATCCGAAAAAAACGAAGATTTTTGGAATGTCCTCGGAAAGTCCCGATCTACATTGCCCGATTTTTCCAGAAATCGTGTGAAATGTACACACAGAACGATTTTTTCCATAAGATTTTTTCCTTTTCATCTTCCTTGTTTTATTGCTGTGCTCTTCATTTTTCATTGATATTCACTCACACCATCAAACGACGGCACACTGACACCGAACACACTCAAAAAACTGGAAAGGAGAAGAGAGAGAACATAAACAGACTGGAAAAATCGTTCGAGTTTTCTGGTACAAACGATTTGATCCCTACCCTTCACTTTTCACTCCCCTCACCCACGAACAAAAGATCGGCACTGGAAAAATCGTTCAATGTAGACCGGGACAAAGATACCCGCAGTCACTGAAGAGTTTCCCTTCAAGCAAAATTACGGACCCAAATTTCTCGGTTCACTTGGGACTCCAAACAAAATGAGTGTCTCACACACAATAACAAATTTTCTGTGTACGCATGTAAAATGAACGAGAATCGAGAGTATTTTTTTTTAAAGCACCGAGGAATAGAGAGAGTATAGGCGAAGTAAACAATTATTTTGCCTTAATTTGCACCACTTTTTTTTTAGTTCAGTTTTGTAGGTAGCGTGGTGAAGACAGTTTCTTTTTTATCTCTTTTTTCTTGTTAAAACTTTGAAAAATTTCCAATCAGAAATGCAAGTTTCTATTTATTAAATGTTAACTTATATTTGTGGAAATATGTGATGTTTATTAGTGCGAAATAGTCTTTAGAAAACCTTTTATGAATGATAAATAAAAAAAAACTCTTGAAATGAAAAAAATTTATTTGTTTTATTTTTGTAGGCAATGCAGAAACTGGACTAGATGGGAAGTTTTTTTTAATACATTTGGGTTGGGTATACCTCAATTCATTCATTTTTTTTGGAACCGTTTTAGATTCCATTTGGTTTCGGTTCTCCGAGTATGGTGCATTGAAAAACTCTCTCTCTCACAATACATTCACATAATGGCTCCGTGGTGATTCTAATTTCCATACTAATTTGAGCCGCAAAACGCAGTTTTTCGATCCGTATTTGGATCCGAATGCGAAGTCGTCCATACGTTGTTTGATACGTTTGCGGACCGAAAACGAGCTCGCTTGCTTGAAGGGTTACAACTAAAGTTGGTGAAATCGACATAAAGCTATCCCAAAAATGTTCGGATTTGTTTGGATTATACTAACAGCTGACATCTCATCTGTTCATTTTCTTGGTTTTGTTTGGTTTGGTTACGTATCCGGTTTAGGTCGTTCGAAAACATATCAGATTCTAACGTATCTCAGATACGTATCTGCTTACCACTCGAACGTGGCCATTCCTTTATTGTTTAATTAAGAAAGGTGACGTGCCCAAATGTGAATAACTTATAGGTATTCTTTGCTGACGATGAAAATTCTTATTTCACATTTTGTTGCCCTACTCATATCTCATTTTTAAGATTTTTGGTGTTTGTTGGGTTAAAAAAAAATTGGGCTAATTTCAATTGCACTAAAAACGCTTTTCATGTTGTTGGCTTGCATTTGCATTATCCCTCGTTTTTATTTGAAATATATTTTCCTGTATCCTATATGATTGATGTGGTATTTATAAAAAAAAATTCGAACTAAACTTATTAGTACAGTAACTATAAACACCCACGTTTGGGTTTGGGTCAAATTTGGTAGTTCTGATTTTTTGCTGAGTTGCTCAGGATGTTGGCCTAATAAAAACCCAAAGTTTTCGACCTCGAGCGGCGACCGCTGTATGGTCAAAAATCAGAAAAACCCTGATTTGTTTGCGCTTTTTTCAGTTATTGGAGATTTTAGTCCTAAAGAATTAGTTTTAAATAAAAACAGTGGCGCAAAGTTTTAAACAACCTATTGTTAAGAGCTTAACATTTTACTAGTTAGCAATTTCCTAAGTATTTAGCAATGATGGAAACCCATCATGTGCTTTAAATAAGTACAAGTAGGTATTCGATGTTTATATTTGTATCATTTTAACTTCATTATTTACAAAAAAAAAGAAAAAAAAGTTGGGTACCAGCTGCTGCAGGACTCGCACCTGGAACCTTCGGCCCATCATATACCTGGAGTAAAATTCTCATATAAAATTGCCAGTTGGTGATTTTAACTTTAGTAAAATGTTAGGGGACAGTACGATGCTAAACTCGTTTAAAATTAACAAAACACAATTTTTAACCTAGTATCATACTAAAAATGATTTAACATCGTAGTAAATCTAAAATTTTGCGCCAGTGTTCTTTTGTAGACCCAATGGTTCCCAAAATACCTACAGCATTTCAAAATTTAGCGATACAAAATTTAATATAACAAGTAGTATGTATTATTAAACAGTATAATGGTAAATAAAGAATGGCTGATAGTGTAGGTTGGGCCAAAAGAATAGAACTATTATACTGGAAGGAGGGTCTATACACGCCCGTTAAGACGGGAGAACCAGTTTACTAAAAAATTTACTTAAAGTAGAAACAACAATATTGAAAAACAATGGTAACACCTACAATATTCTCCTATAGCTTATCTTAAACCCAGAAATCCATTCTTGAATTTTCTTTTTAAATAAAGTTATTTTAATTAAAAGTTTTTGAAATATTAATTTCCAAACTCAAAATTTGGAAAACAAAATTTGTTCTAAATATCCCATTTCAAAGCATAATAATTGAGTGCATTTTATTATCTATTGTTTGTTGTTTGGCACACAATTTAAAGCCCCTTTTTGTATTTCTTCTTTCAACGCAAAACAAAAATAACATTTTGGCAAGGTAACAAACGATTACACAAAAGTCAGCTTTTCATCAAATTTAAAACTTACAATATTCCATATCGAATTGCAAATAATGTAGCTAGAGGAAGAAAAATGCATAAGTAGTAGGTAAACAGTTACTGATTCGTATACTTTTATGTTTGTGTTCCGTGATGTCTGATGTGCATACTCAGATGTTAAGGCACAATACTCTCGAAAGCTTTCAACTACTGACTACAAAAAAAACCTATTTGAACAATGTACCTACATAACTTAATGTACGTACATTCAATTGCATGACAAACGTGTGTCCTTGAGGTTTAAGTTTTGAGCCTTGATTTTCAAATTCTCTTGGCAAGGAAACAAGGCGACCAAAGATTGATGATGATGATATAGGTTGTAGGTATTCAGGATTCAAAGTTCGCACGAGCAAAAGAAAAAAGGAACCCAGTATGAATTTTGAAGTCAAAAGATTTAAAAATAAAACACTATTTCCAATACTGCTTGTAAGTTTTCACAAAAAATAAAATAGACTGTTGTAGTTAAAGGCTAAAACGTGGATAAGAAGTTATTCCTCCAATGATTAATCCAAACTTTTTCATATATGTAGGGTAGGTATCACACCACTCGGTTACACCATCCTCCCTACCAACAACAAAAACAGTTGCCAGTTTATTATCTTTTTATATAGGTCTAATGCACTCTATGCAAAGGTTAGCTATAAGTTGTTAAGTGGATTTTTTTTAAAGTCATTTTGTTATTATTTACCACTTTCATTCAGCTAAACACAATTATTCCATAAATAATTAAGTAGTCGTGAACGTGAACGGTAACCGTTAGCGTTGCCTTGGTCTTGAACAGGGAATTACCCGCTTGCACCATAAGTATCATTTCTCATGGCTGATCCTGAATGGGTAGGTAGGAGAACTCTAGTCTACACTTGTATACCTATGTGTAGTGTAGAGGATATAAATAAAAATTAACAACCTTGACCTTGTTCTCAAGGCGAATATTTTTGCGCTCTGTGCTTTTTGTCGCCACTGCGACTGACTGCCAAAGAGTCAAAGCCAACAACAAGGAAATAAAATAACCTCACAATCAGGGTTGTCAGGTTGTGCGATTTATCGCCAAATGTGCGATTTGAAATTTCATTTGGCGACACGAAAATCGGTTTGGCGATGTACCCCAAAAACGGTGATATGTTTAGTTTTTGGCGATTTTAATTTTTTGAATCGAAATTCTAATATTCTTTTCTCAAATGTTCACTTTAACCTTACATCTTTTTCATGGCTATTTGCGCTGAACGCACCCCAAAACTGAAATTGTATCCCTAAAATAAATGACGTATGTATGTCAAAACGAACAACTTTGTTAAAAAGTGCTCACATTGAACTGACTTTTCCGACTTCTCTGAAATTTATCTCACTCCCACCTCATAGTTAGAAAGGGAGAAAAGTAGTAAATTTAAAAAAAAAAATTAAAATTTTGTGAATTTTTTTTGACGTTCCGGAGGAGTCAGTTCAATGTGAACACCGTCTTAGTTAACCAAATCAAAGAAAGATCAAGATGGATTAGCACATTGCAAAATTTGCGACTGCGATATACATAATACGTTCGCTCAAAACTGACTAAGAACGGCATGCTGTAAGATCTAGCCATGTTGCAAAGGCTGTACAAAGGATCCCATTGATAAAATACTACGGATACATATATGTATATCGAATATATTGAAGAGGACTAAGTACTGAAGAGTATTTTTTTTTTTTAATTTTAAGTTTTTATGTAGAATTTTTATTTGTTTTTTTTTTGTTTATTTATTTTTTTTTTAAATATGATTTGTTTTGATATTAAAACTACAAATTGCGGATTTTTTTTTCCATTTTTAAATTTTGTTGTTTTTTTGGGCTGAAAACTTTGAAATTTGGCGATTTTTTGGCGATTTAAATTTAAATTTTGGCGATTTCGCTTTTTAAAACCTGACAACCCTGCTCACAATAGTTAACATTGGCAGTGCCACATGTTCGAAAAGAATATTATCCTTTCATTATACAAAAAAAAAAACTTTAATGCAAGAAGGAACTCTGTGATTGTGATGCTTAGTAGTTTGTGTTTGGTTTTTTCCAAATCCTCCGACTCCGTTCCAAATCTTTAATGGAAATATTTGTCGGTAAGTATAGGTACATTTATATTATAGGTTCCTATAATTGCATATCTATGTACATTTGGATAATTAATGTTTTTAAATAATATTGTTTTAATAGTTATCAAATTAGGATTTTCCGATACGAAGTTTAACGATATTCACGATCTGGTGCAACGAGCCTAGTAAAAGTGCGAAATTTTATTTTTTTTAAGTGGATCGTGAACGCACTTTTCTTATCTTCTTGCAACACTAAAGCAAATGTCAAAATAAGTTTGACATTTGTTATTTGTTTTTGTTTCGAACATATCTGAAAATTTCAATTTGATTTAATTTAAATTTTGTTCATAAAAAGATGCCAACAAAACGGAAAAAGAAAATATTACCAAATCTTAATTATCGTCCGAATTTTAAATGGAAAATAGTAGTAAAAGATGATGACGACGTCACATCAATACAATCAAGATAGCAAATTGGATGTATCCAATGAAGATACCTTTGTTTCTGTTTAACGTAATCAAGAATGAGTGAGCTGTCAAAAACACAATTTACAAATTTTACAATGTTGTATTTTTTTGTTGCAATAGGTTTCGGGTATTGCTAAAGTGCGAAACTGTTGTAAGATTGCACCTTGTATATTTTGTTGTTGTAGTGTTGTAAGATTTTACACTTTTGCACTTTTACAATGATACTAGGCCAGTTGCATCGGATCGTGAATACCACTATTATTTTTTTTGTTCAACACCTAATGTCTGGTTTTACTTAAAACCTTTAGAAATACAAATACCTACAGTTGACCACACTTATAACGACGCAAAGTGGCTTATTAATGACCATTTGCATTTAACAACCATTATTTCTTCAGTTGGTTGGTTCTTATACAAATTGTATCAGTTTATCGTCAGTTATATAACGTCGTCGATAACCGAATTCTTGAAGGTGTATGTGGGTACATAAAGTAATATCCGCTTAACTGCTCCTCGCTTAATTGAACAACCCGCTTAATTGACCGACAAAATTGCTTTTGAAAATTTCCCCTATAAGTAGATGTAGAATAGATTTTCCAATTGTTAATTGAACCCCGCTTGATTGAATTACTCGCTTAATTGATCTTAAAAAAGCTGAAAAATTTAAAACATGTACTACATAGGTACAGTACATACATATCTAAATTTTTCGGTTAATTGAACGGCCGAAAAAGTAATTATAAAACAAACCTAAAAATAAACTATATAGTTATTTGGAAGCACTAAAATTGGCACTGAAATTTGTAAAGTGCATCTCTTAGATGAATGTTTCATCTTATAATTGACCGACTTGTGCAATTGTACGGGTTTTTTTTTATATTGAACCACCTGGATAATTGACCGACAAATCTGACACAATGGTCCATGCAATTAAGCGGGGAATACGTACTGTACATAAATGTACATAACAACGAAGAAATTCAGACGAACTATATGTACTTCGCATCCCTTATCGCTTAGCCTTAACAAAGCAATCATTTCGTTGGTAAGTCAAAATAAATACACATTTTGAGCCTGATTATACGGTTTGTGCCCGATTACACGATTCGTTTTTTCGGTTGTTTAGCCTTTCGTCTTTTTGACAAACTGGGTGAGGGGAGTAGAAGGGAACGAAGTAACGAAAGTAGGAATGCAAATTTCAAGACTTTTTCTGGTTGAACTTTGACGTTTCTGATTTTTGGCAATCACAATCTTCTTCGTTGTTAGCAAACAAAGATTTGAACAAGAATGATTGTACTGGAAAATTGTTTTTTTTTTTCGTTATTGGATAGATATACTAGCCAAGTCAACGAAGACTCAAAATTATAAAATAAATGCAAAAAAAAGGCCCTCTGGATTATTTCTGTATATGGTAGGGGTTACCCCCATGTATAACATACCTCTCTTTAGATTTTCGTGAATATTGGAACAACCTAGCATCTTAGCGGAAAATTCTATACTTCTTAATTAGAGACAATTAAATTGTCTATGAAATGATATATTCACATTAAGTTCAATAATAAAGGAGATGTTATTGTCTTAGGTATTGAATGTTTTTTGACCAATTTACCTGTAAAAAAACAAAAAAACGTAAATACACATTCAATCACTGTTATTTCATCATGTCGTGGGGCTAAGAAAGGAGTTTTAATTTCCTTTTTTCTCTATATATCCGAAACTATACGAAAAAGTTGATGTAGACTAAATTAGGCAAAATTTAATTAGCAAGAGTTATTTTCATATGCCGCCAAAAAATGATAACGTTTTTTTTAAAGGAACAAAACACAAAATTTGTTTGCCATAGAGGGGTGTTCTTTCTCCACCCCTTTAGAGAGTAGGGGCATTTTTTTTTAAATAATATTAAAAAACAACGGCAACACTTACAACAATTTACCTTTTTTGAAAGCCAGAACTCCGTTCTTTTATTCTATTTTCAAATCAAGTTATTGATGTCCATAGTTGTTGTAAAAATAACTTTCAAACTCAAAATTATTAAAAAAAAAATAAAAATTTTGTTTTTGATTTTTTTTTAATTCGGAAATAAAATGCTAAATTGGCTTTTATTATTCACTTCCCCTACACAGAAAAAAAGTACCACATAAAATAGAAGAAAAACAATAAGATTTCTCTATGATTTTCATCCAAGAAGAAGTCTTATTAAAACCATAGAGAAAATCTTATTTAAATCTTGATGTCCATTTTATAGGCTATCCACATATTTTTAAGAAGATATCTTATAGTATTTTAATATAAGTACTTCTTAAAACATTGAGAAAACTTATTGAAAAGTATGAGCCAATTTTTTAGAAACAATAAGAAGACCTTATTGATAATATGTAAAAATCTCTTAGAAATAATAAGATGATATTATTGAAAGAATGTGGAATACGCTTTGAATCAATATGAACTTATAGAAAGCATGTGAACATCTTTTAGTAACAATAAGAAGATCTTATTGGAAGAAAATGAAAAACGCTTTGAATCAAAGAGAAGGACTTATTAAAAACATGTAAAAATCTTTTTGATACAAATTTAATAACTTAAAATAATTTTATACAAAATTAAAAAAAGAGGAACACGTTTTTAAGTTAATACATACAAAATTAATAATAAACATAACGATGAACAGAAATAAAAAAATTCTAATATACAAAAATATCATTAAAGTAAATAAATAAAAAAAGTAATAATAAACATACCTATGAACAAAAATAAATAAATCTCACGAAAATTCCTAGGCTCTTGGCCTATTAGTTTTCCGCAACCCTTTATTTCTAGTATTTATGCAACTGTAACTGTCGAAGTTGCTAAAGAATCTTTCGACGTCTTCCAACTCCATTTTTTCAAGGAAGTCAATGGAGTTTACTCCATACACTTTGAGTAACGCGGACACCGAACTACTAAGGCCCCAGGAGAGAAAAATTAGCTGGGTCTCCTCAATTTGTTCAGTGTTCCATATTAAACATGGAACATTTATTTCTTCACTGACTATATCACTTTTACTGGCACTCGCGATTACATTTTCATTATTTTCCTCCATTTTGAATAATTTTATACACTTACTTTAATTTTTTTTACTTTAAATTCCGGCAGACAGACGTCTCTAGACTGGGAAGAAACAAATATGTTTTGCAAAGCAAAGCAGCGTTCCACGTTGGTATATAAAATATGAGATAACTTCTATTAAAAAGGAATTCTTTTTGATTTGGAATGGACAACCCCTTTAAAAGTTTTTCTTTTTAAGACACAAAACTAATACGATTTTCTTATTAACTCTCATATATGTAATAATTACTTTTTAAGATTTAAAAAGGAATTCTTTTTGATTTAAGAAGATGTTCTTATTAAATGGACAGACATTTTTAATAAGTTAATCTTTATAGCACCGAAAGGAGATAAGGTTTTCTTATTGCTTATCACTCTTGCAGACCCGCCATGGAAAAACAACGGGATTTTTACATTTCTTACAAGAAAATACTTATCGATTTAAGAAGATTTCCTAATTAGCCTTTATACAAAAGTAACAAGTTAATAAGATTGACTTCTTAAAACTGATAAGTAATATAAGGTTGTCAAATACTTTTATTATTAAATAAGAATTTCCATAATTTTATTTCTTTATTCCATATAGATTTTAATATAATAACTAGATGGCTAACTCGTACCTTTTTGTATGAAGAGAAAGTTAAGCATTGCGCCCTTTTTTTTGAGGCAGAGATTCACAACTTTGAATGGAATTTGGCCTCATTAAAAATGGCCGACGTGCTTCAACTTTCACCGCGAAGTTGACCATCTTGTTATTATATAAAAATCTATGGTTTATTCTTTCAATTTTCATACGAAAAATAAACAATTTCCTACAGAACGCGAGTCTGCAACAAAATAATTGCTTCACAATTCAGTTTGACAGTTATGCGTTACCTCAACTCGCCCCAGCAAAATACCTAGATCTACTTTGGGACGAGTTCAGGGCGTCACTACCCTTATCCTATGTTTAAAAAAAAAACGAAGAATTTGGTTCACAGGGTGAGTTCAGGTTTTCCAAAAAAAAAAAAAACGCATTGGGCTGACTTCAGGTTATTGTATTATGTAAATTGGGACATGGGATTTCTGGTCTTTGTTTATGTTTTTCAACTTTTGTGTATAGCCAAGTAAAAATAAATACTAAATATTGAAGACTGAAGGGCAAAATTAAGTTATGCTTATTTACCTTAAGATTTAAGGTGGAATAAAATGGGAATTTTTCACTTAAAACAACAAACAAATGTGTTAATTTAAAATGAATCTGTATCAGCTGTTGGTGCAATTAAAAGGAAAAAAACTATTAAGAAATCCCTTTAAAACACTTTAAAATATCATGCATCAGAATAGTTAACAGGAACACCACATCATCCTACAACATCACTACTTCGCCTTCAGCCATTATGTTAGTAAAAAGAAGTTATTACTATAAAACTATGCACTTATTTATTCGCCCCTCACACTTTCGAAACTTTATATATGTATATGTACTTTAGAAGCAGTGGTGTAGCAAGCCCTCAAAGGCCCCCGTTCAAGTATTCGTTGGGGCCCTTACAAATAAAGTACCTATATTTAAAAGTATAAGAAGCTACTATCACGTTCGATTTAAAATTCCTTTTTTTTTAAATAACAAGTTCATGACAAGTTATGGATTCGTACAAAAATTGAACCCAAGATGATAGAGAACACGAAAAAAGTCCTCGCACCTAGCCTCACCGAGCACCAACTGATTGTATTTTCTTCAACCTTGATAACTACTGTTTTTTTTGGTACCATAAATAACGGTAGCTGCAATACATTATTTTTTTAGACAAAACGGAAAATATATTTTTCTCAAAAACGGCTCCAAAGATTTTGTTAAAAAAATTCAAATAATTATAATAGGGATAGGTATCTTTTTGGTGCTTTCTTTCAAAAACTGGTTATACTTGTTACCTATGGTACACCATTTGTTTGGTTTATGATCTTCTTGAAAGCCGTTCTGATGATATTTTTCATTTTTTTTTAATGCTGAAGCTTTTAAAAAATTTCAAACATTATTGTCAACCAAAATTTAATTAATACATTTTGTTTTGAAGACTCCATATTTTTAAAACGACTTGGTAATTAAAAAAAAATTGGTTTAAAGTAGTTTTATATTATTTTCTAGAATATTTGAACAAATCGATAGACCAATAAAATTAATATTTAATATGTAGATGCTCCTTAAAAGTATTAATAGTATTGCATATATCATACATCGTTTTGGAGAAAGTAAGATTATTGCACTTGATATTTCAAAAGCGTTTGATAGAGTTTGGCACCAAGCTCTCTTATCGAAAATGCGCGCATTTGGTTTCGATGAACCTCTTCTTCGTTGGATTAGAAATTACCTTTCGGACCGTTCAATATAAGTTGTATTGGACGGTTTCAAGTCTGAAATCCACAAAATAAATGCTGGTGTGCCCCAGGGCTCCGTTTTGTCTCCGACTCTCTTCCTTATTTTTATAAATGATCTTTTGTCTGAAACTTCTAATCCATTAAACTGTTTTGCTGACGATAGTACCCTCAGTTTCTCATATTCGTTTACAGATTCTCATCCATGTCCTTCGGATGTGGAACTTGAACGGCAGCGTATGATAAGCTCACTAAATTCTGATCTCGACAGCATTGTCCAATGGGGAATCAAAAACCGCTTAGAATTTAATGCTTCTAAAACTCAATGTTGTCTCCTGTCGTTAAAGCGAAACCCACCCCCAATGCCGCTATCCATGGACGGCACTTGCATCGAGGAAACCGAACAGCTCTCAGTTCTCGGTATGTGTGTCACAGACCACCTTTTGTGGAATGACCACATATTTGATGTCGCCAAAAACGCTGCTAAGTGTTTAGGTTTTCTCCGTAGATGCAAGAAGTTTTTTTTCCCCTTCTGATCTGGCTGTGATCTACAAAGCCTTTATTCGTCCAAAACTACAATACAATTCTCATGTTTGGGCATTGTATATATACTCTTATAGTAATATCATGGCTCAAATTTTGTAGTACTAATAGTACTCACGAAATGTGCCGAAATTGGCGTTAAAATCGCTTAAATGCACAATAGAGACCTGGGGATAACGATGCAAGGAAAAATAAAAACAATTAGTAAGAGGGAGAGGAGAACATTGATTAAATTCGTACAACTATAATGGTAGTAAGGGAGTCAGATGTTTTTGTCAGTCAACAACGAGAATAAGGGGAAAAAAATGAGAATATATGTTTTCCTATGGGCTTATTCTTCGGTTATGTTCTTACAGTTTTTTTCAATGAGTTTTTGTTGCTTTCTTTTGATGGCTTTGGGTATATGGTTTTTTGCACGATTTTGCAAGGTTACTATATTGGCAAATTGGTACCATATGTATCATGTAGGTAGGTATGTATGTACATTTTTATAAATTAGTAGGTAGATATACTAGGTAGGTATTTAAAGAAATTAATTTGTTTTGCAAAAAAAAAGTATGAAAATAGGTAGGTATGGTAGGTACACATGTACCTAAATATTTTGAATTGAGGTATGTAGGTAGGTAAATTAAAACTTGATAAACCTAAGTAGGTAGGTAGGTAAGGTTATTTTAATGTATGTACCTACATAGGTATTATCAATTAAAATAGGTAAGGTCGTAAGGTAGGTAGGTATGTATTAAAAAAATAAACAAAATTATTTTCAATTGAAGGTAAGTAGGTACCTACGTAAATAGGTACTTATGCATAGGAAGGTACCTAGAAACATTTTGAAACTCAATTCAACAAACTCAATTTTTTTTTCAATAAAAAGCTTTTTTTTGGGTAAAAAAAATATTTTGAAAAATGAGTCTGGGGTCGACCCACACTAGCAACTTCCCATTGGTGCACTTGAAAACCATATACATACATACATATTTACCTAAGTGGTGGGTGGTAGAGAATACCTTTATTACATAATTATATATTATATAGTGTAATTACTTTGGGTTTTTGGATAATCAGTATAAAGGTAGGTATAGATGTAGAGATACAGGGCAAAATGTTACATTGCCTTTATTTGTACTTTAGCTATATTTTTAATAGTAAAATTTGTTTGTAAATAGCTTAAAAATTATAGGAATCATATGCAAAATTTCGATTCTGATGTTAAACATTTTTCGAATTAAAACATTTTGATTTTTAGCTTTTTAGAGGGTGGTTTTAAAAATCTCAAAATTACACAACACTTAGATGGTATAGATGTATTGTCCGTAGCGTAATGGTTAGTGCGTTCGACTGTCACGCTGGAGGTCTGGGATCGCTTCCCAGCCTCGTCCACCTTAAAACTAAAAGTTGTTACGAGTTGTTAGTCACTAGGCCCTAGTTCTTCATGAGCCGTTGTGCCACCCGATTTATTTATTTATTTAGATGGTATAGGTATACATTTTTGGTAAGAATTTGAAATCGATATAATGTTTTTTTTTTCAAAATATTTGAGTTAAGAATCATTTGTAAAGTATTTTAAATAGTTCAACAAATCGCACCAATTACAATAACTTCCAATGGGAAGGTAAAAATATCAATTGACAATATTATAGGCACCCATTATAAACAAACATGTATAGCAATTACTTATAAATAACAATTACTTTTCCCAATGACGCTACAGCTTAATTTATAAGTATTAAAATTATATACTAAAATTTATAATTTTATAATAATAATAATTTTATGTAGGAGTGCACTAAAAAAGGATTTTTTTTTAATTCTTAAATTTAATAGTGTTGCAACGCAACATGCAACAAGATCAAAAAAAGATCAACAAAACAAAAAAACTCATATACATTTTGCCGACGGCAAAACCATACCCCAATGTTAACTACCGACGGCAAAACGAGTTATAAATGTTTTAATGATGAAAATTCAAAAATAGTCAATTCGAAAAGTGCTGAGTAGTTGCATGGGTGTAGATTTTTTATTTTTACATATTTTTATAGAAGATGAATAAAGCAATTATCCATGTTTAAGGAATTCTCGATATGATTTTTATTTCGTGTCGAAAATGATTTTTAAAAAACATACATTTTTGCTGGCCAATTTTTCAAAGTTTCTGATTTTTATATTTTTAATTAATATTTTTATTTCTATCATTTGACAGATTTATCTAAGGGTAAACATTATTATTATATCTTTTTAATAAAAAGTCGCAGAGATTTTAGATCTTAAAATTAAGCTCTAAAATGTGGCTAAAATTGTGTTTACAAATTTTTGAGGAGGGATGAAAAATTTCATACTAAAAGGGTGTGTAAATGACCCGTCAACAGAGGCGGCGCTAGACCAAAATGAGGCGTGTGCGATGTTAAATTTGCAGGGCCCCTGGGAAAATGATTTTAGGCCGCAACATTATAAAAAAAGTAAATTACACACCTGTCATCAAATCTTCCGCAGTCAGTATTATAATTAAGGTTCAAAATCGTTACAACAAACTTAAGACAATATTTTATTTCAAAATTTGTAAGCATTCTCTAATTTGTATGTATGTATACTAAGCTAACTAGATCTTTTTAGATAGCGTGCAAAAAAACAGTTTGCGCATGGGTTGCCTGTAAAAAAGTGGGTCCGTGATGGGGTTGCCACGCTTTAATTATCTGATTCATTCAATTATCTGATTGAGCTTATATCGTAAGCCATAAAGAAATAAAAAAAAAATGTAATATGAAAGAAAATTTAATTTAAAAATTTCCAAATAGGAGATTTTTTGAAATTTTTAATTTAATTAGGGTGTAATAGGGTATTAAAAGGTCGAGAACTTCTAAAGGGTAAGTCATAATGAAATGATTTTTTTTTGCATCGATAGATTTTATAAAATACATAAATGTTATACATAACAAAAAAAAATTGTCAAAAATTTAGAACTCGAGATATGAACGTTTGAAAGTCAAAAATAGCAAATCAGTGTGACGTTCTATTGAAATACAAAGTATGCTTTTATAAATCTGATTAAAAAGAAGTTGATAGGTGACTGCCAAATTTTTAATTAAAGCTATGGTTTTGGCAAAGAGAATTTTCTAAAAATATTTTTTTTTTTTAATTTATATGTTCTTTTATTTTTATTTTTGTTCTCTTTAGTATTTCATTGAAATTAACATCAAAATGCAGATAATTCTAGTACAGTAGGAATATAGAACATACAATAGCTTTAATTCATTAGTACTTGCAAACCTGTACGACTCTTTACTAAAAACATATTAACAAAAACACAAATTTTAAAATTTTTACTTTCTTAAATAAATCTGTCAAATGATAAGTTAGAAAGATAAAATTTTTACCATTTGATTGCTATCAAATACCTATATCTATAACATAATGAAATTTTAGAATTTTCGAACAACCCATTAAAAAGATAAAAATCAAATACCTTGAAAATTTGACCAAACAAATTTACCCTTTTTAAAAAATCATTTTGGGTATGAAAAAAATCCTATCAAAAATTCCTTAAATATGGATAATTTTTTCATTTTCTTTAAAGATATGTTAAAATAAAAATTATTAAAAATCTACCCCCATAAAACTACTAAGTACTTTTCGTAACGACTATTTGTCAACTTTCAGTCTTAAATGGGTTACATCTCGGTTTTAGATTTTAAATAAAAAAAAGATGTATAGACGTTTTTTCCTAACTTTTTCTAATCTTTAAAATAAAAAGATCAAGTCTCTATGACTACACGTTTAGAAGTTAGTTTTTCGACTTTTTTTTCAGTTGTCACCCTTAAAACCCTATTAAATGTACGAATTTCAAAAGATCCGTTCTTAGTGCACCCCTACAATAAATTTTAGTATATATTTTTAAGACTTCTAGTTTAAGCTTTAGAGTGATTGGCAAATATTGTTGTAATTTTTTTTTTCTTTTCTATAATAAAAATAACAAATAAAATAACTAAACCTACAAACAATGAAACTATCAACACTTAACCTACCTCAACAACACATAAAGATTCCTTCTTCTAGCCACTAAAGGAAATTATGCCCATACATAAAAATAAAACTAAAATCTGGCAAGAAAATTGAATACCCATAAAACCAAAACCTACCCCCGATCATACTTACCTATATACTTACCCATGCACACATTCTTTCTTTCCTACATAAATCATCGCCGATGGAAAAATCTGTCTACTTGCTCGCCGCAAACAGATGATTCCTACAATATCATTTGGGAACATACAAATTGTTTTTGTTTTTTTGTCATCTTTATTCTATATACTCCTCTTTTACTATCTACTTCCTATAGAAAACAAATTGACAGCCAAAACAAAACAGTTATTTTTTTTCTCCCTTGTAACCTCATACATTTTGTATAGCCTTCTCTATTATTCTTTTCTTCCCTTACCCTCATTTTTTTCGAATTTTTCCCCTCATATAATCTCTTCACAAATTGAAAAGTCTCTTAAATCGTTAGTTCTAACACTCCTCACCATACGCAGCGACAATTATTTCAACCATGATAGTACTATAAGAGTATATATACAATGGTTTGGGCAGGAGCTCCAAGAACTCACTTGAGTTTGTTGGACAGAATTCAAAAGAGAGCTTTAAAAATGATAGGCGAAAGATCTATAACAGAAACAATTACATCTCTCGAACACCGCCGTAATGTTTCGTGTCTTTCTCTATTTTATCGCTATTATTATAATCAGTGTTCTAGTGAAATAGCCAGTTGCATTTCCCCCCTTAAAAAATTAAACCGTATTACTCGCGCTTCTAGGAATGCCCATCAGTTCACCCTCGAGCCCAACTTCGGACGTACTGTAATGTACAGAGATTCTTTCTTCAGTCGCACCACACGAATGTGGAATGCTTTACCTGACTCGACTTTCCCCTCCCATTTCGATGTGCAAACGTTCAAAACCAATGTGCATCGGTATCTCCTTCTAAATCCTCTCCTACTTACCTAATCGCTCGTGCTGTGTTAAAAACATTTTAAGGGTAGCCATAACCCCTTTTGCGCGCGTGGAATATAAAAAAAAAAAAAAAAAAAGATTTTCAAAAAAATATTTTTTTTTTTGATTTTTAAAATAAATTTTATTCAAAAAAACCGGTTTTCATTTATGTAGAATTTTTATATGTATGTAGAATTGTTTGTTAATTTTGTGTGTTTAAAAATTCTTAAAAATATAAATTTTCAATTAAATTTTTGAATGTAATCCTTTGAAGAGATGATGTGACCCGCCTGCTAGGAAGTAAATATAAGTATAAGGCTTCTATGTACAAACAGTTATGGTCTCGCCAGAGATTTCGTTTTTTCGAGTTAAACAATTTCGCATAAAATATTGCTCTCAAGTCCCAAAAATTAGCATACTGACATTTTGAGAAATGCATTTTTGTCCTTTTAAATACCAGTTCAGAAAATGTATTTTTGTTACCTCTACCACTACTTGATGCATGAACATCCTGGTCATAATAATGTAAGGTAGCATAGAATCCTTCCAACCATATGACGAAGGATACGTAGATCTTATCATCTCAAGCAACTATTTATAAGCTTTGGTCATCATCATCACATACTTTTGTAGGTAAACATACATAGGTTTATAGAAACACACTTCAACAACCCTAATCCTGAAGTGTTATGCAAACGTTATTTCCGTTCAACCATTCATAAGTGTTAAGCAAATTTGTGTATTGTTTATTGATGTGTATACGTGTATACTACGAGTTTATAAATAATATTTGACTTAAATGTTATCTTTCCTTTAAGGATATGAAATAATGCCTAATTTAACTGTTCGAATGCATTATCAAGCCGCATGCACAAATACTCGTGTATTAAGGAGGAAATGTCACTGTCTATCTCTCAATTTAAATTGCTTTTAAGTTAAAACCTCAAAAGTCAAGCTCACATTCAGTGTTGCCAAATCAAAATTCCAAAGTCACATCTGACTTGTTGACTTTATTTGTCTCTTCCAAATCAAGTCAAAAAAAGTCAAATATTTGAAACTTTTGTTTCTAGTCAAAAAAAAGTCAAACATCAAAATACCAAATATTAATGATAACATAATTACATTTTATTCTTTAGTTATGATTGTGACCTTTTATAAATTATAATAATTTCTTGTTTTGTAGGCTATAGGTCAATGAAACAAGTTTTTATTTTTTTTATTTCGACGTTTCGGGTATGTTTATACCCTTCATCAGGCCTTAATTGAAATAAATACATTATAAGTCAACTAAAATACAAATTATAAATACTTACAATTAATTGAGCCTCAAATTTGTACATACATGTGTATGATATCGAATAATATTTAATTTTAAATTTAGAAAATTATTGAAAACAAAATCTACATTTAATAAATTAATTAAATTAATTAACAAGTTAAAAATTAAGTTAAAAATCGCTTAAATTTTGTTTTTTTCGCAAGCTGGCTATATATGCTGCTTAAGCCATCGCAATCCGAACGTCTGTTAACTGCATTATCATTCTTTTTGAATAGTTTTTTTCAACTTCTAGAATTTTAATGTTGGCAAAGTTTAAATCAGCTCTATGGTTTTGTTCTACGCAATGTGATACTAATGCAGTTTTTTGATGGTTACCGTGTCTGATATCTGATTTGTGTCCAGCAATTCTATTTTTTAATGTTTGCTTGGATGTTCCCACATAGACTGAAGAACATGGAGATCCTCCACCTAAACAATTAATTTGATAAACAATATCGGATTTTTCATCTTTTTTTTTGATATTGGGGCGTATTCATAGTCATTTTAGACCTGGGTCTAAGTTAAACATAGCTTTCGTTGAATTTTCGGACGTTGATTCTATTTTTTTAAGTTTATCATTTCAAAATATTTGAAGCTATTTGTGTAGTATACCAAGTTAATTATTCTATAAAAATATAAAACCAACAATTTGTAATTAAAATCAATCTATATTCATTGATCAAAAATTGTCTTAAACTGTAGTTTAGTTAAACCTGGGTCTATCTGCGACTATCAATATGCCCCATTATCTTTAATTCTTGAAAAGATTTTAGTTTTAAGAGAGTTTGAAGTTTTGAAAGCAATTCGCGTCTTCAATTTATCTCTAATAGGTGCAGCTGATAGGCGGTTTGCATGATTTGGAATATATATTGCACTTCTATATAAGATTTGTTGGGCATCATTTACTCTATTAGAATTTATTCTAGGTTGGGCAATATACTTGTTAATTAAAGTTTTACTAATTTGGATTGGAAATGAATTAGCTAAAAGAATTTCTGTTATAATTTTGATATTTTTTTGAGGAAACAATAGATCGTTATTATCTAAAACTCGACTTATAAAAATTATCGCCGTATTAATTATAATTTGCCTTGGGTGTTTTGAGTTATAATTTATAAGACGTCCTGAAGATGTTGGTTTTTTGTACCAATCAAATAAAAAGTTGTTGTTGTTTCTAATAACCATGACATCCAAATATGGTAAGTTACCTCCTTTTTCAATTTCGACTGTAAACTGTATATTTTGTTGAAATGAATTAAGAGCCGCGAAGTTTTGGTTTCGGTTCAAGAAACATAGGCGTTTTAATAAAATTCATAACATTACTTTTACTGCGAAGTCCATCGGTATTGGTATGTGTGGATGTACGTCCACTCTCTACAACAATCTATAGAGTTCAGTTTACCCGTAAACGGGGTTGGAGGAGAAATTGGTTTGGTTTTAGCCGATCTATATTTCATTTTTGTTTCTATCTATTTTTAACACATTTAGGAACAAATTTACGTAACATTTTCGGGTTATTCCCCCTCATAAATCAACACAGTTTTTCACAGAAAAAGAGAACAAAGATATTACAACAACAAAATAGACAAAAAATGCTTTTTTCTTTTAACTTTTGACTATTTTAACGCGTTTCCATTACACGAGAATTGAATTTATGATGCAAAATACGTCAAAATATGTCACCAGAAATAGTTCAAATATTTAATTTGATTTCAGAAAATAGTTTATAAACTTTGACAGATAAATAATTTCAGAACATAAATTCTCTCAGAGTATTTCGAACCTGATTCGAAGTCATTTCCGGGGGAGATTCAATCCGGGGGAGATTGACGATAGGAGTATTCGACTCCTGGGAAAAATGAAAATCCGGGGGAGAACAAACTCCCCGGAATTGCCGATAAGTCTGAATATTTCATAAATTATTATTATATAAAAATATGTACCTACTTAAGTTAAGGTACATAAAGTTAAAGATCTTCAAAATCTGCACTATTTCATTTTATTTTTGTATATAGCATATGTTCCAACTTATTTTTTTTACTTCTGCAGGAATTCAAAAGTTATTGCAACAGTTCTTATTGCGCAAATGATTTCTTATCGTCAAAAGACAATTAGTTAACAACAGCTGCATTCTGTTTCTTTGTTTCGTTTTGACCAAATTTAATTGACTAAAAATTCTTTCTACTTCTGCATTGGAAATTGGCAACACCAATATTGATATAGAAAACTTCGCCAACTCTTTAAATGGATTTTCTCCACTGGCATCTTTATACGAATAAACTTTGCACCAGAAAGGCACTGTCTCTTTTATGTGATCCATTGCAGTTCATAGTATAACACATTACACTCGGCCTACACTGAAGTTGAAATGTATTTTAAAATATTTAAACAAAAAGTTAAGTTGCATATTGAATTATTGAATAAAGTCAAAAAACAAGTCAAAACACTTTTGACAAGATTTGTATTTCATTTCATGTGAACAGCGATGAAATCTTGTCAAATTTGACATGAATCAGGTCAAAACGGCAACACTGCTCACATTCCTTTAAGATCTGTCCGAATGACACTTGAACAAATTAAGCTGCCTACACAATCACAAGGAGGAACTAATTCCCCTGATGCGATATAGGCAAACCTCAAAACATTTGAATTGCATGAACCTTGAATTAATGTGTGGGTGAGTGCAAAATTGATATACATAATATGTATTTGCAATTACTCACTTAAAATGCATCTCTATAAAACACACTTCAACATTTAATAGCCATCAGGTCTGGGGCGGGAGGAAGGAATAGAACTTTTAATATTATGTATTGTTGTTGTAAAAAGGGCACAATAATAGGAAGTATAGCTATATGTTTTTAGAAATTGTACCTACCTATAGATAGAACTACAGATATATTCATTTAAAATACTGCTACTCATCTCAACCCCTTTCCAAATTTTCACCCCATTATATCCTTTTATCCTGATGTGTGCATTTTATAGTGGGTGCATCCTCTGAGTGTGTATCGTCATCGTCGTAGTCGTTGTCGTCTTTATATTGCTGATGTGTTAAATGTCAACATCAGTGACACAAAAGAGCTGCCGCATATAATGTCAGTTTTCTGATGCCGGAAATTATGGCAGCGGCTCACTGCTCACAGAGAGAATATAGTTGTGCTGTGTGGTGTCGGTGTGGCATGGAAAAAAAGGACGAAACAAGAAAGAAAAGTACTGGGAAATTAGGTCATAGATATAATAATGAAAATGCGGCCTTTTTGTATTTATGTGTTTTTTTATTTCATTCTC
Organism: Melangyna quadrimaculata; assembly: GCA_949320155.1. NCBI lineage: Eukaryota > Metazoa > Arthropoda > Insecta > Diptera > Syrphidae > Melangyna > Melangyna quadrimaculata. The sequence goes on from OX439485.1 coordinate 22,588,378, forward strand.
TTTTGACCTCGTTTCTTTCTTTTGTCTTCGATTTTTCAAGTATATTTAAAAAAAAAAGTGTTGGAAAACTTATAGTTATAGACATTTTTGAGGATGGATGCGGAAAGGGGGTGGAGTGGTGGGTGGTAGGTAAACTTAAAAAGTGACCTTTTGGTTGATTGGGTTCTGACGATAGAACACACATCGGGGTAAATAATCGATTAGATTCTCCATCAATTTTATCGTTTTGACTTAAGGGGTTTCTTTGAAGATATACGAGTATTTCATTTATTTTTTAAAGATTGTTGGCAGATTATTTGAGATTTCTTTTTTTTTGTTTCGTATAAACGAATACGTAAATAATATACATATGTACCTAAACATAGCTTCGAAAGTTTGGTCTTGATTTTTATAAGAAGACTAGCGGTGCCCAGCAGACGTTGTTCTGCCCTTTCCAATAGGTAGATAATACATCAATATTTCGAACATTCCCAACATAAACTCGTCGGCTAAACATTTCTCATTATAGCCTTTCAAAACAAAAAGAATTTTAAAAATCGGAGTTGCGGTTTCTGAACAAACAAATGCAGCCACTTTTTAAAGACCCCTTGTGCATAATGGGCCCAAATAAAATTTTGCGTTTGAGGTTTTGAACGTTTGTTCTTTAGGGTATTGCGTTTAAATAAACAGAATTTTTGAATGTGAAGATTGTCTAATATAACTTAAAAGCAAGTGAATTGAAAAAAATCAGTCACTCTCAGACCTAGGAAATATTAATAATTAGCCCTGCTAAAGGACTAAAGATTTGATTTAAATTTCTCAAACTTAAATTTCTAAGCAATTTTAACAAAACTGCATATTTGTTTTTTTTTTTTAATTCCCTAAACTAAAAGTTGGTAGTAGCCCGTAGCGTAATGGTTAGTGCGTTCGACTGTGACGCTGGAGATCTGGGATCGCCTCGTCCACCTAAAAAACTAAAAAGTTTTTTTTTCAGGGCTACTGCCTCTTGCGAGGAATTGACAAATCCTCTAAGAGTATCACTTGTCACGAATAAGTGCTTCTCGTCTAGCCGTTCGGATTCGGCATAAAATTGTAGGTCCCTTCCATTCCTGTCGAAAGGCGCACACAGGAATGGTTGCGAGTTGTTAGTCACTAGGCCCTGGTTCTTCATGAGCCGTTGTGCCACCCGATTTATTTATTTTATGAACTAAAAATTGACGGGTTTTTAGTTATTCTCTCATAACTGGCTAAGCCGAATTTGTTAAAATTTTGGGAAAAAAGTATTTCTAAAAAGTACAAGCAATATTGTGTTCCAAAATTCGCACGCAAAATTTAATAAAACAAAAAAAAAAAATGCAGATGAAAAATATTTTGTTAGAATTTGACTTTTATACACTTTCTCATAATTATTCAATTCTTTTAATAAAGTAAAACGCTTAGCCACATTATAGTCTTAACCCAATAGACCAAGTTACTGCAATCTAGTAGTGAAAACTATCGAACGGATTTTGGTGTTTGTAATAAACCCGCGTGTTTGTTTTTTGGCTTAAGGTTTACATAGCTAAATTTTGTTCTTACAAAAATGTTCATGTTTATTTTTATGACGAAAAAAATGAAAAATTAAAAATTCAATAATTTTGTTATTGATCTTTAATCAAAGGAAAGCAAATAATAGCATGAACTATTTTTCTACTATTGCGCACTTTGCATCAAAATTTTGTTAAACATTATGTTTTCTATATTAATAGACCACAATCCTTTTTTACTTGCTCTTTAAGGCAAGTATTGATTTCGTGTCAAAAACAAATTTTGAAGTTTTAATCAAAACTAACATTACGATGATGGAGAAGTCCAAAAAATTAATTTTCGTCAAGACGTCGCGGTCGGTCGGTCGGTCTGTTTGTATGCACATCGAGCTAGAGCCTAAACTGTTGAACGGATTTGCTTCAAATTTTGTGTGATCTAGAACGGGTAGCTGCAATACAACGATTTCTATTTTATCAAGTTTTTTTGAAAATGGCTGTAAATATTTTGATTAAACTTTGTGTTCCACGTTTTTACCAAAAAAATACGAATAATGGATATGCAAACAAATATTTTTTGAAATGGTGAATTGACTTTTTTTATATATATTTAGGTATATATTCCCTCATATCTCGTTTTCTCGTTTTCCAAGTTTTCTCGCGAGGTCATGATTAATTATTTTACAAACTTTCAAATCATTCTATGATTTGTCCTGAAGGTACTCTTTTTTAGCTTCCTTCGCAAATAAATTAACTTTTAATTATTTAGTACTGCACATGCAACTGGAACTCTTACTGCAATTACTTATGGAGATGATATTGTTGGTACGCTTTCTTAAAAATACATTAAAATATTTTTTGAAGTGAAACTTCTTTGCGCGCGTTGAGAGTGAAATTTCAAGGTTGAATTTTTGTGAAACGAAAAAATTTAACGCCACATGTGCAACGCTGAGATCGTTGATTAGCTAAGTGGTGGGAGGTAGAGTAAAAGTATAAATTTTTATTGATAGGCTAATATATTTTATAGTGCTAAAAGTTTGGATTTTTTGATAATCTATATTGTTGTAGCAGATAAAAGGGAAATTGTCCTTCTATGTCTTTTTTCTAATTTCTTTAATTAGAATGCTAGTTTTGAAATTTGTGTGGTCGATAGATAATGGAGTGGTATGGAGATATAAATTATTTTAAACATTTTATATCAAAATAGGCTAATTTCAAAAAAATTGAATTAAATCCAAATTAAATAAAACCAAATTAAAGTTACAAATTTTCAATTTTGCAGAGATTTTGAGTGTTGAAATTTTTGGAAATAGTCGGAAAATTTACTCAAATAGACTGACTTATATCTTTTAAATGTTCACCTTTTTTTACTTTAAATTTGCACCATTATTATTTCATTTTTAAGTTTACAACCCCAACTCATCGATCGTTTTGATATAGAACACATAGCTGCGTCTTACGCACATAAGTTTAATATCCCTATACATATCGAGATTTTTAGATCGCCAAAGAAGTTTCACTTCTGCCAATAGTATTAAGTTACACGCGCTCTTTTTTTAATCAATTTAATGTCTTCCAACTTAAACTGCATCTATAACTGCAACTGCAATTGCTGCAATTTCAACTCCCGCCCAATTTGTGTTAAGTCTATGAACATAAGTTACCACTATTATTCTGAAATGTCAGTATGAACTATTGTTAAATGAAACTGCAATTGCAACTGAAACCGCTTCTCCTTATTGCGAACAAAATATTTGACCCTGAGCCTGTTCTCTAAGAACATACGTTACATATGTATAACCGCTAAAACATATTTTGCTATTTAATTTGATTCGATTTTGCTCAAGTTACCCCTTCCGGAATGCATTTTTACAAACATCTATTTTTATATACTTCAAAAGCAGAATAAAATAAAATCTGTGGAAGACATTTCATTTATTTTCATATTTATGAGTAAAGTTATGGTAGACTGATACTGATTGAATTTAATTCGTATCTTTATTGCTAAGAAAAAGTCAAAAGTCATTACATTAGTTTTATTAATTTAAGATGTTCATTGCTTTATCACGAATAGTCGGAAAAGAATTTCTCAACCGTAGACCAAATTTTTGCACTTACTTCCATCGTCGGAGCATTCCAAGCAAGAAACAAGAAAGTTTATGCGTTTATGCCTTTGATCTTGTAAACCGGAACGCGCTCTTCTACAAAGTGTCTGAACTAGACATATATCAACAAGGTTCATCCGTATAATAAGGGAACTGTATACAGAATCAAAAGCTGCTGTCTGGGATCGAGCAGCGTACTCAGAATGGTTTGAAATAGACACCGGTTTTGGTTTTAAGCGCTCTTCTGTTCGCTCATTTCATAAATGATGTTGAAGCTTACCTGCCTGGAGGACTTCGAATAGCTGATTTGACGATAAACGTCATTTTATATGCTGATGGTCTGGTGATAATATCAGAGTCCTCAGACAATCTCCAACCCATGATAAATCGCCTAGCCGGATATTGTAATAAATGGAGGCTTCTCAATAACGCTGACAAATCAAAAATAATTCTCTTTTCAAGATCTGTTCAGACCCAAACTTCATATAAGTGTTCCTTCAATGGAAATTCATTATACCTGGCGAACTACCCCGTTTGAATTTTAAAATGGTACAGGGAAGACAAAACTTTTTTGTATACATTTTTATAAAAAAATGCAATTGTCAGTGGTCACCAGCCTTTTATTTAGTTGAACCAAAATTAATTTAAAATTCCTTTAATAAAATAAGGTAAGTAATTTTATTTAATCATACATATACACTCCGCTCTACTTGAATAGAAATAAACTTTTTTTTTTACTATCAGTGCGTGTAGCGCTTTGGTAAATGTATAAATTCACCTTTTGGTTTTAGTTCCTATAAGAGGGATCTATTGCAAATACAACTGCAGGGACAGAATAATTCAGGAAAATAGCATAAGGGTAGTTTTTACCACTTTTCTTATTACTTTATTTTGGAAACTTTACTTTAGAAACAGTGTGCGTTTCGCCTCTATAGATTACGGTAAGAAAATAAAATAATAGAAGATAATAATAGAAGTGTAGATAAAAAATAATAATTGTTTGATCAAAGAAAAGATGGGCCGCGGAAAACCATTAAACCCTGCAGCAAAGGCCAAAATAGAAGTAGACGCGGAAAACAAGCTTTCCCTACGCACAATTGCCAAAAAAAATAAGTAGAAGTGTGAAAATTGTTTGGTCGAACCTTAGTGATAAAGAAAACTATGGAAAAAAATGTGTAAGGTAGGCAATCAAGAGCCACAACAGAATCAGATCGAAGAAAGAAAATTAGACTAGCTTCAAATTCAAGCGACTTGCTGCTAAAATCAATGCAAAGAGTGGTATTACAGCAAGTCTTAACGCACATCACAAAATTTGGAGGTCCTAAAATTGATGAAAATCCACTGCTAAATCCAATAAGAAGACACAATATAATAGATTTTTGCAAGAAGAATATGATGTGGAAGGAAGAGTGCACAAAACTGGTATTTTCTGATGGAAAAAATTCCATTTAGATGGCCCGGAAGGATAAAATAATTATTTTCATGTGATGAGGAAGGAACCAAGGTTTCAGGAACGCCACCATAGCCGGGAAGACGGTGTAATGGCGTGGGTGCGAGTTTGCCACATTGAAAATGACGGCAAACTCCTTCAAGGAACTATTGCAAGAACCTTTCCCTAAATTTACCGATGTCCTTGGGCCAATATCATAGACATTTCAATTAGACAACGCGCCAATCAACAACGCAAGGATCATTAACACTTGGGTATCCGAGAAAAATGTTGCCTTACTTCAATGGCCACCATATTCTCCGGACCAAAATATTATTGAAAACGTAAGGGGATGGATGGTTCGTAAAGTGTACGATTTTGACCGACAATATGAGGACAAAGAATCACCTACTGGTGCAATCAAAGAAGCATGAAGTGCAATTTCTTTAAATTATATAAAATAACTGTATGATTCACTTTCCAACAAGGTTTTTGAAGTTACTTCAAATCAAGGTGTTAGCACCTTTTTGCGCGCGCGAATTGTAACCATTCATTGTCTGAACAATTAATATTAATTCTAGATTAGGAAAGGCTCCTTAAGAGAAGCAGTACACTGCACATGCACCCATCCAACTATACAAGTAGATGACTAAATTTAGTGTTGCTAGGGATGGTCTCTTATAACAACGTAAGTTTTCTTAATAAAAAAAACTGCAATGAAAGTAAATGAAATCGTTACAAACAAAGGTTCAATCAAAATTGAAATTGATGGGATTATTTATTATTTAAATAAAATATTATTTAAATAATAAAAAAATAAGTTTTACTGGCTGTGTGAACTGAATAAATCTCATTTTTGTAGTGCCAGGGTAACTAAAGTCAAGCTTAATGATAATGATAATGAAAATGATAAACACAGTGAGTCAATTCAGGTTAGTTGTGTGGTTCAAAAAATTCAGATTGGTCAAGAAACTAAGGTAAAAAGGAAGTATTAAAAAAAAGAAAAGCAAATCTTAAAAATACTGGACGAAAAAGAAGGAAAAACTTATGTAAGCTACCTTAAGAGTCTTGCATATAACTCAAGTTTAGAGAAGTTATGTAGTTATTATAGCTAGAGTTATTTGTTTAATGTTGTTATATTTTGACAATTTTCCTTCGTATTGAATAATTATTGTACATTTTTGATATTTGTTATGTTGTGGTACGAGTATACTAGTTAGGGCGTTAAGGGAGCCAACCTTGCACTTCATTCTGACGGGATGAGCTTTGGTACCCTAATAGTCCACATTCTAAATTTACTTTTAAGAAGTGTTGCCACGGTGGCAAAAAATTGACTTCGGATATGCTGGAGAGTATGAAATTCTACGTCGACGCATATCTTAAAATTTTATGAATATTCATTTCGTAACCATTATTTGCTGACAAATAAAAACCCTTATCCGCCGAGGGTATTTTGCTCCCCCCGCGTACAAGGGTGGGGAAGGGGTAAAAAAATGAACATATCCCTATGGCTTCAAGTATTCTAAATCCAACGAGACATTCCACGATATCAACCGATGTCTGGTTCCAGATTTAAATCTAATTTATGTGAAATTTCGTGTTAAAACATGGTCAGAAGGTAACCCTTATATCTCAGGTCTGCCAGTGTTGCCACCGTGGAAACACTTCTTAAAAGTAAACTTAGGATGTGGACTATTAGTGTACGAAAGCCCATCCCGACAGAATTAAGTGCAAGGTTTGACCTTACATATGGCCTTAACGCCCTAACTATACATATACATATATACATATCTTATAATATATTTGATTTTTGTAAAAAACATTTTCGATTGTTGTTCTTTTTTGACCCGAAAAATTAATTCTTTGTTAAATTGAACATATTATTATGCGTTTTATGTTCGTTTAAACTATTGAAAAAGGTAAAAAAAAATCTCGAATGAATTTTTTTTTCGAGATTTTTTTTCTAGATATAGTCTTTCGTGATTTTTGTACGTTCTAGATTTTTATACATTCGAGATTTTTGCATTCGAGATTTTTTTTTGGTTTTTTTCGAGATTTTTGCCATTCGAGATTTTTGTCACTCTAGATAACGTCATGATTCCATAAATAACCTATAATTGCCGTATTATGTACGGGAAGCAGTTATGTAAATGAATACAGTTCTCCTTGGCAGCACTATAATTATGTGTCCTTTTTTTATTGATTCAGAAATAAAAATAAACAATGATATATTTATATGTATGTACATTAAAATTTGACAAGCCTTCTAGCAGTGGCATTGCAATTGCAAGTTGCAAATGGTATTGTCATAAGCTGCTTTTTAAGTTATTACCCTTCTGCTCGTCCATGAATATAGTCCTTGCATAAGTAATCGATAAACAAAATGCAATCTAAACACCCACAATATTCATACTTACGCATACATACAGCAAAAAATACCTTCAATCTTACACAACTTGCCAATATGAATAGAACTTGGAAAAAGTTCCTTTCTATAAGTTACGTAGCTATAGCTACCTGTAGTAAAAATGCAATTGCTGTCCTTCACAATGGATACCTATACATAATATATGTAATGTACATACCTGTATAACTAAACCCTAAACAAATCAAACGTATACGTTCAATGAAAATGCCTCCACTTTTATAGTGTTTCCTTTCTATCAAGGATTGTGATTTTATTTGGTTTCAGTTACAGTGCAGGTATCCTTGAATCTTAGTGCAACACCCAGTTGCAGTCAAGCGAAGTAAGTGGCATCGAACCACCATCGCATGCAATTGTCCATTTGCCGTAACTTAGACCCTTAATAAACTCTCATTTACTTGACATTGAGGGAAAAAATAAGGACAAAACATTCAGCAGTAAGGCGAGGCGTAAAGACTGTAGATATCATACCACCTTGACATTCGAGAACTCTGAATGCCAGAGGAAAAAAAGGTAAGACAAAAATAAAAAACACTTAATAATGCCTCTCCATTGGGCGCCATCTATTGCTGTATATTAACTATTATACTCTTTCAACTCAGCTTAAACGAACTTAACAGCACAGCACGCCGCCGCACCGCCCCGCCAACCCCTTAACCACCTTTTTCTTTTGAATTCTCGTCTTTCAATTATTATTATGGTGGCTTTTCATTGTGTTATTAACAGGAACAAATGTTTGCATTGCATTATTTTTTGGTGTTGAGGGGAGTTAGTTAAGCATTGCATATAAGTAGAAAGAGTAAAGAGAGTCTCTTCGAACAAAAGCAAACAGAAGCAAAAAAGGATCACGTGGCTTTTGAGAGCCAAAGCATATCTATGCATAAGAACTGTCCTGCGCACTTTGACAGCTGTCACTGTCAAAATTCATATTCACCACTAATTTCATTCGAAACTTATTCACCACACAGAGACAAAATTTAACTGTGATTTTGTCAGCAATATTTTTGTTGACTTCGTTCAGTTAGAGGAAGAATTTGGTGACAATCGGTTGGTAATAAAGGACGTTTTGTGATTGCGAAAATATAATATTCCAAACCTCCATAATTATTATAATTCGTCCGGCCTGTCAGAACTCTTTGATTTTCTTCTACCCAACAAAATTATAATGGGGAGAAAACGGGAAAGAGTGTTTTTGTTAGTGGAATATGGAATTTATGTGTTCTATTCTAATAATCGTGTGTAATTTAGGAAACTTAATGGTGGTCGAAATATGCGGTTTTAGTTATTCATCATCAACGGCCCTGAAGTATTAATTGCCCCGGGGGGATGTACATGCTATTAGGTTTATATTCCACACCAACTCACTATAATAAGTACAATCGATAGTGGATAATTTGATTAGACGACAAAATAATTTATTTTTAGGTTTTCTTTTCTATATCGAATTGACTTGTGAGTTTTTTGCGAAAACCAATTTGTGTCACTGAATTTCTTATTTTTACTCTATTACGTGCCATTAGAAATAGCTACCCACAGTGAATTTTGTCTCCATAAATACCGTTTTTAAAGTGTATTCAAAACCCACAATAAAGTGTTTTTTTTTTTTTAAACCCTCTTGTAATATTGACAAACTCGAAAGAAATATTGCGAAATAGGATTGGAAACCCTTCTCTTTATACTTGGACCTGAATTTGGAAGAACTTTCTCATCAAAATGGCAAGGTAAGTGAGATTGCGGGGGTTCAAATTGAAGCCCTCAATAATAACTGATGAAAGGGTTGCGAAATTCGTTTGCAGCATAGGAAATTGTATGGCTTCGTTCCAGGGGGTTGCGATTGCGATGATGGGTTGTACATTTTACAGTACATACCTAGACAGTTTTTTTTTCAAATTATTTATTGACTGATGTTGTTGCTTGAACGCGTGATATAAATTGACTGATGTCAGAAGAAAAAAAAGTTCTGTCAGAATTGTAAGTGCGTTTGTAAGTCACAGGATTGCATTAGTTTATTCTTTGTTTGCTTTTTGTTCTTTTTCTTTACAAAAACAAGATAATTTTCTTTTAGTCTCTCCTCCCCCGGGGGTTGGTTATTGCTTAAGGGGAGTTTCGACATACTCATTTCCTGATACTGCCATATACAATACACCTATATTTTTTTATTTCGTCAGTGGTTTTTTACTTCTTTCCGTTCGATAGTAAAAAAAAGAAAAAATAAAAAAGAAGAAAGAACTAAGGCTTTTAATATGCCCAAATGGGTATTAGACATGGGGTGTGTAAGGATTGGTCTGGGTTATTCGTGAATCGTATACCTACCTACCTACCGAGAAACATGTAACATGGATTAGTAGCTGGTACCTAACCAAACATATATATTTCTATAATAATGTATAGGGTTCCTACTGTTAACGTACCTACCTAAACCTACTACGAGTGTATGAAGCTTATTGCTTAGAAAAGTGTAACGAATTGTTCAATGGAATGGAAATACAGGAAGTCTACCTATATTGCGCTATTAGAGAAAATGAAACTTTTACCAGACATTGTAGGTAGGTAGGTATTAAGTATAGGTTAAAATATTTCAGCGACATGGTTGAATGGCAACGTTTAAGGTTTATCATAAGTTGGCTCCTTAGTTTTGGAATATTAAAACCATGTTTTTAGGATAAGAATTTTACTTGAGCGATTAAGGGATCAGCAATTGGCTTAGGACTTAGGAGCCTGGTGTAGGTAAGGTAGTTGCTGGGACAAAATAGGGCGTGGTAAATTACTTAAGTTAAGAAAAATGTTACCAAAAGGCGAGAGGAAAAAAGTTCTTGGGAATAACCTTAATCTACCTACCAATTAATGGAATTAATAAAAGAAATTGCTTTCGGCTGTATTAAAACTGAAAATTGTATAGAGGTACCTATTTCTTTGAGCTAAGGTTGAATAACAGGTTTAGAGAACTTATATTCTAAATAAAGTTGTTGATTAAGGATAAATGTTAAAAATATAAATATTGCTACATCCACAATAGAAGGGATATTAAGGAGAGACAAGAAGAACAATACTGAAAAGGAACATTTTGCACATACATATATAATGATAGCGGAAACACCCGGCGTTGGCCGGGTCCCTTTTGTTAAAGTATTGTTTGCTAAAAAATCTTGAAAAAAAAACTGTCCCGTGGAAAATAGTTCTCCTTGAGAATTTTTCTGCTATCGTGAATATCTCTGAAATAAATTCGATGAAATGACCGCCCAACTCCCCAGGAAAACTTATTCCCGATATCAATAAATTTCCAACATCATTCATGTTCTCAATTTTCAAAGAATAGAAATATTGTGCAGGTGGTAATTATTATTAATATAAAAGCTTAATTACATATTCACGTACTTCTAAATATCTATGCTAAAGACACCTACTTGTAAGAAAATATTTGAAAAATTTGTATGGTTTGCTATCTCGTCCCCAACTATCAACTGTCAAAGCAAAGGGTGTAATTTTTCGCATTTTTGACATTTCGCCACCATCACTGTCAACTGTCAAGCGCGATTTTTTCGGTTGCCACTAGACTTAGAGTGTTGGCCGTTATAAAAGGTAAAATCCACCTCCTAAATCGATTGGCGCTCTCAGATCTTCACATTTCGACACCTGTCAAATTGAAATTTCTTAGTTTCCGTTGGTGCTAAAATGCTAGCCGAGACAGTAGGCAATAACATCCTCCTTAATCGATTGGTGCCCTTAGATTTTGACATTTTGACACACGACCTGCAACGCACAGAAGAGAGGAGATGTAATACGGCAGTTTTTGCTGTTATTTAGCATTGCTGTTACCATTTTTGTTATCATTGTGAATGATTTTCTCTACGGAGCGAATGTTTCTCACTGATTTGGGAGATCGTGAAAGTATTCGCCGTGTGGATTTCAACATAACTAAATTTCCACCGACCATGGTCAGCGCATTTTTACTTACTTAAAAATTATATCATGCCATTCATTAGCCTTTCACCACTACTTATTATATTTTCCAACATTCTAACATTCACTTACACATTCAACAAAAACCAGGCAAAAAACTCATACGCACTTGAAACGTAAAATCTCATAGCTAAGCTTTTTACAACGCTCATGTCTTGTTCAAAAAGTTATATTTTTCGCCATGTCGCTGCATGAACATAGATTTCTTGGACTCCATTGGATTTTTTCTGGACATGTTCATAATCCTGCCATCTGTTTAAGCGTATAAGTAAATACACTAAAAAGGTATGAATTTTTCGCATTATGGCAAATTCTTTCTTTTTTAACAATTTATTTTGTCATGAAACTGAATAATTTTAAATTTTTATAATTTTCTGTCTTATATCCTTTCATTTGATAGCTCATTTATAAATATCAAAAAAGTATTGCCCAAATTATTTACAGGTATTTTATGTATATTTTAGCAAAAAGACACAATTTGATCGACCAATAGACTGGATTTTTGCAAAATGTTTACTCAAGTAAAAACGTAGTTTTAATTTAGGTACAAATCGCGTATGCATTACAATGTAGTCACAATAATTGATGCTTTCAATTCCACACCATATGAATGCATGTGTGAGTAATATGTAAAAGTTCCACACCGTATATATGCATGTATTGATCAGTTGGCGTACTCCTTTGTTTCTCTTCTATAATAACTGCAGCCAAAGATATTTTCTGGAAAGACCCTTTGCAATATCGGCATGACTCTTTCTCTTTTTGTTTCCATATTTGGTTAATTTTAGGGGCCGTTCATAAGAATGTAATATTATGTCGCAAGCTTTTTTGCGATTTTGTGCAGAAAATTGGGAAGCTTTATTGAACGGCTTTCATACCTATAGATAAATGGTCGAATTTCGATCACTGAGCGATACTAGTATACATAAATATGCTGCTGTTTCACCTTACTCATGCTAAAAATAAAGTAGTACACTCGGGCGTATACGAACTTTTCTTATTATATTGACTATTTAATAAATTTTAGTCAATTCGGAGCTGATGTTTTTTTTAATTTATTTTGATATTGAACATCCAGCAGTACGCTATAATCAGGAAGGTTAAACTCTCACTGATCGGACTCATCATCTTAATGTGGTTTGCTTAGCTCCAGAACAACTGGGTTGGAATCAGCGTTGCCACAAAGAAAAAAATATTGAGGGCCTTTCTGAGGCCATTTGCAAAGAGTGCGGGCCAATACCCTTCAGAGAAAATTTTTCAAAAAAATATTAAAAAAGGTATAGTGCAACATAAATGTTATTCATATACGTACATATTGTTACTAACACTTCACAATTCATAACAGTTTGTTATTTGAATATACTACATTTAAGATCTTTTGCATGTCTTTATATAATAAGGGTATTCATGCAACGTAAGTTTACAAATTGTGTATAATGATAAGTTTACACAAAAGTTTGCATGAACGGCCTTTTTAATCATTTGGTTAAATGATGTGTAATTGAATCAGCTCTTCGTTTATTTGATAGATTTGGTGTCTGACAGAGTAGACGTATTTAGATTTAAAAATTGTTTTAAAAATTGAAGAACCTCCCGAACCAACGCTATATCGGAGCCAAATGTCTCGGAACAATAATAACGTTTCCATATTTTGTCTTTGTCTGATCTGCAGTTATTTAAAATTTTAAGTGGAAATGTAGAATCTATAAAAAGAATATAAAATATTTTATTGGCGGATAATATAATTACAAAAATTAACTAAGCACTAGCAACTTCCAGACAAACAACTTCATGACAAACAGAAGTCGACAGGTACAAGAAAAAATACTAAGTCAATTTAGCCAGTTATAGCGATCAGGAAAACGCACCAGGAAAAGTGGAAAGAGTATGAAATTGAATATTTTTTCCTGACGGTCGTTTATAGCGAACTGGAAAAAATATGTCAGTTGGGCAGCCTACCACTAAGTTTTCCTGATTGAAATGCACGCGAAAAACTTCATCGTCCGCAATTCTGTCGGTGGAATGAGTGAAATTGGAACTCAAATCATTGGAACTTTTTGCTCCATTTTGTGTGAAATTATGATCAGCTGGCACGCAACATGAATTTGCATCAGGAAAATAAATAAATTAATTATTAACAAAGGATAAATATTATTTAATTCAAAATTTTATTTGATCAAACAATTCTATGAGTTATTTGTCATGGATTAGTGTAGCATTTGTTTTTCAAATCGAATGAAAATAGTGCAAAAAATCCATTTGAACATTTTTCCTGATTCGTTTTCTTGATTGCTATAACTGACACCGTATTATGACGGGAACAAACGAAAATGAAACGTCGCGTCGGTCAGAATGAATAAATTAAGTGTCGCTTTCAAGCTCGTGGAGAGCCAGGGCTTAGTGACTAACAACTCGCAACCATTCCTGTGTGCGCCTGTCGACAGGAATGAAAGGGACCTACAATTTTATACCGAATCCGAACGGCTAGACGAGAAGCACTTATTCGTGACAAGTGATACTCTTGGAGGATTTGTAAATTCCTCGCAAGAGGCAGTAGCCCTGAAAAAAACTTTTTAGTTTTTAGGTGGACGAGGCTGGGAAGCGAACCCAGACCTCCAGCGTGACAGTCGGACGCACTAACTATTACGCTACGGGCTACTACGGGCTACGTCGCTTTCAATATGGGAACTTGTTTATGGAGGAAACACATTGCTAATTTTTGTGATGAAAAAATAAGGGTTTGTTTTATAGAATATTTTGTTTAAGGAATGCAAAAAATAAGATATGCGGGCCATTTCTAGTTGGCCCCGGGCCAAAATAAAAAACAAAGGGCCAAATGGCCCGATCGGGCACATTATGGCAACGCTGGTTGGAATTCTTCGTGAGCATACCAACAAAGAATTTTTTCCTTAGCTCACGAATATCACACACACCGACTCTAAAATAATTTATCATGGCAAAGACACTAACAAAAACTCTGTAATTAAACACAGTTATATTAATTTAACCAGAAGCCCTGTGCGTAGATTTCGCACATTCAATAAGGCTTTAAATTTTCAAATAGAATGTTTGAACAAAATAAATAGTTTCTTTTTATTATTGATATAAACATATTAGTTTCACTTTGTAAACAATATTTGATGTAAGAATGAAATCTTTTTGAATGTTTTGTTTATCATTTTCTTTAATAGATATACATACATATGTATGTTGTTTCACTTTTTTGTTTAGTTTAACAAGCTTCTTTACTATTAAACTTAAATCTCAAAAATACATCTCTCAAAAACACAGCTAAAAATTCTTTTGGGGGCCCCAGCATTTAGTTATCTCACTGCATTTCGACCCTCTGTGAATGCATTTGTGTTTGTGTAACTCACATCATTTTGAAAAAAAAAACTCACTTTTTCCTCGATATGCCTGTTCCTCTATTTCTTCTTCTAAGATTTTAAATTAAAGAATTAATAAATATGTTTCTTTCATTCATGCAATCTAGTGATACCTAATAAATGCATTAGGCTTTTTATAATAGGCGTTTTTCTTTTTTAGTTCAGAGCAGAGCCTGAACTGTCAAACAAAAAATTGTGTTTCTTTTTAACCTCTGAACGTTCAGAGCTTCAAATTTGTGTTTCTTTTTTAGTTCTGAACGTGTTCAGAGCGCGCTCTATGAGCTCAGAATAAAATAACTGAGCAGACCGAGTTGAATGCTGAACACAAGCCTTTGATAGGTGAAATTGCAAAAAAAGTGACAGTTTAGTGTTCAGGTGTGTTTCAAAAATAATTCTGAGCGCTCAGAACCAGAACACGCTTTGTTCAGCGGATGTTGAGAGCATGCTCGATATGCTTGGACCCTGTTCAGAACTCTTTTCTGAGCTAAAAATGAAAAACGCCTAATGAGAAAAAATATTACAAACAACAGAAGTAGGTAACAAAAAATGTGTCTCCACCACTCACTCAATGTGCAAGCGTAAAACGAGGATTTTACATTACAAAAGTAATAAATATGTTGCTTTCATTCATGCATGGTGTAACTAAACTAAACAATGTTTCTCCCCACTCACTCAAGGTGCAGCGAAAAAAAGAGAATTTTAAATTAGAGAAGTAATACATATCTTTCTCTCTCACTCTTTCAATGGATTAAAAGTGAGGTATTCTTTATGTCAAATTTTTCATTTATTGAATTATTTGAAATTTCCGAAATTTATAGAAAATAGTGTGGTAGGTATAACATAAAGTTTTTGTGCAATGTCATGAGTATGTGTAAATCCCTATTCAGTGATACCTATTTTAATGGATTTGACTATTTTATAAATGAGAAAAAAGGAGTTTGACAACAGAAATAATATTTATGATGATGATTAGGAATGTTGCCCTTCAGAAACCATATAGGTATTATGATCATATGGGAACAAAAAAATAAAACACCAACTCGCTCCTTTGTGCTAAAAATTCTTTTTCGAAAAATAGTTTATTAATCATTCCTCTGCATGTAAGAATTATTTTTTTTTTAAATACTCGTGAACGATAACTTAGTATAAATCAATAAGTTCTAATCAAATAAAGATATAAAATAGGTAGGTGTTTTTGAGTTGTTTAAAAAAATACTAGCCGACTAGCAACTCAGTACAACTTTTACACAGAAAACACAAACAAAATTCTCTACAATAATTTGTTTTGTTATTGTTTTGCGTGTAAACATTTTGCTGAGTTGCTAGTCACTCTCTCAAAAAACACGGCTATTATAACATAAATTAAAAAAAAAACCATGAAAGTCCGCAATGTCATTTTTTTTAAATTAAAGTCATAAAAGTGCATAGAAACTTTGAGATTAACGTGCCTAAAGCAACAGTGAAACATTGATGAGGGATCAGGGCTTGTAGAAAGGTTATCGTTTTGCGTATCGAAAAAATACACGAGCGCAATGCAAGAAAATACTTTTGAACTAATCTTTATATCTATATACTGTGTATTTACATGTATGTATCAATAAAGTCTTTTCCCTACGACCAACAAAACTTGTCAATTTGCAAATCATTCATTACTTTTGAAGCATTTCAAACTGAATCCCTATATTGCCTAGACTAAAATGGATTGCTCTAATGGATTAAAATACAAAAATAAAATAAAAGTTCTTGGATTACCTTTTTTTTCCAATAAAATCCCTCAACAATATCAGTTTCGCTTTGATGATTTCAATGGCGTTGTCGATGTCGTTTCCTATTGAATGTAATGTGCTAGACAAAACGCACGGGGTGAATGTCCATCCGTATTTTTCAACAGATCTATAAACCCTCTCAACACCTCGGTTTTTACTTTTATTATCCATTACTTCGACCCCTGGCTTATACATACTTTATCCAATAGAGATGTCTGTCTACTCTGGTATCCAGTAAGGGCAAGTGATTAGCCATAATGACCCTTAACTGACGCCTATAAACGTTATGCCTCTAAATTCGACTAAGCTCTAACCTTTGGTATAAAATGAATATACTCGTATCGAACAGACGAGTAGTATAATATACAAACAGAGTGTAAGCCTTATGCTAATCCACTTGTCCTCTCATTTGGAAAATGAAAACATGAATGTGACGAGAATCGAAAACAAATATAAAGAAAGAAATCGCCCTCCAACCTCCCAAAAATCAGTCGGCTGATGCAGGATCAGGATACACGAGGACCAGGAGTGTCTCCTTTATTCAAATAGGTCTTTGATTTTTTTTTTGCAGTTTTGTTGTTTTTTAGAGAATAGAATGTTTTTGTAATTCTAGACTTTATATATCTACAGGCTATAATGCTCGTGTCTAGTGCAGAGGTCAGAGAAAATTAATTACCAATGGTTTTTCTCTGTCAAGTCTTCAGTTTATGCTTATATACCCTTGAGAAAGGTAAACTATAGACGACAAAAGAAAGAAGCTTAGCACCACATTTTAAAAGTACTTTAGTTTAATCCTTTTAGTATAGTAACATGCAATAATGCAATTGGAAACTTTTATTTTTAATTCAACCTGACTGAAGAAGACAGAAGTGTAATACAAAAATGCAGGTAAGACTATTATAGAAAAGGTGGTGTGGTTAAGAGTACATCTAAGGAAAATAGTATGGGTACGGTGTTCAACCACCTTCACATAGAAGGAAATGACATTTTTTCTAAAAAAAAATTACTCTTAAAATCGTAAAAAAAAAAAACAAATTGTAATTTTCGAATTAAAAGGTTTAAGGTGTGGCAAACAAAATGAAAATATTTGTTTGGTTTTGTGGCAAAAGAATTTGAAGTTTTAATTAAAACTTAGAACCAGTTTCACAGTAAACTAAACACTTACCGGAATAATATACCCTTAAGTCTTGTATATTGGTACTTTTTGTTAATTTTCGCAGTCTGTGACACTAAAGTGGCCAAGATGGGAGAATGCGAAAATTGGGGTTTTGTATCCTATATTCCGCACTTAAGTGACACTTCTTTGTCTCCGAAACTGGCCCTTTTGCTCAAAAACTACTCTAAGGATTTTGATTAAACTTACAACCTGCTACTATTGAATTAAAAAAATCATCAACCCATTCATAAAATATATTGGCATACAAGCAAAAACTTCAAAAAATACAAAATTATTTATATTTGGATGGGTATATTTCTGCCAATTTTTATCAAAACATTTTTTTTTGCTCCATCATATTAAAGGCTTGAACCACTTCTTCTTTTCACTTGAATACGTCTTGCATCTATCTTTGCACAAAAAAAAGTTATTATGAGTAGTTCAGTAAAAAAAAAACTTAAAATCAATGGCGCAGAATTTTAGACGATTTAGTACGATGTCTAAACATTTTAAGTTTGATACTAGGTTAATAAAAGGATTTTGCTAATTTTAAACGGTTTAGTATCGTACTATCTTCTTAATATTTTACTAAAGTTAAAATCATAAAACAAACATGCACAACTTTCCGAATACTTTAGGAGCATTACATGGAATGGTGCAGTCCACAGTCGAAAAAAAAAAATGAAAAACATCGCAAAAAGAATTGCTTCACTGCTTCCACACTTTATATAGTTCCCATGTTCCCCTGCGGAGTTGACCGACATAAAATCCGGATTTTACAATATCGCCAGGTTCCCAAAAGTCATAGGTGCAATCGATTGTACACATGTGCAAATCAAGCGACGAGCTAGGATTGTGGGACCTATTATGGCTGGCCACTACATAAATAGAAAAGGTAGATATAACATTCCTAACTAAAAAAATTCGATAGTCATACATTTATGTTGTTTACAAAAGTACGTTTACAAAACACTATTAATTTCTTAAAGGTTATTATTCATTAAATGTCCAAATTGTAACGGATCATAAATGCAGAATATATAGATATCGTTTCAAGATCTCGTGGGTCTCTTCATGACTCCAACATCTGGAACAATTGTCGCCTCAAAAGTAAGCTTGAAGAAAGTGTTACAGCATCCATCAGGGTATCTTGTTAGGCGATGCTGGATATCCATGTTCCAAAATGTTGCTAACACCTTTGAGAAACCCGAGCTCCAGAAAAGAACAAAAATATAACAATTATTGTCATACTTTCACAAAAAGCAGAACAGAACCTAAATGGGCAGCTTAATTCCAAATTCAGGACATTGCTAGATCGGCTACGAGTGGATCTGGAAACTGTAAAAAATGTTGTTGTTGCTGTGGCTGTGCTTCAAAATAGGCGTGTTTAATTGCAAGTACAGTACGATTTTACACGCATTACAAAAACAACATCGGCAGTAGCTCAACAGCCGAGAAGACGCTAAAGTAGAATCCTACCGTGGATAGATTTTTGGCATTTTTTCGAGTCTCGAATTGGATAGTGTTTATTTTGTTTTAGAAATTGGGAGGATTGATAGTTGAATTGAGGAGTAGTAATAATTCTTAATTTCCATTGTCCAGAAAAATCGATATTTTTTTTTAGTTGGCGAGTTTATTTTAATAAGATCTCAGAGGACTCCCTATTTTCATAAACATAAAAGCTATTCATCTCAAAAGTTTTTTCCTTTTGCACTCTTTGATCGATTATTTTCTGCCGCACGTCTAAAATTCCAACTATGTGCAGTTTTGTAAACGTGATTAAATAAGTAATTAGTTGGCTCAAAAAGGTTTTCATTTATCCTGCAAGAATAAACGCCATCTACTGCATGTGTTGGCAACGAGGACATTTTATTTTGACTATAGTCTACGAACAATCGCTTTAATATTTTCTTTTATTTTGTGCCCTACCTTTGTGTCCTTCCCTGTGATTTTTGTCAGTTTAGGGTTGTTCAATAGTACCAAATGTGAAATAAAAAACAAGGCTACGGTCGATGCGTTGTTTTGGGAGATTCTTACTGTACTGTGTATAGATTCCCAATAAAACACGCCTAATGTTGAAACTCAAACAAAAACAGCATTCCGAAGCGCATTTGTCAATCAAAACTTTTAAAATTAAATGCAATTCGTTACTTTTAAATTATTATTTATTATTAAGAAAAGCACCATAAGTTTAAAATGAAAAAAAAAAACAATTATAATACCTACATAAAAACATAAATATTTCATTTAATATACATACACAAATTAAAAAAAAAGAAAAAGGAAATAAAGATTAAACTAAAACTCTTGCATTCTCTTTTTGTGGTATTCTTTCATTTGCTCTAGTTCCAATAAATGCTTTTCACGAGCACGAGCATTAACTTTCTTGGCATTCAATAAAAGTTGTTCGTCCAGCACTAAGATCTGCTTAAGGCCCTTCCACACTACCCCACTGTGTATTAATACATGTCAAATTGAAAGTGGGAAAGATTTCCACGCGACTGTTAAATTTGTGGGAAAGAAACGACTTGGCATATTTTGCTTCCAAACTTGCTTGAATTAATACATTACCTTAACCTAAAAAAAGTGTGATAGAATGTGGGATAGAATTAGAACCATTCCTAAAATTCTTCATGTATTAACACATGTCAAATCGTGAGGGATAGAATGTCAGGTTGTGTAGGCTGGGCTGTCATATTTTGTGTCCACACTATTCTACATGATTTGTTTCCCACTTTTTTGACATGTATTAATACACAGTGGGATAGTGTGGATAGCTTGCTAGATTTGCAGCAAATGAAGCTGAGCTGCATGAGATGTACCATCGTCGGTTTGGTTAACTCGAGAAGTCATCACGTTGGACTTTGTTGCCGCTGTTTTTTTTTGTTAGTAAAATAAATTTATATTAAAAATTTGTTAACTTCATAATAAAGATTTATTATTCAAGGTTATTTACTTGGTGTTCATTGGTTCATTGGTGAGAAACCGACAGTAGAAGAACAGTTATTTTTTTTTCGCTTGTAAAACAAGCTGGGGACACGTCAGGGGACTGATAATTAGGCACTTTGAAGAATTTTTAGAGTAATGGAAATGTATCAGATCTTGATTATTTTTACTACCAATGTGGATATCGACTAGATTGAGTGTTGTAAAAAAAATCAGATTGATTAGTAGAACCGTTTTTTAAATATCAACGTGGCCATAGAAAATTCCATCATTTGTAGAATCACCCATGTACATATGTGCTTACTTATTTCAGCGTAATATTCCTAATACATATAGTTCCTTTTACTTTATTATTATTACACATTTATATTTTTTCACATATGAATCTCTCAACTCAGATGTAAATAATAATTGAGATCCGAATTCAAACAAAAAAAGTAACCTTCATGCAGTCGCGGATCCAGGGGGTGGCTATAGGGGCTAAAGCCCCCCCCCCACAGGCGGTTCTTAAAATTGATTGAAATATAGAAATCAGAATCAGGAGTCAGAAAAAATAACGAGGCTGGGGCTACGCAATTTATATGCTACGTATTTTTTTTCTAAGCCCCAAATTAATAAGGTTGGGGCTGAATTATGAAGGGAATTGTACAAAAAACAAGTTCGGGGCTACGGATAATTGACAGAAAATTGGGACGAAAAAAAAAACAGCTCGCGAGTAGGGCTTGACAAGAATTGGACAAAAAACGTAGTCGGGGCTAAGCAAATAATTCCTTTAAAACTTACCTTATTCCAGAAAGTTTTTGGGCTTGACTCAAGGGACTGTCAAGTCTAAGTTGGGGCTAAAGCTTGAGGAGATAGTTGAAAAAACGGGGTCGGGGCTTAACAATTAACATGCCAAATGAAAAAATAATTCACCCTAAGGACTTCGCTAACTTTGCAAAAAAACGAAATTGGGGCTAAGACCCGTGCAGAATTTGGGAACAACAAATCAAAATCTGAGTTTTCTCTGGGCACTCAGAAAATCATGCGTGTGAATATTTGCAATCTCTCTGGACTGACGTGCAAATTTATTGACAGATTTTTTCTTCTGGTGGTTCAAAGCTGATTTTTAAGTCAAAACGTCAACATCTTGTCAAATCCGACCAATAGAACCCAAGATGTAAGGTTTTTAAGCGAACCTTAATCGATTTTTTGTTTTGTTGATTTTATGTGTTTTATAATTCTCCAAGAAAAAGACGATAAGGTCCTCTTAAAAAGCTTATATTTTGAGTTCTATTGGTCGAATTGCCAAGATTATGATGTTTTGACTTAAAGAAAATGACAAAATAAATTGGAAAATCGCTATTTTCAAACCCCCGCAAAAGGCTGAAAAAGAAACCTGCCAGACTGTTGTTTTTGATACCGCGATATATGCACCTACAAACCATCATACTGATATTTTGGTTATCAATCCACTCCCAAAATTTGCTGCCGGCTCTTAGGCTATGAAGCTTGAATGGCAGAATACATTCGTTTAACTAGAACTACAGAATTATCTAAGTTCAAGGTTTACTTTGAAACCGAATCAAGTGCGGAACTTAAGTTTAAACATAAATTGTAGTTTAACTTGTGAAACTGGCCATTAATGTCTCAAACTGGATCTACCAAGCCCCCCCCCACAGCCAAATCCTAGATCCGCTACTGCCTTCATGGGAATAACAAACAAAAACATTATTCTTTCTCCTCCAAAAAAAACAATGAATGCTGCTGTTTCATCAAAATGAAGGTAGATGAAAGTACCTTACCGTATACTTTTACTTCCACTTGACGTCAACAAAATTTTATCAAATATTCATGAACTCATCATGAGAGAGAAAGTAAAATACAAAACATTCGTCGACGTTGTAAGTTTTAGTCGCCGTCGTTGTCGTCCTCATCAGAAAAAGGAAGTTGTTCTCTAAAACTATAAACACTCTTGCTTTAACTACCCCCATTCCCATCCCATTCCAACCCATTCATCGTCATCCACCCATCATTTGTGTTCAAGCCATCAAACATTCCACCACTTCAGGCTCTTTTTGAAAATTCTAAAATAAGCACATATAAATATTTAAACTTTCTCGAAAAGTCAAGTGGTTAATGTTCATGTTGATTACAGTTGCAGTATACATTCCCACCCACACAAAAAAAAAAAAAAAAAAAAAAAACAAAAATAATAAAGAATAAAGAATATGTCTGAGTTGTTTCTACTTGCAGTATAGTTTTTGTAATGTTCGAAATCATTTAACCGCGGTTTTTAAAATAAGTTGAGCACGCTACGGAACGTTAATCCAACGCCGCCGCGGCTCACCGTCAGTCAAATTTTAAGGCACATTTCATTTCAGAATTTTTAGCATATTTTTTACTTGCTCTATATACGGCAAGGCAACTATTGGTTTCCTGTCAAAACAAATTTCGACTAACATTACGATAATGGCGAAGTAAAAAAAAAAAATGATTTTCGACAAGACGTCCGTTGGCTTCTTTCTCTGTGCGTGGTATTAGTGCGTTCTGTTGAGGGTACACCAAGCTTTTGCTTCAAATTTGGCGTGTAGCATTTGTATGCGATTCGCTAGAATTGAAATTCAAGTTTTTGTTCTAGCTCATCTAAAATGGGTTGCTGCCAAACAAAGATTTCGATTGAATCCAGTTTTCTCGAAAACGACTCCAAGGATTTTTATACATGTAATCTTTAGAAATGTTTTAATAAAACTATGTTTTTGGAATACCCGAAAAAAGGCTCTGAGGTTTTTTCAGCAAACTGCCTTCTTTTTGGCATATTCTCGAATATCTTGACAATGGCCGGATTCAACGCATCAAAATTTTTAGTACTTTATTTTCAGATGGACCTTCTGATGGGGCAGCTGTCATAAAAAGTGAGCTGACATTCAGTTACGTTTAGTGAAGTTTAGTTACGTTTTATTTGAATTTTCAGCAAGAAATTCCCAACTGAAAATTCAGCTGACAGCTTTTCTATCCAAAAAAAGGCTCTCCATACAAAACTGACATTTCATATAATTTTACGTTCAACGACAAAAAATTAAGTACTTTATTTTCAGCAGTTGTCAAATTTTGTATTGAATGCGCCCATTGGCTTGGTTGATTCTGTCATAATTTTGAATTTTGGCATGTCTAAGCTCATTTAAAAAATTTGCATTTAAAATTTGAATTTATAAATATTTGTTTACGGACAGTAAAATCAAAGAATTTGGTTTGTATTATTTTGAATTTATAAACGATCCTAATATAGTAATCCTATAATTCAGACTCAGAGCAAGTAAAACTAAAAACACGGGAAGAATATTAAGCGTTAAGGGCGTAATGAAAAAAAAAAATAACATTACCTTTGGGAAAATATTTCAAGACTTATAAAAGCTCAGGAACTTTGGGTAGTTTTGAAATACAGGAAACATTCGAAGAGCATATTATCTATGGTTCCTTGATTTTATTTCCTGACAAGCGACGAGTCGGCTAAGATGTTCATATGTTCAATGTAGCTCATGTTGTGCTTGTGACTTGTGAGACTTTAAAGTGTTGGGCGATGGGATGGAGAGATTTTTTACTTTAGCTCCCCTAACTGGATGCTGTCCCCCATATAGCAAGTCAAAGCCATGGAGGGTAAATATTATTCAAATATTTTTTTTTTATTTTTATTCCATACCTAGGCTTTTACATAGGCACGGTACACATACATATTTATATTAAAGAATTCTACTATGCTTGCGGTTTGGATTCACAGAAGATGGAAAAATGTTTTTCTTTCAATTGTATAAACAGTATTTTCACTTTACTTTAAGTTAAGGATCAAGTTGATGATGTCTGCTATTCTGTGTTTTGAAAAGAGAAAGTTCGACAGCAGTGACAAATGTAAGAACTGGGGGTGTTTCTTTCAAATAAAAATAAAGTTATTACAAAAGCAGATTAAGTAGACACATACATTGGGTATATTTCATTCAAACGTTCAAATATTTACATGTTTTACCGAAGCGAGGTGTCGTTAAGTACTGCCTGTTTTTTATTCAACTGATAAATCTTCCAAGTAGGGATATTTTTCGCGCCGCATGTTATCAATTTTTAACAGTTTTACGCAGAAGAAGTAATTTTCTAAAAACAAAATTGACTTAGGTGTTCGTACACTCCTTTTCAACAGAATAGGTACACTTCTTTCCAATTGCAAAATGCCATTTTTTTTCAAACTGGTGAGCGAAACTATTTAATTTTGTTGATAGTTATCAATTTATTGCAATTTAGACTAGTGAATTTAGAAAAATTATTCAAAAACCTTTGGGGTTTCCCACTATAATTGGCTCCCAAAGTGTTTAACATAGAAAAAAGATTTTTTTTGTTCAAGTGAATAGGTACACGTTAGTAAATTGCAAAATGTGCTGGAAAAAAAAAATTAGCAAACCTTTATTTATAAATATTAGTAATGGGTACTACCACCCTTTTTCATGAGAACCTCACAATTTCGGTTTGCAATCGAATTCTTAAGGTGCTTTAAGTAATATAGCAACATTTACCGCCAAGCATTTTTAATGGCTGCACTTAAGGATTCTTTGGCTTCATATTGATGACCAGACTCTTAAACCTTGCGGTTGCAGACTTTTTTGATTAAATTTACATATGTTTGGGGAAACGGTGGCTATTGAAGAAAATTCACATTCTTTTGGTCAATCCAATTCTTGACTACACGGGCCGTATTTATGGGAGCGTTGTCTTGTTGAAAAGTCCAGTTTATGGAGCCGAAAATGTCGGTAAATTTTTCTCCAATATTCCTTTTTGTATGTATTTGCTGGCATTCTTGATGATGGGAACTCGAGATCAATAGTTCCATGGTAGCTTATTTTTTCTTGATGTAAGAACAAACCACATTCGCACTTCTACCAATTTTTGTTTCTTTGGCACGCCCACTTAAACCATGGTCCTCAAGAACATTGATTTTTGATTTTTCAACTGTTAGAGGCAATGTTGCACGGCCCATTGTTATTGGAATTTCAGAAAAACAGCGCAAATTTGACAGAAAACACTAAAATCTATTGGTCAAGAAGTGTTTACCTCAGAATACCCACTATTAATGAAAATAATAGCTGTGTACCTATTACGTTTTGAAAACAAAAACTAACGTAATGTTGTTCAAAGAATGCTTCGCAATGCAATTAGTGGACAGATCTCAGTGCTTTTGGAATTATTTTTTCTAAACTCGTAAGTTAACATTCTGATCATACGGTTACCATTTAAAAAATTTGAATTCGCTCACCATACTTGGTAAAAAATCCTATTTAGCATTTGAAAAATAGTGTACTTATTCTGTTGAAAAGGAGTTTATGCACATATATGTAATATGTAAAATGGTATCAATTTTTTCTACAGTAGTTGTTTTGAAAGCCAGAAATCGTTCTTTAATTTAACATTTTATTCAAGTTATATATTCCAATAAAAAATGGTAAGAAAACAGACAGTTGTAACCATATTTTTGATTTGGGTATTTTCCATTTTTCTTAAATTTGAATGTTCTTTTTACGTTTGCCTCTGGAAAAACCTTAGAAAATAATAAAGAAAAATTTCGTATAAACATATCAGTTCTGGTCTTATTATTTTTGTAAGCAGAATTAAATATATAAAAGTTATTGGTAGTTAAATCAACGTAGCAAAGTATCCAATGATTATTGTTTACGTTAACTGGCATGAAAATACCAACTTTGCCGACCCATTCCCTTGTAAATCTGCCTACAAAACTTTCTCCAACATTTTCAGCCCCTTTAAATAAAAAAAAAGAACAGAAGAAGTTGATATAAGAAATAAGGAATAGACACAAACGCAACACAGAAAATAAAATTAAATAAATAAAAAAGGGAGGACTTTATTTTGAAGGTTTTTGAATCTTTTGCTCATAACTTTTGTTTTAAGACAAATAAAAAAAACTAAAAAATGTCGGCACTAGATTTTACCGAGATGAAGTGATTGCCGTAATTTTTATGAAAATGCGGCGAAATTTACAGTGGTGATTGAAGGCCAAAGTTTTGTTTAGTTTATTTTTTTGTGCTTTTTAATCTTTTGGTCATAACATTTTTTTTAAGACAAAAAAAATTAAAAATATGGGCACTAGATTTTGCCGAGATGAAGTGATTGCCGTAATTTGTATGAAAATGCGGCGAAAATTACAGTGGTGACTGAAGGCCAAAGTTTTTTTAGTTAATTTTTTTGTTTTTTTAATCTTTTGGACATAACTTTTTTTTTAAGACAAATAAAAAAAAATAAAATATATCGGCACTAGATTTTGCCGAGACGAAGCGATTGCCGTAATTTTTATGAAGATGCGTCCAATTTTACAGTGGTGACAGAAGTCCAAAGTTTTTTTTAATTATTTTGTTGGTGTTTTTTGTATCTTTTGGCCATAACTTTTGTTTTTAAGACAAACACAAATAAACTAAAACCAAGACAAAGCGATTGCCGTAATTTTTATGAAAATGCGGCAAAAACTACAGTGGTGACTGAAGGCCAAAATTTGTTTAGTTAATTTTTTGGTGTTTTTTTAATCTTTTGGCCATAACTTTTTTTGTAAGACAAATAAAAAAAATACTTAAAAATATCGGCACTAGATTTTGCCGAGACGAAGCGATTGTCGTAATTTTTATGAAAATGCGGCGAAAATTACAGTGGTGACAGAAGGCCAAAGTTTTTTTTAGTTAATTTCTTGGTGGTTTTTGAATCTCTTCGCCATAACTTTTTTTTTAAGACAAATAAACAAAAAACTAAAAAATATCGGCAATAGACGAAGCGATTGCCGTTTAGTTTTTTTTTAAATCGAACAAGTATTACGACTTTGGTGGGTGTTCAAACTTCAGCGGGTGCATTGTCTGCAAAGTTCAGGATCATGAAAAATTAACTAAATATTTTTTTTCTTTTAAATTTAAAGTACATAATTAAATGTCTTCTTTATCTAGGAGTAATATCTTCAATTTGTCATTTTTGTTTCATGCTGGACCTAAACATACACACATATTAATTAAAACAAATTTAAAGAAATTAAATTTGCTGATAATTATTAATAAAAAATAAAAGTACGAATACGCCCTAGTGAACCATTGTTGATTTTATTTTATTTTTAATTTAGGTGATACTTAACAACTTGTATCAGTTTAAGCGATCATGATATGAGTTTAAAATAGTTTTATATCGTTAACGAGAAAATAATAAAAACATGTTGCAATAATACAAAAAAAAATTAGAAAATAGTTAAAAATAGAAAAAGAGTGATTTTATACTTGACTTTATTTTTTCGTAAAAAAAGAACTTTTCTAAAGATTACATGTATGAAGTTGAATCAAAATCATTAGAGCTCTTTCGAGAAAATTTTTTAAACCAAATTGTTGTATGGTAGCTACCCGTTCTAGAGGAGCTAAAACAAAAATTCGAATTTCTCATCTTGGGAATAACATAAATGCGTTTCACACCAAATTTAAAGCAAATCGGTCCAACCGTTTAGGATCTAGCTCGATGTACATCAGGACGGACAAACCCACAGATGCACAAACGCACCAGACCGACGCGACAGACGTCTTAACGAAAATCACTTTTTTGAACTTCTCCATCATCGTAATTTTAGTTTAGATATAAACCTAAACATTTTTTTTGCCACGAAACCAAAACTTGACCTATAGAGCAAGCAAAACATTTTGACACATGCCAAACATGAATACAGGGTTCATAAAGTTATTCAAGCTAGAGAAGCCATATATACAGGGTGAATCACCTTAGGTGAGACAACAAATTGAGCGTTAAGGTTGGGTGGAGACAATTAAAAAAATTGTATCGGAGGGGCTGGTGTATTCCCCCCCCCAAGCACCATTTGGACTGGAGTGGCAATCATTTTCTAAAAAAATGACAAAACAAAAAAGAAATTATTATAAAAGAACGGTAACTCCTATAATGCCCTGTTATAATTTTTTTTTGTTGTGAAGCCAGAAATCTCTTCTTTTATACATATTCTTTTTAATTAAAGTTCTTTCAATGAAAATTTTTAGAAATATTAATTTTCAAACTAAAAATTTTGGAAAACAAAATTTCAAACTATATTTTTTTTTTTCAAAATTTTTCGTAATTAAGTACTATTTTTGTTTTCAAATTTTATTTTTGATATCAATTTTAATTCAAACACTGAAAAGCGGATGGTCTATTTTTTTCAAGATATTAAAAAATAAATTAACCAACTTTCTTATAAAACTAAGAAGAATCCATACCTAAATGATCGTTTCAGAAACCGGTTGATTATTATCATCAATTTATTTTTTTTCTTGTTTTTGGAATCTTTATTTTGAATATTTTGAAAAGTATCAATCCTAGAACTTTCTGGTTTTCAGTGTTTAACTAAAAATTGATAAGAACCAAAATTTTGAAGAAAAAAAATTGTTTGAATTTTTTTTTTAAACTTTGACTTTGAAAATAAATTTTTCAAAAATACTCATTAAAAGAACTTTATTTAAAAAGGTAATTAAAGAAGATATTTCTGGCCTTACAATAAAGTATGACAGAAAAACAATCTAGTTTTCGACAAGGCACTAAAGAATTTTTCATAGATTCTAGCAAGGGGCTAGCAAGGGTAAGCAAAGGCTTAGCAAGGGCTGGCGATTATGAACCAAGGGCCTTGCTCAAAATGGACAGAAACTTTGCATTTTACAGCCGGCAAGACACCTACAAAATGTCAAAATTAAAGTATCAAAAACCAATTATTTTGACAGTTGAAAGGCGGCGGTGGATTCAAAATAGAGATTTTCTAAATTACTTATCAGGGGTATTATCAATTTTTTTTTAAATATATCATGATGCTCTGACATTTTTCCTTTATCCACACAGTGATCCGACTAAAAGAACTCAAGATATAAGCCGTTTCCTCGTGGATAAGATTAAGGTGTGTAGACTTAGAAAATTATTGAAGTGCTAATACTCCTAATAAGAAATTTAGAAAATCTCTATTATTATCAATAAATAAATAAATCGGGTGGCCCAACGGCTCATGAAGAACGAGGGCCTAGTGACTAACAACTCGCAATCATTCCTGTGTGCGCCTATCGACAGGAATGGAATTATTATCAACACCCCGCAAAAAAAAACTGCCAGCTTTTTGATTTCTATATCATAAAATATGCCCCTTTAAACCTTCATACTCAGATTTTGGTTATACATCCACTCCCAAAAATTGTTGCTGGCTCTTGTACTATTATGCCCCACTGGCAAGCGTAAAAATAAAGTTAATGACACCATCCCCTAAAACAAATAAAAAACTCAGGTGCATTTACAAATATGTACATACAATCGAATACATTATTCTTTTTAATTTTTATAGAACAGAAAATAAGAAATTTTATAAAATTTGAGTCAGAAGAATTTAGTCAGAAATCAGTTATTATTTTAATTCTTATTTGTTCGTCAGCTGATTGATTGACTTAATCATTTAGTCCTAATTTATTCTATTCCAATTAAATTTAAACTCATCATTAAAAAAGGGATTTTTTGAATTTTTCATTAAAATTTTATTAATTTCCAATTTTAAATAGCGAGTTTAAATTTAATGGAGAGTGAATAAATTAGGACTTAGATTTAAGGGGTGTTTATAAAATGTGTGTGTAAAACTTTACCATTTTACAACATGAGAAAGTTAACACGCGCCGTTTCTTACTCTTGGGATTTTATATCGTCTGTGGCATTGTGTGTCACTTAATAGACACTTGCAAAAACTTAAAAAAAACAGTTTTTTAAGACTCTGTGAAATTAGGCGAAAGAAAAATTGAAATAAGGCCCCAAGAACTGCACGTAAAACAACAACGAAAATTCTTAGATTTTGGGTCGTTATTTCATTTTTTGGTGCATAATTTATTTTTTTCTCTGGGGTATAATTTCATTTTGGACTATAAAGCCCCAATGCAATAAGACCCCAATATAAATGTTGGGGTTTTATTTCATTTAAATTTAAAAAAACATATTCGTGGCCTTATTTCATTTCGATGAATTAGAAAATGTCAAAACAACAATGTCTTTTAAATCGTTTATTGAGGACCTAAGGCTAGCGAATTACCACTTATGGTAGACCCAGCAAATAATGTTTTAATGTTAGGATCGTGTTTAATACCATCAGCGAGTAATATAATAGCTGACAAAAATATTCCGTGTTCTCCTTCCCGAATCAAGTTCATAAGAAACTTGTCTGGTTTTTGTGGTTGAATAAATATGGAAACTTTGTCAACTTGTGTTATCTCAGATTCTACGTTTCAATAGTTTTAAGCAAACCTTAAACTTAAAAGCTAAAAATATATGTTCGGTCGTTAAAAAGTTAATTTCACCTAATTGTAAAATATTTATCGAAAACAATTATTTTTGTTTGTTTTCTTAAGATTCACTTTTTGATTTAATTAAAAATCTTAAACAAAAATGTAAACAAATAAATGTTACCTTAAATCAGAAGTAGAATAAGAAAAAAATACTTAGATTAAAATAATCACAAGGCATTAGTTGTTTTTTTTTTTTTAACCCAACAATCGTATTTCTGCTTTTCTATTTTATTTAATTCTCAGAAATCCTCTCATCTGTTTATTTAACTTGTAACCCTGCGCAACGCACAAAAAACACCACAATAAATACAAAAAAAAGACGAAAGAAATCCTTTTCCCCTTTTCAATTTGCCATTTTTTAAAGGCTCAACTTAAACAATTTTACGTGCGTAAAATTCAACCCCCGTAACTCACCCTCCTCTTCGAGAGCTTAATTTCTTTTTTTTTTAAACCATGATACGAAATTTGAAGATGTAGTGCCACCGGAAAGTGTCTTTCAATTCGTGTGGAAGACGTTTTTCCGTGTCATTGCGTCAAAAGAAGCTCTTTTTGCCGGAGGAAGAAATGTTGATCAAATCAAATACAATTACACATATTTATGTACACTGCACTGATATAACAATGATTAAAAATTAAACATTAGTCAGCTTCTTCTCAGTTTAAGAAGAAGGATATCTTCGTCGATAAATTTTGAGTTTCCTTTTAATTATATCCCGAAAGATGAGACAAGTTAAAGTATATTTTTGATGTTTAAATAATGAGCGCAGTAAAATTATAACTCAAAATTACATTAATTTTTTATAATCAAATTTGTGGTGTCCTTTTTATTTTGGTATAATAAATGTGACTCTTTTGGAAACCAAATGCTGTAGGTAATCAAAGACTTAATGGGTTTTACTTTTGCCGTATGGATTAAATGTTCCATTTCGGAATTTATCTTAAGCACTATAAGACTCGACAAACATAACCGGAACCCTTTTATAGCCAGAGACGTAATGTTAGAAAATAAAATTCTTGTATTCTTTTTAGACGGTGTGACAAAATGCTAGATTCTGTTGTTTGAGTCGAGACAAGGAAATAAACGCATGGGAGTCTATTCCCCTAATTTTGTTTTAAAAAAAATTCACTTAAAACAGAAACAAAAATATTAAAACACAACAACTCCAACAATACCATGTCACACTTTTTACTGAAGCAAGAAATCCCTTCTTTTACACTCCTCGTCATAAGGTTAGAAGCAGTCATTTTTGAGAATTGAATTTGATACGCCAAAGAGGTCGAAATTTTATATGACACAAGAGAGACTATTTAATGTGCCATAGCAAAACCTGTGCTTGCACTTCAAGAACAAAAATTAACGGCAGCCAAGAGAATAAATGTTAGCTGAGTCACTTTTTTAATTAATTTTATCGCGTTATAAGGTTAGAAGCACATACAAAATTGAAGAAAAACGATGGTTTAAATTTTTTTTTTAATTTTTTTTCGACAAATTTATTCCAAAATTCGATGTTTAAGAGAGTTATACAGTGATTTCAGATAGTCAAAAGAAATTTTAATCAAGGCCAAATTAACGATGTGAATCAGTCATCGCATTGCTTCGATTTTTTGTGTACTTTTCATGTGCGCCATCCCAATAAATTTTCTTTTATTTTGAAGTCCGGTGAATAGGAAACCAAGGCAGCAATAGAACACTCTTCCTTAAAATAATGATTTAAACACTCGAGCTGCATGAAAAGGAGCATTATTTTGTTGAAAGCCAATGCGGTTTGTCCAAAAAGATCATTGGTTCGCGGAAACAATGCTTCTGTCAATGTTTTGTAGTACCAAGATGACTGGAAATCAGGCATCTTAGTACTTTCAACTGCCAAGTTAATTGTTCCCTAATACGATATTGCGGCCCAGATCATTACGCCCTCTTCCCTGTTGTGGTGTAGGTTCAGAAATAACTAATTTTTCCTCAACAAGTTGGCTATAGTAATTTTGCATAGTTGTCCCCGTCTTAAACGCAAATGATACAAAAATAGCTGTAAAGAAGGCAGTCTAAGCTTTCATTTGATACCCCATTTATAAAAATCCATCATGGATTAGGTATCCTAAGCCAAAAAAAAAAAAAATAAATCGGGTGGCACAGCGGCTCATGAAGAACCAGGGCCTAGTGACTAACAACTCGCAACCATTCCTGTGTGCGCCTGTCGACAGGAATGGAAGGGACCTACAATTTTATGCCGAATCCGAACGGCTAGACGAGAAGCACTTATTCTTGACAAGTGATACTCTTGGAGGATTTGTCAATTCCTCGCAAGAGGCAGTAGCCCTGAAAAAAACTTTTAAGGTTTTAGGTGGACGAGCCTGGGAAGCGAACCCAGACCTTCAGCGTGACAGTCGAACGCACTAACCATTACGCTACGGGCTACTACAATCATAAGCCAAAAATGCAACCGAAAAAGTGCGTTTTCTATACCCGTTGCCACCTGAAAAACCTTGTCCGACCAGCTGTTTTGTTAATGTTAATACTGAAGCTACAGTGAGGGAAAAAATGCTTTCTAAAGTTAAATACGAGCGTATTTGATCTAAAGTTTTTTAAATAAAGTGGAGCATTTTCATTTTTACGTTGAAACAATGTTAATTTGAATATGGCGACGTAATTTTAAGAGATTCAACCTAGTTTCAAAGTAAAACGTGTTTATTTATACATCGAAATCAACTTTTGTATATTTACATTTCGTTCAACGTTGTTTTAAAGTGAAACGTTATCATTTTTAAATCGATATCCACATTTAAAGTGCGCTCAACCCTGTTTCCAAGTGAAATGTGTTCATTTTTACATTGAAATCCACGTTTTACTTTGCGATCCACTTTTATGGCATTTAAAGTGCCATCAACGTAGTTTCAAAGTTTTGCATAGTTAAGTAAACCTCAATTTTTTTTTGTATTTGTAAGCTTAATATAAAGAATTTCGAGAGCGCCTTGTTGTTTTTCGAAGTAGCTCCCTTACATTTGTGAACAAATTAAGCGCGCACTGGAAATTCACTTTCATATTATCGAAAAACAATATTTAATTACTTTTCCTGTATGTATTACTATGAAATACTCATAGCATCAAACGATTCACTTAAGTCGTATAAATAAACGATTCACCACAAAAATGAAATGCGTCGAGCATGAACATACATTTGTCTTTGTCTTACATAAATTTAAACAAAGAAGCGTGGCGTGGGTATCCATTTTGAATCAATACCTAACCGAGCGAAGTTCAATCTACGTTGATTCGAAGTTGATAAATGTTGTTTTAAAAGATGGATGAATTTGATTTACCTATGATTCCACTTTAAATCAACATGCAAACGTAGTAAAATCTAGTTCGTTTTTAAGTATGGAATCACTTTGAAATAAAGTCGCTCAACTTTGATTTAAGAATTTTCGGCGTTGGCGCCAAATCGTTCAAAGTTTTTTGCTTTGATTTTACGTTGTTTTTTTTCTCTGTGTATGAGTTGGCATCATTCTTTTCCGAAGCCGCGTTGAGATACGTAAACCTACGGTCGCCGCCCGTATTATAAAGCTTTTTGTCACAACATAAGCGAACCATAAGCGAATCAACCTGACAAAATTGATAGAAATTGGTTATACCGCTAGCAACTCTAGAAGGACATCATAAATAACGGTTTTTGTCAAAATGAATTCGAACTTAAATACATGTATGTCTTTAATAGTAGGTAGATTTTTGTATACAAATATTTTAAACTAAGCCTAGAACTGAGTATATAGCGGCCATTTGTTAACGTTACCACCCGGATTATAAGGAATGTTGTTGGAATTTGAATGTACTGAAAAAGAAGAACCTTTTCGTTGAGGAGTCGAATTAATTTGAAATATTTCTGATGGTATTCAGAAGAGGAAAACCTAGAACAGTATATGATGGGGTTGGTTTCTTTCATGGAAAAAAGTGGATCAATAAATTCAATTTAATTTTTCGAACAAATCTGTTTGTGATTTAATTTTAAATTATGTATGATATACAAAATGATATAAAGTACTGATAAATCATGACTTGCTTTTTGGAACTGGAATAGACGTATTTAATCTCCTTCTAGATGTGCTTTGGATAGAGAGTGTATTGTATAACCAGGTCACTAAATTTTGTATGCACAAACAATAATAAATTAATTTTTGTTTTGTGCAAAAACAATAACAAAATATTTTAAAATCACTTTTTTTGTTGTTATTATTTGCGTTATACATATACAGTGCTGCCAAAAACATTCCGGATTTTTCCTCAGTATAATGTTTTTCTTAATATCAAGTAGAAAACTAATAACTTTCCATAGGTTTTCCATATTATGTAAAGGGTATGAGACAATTTAATAATAACCTTAAAAATATAATGCTACGATGACAAGAACAATAAAAAAAAAATATTTTATAAAGTTATTCAATAACATGTCTGTGCAAAACTAACCGGATTGCAGGGAGATTGCGAGTCTCAATGGTAAAGTAGCGGTTTTTTCGAGTCTTTTGACTCACGCCGTAGATTAAACAGACTTTACAAGTTGAGAGCTGTGTTAGTTGAAATTATATAGTGCAGAAAATGGCTAAAACACGTTACAGCAACGCGATTCGATACAAGGTAATAGAAAAGTTCCAAGCCGGTACAAAACAAAATTTAATATCTGAAATATTGCAAATTCCAACGTCAACGGTTTGTGACATCATTACAAAATTTAGAAGCGGGAAATCAGTAGAAGCAGATCATTTTGGTGGACGCCCTCGCAAAACAACTGTTCAAACTGATAGGTGCATAAAGAATTTTGTGCTTAAAGACCCTTTTGCAACTTCAAAGATAATTTGTGATGAACTAAATCTACCTATAGGGCCAAGTACGGTAAGGAAGCGTTTAAGGGATTTCGGTCTTTTTGCATTTCGACCAGCAAAGAAACTCTTCTTACTGCTAAACATCGTAGAAAAATGTAAGCCATGAAAGGTGTTTGGAAAAGACTTTAAATTCCTAATCAAAATATTTAACTCAGGGTTGAATTTGCAAAAAATCATCTTAACTGGTCTTTAAGCAAAAGGAGGAGCGTGCTTTTCAGTGATGAAAGCAAATTCAACTTGTTTTACTCCGATGGTGCAAGGACAGTAAGGCGCTCAAAAGGTACGCTATTAAAGCCTGCAAATGTACTCCCTACAGTTAAGCACGGTGAAGCCTCGGTGATGGTTTGGGGCTGTTTATCAGGTGCAGGCTGCGGTCCAATACACCAAATCACAGGAATTGTGGACCGTTTTCAATATAAGGACATTTGGGAGTCAGTAATGCTTCCATATGCAGAGGAAGAAATGCCTTTTCGTTGGGTTTTTCAGCAGGATAATGACCCCGAACATTCTTCAAAGCTGCTAAAAGAGTGGTTTGCGACTAAAAATATTCGTGTTTTAGAATGGCCGTCTCAATCACCCGATCTAAACCCAATTGAAAACTTGTGGGCCATTTTAAAAAGGGGGTTGGGAAAAAAAAGCACACGTCAACAACTTTTCTTTTTGCAGCCTTGAAAAATATTCCTAATTATTCCTAAATATTCCTGCTTCTATTTTCGAAAGTTTAATTCAGTCAATGCCTCGTCGATGTCGAGCTGTGATAAAAAATAGGGGTTACTGGACAAAATATTAAATACAAAGTAATAATTAATTGTACAAGATAAAATCCGGTTAGTTCGTCACATTAAAATTCTGAATCAACTTTAATTGTTGACTATTATGTTTTGTTTTAATGGATAATTTACCATGTTTTTTTTTTAAATGATACAATTGTTTAATAAAAATGGCGAAAAATTACAAACATTTGATTTGTTCATTTTTATGTCACAAACCAACACTCAATGCAGTTGACCAAAAAAATCCGGAATGTTTTTGACACCACTTTATATATACAACAGCGCTTCTAAGGAATTTTTAGTATGTCTAGTTAAAAAAAATGATTTTACTAATTTTAAATTAGTTGAACATCGTACTGTCTCTTAACCTTTTAATAACTTGTTAACTTGAAATCCAACCAAGCAAAACATATTCTTATAAATACATACAACCTCTAATCTGGTTCATAAGGTCTTTGCGTTGAGTGACCAGGAATTCCACACTCTGCAAATGCAAATGAAAACAAAATCACACAAAGTCTCCTGGACAATGGCTATCCAATAGAAAACATACAGAGCTTGAAGCTCGATTCACAATGCGACGTGAAAACGTGACGAGAGCGTGACGTGAATCGCTGTCATTTTTTTCTAGTTATAAAATCGTTCCCCAATTCACAATGCGACGAGTTTCTTGACGACGAGTTTTTTGACAGCGTTAAATTATTTATTATTTTTGTTCTTGCTGTGCAGTGTGCGTTTATTATTTAAATATTATAATTGTGTTTGTCCATTGGCCTGGTGAAATGATTTTCGGCTAAAAATGCAAAGAAATTAAAACAATACAACATTATAATATTGTCAACACAAATAGATCTATAAATATAATTTCATTTTCAACAAAATTTAGATTTATTTTTGTTAATTTACACTTATCTGTTATTTTCACAAAATTCACCATCAGTCAAATATAAAAAAAAACATAAAAAACGTCGACAAGAGGGTTCTTTTTCAATTTTCCCAAATCCGGCCGGCGTGACGTGACGACGAGAAACGTTTATTGTGCATACCCTGGCGTTTCCTCGTATACTTACATGATTTGAAATCGGCTTGACAACTACGACGAGTTCTGTCACGCTCACGTCGCGTTTTTACGTCGCATTGTGAATCGAGCATGATACTTCCCCAAAAACAACAAAGCTCCTGTTGATAAACGATAGGAAGAAGAGAGGAGTATTTATAAGAGCATAGTTTATGTCCCCAAACTGTCAGAGAACTTCAAAGAGACAGTAAAAAATAATACAAAATACGTCAATTAGCGTACAAATCCAACAAGACGCTGGCGCTGGCACCTCTTTTCACCAACATGAAAATGATAAGTGCACAGACGTAGTTCATAAAATCAACTGTCTTGGCAATGCGGAGGAAAATTGCAACCTTTCCTATATCGGTTCTACGAAACAACTTCTTCATCAACGAATTTCAAACCACAAATCTGACACTAATTTAAGAAGTACCGGGAAGGCAGCACTGGCCTTGCACAGCGTCGAGCGTGGACATAATCCAGATGAATATAAATCTTTAACAAGACAGCCAACAAATTATTAATAAATTTTATTAAGGGTACTTGTCATAGGACCGATTTTTTTATTTTCAAATTTAGCGTTAACGGCTACACTGATTTTGACCATTTTTTTATAAAAGAGATCCTTACAAAACATTTTTACAATTTTACAAATACAAATTTTCTTAAAAATAATTTTTGGATTATAAAATTATTGTTTTTTAAATTCAATATATTGATAAGAAGGTAATGAATTTTTTTTTTAAATTTATAAAAATTTGCGTACCAAATTTTATTTTCAAAAATGTTCAAAAAATTTTATTTAAGAAAACCGCTCAAACGATTTTTGATTTTTTTTTTCATAAATTCATATTTATCAAAGTGGGATATTTTTTTTTCAGCTAGATATTTAATTTTTTTTTAGCTATTTTAATAATAAATTTATAAAAAAAAATTACATAATCTAATATATAAAAATCGAATGATTTTTATGAAATTTTGTGTGTATATTTGGTAGGTATGAGAATAGTTTTTAAAGTATGTATATTTAATACGGCTAGGTGATTAGGGTGTCCCTATCCAGATTTGTTTTTCATTTTGTTGACAATTTTTTTTTAGATTTGAAATCCAAAAGTATTATAAAAATGTGGGTCCCACAATTCTGTCTGTCTGTCTGCCTGTCTGTTCTTCGACCTGCAGCCTAAACCACTTCTTCAAACTTTGGATTCCCTAGAGGGGAAATTGAATTTTTTTTTTATCTCAAAAAGTAACGGTTCCTGCCCTACAACCAATATACAAAAATGTATTTATTTCAAAAATGGCTCCTAAGATTTTGACAACAAAATTACGAGTCACATTAAAAAGTATGGTAAATATATATAGGAATAAAAAATTATATATATATATACTAAGGATACCTGTCATAAAACCGATATTTCTGTTTTCAAGTTTCTCGTTAACGGCTACACCGATTTCAACCAAAATTTTTACACAAGGGGTCCCTTACAAATCTTACAATTTTGCATATACAATTTTTCGAAGAAAAAGTTTTTTTTTGAAAATTCAATGTCTTGAAAACGGGTTAATGTTTTTTTTTTTATTTTGTGCAAAATTTTATTTTATTTAATACTAAAAGTTGACATACCAAAATTTATTTTTAAAAATGTTCAAGAATTTTTATATATAAAAACTAAATTTTTAAGAATAACTGAGATGGAATACTCTTTCTTAGCTCTATCTGTTTTAGCTATAAAAATAACAAATTTTTAGTAATTTATAGTAATATTTAAATTATTTTTAAAACTTTTTTTAATGATATTATATTGTTATGGAACCAATACATATGTATTATACATTGTCTATTTCAAGCTACGTTAAAGTTATCCAATGAATATGTGCAGTACAGGCCTTATGGGAGAGCTTTCCTTCTTCAAAGCGTGCCTGCTGCATATAAAAATATCTCAAATCCCCTTAAATAACCACTGTCTGTATGTGCATTTTCTCGTATTATCAATCGTACAGCCCACTATGATATGCCTTTCGAACGGATCGAGCCGTAGTGATCGTATCCAGTGTTGCCAGATGAAATTTTCAAAGTCCCCTCAAATTCTAAAAAAATTTCCCCCATTTTTGATGGGAAGGAAAAAAAATAGCCATATGTATTTATAAATTATTTAATATTTGTGACCTTTTTATCGATAAAGATAGATATATATAACTTTTAGTGGGCTGTAGGTCAATAATTACAGATGTTATTTAATATGCAACGTTTCGAGCATGTTTATGCTCTTCATCAGGCAAACAATATTCAAAGATTTAATTTAAGAAAATCACTCATTATACACAATATTCTCAAGCAACAAAATTGGTGGACAGGATAAATACGTCCATTTTTCTAAACAATCAACTATACTTTATCCTACTGTGTCAGTAGGATGAAGTATAGGTGATGGTTTAGAGAAATGGACGTTTATGTATTTATATATTATGTATATGTATTTATATTTGAATAATATGGAATAAATAAATAAATACCTACAGAACTTCATAGAATATAAGGAAAATATGGATAATTACTATTTATTTTCCCAATCAAACTTTTGTTTCAAGGTCACTTTTTTTTTTTTTTTTTTTTTTTTTTTTTTATAATTAACACGCACTCAAGGGATTATGACTACCCTTTAAATGTTGGTTTAACACAGTGCGAGCATTTAGGAAACAGTTAAAGGATTTAGTAGGAGATACCGATGTACATTCGTCTTAAATGTCTGGGCATTGAAATGGGGAGGAAAAACAGAGTCGGTTAAGGAATTCCACATTCGTGTCGTTCGGCAAAACAAAGAATCTCTGTACTTAACTGTACGTCCGAAATTTTGTCTCGAGGGTATACCGATGCGCATTCCCAGCGGCGCGAGTATTACGGTGAAATTTTTTTAGTGGGGAAATGCAATTCGCTATTTCACTAGAACATTGTTTAAAAAAGTAGCGATAAAACAGAGATAGGTAAGAGACTTTTCGATGATGTTCCAAAGAAACAATTGTTTCGGAAATTGCTCTGTCACCTATCAGTCTTAAAGCTCTTCTCTGAATTCTGTCCAGTAGGTGCAAAGATGTTTTTGATGCACCAGACCAGATATGAGAATTATATTCCAGTTTCGGACGTATGTAGGACTTATAAATTGTGGCCAAATCAGAGGGGGAAAAAAAGTTTTTACATCGTCTTAGGAAACCTAAGCATTTGGCCGCATTTTTAGTTATATCCAGTATGTGGTCATTCCACAAAAGATGGTCAGTAATACACATACCAAGAATTGACAGCTTTTCTGTTTCCAAGATGCAAGTGCTATCCATGAACAATGGCATTGGGGGAATATTCCGCTTTAAGGATAAACAACCTAAACTAAATAGCTAAAACATACATTTCAAAAATAATATTTCTCTTGAAAATATAAGGAAATATGTACATACATTTTATTTAAAAAACACTTTGTTTTTATATATTTAAATTCATAGGGGCATATTCATAGTCGCAGATTGACCCGGGTTTAACTTAACTACAGTTCAAGACAATTTTGGCTCAATGAATACAGACCGATTTTAATTACAAATTGTTGGTTTTATATTTTTATAAGAAAATTTACTTGGTACACTACACAAATAGCTT
Source organism: Melangyna quadrimaculata (assembly GCA_949320155.1). NCBI lineage: Eukaryota > Metazoa > Arthropoda > Insecta > Diptera > Syrphidae > Melangyna > Melangyna quadrimaculata. The sequence goes on from OX439485.1 coordinate 22,629,741, forward strand.
CAAATATCTTGAAATGATAAACTTAAAAAATTAGAATCAACGTCCGAAAATTCAACCAAAGCCATGTTTAACTTAGACCCAGGTCTAAAATGACTATGAATACGCCCCAATAAGTTTAAATGACGAAAGCAACTGTAGTTACTCGTCGCTAAATGAAATCATGTGATACGGTGCAGGTGCTGTGTAATTTACATTGAAATTAAGTTCCTTACTTATATTTATTATCCTGTGATATATGTACATATGTATTTTTTGTTTATTTGAAGAATGAATTTGTTATTTTTGTTTTTTGTTAATGGGATCAGGCCAACTGGGGATACCCTTAAAAAAACGCGCCTTTTATCTTACCGCTTGGTGGTGTCGAAAAATATAACATCAGTATATTTCAGTTGACATATACCTACCTAAAAACTCTGACTTAGAAAATCTTGACATTTTCCAGATTTTCACATTTAAGATTTTGAATTTCGTAATTTTCATATCCGAGATATAATTTTTGATTCTAGATTTTGGGATTTACATTTTAAGAATTCAACTAATAATTTTAGTAAAATTAATTTCTTTGTTTAAAACTAAATAATAAACTATAGATGGCAGCCCTTCTGAGCTTTTTGCATTTTTATAGTATGCAGTACGGAAACCCTTGACAATTATTTCTTTCAGACATCTAAATGGGATTCCTTTGCAGTTAGAGTGAGATACAAACGTCCTTTCTTTCCTGTACTGCACATATTCATTGGACAGAGTATAGCTACGAGAGCAAGTTTTATGCGATCCAGTCGTGCCCATTTTGTTTTAAGTATCTAAAGGCGCAAAAACAAATAAATGCATAGGTAGGTCTAGACAACCATTATAACTTAAAATATTAGAAAGAAATTAATAACAAACAACTTTTCTAATTATTATAGACTTTCAATTCAAGTTTTTCAATAACAAAATTATAAGTTATAACCAATTTAATAAACATCTCTACCTAACTCTCTTTTTGTAATTATTTCTAACTAATTGTTTTTCTTTTCCACATTATCACACTGACACGGCATCAATATAAACATTCCATCTACGACGCATATCTCATAATATACGACTATACCTATACCTCGAAACTCATGTCAATGCTTCAGGAGCTTTCATGGAGTAATGAAATTCATGAAATATTGCCCCAACATACCAAGCTTTATATTAAGGACATGCACGAGCAGCTCAGCAGAGCCTTCCTGCTAACAGATTTTTTGTTATATAAAGCGTACCACTTGGTTGCATAAATTTGCTCATGCTAAAAAAAACTAAATGAACCTCTCAAAACACAGTTAAGTATATTTCAAATTTCAAAAACAAAAGTACACCATTTTATCTCTCTCAATAATCTTATTACAAGTTTGATAAAAATGTCGATATATCGATTGAATATAAGTTTCGAATCCATAAGTTATCCTAATTCCTTCTCATATTAGAAGAAAAAACGTAAACAGTCAACAACACTCGTACAAAAGAATAAGTTAACGTAGGCGGACAAAAATTTTCTTCGTTATTTAACCTCAATGGATTTTATGACCAAACGTCAGAGATTCAAGCGTTTCGTTTCATCAACAAACGACAAGCGACGCGACGCACGACTCGATGACGATGTGAAGATTCTCTACAAGATCTCTAGAATTGCAAAAGGTGATGAGTGATGCCACACTCTAAGAGCCTAAAGACGAGTGTTTTGTGGCTTGGGCAGCGGCCGGGGTTGGTGGCATTTACCTTTAGAGAGTAACTCCCCTGATGCCCGTCCCACGTTAAATTTATGAGCGTTCGTGCTGAATTACGTGCAATTGAGAATTCTTGTCTCGTCGTCGTCTGTGTTTGATTTTCTGTTTTTTTTTTTGTCCATCCAAGCATTTTTTTTTAATATTCAGCAAACGATACATAATTTTTTCCAAACAATCTAACCACAATCTGGTTAATGCAGCTACCAGATAAACCTACGCAATTTAGGCATTGGGGGTGTGTGTTTTAATGTGTGTACCTATACGTAGGGCATATAAACATGGCTGCCTATATTTGAACGGAGGTGGGTGGTGTGGCACTTGGTGAATTCTTAAAGATAAAGGTGGAATTTTGTCTACCATCGGATTGGGGGAAATTTCAATTTAAGATGTCACCTGAGGTTTAGCGGTTGGTTAAGTGTCATCAGGACAGCAAGTGTGGAGATGTATCAGGGAGATATCTTAGGTTATCCGCATATAAATTTAATTAAGTACATACTTATCTGGTGAATCTAGCGATACATTCCTTACAGATATTGCCTTTGTTGAGAAGAAAATAGAGAATGAAATGTTGAATTCATTTGTTGAGGCAATAAATGTAGACATAGCAATATTATTCCAATAAAAATCGATATAGATTAGATATTTGCATCTCTAGCAGGCTATAGATATGACAATTCACATTGTTTCTATAGATACCTACATAACGTTGTGATGATATGCACAAGAAAACTTCAGAATTTGTATTTAAATATGAAATTGATAGGGTGTTTCGCATAATATGCATCAAAAGTTTAGAGGACATTGCTCTCGGTTAAAACAAGAAAACTTGCTTAAATAGAACCAAAATTATTAAAAATAGAAGGGCATACAATTATCTGGCTCTTCTATCTTCTTAGGGCCTGTTTTTCAGTGCGGGGTTAGTTAAACCCGAGGTAACTCACTAAATTTGTTGAGTTAACTTTGGGTTAACTCAAAAAATGTTTATGATGTTTTCTCTTCCTTGTTTTTAAAGGCATTCTGCATGTATAATCAATTAAAAAACAGCTTCCTGACGTAACTGTAGACAGATATATGTATTTTCAGAGTTAACTAACTCGGGCTGTACCCAACACTGAAAAACTGGGCCTTAGAGACAGGAATACCCTTGTTTTTTTTTGTTGAAACAAGTTATTTGAATGAAAACCGAGATTTAAACTCAAAAATGATCTAATTTCTTCATTACTATTCAATTTTTCATACACTTCCTTGCTAAATTCACTAATTTTTGAGACCAATACAAAACTGGTACCTGATACAATTTCCGAGATATCGTTCTTTGAATTGACGGATTCTTAAACAAAAAAAAAAAAAACATTAAATTTAAAAACATGTTTTTTTGTTTGGTATTTTTGAGACTATAGGTCTGTTCCTTTACTTTGAGTTTCTGTGATTTTCTGTTTTTTTTTTTACTCCGCAGTCATGTCAAAAAAAAAAGTTCATATAAAAAAAATGAAATTGACAGAACTTGGGACCAAAATGCACAGAAAATCACAGAAATTCAGAGTAAAGGAACAAACTTTATATTAGAATGAGAGTGAATTTTTAAACAATAACAAAAAAAATTGTCACGACCTTTAAAAGCATAGGTAAACTCATTTTGATCTTAACTATCTTTTTTACTTTTTAAGAAATCGTTAGTTAGTTAATAGTATAAAATATGGCTTAATATGGAAAAATGCAACACACATTTTAAAGAAGGGAATTCTCGAAGAATAAAAGATTGAGCTGACAAAAATTAATTCGCGTTGCAACATATCTTCATAAAAGTGTAGACTGGATGAAATAAAAACATTTCCACTGGGGTTTTATCGAAAAGTAAAAGTATATATTGGAAAGACTTAAACACAATTTTTACAGATTAAATTTTTTTTGTACACCTGGTTGAATAAACGACCTCAAAAAAAGCGATTTTTTTTTTTTTTTTTTAATTTTCAAACCAGACTTAATCAAAAACCTGATCAAATAGATTTGAGTTCAACACCAAAAATTACCTTAAAAAATAAATTTTCTTCTTCGTTTTCAATGCTCTGAATCGAACAGAAAATTATGAACTCTTTGTATTTTTTTGATAAAATCTTATACATATGTATGTTATTCAAAGAGCTCTATCGTGGAAAGTATAGTAGATAAGTAGTTAGAGATGGCCGCCACAAGCATCTTCGCTCGATGACCCTATTGGCGCTTTAGTGAGCCATTTTGATACTATAACTTTTATGACCGGCGGATAAAAGAAAATTTTTAAAGAAATAAAAGAAAATTATGGGATTTAGTCACATACCTCCTAGTGAACCCACACCTACGCCCTGAGCGGGTTGATTTGCCCAAACGCATACGATCTGATCCCTTCGGCCGATCATCTAGTCTTACATTCGGATGTGGTAATCTCTGTAAACCTTCGTCTGCTTATTCAGCATGACTTGTGTTCACCAGAGCAAATACCACCCGCTCGTAGGACCAGACATTTTTCTTAGATTTTGATAGAGGAAAACATTCAATAGGATCAAAGTTTGCAACTAAAAAACCATACACACTGTGCAAACTAGACAGATTGTTGACTGGTATTGAAGTGAAGATCAACACAATTGTTTGATCGTCCGGCCCTTGTGCAGCATGAGCCTCCTTCAAAAACCAGTAATCTGCTTGCTAACAGTCTAATGAGTTCGAGGAATAAAATGGTTCAAAAGAAAACCTAGATCCATTTCGTCGCGTTGAGGAAAGAAATCAAATCTTTGATCTTCATTTCGGAAAGTTCGTTAGGGTCGTAAAAAAAGTTCTTACCAAAAGATTGTGTTCTCATTCTGGCTAAAAAGCGGGACATTTCCAAAGGAAATGAAAGACTGTTTCCTTTTCCTGCTGGTCCCCACAACTACAACAGTGATGAGTATTTTAGGCTATGCCGAGCTTCGCCGCATGCAATCCTTTAGATTATTAGAATAATAGTTGGGGATTTATTATAGGAAGGCCAAATCTTTCTAGAAATTATGCAGTTTGTTAAACTCTTCCCCCTACGGTTGGATTCGGTGAGAAAAATTGAGAATATATTGTTTTTCATATAGCTCCGAGAGGAATGCTGACTCTTTCTGCAAGTGAGTTATGTAGGGTTGAAACTTGCCTGAGCTGGCCAGGCTCATTCTCCTCAATGCCAAATGTGATTCGGAATCCATACAAGAGTGACCCTGAAATTAATGTTAAAGCTCGAAAGCTGATCCTGGCATTGCCTTACCAATTTAGCGGATGATGTAGCCCGCCTGAGAAAATAGCAATATTTCGATTTTGGCATGCTTCCCTGATTGTCAATACTTACTTTACTTTAGATGGCACTCACAGCCCAGGATGGGCTTCGGCCTCAACTAACAAGCCCCTCCAGCCAGCTCTGTCCCTAGCTAGCCGCTTCCAGTTGCGCACACCGAGTGCTTTGATGTCGTCATTCACTTGATTGCGCCACCTGTTAAGGGTTTTTCCTCTGCTGCGTACCCCATCGGGGTTGGATTCGAAGACTCGTCGGGCAGGTGCGTTGCTGCCCATACGCTCCACGTGCTCCAGCCATCTCCGCCGCTGTTTTTGTCAGCTTTTTGACCAGGTCAACGTCGCTGTATAGCCCGTATAGTTCGTCGTTGAATCTTCTCCTCCCCACTCCTTCGGCTTCGATACACACCGGACCGAAAATCCCACGAAGAATCTTCCTCTCAAAGCACCCTAGCAGATTTTTATCCGATTTTCTCAGTGTCCATGCTTTTGAGCCATAGAGCAGGACCGGGATGATTAGGGTCTTGTATAAAGTCTCTTTGATTCCCTGAGAGAGGGCCTTACTACTTAAATGCCTTCTAAGACCGAAGAAACAGCAGTTGGCAAGAGTAATTCTTCACTTGATCTTTGCACTGATGTCATTTTGCGAGGTAATAGTGGAGCCCAGGAAGACAAAGTCCTTGAAAAGTTCAAAGTTATATCTGTCCATCGTGACATTCTGCCCGAGTCAAAGATGTTGAGATTCCACTCTCGATGACAGCATATACTTCGTCTTGTCCTCGTTAACCGCCACTCCCATTTTAGCCGCCTCCGATTCAATGCTCGCAAATGCGTCTGCCACAGCTCGCTTCGTTCTGCCGACAATATCTATGTCATCCGCATATGCAAGCAATTGAACGGACTTTTGATAGATTGTACCGCTGGTGTTGACATGTGCGTTGCGTACAATTGCTTCAAGAACGATGTTGAATAGGTTGCATGATAACGCGTCGCCTTGCCTCAATACTCTCTCAACATCAAAGGAATCGGTGGTGTTCTTACCAATTTTAGCGAGATTTCTCCATCGTCATCCTGCACAAGCGAGTTTGGCAGGGATGCCAAGACATAACATGGATCTGTATAATTCGTCCCTTTTCACGCTATCATACGCGACTTTAAGATCGATAAAGAGGTGGGTGTATCGATCTGGAATTCTTCGAGGTTCCATTCATCGGACATTCTCTCATCCGACCAAATTTTGCAGATGAGCTGGTGTATGCTCCTAACCAATTCATCTCCCGCTGATTTAAATAGTTCGGCTTGTAAATCATCCGCACCAGCAGCCTTGTACGACTTAAGTTTGGATATCGCCAGCCGCACTTCGGTTAGGTCGGGTGGACGGAACTCTTGGCCATCATCGTCCAAGCTGAATGGAGCGTTCTGCCTACTAGCGGAATCTTGGTTGTCTTCGTTCGCCATTAAGCAGTCTAGAGAAGTGTTCTTTCCAGATCCTCAGAACTGACTGTGTGTCTACTACCATATTCCCTCTCTCATCTCGGCAGGCTTCCGTTCTAGCTTTGTATCCTTGGGTGGATCGTTTCACCACCCTCTAATACAATTTTCGAACATCTCCCCTGCCGCTACAACCCTCAATCGACTCGACCACCCGCTTTTCGTGCTCTCTCTTTTTCCTCCTGAGAAGTCGGCGCTCCTCTTTTCGTTTCATCCCGTAGAGCTCCCGGGCTACTCTCTCAGCAGCTCTTGTTCGAGTCTGCAGCATTGCCTGGTAAGCTTCGTCCTTAGCTGCATGCGCCTGCCGGCACTCTTCATTCAGGGGTTTCGTTGTGGTCGCCTAGTGAAACCCAGCACATCAGAGGCAGCACTTCTGATGGCTTGTTGACAGTGTTTCCACTGGTCCTCTGCACTTGATGCTGGTGGCGGACCTCCTGAGAGATTAAGAGTTACGTGGTCTGCAAAAGTTCTGGCGGTCTCTTGTGATTTAAGCTTCTCGACATCGTACCTTTTCACAGCATCTGCTCTGCGTTGTTGCGTCATGGATATCCGCATACGTAGTCAAGCTACCACCAGGTAGTGATCCGAGTCAATATTGGCCCCTCGGGACGTTCGGACGTCCAAAATACTGGAAGAATGTCTTGCGTCTATCGCAACTTGGGCGATTTGGTTAACGGTTTGTTGATCAGTCGAGCGCCAAGTCCCTTTGTGTATATCGAGGTGTGGGAAAAAGGTGCTTGAGATGATGACATTTTGCCCGTTGTCCGTTGCCGGAAGTTTCGTCGTGGAGGCTGTGTCCTCCGACTATCGAACCAAAGATGCCCTCCTTTCCGAATCTTGCATTAAAGGCACCAAGAATGATCACGTCGTACTTCGGCCACATATCATACTCCAGGAGATCGTAGAATGCTTCCTTGGTCGAGTCATCTCTCTTTTCATTGGGGGCGTGAACACAGATCAGCGTAATGTTCTTAAATTTGCCTTTGATGCGGATTGTGACCAGGCGCTCGCTTACACTTCAGAAGTCCAATACCTCTTGCCTAAGTCTTCCCCTTATCTCAAAACCACAACCAAAGAGCCGCTGACCATGTTCCTTCAAGAACCCGCCGTAGTAGATGTCACACGATTTCAGTCTCCGTATGCCCTCTCCATCCCATCGCACTTCCTGGATGGCTGTTACGTCAGCCTTTAGCCTGTCCATGTTCTCCACTAACTGTTCGGCTGCACGTGTTCTGTATAAAGGCAGGATGTTCCACATGCAGATCCGAAATTCATTGTCCTTGTTTCGTTTGCTGGGGTCGTTAACTTTAAAATCCTCCATATCCGAGGCTTGTTGTTCTTTCGGAACAACATTTTTTTACGTGGTGGGAAGTTACCCCGACGCACAACCCCCCACCCGTAGGATCAGACCCATCGTATAACTTCAAGGGTAGGGAGCCGGATAAACCGCTCCTTATAGGCCTGAGCTACGAATATATCGTAGTAGCCCATATAAGGTGTTCACTAAGTAGTTCAACCTAACTGGAACTGTAGACGCCACCGTTGATTCCATCTAGAGAATTCGTCCGCTGCCGCCTCGATGAAAGGAGAAGTGCCTTAGTGGGAACACTCCTCCCCCCTCTCTCGTTGGCTGTCCCTAACAGCTTTCCACGGGGATTCAAACCCCGTCTCCAGCTGAGGTACTAGACACCTGATTGTCAATAATTCAATTTAAAAAACTCTGCTGATGTCAATTGGTACGCTGTTCGACCAGCGAAATTGATGATTATACACCATATTGTTTTGAGAAGTCTCCACTCTCTTTTCGCACAGTATTATTTTCCTGGACCATTTGGGGTTTTTTCCTGTTTTAATTTGTTGTTTCTTTCAAAGCAGCTTTATTTGATTTTGTTCGTTATGAATTGCTTTAAATATTTGCGATTTGTGAAACTCTCCATAAATATATTTCCGCTGCGTATGCATTTCGTTGTGTTATTGTAGACCACCCCAGGAAAACTTCGTGCATAAGTAGCTTTAGCAAGCCTTAAGCGGAGTTCAGTAATTCAAAGTGTTTGTGTGAAAAATTCTCTTAAAGGAGCCGTGATCAATTTTAGTTTCAGATAACCGATTTTTGTATCTCTGATTTTTGAGCTATTTTAAATTAAACTTGTGTCCGTCCATCCATTCCTTTTACACCTTTACAGTCCCGGTGTCCTCAATATTGGCAGACATGTCCCACCGTTTGGGGACCTAAGCGTTTCGATGCATCTTGTAAAACATGCGCTGTATAAAGATGAATATTTATGATAGAATTATAAATTAAAAAAAATGGATGGCTTAAATAATAATTTTGAAATTTCTAATATGAAATAATAATTGTACCTACATTGTCAAAGGTTATTAATGTAAGCGAGATGCACAAGAAAGAACGTTAACAAGATTTAACTAGAAAATGTGTGTCCATTTTAAAGTATCATAATTCCATTTAAATAATCGAGGGTTGTAATCGTATAATGGTGTATGTAGGCGATGAAAAGAAATTCATATTATGAGAACAATTTATTTTTCCAAGAATTTTCCACCCTAAAGCTATCAATTCCCTTTTTTTTATTTCGATTTAATTCTTAAATGGAATTTTGGTCTTTATATTTAGTCAATGGGTCTGGATATTATGGATATGAAAGAAATAGAACTTTAGGGAGGTACTTTATGATCATAAATTGTTGGAAAATATATTTTTAACTGCCTTAAATATTCGTTAACAATTAGGGGTGTAGGTATAGGTAGAGGTACTTACCTAAGAAAATCATCACAATAAGTTCCCTGGTAATTTTAAGTAGACTTTTAATATAGGATTTTAATATTCCTGTAATTTTATGGAGATTAAAGTTACTACTGAATCAAGTAAGATTCATAAGTATATGCAGTTATACCTATTATAGAATAAATTTGCAGACAAAATTCTCGGAAATGGAAGTTCAGGAGACAAACATCTTAAAGGTAATTTTGTATAGAATATTCTTTGAAATATCATCAGAGAACGAAAGAAAACACACATAGGTGTATATTAAAAACAATTATCTTTGAAAACAAAAAAAAACTTTATCAAAAGAGCTTCAACAAAGCAATATTTTATACAATAGTGTAAAATAGTGTTCCCACTCTACTCTTGTAGGCATTGCCTTGCAGTGTGCAGCTTATAAAGCAGGGAAAGTTGAATTTTTAAGACACGGTCGAATTTTTTAAAGCAATATTACCTAATTTATTCTCCTAAGTGCTGTGTCAACTCACCACACCACTGTTAGTGGGTTCTTAGAATGTTCTTCCTTTTCGTTGTGAAATACGTTTCGTATTTTGTTGTCGATTGGCACTCTTGGAGGCAGATAACTATGACTGAGCAGAATTTCCACTAGGAGCAGTTGAAATTCGGTTATCAAAAAAGACCGGCATCATACTTAAGAACAAAAATACTAGTAAATGAGAACCTTCGTCTTGTTGCACTTACTATGTCCGTTCATTCGTTTCAAAAAGAAATATCACGGAAGCATTTGCATCTATTGAAGACCGCCGCAATGTTTCTTGTGTTTCAAACAGTGTTCCAGTGAAATAGCCAGTTGCAGTCCTCTTTCAAGACAATTCAACCGTAAAACTCATATTCCTAGGAATGGACATCAGTTTACCCTGGATCCCAATTTCGGACGTACTATTAAGTATAGAGATTCTGTTTTTAGCCGCACTAACCAAATGTGGAATGCTTTACCCGGCTCTATTTGTCCCTTCAATTTTCATATTCAAAGGTTCAAAACTAATATGCATCGGTATCTTCTCTTTAATCCTCCCAATTTTCCTAAAGCTCACACTGTGTTTAATCTAACATTTTTATGGTATCAAGAACCACTTGAGTGCGTGTGTAATGTACACCAAAAAAACTTTCTTAGTGGATCTGGATGGTGAAGCAGAAGGTATGAACAATTTGCACGTTTCAGAATTGCAAATTCATGTTTGTACTTCATTCTGTTGGTTAAGTTTACACTGAGATGTTTGGTGGTTATCCTACGAGGTTATTACTGTTTCGTCTGTTCGCCTGATAGTTGTTCTTACCATAGAGTTGCAGTATTCCCTTGTACCTTCGGTTTTTAGCAAGCAGATGAGTTCCATTTTGTTGGCAATGATTTTCTTTGTGATCTGTGGTTGATCCACGATATAAATATTTAAGAGAATTGGTCTTAACTTGGAACCTTGTAGTAATCCACCCCGAGATCATAAATTTAAAAATACTGTAAATATAATACGCAATTGTAAAAAGTAAAGAACAATTTTCTTCAGCATTTACGAGTAGGTATATCGCAGATAAATCGGAGAACAGGCAGGGAACAAAAACGGCTGTGACATAGCCATCGCCATAAATTACAATTTGTAATTTTGGATATGTCCATGATCACATTTAATGCTTCTTCTTAAAACAAAGGCTAAAATGTAAAGGGTTTTTCAACAGGTACGCTACAAAAGTAAAGCAACAGGGACAGCAAACGACGCCATATTTCTTGCCGCTCTTTTAACATTTCTCTTCAGTAAGGTTTGCCATTTTATGATGGAAAGATAAACGAGTCAACAACGGGTCGATATTATTAAAATTTACTACCGAAATTCGGAGTCAGTGGCCTCAACGTTAAGAGCGCTACGTCCAATTCATGATCGTCATAATCGTCCTAGCAGATCAACAATTGAGCGTCTAGTGGACAAATTTGAATCCACAGGCACAGTACAAAATGTTCCCGTGCCAGTGAGACAAAGAAGTGCCCGTAGAGTCGAGAATATTGCTGCCGCTGAGGCTTCAGTTGCAGAAAGCCCAAATGTGTCTCTCGCACGTCGTTCTCAAGTGTTGGGCATCTCTGTGGCGTCGTTGTGGCGAATTTTGCGAAAAGATCTTGGCCTACATCCTTACAAGATTAAATTGACGCAAGAACTGAAGCCGCTTGACCACCAGAAGCGTCGAATGTTCGTGAATTGGGCTGAGCAATAACTTGAAGATGATTCGGATTTTCATCGAAAAATTATTCAGCGATGAGGCTCATTTCTGGCTGAATGGCTTCGTCAATAAACAAAATATGCGGTATTGGTCAGAGAGCAAGCCACATGTACTCCATGAGTCATCATTGCGCCCCGAAAAAAATACGGTTGGTGTGGTTTATGGGCCGGCGGCGTCATTGGGCCGTACTTCTTCCGTGACGATCAAGACCGGCACGTTACTGTGAATGGGGATCGCTACCGTTCAATGATAACCGAATATTTTTGGTCCCAATTGGATGATATGGACTTGGATGACACGTGGTTCCAACAGAACGACGCCACACAGCGAATGTCACAATCCATTTATTGGAAACCAAGTTTGGAGAACGTGTTATCTCACGAAATGGTACAGTCGCTTGGCCGCCTCGGTCGTGCGATTTGACGCAGTTAGACAATTTCCTGTGGGGCTACGTCAAGTCTATGGTCTATGCCAACAAGCCAGCGACGATTGATGAACTTCGTACGAATATCGAACGTGAAATTGCAGCAGTATCGGCCGATTTATGCTTAAAAACTGTCGAAAATTGGGTTCAGCGTCTGGACTTCTGCAAGCGTGCCCGTGGTGGTCATGCAAAAGAAATCGAGTTCCATACATAATGGCATCGAACGTACTTTCACAAAAATAAAGAATTTTATTGATACCCAAAACCGTTTTTATTTTATTTAAAAAAAAATGTGTAGCGCTCTTATTGAAAAACCCGATATATGTAATATGATTGTAGCGATAGACTTCACAACACAACTTGTGGTTTCGGCTTAAATGTGATTCATTCATTGTCTTACATTTTTTTCAGAAACTGTAGTCTTTTGTGGAGTCAATTCGTTATGGAATTTTTAATTATCTTAATAATTTGTCCCCGGAAGCCAAAACTTATAAGCTTTTGAGTCTTCTGATCTAAGCGCTGTCATAGACTCTCTTAAAATCACACTGCTTTAGATGTCTAATCCCATTAGAAAAAGTACAGTGGAGTATTGCACCTGAATGATTAGGTACCTACTGTAATCGGAAAGTTTGGTATTACATATATTTAATTTCTGGTAGGAATTTTTAACCTTTTTCAGCATCAAAACTTTGCCTATGTAACAAAGCAGTGACAAAGGCCTGTATCCTTCGAAACATTATCCTTTCGTGTTATATGGCAATGGAACAATCCATGCATCGAGAAAGTAGTTGAACTCTGAAAACAATGATGATGACCATCCACATGTAAATGCCAATATTGGGCAACTTTTTGGAAATTGGAGATGCCGTTAGATTCTATTGATTTCCTGGAGTTTTTATCCAAGTTCCGCTCTATTCACCACTTCACCAAGACGAGTGCATCTTCAATGTTCGGGTTGGTGGAATTCTCTTCATTGAAAATAAGAATTCTCTTCATTGAAAATCTTCTGATACTCTTGGTTCGACTTTTATCAAAAACTCTGGGAGGTAAACTGACGGACAAGCGGCATGAAATCTTCCTCCAGTTATTTAAAACTAATTTGCTGTAGTTCGAGTTGTATTTGATTCTTATAGTTTCCGCGATAGTTTGCTTTATTCCGACGATTGATTGTTTGATCTACACACTCCAAGCAAGAAACGGTACACAGCAATTATTGATCACATTTTAAAGCGTTTCCATTGAAATTATTAACCTATAAATAACTTAATTCATACAAAGATGTCAGTGGTAAACTTTTATAATTAGTCTTTTCAGGAAAAACATTTAATGCTGCCGCAGTATCCTATAAAAATTAATAGTTCTTAAACCAACTGAAGAACACTAAATTGGCATTTAAATGACTTAAAACTCATGAATCTCATTTTTGTTCAGATTGGGTAGGTTCAGAGAACTTAGGGGACGTGCAAAGAAGGCAAAAATATAGACTGTGATTGGCCAGCTGTCGAAAGTTCCCTTCATTTGAAACAATTTTTCGACAGCGAACCAATCACAGTCTAGAAATTTGCCTTACTTGCAAGTCCCCTAAGTTCTCTGAACCTACCCATTGTCATTCTTAAAGTTTATAAAAGTCTTAAAAGTTTATATCCTTCACAACAATTAATCTTAATAACCAAGAAATAACAAACCTTTGCCTTTTTTTTAGATTTAAACTGTATCCTCTTCCGCTCCAACCAACACCACCCGCTACCCAACCCCCACCCCCCCCAAAAAAAAAAAAAAAAAACCTAAAGAAAAAACAAATTATTTCTTATCAAAACATATTTACCTTTTCTATTTACCTTGATAAACAAGACTTATTTTGAAGAAAACTTCGAAGAAAAACATTCCGACTTCTTGACATAGTTTTTCTCTTCCTAAATGAGAACTTCATTATCGTATCCCTTAAGGCAATCCTTTCGCATTTTAATCCGATTTAATTTTTGCCATCCCTTTAGACCCCTTTTCTTGGTTGTACTGTCCATGTACTTTTACACATATAGTTAGGCTGTAGAAGAAGATAGTTGAACTCCCTAGAGGGTTATGTCATCTCCATCTAAACAACGAAAAATCTAATTTAATCCTTCCTTTAAGTTGTCGTTTTTTCTATTATTTTTTGTTTAGTAGGTACATACATTGGTATGTGTTGCATGCGAGAAGGAAAGCATCCATTAATCCTTTCTCCTTTCTGTGGCTTGAACCTTGAACCAAATTGAAGGGATAACATCTCGAAGAATGAAAAATAAAAACAAAAACCTTCAGAGTAATTAGTTAGGTTAACTTCTTGGGAGTTAATTTTAATTTAATGTTCTATTCACTTTACTATGGCTATGATTTTATGTATAAAGAGGTACATACTCTTATAGTAGGCAAAAAAACTAATTTTATATATAACATATATATACCTAGAAATAAATCTAGAACTCCAAATCAGGACCCGAGGCCAGAGATGAAATTTTATTTGTCTTAATCGTTAAGTTAAGTGTCTGACAGTGATAAGGCATTAGAAGGAAACAAAAGGAGGTTAATTATGCTCTGAGCTTTTTATTTTATGGTTGGCAGGGTTTTGACTTTTGAGAAATGTTTAGACAGGAAGTTGGATATTTTGGCTCAGTTGGATTTCCATATCAGTATTTTTGGATTGAAATCGAATATCAGTTGCATTCGATGACCCTTCAATATTCAAGTATATTGCATAGAACGGGGCAAAGTTCTGCTTTTCAAAAAAAAAAAAAATAAAATTTCAAAATTTTAAGATTTAATATGAAATTGTACGTATTATCTAAAAACATGGATATTAAAAAAACGTATGTAGGTATATTAAATTTATGAAATTAAAAAATTTTAAAATCGTTCCAGCTATTTGAAAAAAAACATTTTTGTTTATTATATAAGATCTTGAAGATGTTTCGAACAAACAAATTTGGAACGCAAATGTAAATTTATTATTTCTATACACACTAGCTGATCCACCCAACTTCGTTCCGCCCAAATTCGATAATGCAATGCAAATAATAATTCCGAGCCTGCACTGGACATGCTGCTTCATCCTACATAATTTGGTCATTTCAAATTCTGTATTCGAAACTTCTATTTAATACAATGAAAAAAAAAATGGATAAACCAAACATCCAGCGATTTACCTTGCGACTTTATGATTTTCATAGCGAAAGCAAAACGGACGGGAAGCTGAAATGCTTAAAAACATACGAATGCAAAATCGCTCGAAATCTGCGAAATGAAAACACCTTCCCCGAATTTTCCCCTCAAAATCGTCGATTTGATGACATTTGATTTTGGATTTCTCGCAATCGAATGTGTTCCGTTACAAAGTTTCGGTGCAGCATTTAAAATTGTATAGCGGGTGGCTTCGTTCTCATCCACCCATGGTGGTCGACGGATTTTTATGAATGTTACTCATCGGTGAATTGATTTTGAATGACGAAATTCAAATGATCGACATTCTTGTTTGTCGCAGCCAAAATCACTCCCACACTCAGACAATCATGGTCAGCATAATTATGAACTATATTTTGGAAAACATTCGTGATGAGCTCTTCCTGCGTCATTGCGAAGTGGCAAATATTCGGTGGAAATTCAATCAGGACGGTAACTAAGTTGACAGATATCATCATAGTCCATCGCCGAAAATTACCTGGGAACTCTGCAGCAGAATGGTCATTTCTAAAAGCAACTCTCATGTTTTTTTTTCAATTCCGTTTTCTCCATGCAGAAATCGCCATAAAGCTGACGCTCTCAGGCAAGAGTTAATCTTGGAATGACAGGCATCGTTTGACGGAAATCGTCTGACTTCAAAGCCATTGCGCTACCGGAACGTCATACATCATAGTGTAAATCTTTCAACGTGCGATTCAGGACATGTAATGCGCGCTTGTGAGCCATTGTGCACTCGTCTTAGATGATAATCTTTCAGCTTTCACTGCTTTAATACTTTCGCCATCGCAAAGTTCTTCTGTTGCATTAGGTTCTCCTTTCACTTGCAGATTCAATGGCAAATTCAATGCATAATGGTTGAACCACCTTCTAACAACGTAGACGAAATCCCACAAGAGGCAAGTGCGAAAGCCATCGCAGATCTCGTATGAATCGTAGATAGTTAAAATCAGTGAAATCAGGATAATCAAGAAAGAAAATGTCGCCATTTCCGTTATCGACTACTTGCGCCAAATCATCGTACACTTGCTTTTGAACTGAAAAACGAAATGTTCGCCTACAGCGCCACCTGTTGAGAATTTTTCGACTTTTCTTTTTTCCTAAACCTTCGCGCGTAGCAATTACAAAAAAACCTGCAGAATGAAGTATCCAATTTGGTCCGGTCATTTTTACGTTTTAAGCATCCGAACTAACCACGTTCTTCAAACCCTTTATGAAAATGATACTTTAAAAAGGTTATCCTTATGAAAAATTAACTTCTTACCACTTCTTGTTTAGAAGATGCGTTCAAAGCTGGTTCAGATGAAGACACTTGGATTTCAGCAGCAGTAAGCGCAGAAGTGCAAAAATGCCTTGGTGTCCTCTTTTGTCCAACGATTTAATGGCCTTGAAAATTTTTCTGCTATAAGTACCAAAAATAAACATTTTTTTGAATAAACAGAATAACCAGAAAGTAGCCTATCCCTATTTCAATTATTTGATAATATTTTCTTCCTTTTTAAAGCAGGTACCGTTATTTTTGGTAAAAAAAAGTGGGCATATTACTCAAAAAAAAAAAAAACATTCAATATTAGGTAGAATTATTACTTCGAATTAATTTTGTTCCTAGGTATGTACTAGGTATGCATTAACTTTATATTCCCTTATTTTTCTGCAGAGGTATAAAAATTCAGAAAATGGTCGATCACGTATTTCTGCATTATTTAAATCACTTCTATCTATCTGAATCTGAAAGTCAATATTTTGTTCATTTTAACAAAAACCATCACACTTCCTATAAAACGTTTCTGACTCCTCGTTTATCATTTTAAAAATTTATAACGTGTCATAGTACGAACGCGTATCCAGCTAACTTCTTGCAAAATGTCCTTCTTCCCACTAACACCTCATTAAAGGACATAACACTGCTTGAATGTGTTAAAGAAAAAAAAACACTGAAATAGATAGAGAAGAGATCCTTATTACACCTCTTATTCTACACAGCAAATAACCATTCAAGTCCAGCAATGGATTCTTCAGAGCAAAACAGAACAAAAAAAAGTCCTTAGACATGTATAGAGATAGGCACTAGACAGCATCATAGTCCCTTGATGGGGCCTCCTACCACACAGCTTCCTGTTTTTTTCTCCATCGACCTGGACTCTCGTTAAATGAGCTCGAGTTTATCTTCTTTTTTTTTATCTTTGTTGTTTTGTATTTCTCCATCATTAAGGTTTATGTAAAAGGAGGGTGTGGGAAATGTGCTTTTGAGGAGCCAACCGGACCGGAAACAATTCTAGTCCTTCTTTTTGAGGATTTTATAAAGAAAGGAGGAGGTGTGATACCTGCCATGATGTAAGTTTTTTTTTTGTATTTATTGTCTCAAGACTCAAGGCTTCAAACGAAGGACTACTGACTGACTGCCTACTGCAATATATGTAGCACAAAGTGTTTATGTCCTTTTTAACGTTCCGATTTGAATATTATTCCATTGAGACACAGTGATGCTTTGACATCCCTAGGGTGGTGTGATGTCTTTTCCGTTGTTATAAGGACCATTCAATAAACGTTGGCAAAGGTTTATACATAGGTCCATTAAAAATTCTCCTATTGGGTTCATTTTAAAATTTGTGTTTTATGACCCGAACTTGTTGTGGTTTGAATCATGTTTTTTTATCATTCACATTTACACTCTAGGCCACATTTTAAACCCTGTCCATCATTAGACTTGGTTTGTTGAATTTTGTAAAATGTGGTTCGTCTACCACAGTTGAGAACTAATTATTATTAAACTTGTTTTTCAGGAGGGATCAAAAGGGAGTTATGTATAATGACATCGAATGTGTGTTTGGGTTGGGGATGTGTGGTTGGGTTAACATAGTTGTTTCAATTTTATGTTGTGGCATGTGTGGTTAATATAAAGGAGGAAGACTTGCAATAAATTTTGGTCTCTAATGAAAGGATAGAGGCTTTTTGAAAACAAAAATTATGCATGGATGTAAAATTAAATTGTGTGGTTGAATGTAATAGTATTAACTTTTTTTCATTGTTTTATTTCAGGTAAGAATCAAGAGATGTAAAAAGTTAACATAAGTTGGTAAGTTAAAAAAAAAAAAAACTAAAATACTTTTTACTTGCTCTATAGGGCAAGGATTGGTTTCGTGTTCAAAATTCGTAGTTTTTTCATTACGATGATTGAGAAGTCCAAAAAGGGTTTTCCGTCATGACGTCCGTCAGTTTGTTTTTCTGTGCGTCTTGATGTGCATCGGCTTAGTGCCTGAACAGTTGGACGGATTTATTTCAAATTTGGTGTGAAGCATTTCTATGTGATTCGCTAGAGAAACAAAATCAAAAAAATTTAAAATTGCTATTTTAAATTCTTTTTATTATTTTCTCGTTAGCGATATAAAAATATTATCGAATAAAAGTATTTATAAATATTTAAGTGCTTTTAATAACTGTTTCGGCATTTCCTTAAATCGCCCTCTATTTGAACCCTTTTTTTATGATGTAGAGCATCGCTCTCATGTGAATTTATTTGATGGTCTAGTGAAAACAGTGTTCTGAAAAACTAGAGTGGTACAATTGACTGCAAACTAAACGAGCAACGAAATGCCGTATTTTCAAAGTTCCATATTACCTTTAATCTTTTCACATAAAATTCATCCTCTTACAAATTGAATTGCTTTGGCAAAATGATTTTACCTATTTGGAAATAGAATTCACCTTCTATATGTAAAACAGCTTTGTTTCATGCTTAACACTTAATTAATTAATTTTTTTGTATACAAAATTTTGAAAACATTTTTAAGATCGAAATTTGGAAAGAATAATTTAAAGTAATGATCAATTTTTCAAAAAAAAAAATTTGAAATCTTTTTTAAAAACCTGAAAATCATTTTTTTAAAAATTTCGATTTGGAATATTATTAATATTCTTAGGAGCATTTGCATAAACAAATATTTTTGAATAAATTAATTGTTTTAACCAATAAACAGAAAGCTAAAAAAATTGGGTGGGCATATTACCGAAAAAAGAATATATACCAAATTTGAAAAAGATCCATTCAGCCGCTTAGACTTAAGGTGTGCAGACAGGCAGAAGGACATACCTACAGACAGACAGAATTGCGAAACCCACTTTCTTCGCGTTCTCTATCATCGTAATGCAAGGGAAAAGTAATATCTCGAGTTCAAATTTTTTTTCACGAATCAATAACTAAATTATTGACAGCTGTTTTCGAAAAAAAAAATATTAAATCTGAAATCAATATATGGTAGCAAATTTCTCCTCTACTTAATTAGAAATGCGCGGTAATAAAATTAAGGCAAATCCTTCAATTTGTTAAGGCTCTAGCTCTAAATAAACCGGAGTCCCAGACAAACAGACCTCGAAGTGCGGTATGAAGAAACCCATATCTGTACATAATTATAATTGAACTGTTAGATTAGACTATAAAAAACCTAGTTTAAAATTACTTTAAATTTTGTTTTTATTGTTTGTTGACTAATGTATAATAAGATCTATATTAATAAGTCTAAACTTAGTTAAATCTCGAAAGAAATGATTATTTGCACTTTTTTGAAACTTATGTCAAAGGTATAAACAAAATAGTCTCCATAAATTTTTTTAAACTTTCTACTAAATAATTTATTCAAGATTCCAAAACTGCAAATTTTATTTGCTATCATTATTTGCTGAAAAATTGATGGTAAAAGTGAAAAAATATGTTTTTTAACTTAAAGTTAGATATATCAACAAAACAAATCTTAGAACAAAAAAAAAAAAATTGGATTAAAGCTGAAAAAATAACTTATCTGACCATATTCATTTGATTCACTCCAACAAATTGCAAAAAACCGAAGACTTAAAAAAAAAAAAAATGGAAATTTTTGGCACACAATTTTAAACAGCCTTTTGTTCAGGTTTTAATATGAT
Organism: Melangyna quadrimaculata; assembly: GCA_949320155.1. Taxonomy (NCBI): domain Eukaryota; kingdom Metazoa; phylum Arthropoda; class Insecta; order Diptera; family Syrphidae; genus Melangyna; species Melangyna quadrimaculata. Next base: position 22,649,830 of record OX439485.1, read on the forward strand.
ACTTAGGTTAGGTTAGGTTGTAAGGGGTGATTTTCCGGCAAGCCGAAACACCTCACTCGGATCTCAGTGGATCCATTGCGCTCCCAAGGGTTTTCGAAAAGGAAGGAAAAGGAAGGGTAAGGAAAGGAAAAAGTAGAAGATTAGGTAAGGGGTGCCTCCCTGAACCATCCCGAAATCTGAATGAATTTCAGGGTGTTCTTTAGTGGCAGAGACGAGATGTCGCCCAGTTCGTCGAAAAAGTATTCTCCGAGGGCTGTTTTTCTTTTTCTAGCTAGGCTAGGGCATTCACAAAGGAAATGAAATGAAATGAGCTCTCCTCCGGCTCTTAATCCTGACATCCTCTACAAAGGGCGGATGCGATGATGCCCATTCTGTTTAGGTGGGTTCCCATTGAGTTGTGACCAGTTAGGATTCCAACCAATAGGGATAGTTGAGGCCTGATTAGCGCGAGTAAGTATTCAGTTTTTTTCCTAGAAATATCCGGCCAAAGATTTCTCGAAACCCGACACGTGTCAATCTGTGACCAGCTATCATTGCGGGCTTCGAGGAAGTTCTGGTGAATTCTGCTCTTTTATATAACCCCAGTGACATAAGTACTGACAATTCAGTTCGGCTCGGATCAGTACATGACCCATTTTTCGCCAATTCGTCCGCCTTCTCATTCCCATGTATGTCACAGTGTCCTGGGACCCAACGTAGGGTTACTGTGTTTGTTGCGCTAAGTAATCTCAACTCTTTGGGAGTTGCGAAAACATTCCACCAGTTTTGACTTTGTGACAACTGAATAGATGGGTTTGATGGCCGCCTGACTGTCTATGAAAATGTCAATGTTCTTATTGTTTACTAGCTCGCATGTGGCAAGATGTTTTGCTGCCTCATTAACTGCAAATACCTCCGCTTGGAAGACACTGCAGAAGTTCGGAAGCTTTATTGATCTATTTAAAGGTGGGTTTTCTGAAAACATGCCTGTCCTTCGCCCGTCTTGGAACCGTCCGTGAAAACCGATACATGATTTGTATTTATGACCCGGTTTTTCGTCCAGACATCCCTTGTAGAGATATCTATTAAGGCCACCGGATTGAAATCAATGTGCGGTATCATATAGTCTGTTTGAATGTCTATGTCCGTGAAGTTCATAATCGTTCTATGATCAAAAAGGCCCCTTTTCCAATGATGGCACTGTCTTAGTTGCAAAGCACTATTGGCCGCCATGTACTTCGTGAAAAGGTCAATTGGGGAGAGTTAGAAAAAAGTTCTAACTCGCCCCGCTTTCTAGGGCAGCAGTCGGTGTTGTTCTCATGGCAGTGATTGTGCCAATACACGCTAGTCTTTGGATTTTTGTCAGGGTTTTCAGATTGGTTGCCTTGTTAAAGGCTGGCCACCAAACCAGACATACGTATGTCAAGATAGGCCTTATTATGGCTATATACATCCAATGAATGGTTTTGGGGCTGGGACCCCATCTTTTACCAAAAATTCTACTACAAGTATAGAATGCTACTGACGCTTTCTTCTCTCTTTCTTTAATGTTTTCCTTCCAGTTTAGTTTACGATCAATTACTAGACCAAGATATTTTGCCGTACATGTGATATGTAACGGAATCCCGTTTATGGTGCGAGGGGTTAAATTTGGAATGTTTCGTTTTCTCGTAAATAAAACCAGTTCTGTCTTGAGTGGGTTGACGTAAAGTCCACAGCTACTGGTCCAATCACTGAGCTCGTTAAGGGATGTTTGTAGTAGCTCACACAGGGTCGGGACAAATTTCCCTGAGACCATGATCACGATGTCATCAGCGTATGCAACGACTTTGACACCATTTAGATTAAGTTTAACCAAAATATGATTAACGACCAAAGCAAGGGTGACAAGACCCCCCCTGTGGAGTACCCCTACATGTCCTAACTTTTAGCTTGCTATCACCCATTTCTGCGTTTACGAGTCGCTTTTGAAGCATGGAGTCAATCCAGTCTGACAGCATCCGGTCGATGCCTGAAGAGTCAAGGGCTTGTCGAATTGCAGATACTACTTACAATTTTTTTTCATTTGAAAAAAAAGTTTCCTTTATAGGCTCCAGCTGAACAAGTCCAAAAAAGTGACATCTCGTGCAAAAAATTCACAAAGATACCTCATTTTGACATTTATAAAAGTCAAAGTATCTGAAAAATTGCTTAAAAGATAAAAAAAAACATTTTAGGGTTTTAACTTTAACTTTAATGTCAGGAGATAGTTCGATGTTAAACTCGTTTAAAATAATAAAAATACAATTTTTAACTACACTTGCCATTTGTATTATTGAGTCGTATTTGGTCATATGTTGGGTTTGAGGTTTCCTTAATGGTAAAGTATAATCTTTTTTGATGCAAAGGTTTTGAGAATTTACGAATAGAGGCTTTGAGATGCTGGTATTTAAACTTAACAACATATTTATCAAAGGACATGGCGAAAAAAAAACAAAAATTGTTCAAAAAGAACACAAATTGTCTTTTTGGTATATCTGCTGATGATGATATTGTTAAGTTTAAATACCACCGTCGCAATGCCTCTATTCGTAAATTCTCAAAAGCTTTGCACCAAAAAGTATTACGTTTAAAGATTAAGAAAACCACAAGCCCAACATACGACCAAATACGACTTAATAATACGAATTTCGTAATAGGGGTGGTTGAATGACTCCATTTCGCTTTCTAAAAACAACGATCGCTAAACAATATAACTTATTTTTAGTGGACTTGTTTGAAATCCATTGGATAATTTTCGCCCTAAAAAAAATAACTTAACCCTAACAAAAATAACAAAGTGTTCTTGTTAAAGTAGGTAAGAGTTGGAAGCATTGATGCGCAATAAATGCTCCCATTGTTGGCCTTTTGGTTTTCAGAGTGCTGTTAAAAGTGAATTGCAACATATCTTGACCTATTAGGCCCTCTGATCTTATACAAAAATGGATACCCCTCATGTAGAAGTTAGTCAAGTTGTCATACTACTGCAACAAGGAGTAAACTTATGTACTGTAACCCGTCAGCTCCATCTAAGCAAATATTGCATATCAAAGATCAAAGAAATGTTCAGAGATACTTGTAAGTTAGTGCTAAGGCCAGGATCTGTGTTCCACCGGAAGACAAATTCTGCACACTTACTAAAACTTAATCGCTTACATTGCTCAACTTACCAATTGTAGTACACAGTGAAAATCGTGCTCGAACTTGTCGGTGAGTTGCAGTTAATTTTGGTCCCGTGGCTGGATACGTTGGGGTAATGTCTGCTTCCTTTAGTCGTCTTCTAACATTCCATTGACTAAGGACACTCTATCGTAACTGTTTCTGCTACTGTTGGACGTCGACCCCTAGTCCAGGCAAATTAGGATAAAATTGAAGCATATGTGGATGTAACATATAGCATCTTAGATTTGTATGGGATTCAATCAGAAAATATGTAAACAACGAGAATATGGGGTTGCTCCCGCTTTTCAGACTTTTATTGAGAAAACAACACACCTTTTAAGAAAAAAAAAAAAACACTTGGCATTTTCTAAAGGTTTGATCAAAACCTGACATTTTATTTATTTAGACATAGACACCAACAAAAGAGTTATAGGGATGTAAGAAAAAAAACCCTTAAACATCGACTTCAGAAGGACCTAGTGATTTAAGAACGTTCGTATACCTTATTTAAAACAACTTTTATCGTTTTTTTATAACTTTGATTCTTACTTTATATAGTTCCATTCCAAGCTCAATTTTCCGTCCTTATTTTTAACTTACTCTTTATATAAAAATATATCTACATAAAATTGGTACCTACTCAAACTTATTTCATCCATGAAAATATTAGCAATTTTATGCCAATACAGAAAAATACCAATTTGAAATTTTATTAATATATCAAAATATATAGAAATAAACTTGGTTTTTTGTTGTCTATTTGCCATTATCCCATTGAAAGTTATATTTGCACACTAGAAAGAAAAACAAACTTTGTGAAAATGCGAATTAACTTTATGGCAAAGCAAATAAAGGACTTAACAATTCCATCAACAACAACAACAACAAGTGACAGCTAATACAAAAAATAACTTAGTTCTCGGAACTCTCCATATAGCGTTCAGAAAATGATTCTATAAATTTACTTCTTTTGCAATTCGACTTTATCGTCCGTAGATTCCTTTTTCTTCTTCATGACAATGATAACAAAAATATAAATAAACATCAATAAAACTGTCTTTTGACCTTATCAGGAATAAACAGGCATTCCATTGCCAACCCTAAATCCTTGTCATATACACTTCACCTTCTCACCATCACCCCCACAGCTACCACAGCCAGCACACCGACACCTACCAGCACCAACCCACAACACGTGACCGAATTTATGTCTGGATGTCGATATTCAGCAAAGTCGTTAAATATTTGGTTGATATGGAACACGGAAATAGGGGGGGGGGGGTTAGATGTGGAGGGTACCCCTCGGCTCTGTGCGGATGTTTATTTTAATGGTATGTGTGATTGCATTATCAGCAGCCATTCCCGGTTATATAGAAACAAATTTGGGGATCTAATGAACGGCGCGGTGGCAAGCCCCCGAAGCCCATTAGCCACCTCATTCTCTATTTTATGAACACAGAAAGTACCATCATGATTCGCAGAAAAACACCCATTAGCTGCAAGGCCAGAGCTATAGGGGATATGTCGTGGGAGGGTTGAAAATATAAAAATGTATATGTACACCAAGACGGTCGTTTTCTTTGCAGGTCTGTCTGTTCTTCACTTTGTTCACACGCATAAAACACCCCTTTAATTGATACCAATATTTTGTTTCTGTTTGAATACACATAACCGTAACCTAAATACATATATTTTTCTATATAACATCTGGATAGGTAGATTTATGAAAGAGGCATCATTTTTCTGCAAAAAATCTATTGATTTTCCCACCCCTGCCCGTCTCATCATGTTCGTATTTTAAAGGCCACTTTTTACTTGATTTATGGGAAAGCATGTTCGATTGAGTACTTTTCCATATTTCTTGTTTTTATTCTTTTTGTTTTTAATCTACAGACTTTGAACAGCTGCTCAAGAAAAAGTTGTTTTTCCAGGGACTTGAATTTGTTCTTTCTTAATAATAATGGCGGGTATTGTTTTTGGTTCTATTTTTTTTAAACGCGCCTTCGTATATTGACATTTTAATTTGATAGGTCTTTTTATCAAGGTTTTATGTCTTGTAATAAATGAGTCGTATCTTTATCATTAATAAACTTCTTTTTTTGTATCGACTCACATAAGGCTTTTTATTTAAAATAAAAATATGTTTATATAGGCTCAATATTTTCAAGTTTTTAAATATACATATTAATTAGATCAAAATTGAAAAACTTTTTTTGATAACCTTCAAAATTGGCATAGAAAAACTTATGAAAAAAAAATTATAAAAAAGTACGTATACGCCCTAGTGCACCACCAAGTTGAAGAGATCATGAGCCCAGACCGATAATAATGAAATACTGTTTGAATGAAGATTTAAGAAATGAATTGAAGCAAAACAGGTTTATTGGTTTTATAATGTTAAGGTTGAAGACATTTTGGAAAACCTTTCATCAAATCAACACCAAACAGAGTTATAAAAGCTTGAGGAGACCAAGGCCATATCAATTATATTATCATCAACATTTCAATGTTTTTCTTGATAATTTTAGATATAAATCCAATGATGTGAAAAAATAAATGATTAAACAAAAGTCTTGTTCGACTTAATCCCCATACTTACATAGATAGGTAAACAGTATACTACTTATGAGAAGTTAAATTATTGCTGCCTGTTTTTTTTTTCTCCTAGAGAACAAAAATATGAAGACTGACTCTTTTATTTACTTACTTACTTAGGTCCTCGGACCTATTACGTCCGTGATGTTTCCCTTACGGGACATAGGGCCTCCACTACACCTACGCGCCATCGTGTACGATTTCTTGAAATATATTTCAGCTCTCTCCAACTTTTCCCCAGTCGTGCCGATTCCTGTTCGACCGTTCTTCGCCATGTACTTCTAGGCCGGCCCACTTGTCTTCCCTCCTGTGTGAGCGGGTTCCACTGCATTGCTTGAGATGCAATGCACCGATCGCCTTTTCGAAGCGTATGGCCAATCCACTGCCACTTTCTTCTTCGTATAATGGAGTCTATGGGCTCCTGACCCGTTCTCGTATGAAGTTCGGCATTGGAGATACGGTTGGGCCAGAAAATCCTCAAGATGTTTCGTAGACATCTATTAACGAAGGTTTGCAGCTTTCTAGTGACAATTTCAGTGACTTTCCAAGTGCTGCAGCCGTAAAGCAGAACGGATTCAACATTGGAGCGGAACAGTCGTAGCTTGGTCTTTAAGCTAAAAGAGTTGTTTCTCCATATTTTGGACAGCATTCCGAACGCAGCCTTTGCTTATCTGATTCGGCTGTTTACGTCCAGTTCAGTTCCGCCACCCGTAGAGATAATACTCCCAAGATATTGGAAATCCTCTACCATCTCTACCGGTTGTCCAGAAATATTTACTTGGATTGATGAGGAAGTTCCAAGGCTGATCCTTTTAGTTTTTGCCGAGTTGATCTTAAGCCCTACGATTTCTGCTTCTCTCTCCACCCTTGTTGTCATTTGATGGAGATCCATGATCCTATGAGAGAGTAAGCATACGTCGTCCGCGTAGTCCAGATGTTTGAGGTGAGATTGCAGAGTCCACTGAATTCCCCCATTTCCATTTGACAAAGCTGCGTGCAGTACGTCACTTATCACCAACAGGAACAGTATTGGTGACAGTATACAGCCTTGCCTAACTCCACTTTGGATTTCAAACTCCTCTGACAGCCTACCTTTGTGCAAAACGTGACACCTGGATCCATCATATGTAGCCTTGATAATAGCAATCAATTTATCTGGGATGCCCCTCCTGTGCAAAGCAAGCCAAATAAATTCTCTATTGACACTGTCGAACGCCTTTTCAAAATCGATGAACAGCAGGTGAAGTGGTGATCGATATTCAACGCACTGTTCGATGATGATCCTCAAGGTGTTGATGTGATCAACACAGGAAGATCCAGTGCGGAAACCTGCTTGTTCGGCGTCGAGTGTGTCTTCGAGGTGGTCTTTAATTCGGTCCAATATTATCCTTGCTATTATCTTGGCTACTGCAGGCAGAACGCATATTCCTCTCCAGTTTTCGCACTGTGTGAGATCTCCTTTCTTTGGGAGCTTGACAATCATTCCTTTTTTCCACTCTTCAGGAAAGCTCTCTGCTTCCCAGGCTCTCTTAATAAGTGGGTGCAGTAGCTCGCTCGATGTCGTTGGGGCTGCTCCTAAGAGCTCTGCAGGAATACCGTCAAGTCCAACCGCTTTGTTGTTCTTCAGTGCTTTGATGGCGGTGATAATTTCTTCTTTACTGGGGGGTACGGTGCGTATTCGGGAAATTGTTACTTCGGGTAGCTCAGTGGGAATAGGGTTCACTTCACTTGCGAAAACGCGGTTTAAAACCGCAGAAAAGTGTTCCCTCCACCTTATGAGCTGGTCCTCATCCGAAATTAGCAGGGATCCGTTTGTGTCTTTAACCAGGTGTTGTTTAGAGCTCTGGACACCAGTGAGCTCTTTGGTAATTCTGTAGACGGTCCTACTGTCACACCTACTAGCGGCTTCTTCTGCTTCTGTAGCCAGTGCGTTGATGTAGTTACGCTTATCACGTCGCACACTACGGTGAACTTCCCTCATCTTCATGCGGTACGTAGACTCAAGCTCGTTTCTCCCTGCTGCTGGGGTAGCTGCGATGCGAGCTTTAAGGTGTTTCCTTTCTTCGATCCTTGCCCAAGTTTCGTCGGAAAGCCAAGCACTATTTCTTCCTTGCGCCCGGCCGACTATACTTTCAGCACCGGATATGAACACATTTTTCACAGCACACCAATGATTTTCGATGGATGTGGTTTCCGTGCTGCTGATTGCGTTCAATCCTTGTGAAAGGTGGTCCCCTAGTTGTTGGCGCACTGCAGGATCCTTTAGTCTATCTGTATTAAACTTGGGCATTCGAGTGTTTCCTTGGGATCTCCGAACTGCAGCTGTACGCAATCTTACGGTAGCAACCATCAGATGGTGGTCCCGGGCCATTCCCATGTCAGCACCTCTTCTGTTACGGACGTCCTGGAGACTGCTTCTAAAACGCCGGCTGATCGCGAAGTGGTCAATTTGGTTGGAAGTTGCTTGTCTGTCAGTCGACACCCAACTGACTTTGTGGCACGTCTTATGCTCGAACATGGTCCCTCCAATAACAAGGCCGTTGGCGTTGCAGTAATCGACAAATCGTTCGCCATTGTCGTTTCGGTTACCAACACCATGTTTTCCCATGACATGCCTTAGCCCAGTGTTGTCATTGCCAACCTTGGCATTTAAGTCTCCCATCACCATTACTATATCACCTCGTGGAACGCTATCATAAGCAGCACTCAGCCGGTTATAAAAGGCCTCCTTCTCCTCGTCAGAAGAGAGCAAAGTTGGGGCGTAACACTGTATGATGGTGACGCGACGTACTCTAGTCCGGAACCTGGCTTTCAGGATCCTGTCACCTAAAGGCTCCCAGGAAATTAGGCTTTTGAGAGCTGTTTTGGAAAGCAGCAATCCAACGCCAGATTCCCGAGCGCTTCCAGGTGTTTTTCCGGAATAGAATAGTACAGTGTTACGGGTTGGTGACTTGAACTTCCCCGAACCCAGCCATCTAACTTCACTTATCCCTAAGATGTCCATCCTATACCGCATGAATTCCTTCTCTAGTTGCAGGAATCTGGCATTCTGAGGACCTTCTTTTCCATTATCAAGAAGCGTCTTCACATTCCAGAAACCAATCTTTGTCCGGGTACAATAGCCAAAAGTCGTCAACGAGTTATCATTAATTATCCGAGGCGTAGTGTTGGTTTCGGTAGCGGGTTGATTTCAGTTACGGAGAATGCTAACCTCCGTAACCTATCCTAGAAAGCTAGGCCTTTTCGCACTTGTAATTTTAGCCTATTTATGTATATTGGGATACATAAATAGTTGCCCGGGGACCACCACGAGGAGGTAAAACAAGCACTTCATCGTGACTGATTGTTGCGCTACTGGCCCAGACCAAGTTCTGAGCAATCAATAGTTTCCCGATCAGGCACGATGCAGGTCGCCCTTTTTATTTGCGCCTCTTCTATTTGCTAGGTATAAATAAAATGCAGAACTGGATTGCACGAACAAACGAAGATAGAATGTGACAGTGTATATGTTTAAAATTCAATAACATTGTAATGTTGAACAAAATTAGATAAAAATCATTTTATACATTTTTATAAATATGTTGGCTAAAAACACATAACACACGAAACAAATACCTAAATAAATAAATAAATAATTGAAAAATCGTGAGAGTGGTTATCTTAAAAATTATAATAAAATTTGTTGAACATTTGAGACAAAAAATTGATATGCCAACTTTAACTATTGAATAAAATACAATTGACTCCCAATTAATAAAATTATTCATTTATCATCAAATTATCGAAATAATAATTTTCCCTAACATTACGATGATAGAGAACGCAAAAAAAAGTGGGTCTTGCAATTCTGTCTGTTTGTCTGTACCTCGACCTGCAGCCTAAAGTACTGAAGCCATTTTCTTCAAACTTTAGACTTAAGACTATTTGGAGATTCTCTAGAGGGAAATTGAAATTTTTTTTCTAGCTCAAAAAATAACGGTACCTGCCCTACAACCAATATACACAAATTGATTCATTTCAAAAATGGGTCATTTTGAAAAAATAATACTAGGTACTATTATTACTAGGTTATTATTTTTAACGGTTATTAACGGTATCTGTCATAGAACCGATTTTTTGGTTTTCAAATTTCTCGTTATTGGCTACACCGACTTCAACCAAGTTTTTATATAAGTGGCCATTTACTATATTAACAATTATGGATATACAATTTTTCTAAAAAAATTATTTTTGGATAAAAAAAAAAAATTTTGATTTTTTTTTGAAAATTCAATACCTTGAAAAAAGGTTAATGAATTTTTTTCTATTGAATGTTTTGAATGACCAACAACCACTTGTATTGGCTACCACCGAGTATTACATTTTGGCTGGAATTATTGCAATTTCATGGCTGCCACACCAATCATCGATTCCTTCAGTGGTGCTTAGTCTCTAGTTCCAATTTTAAATTATAAATTATTTTGCCGTCAACTGGATTTGAACCTAGACCAACTAACTCAGAGGCCGCTGCACTTTTTTTTTTTTTTTTTTTTTTTTTTAAATTCATTTTTATTTTCATTTAACTTATAACTACCTTAATGCTAGACAAAAATTCATAAAAACTAGCCTACTTATCAATATCTTACAACTAACTTACTGGCCCTAGGCGGGCGCTCTAAGTTAAACAATATCCTAATACTAATGCCTTTCGGCCTAAGAACTAATTATATACTAATATCTTTCTAGTTTTATTTTTCTCCAAGAAAGATTGCAAAAAAACTTGGTATCCATATCATTTTCTTTTATTTTTTATATAAAACTTACATACTACCTAAAAATATTTTAAAACTAATTAAAACTACTTAGACTACTTAAAAACTACTATAAAACTACTTATAACTACCTTAAAAACTAGAACAGCCACAGCAGGCTTTTTTAATTTTGTATTTTTTTGTTTGATTTTGTTGTTTTATAATTTTTTTGTTTGATTTTGTTGTTTTATAATTTTTTTGTTTGATTTTGTTGTTTTATAATTTTTTTTTTTTTTTTTTTTTTTTTGTGCCACCCTGACTGTCCCTACTTAAATCTAATAAACCTAAAAGGCCGCTGCACTACGCATTGCACCACCGAGGTCACCTGATCGTGCCCATCCAAATCACGGTTTTTTCATTTACAATTGCATTTTTACAAGACACACACAAGTTAGATGATATTCATTCGGGTTCTTTCTTTTTCTCCTCTCCGTTATCACCGCAACAATTCGTTGCATATAATTGTTTTGTGCATAATTGTATTTTATAAAACACTAAAAGTTGGCATAACAAATTTTATTTTTAAAAATGTTCAAGATTTTTTATATATAAAAAATTATTTTTTAAGAAAACCGCTCTTACGATTTTTGAATTTTCATTTTTCATAAATTCATTTTTTTTTAAACTTTTTTTTAAAGATATCATTATGTTATGGAACCAGTACATATGTACATTGTCTATTTCAAGCTAAGTTAAAGTTGTTGGTGTTGTTGTGCCCATTTTTGTGTATAAAAATCGCTAGATCCGTTTATGAGATAAATATTTTTGTTCATATCGTTTGTATGGCAAGTACCATTATCTTATGAGCTAAATCAAAACAAAAAAAAAAAATCAATTTCCCAGGGAATAACTAAGTGCAAAGTTATAAGAAAATCACTTTAGTGGTTAAAGTTGCAGTTCTTAGTCGAGACAGATAAACACCACCCACTTTATTCGTGTTCTCTATAATCGTAATTAGTCCATGAAAAATGTGCAAAAAAATGGCCAATCTACCAAAAAATCCAAGTGAAGATTTTTAATCGTAATTTATGGTATAAGCAATATTGTTGCAAAACTCCATTACAAATCTTTTGCGCTTCAATAGTTATTCAATAGTTAACAAAAATATCAGTTTTTCGCACATAACACCGAAAACGTAAATTCTATTAATAAGTATTTCATACAAAACTTGTAGATCTTGCCATCCGAAAGATAAAAAGTTTAAGTAATTTTTTCCTACAACTCATCGTTAAGAAATTTCAAAAAATGTCGAAAATGCTCGTTTTTCTTGTATATAACACTTAAACGGTTCATATTTTCCAAAACATTTGAATGGAAAGTCCCACTTTATGTGACCTCTTATAGGACAAAATATTAGTTTTTCCTTAAAGCAACCCTTTCTGTTTTTTTTTTTTTTGCAAAACAAGTGAAACATTATTTTCGTTTTTCCAATTATGTTTTGCAGAAACCTAGTATTATTAAAAGAGAGATTACAGAAGTATAACCGAAATCTTTAGAAAAATGCTTCACACCCAATTTCAAATTTGAAGCAAATCCGTCTATTCGCTTAGGCATTAGCTCGATGTATACATTAGAACGCACAGATAAACAGACGTTTTGTTGAAAATATCTTTTTTGGACTTCTCCATGTTAAAGTTAGTTTTGGTTAAGACTTCAACATTTGTTGTAACACTAAACTAATAAATGAAATATAGAGTAAGTACAAATTACATATTAACTTATTGCTGGGATAGATTAAGATTAAGGAAATTTGTTGCCCTTTAAATTGTTATCGAAACCTTCCTGTCATTATCATCATCATTATTTTTATTACTATACTATTTTCCTTAATGTAAATTCCAGCAGCATTTGTTATTGAATTATAATAATTCTCTACACAATATTCCCAAATGTCAAATTTTATTCATAATCAGGGTTCATTTTGTTGACAATATAATATATGTTCACCAAAAGGACGAAGCTTACGTGAACATTTGTTCTTTTTACTTGCTCATTAGCTTATAGAGAACAAGTGTAATTAGTATTGATTTCGTTAACAAAAATAACGAAGTCTAAATCAATCTTAACGTAACAATGATGAACAACTCAAAAAAAAAGTCTAGTTTTCATAATTCTGTCAATCATATCGGTTTTAGCGCTCGTGCGTCTTACCGTCCACTGTTGATCGAGGTTAAACATAAACGAGTTGAACGATTTGTTTCAAAGTGATTTTGATTTCCTAGAGAAAAATTTTCCTTTAAACTCCCTAAGAAACGGTTTTATCTTTTGTTCTAAAATATTCTCGAAATCCGCTCTGATGATTTTGATTAATTTTTGCGTCTGTTATATTTAATACCGCATTGTATTGAAACTGCGTTTAAAGTTCTTAGTGAAAAATGTAGCTACATAATGAAAATAGGCTTATTATGTTTCTCAAGAAAATTGCTTAGCTTTTGGAGTTGTTCCATATATATCACGTTAATTGCTCAACCAATTTTGTTAAAATGAGTTCTAAAATTTATATGAAAAAAGGAACCCTATTCCAAATTCTGAAGTTACCACTAAAGACATCTTTTCACTTTGCAATTAAATTAACCTTTATGTAAAACTATGTAATTGGTTTTCAAAAGGTTAATTTAAATTGCAAACGGTTTAATTTAACTGAGTGAATATCATTTGCGAAAAGGTGAATTCGACTTGAAAAAGGATTAATTTTGAATTAGCAAACAATAAGAATATATATGTATGTACATTTATTCAAAGTAGGTGTTTTTTTAAATTAAAAAAACAAAACTGACCATAATAGGTGTTTTTATTTATTTAATTATAGCATAGCAATGATCTGTGAGATCAGAGCACTCAGCTCGGTACACGCTCCATTTGCTCGGAATAAAAAGACCGAGTGTATGGAGCAAAAAGCTAAGCGCAGCCAGATTCACTCTTTTGTTTTCCCAAAACCTTTCAACACGTTCAACACATCAAATTTTGCTGCAGGTTTTTGAATTTTTCGAGTTTTTGATTGGCTTTAGTTGTCAGGTGAAAATTAAAAGTCATTACTCAATTTTGGTGCTGTGAGCGCATATATTCATATCGCATCGTATGCCAGTGTATTGCTATATGTGTTTCAAAATTATATCGGTTAGCTCTGATCATAGGTAATGAGGTCGATGTTATTGCAACCGATCTTAGCAAAGCCTTTGACAAAATTTCCCATTCTTTGATCCTTTTCAAGTTGAATTCACTAGGATTTCTACCCATCTTCCTTTCATGGGTTCAGTCATACCTAAAATATCGGCAGTATAAAGTAATCTTTAGATCCTCTGAATTTGATCCTATCCTTGCAACTTCTGGCGTCCCGCAGGGAAGCCACCTTGCCCCACTGATTTTCATCTTGACTATCAACGACGTCGACTGTATAATAAAAGACTCTTTTATATCAGTTTACGCCGATGATAAGAAAATCTTTAGGTGTATAACATCCCCTGCCGACTCTATTCTACTACAAAATGACCTTAACCGATTTTCAACCTGGTGCCTTAAAAACTTTCTTGAGCTCAATGTTAACAAATGTCAAGCTATCACTTTCTCCCGTAAGCGCTTTCCACTCCCTCCTAGGACGTATTTTATCGACAATGTGCCAATCCCTTCGGTTGATTCAATGTGCGATCTAGGAATTATCTGCGATAGAGAATTGAAATTTCGTTCTCACATTGATAAATCCATCAAGAGAGCTAACTCCGAACTGGACTTTGTGAAACGATGGTCAAAGGAATTCTCCGACCCTTATGTCACTAAATCTCTCTATACCACATTTGTTAGGCCACTCCTCAAATATGCAAGTCAAGTCTGGTCACCTTATTACCTTAATCACTCTCAGCGAATTGAAGCTGTTCAACGTAGATTCCTTCGTTTTGCCCTCCGCGGCCTTCCCTGGTCTGATGCACATAACCTGCCTCCCTACCAACATCGTCTAAAGTTAATTAATATGGACTCCTTCGAATTTCGCCGCCGAGTGGCTGATATTGTCTTCACCCATCAGCTCTTAGCTGGCAATATCGATTGTCCAGCTCTTCTTCAAAAAATCTTCCTGCAAACAAATTCCATTAATCTCCGATCCATACCTCTGTTCCAAATCAAGTTTCACCGAACCAATTACGGTAGCAACGAACCTATAAACCGTATGCTACGTACCTCTAACCGCGTGCACAACCTATTCAACTTCCTTCTAACCAAAGACAGCCTCAAAACCTCCCTTTACCGTTCCTCGCACCCCTCCTAGCCATAATCTTAAGTTAGTGTAAGTTTTTAATGTTAATCTTTAAGTTAGTATGTAAGTTTTTGCTTGTATTAAGCTAATAAAGTGAAACAATCTCTTGGAGGCGGGAGGGGCCTTTCCCCCCCTCCCTATGGGCGTTTGTTGCTATGTATATACTATGCTCAGAGCCAACTCGGATCGCTCGAGCTCTGCTCCATGCTCTACTAGGAGCTAAAAAAGAAAAACGCATAATGACGTTTAATTTTGGGACACCCTGTACTGTACATAATTATTCATGATACAACTCAAGTAAATTTTTTTGTTGTATGTAGTGCTTCTTCTTTGTCAATTTAAAATCAAATTAAAATATAAAAAAAACATACATTGAAGCAAAATAAAAAAAAAGAGTTGATTGTTAAGCTTTTAATTATGTATTGTCCACACAATCACACCACGCCATATTGATTCTGCCATGGCTTCCAACTACAAAAAAAAAGAAAATTCTCATTAAAATGATAAAATAAATTAACGATATGTGTATCACAAAATAAAACAATAGCAGCACAGTCAGCGCCAGCCAGCAGCGCAGCGGTCTGATGATAAATAGTTGAATTTAATATTCCGATATTTTTTCCTTTGTACTCATCTTATATTTATGTCGTCCTCTTTCTGTGTCAACCATGTAATGTGTGTCAACGCAGCATTTAACTTTCGAACATTTTTTTGTTTATAATTTTCAACAATTAAATAAACGCAAATTCAGGACAGCACATTTATAATTTCATTCCAACTTCACATTCATGGCACAAAAGAACGATGAGGCGTGGGAGTGTCTGTAGTGAATAAATAGATTTACACGATACAAATGTATATAAATCGAGTAAGTCGACAGGACGTTAACACTCCAATAGATTTGAATATGCCTCTCTCTGCCAGATGCCATGATGTGGAAATTAATGATACACAAAATACGAGCGAAGATTGTGTGGTGGTTGTTCGTTGTGGTTTTGAAAAGGATACATTATTTTATGTCTTTAGTGCTAGAGTGCATTCAGGGTGCAATGCTTTGCAGTCCAGATCCACAGAGGCCATCAGAGGATATTGTGTGTGTGTGTGGTCTGGAATGAATAGAAGGACAAAAAGGAGCAAGTGAAGTAATCGTTTGACCTCATTCTAAACGTAAAGTGATAATAATTTTAATTGAAATGGGTATGTTGTTTCCAGCATAGAGAATAAAAATGACAAGAAAAATGTTTGACGAAGATGAATAGAGCTGTCTCGTGAATTGAAAGATTGAATTTTGACATAGACTTTTGAAAACTTTCAATTCTAAACCCTAGGACACAACATAATGAAATAATTTTTGAACGACCTTCTTGAGCATAATAAACCAACGACATAATTGATGAACATTTTTTGTCTCTAAAAGGCCATTTGTGCAGATGATTTGATCATTGGATCAAGATTTTAATCCATTGATTAATGTGGATTAAATGAAGTTCAGCCAAAGGCCAAGTATAGGAGCGGGGTTGAGCGTCACTAAGTGTACCACAAAAAAATTGTTGAATAATTTTTGACTCATATGAACATACAAAAAAAGTTAATAACCATTTTTAAGTTCCAAAAGCTTGGCAGTTTTTCAATAATAACTTTTTAATAAAAATGGTTGTGAAAAATAATGATGAATAAATTAACTAAAGTTCTAGAACTAAGATACAAAAATTCTACGAAAAACAACAGCTGGGAAATTTGCATACTGAGGGAAAAAATGAAATCAAAAATTAAATACGACCGTATTTGATCTAAAGTATTTTAAATGAAGTGGAGCATTTTCATATTAACGTTGAAACAATGTTAATTTGAATATGCGACGTAATTTTAAGAGATTCAACCTAGTTTCAAAGTAAAACGTGTTTATTTATACATTGAAATCAACATTTGTACATTTACATTCCGTTAAACGATGTTTTAAAGTGAAACATTATCATTTTTATATTTTTATATATTGAGATCCACATTTAAAGTGCGCTCAACCTTGATTCAAAGTGAAACATATTCATTTTTACATTGAAATCCACATTTTACATTGCGATCCACTTTTATGGCATTTAAAGTGTCATCATCGTAGTTTCAAAGTGTTGCATAGTCAAGTAAACCTCAATTTGTTTGTATTTGTAAGCTTAATATAAGGAATTTCGGGAGCGCGTTGTTGTTTTTCGAAGTAGCTCCCTTACATTTGTGAACAAATTAAACGCGCACTAAAAATTCACGTTCATATAATCGAAAAACAATATTTAATTACTTTTCTTATATTTATTACCATGAAATACTCATAGCATTAAAATTCGTCACAAATAAATGATTCACCACAAAAATGAATTGCGTCGAGCATGGATATACATTTGTCTTTGTCTTACATAAATTTAAACAAAGAAGCGTGGCGTGGGTAGCCATTTTGAATCAATACCTAACCAAGCGAAGTTCAATCTACGTTGATTCGAAGTAGATAAATGTTGTTTTAAAAGACGAATGAATTTGATTTAAACATATAAACGTAGTAAGACCTACTTCGTTTTTAAGTATGGAAACACTTTGAAATAAAGTCGCTCCACTTTGAATTAAGAATTTTCGGCGTTGGCGCCAAATCGTTCCGAAAAATATTAGAATCAAAGTTTTTTACTTTGATTTTACGTTGTTTTTTTCTGTGTGACGCATTACAACGTCTTCTCAAATGGCGGATGACGCGACGCATACATTTTGTGCTATAACTTTTAGATCTAGACTCTGTAAAAGGTAGTATACTTTCAAAAAACTTTTTTTTTTCGAATTAAATTGACGTTTTTGCAAATTGAACTCACCTTTTCCAAATAAAAACACCTTTATTTGCAAATAAAATTCACACAGTGGTGCGCTTTGTATGGGAGAGCGGAAAAAAATCTATAAAATCTGAACTATAAAACGGAGAAAAATGAAATTTCGCACACATATTTGGATTGCAGTAACACACATTTCTATAAAATTTTGCCTGGTCCGTAGCCAAGGGGGGCAAAGGGGGTATGACCCCCCCGTTGAAACAATGTATTTCATGGTTTAACTTTCTTCTTTAAAAAGGGTTGACCTATTTGATATTATTGATTGTCATCAAGTTCGATGACATTAAATTATTTTACATAAAATCTATTAACAAAGGTACATAGATACTGCTTTAGGTTCGGCAAACTAAATTATTGTTTGAACTATGAAAGGGAGAGCAATGAAAATTTGCACATATGTTAAGATTGGACTACCACACATTTCGACAAAATTTGATTTAAAAAAATTCAAAGGAAAAAAAGTTATTGACATTTTTCAGAATTGTAGGGTTTATTGACTTTTATAAAAAAAAATATTTAAAAAAATTTTTTTTTTAAGCTAAATAATTAAATACATTCATAACAATAGTATATATCAAATGTAGGAAATAAATAAATAAATAAATAAGTACAAATATATAATTAATTACTTAAATATTTCAAGAACTTATTCACTTAAAGGAAGATATTTTTTCTTGGCACAGGTCTCAAGTGTAAATAGATCAGATGATATCATGATCATGTTTCAGGTTATTGGTCATAAAATCAATAAATCTAACAACAACAACTTAAATATTGTTTGTTTTAATTTGGAGAAAAAACGAAACAGGTTTTAGAAAAAAACTCGTGTACAGGTAAAAAGTGTCCTTTTTTGTTATTACCTTTTCCTACCTGTTCGCCTGATAAAAACAGTTAGATTAAAATATTTAGGTAAGCAATTTTATAGGTATATATATATTTTTTTAAATAACACCATAAAAAATTATTTTATTACGACATATTTCTAAGAAAAATGAGTTGGAAATTGGAAAAATATTGAGGCATGAAAAAGAGATTGAGCTAAAAATTTAATATCTCACAGCTCCGTCTAGGCATTAATTTTATTTTATATTTTAAAGAAAGGTTTATATTTCTACTAAAAATAAAACCCTGGTTGGTCTTGGTCTAATTATTATCGCGCAAGAAATTATAACTTTTGTAACATTACCAAAGTCAAAATCATGTTTTTTTAAATCTGATTCAGTGAAACAAATTTGTTCATTACGTTCAAGATCGGGTCAGGACAGAATATACTGTAGCCATTTGTTGCGAGGCAAGAGGATATAGGAAGAGGAGTAGGTGTATTGGTGGTGTAGGAAAAAGGAAAAGGTAGGATATAAGGCAACGGATTGGAAAAGGAAGGGAATGGAATGCCAAGTTCCAAGGGACGCGGCCTGCTAGCGATGCTCGGCAGTTAGCTTGCCGGAATGGGGAGGATCTTTCCCCTAAAACTTGGCCCCACATCTCAACAAAACATTTATCAGGCCTGAAGAAAAGAGAAAGAAAAAAAAACTTTGTTGACCGCGGACGGACTGTAGCTTTCCAAAAATGGTAACCACAAGGCGTAGCTTAATGGAGCTAAGACTGTAGCTCAAGGGAAAGAACATTAAAATATTAATTCCAGTCCACTCGGCCCTAACCCAAAAAAAAAAATATTTTTTTTACATTTGGTTTTTTAGTATTTGTATTAGTCTAAGAGCTGGCAGCAGATTTTGGTGGTTAAAGGAAACCAAAAGATATGAATAGTATAAGTAGTCCAGCCGAAGGTAATAACGAATACCTACGTTCGTCTGTCAGCATGTAGTGGCCCCGTTACCACGTAGAAGTGCATCAAAAGTACAACTTTTCTGAAAATTGAAATCGGATGGGGAACAATTTCAAAAGTAATACAACTTGACCCCATCAACTCCCTGATTACAAAAATGGTTTTGACAGACGTCTAGTAGGCCCCAAAACCCAGACAGACGTCCCCGAAAATGCGTTTTTAGGCTTTTGGGAAACCAACTGAAATTGATCACAACTTTTTTTTTTTGCGTTTTTTTGTCAAAAAGGAAATCACTTGAAATGTATCACAAACGAAAGATCTTGACCATGACAGACGTCTAAGTGCCCCCAAAACCCCCGACAGACGCGATTAATGTCGCGGATTTTGTATTGAAATTTTTAGATAATTGATGTATGCCACCAAAATGTATCGCAATCGGAAGGTCTTGACTACCAAAGTATTAATGTATAAGAAAAAGGAGTTTATAGTGTCACCTAACAGCTGGAAAGTCGCGAAATAAACCGCGGATTTTTTATTTTATTTTTTTTAGTAAGGGGAATTTGAGGGAAACCACTTGAAATATATCCCAATCAAATGATCTTGACCCAAAAAAAATTAAAATGTAGGTGACAGACGTTTCAGTGGCCCCAAACAACTGACAGCCGCGATATAATTCGCGGATGTTATTATTTCTTTTTAAATTGTATATTAGCGGTAGCTTCTTCAAATGTTTACGATTTAAAAGGTTTTGACTCAAGAAAGTGAAGATATAAGTAACAGCCGTTTGAGTTACGCCAAACTGCTGAAAACCGCGATAAAAGTCGCTGATTTAATTACTTCTTTATCAATAAGATTACTTGTTTATCAATTAGATTACTTGTTTATCAATTAGATTATCAATAGAAATCTCTTGAAATGTATCTCAATTTATAGAGTTTGACTCCCTAAGGCAGAAAAACTGACAGACGTTTTAAATTACGCCAAACTATTGAAGTCCACGATATATTTCGCCTTCGAATATTAGTATTGTTTTTTCTTTCAATTTAAATGATGCCTACCATATTAAAAGGTTTTAACTAGCTGAAATAAAAATTTTGAAGGAACCACGTTTTGAACACACCAAACCATTCAAATAGGCGCTATAAGTGGCTTATATTCTTTTCTTTATGAAGAATCAAGATCATTTGATTCGGATACATTTCAAGTGGTTTCCCTCAAATTCCTCTCACTAAAAAAATAAAATAAAAAATCCGCGGTTTATTTCGCGACGTTCCAGCTGTTAGTTGACACTATAAACTCCTTTTTCATATACATTAATACTTTGGTAGTCAAGACCTTCCGATTGCGATACATTTGGGTGGCATACATCAATTATCTAAAAATTTCAATAAAAAATCCGCGACTTCAATCGCGTCTGTCGGGGGTTTTGGGGCCACTTATACGTCTGTCATGTACATATTCGCACTCAGGAGGTCAAGATCTTTCGTTTGTGATACATTTCAAGTGGTTTCCTTTTTGAAAAAAAACGCAAAAAAAAAACGCCTTTTCAGGGACGTCTGTCGCGTATATATTCACACTCAGGGAGTCCATGGCTAAAAGTTGTGATCAATTTCAGATGATTTCCCAAAAGCCTAAAAACGCGAACAAATTTGGGGCCACCTAGACGTCTTTCGAGACCATTTTTGTAGTCAGGGAGTTGATGGGGTCAAGTTGTATTACTTTTGAAATGGTTTCCCACCCGATTTCAATTTTCAGAAAAGTTGTACTTTTGATGCACTTTTACGTGGTAACGGGGCCACTTCATGCCGGACGAACGTATTCGTTAACACCTTCGGCAGAACTACTTATACTATTCATATCTTTTGGTTTCCTTTCACGACCAAAATCTGCTGCCAGCCTTCGGTATATATTTATTGTTTCTATCATTACAGCATGGTTTGTTTCGTTTAATTTTCTCTGTGGTCTCCAACAAGAAAACGAAATGCTTGCGAAACAACCGCGGAAAAATATTCATGGACAGTTTCACAAATTGCAAATAAATAAAACTAAATTTATCAAAAAAATCAAACAAAGCCATGCTGGTTATCAAAGAAACAAAAATAAAAATGCGAACAAACAGAAATGTAATTTTCTACACAAAATAAATGGGTTAATGGGAAAAAAGTGGAGACTTTTCAAAACAATCTGGTATAATCATAAATTTCGCCGGTCAAACAGCGTACGAAAAGCACAACGAAATTTTACGTTTATGATTTCGTCATTTCATTTTTGCGAATGTAATTTCCCGCACAAAATTAATAGTCCAGGCAATTAATTCTGTGGGAAAAAAAGTGGATACTTTTCAAAAAAATCTGGTATAATCATAAATTTCGCCGGTTGAACAGCGTATGAAAAGCACAACGAAATTTTACTTTTATGATTTCGTCATTTCATTTTGTATGGGATTTTTTTTGCATCAACAGCAGAGTACTAGAGGCTTCCGATAAACACATAGTTCAATTTGAGAAAATGTAAACAAAAATTAACCCACATTGTTTTATTTTTTTTTATGTTTTCATTTAGTTGTGTATATTTTTTTTAACCTTATAGCCATCTGTTTAAAAAAAAAGCGCGCGTGTAACTCAGTACTCGTGACAGAAGTGAAATTTCTTTGACGATCTAAAAATCTCGATATGTATAGGGATATTAAGCTTATATGCGTAAGACGCAGCTATGTGTTCCTTAGCAAAATGATCGATGTGTTGGGGTTGTAAACTCTAAAATTAAATAATAATGGTGAAAATTTAAAGTAAAAAAGGTGAAAATTTAAATCAGTTTATTTGAGTAGGTTTTCCGACTATTTCCGAAAATTCCTACACTTAAAATATCTGCAAAATCAAAAATTTGTATATGACAACTTTAATTTGGTTTTATGTATTTTGCAACCATATATAATTCAAATTTTTAGCGGACTCTCCTGATTTAATTCAATTTTTTGAAATTAGCCTATTTTGAGATAAAATTCTTAAAATTATTTATATCTCCATACCAGTAGGAGATAGATAAAAATCTTAAACTAGTAAGATTCTTAGAATTTTATTATCTATCCATTAAAAAAAATACAAAACTCTAGCATTCTAAATTAAGAAATTAGAAAAAAGACATAGAAGGACATTTTCCCTTTTATCTTATATAATATAGATTATCAAAAAATTCAAACTTATTGAACTACAAAATATATAAGCCTATCAATAAAAATGTTTACTTTTACTCTATCTCCCACCACTTAGCTAATCAATGATCTCAGCGTTGCACATGTGGCGTTACATTTTTTCGTTTCACAAAAATTCAACCTTGAAATTTCACTCTCAACGCGCCCAAAGGTGTTTCGCTGCAAAATCTTTTAATCTTGAAGATCAATTCGCAAAGCTTCCCTTTAAACTTTAGCTCCCACTTTTGTGTAGTTAAAGAAGGCTTATAGGAAGGTACACGTGGGATTTAACACCATTTTGATTCAACGGTTAAATTTTTCCAAAGGGTGTTTTCCTCCTAAATCTACTATCGAGAGCAATCACAAATATTAAACGTTGCCACGAATGTTCCCCTCGAGGTGGCAACCGTATGTGCGAGATATTTTCTAATATCCACTCAATTCAACCTAAAAAGATCACTCTCACTCATTTATTACACACTTCACAGTCACACTTGCTTAACATTTTTGTTTTCTTTCATCAACACACACTCTCGATCGCATGAGTCAAGTCCAGCAGATTTGTTGTTTTCAATTAAATGGGCCTCTCAAAGACGCAAACGATCGTTTTAACTCAGTTGAGTTCAACATTTCATCCGCAAATGTTGGATGTCGTCGTGTGTTGTCTTCGCAGTTCGCACATTGAATGAGTCACACTCATAAAATTTCTTTTACTCGTATACGTCAAATGTCAGATTTCGCTGTCAAATCTATTCAATTGCGGTAGCGGTTGTGAATCATAGAAGAAACCAAAAAAAACGTGTTTTTAAATTCACATTAAAGTGAAACGAATGAGAAAACACCAGTATTTTTATAAAAATAATAGAAAATAAATAAAACAAAAAGTGTGAGCACAAAGGGGGAGACAAAAAAAATCAACATACCTACCTACATAAATGCATGAAAATATTTCACAAAACAAACAGAGATAACATAGGGCTAAAAGTAAACGAAGGCAACACGAAAAGTTGTTTTGATTGCAAAATTATTTGTCTACTCATTTTATAGTACCTACCTAGATACAAAAAAAAAAAATAAATGCAAAAACATATCTATCTTTGAAAATAATTATAACAGTTTTATATTTTTGCTGAGAAAAAAAGATACAACCAGAGGCAAAATACTTGCGCATTAGAAACGATACGCTGTTAAAAAGCAAAACATAAAAACTATCCAAGAGAGGGCCAACATATTTATGGAGCTCTTTTGGATGACAGGAAACATTTGGGAACACCAACCCCCTCTTCAGTCAGATGCAAGTTGAATAAAGTTGAGATTTAAACAGATTCCTGTATTCCAAAGAGAGAGCAAACGATTTCTCTGGGTTTATTTACATTGAGTCTGGTACTGGTATCTGGTATTCTGGTGCATCAGTATTCGCTGCGTTATCTCTTCTAGCTTCACAACTCCGGCAGGCCCCACATCTCCAAATACCGAGTACTGCTATTCTGTATGTTTGTTTTTGACGTTTGCATCGGTCGTGTAGCTTATATTCGTGATACTTTTTGCAAAAGAAAGTCAAACATACCTTCAACCATTTTGTCAATTTGCGATTGAAATTTGTGTGCAATAATCTAACTGCGTTTTAACGTTTTGGTGAAGGTTTTCGACATAAGAGAAGGGCGTTTTTCTTTTGGATTTTTACATTGCGTTTGCGAAATTCCAAGGTGCGACAGGTCAATTATGACAGTTCTCAATGTGTAGTAGAAATTGGCGAAAATACGAATCTCACCATCATCTTGCTATCACTCGTCAGTCAGTAGTAGCCCCGACAGTATAACACTTTCAGAAATTGTTAAACTCGACATCTTTTATTTTTCTCTTTTGGATTCTACACGATAAATAGACACACTGAGTTTGTTGTTTTTTTGTAATAACAATTTTTTTTTTTTTCATAATATGGATACGTACATTTATGTTTTTTCTTAGTCTTTTGTTTTTGCTGTGAAATATTTTTGTGTGTTTAAAGTGTGTGCATAAAGGTGTAACGAGAAATAAAATGGTGACATTTTGTTTATTTTGTCAATTTCACCAATTTCTCAGATTTCACCTGTTTTGTGGTGAATATAGTAAATAATAATGTTTTTTATTTTGTTTTTTTTTAGTTGTTCGTTTTAAATTATTGTTCATCATAATCTTTGTAAATTAAAAATATCTATTTTTGCGCGAAACAAGAAAGATTTCTCCCATATCGCAGTGATATAGTTAAATACATGGAGAGAGGTGTGTTTTTCCTCCACATGTCAATGGATACATGAATGGGTGAAATCCTAGTGAGGTGAATACACAAAAAAAAAAAAAAATAATAATAAAAAGCGTATAATTTATAACGAAAGAGAAATGATGCGAAAAAGTATTTCTTCGAATAAATTTGCAAACATTTTAAATAAATAAATAAAAAAAAAATCAATTAAGTACCGACCTTACCAGAAATAATTGAAAATATACTTGTGTGTGACGTGACGCCCATCCTTCTACAAAACACATCTTTATTCATGCAAAAATGCAAATAATCATGAATATAGAAAGTTAATTTTTTATTTATTGAAAAAATTAGGTCAGGAAATCGTGAAATCAACAGTGTTTTCTTAAGAAATTAAAATTTATAAATAATTGTTATTGTCTCAGACTCGTGATTGCGGAGAGAGAAAAATTCAGTACCTACATAGCAAACCTAGTGTTTATGAGTGAAATTATTAATTCATCATCAGTGAGAAATTTTTGTTTAGCACCTAAACTTATAAAATTCTTGGGATTATTGATATAATTGGATATAAAATTAAATTTCAAGGTGAGTTATTTTATTGAATTTATGTTTTTTTAATAATTATTTTTATTTTGTATTAAAAAAGGTTCAATATAGGTATTTTCTTTTGATAGTTTTGGAAGTTTTTAAGTACCTAGAGCCTAGTTTGTATCAATAAGAAGTGAACTCAAAACCCATCGCCCATGTGAAATGCCATATAGCTACTTACTAAAAAGGTAGATACCTATTTCGTGTTCCGTCTTGAAAACAATATAAAACGGAAAATAAATTAGTTAAAGATCTCAAAAAAATGTCAATTGGGTACTTTCTTGCTATTCAATTTTAAATTGTTATTTTTCTTATGAAATAACAATGAAAATACAAAGGAACAAGATATTTTGAATATTCGGTGATAAGGTGATGATAACATAAGTTCGTGGGCTCAAGAAAAATTGACAAATAAAGTTTCTTTCGACAAACAATAATTTTTCGCTACCATTTGAGTTAGTTTGTACTACCTTTAGCTCAGGCGAAGTGCAGTTTTTATATATTTATGTAGGTACTGTACAAAGACACCTATTTAGTTTTACTTTTAACTGAGAAAAAAGTTTTCACACTTCAAATTTTGCTGAAAATTACAAACTTTGTGTTATAGTCCAGTGCATTTATAATCGGACCCAGCAGTTTGTACCACCCCCAAATTTTTTTTTGGTATTCGATAGAGAGTTGATCGAAGATGACAAATCTCAGTTTTCGCATACGCATTAACATTAACCGTTTTGCCGCCATCTTGGATTTTACTTTATTCTTAATAGGTATCTCGGTTTTTATAAGTCGTAGAAAAAAAATAATAAATAATTGTTAGACATAAAATGCGTAGAATAAAATTTCCTATTTTTATGTTTAAATTTTGTTCGTTATTGTTAATATTTAAAAAGTTAAAGACCAGCAAAAAAAATCAAGTATTTCCCTAAATTTAGGCAATTTTTAATCAAAAAATTGAAAAGACGACAAGTTTGTTGGGGTCAAAATTTTGAACAATTTTGTAATTTTTTTTTGTGTATTTCAATATATAAAAAAGTTATGACCATTTTTCTGTTTAAAAAAACACCAGAACTCATTTTTTTTTTAAATCTGAGATCTTGGCTGAAAATCTGGATTTAGGCTCGCTATAGTTAGATTTGCTCTTTGCTAAAACCGTTTTTAAGCACAAATTGAACGGCGTGAAGTTCGATAAACTAAGCTTTTTACATTAAAAAGTACACCTTAAATTAACTCCACTTGAGTAAAAGTGTAAACCAACGTGTACCGACTCAAATGGAGTTAATTTAAGGTGTACTTTTTGATGTAAAAAGCTTAATACCTTTTTTAAGATTTAAATTTTAGTTTTTCGCTTTTCTTATGCAAAACGGCTTTTCTAATTGGAACTCAGCAATTAATTTTTGCCAAGTAGGTACCGAATATTGGAAATTTATTTGGCTCAAATTAATTTCTCATGTGTATCATTTTGTTTTGGAGTCTTTTATATTTTACTGCACAATTAAAAACAAGTTCAAGGCGCGATTCAGTGAAGTTTTCTTACCCGACCAACTTTCTCCCGCGACTCATTCACAAGGGTTCATGCAACATGGATTTCTTTTTCTATGCTTCCTTACGTACTTACGCAACTGAAGCGCAACGAAAATGTTGATTCCGAAAAAATTTGTTTTCGTTTTGTCCAGCAGTACGCAGCAGCGAAAATGGAAAATCGTAGTAGATTACTAGACCCAAGTCTCCAATTTTTTGCTTAGACCCCTTTCACACAAGGAAACTGAGTTGCCGGAGATTTTTAGTTTGTTGGCGAGAAGCGCGTAAAAGGAAGACAACCTCCCCTCACACCCTTCTCGTCCACAAACTAGCCAGTTTCTGGCAACTCAGTTACCTTGTGTCAAAGCCGTCTTACAAAAATATTTTCCGTGGTCTTCAACGTCAACGTGGAAGTTGATGAACGTTTGACGTTTAAAATCACAATGCCTAAGATGCCTATCACAAAACTGTCAAAGATTTACCAACATTTTACTATGCATTTTGCTCGGAAATTGATTCATTGTGTACACGGCTTCAAGAAAATGGTCACAGATGAATTAAATACTTAGAATTTAGTTGTTAAAATAAAAGAAATAAGTTGATTGTTACGAATTGTCAAACTCTATTCGCCTTCCACGCGCGTTTAATCTCATAAGTCAAAATCACTCTAGTCTTTTGCTTTCTACGTCATTCGGGACAAATAAAAATTATTGCCATGATACTAACCTTACAGGGGGGGGGGGTCGAAAATCGCCTGAGTTTGATCCTGTAAAAAGGGTGTAGGCACTACCGTGCTCTTTGATTACCATGACTAACTAGTAAGAATCTTCTATTCTGAATGTGAAGTTCTTATTACTTAAAATAAGCTTCCTATCTGTAGTGTAGTGAATGGTCTTATTTCTGTTTGTGATTTAATGTACGCCGTTGTAATGTAGTCACCTATCTTCTTTTCAAGTTTTTTTTGAAATAGAAAATTCCTATTTATATTAATCATAAGTCGGCCCTTTTTCATAAAGTTCCAATATCTATTAAATAAAGAAGAATGCATCTGTTAACAAAAAAAAAAAGAAAACAGATTTTTGTTAGAATAGATGCTGGTTTTTGACTGTAGGTACATGCGCAGAAAAACAATCTAGTTTTCGATAAGGCACTTGAGACTTGAGAGTCTAACATAGATTCTTGCACGGCACTAGCAAGATTTAGCAAAGTCTAGCACACGGGCCTTGGCGATTATGAACCCTTTTGCCTCGGCAAAAAAATCTGGCTTATGTGGGACTTTATCCCGCGATCTTCTGAATGTCAGTCCAATGCGCTACCCACTACTGGGCTAATTCGCTATACAAAAATTCAATACCGAAAGTGAATAAGTTTCAATCCATATTGCATAACAAATTGCATGGTGCTTATAAAACTTTTGTTTCTGGTGTACAAGAGACATTCCTGATGGGGTTCCGAAACGTGTCAATCAACTTTTTTCTAGAGAGTGTTTGAAAAATTTTTAGGGCTGGTCACGAGACGAGAAAAGTCTCGGTCTCGTATGACGAGAACAAGACGAGACGAGACTGCCTTTTAAGCAACCGAGACGAGACTGTACATCTGGACCGAAATTTACAGAGAGTCTAATAAATTAAAAAATCAATTCTTAGTTAAATATTTATTTTCTTCTGCACATATACAAATTAAAATCGAAAATATTTTGATCCAATAATCAACAGCTTGTCCGGAAATCGTATTTATCGGAGACGAGACCGAGACGAGATTTAATTATACGAGACCGACACGAGACCGAGACGAGACTGAAAATTTTCGATTTTAACGAGACCGAGACGAGACTTACAAAAGTCTCGCAGAGTCTCGTCTCGTGGCCAGCCCTAAAATGTTCCTTGTCTAAATTTTTGGTACTGAAATCCAGCAAGGGCTTGTTAAGTATCTGACAAGTTTTCCTTGTCGATATTTACCCGACTGAAAACTTAGTAGGGCCTTGTCCAAACTAGACAGAAACTTGGCATTTTTCCAGCAGGGTACATATATGTGAAAAAACGTTAATTAAAACACCTTTAATTTGATCTTATCTTAGCAAGAACTCATATTTCTTAAAAAATCGATTAAAATGGCATTTTTTTATATCACGCTAGTAGATACGGCATTCTTTGTAAAGCCCTAAAATTTATTAACAATTTTTTAATAATTTCATAAAATCCATCTATCTATCTATTTATCTATCTATTAGAGTGCTGTTGCAATTTTAAGAATGAATTTCGTCTGGTTATTATTTCTTAATAATACAAAACTAAATAGGTAATACAAAACAACTGTTAAGATTTATTATTTTAAAAATTATTAAAGAAATTATTATAACACAACACTTCATCCTTCATCAGGAAGAGCTAACCCAATAAAATTTTCATATTAAAATATATTCGTTTACTTTGTTAATTACCTATCTCTTATTTGTAAGGGTTTCAATGATTTCATTTTAAACAAAATCGAGAGCTTTCATAGAACACAAATCAAGCAATTTCAGAGTGAATCATCATATCCTGAGAACAATAATTCATCTTATCACTAAAGAAACTATAATCGAAATAATAGAATTTTATATTATTTATGGAAAAGTAATTATGAATATGAATGAATTTCCTTTTGAAGCAAACCAAATCAAAGCAAAATCAACAAACTTCACACAATTTACGTCGCATTTTTAATTTTATTCCTTAACCAACAAAATATGAGCTAACCACTCAAACACTTGAAAGAGTGTTAGTTTTGTTCTTGAGTTTGTATGACCTTCACCGTATACCAAAACATTGATATTTTATTAGACTTGTTTCGATTTTTATTTTTTTTTTTGTATTAATTTTTTCTTATTACTTTTAACTGAAAACAAATATTGTGATTCTAGTAATTATTGTATTTACCCACAAAACAGGCAAGGATATAGATATACTCTCCATCATTCGCTTATACACTTGTGGAAACACTTGTTTGCAATTTGGTACCAACATTATGTATATGTAGATAAATATGTCTGTTTAGATCTCATGAGATATTCTACGCCACACAGTATGATTGTTAAATACATACTTATCTGTTGGTACGTGATACTGGCACGTTTTAACCATGAAAACAAGTTTTACTAAATTAAATATATTTTTGACTCTGAATAGCAATAAGAAGGAATTCTAATAGATTAATATTCATGGCAGGACAGCCATGGGTTAGTTTAGTACTCTAGCATAGAGACTATTTTTAAGTTTCTCCGCAAAATTTTGTTCTTATAACTGGTTTCTTGTTTCAATAACCAATAACATTTCTACATACGAATGAAAAGTGTTAAATGCTCAATTTGGTTGCATAAATTTGCTTTAAGAGCAAATAGAAGGTATACCTACCTAGATAATACGGGGGCAGATATTTAAAAAAACTCTTATTAAAACAATAATATATGTACATAGGCATAGTAGGGGTATTCAAGCAACGATGTAAAACACTACTAGATAAGTTTACCATTTGCGTAACTTTACCATTTGGTTAATAAACTGTCAAAAATTGTATGAGAAATGATTTACCCAAATTGGATAAAATTCACAACGAATTTGGTTGGGAAAACGATTTGATAAAATTAACCAAACGTCATTGGGAATTTTTGAATTAGGCGTGTTCAGAAATATGAAAACATGATATTTATGGTGTCTCAGAGAACTCTGGTTGTGTTCTGTAACTGTCGAATTGCGATTATATAGCGATAATAGTTGTAAACAAAAAACAAAAATCGGATATCTAGATTAACTTAACGATTAGGAAAGCTACTTTTCGTAAATTATTGAGGTAGAATTGTAAAGGGTCTCCCTAACCAATGCGAACCATTCGTTGTCGACGACGAAACTACATCAAACAAGTGTCGTCTTCGAATGATTTGCAATGCTTTACGAGATCCTTAATAGTCGAAAGCTGTTGGAAGCAGATATGTCATATCATAAACAAATGAAAAGATCCTTTCTGTTTCTAAACAATCAAAATTAGAATTGAGCCATAGTTCCCTCTTTCACTCTTTCTCTTTTTTTCTTTCCTTCCTCAAAAAATTTCGGTTTTACTTCCGTGAGCTGCACATGGGGGTGATCTTCATTTCCGAATGCAAAAGTTAACAAAAAATATGAGTTTTTGCATTCGCTCATTTTCGTCCGAACACTGCCTCGAGCGTGCGACTATTACAGATCCACTTTCAAATGCGACTTACGCTTAAAAAACCACTATTGTCGTGTATCTTTCGTTCACGACAAATTCACCGTGCTACAAACAATATATTGACTGTCGAGTAGCACAACCCGGGGTTATTTTTTTAAAATAGAGGTGGGACAAATTTTATTCTTTCACGACTAATTTATACGTAAAATTCACGAAAATTATTGGCACCTTCATTTTTTTTTGTGACTGTGAAGTCAGCATTTCCCAGGTTATTTTTTAAAAAAGAGTTGGCACAAAATTTTATCTTTCACGACAAATGCGCGACAATTATTTGCAATTTCATTTAAAAAAAAAATTTTTTTGAGGGAGAATTTTTAAAAAAACGGTCATGACAATTTTTTTTTGTCATGACAAATTCACAACACTTAGTCCAACTATTAGATTCTTAAAATTTTGAAGTGGTAATGCTAACGTGACAGACATTTGTTATAAGGTGTTACAAAATGCTTAAGCGTGTAGGTTGAGTCCTACTTTTAGTTTTTATTAAATCAAAAAATTCAAAACTGCTAGGTTAACTTGTTTTTATTGTTTTCTCGTAAAAATATTTACGCGTCATTGCTGAACATCGTCAATGTTTGTGCATATTTTCTTTTGTCTGATTTCTTCATTCGTAAAATTAAGATGATTGTATTAGATGAAAACCATATTAGATGAAAACGTTTTCTTTACCGTGTTTTATTCTTGCCATTGCAAATGTTCGCCAAAACAGCAATTATTTTGACGTAACAAAAAGTATATTTAGTTTTCAAAATAACCCGAAATCACATAAATGTAAAATTACTTTTTTCCGAAACAATGAATTAAAACTCAAGCACTTCGAGTTTTTTTTTTCAAAATTTGTTTAATCCATTCTTAAATGTTCGAAATTTGACCATTTTTGAAGTCGTAGAATCTTACAAAAGATGCGTTATACGCCAAAAAGTGTGCAACTATTTTCCCTAGGGAATATTAAAATCTACAAAATAAGTATAAAATATTTTCCGAAAAATTTGTCATTTAAGAGTAAAGAGCCAAAAACTGGTATTTTCGACTTTTGGTGTTTTTTTTTTAAATAATGATATCATACAAATGATGGCTTTTAGAAAAAAACTGTTAACGCATACTTATAAAATATTACATAACGTATACATTTTGTCAATATAATTTTTCGATTAATTTATTAAAATCGTTAATTACTAACGTGAAAACAAACTTATATTACTTACATAATACTTAATCTAAGTTTACTGTTCTAAACTGTTAAAGATCATAGTTTTGATTTTAATACATTTTATGTTATCATTTTATTAAGCTTACGGTTTACAAGATATATGCGAAAAAAAAACGGTTTTTTTGACAGTTGACACTAGCGAAGTAGCAATATCTTGGGACTTATGACTCGTATGGAAAAAAGTGTCATATTTTTTGAAGAGAATATTATAATATTCAAACTGAGCGTAAGATTGTTTTCGACAAGAGTAAAAATTAAAAAAAAAAACAGAAATTTTAACTTTTTGTCAAGCTTTAAAAAAAATTATTTCTTAAAAACTATTGGCCCAAAATTTTAAACATTGCTCGTTTAAGGAATAAAACCGGCTCTAGTTAACGTAGTTGTTTAGTTGTGAAACCTTGTGTTACTATTTTGTAATTTTAAACACGTTAAACAACTCATATAACTAAAGTGGACTCCGCAATGCAACGTAAGCAAATTAAGGTTGAACAGGCACAAATTTGACAGATGAAGACAAGAAACACAACAAAACAAAAAATTTTAAAATAAACAAACAAGCTTAGAACAAATAATTTTTATATAATTACATATGTCTGTGTGACTTATATAGATTTATGATTGTGTTTTGTTTGAATGTTTTTGTTCTTTATTTAGTGCAAAAGAAGTCTACTCGCATTATTCCTGATTTAAAAAAAAACTCAAGTGCATGGACAAAGTTGAGACATCTTTGTAGGTACCTATGTACGTGTATGTTGCTTGATGTGGCTGTGTGATTGATGTTTGTACTCATGTTTTCGCAGAAAAAGACAAACATTTAATGCCGCCGAGCTCTTTAAATTCTTTAATAAATACCTACTTTTCATCAGCACAAAAATTAAAAAAAAAAAATGCGGAATTAATTTTACCAATGAACGCTTTTTGTTATTATAAACTTATTTTCAAGTGGTAAAAAATACTTTAAGAAGTTAAACAAGCGATTTGCTGTTTTTAAAGTTAGAGGAGTGGTTTAACGTTAAACTATACTTCATGTCATTTAAAATTACGAAAGAGTCGACTCTCGCTTTAAAAAGAGTTTTTAGAGCCGACTCCCATTCTAAAAGAGATTTAGAGCTGGTTTTAATTGTTTAAAATGTTGTGCCATTGTTTTTAAGTAAAAAATAATAATGTTTTCTTGTAGGGATTCACATAATGTACAAACCTTGTCTTCAGATGTTTTCAAAAATTTGGACCGTTTAGGAGTTATACATGAAAAACACCATTTTCGACTTTTTACGTTTTTGAAATGTCGATATCTTCTAAACGGAGGGTCGTAAGAAAAAAATTGTCATTTGGTTTTTTTGGCGAATGACATAATCTACAAGTTTGGCATGATCACTTTTCGATAGCATTTACCGTTTACGAGTTTTATAGGAAAAACTCATAATTTCGACAATAAACCTTGGACAACTATTGACGCGCACACGATTTGGTAATGGAATTTCGCGACAGTATTTCTTATGCGTTAAAAAACCTTAACTTGGATTTTTTGGCAGAAAAAGTTTAATTTGCCTGGGCTATTATGTATATGTACCTACCTTATTTGACGTATAAAAACTATTTGCTTCCAAAAGTCAACCACTTAATCGTAAAATTCCAATGCAATAAATATAAAACTTGAGATTTATCACGATATTTTTTATCGCCATTAACCTGAAAAATATCAATATTCCAAACACCCGGCCCTATCCTAAAATCCTGGATACGCCACTGTTGTCAACCTTCATTTGGTTACAAAATCAATAATTTAAATTAGAATTAAATTAAAAAAATCAATTTGGTTTATTTACTCATATTTCCAATTTATTGTGGGCTGTATTTTATTATTTGTTTTTTTTTGTCTTTCAACTTTTTTAGTTCAATGTGGTCAAGGTCATTAATTTGCTTTTGTTTCTTTTTTTTTATTTAATTTTATTGATTTCCAGCAACAACATTCGAATTATTTTATTTTTTATTTAATTTGTACCTATACAAAAAAAAAAACAAGAAACTAAATCAAAAATGTACCCAAATAAATACAAACTTGTTGTTCAAGTCTCGCTCTATGCTGGATGGTCGGTGGTGGCGCTCCACACATTAAAAAAAAAACAACTGATAAGTTGATTGTCTTTTGATGAAGAAATTTTTAATTTTTGCTTTGCTAAGACTTTTTACAAAAAAAAAAAACAGAAACAGAAATAAAAATGGCGAAAATTAGCAAATAAATTGTATATGAAGTGCTGAGATGTTGTTTTTGCTCAAAAGCGATGATTTATGCAGGCAGACAATCGGCCATTGAGTACTGCACAGAGAGCATATATTCCACACACTAATTCCAGCTTTAGCGCTACCCAAACAGATACACAAAGTTTGAACTAAATATTTTGTCTAACTTTTTTCTATTTTTTTTTTTTTGCCAGCACGCAGGTACTTCGTGTGCGAGTATTTTTTTTTGTATTTCACGTCCATGAGATATTTCTATAATAATTTTTGTTAGCTCTCATTAAAGTTGGTCTTTGGTGCTAGTACTGCGGACGCGGAGCGGACTGGGGCTGCAAGTGATCTGGTATATTTAAGTATCGGAAAGGGCCAAATGTTATAGTTGGACAGATATTTATTTCGCACCATGTTGCAAAATCTTTTCAACAACTTGGTTTGTTTATTCTTGTATTTTTGCTTTACAAGTTTGTACTTGTACAGCAGGTTCATACAAACAGCGATTTGTATTTCGTATATTTGTTAATATATTTACATTTCTGCACCTACATGTGTATGTACATACTTTCAAATTTCTTGAAACAAGTTAGTGACCTTTCACAAGGTTATTTTTTTTGAATTTATACATACCTACTCTCAGAGTGTACACCAAAATGAGGTTGGCCATTTTGTTTAATTAATTTTATATGAAAATTCATTATTACTTAGCCTTTGATTGATATCAGATGGTCATTGAAAAGGTTTTAGGTTGCACTTAATTAAAAGTATTGTAAATCAACAAAAGATTAATACCTATATGAGTGATTCAAAATTGTTTTTGGATTGCATGTGACAGGTGTGTGATTAATAAAATTAAACAATTTTGACTCTGATCCAATTCTTTGAGAAATATAAAAAAAAAAACATCAAAAGGTGAGTTTATCAAAAGAGTAAACATAAAATCACATCAGATAAATAATAAATTATTAATGAGAATGTTAAGTGGGTTTTGTAAATATTTATATTCAAGAGTTCAAACAAAACACACAACAACGTCAAGGTGACTATAAGAAACAGCATGACTTGGTATTATCTATATTATTGAAATGAATTATAGCAACATAAAAAGTTTAAAACCAGATATATGTAAATTTGCACTACAAGATAAATTACTTGTAGTTTATTATAGGTACAATTTGTTTTTGTACCTATAGTCCAGTCAAAAAAAAACATTTAAATTGAATTAAATATAGTAATAAATTACTTTTTTGGCACTGTATGAGTTCTTTTCAGTTTCTATTATTCATCTATAAAAACATTTAACTAAAAAAATATACAGGCCTGGATTGCACGAACTTGTGAGCAAACACCTTGTATGTAGCCAGACATTGACGGTGTTGATATAGTAATGAATTAATAATATTTTTATATCATTAACGAGAAAATTATAAAAACATGTTAAAATAACAGTTTTTTTTTGATTTAATACAAAAAAAAAAAAAATGGAAAAAGTTGAAAATATATATAAAAAAAAAGAAGATATTTTTTCATTGATTTTATTTTTCTATACAAAAATACCATTTATATAAATTTTGAATGCAATGTTTTTAAACTATCTTAGAAGAACTGAAATGCAAAATATTGATAAAATTAGCCAAGCCAATGATGAGTTAGTCGGGTTATACCTAACCCTGACGCCACACGAGCCAGTTGGCTACATACATTGACTGTCAAATTCCTATACGTGAATATGCTGTAACGTAGGCGTCACGCAACTTTTAAGCAAGTTGATTTCAAAAACCTTACTGGCCACGTTCAGCTTTTACTAGGATATAGCTTATCTATGATTCTAAATACACATTCTTATTGAATTTGCTTTGGCATCGGACTTCGATTTTGTCTTACTTCAACGCGTTTACAAAAAATGACGTCGAATTCTGCATCAAGTCTGTCAAGTCAACACAAAATACTGCCAATGCGTTGACAGACTTTTCTGTCTTGTCAAAGTAACATGGATTGACATTGAAAAATTTTCGATTTTTTTTTAAATAATCTTTGAATTTAATTTGACAGTCTATGGCTTGACAAATCGGTAATGTTCCAAACGTCACCCGAAATACCAAAAACTCCCATTTTTCCAAAGCATATATAGGTACTCTTAAAAAACTAGGATTTTAAAGAGATTTTGTAATTCATCATAATCATAAAGATGTTTTAAATTTCTTGGTCCCTTCTCTAATTAAAAGTTATGACAGAAAGAATATTTAATTCCAAAAATTTCAACGAAATGCTATCTACATCGCTTTATGTACAAGTCTGAACTGTCTTCCCTACTGGCTTTCCAACTGCCTTCGAAAAAGGCAAGTCAGTTGACGAGCAAGTTGCTCAGGTTTGTATGTATGTGTTATCAAACAAATTTAAATGTATTGTAACTTGTAAGCCAGTACCTACTGGCTCGTGTGGCCTCAGGGTAAGCAAGTATACAAAAGGCAATTCAAATTTGTTGGTATGAAAAAATTACATATTTTGCTGAATATTGAAATATACCTTTTTTTAACGTTTTAAAGGAGCTGTCAAAAGTCTCCATCAAGCCGAGTGTCGGAAAAAAGTCCAAAATTAGTTTTTCGCATTAATGGTTTGTAGATTTTCACATTCTTCAAAAAAAGGTTGTGAACGTTTTTATCATTTAGAATGTATTGCGATTTCAAAATACACGAATCACGAATTGTCAAAAATATCAGGTTTTTGCATATAACTCTCTACCGGTAAATTCTATCGATTTGATTTAATATTTGTAGATTTTAAGATTTTCTACATAAAAGATTTTTCATATTTTTTTTTCTCTAATATCTATGCACAATTTCAAAACAGACAAAACACAAAATATAACCCAACTCCAGAAATGCGTTTCGCACAGGTATGGTAGTGGAATTATCAGTTAGAACTTAGAAGCTGTCATAAAAAATCTTTTATGAGTGGGGTCTGTTTCCCCGCATTTAAAAAAAAAAAAAATTCTTAGTTAAAAAAAAGTGTTCTTTGAATTTTTTTAATTTTTACCAATTCCTTATAACGTAATTATGTGTAAGAGAATAATTAGTCAGAAGTCTATGGGGCGTATTCATAGTCATTTTAGACCTGGGTCTAAGTTAAACATAGCTTTGGTTGAATTTTCGAACGTTGATTCTATTTTTTTGAGTTTATAATTTCAAAATATTTGCAGCTATTTGTGTAGTATACCAAGTTAATTATCTTATAAAAATATAAAACCAACAATTTGTAATTAAAATCGGTCTGTATTCATTGAGTCAAAATTGTCTTAAACTGTAGTTTAGTTAAACCTGGGTCTATCTGCGAATATGAATATGCCCCTTTATCTTTTTCCACTCCCAAGATATTTGAGACCAATGACATTGAACAGCTCTTTTTTAAATTGCTGTAGTAACGTTATGACGTTATTATCTCTTGGAATTTTTCTGGATGATTGAAAACTTTCATATATAACACCCATTTTTAAAGCTGGACAGAAACAAAAAATTGAAAATTATTCTTTCTGCTATACCAAAACTCTTCGAGCTCATTGTAAAACAGAAAATGTATTTTTATGCAAAGGAATTTATGTCTCTATGTCAGCATGGATTTGTGAGTAGTAGGTCAACAACTACAAATTTGTCGTTGTTTACCGAATATGTTTCCGATACCTTAGAATCAGGTTCTCAGGTTGACGTGATCTTCACAGATTTTCAGAAGGGATTTGATAGCCTTTGTATTAGGCAGCTTTTAAAAAAGGGAAAACTTTTGGATTTCACTCAACTCTTCTGCAGTGGATCTCCAGTATACAAATAGTAAAAATTTCAAACTGTTCATCGAAAATTATAAAGGTGTTATCTGGTGTTCCTCAAGGAAACCATCTTGGACCTTTGTTGTTTTTAGTTTATGTGAATGATTTACCGTTATTGTTGCAATATGCAACGGGTTTGTTATTTGCTGGTGATTTCAAACTTTTTTCTACAGTAAAATCCATAAATTTGTGTGATAATATGCAAAGCGATCTAATTAAACTTGTAGATTGGTGCAAACAAAATTTTCTTGTATTTAATACTAAAAAATGTAGTATTTTTTTCATTTTCTAGGTCAAGAACCTCTATTTTATATGACTATAATATTTCAAACACTGCATTGGAAAGACGATCTGAAGTGAAAGATGTTGCTGTAATTTTTACGAAAAGTTAAATTTTTCCCTGCATGTAGATTTTATCCTGGCAAAAGCAAACTCAATGCTAGGTTTCCTAAAAAGAAATTGCTTAGAGTTTTCTAATCCTTACGCAATTAAAGCAGTTTATATTTCTCCATTTGAAATTCGCTTCAGTAGTATGGGATCCGTTTTACACAGTTTCAAAAAATCGAATTGAATAAGTTCAATAATCTTTCAGTAGATTTTTGGTTAGACAATTAAAATGGAATTTGCCGGAAATGCCAACTTACTCCACCAGATTTGCCTTGATTAGTCTATCTACGCTGGGAAATCGACGCCTTGTAAATTGTGTGATGTTCGTTTTTGATATATTGTCTTACCATATAAAATGCCCTGTTTTGCTAAATCTTTTAAATATCTATATTCCAGGAAGAAATATTCGATCTAGACATTTGTTTTATATCCCCTTGCATATATAATTACAGTTGTAATGAACCCTTCACATGATGTATGAAATTATTTAATGAATTTAAATTTAATTTAGATATGTCTTGAATGAAATTTATTTAAATTACAATTAAGTGAAAATGTAAACATGAACTAAGTTTATATTAGTTTTAGGCAATCTACAAAAGGAAACTCGATAGATGAATGAATAAATAAATAAATAAAAATAAAATTCACCTGAGGTCGATACTCCTTCTCGAGATATGGTAGACGAAAAAAGTACCCCGAACGTACGTGCATACATCAGACATACACACATCCTGCTTAAAAAGACGTATTCTGATTCTAGAGACATCAAAATGTGGATATGTCGAAATTTTCAATGTGACAAACCGCACCAATTACAATAACTTCCAATGAAAAGTTAAAAATTCACCTTGAGGACCATTCTAAGCAGAGATCAGAAATAACTGTCAACCTTTATTTTTTATTGGTTTCACTTAGAGAGTTACTGTTTAAGCAAGATTTTGGTTTCGGGTTGAGATTTATTTAAAAAAAAAATAAATTTAGGTTATCGGTTGAGATTTATTTTTTATTTTCAAAAATATCTCTCAATGGTTGAGATTTTTACGAAAAAATTAATGCAAAAGGTCAACCTTTAACCTTTTTCGCTGAAAATAAATCAAAAATGGCTAAAGCAGAAAAATTTGGAATTTGCCGAGAACATGTTTATTTTTCAAAAACAAACACATATGAGCTTTTTGTCTTATTTTAGGTATTACGTTGTACTAATAATCGCTTAAAATAAAGTGCAAAGGCGAAAATGCCTATTCGACTGTGACTTGAGTTACTGGGACGCCAAGCACAACCAATGCAATTTCGAAAAAACCCAATAACCTGCATTTCCGCATTGCATCAGTGCCTACAAAATACTAACGGGCATTCTGATTGATAAAATTGCAGATGAGATTTATACTTTTCTCTCAGAGATAAATCTCACTGGTTGACCGTAACCTAAATAAAAACAAAATAAAGGTTGCTGTCAGACCTTGACCGATTTTTTTGTTTGTTGAGAATAAAGGTTATTGAGTGACCATTATTGAAAATGACAATAAATAACAGTTATTAAGGAACCTTTCAAAAGGTTGAGATTTATTTCTGATCTTTGATTCTAAGTCATAGAATGTTGAAAATTTGTATTTTTTTAATGTTAGAAATTATTAGATCAAAATATTAGTTATCAATTTGTTATTGGTGGTATTATTTGGTGGGTTAACATTAAGCCTCACAGGATTTGTATCCAATATGTTATCAATTATATCGAAAGCTTACAAAAAATCTGAGAAAAATGCTCAAACAAAAATTATCTCATTATAAACATAAAGATAATTTTAATGAAACCAAAGAGATTAATAGCCGTATTAATAAAAAACGCTTATTCCACCTGTATTCCATGAGCTTACAAAACCATGGAATAAGAGTTAGTCCATGGAATAAAAATTCCTATTAATAAAAACAAAACGAAAATCTACTACAATAAGTAGATCACGATACCAAACACACCTAATAATTCTGTCAAAGTTATTATGATTTTGTTTGACACGTCTGATTTTTATTCCTTCGCTAAACCACCATGTTCGGTGGTTTAACTTAGTAAACGTCACATAGAAGAAATTTTTTTTATTTAAATAACATTTTGTACTTAGTCCATGGAATAAGGTTAACCCTTCCCTATTCCACGTTTATAAATTTTGCTGTAAGTGTTAAAGCTCCTTTTATTATTTATTAAGTACAAAATTATTAAATTATAATGCCTAGCAAAAAAATTAAATAATGTAAAACCGTTCCAACGGAAATAGGTCACCTTTATTTCTTTGTTAGAAAATTGCACAGTGATGCATATAGTACGCAATTAAAAATAACGAATACATTATTCTTATCAACTTTTATATATCAATAAAATTCATGGAAAGATAAGACTATAAGATTAAATATTCAACTGTCAAACTTAAATATTTATTTTGATTATTGTCTACTAACACGCATACACTTGCGTAAGAATATTTAACAACAATATAATTTTTTCTAAGTGTGCAGAACAATAAATTAAACGAAGAACAAATAAATCATAACTCTCACTTGTTTACTTCTCAGATAAAAGAGTCTGAGCTGAGTGATGTTAGAGTTCACCAAATAGATGATAAAACCTTCTCAAATAAAAATACTTTTAACTTTATTGAAAAGAAAACACCAACAATCTTCTAAGA
This sequence comes from Melangyna quadrimaculata, assembly GCA_949320155.1. Lineage (NCBI taxonomy): Eukaryota > Metazoa > Arthropoda > Insecta > Diptera > Syrphidae > Melangyna > Melangyna quadrimaculata. The sequence continues at coordinate 22,691,377 of OX439485.1, forward strand.
GATTCTTTACATTGTAGTTTTCATTGTTATCTATAGTAGAAATTCAAATGTTTTATCCTGATTGAAAAGAGACGAGATGAGATGTGGTTGAAGTTTAAATCCATTAAACTAGTTTCATAGTAATTTGTTCATTTTAATGACACTGACTGAGTTAAACACAATAGACACCTAGATAATGTTATTAATTTATCTTGTATTTATTTATAAATGTATGCATGCATATTTTCAGTTGCAAGAATCTCAATTATTAAAATACTTGTTTTACTATGAAATAATGCTAAAATTTAATTGATTACCTTGGTGGAGGGCACAATAGATCTCAAGGTCGCAGTGCAATATCCCTCAAAATTATATTTAGTCAATTGATTACCTTAAACAATTAAAGAATAGATTTAATTAGTATAAATAAATTGTTTGACATTTATGAAAAGTTTGGACAGGTTAGTTTTCAGTAGGGAAAATCTAAACGAGAAATCTAGCTGGATTTCAGTACCAAAGATTTAGACGAGGGAAACTTTTCAAACCCTCGTTGGGCCGTCCCTAGTAAAAACTTATTGGACATGTTTCGGTACGTCTTTTTTATAATATTTCACGCTTAAAAGGCGTTATGACTACCGCCAAATGTTTTTAACACATAACGAGCCATTAGGTAAATAGTAGAGGATTTAGAAGGAGATACCGATGTACATTGGTTTTGAAAAAAAAACACCAAAAACAAAAAATTTACAAGCACCATGCAATTTCAGTATCTTACAACACTTTTTTCTCTATTTCCTTTGTCTTCTTTTTCATATCACAGTTTTTACTATGGGTGTGAGACATCTATGTACCTAAAAAGTAAGTAGAGTCAACTCCGCTTAACTGAAAACATCTGTTATCTGAGACAAGAAACTTATCCCGGAGCCTTTTTAAGAATTTTTCACACAAACTATTTCGCATAACTGAACTTCGCTTAATTGCAAACTGCGGATAATTGAAACGAAATGTTTGCCTCAAATGAACATTTTTCACTTATTTAACTTCGCATAAGTGAAACGACCGGTGAACGCTGCCATCAAATTTCAAATCAAACAAACCCTTTGAATTTGGAATGTCAAAATCGCATTTCTTGTAATTCCCTCTGGTGTCAGTCGTTTCTTTTAGATTTGTTAATTTTTTGGCTGATCCTTAAAAATTTTCGACAGATAACGTATGGCTGACGCAATATTTGTGATTAAAAATGTAATAAACCTAATATGTTGTTTGAATTGTTTCTTATAGAAATATAACTACATACACTCCAATTCACTCGTTTAAATACAGATTTTTTTTCAATAAACTTTTAACGATTTCTCTATAACCTTTTATAATAATGACAAATCTAATTATAGAATTTATTAAGTGTAATATGGGGATTAAGATTCAGGGAGAATTTCGAATCCTCCTAAAAAATTGTTAGTCTTATGGCTCTTTGAACAATTTTAGTCAAAAAATCGACCTTAGTTTTTGTGTCATTCATTTAAATACACCTTGAAAAACAACCAAGTAGCTCAGAAAATCGTTAAAAATAGTATGAAAAAAATCAAATAATCAACAGTTAAAGACATTTGCTCATGAATTTAACAATTTAGTCAAAAGGAAGTGTTCTAACCGAAAAGAAGAATGCTCAAATTCGAGAATATCAGGATAGCAGTCGATGTGAAGGTCACAACATCGGACTTAGTATGCAGCTACCTTCGATATAGGGAAAACGATGAAAAACCAACAAACCGCTAGTGAACATGGCCACGTCACCTCAAGAAAGACAATGCATACTCCGAAAAGTCTCAAATTCAACATTATCAGTTAGGAAAATTAATGGTAAAACTGTAGTTAAAGCCACCAAAAATGGTTTTTATCAGATTGTCCGGGAAGCCACACATTTTAATCGTCTGAAACTAAAAAAGATCCACCGAAATCAGAAAGGTACAGATCTCATACGTGAACTTTTAAAGTTGATTTAAACTTGGTATTAATACAAAATACGGTGTGAGAGATAATGGTATCAGGTGGTTCTTACTAAAAAAAAATAAGTTCAATTTGGATGGTCCCAGCGGGTATACCTTGTATTAACATGACATGAGAAAAGAAAAAATAGGCTTGGGTAGTAGACACAAGAAGGGAGGCCATTAAATGGTATGAGCCACAGTATGCTATTAATGCCCAGTTTAACTCAACTCTAAAAGCTCACGAAGCAGATCTGTTCCGGCCTGATTTCGGTGGATCTTTTTAAATTTTTAGATAGTTGAAATGTATGGCTTCCCGGACAATCTGACAAAAAGCATTTTTGGTGGCTTTAACTACAGTTTTACCATTGATTTTGCTGAATTTGAGACTTTTCGGAGTATGCATTGTCTTTCTTGAGGTGATGTGGCCATGTTCACTAGCGGTTTGTTGTTTTTTCATCGTTTTCCCTATATCGAAGGTAGCTGCATACTAAGTCCAATGTTGTGACCTTCACATCGACTGTTATCCTTTTGACGCTTCCTTTTGACAAAATTGTTAAATTCTACTTGGTTGTTTTTCAAGGTGTATTTAAACAAATGACACAAAAAATAAGGTCGATTTTTTGACTAAAATTGTTCAAAGAGCCATAAGACTAACAATTTTTTAGGAGGATTCAAAATTCTTCCTGAATCTTAATCCCCATATTACACTTTATAAATTCTATAATTTGATTTGTCATAATAACAAAAGGTTATAGAGAAATCGTAAAAAGTTTATTGAAAAAAAATCTGTATTTAAACGTGTGAATTGGAGCGTACATATGTATTTCGACACAAAACAAAAAATCATACTTATTTTTTTTATTTTTAGGCTTAATGAAATTTAATTTGTTTTGACAAAACTCCGCTTATTTGAAAAAAATTTTTAGTTATTCCAAGTTTGGTTAACTGAAAACTCCACTTAATTGAAACAAATGCTCTGCAATTATGGTGTTCCAGTTAAGTGGAGTCGACCGTACATAAAATACTGTTCTATTCTGTATGCATTTGTTATGCAATATGAAATAAAACATTTGAGTATGAAACTTATTCACTTTCGACATTGAATTTTTGTATAGCGAGTTAGCCCAGTGGATAGCTCATTGGACTGACAAGCTGTAGACCGCGGGATCAAGTCACAAATAAGCAAACTTATATTTTTTGTTTGCCTAACGAGACAACCCTTGCTATCCCCTTGCCAAATTCTATGTTAAACTCTCTAGTGCCTTGTCTAAAATTAAATTGTTTTCCTGCGCGGCATCTCACCTCTCAGGCTAAGACACTTCTCGTTTTTCAGAAAATATTTATTCTCAGCTACCTACTGTCAATCTTTAAATTGTAATTCAAGTCCCTCATTTACATATTTATCTGTGGATCTATTTCACTTTGGTAGCTTCTCGAATTTGAGTATTATAAAAAATTTGATACCAATCGATATTTGTTGACTACTTTTACTGGAAATCTTCAAAATCTTAAATGGTTATATTTTTATATGTTAGTTACATTATGTCAAATTTCTCCTCACATAAAAGACACATTTTGGTTGACTCTGATAACATTTTATAGCGTTTAGCCCATATCACCGTGAAATAAAAATGGCTTTGCCATCATGAGAGAGTAAAATACCTATCTAATGTGAAGACAGCATATCAAGTCGTGTATAATATGAGCAGGTATCTAATGTTGCACATAGATAAATCCACTTCTTCCAGTATAGTTAAAAAAAAATGTATCTACGCTCTATCAGTCAAGTGGAAAATGTGCAAAATAAGCAAATCGAGAGCAATTCAAACAGAAAGTGGCTCTGCTACAAAGTCTTACAACTCTACCAATATTGCTATTGGCAAACAGTTGTTTTTCTTTTTATTTATAAAGCCTCTCTATCGCTGAACGCTGACTCTTTGGCTCTAGGCTAAAGAACCTTGATGCCATTTTGTATCTTTATATTTTATTTTTATTTTTACTGACGAAACATTGTATTGTAGCAATATATGTAGGTATAATTTATGAAGTGTTGTATACCGATAGTGTTTCACAAAATTTACTTTGTATATACTTGCATATTATATAGATAAGTGTGTGCGGGCTATACCTATACGAGATTGCGTGCTTGGAATGCAATAGGTATACATACATATAATCGAAAAAAAACATATTGGTAGGTATATCGAGCTTCGGCTCTCTTTATCGATATTTATGGTTGGTGAAGTCTTAACTTTGTCATAAAAGTTCGAAGCTTTTATTTTTTGATTTTTTTTTTTTTTTTTTCAAATAAGTGTGAAATTATGGAAATGGTAGATTTGCATAGGTATAGTTAGTTATTTTTAGAAGTTAGGAAAACTACATACATAATTTGTGGAAGAATGAGAATAAAATTGTGCGTTTAAATAGAAGAGTTCACAAAGTTATTGGGATGATCCTTTAGGTATAACGGCTTTGTGATACTTATTTAGAGTGTATTAAAGTATTTGGGAATTGGATTGTTTGGGAAATATGTAGGTACCTATACCTATATGGACTTGAAGCATTGGTTTTCTTTTCAAAGTACTCGTAAATAAACGCGTAAATATACACTCCAGAACCTAGGTATAGGTATATAACCCTACACGTAGGGGAACATGGGGCGGAATGGGGTAGTTTTTACTTACATTATGTATATTGAAGAATACTTAAAATAAAGATATGTTTTAAAAAAATAATAGGAACCATTTCATTAAAAAAAACACAGTTTAACTTTTCCTGTTCCGCCCCATTATACTGGGCTGAACGAGACTTGTTGTATTCTTGCAAAACTTGCAAAATAGTGTTGTTTCGTCATCACTTTCGCGGCCTGCATAGGAATTATGGGCTCATTTTTTACATAAAATGCAGGGACACCACCTTGGTTAAATTGGAGTAAAAATACTTTGAACAAGGATATGCTTGCTTATTAAGAGAAGATGTCAACATTAACGGGCTATACATTATTCCACCCTACCCATTCTGTCCCAAGCCAATTGTTTGAGAATTCTTTGCCCAAGAATGTTCGCAGACTACTGACACATTTATATAGTTAAGCCTTGTACGCTGCTGATGCAAAACGAAAAATCCTATTCAAAAATTACACGACGAAATCATAAACGAAAAATTTCGTTGTGCTTTTCGTTCTGTAGTACGCTGTCCAACGAACGAAATTGATGTTTATACCAGATTGTTTTGACAAGTGTCCAATCTATTTTCACACTGAATTAATTGTCCGGAAAGTTAAATGTGTGCGGAAAAACGCCATTTGGGTTTGTTCGTATTTTTATTTGTTGTTACGATGGCTATTGTTTGATTTTTTCGCTAAATTTTGTTTTATTTATTTGCAATTTGTGAATCTCTCCATGAATATTTTTCGGCTGTGTTTTCGTAAGCATTTTGTGCTAAACAGAGGTGCAGCGTTTTTCATGCAGCGAAAAAAATTTACACAGGTGGGAGCAAATTCACTCAAAGTCTGCATGCAGCGCATCGTTGCACGATATCTCTATTTCTAAATTTGCTGCGCAACATCATTGCAGCCACAACAGCAAAGAAAAAATCTTAAATAATTGGTATTTGGCATTATTCATATTGACATATCACCTGTAGGGTTGTCAGATTGTGCGATTTATCGCCAAATGTGCGATTTGAAGTTTCATTTGGCGACACGAAAATCGGTTCGGCGATGTACCCCAAAAATGGAAATATTTTTAGTTTTTAGCGATTTAAATTTTTTGAATCGAGATTCTAATATTCTTCTCAAATGTTAACTTTAACCTTAAACCTTTTTCATCGATATTTGCACTGAAAGCACCCCAAAACTGAAATTCGATTTCACTTCTATCCCTAAAATAAATTATGTATAAATAAGTTTGTTGGTTAACCAAATCGAAGAATGATATGGATTAGCACATTGCAAAATTTGCGACGGTGATCTACGTTCGCTCAAAACTTACGTAGAACGGCATTCTGTAAGATCTAGCTATGTTTCAAAGGCTATGAAAAGGATCCCATTGATAAAATACTCTATACATACATAATGTAGGTACATCGAATATATTGAAGAGGACTAAGTACAAAAGAGTATTTTGTTAATTTTTAGGTTTTTATATAGAATTTTCATTTGGTTTTGTTTTGTTAACTAATTTTTTTTTAATATGATTTGTTTTGATATTAAAACTACAAATTTCGGAGTTTTTTTATTTTAAAATTTGGTGAAAATTTTGGAATTTGGCGATTTTTTCCACTTTTGCGCGAGTAACAAGCAACATATTGACAACGTAATAATAATAAATATGTTGTTGTTAAATCAACCGAACGTCAACAATACGTCACTTCTGTTCCTGCAACCTAAGCCAAACTTCATCTTCTCTTCGGCTATGCAAAACACACATAACGGCAAAAAGAGAGATGACACAATCCAGCATAGCAACATAAGTCAAGCTTCATCTTCTATACGGCTACGCAAAACACGTATGGCACTGTTACCGAGAGAGATGAAGCTTTCTTAAACAATAAAGCTCTAACCTTGCAGATCCAGCACCAAACCAGGCTTGTCTTATCTTTTCGGATTATCACCTTATCTTGCTTTTATCATCATTATCATCGGCAGTGATAGTACAGTCGTCACACTAATAGGTCATCACGCTCTTGACAAAATTAAAGTAGAATTCAAAATAAATTTATTTGTAAATAAAATTCTAAAAAAAAACCTTGTAAATATAAAAGAAACCTACTAATTATTTCATGAATATTTGAAATATATAACTAGCGCCACCTCTGCTGCATATACACCATCGTGGTGGATTCGAAGACTCGCCGGGCGGGTGCCATCGCCCCAAGCCATCTCAGCCGCTGTATTTTCAGCTTTTTGACCAGGTCAACGTCGCTGTATAGCCCGTATCGTAATTGAATCTTCTCCTTCACACTCCTTCGATACACACCGGACCGTAAATCACACGAAGAATCTTCCTCTCCAAGAAACAGCGGTTGGCAAGAGTAATTCTTCGTTTGATCTCTGCAGTGATATCGTTTTGCGAGGAAATACTGAGGTAGTAGGGCTGGCCACGAGACGAGAAAAATCTCAGTCTCGAGCTCGGTCTCGTCATGCGAGACGAGACGAAACTGGCTTATAAGAGACGAGACCGAGACGACACTGTATATTTGGACCGAAATTTACAGAGAGTCTAATAAATTGAAAAATCCAATTACAGTTAAACATTTATTTTCTTCTGCACGTATTCAAACTATAATCGAAAAAATTTCGTTCCAATAATCAACAAATTGGCCGGAAATCGTATTTTTCGGAGACGAGACCGAGACGAGACTTAACTATACGAGACCGACACGATACCGAGACGAGACTGAAAATTTTCGATTTTATCGAGACCGAGACGAGACTTACAAAAGTCTCGCATAGTCTCGTCTTGTGGCCAGCCCTACCAGGTAGACACTTTGTCTTGACAATTTCTGTCTATCCTGATATGTTGCGTTAATTTTACGTAAAGCTGACTGTAAATTGATTGATTTATGCTATGGCTTATTATTAAGTCCACTTAAATACTTAATTTTCTATCTATATGCCTGTAAGACCTCAGGTCTTTTAAATGCAATGCACGGCACTAGTTAGAAGGAATAGAAGGAAAGGAAATATTTCTGTTGGCACAGTGGGTTGAGAATTATGTTAATTATTAAATATTTAAGTTATCCCTAAATTTGCTTATCAGTAAGGCCCAAAGAATATTTTTTTCAGTGTATGCTGCCTTAAAAACTCATCAACTATTCAATATTGAAATAGAAAATCCAAATTTAATTTTTCTTCTGCATTTTGTGAATAACAAAAGTTACAACTCGGTCGCAAATACCTCTTGCTCTTACATACGATCACACTGGAAAAACATTCTTCTGGATTTTAAAGTAAAGAATAAGTTATGCGAGTTTACATCGTAAGCTCATACCCCCTTTCAGATATGGAAAACTCAGCCGTTCTATATTTACGTCCAAGAAACGATGACTGTTTGACTTACTTTCTTGTACAATTATTAGAAGAACAAGAGTATCTCCTGAATAATTATTTAATGCACCCTAACATATTTATAACTTAAGCAATTAGCTAGCTCCCATTTCATGCACCACAATATTCCATCAACAAAGTCAATATAGACTTGTACAAATCAATACTCAGACATCACCCACAACAAGCCAGAACTGGAATCAATTTAAAACGGGTGCGATAACCTTAAATGTATAGCTAGGTATAGTTATAGTAAAGGGAAAAGGCATGGGAATTTCAAAGGCTATCCCAGATCAAATACGAGTAGGTATAATAAGAGCTACAAGTCGGTAGACAAAACATTATAGGTAAAGCTTTTGGTTTCGAATGCATTCAATTGCATTAATTTCTTATGAGTGATTCATTTGGACTATATAAATATGTATAGTATATATGTAGTATATTTACGAGCAATAACCTTAATCAAGTCTCATTGTTCTCTTATATTGTAAACATTGATATAAATAATCGTAAAAGCTATTATATCGTAATATCGAAGTTGATTACCAACACATTTTAATTGTGCCATCAGTGATGTTTTATTGTGAAAACTAAACAACAAATGACTTAATACGACGCCGCCGACGTCTCATATTTTATTGATATAATTTGTTTAACAATATTTGTTGTATGTACATTGTACATGTACAGTACGTTGTACATGTACATTTAGGGATGTGTCTATTTTTATTTTGAGAATATAAATTTTGAGACGGAATGTTTCATTTATTGAATTTCAAGAAACTGAATGCGCCTTCATTCCAAATGTCCCTCAACTTAGCAGATCAAGGTCAGGAGAACAAAAAAAAATTTGATGGTTTTACAAGGTGCTTATTAAATGCTAATTAAGTACCCAACAATAAAATTAAGTGCTCCAGTACTTTTGGAAATAATGAATGTTCTGCTAACTTGATTTCAAGTTAGCAGACCGATTCTTAAAACATTTGGGGTGGTTCCTATATTAACGAGCTGCTTAGATGCGAAAAATTTGTTTTTTTTTTTACAAAAAAAAAATATTTTAATAATTTAAATAATAATAAAAAATAATATATTTTTAATATATTTTTTATTTCAACTTTTGTTGATCCGAATTTTTTTGGATTATTAAGTATTGGTCTAGTTCGAATTAATAACCCCATTTTCCGATGGATTTTGCGTGATCTGAGGTGTACAAAAATTGAAAAATTTTAAAATTATTTCTTTTCTCTTACATAACCTCCGATAGCCGAAAATCCTTCGAAAAATGGGGTACTTACTTCGAACTAGACGAATACTTAGATAATCAAAATAAATTCGGATAAAAAAAAGTTGAAGTAAAAAATATAATTTATTTTTAATTATTAAAATATTTTTATTTTGTAAAAAAATAAAACATTTTTTTTTTTGATTTTATAGGATCCATCCCAACTTGAAATCTAGTTAGCAGAACATTTATTTCATTATACTTGAGCACTTAATTTTATTGTTGGGTACTTAGGCCGTGTGTCAATTGCGTTAAAATTTTGGTTAAATTTGATCCCAGTTAAATTTGATCAGTTTTTATAGGGGTGAATAAAATTGAAGGGATTCGCTGTGTCAATTGCAATAAATGCAATTTTTTAAAACATACATTTCCCATGGACGTTCCTTGCATTAAGGAACCTATCCGAGTCGGTGGATACCTTGATTTGTTGTTGCAATAGCTTTTTTCAGAAGGAATTACAACACAAATCTATCCAAATCGCTTTGGATACGATCTTGAGCGCGGAAATTGCATTTTGTTGGTGGCAGTCATGAACCTAGTATACCTGGACTGCTAGTTGATCGTCATTCTTATTTGTTAAGCATGACACAGAAGACGTCATTTACAACTTTTGCTTTGCATTAGAATAATTTTGCGTTTGAGTGTGAATATGTTTTTTTATTAATTTTAGATATTCAAAATATTTGGAATAAGAATGTTGTCTTTCCTTATTCAATAAAATACTTGGGATGAACCATTATTGTCGATTTTTTATTTATTCCGAATAATTGGAATGGATTTTTCATTCCATCTGAAGCGCGGAGTCAAAAGAATATGAAGACAAAAAACTCAATGCTCATGCGGTCCTCCATCTAAGTACTAACCGCGCCCGAAGATGCTTGATTTCGGTGATCGGACGAGAACGTGTTTTTGTTTTTTTAAAACGATATTTTCCGTAACGTCTTTCGTTAATAGGCAATGAATCCTCTATTAAATTAAAAAAAAAACATAATTGTCGTTTGCTTTTGAGAGGCGAAAACGGAATCATCATCGTCCTTTTTATCGATAGCAACACGGGGAAGCATTTTATATTGCCGCCTTTCAAGGGATTAATTTTCTTCCTCTGCATCATCTTCGCTGCTCCAAAAAGATGAAGCCCAATTCTCCCAGAACTATGTAATTTGCACGAAACATTTTTATTATATTATTTCAATTAAAACAGAGCTCTATTTTAATTTAATTATTATTTATTTTAAGATTTTTTTCCTTTCGAAGTCAAATGCGAAAAGTTTACACAACTGAATGTCATGAATGAATGAGCAAAAATGATAAAAATTCCCAAGTTTACTCGGTAATAGCCTTTCAACACTAGCCCACTGTGTATTAATACATGTCAAATTGAAAGTGGGGAAGAATTCCACGCGACTGCCAAATTTGTTGCGAAGAAATGACTTTTCATATTTTGCTTCCCACACTTGCTTGTATTAATACATTACCTTAACCTAAAAAAAAGTGTGATAGAATGTCAAATCGTGTGGGATAGTATGTCGGGTTATGTAGGCTGGGCTGTCATATTTTGTTTCCACACTATTCTACACAGTTTGTTTATCACTTGTTTGATATGTATTAATACACAGTGGGCTAGTGTGGAAGGCCTTTAACTTCTACTATTTCGTTGATCAACTCTAGAGTTGAAAATAACAAGTTGAAAACGTCAATTTCGAGTGAACAGTCAAAATCTCAAGTTGACTGTAAAAATCGCAGTTATGTTCAACTTTGAGTGAATAAATTAGGCCTAAGTCGTTTTCAAATTGCCGCTAGTGTATCGATTTTTTTTTTAATAAACGGAACCAGCGTGATGTTGGCTCCTAGCAGTCCAGGTATAATAGGTCGATGGTGTAAGTAATTAGCAAGAAGCTTAATACAAACATCAAAATTTATCCACTAGTTCAGGCCGTGTGTCAATTGCGTTAAAATTTTGGTTAAATTTGACAGTCTAAAAAATATAAATTAATACAAATATAATGAAATTTGTTCCAATTTAATCATTTGCACGAACAATTTCTTGTTTATTCAATAAGTTGATTTAGTTTTGGCCAACACTATACATAGGTATTTTGTGTTAATAAGAATTCTCTTAAATGCAATTAATTGCTATCATATTTGTTGTTTTATTGCAAGTTATTCTAGAAGCAGCAAATTGCTGGAAAATCTTTGTGTTGCTTCCGTTCAAATAAATTTTTTGCTGGTGAAAAAAGTTTCCGGCAACATATCGCTATAGTTTGTTATCGTATTCCCATGTTATGTACAGACATATGTATGTAACACTATGCAACTGAAACAGGTGGTACAAATAATTACTACCTTTGACCCTGTTTAGATTGTGACTGCTCACTTCGTAGTGAGCAGTCACTGCGTGTCTACATTAAGCGTTTTTCTTTTTTAGCTCAGAAAAGAGTTCTGAACAGAGTCCGAGCATATCGAGCATGCTCTGAACATCCTCTGAACAAAGCGTGTTCTGGTTCTGAGCGCTCAGAATTATTTTTGAACACTAAACTGTCACTTTTTTTTCAATTTCACCTACCAAATGCTTGTGTTCAGCATTGAACTCGGTCTGCTCAGTTATTTTATTCTGAGCTCATAGAGTGCGCTCTGAACAAGCTCAGAACACGTTCAGAACTAAAAAAGAGTCACAAATTTGAAGCTCTGAACGTTCAGAGGTAAAAAAGAAACACAATTTTTTGTTTGACAGTTCAGGCTCTGCTCTGAACTAAAAAAGAAAAACGCCTATTATTGTAGTTTTCACTCCTGCGTATCTCTGAACTCTCATAGAATATATTGGAATTATGAAATAATTGGAACAAAATTCAACAATTTGGAAATGAAACATGACTGCTCACTACAATATTTCTGTTTTCTTCATGACTGCCACCTTCGTTTCCGCCTCACCGATTTCACCTACGTTCCTGCCGTCACTACGCACTAAGCAGTCACAATCTAAACAGGGTCTTTGTATATGAATACTATAGGAATCTCATCAGACGCGGCGACTACTCAGTCACGTAGTGTCGAAATCCACCAACTTCTCTCAGTTGATGAAACAAATTTAAAAGTCGAGATCTAGGTTTCTCACTCCCTTACAATATAACTAGACTTACTCTTTCTAAACATTAATGTCTACGCTGTCAAAATTATAAAACATGTTAAAAACACATGCGCCACCAGTCGTCAAAATCTAGCGTAAATAAAAACGACTCCATGATAATACTATAGTTTTCATATACAAAGTTACTACTAATTTCTCAAAACGTTTACATTTTTACAAACAAAGTTAAATGTTTTTTTTTGTTCTTTATCCAACTGAACAAAAAAATGATTACAACTATAAATTCCTCTCTTGTTTGTTATCGGTGCGTGTCGCGTTGGTCGTGGCGGCTATATTTGGTACCTACTTCTGCTTATTCAAAGAATTTTATTGAGAACGCAAAACAAAAGCAAAACACCAGTTATTCCAATTTCCAATAATGATAAAAATAAAAAAGTCGTATGTCTTTTTTTTTTTTTAGATACATGAGTTTTTTGACCTTTGGACTTTTCTTCCAATTCGCGCACAATATAAACGATTTTCTTTTATTTTGCCCATGCCCACTCATTATAAAATGATTTAATCATGTTTTCTTTTCTTCCGTTTGTTTTGTTTTATTTTGTTGGATCGATGTAATGTGTGTAAAGTGTTAAAAATAAATAAACAAAATAGGATTTGTTTTTGTGTCGACCGAAGGCGAGTGCAAGGTGAAACTTTTTCGCTGATCATTGAGAATATTAAAATAATATTTTTATAGCTTTATGAGTCACTTTCAGTAAACATACTTATGGCTTATCGCCAGATGTCGCGTTGATTTTTAGTAAACAGAACGCACACACATAAATAATTGTAATTGTGGCATAGCAATAAATTGTGGGATTTTATTTATTAATAATATAGTACAACGAAAGCACAAGGGCATTTTAATCATTTATTTATAACTTAAATATAAGTGGAACTGAGATCGATTAAAATTTGATTTGCAATGCGTTTGTTTTTATTTTATTATTTTTTAAGAACAGATGTCTTGATGTTTTGAAAACACATTCTGATTTATCTTAAAATTAGTTCCCAATAAAAAAAATGAATTCACCCCTGCGGTGCAAAGTTAAAACAGAAAAAAAAAGTAACCTTCATTTGTCATTATTAAATCGAAGTTTAATTAAATTTTAAAATGTTGGTAGGGGTTATCAATCACCAGAGCACTCTCTTACCCCAGTCAAAATAGACAAAAATCTCAAAACATAAACAAAATTCCGATATTGCTTTAACTTGGTAGGAACTTGGACTGACCATAACGAAGCAATGGCGAAAAGTCCCCGTCGATCCGACGCAACGGGAGCACAAGTGTTACGCATGGCCAAGTGTCCAAAAAATCAGTTTTTAGCAAATAACTTTTAACGATAAATACTATCGAAAAGTAGTTTGACTAAAGTTTGTAGATCATAAAATTCTATACAAAAAAAACTTACAAACTTTTTCCTACAACCAATGGTTAATAAAGTATAGCTTTAAAAAAAAAATACTGAAATGACGAAAGTATTGTTGTTTTTTTAGTATTTATAACTGTCGTAGGAAAAAAGTGTGTTAATCTTTTGTATAGAACATTTTATGGTCTACAAAACGTACCTAGACTTTTTTTCGATAGCATTGACGGTTTAACAGTTATTATCAAAAATACAATATTTTGGTAATTTTACGTTTTTTTTTTTTAAATAGCTGTACTTTCTAAATCAATTGAGGAGCGTTTTTGCAAAACTCAACAAGTCCATTTTGCCAAGTCTGCTATTACACCATGCATCTAGACGCGTGTAACTTTTCGAACATATGTAAGTGCAAAAGAGAAAACAAATTCGAAAAGATGAGACGGAAGAAAATCTGCCGTGTGTCGCGTGGGTAAAATATTCGTGCAACAAGAAAATTCGAAAAAGTTCGAAGAAGTTGCACGCGTCTAGATGCATGGTGTAATAGCACACTAATTTCTCAGGAGAAAGTAAAAACTCGAAGTACTTTGTTGAGTTTAGCAAAAACTCAGTTTGTTTTGTTGAGTTTTTCAAAAACGCTCAGATTTCAAATATTTTTTTTTTATTTTTTCTGTTCAAATTTTAAATTTTTTTATTTTACCATCTTGTGCGTCTGCGAAAGAAAAAAATTTATATATCCATATCTCATTTTCGGATTTTTGGCGTTTGTCGACTTTTGAAAAAAAGGTCCTCAATTGTAGTAGGAAAAAAAATGGGCACGACTAGATCGCATAAACTTGCTCTCGTAGCTAACAACTTGAACGTAGCTTAAAATTGACATTATTAAAAAAAGTTTTAAAAACAATTTAAAATATAAATTATTACTATAAATTTGTTTTTTTTTTAATAGCTAAAACAGATAGGGCTACAAAAAAGTATGCCATCTGATTTGTATAATAAATAGTTTTTTATGAAAATTTTTTTTTCAAAAATCGTTAGAGCGGTTTTTTTAAAAATTAATTTTTTATAAAGGGTCCGCCATCGAACGTTTTTTCAACTAGTGCTTATTTCGTGAATGGTAACACCCAGCTCATGTCTGATTTGACAGATAATTTGTTTTATTCTTCCGCTGAACGAATATGGTTGTGTATATGCTTGAACAACGCTGGAAAATATTGCGACATTACTTTGCCGATTTTGCCAAAAAAATCATCTTTTCAGATGAAGCTCATTTTGATCTTGGCGGGTATGAAAACAAGCAAAATTGTCGCATTTGGGGCACAGAAAACCCGCACGCATACATTGAAAAGCCGATACGCCCAAAACGAGTCACTGTTTGGTGCGGATTTTGGTCCAGAGTCATAATTGGGCCATTTTTCTTCAACTGAGGAAGGAGTGGCCGTTACAGTCAATGGCGATCGTTATTGGGCCATGTTGAACGAATTTTTGTTCACAAATTGTTCAAATTGAAGAGGAGGATATTGGCAACATTTGATTTCAATAGGACGGCGCTCCGTGCCACACAGCCGAAGCTACACTCGATGTTGATGATGCATTTTCAAAAAAAAAAAATGTTATTTGGCGGACCCTTTATATATAAATTCTTAAAAATTTTTTTAAATAAAAATTGGTATGCCAACTTTTAGCATTAAATAAAATACAATTTTTCACAAAATTAAAAAAATATTCATTGACCCGTTTTCAATATATTGAATTTTCAAAAAAAAGTTCAATATTTTTTTAACCCTTAAACTCTACCCTGGGGTCCAGCGCAATTGAAAAAATATATTTATTTGAATATTTTAAAAACTAAGTTACCAATGCCGGCGCCACTCAAGGTATTCTCATATTATCTTATTAGCCACCTAATCATCGGTAATTTTTTTTATTTTCGAGTGGTACAGTCGCAGAAATTTGAACTTCAGGGTCCCATAGACCCCAGGGTACGGTTAGTGCAAGTTTTTGAAGATTTTTAAAACGGACCAGAGAGATGGCCATTGGCTATATTTTATGGGATTTTGAAAATTGTGGGTGTTAATTCTTATTTTCTCCTGAAAATGGCGTCAAATCAAAAATAAATTAGACGAGAAACTTCCTCAAAAAATTTGCACTGGACCTCATAAAACCCCAAATGGAGGAGGTTCACTTGGCCAATTTTGCCTTCAAATCTCCAGGTATAGATTGGAGATATTTTGAAAATGAAACGACCATTGATTGAGTTAACTGTTGCTGTACAAAATAGATGCGCCATTTGTCCACGCGGAAAACACCGGAGGACGAAAATAAGGTGTGTTGCCGAAATCCTCTTTGTGGCGAACATAGCCGCTCTGTGTGCCAAACGTGACTGGACTCGAAACTTTAATACATATTTAATATTTTAACTTTCGTATGATCTCAGTAAATAATAGTTTGTATTAAAATGGGTTTTGATTTTTTGTGGAAGGCCAAAAACTGTTTGGCGTTTGTTTAAATTCGTGCACCTAGAAAATAAATACCCGTGGTGCACGAATTTAAACAAATTCCCCTAGAATAATAAAATGCACAGTATCTTTTTGCTGTGATTTTTATAAGAGTCGGTAAACATCGACCAAATTGTGTGTCTTAGTAGGGTATAACAGACTGACTGAAGAGCCCACTGTTATACCTTGGGCGAAACACAATTATTTCTGGAGTTGAGGTCACTTGTACTTTTTAATTGAATTTTATTCATTCACTCCACTTAAAACAGAAGTAATTTCAATATTTTAATATTTAAATTTCTTCATCTTCTTACCAAAATATTTATTTTAGTAATTTTAGTACCTCGTAATTTTTTTTTGGAAATCGTTAGAGCCGTTTTTGAAATAAATCAATTTTTGTATATTGGTTGTATGACAGGTACCGTTATTTTTTTAGCTAAAACAAATTTCAATTTTCCCTCTAGGGAATCACATAAGAACCTTAAGTCCAAAGTTTGAAGAAAATCGCTTCAGCCGTTTAGGCTGCAGGTCGAGGTACATACAGACAGACAGACGGACAGACAGACGGACCAGATAGACAGAATTGCGAGACCCACTTTTTTCGCGTTCTCTATAATCGTAATGTTAGGGCAAATTATTATCTCGATATTTTTTTTGCACGAATCCTTAACTTGCCCTATACTACGTATATCGCAAGTAAAAAGTGTGGGACTCTTTTTTGTAGACAATTTTGTGATCTACAAACTGTACTCAAACTACTTTTCGATAGTTGTGCTCCTGTGTCGGATCGGCGAGGACGTTACACCACTGCTTCGTAAGAGTCAGTGGAAGGTCCCCACCAAGTTTAAGCGTTATCGGAATTTTGTTCAGGGAAATGTTTATTTTGACTGGGGTATCAGTCTTACTAAGTTTTCTTCTCACATTTTCCATAAGGACTAGCCGCATGCCATCTTGGATATTGAATATTGAATCTCGTCAAATATTGGTTTTAGATAAAAAAAAATGTTGAAACAAAAATTGTTCAAACAATAATTTCAACAACTTTAAATAATTTATTTTTCGAATTTAGAATATTTAAAAAGATATAAGGTTTCAAAAACTTTAATTTTGGAAATTCTAACGATTTATGGCCAATTTCAATCAATGGTCAGTTAAACCACAGATAGTACTTTTTCTCCGAATAAAACAAAAGTTTGTTTCTGTTGCTATAGTATTTATTCCTGTGATTGTTTAAATGATGATTGAAAAATCGGCTCTTAATGAAGAAATTGTTAATCTGAAGCAAACATTGAAATTTTAAAAAATCTTTATTTAAATAGTTTTCTAATAATTTCTAGATTTTGTTAGAAGTTTTATGTTGCACAATCACAATTTTTGTGTAAACTTTTTTTTTTCTTTAAAGCCAATATTTAATTAACTTTTAAACTTTACAAATTTCAAGATTACTGACAATTCACAAATTTTAGTCTTGGAAAATTCCTTTAAGCAGAAAATGTTCATGTTATCTTTGTTCGTTTAAGAGTTATTGAAAAATGAAAAATACCTAAATTCACACGTCTTTTGGCACAATTTTAACACACCATTCGTTCAAGTATAATTAGTAATTGTTTATGAAATAGTTAGAAGTGCCTGTTTACTGGGTGCACTGTATAGAAATATCATTTAAACAATGTTTATTTCATAGTATACATATGTGAATTGTAGGTTTTTTTTGGGGAATATTTTTGATATTTTTAAGTGACATTAATTTTACTTATCTCCCTATTTATAGCCCTTAAGAACAAAATTTCACAAGTGGGTTCCTTGCACTAAGCCATGCCACCCCAAGGTGCCACGACTTTAAATTAAGTCGTAAAATTTATAGTTTTCGCCAGGAATTAACCAAACAACCGAACTCGAAAGGTTAATGATTTGGCATTGTAACCACCGAAAAGTCATTAAATTTCTGCCAAGCAGAACACAAAAAAAATTGATTACAAAATGATAAATCTACAAAACTGGTGTTAATGAAACTTAATTCACCCTCTGAATGTCAAGTGAAATCCTAGAAATACCTATGTACATACCTACACATATGTCATTTCCTACTAAGTAGTTCATTCACACCTTACTATATGGGAGGACATAGCATAACAAAACAAAAAAAAATCGACAAAAAACTAATTTAATTAGTATCAATCATTCAAAGCTGAGTCCAATTAGTTGTTCTTAATTTGTTTTGTTGCGGAACGAATTGCAATGAAGGTCGATTCATTGTTTTTATTTTGCTTAATGCTTACCCTCTGCTCCAGTGTATCAGTACCAGACGTTTTTTTTTTTTGTATATGCGTAAATGTTATAGAAAATTAATAGGGTGATAGAAATTTGTGTCAACAAATGAGAAATGTGTACGATTACGAGTACAGCAGATACATAGAAAAACATTGAAATTGAAAGTTCAGAAATCTAGGGGTATTCATTTTGTTTTTTTTATAATTACTTCGCTTTTGTTTTAGTTTGAATAACAAATACGTATCAACAAATATATTAGATTTTGTTTATATTTGCATTGATCATTGATGCACTATTGAACTCTTAATAAGCTTCATTTATTTTATTTAGATTAAAATTGTTATGTACAAAAATAAAGTGATTTTAACAAAATCAAACTTTTCTTATATATTCATGTTTACTAGTTGCTAAAGTATTGGGTTTAATTATTTCTCACTTAGGTGTTTCATAACTATTTTCTTAAATTTTTTTTTTAAGTGACACTGACAGCTGTTTTCCAATCGAAATCTTGACAGAAAGTCAATATCATATCAAATGAATCGCTTTACGCTTGAACAACGTTGGGAAATATTGAAAACTTATTTCCAAAGTGAGTGCTGTGTAGCACAAACAGAGCGTTTTAGTCGAAATGGAGCACCCACCGCACGCCTGCAATGTTAACACAATTTGGCGCATCTGGTGATCAGAAAACCGCACTTTGGTGCGGATTTGATGCGGATTGTGGAATGGTGGCCTCATTGGACCACTTTTCTTCGAAAATGAGGCTGGGAACAACGTTTCGGTCTTACATAGCCATATTTACCGACTATTTTTTTTGTTACTGAAATTGAAGATATTGATTTGGATGACCTCTGGTTCATGTGGGATGGTGCGCCATGCCACACAGCCCATGCCCAAATCGATCTTTGCACACAAAATTCCCAAATCGTGTTATCAGCCATCTTGGCGATGTCAATTGGCCGCCTCGAAGCTGCGATTTGACCCCTTTGGACTATTATTGTGGGGAGCCGCGAAGGACAGATGTTATGCCAACAATCCGGAAACGAGTCAAGCATCACTTAAGGCCAATATCATCCAAGCTATCCTTGAGCTACAGCCAGAAACCATCACAACAAGGTCTTGCAAAATTGAAGTGACAGAATCCGCTACTGCGAAGGCAGCCACTTGAACGACCTTGTGTTCCATAATTAATGCGAATATTTGCTCTTACTAATTAAGCCATAATACATGAGAAAATTTTGATTTTATTCATTTTATTGCATTTTTAAAAAAGAAACTTCTATTTGGCCTACCCTGTACTTCAAAATTGGAGTACATTAATAATTTTATGAAGGCACTTCATATCTTACTAAATGATACATGAACATATCTGATTTTCGATTCTAATTGGTGTGTTCAGGAAAACGAGATATCGGAAATAATTATTGTTTTCTTTTCAATGATAATTAAAACATTTTTGCATATTAATACTTGACCTTATACTTATAAGAATAATAACGTGCTAAGGGAGTGCAAATACTCGGCCATTAAAATTAATTGTCTGCCAAGCCCATCTCTGACCTTGGAAAGGGTTGTCTCCTTAACGCCGCGCCGGTGGTGGTGCCGGTAGAAATGTAAGTTAATTATAATGAACATGTGATAATTTTTACAGGCACCTTCATTTAATACATACATACATTAATTTTTATTTAGAAATTTATTGTTATAAAGTGATTAAAAATAAGAAAAGAAAAAAAACAAAAGCCAATAGATCAATTGAATTTATTTACATTTTATGTTCTTAATCAGAAGTCAAACAAAGCAGTGATTTAAGTTTTATGTAATTATATATATATATAGATTTATTTTATTACACAAATAACAAAGTCTCTGAAGTATGAAATATTAAGACAGCACGCAGGGACATATGATTGCAGTTATAAAACATGCTCTACAATGCAAGGGGGTAAGTGCGACGGCAATACTAGCTTTCTAGCTCCCCATCGTCATAAGCGATCAATAAAACATAAACTGTCAAAAATTTCACTGCACATCATGTGACGTTAATCCCGAATGCATTCGGGATTCAACCCCAAATTCTATACTTTTTACTTTGTCTATATGGCAAGTAATTGTTCCGTCCAGCTAGATCATAAGTTTTCATTTCTGTAATACTTTTCCCATGCTGGGTGCTTTGGAATTTTTTTCAATTTGGAGTATCAATGAATTTCATGTTCAAAGGCAATTTCAAAGCAGAATGCGCAGTTCTTCCACGTTTTAATAATATCGCAGTTATTCCGGACAATGTCAGAGCTGAGGAGATGTTTTCCACTTCATCCTAGTGCATCATCTAAGAAAAAGATTTCTCCAACCCCGTTGGATTTAATTTTTCGTAAATGCTTTTTTGCTCAAAGGTATAAGCTTAGCAACACTTGCCTCCACATAAGACAAAAGATCACCCATATTGTAATTTTCTTCCCGCGTAGTTCTCAATCGAAAGAAAAAGCAGCAGATTGATTCCATGTTAGTATTCTTGGGGATTGTAAAACCATAAAATTTGAAGAAAAAAAACCTTCTGCGTGTTTGGCCATTTTGAAAAAAAAAAGTGTTTAAAAGTGTTTACCCGATTTTCTCGAACCCTTTTTGTAGTAAATTAGTTATTTTTGTTTCCTTTTATAGGTTAAAGGGTTCTCTACAATTTTTGTCTTAAAAACTTTTGATAACTCCTTCCAATAAAAAGATATTGTACAAAAACCGTCAAACTTTCGATTTAAGAAATGGTTCTTATAGTTCATCTCATCCAATGTTCATCCGAACTAAAAATCACTTAACATACTTTTTATCGAACATTAAATTTCCAAATGTCTGTATATTTAGATTTCTTGTAAGTCCAAAAACATCTAAGATAGATTACGACAAAGCCTAAATTCATTTATTCATTCAGAAAATAATAATTCCGAGCATGCACAATGCTGTTTCATGTAATTCGGTCAATTAAAGTTCTTTATTCAAAAGTTTTATTTAGTACAATAAAAATAACTAAATTAACAATGTCGATGTGTTTGAATGAAACCAAAATGATTGGCTTGTAGGCCAACCCTCCGCTTTTTTACTGAAGAGCTTTATGGTACACAACATTTTTCGCTCTATTTTCAGGCGCAAACACGTACAAAGCGTTAGGTTTGCTGATACGTGAGCACGCCACATACAATTGACCATGTGAGAAACATGGGAATTCAAGATTGATGCCACAAACATCCAGCGATTGTCCTTGCGACTTATTGATTGTCATAGCAAAAGCGAGACGCACTGGAAATTGAAGGCGCTTTATTACGAATGGCAAATCGTTCGGAATAAGCGGAATCCGTGGAATTAGAACATCTAAGCCTATGAATTTCCCTCTTAAAATCGTGGATTGAATTAGATTTGATTTGATGCATTTCACAATCAAACGAGTTCCGTTATAAAGTTTTGAACCCACTTTCAATTCTAAATAGTGATGTGGTGGGGTGTAAAGCCCGGAACATCCAAAGAATTTAAAAATTCCGTGGGATAGTTGGTGGCTTCGTTTTCATCCATCACGGAGTCCACGAATTTGAATAAATGAAACTTACCGGCGATTTGATTTTGAATGACGAAATTCAAATGAATGACATCCTTGTTTTTCGCAGCCAAAATCGCACGTGACCTAAGCCAATCATGCGTTTAGAATAATTTTGAGCGATATTCGGGAAAACATTCGTGATAAGCTCACCCGGCGTTGTTGTAAAGTGGCAAAAATTCGGTGCAAATTCAATCAGTCCACTGGTATCAAGCCATTGCCCATCGCCAATAATTGCTTGGAGAACTCTGCAGTAAACTGGTCATAAAGCGACTCGCATGTTTGTTTTCAGTTGCATTTTCTTCACGTATTTCCATAAAGCCGATGCTTTCAGGCAAGCGTTCAATTTACCTGCCGGAGTTGATCTTGGAATGACAGGCAGTGTTTGACGCAACTTGCCTGACAGTAAAATCACTGCCCCACTGAAACGTCGTTGATCATTTTGTGCGATTCAGGGCTTCCAATGCGCGTTTGTGAGCCATTGTGCACACGCCCCAGATGATAATCCTTACATTTCTGCAATACGTTCGCCATCGCAGAGTTCTTTGAAATGTTGCACGATTAGTTTCTTCATTCACTTGCAAGTTCAATGGCAATTTCATTGCAGAATAAGCTGTTCGACTGCCTTCCAACAACGTAGCCGCTATCCCAGAAGAGGCGAGTGCTAAAGCAATCTCAGATCTTGAACGAATAGTAGACAAAATCAGTGAAATCAGGAATGTTTTTGCAGTTCCACTGGGTGCATCAAGGAAGAGAATTCCACCATTTCCGAGGATTTGCCTCCAGTGTCCTATATGCCCTTCATGGGCCCAATAAGAATTTATCAAGCCCTTAATCGTGAAAATCAAAGTAACCGTTCTCGAGCTATGCATTAAAAACTGGTTCCCTGTTTTCCAATTTTCCTGGAAATTTTCCGGGATTTTCCTCCAGTCTCCTATGTCCTTCCTTGAGCCAATACGAATCCATGAAGCCCTAAATCGTGAAAATCGAAGAAACTGTTCTTCAGATAATGCACTAAAAAGAGGATGATCCCTGATTTCCAAGAAAAATTTTCAGGATTTTCCTACAGTGACCTATGTTCTTCCTTGAACCAATACGAATTGATCAAGAACGATCCATTCTCGAGTTATACGTGCACACACGGACAACATTTCTCTTTTATACATATATACAATTATCTAGATTAATTTTTTAAATTTTTCTTCAAATTTTGAATTTAAAAAAGTAAATATAAAGTTGACGGAAAACTTACACACCTTTTTAGTATGGAATTTTTGCCCTTCCCTCAATAATTTGTATACAAAAATGTTGCCACATTTGTAAGCTAAATTTTGATATCTCAATTTTAAAAATCTGAAAAGAAGTAAGGACAGTAAAAAAAGCTGATTAGAAAAAAAAAAATATTTTTGAATCGGCTGTTTTCGTGTTAAAAACTCCTAACTTCATTTCTACTGCTCAACCAAAATTGGCTGATTAGCGATCTCCATGATTAGCAACTCATACTTTGGATGACAAAAAAAATTGATCTACAAACACATTCGACGACATCCCAGTTCCAACAATCATCGATTAACGATAATTTACTGTGAACAAAACTGGGCCTAAGGCGATTTAACAAGAACTTTGTATCTTTTCATTTCGATCAATATCTCTAGCTTTAAATAAATACTGACTTAAAAGAGAGACAAAACCACACTTCATTCTTTAAAAAAATGTACCTACCCTGAATGCTTTGATTAAATTAAGCTATTTTACCTATAAATAATCGATAAATATTTCAAAACTAATTGAAGTCCCAAGAAAACTCGTAAATAAGCTACCTACATTTCTTCTAAATTAAGTTAAATAAAATTACTTACTTCTAGACTAACAAGCATAGTCAATTAAAAAACATTCCTTCGAGGTAGGAAATTCTTTGAAATACTCTGAATATAAAACTCATTTTAATTATAATAATAAATACTATGTGTTGTCATATGGTATGTATGTATGGTAGTAGTCCGTAGCGTAATGGTTAGTGCGTTCAACTGTCACGCTGGAGGTCTGGGTTCGCTTCCCAGCCTCGTCCACCTTAAAACTAAAAAGTTTTTTTCAGGGCTACTGCCTCTTGCGAGGAATTGACAAATCCTCCAAGAGTGTCACTTGTCACGAATAAGTGCTTCTCGTCTAGCCGTTCGGATTCGGCATAAAGTTGAAGGTCCCTTCCATTCCTGTCGATAGGCGCACACAGGAATGGTTGCGAGTTGTTAGTCACTAGGCCCTGGTTCTTCATGAGCCGTTGTGCCACCCGATTTTTTTATGTCATATGGTATTTTATTGTTTTAAAGTGC
Source organism: Melangyna quadrimaculata (assembly GCA_949320155.1). Classification (NCBI taxonomy): domain Eukaryota; kingdom Metazoa; phylum Arthropoda; class Insecta; order Diptera; family Syrphidae; genus Melangyna; species Melangyna quadrimaculata. Next base: position 22,715,842 of record OX439485.1, read on the forward strand.
AACGAGTTACGAGTTCAAATGTTTCAACCCACATTAACCACAAAGGTTTTAGTTTTAGTTTTACTATTTGCATTAAGAATTCTCCTTATTTCTCAAAGCAGAGAGACAACCCATATAATCAAGCTCATTCTTTTTTTTTGTATTTCTAAGCGTGAAAAAAGAAAATTATTGTCTCCGAAAACGCAAAGTAAAACCTCCATGTTTTGTGTTTTGTATAAGTACGAGTATATTCATAAATCCAGGTTAATAGTTTTGTGCTTGTTTTATTTATAGTTTTCATTCATTACAATGAACATTTGCCATAAACAATGCTCCTAGTGCGAAACTTCATTTTTTTTTTTAAACGAATAACTATATAGCAGTGCTGTCGTAGCCAAATATAGCAGTATAATTAATAAACTAGAATTTAAAAAAAAATTGATAATCGTTGATTTCTTTTTTTTTTTATAAAATTCCTAAAACAATGTAGAATTTTGATAAAAATTGAATTTGTTTTTAATTAAATTATGAGTTTGAAAATGAATTTAAAAAAAAATATCTGCAAAGAAAATTTTATTTAAAAAGAAAATGAAAGAACGGATCTGTGAACATTAAAAAAAAGTGCTGCAATTTGTTTTTTAATATTTTAAACCTAAAGGGGAATAAGATAAGATTAAAATTAATATTAAGATAAGTTTTTTTTTTGTCGAACCAATAAGCTGTATTAAAACAACCATACTACAAAAGTAGTAGAAAGGTAGCAGGCACTAAATGCGGAAGCCCTGGTGCGAACTTAACCGAACCGACCGACAATGTAAAAGTTTCAAGATAAAAGTACAGGGTGTCCGCCGGGAAGGTATACTTCTTTGTTTTGCCGCCATTTTGGTAAACATTAGTCTTGGCATTTTAGATTTGGCAGTCGTGAAGTTGACACGTGGCAAAGTTATTATGGACAAATATTCGATAAACCAACGTGTTTTAATCGTTAAAACATTTTATCAAAATCAATCATCGATTACTGTGACGATGAGAAAGTTACGTGAAATTTTTTTGAATTTTTGAATAGATATGTGAATAAACAGAATAGTCGGTTCTGGGCAATGGAAAACCATCAAACTATTCATCAGTCACCTTTGCCTCCATTAAAAGTTATACCGAATCGCATCCCACCGCGACCAGACGTGTCGGAAGTTGAAAACTTTACCGCGGCCAATACCCCAACAAAAAATTAAACAAACAAAATAAAAAAAAAAAAAAAAAAATATTAAACCAACCTCTGTCCATTTTCCATCACCTTTATCAGTGTCAAATTTAAATAATAAATCCCTGCCTAATCAAAATCAATAGCCTATTAAAATAATAAAATACACAAAAAAAATTGCAATAAAAAGAAAGTGCCAGTGTCAGTGCCAGTGCTTGTGCTTGTGTACAAAAACAACAACAAAAGTGCACCATGCCCATTAACCTGATGCTCCACAAAACTAAAATCAGCAAGCGGTAAATTTTCCTAATCTCTCCTTCCCTCATCATTCACATTGCTTTCGGCTTAGTCATTACATATAATGTATGTAATTGATTGAGTCGAAGTAAATCAGACAAATTGCTGATATTGGTTTTGGGTTTCCAGGGGCGGATCAATACATACTACTAAGGCATAACACTGGTAGTGTTTTGTATTGTGAAGTTTTATTGGGGCCCAAACTCAATATCAGCATAGATAACTGTCTGATTTGGTTTTTAACGTTTGTTTTTTCGTAATGGTAGGTGAATTTAGGGTCGATATTAGCAACATTCGGGGGCTGAGAAAGAATTTCTGTGCTGTGTACGTACATACTGTAAAAAACAGGCCAGCAGTCTTGGCACTAAGTGAAACCCAGGTAGGTGAAAATTCTGATTACTCCGAATTTAGCCTACCTGGTTATAGCTTAGTGCCTTTATTTTTCCTACACCACGGTCTCGCAATATATGTACGTAATGATGTGGCTTATCAGCTTCAACCACAATATGGCCCTTGTTTAAATACAAACTTTAACTTCATGTGGTTAAAATTCACCGTCAATAAGCACATCATACATACATGTTTCATTTATCGTAGCCCAAGTTTGGATAGTAATTCGACTTCTAACGAATTCGATGCGCTGTCCGATTCAATCCTGAGAATTGTTTCCCATTATCCGCACAGTGAAATCGTTGTTACGGGCGATTTCAATGTACACAATTCTTCGTGGCTACGCTATTCTGGTCAGACAACACCCGAAGGAAAGTATGTCGAGATTTTTGCTGAGTTAAACCACCTGACTCAGCTTGTTGACGAGCCTACTCGGATTCCTGACGTTGCAGGTCAAATCGCCAACACTCTAGACTTGTTCCTTACCTCTGACCCGAATAAATACACTATTAGTGTATTATCTCCTCTAGGCTCATCAGACCATTGTGTCATATCTGCAAATTTCTCGTGCCACCAAATCACAGTTAAAGAAAAAATCCCAAAGAGAACCGTTTGGCAATACGAGAAAGCCAACTGGGACGGTCTCAATAATTTCTTCAAGAGCTTTAACTGGTCACTATGCTTCCTCGATAGTGATGTTGACGCCAGTGCAGATATGATTACAAACTTGATTCTCTGTGGAATGAGAAATTTTATCCCGAATAGGGTGAAATCTATCAAACCCAAAGAAAACTCATGGTTTGATTCGAGCTGTAAAGAGGTTATTAGGGTTAGAGAAGTAAGCTTCCGATGTTATAAAGCCAAGCCTACAGAGGAAAACCGGAAAAAGTTTCAACAAGCTAGAAAGACCTGTAACGTTCATATTCGAAGAACCAAATTTTTACATGATCAAAAATTACGACAAAAAATACTACAATGTCCCAAAGGTAGTAAAAATGTTTGGTCATTTGTAAAAAACATACGAAATACCACCTCGTCCTCGGTTCCAACGCTCGTCTTCAATAATACTCCTTTTGTCAGTTCGCAAGATAAAGCCAATTTGCTTGCAGCACAGTTTGCTGTTAATTCGATGCTGCCAGAAAGTGCTATGACTCCTCCTGTACTTGAGAGCGTAAATGATTTTATGGGACAAATCTTCTTTCGCACTCGTGCAGTTGCTAGAGTTCTAAAGGATCTCGATGTACACAAATCCGCTGGCCCGGATGGTATCCCTCCCATTGTTCTGAAGAGGTGTTCTTCAACGCTGGCAAAACCACTGCGTAAGCTTTTCCATCTGTCCTACTCTACTGGTCTCTATCCGAGTGGATGGAAAACAGCATTTGTCCAGCCTGTCCCTAAAAAAGGCGTATCTTCTTCACCCTCTAACTATCGGCCAATTGCACTTACGTCCCTTCTTTCCAAGGTCATGGAAACGCTGATTAATTTCCAGCTCAAGAAATATCTCGAGGAACGAAAGCTTCTTAATGACCGGCAGTACGGCTTTCGTAGCAATAGGTCCACTGGTGATCTGATGGTATATCTCACCGAACAGTGGAACAAATCTTTACATCGTTTTGGAGAAAGTAAGATTATTGCACTTGATATTTCAAAAGCGTTTGATAGAGTTTGGCACCAAGCTCTCTTATCGAAAATGCGCGCATTTGGTTTCGATGAACCTCTTCTTCGTTGGATTAGAAATTACCTTTCGGACCGTTCAATACAAGTCGTATTGGACGGTTTCAAGTCTGAAATCCACAAAATAAATGCTGGTGTGCCCCAGGGCTCCGTTTTGTCTCCGACTCTCTTCCTTATTTTTATAAATGATCTTTTGTCTGAAACTTCTAATCCATTAAACTGTTTTGCTGACGATAGTACCCTCAGTTTCTCATATTCGTTTACAGATTCTCATCCATGTCCTTCGGATGTGGAACTTGAACGGCAGCGTATGATAAGCTCATTAAATTCTGATCTCGACAGCATTGTCCAATGGGGAATCAAAAACCGCGTAGAATTTAATGCTTCTAAAACTCAATGTTGTCTCCTGTCGTTAAAGCGAAACCCACCCCCAATGCCGCTATCCATGAGCGGCACTTGCATCGAGGAAACCGAACAGCTCTCAGTTCTCGGTATGTGTGTCACAGACCACCTTTTGTGGAATGACCACATATTTGATGTCGCCAAAAACGCTGCTAAGTGTTTAGGTTTTCTCCGTAGATGCAAGAAGTTTTTTTCCCCTTCTGATCTGGCTGTGATCTACAAAGCCTTTATTCGTCCAAAACTTGAGTACAATTCTCATGTTTGGGCAGGAGCTCCAAGAACTCACTTGAGTTTGTTGGACAGAATTCAAAAGAGAGCTTTAAAAATGATAGGCGAAAGATCTATAACAGAAACAATTACATCTCTCGAACACCGCCGTAATGTTTCGTGTCTTTCTCTATTTTATCGCTATTATTATAATCAGTGTTCTAGTGAAATAGCCAGTTGCATTCCCCCCCTTAAAAAATTCAACCGTAATACTCGCGCTTCTAGGAATGCCCATCAGTTCACCCTCGAGCCCAACTTCGGACGTACTGTAATGTACAGAGATTCTTTCTTCAGTCGGACCACACGAATGTGGAATGCTTTACCTGACTCGACTTTCCCCTCCCATTTCGATGTGCAAACGTTCAAAACCAATGTGCATCGGTATCTCCTTCTAAATCCTCTCCTACTTACCTAATCGCTCGTGCTGTGTTAAAAACATTTTAAGGGTAGCCATAACCCCTTTTGCGCGCGTGGAATATAAAAAAAAAAAAAAAAAAAAAAAAAAACAGTCTGGTGTGGAATTTGGTCAGGAGGAATCATTGGACCTTACTTCTTTGAAAATGACAACTGCATGCTTTGGGCTTGATTAACATGTGGTATCAACAAGACGGTGCCACATCGCATACAGCCAGGATTAAGCCTTAACTACATAGGCCTACTTTTGTACAAAAGTACAAAAGTGAGAAATAAATATCTATTCTGAAGGCACCTGTTTGCAAAAAAACAATGGAAAATCGTACATGGTGGTCTAATTTACATGGCAGAACAATTTTCGTATGTTTTTTTGCAAGCACGTTTCTTTAGCGAGCATTTTAATTTTTCACTTTTGTACTTTTGTACAAAAGTAGGTCTATGTAGTTAAGGCTTTACAATGGAACAAGTTATTTCAAGAAATGGTGATGTTGATTGGCCTCCACGGTCGCCTGATTTGACTGCTCCGGACTTTTTTTTATGGGGATATCTGAAAAGCAAGGTTTATGCAATCAAACCAGAAACGATTGAGCAACTCAAACAATGATGATAAATCGTGCATGAAATTAATGAAATACCGTGTGAAATGTGTGAGAATGTAATGAAAAATGTGCTCAAAAGGGCTCGCATTTGTGAGACTAAAAGAGGCGGACATTAAATTGCCGACATTAAATAAAATATTTATCAATATAAGATCCATTCTCTCTTTTATAAACAAACAAAGTAGTATACCTTGCCGGCGGACACCCTGTACATTATTTTATGGGAAAATGAAGAAAAATACCCACAAAAGTTAAATTCTTGACTTTTAATGATTGAGGGTGAAATAAAATTAAACGACAAACCAACAGACGACGACAGTGATGTTGAAACAGAATTTAAAATAAAGCACTTAGTTTTCTCCTCATCCAAAAACCATTAAAATCATTTTCATTCTTTTAAAATATCTCAGTAGCACCCTACTTACCTATATAGACCAAAAACCCTCTCTAATTTAACATCAGCGTTAAAAACTTACTCTTGACCATAATTGTATGAAGAAAATAGTTTTTATTTTATTTTTTTGTTTTGTTGTTAAAATTTAAAGTTAATGTTGTGGTGATGGCTATATAGCTACTTAACTACTTATTTGATTCTGAAATTGAAATATAAATGAAAAGCTTTTTTTTTCTCATGGTGACTTTTGGTGAAGGTTAAAAGCAGCAGCAGCTGACATTTATGTTTTTATTTATTTAGCCCTTTAGATCTTAGCTGACTGGGTGTAAGTATGTTTGTATAAGTAGGTTGGTAGGTAGGTTGGTAGGTAGGTTGGTAGGTAGGTTGGTAGGTAGGTTGGTAGGTAGGTTGGTATGGGGTTAGAATTTATATGCTCGTAATTAGGTAGACGGAAGGGTATATAGGAAAATAACCAACAGGTTGAATTTATTATCTATTTGACATTCGGTTGATTACCTTGGGATTGTTTATGTTTTCATTTCAGAAGGTAGGTCCGTACATACATATATTTATAGATATATATGTACATTAATTTGTATGGCCTTTCAATAGTTTTGATTGTGTTAATATTTTAAGCTAGAAAAAAAGATTTTTATGCTAGTGTTACTAACATAAGGCTCCAAATTTAATGAAAAGAATTTTGATTTTGAAGGCTTTAAGGGAATATTCAAATTCAATAAATGGCCGAGTTTTTTTTAATACTCATTTATTACTCACTTTTAAATTTTAAAAGCAAAACAAAAACAAAACAAACACTGAGTAGTCTGATTTGTTTTTGCTTTGTGTTTAAAATAAAAAAAGTGAGTTATTAATGAGTATTAAAAAAACACGGCTTATTATGTTTATTTTTGAAAATAATTTTAAGTCGTCATACAAACAGAACAATAAATTAATAATCGTATTTTATTTGTCTCTTTTCAGGTAAATAAAAATTATATACATTTCAAAATGTCAAAGATTTACAAAACAAAATACACAAATTATAAGTAAGTATGAGATAGATTTAAATAAATAAATATAATTCGACAAATTGTTTGATCTTCAACACTTTCTGCGAATAGAATAGTTAAACAAACTTGTTCCTAGAATCAAAACTTACGGTATACCTTACACAAAAATATACGACATGGATAAATTATGTCCTCTATGCGTTTGTACAAAATAATTCAAAAGCTATGAAAGAATATATAATAAGAAATAAGATTTCATTAAAAATCTTAACAAGGTTTTCTAAATAAATATTCCTCTCTGTATGGAGGTATTAATTATTTAAGCCAATTATTTAAAAACAGACTATTGGCTAAACAAAATACCAACAATCAGGGTGTGTACTTAAAAAAAACATGGTTTCAAAGAATTAAGTGTCATATGCAATATTTCGATTTTGTAGGGATTTTGAGTGTAAGAATTTTTCGAATTAAAACATTTTTCAAAAGTTTCTTCTTGTAACATTTTGATTCTTAGCCTTTTAACGGGTGGTTTTAAAAATCTTAAAATTACACAACATTTAGATGGTATAGGTACATATTTTTGGTACAAATTTGAAATCGTCTTTTTTCAAAATATTTGAGTTGAAAAACATTTGTTAAGAATTTTTAATAGTTTTTTTTCCAGTTTTTATGCTCTAAAAAAAACTGTTTTTTGAATTTTTTTTAAATTACCAGTTGTTAACTATGTCGTTATATGTACAAAAAAAAATAGACTGGGTTCGGAATCATTTTTTGTTCTTGAAATATTTGAGACGAAAATTATTTTTCAACTGTTTTTCTTAGTTTAAAATCAAAGTGTCTGTTGATTTTTTTTTAGAATTTCATACTCTACAGCATATCCGAAGTATATTTTTATCCATGTATTAGTTTTTTTGTATAATCGCTTTCAAAATGGGGGAGGGGAAAGTGGGAGTATATCAAATCACTATATATTTGTCTTGGTATAATCTAAGCACATGGCACATGACCTTAGGGTAATTTTAAATGCCCAATCTTATGCAATCAAAATTTTTTCAATATAATTTCCCTAGAAAAAGTTATAACATTTTAATAAAATGATGACTAAATGTTCAGTGAAACGAGCATAACAATACCAAATTTCAATGCTATGGTGATTAAACTTGGCACACATGTCTCATTTGTCGTAAGAAATAAGAATCGAAAGAGTCCATACAAATATCTAGGCCAAAGGGTGCTTAGATTATACCAAAACAAATATATAGTGGTTTGATATACTCTAACTTTCCCCTCCCCCATTTTAAAAGCGATTATACAAAAAACTAATACATGGATAAAAATATACTTCGGATATGCTGTAGAGTATGAAATTCTACGTCGATACTCATCTTAAAACTTTATGAATATTCATTTTATAACCATTATTTTCTGACAAATAAAAACCCTTATTTGCCGAAGGTATTTTGTTCCCCCCGCTTGCAAGGGTGGGGGAGGGGTCAAAAAATGGACATATTCCTATGGCTTCAAGTATTCTTAATCCAACGAGATATTTCACGAAATCAACCGATGTCTGGTTCCCGATTTATAGTCTAATTTATGTGAAATTTCGTGTTAAAACATGGTCAGAAGGCAACCCTTATATCTCTCATTGTTGCCACCGTGGCAAGGCTTCTTAAAAGTAAACTTAGGATGTGGACTATTAGTATACCAACGCTCATCCCGTCAGAATGAGGTGCAAGGTTTGAACTAAAATATGGCCTTAAAGCCCTAACTAATACAACGATTTCGGTTTTATCAAGTTTTCTCGAAAACGGCCTTCGATTTTGATTAAACTTTCTACATATTATCTTTAGACCAGTTCTAATGATACTGCATACCAAGTTTTTGCCAAAAAATACGAATTATGGAAATAAAAATATGTTCTTTTTCTTAACTGCCTGTTTTTATTCTTATTAAGATATATTCCCTCATATCTCAGGGCTACTGCCTCTTGCGAGGAATTGACAAATCCTCCAAGAGTATCACTTGTCATGAATAAGTGCTTCTCGTCTAGCCGTTCGGATTCAGCATAAAATTGTAGGTCTCTTCCATTTCTGTCGAAAGGCGCACACAGGAATGGTTGCGAGTTGTTAGTCACTAGGCCCTGGTTCTTCATGAGCCGTTGTGCCACCCGATTTATTTATTTTTTTTTCCCTCATATCTCGTCGTTGGCTTGGTTGATTTTATCATTATTTTGGCATTCAGTACTTCAAGGGTATTTAACAAATATTGCATTTGAAATTTGTATTTTTTTATTTGTAAATTTTGTCCATGTTTTGGTTGTATTAAATCAAAAAAAAAAACAAAATTGATATTTTAAAATTTTGTTATTAATTTTGTACCGATATATTTATAGAATGAGGGCAGACAAATAACAAAGAAATTTTATCAATTCACTCCCTATCCAACACATATTTATCTAATGAGTCCATTGAACATTTATATTTATTAACTTTTAACTTGAAGCTTGAAACTACATTATAATTATGAACTTATTACAGATAGTTGAAACATATCTATGCCATGGGCTCATAGAATTCTTTATGTTGACTTTATTGATCATACTAAAAAATATATGTACTCATATAAGATTTTATTGTGTAATGAGAGCACAAAAAGTTATGTGGTATAAAATCAAAAAAAGCTATATTTAAACCTGGAACAAAGATTAATCAAATGCGTGAGAGCCTTTTTTTCAAACGTTTGCATTTTTCTACTATCATCATTTGCAGCTAATAAAATATATTTCCCTTGGACTTTGGGCTTGGCTTGTAGATTTTGACACTTAAGTTTACCTGCTGTTTTAAGTTTGTAAAACATTAGGTTTGTTCCCGTAATATTGATGCACGTGATATTTTCTGTTTGCAAGCAATAAGAAAATTCTAATACGCCTTCAATTTTATTTTATCTACATTAAATTAAAATGAGAACAAGTACAGTACATACTCGTTCGCAAATAATATAGTCTTTGGGTACCTTTTCGCTCTCGGGTCTGTATAAAAAGAAAACTCTAATTCCTTAACAATAATTCAGTTCTTAGCAACAAAGACTTATCTTTATATTTTTTAGGGCTGGCCACGAGAGGAGAAAAGTCTCGGTCTCGATCTCGGTCTCGCATGACGAGACCGAGACAAGACGAGACGAGACTGGCTTTTAAGCAACCGAGACGAGACTGCATATTTGGACCGAAATTTACAGAGAGTCTAATAAATTAAAAAATCCAATTTCAGTTAAATATATATTTTCTTCTGCACGCATTCAAACTATAATTTAAAATATTTGGTTCCAATAATCAACAAGTTGGCCGGAAAGCGTATTCTTCGGAGACGAGGCCGAGACGAGACTAAATTATACGAGACCGCCATGAATTCGAGACGAGACTGAAAATTTTCGATTTTAACGAGACCGAGGCGAGACTTACAAAAGTCTCGCATGGTCTCGTCTCGTGGCCAGCCCTAATAAGATTCCATAAAGAGCTAGTCACGGATTATAATATTTTTTTTGCTATCGGAATTTGCTAATTTATTTGGAAATATTTGAGAAATTCATTTAATTTGTTCAGGTTAAACGAGATAGGATTTAATTTTTATTTTAAAGCTAGGTACCATTAATCAACTATTGACAACTTCATTATAAGCTTTCAAGTACACTTAAAAAGAAAACACTAGTGCAGCATAATTTGATCTAATTTCACTATTGAATCGAATTGATTGCAAATTAAACTGAGTTTTTTTTTATATTGTTGTTGTAGCTTAAGTATTAAACTTTCATTCTACTTTCGTTTCCATTTAAAACCCTCAACGCTTTATTAGGCACAAGCATAATCACAAACTTCAAAAACTTTCTATGCCCCTTGTTATAGAAGAAAAATCACTTCAAAAGAAAATTGAAAAAATATAATGTACAAAAAATCCCTGCAACACGTCAAACTTTCCCAAATAAATAGAAAAAGTACTGAAGCGGAAAACGTCCGTCGGCGTCGTGTAGTTACATAGGTATAAATATTTTAACTTTATGGTGCCGCTTGTCGCCCTATATACAGAAGTAGTGGTAAAATATGTTACTTCCTGAGGCCGACGCCGACGGCAGACATACTGGAAATTGGGTTTTACTTCCATCATCTTTTTGGATTGCCGCTTTCGCACACATATAGATTGTATTGAAAGTCAATTGAACTTATCGAATGCGGCTATAAATAGGTCTACGTCATTTGCGTTCGTATTGTTGTTGTTGTCGTTATCTTCGCTTCGTCTCCACTATGTTACTTTTTAGTGTCATTTTGGCGCAATGCGTTTTTATGGTGAATATGGTAGCTGCTTTATATGCTTTAAACTTGTTTAACTAGTTTTCACTTCAATCCAACCCCAACCGAAAGCCACCTTAAATGCTGGTTTAAAATGTTGCAGAAGACGATAGCGGATTCGCATTTATGGTAGGTGAATAGTTTTTTTTTAGGAAAAATACCAAACTTTCTGAATACAAATTTATTGATATGAAAATTTACTTATTATCTTTCGTGGAGCCCCCTGTTGCTGAATTGGTTAGCTAAGTTTTCAAGAAAAGCTGAATTACCAGAAAGTGATGGCGCAGAATTTTGAACATCTTAATTTTAAGATTTTAGTATGACACTATTCATCATTTTTCTAATTTTAAAACAGTTTACTGACAATTCTTCATTTTTAACTATAGTAGATGTGTTTTATTACCTTTAATCGGGATCTGGATCTGGATTAACTCTTACACGTAATACAAAAAAAAATTGGGATCCTGCTTTCAATCTGGATCTATTCCAAGATCCAAGAATTAGTTTTAATTCTCAACACCAGGTGACCATTTTGATTTGTAAATGTTGTCAGCACTGTGAAGAAAAACAAGATCCAGATCCCAATAAAAGATAATAAAACACTTCAAATACTTTTTTCATTTTTATTTTTTCTTTACATGTCAAAATTGAAAACGTCAAAAAGCTCAGGAATACCATAATCGAAAAGCAACATTTTTGTGGGATCTGGATCGTTTTATTATCCCAATGGATCTTGATGGATAATAAAACGCGGCTAGTATCATAGTAAAACAGTTTCCTTCATAAGCTTAATAGCTGAACACGTCCAAAAGAGTGACAGCTCGTGCAAAATATTCACAAACATACCTCATTTTGACATTTAGAAATGTCAAAGTGCAATTATTTGACATTCAGTACGATGCTAAAAAATAAAATAGCCCTCTGGTGATTTTAAATGTAATAATTTCAAATTAGTAAAATTATTTTTGTATAACTTGCATATTGTACTAAAAATGTTTAAACAGTGTTTTTACCGTGCGTTGTATTGTTATCTTTGTTTTGTTTTATTGGAGTAGCCGATGTTTTGTTTTGTTTATTTTTTTTTTTTAACAACTTAATCTATTGGAGGAGGTTACTGCATGGGGAAAACCGGCTGGTTAATGCCACAGTTTAAAAATTTGAAGATCCGCTCCTGGATGCACATATAAGTCGAATTTTATTAAACAAATCGAATGGAGATAGTACACACGGGCCGCATAGAGAAAAACTTAACGTATTTGTGCTTAAGGTTTGTTTATATATATACATACTTAAATACATTTAGACATATAAAAATGAACATATACGGCAATGAACTCGACACGTCAATTAACGTTTATTGAACCAAATATTGAGTTCATGCGCATTGTGATTAAGCTGTTTGTTTTATTTTGTTTGTTGGTTTATATATCTTTATTTTTTTTAAATTAAATTAGTACTTCCTGAAACAAAATCATGTAGCAGTTTAACAAAAAGATAAATCAAATATCCATTTTCTTTATAATGATTTATAATAAAAAACCGTTTAAACAAAACAAAGGAATTGCATTGTTTTGTAAAGTAAAAAATATTGAAATAATTGAAGTTAAAAATAACTATGAGGTAAGAACTTAATTTTGTGAGATTTGAATTTCCTAACTTTAGTTTCATATCATATTTAAGTTTCCAATGAAAACCACTTCAAGACCAGATTATTTTGTTGGTTAAAGTTTAAGAGGGATTATATCTTCAAAAACAAATAATATACATATATGTATTAGTTCCGGGTAAAGCGGTGAATAAAATAAAAGAAATAAATAAATTTATTTAAATGATTTCCTAATAAACCAAATAAACGCAGTGTTAATGCACACATAATCTGAGGTATAAATAAAGGTACCTTTAGATAAAATAAACAAAATTACGTGTCAAAAACATTTGTTATAGTATCAATTTTGTGTTTTAAATGTTTATTCTGAATTTTACATAGATAGAATGCATTAAACGAAATTAGTAGAAATAACTGAAGTTAAAGGTATGTACCTACCTACCTAAATACTATATCGTCGGTTGGCAAGTAAAATTCATTAATGCCCAGTTTTTCAGTGCGAGATGATCCGTGTTTCGGAGGTTAACTAGAGTTAACCCTTTGTATTTGCTGCGTTAAATCGAGTTAAACTTTAAATTCGTCACCGCAAGGATGTGCCTTAATCCATTTAAATCGAAGAAATGATTTTCTTTTTCAAATTTACGGGTATTTGTTTGGAAATTTACGTATTTCAGTACTGTTTTGAATTTTAATATTCAACACGCTTTATTAATCAACCATTGAAAACCAGATGGTTTTGGATACAAAATATAATGTGAAGTTACTTCCTCTTAAAAATGATTAAAAGAAATATGCACAACTGGATCGCACGAACTTGCTCTCGTAGCTCACAACTAGAATGTAGCTAGACATTGAAGTTGTAGAGAAAGAGATGGTTTACTAAAATTCTTAATCGTATGAAAAATGATTTTTTTAATAAAATAAGTATTTTATTTTATTTAAAAAAGCATTTTTCATACGATTTTTTTTAAATCGCTACCAATGTCATTAAAAATTATAACGATACTTTACGATAATTAAGGGTTCCGAGGACTGCATTAACGCAACTATTTCGCGGTGCACTTAATTAACATTATCTTTCATGCCGAACCTATTAGGCCGATTTGATTCGGGTTTCAATATTTCATTTTGTAATTCCCTAAATGACTTGAGTCCACATTAATAGTAGAATTGGGCAACTTTTTATCTGTCAGTTTAGCGTTTCAAAACTACTCTGTTTTTAACAGCTGTTTTTAACAGCTGTTTTTGGCTTCAACGCTGTATAGCAACAAAAGTATAATACCACAAGGTTTTATATAAATGTCATCTTGTGGACAATTTTATAACAAACAAAATTTGTTTTGATGTTTTTTTTCCTAAGATGCATATTTCCAAAGTTATATAGGATAATAACAAAAAAAAAAAAATAATGCACTTTCTTGCACGTTTTGATTTTTCCTGCAAATAGCACACCTTTTTGAGGGGAAGCTATATGTTACATCCATATATGCTTCAATTTTATCCTAATGTGCTAAACAGATGTGCAACGTTTGTCATGCAGCGAAATTAATTTACACAGGTTCTTATGGGAGCAGATTCACTCAAGAGCTGCATGCAGCGCAGCGCTGCACGATGTCTCTATTCCTAAATTTGCTGCGCAGCATCATTGCAGCCACACCAGCAAAGAAAAAAATCTTAAATAATTGGTATTTGGCATTACTCATATTGACATAACCTGCCATTCTTTCAAAAAAAATTGTTTGTGTTGGTGATTTTTTTTTAAGAATTCATGAAGTTGGCGTTGCCATCCTGCTATCTTACAACGAAGAAAACCTTGTCCCAACACTATTGTGTCACATCGGCAACGCTGTGCTTTCATGTATTTGTTTGACATAAATATCCATCATGAATGTCAGAAACTATGCACATGTGTTTCGTGTGCAGCTCTGCATGCAGACTGGCTACACATCTGTTTTAGCCATAATTTGCCTAGACTAGATGTACTTATCAGTCATACCTACAAATTCTACTAGGTCAATTCAAAAGTAATTTTTCACTGTAGTACAGTAGTTGAAATAATACCGTATACTAGGTTTTAGTTAAAAAAAAATCGAATAGCGGAAATAAAGTTTACGGGTTGTTTGAGCAAATTGCCTTGTTTTTGTGGCATATTTCCGAAAATATCGTTATAACCTTGCGGTTGATTTTGTTATTACTTCACAATTCGGTACTTCTACGTTAGACACAAATTACTGCATTTAAAATTTGTATGAATATTTTTGTTTGCGAAAAAATTAAATCAAAGAAAAAAATCATTTCTTTTTTTATTTTTTGACTTCTTTGTACCTATTTAATCAGAAAATTTCAAATTGCAATTTCAACATGTTTTTTTTTATATTTACATTAACGATATAAAAATACTATCGAAGCATTACTATGCCGTCAATATCTAGCTATGTACATTCTAGTTCTTACCTATAAGAGCAATTTCGAGGCGATTCAGTCAGGTATATTTTTTTTAAGAGGAGGAGAATTGGAGGGATGTACTATGAAGAAGGAAATCGGATAGGTACGGGAAAAAATTTTATGTTTAAAATAATTAGGGTTTAAATGTTCTAAACTTGAAAAAAAAGTTCGAAAGTCGTCTACAAATTAATTCATGAAATGTTATTGCAGGTATCGACGCAAAATTTTATCCTCAACAACACATCCAAAGTCCCCAAAAATCGCCGAATTGGCTTTTTGTATAACCGCATGAGAGAGAAGGGAGGCGGGAGTTTGTCAAGCTGAAACATTTGTTGTAATACAATCTAATCATATGACCAGTACCGGATCTAGGATTTGGCTGTGGGGAGGGCTTGCAGTTTGGAGATCAATTTTGAGGCCTTAAGTAATAAAATTTGCTTGTCCCAAGATACATTTTATAATTTATAACAAATAATAGAGATCAGTTTAGGTTTAATGCAGGACCGTACTCAACTTCAGTCGAACTAAACTTCACGACAACGCGGCAAAACATTATTTTTTATGAAATTAAAGTTAACTAATTGCTAACTATTGCTAACAAATTGTTAACTAATTAAGCTAACCATTGCATTTAAAAGACCTGAGGTCTTACAGGCATATAGTTAAAATTATTAAAATTATTATTAAGCGGCAACTGAACTTCATACAAATTCATACGAATTCGTGTGAAGTGTAGTTCCGATGCAGTGCAGTTCCGGCGAGTGCGGTCTAACCTTTAAGGCTCAAGTATTTTTTTTCCCTTTCCTTTAATGATATCCGTTTTTTGTGTGCCTTTATATCCGCACCTGTTGCGCTTCAAAATGTTTTCAATACAAAGTACAATAACAATTATTCATAATTGCTGTAGCGGAGATAGAAGCAAATTCAAAGGCGCACAATAATTTTTAGCCATATATGCTTGAACCACGCGTACAAATTCGTTTATTTATATTATTTAAAAATTGATTAGGTACCTACATTATGGAGTTATATTTTTAAATTAGCTGTGGGTATGTTTTGAACTTCCCATTTTTGACAAGATTTAAAAACTGTTTTTAATTGGCTAGTTCAGAAAAATTATATTTAAGTGTTCTTACTGGCAAAAGCTCATATATGTGCTTTGACACGGTATTAGTCCTCTAAGATCTCATTTTTCCTGAATTATCCAAATCAAAGAGACACTATTTTGTTCAAACTGACACTTTACGACATAAGACAAAGCTGCTCTAAGAAATAAGCCGCGGCCCAATTCTGCCAGCGTGATAAGTTTTCGTGTATACGCTGCATACGCTTTATAGGTATTCATGCTAAAAAAATATGTCGACAAATTTGCACGTCACTCTAGAGTCTAGAGGGATTGCGAATATTCATTTGCTTTTGCATGATTTTCTGAGGGCGCACAGAGAAAACTCACGCTTTTGGAATTTGGCTCATTGACTAGAGAATTTCTATGTTTTGTATGTACAATTGCTTCGGACCTTTCATATTTTGAAAACGTAGCCCCGAAAATTTCTAAGCCCAGCCAAGGCCGTAAGTAACAATTCCTGTTGTATTAACACACTAAACTTGACATCCCGTTGTTCTACAATGGTTTAAGCCTCAAATGCGTTTCTTTCGGTAAATTAGCTTTGTTTTTAGTACATACAGTTGGGGCATTTGACACGTTAATGTAAAGCCCCGACCATTTTTATCTCTTTTTACTTATCTCTTCAAACCTTAGCCCCCAAAACTCTCTGGAATAAGGTTAGTTTTTAGGAAGTAAGTTGCTTAACCCTGGCTAGGTTTTTTGTCCAATATTCTCAGACCTTATTGCGCCAAAGCTGTTTTTTTTTTTTTTGTTCCAATCTTCTGCGTTTAATTTTTAGGGAAAGATTGTCGTTGCATTAAAAATATCCATATTCGTAGCCCCCAACTTGGTTATTGTCCAATTCGCTTCAGGCTTTAGCCCCAATCTTACGGCTTAGAAAAAAAATTACATAACATGCATTTAAATAGTTCAGCCCCAACCACGTTATTTTGTCCATCAAATTTCATATCTTAACAATATTTTAGACGGAATATAAAATTCTACAAGTTGTAATGTATTGCTTTCTATATTTCAAATTATTTTATGATTCGGCTGTGGGGGGGGGCTTTAGCCCCTATAGCCACCCCCTGGATCCGCTACTGCATATGACACCTGTTTTTAGGGTGCTTTTCAACGCTGATTCTAAAAAGACCAAAAGTGAAAAGATACATGTATCCTGTGGAAAGTAAATGTCATTTTTATGGAATGATCACTTCTTTTAAAGTTAAACAAGTAACATTACCCAAAACCTTTTTAAGATAATGTGATATTAATGAAATTTGGTATAAATGTTCCATTTTTCATGTTTACCAAGAATAAAAAGTGTCCCCGAAAATATCTGTGGTGCACGGGTGTTTTTTTGAGGGCGAGATGTTAGTGCACCAATATTACCATAACATCTATGAATAAGTTTTGACACTGATGAAATTTGCTAAAATTATTAAATGCGACATGGTTTCCAATTATCAAAAGAGTCCATTAAAATAACTTGATTCAAAGAGTTTTTTTTTTAGAGAGTTTATATTTGACCTGTCCTATACGGAGCAAAATGTTATGTCTTACGAAAAATTGTATTTTCGTATAATCGAGATAGTACATATGGAATTATATGATTTAAAGGTAGTTTTTAACGCCAAATCTAATAAAAGATAAACAAATATGATACAAGCAACCTAAAAAAAGTTAGATTAATTTTCAAGCAAAAATACTTTTTTTTTCGTTAAGCAGGTCAAACATTACACCCTCAAAAACACCCTTGGACCTTAGATATTTGTATGGACTCTTTTGATCCTTGGGTGCCAATATAAATTTAATATTTTAAACAAGTTTCAAAAGTGAACGAATTTGTTGACGGATGTTATGGTAATAATCACATCTCTCCGTCAAAAAAAAAACACCCTTTAACCACAGACATTTTTGGGGACTCTTCTGATTCTTGTTAAACATGCCCAATGAAACATTTATACCAAATTTCATTAAAATCCCATAATTTTTAAATGGTTTTGGGTAATGTATTACTTGTTGTACTTTAAAAAAAGTGATCTTTTCAGTTTTGGTCTCTTTAGAATCAGCGTTGAAAAGCACCCTAAAAACAAGTGTCATATGATTAGATTGTATTACAACAAATTTTTTAGCTTGACAAACTCCCGCCTCCCTCCCTCTCCACCTCTTAAAATGCGTCTATACAAAAAGTCAATTCGGGGATTTTGGGGGACTTTGGATATGTTGTTGAGGATAAAATTCTGCGTCATTACCAGCAATAAAATTTCATGAATTATTTTGTCCCCCGTTGGCCATATTAAATCTCCTATATATCGTTCCTAGACTTAATGAACAAAAAACATAAAAAGATAGGTAAGGACCGTTCACCTGAGAGCGACCAACGACCGACGAAAGAACAAACAAATGTGAATTAAAAATTGATAAACCTTAATATTTCACAAAATCTAGTCAAAATGGTAGACTTCGATTTAAGATTAATTTTAAAATTATAAAATCTGAATTTGTATTTGCTTAAATATGAGAAATTTGAGAAAAGAAATTGGTCGTAACGAAATGTGGCTATTCGCGACGAACAAATTGTTTTCTAAAAATCCTCTTGTTTTAGCAATTAAAATGAAAACTTTAGTATGTTGAAATAATCCTTGATTATATTTCTTCCATTTTGTCTAGATTTTGTAAATAATTTAGGTTTATTAATGTTTTAAATCCCATTTGTTCATTCATTCGTCGGTCGTTGGTCGCTCTCATGTGGATAGTCTTTAACTACATACTTTTTTTGTAACTTTTTTTTTGTTGCAAAATTGAGTGTTTTGACATAATATTGTTTAATATTATTTAATATCTTATCTAAAGTAAACTTTTAAAAATAGAACACCACTCACCATACGATTATTTCCTGGTTTTGACCCAACCTTCACATCCTTGGCTTTTGTCACCTTATTATGTATACATCATTATAGTTACGTGTTTTTTTCGAATGCTATTCAAGTGCAAGCGTACCTTTGAAACTAAAAATGTTGTATTATTTTTCTTTCTAATTAGTGAAAATAACAAAATTCAACTGTACCTTACCTATACCAAACCTAAACAAACAAATACACAGACATACGTATATGTTAAGTACACTTATCTACTTTTATTTCCTTCGGCTTGCTTCTCTAATTAAATAAAACCAGCCAGCTAACACCCTCAAGTTACTGCTTGTTTACTCGACTGGATAGTCACGTAACGTGATGAACATTGTACAATGTACATACATGCATATAAATTTAAATAGCAATGATTTTGTTTAGCATAACTGATGCCATAGTTGTTCTTGTGCATACAAATACAACAAAAAAAAAAAACACATCCTATATTTCTTTGAACTTGAACATTGCATCGTTGTTCGGGCGCTTCATGATGGGTTTGGCTATTCGAAAAAGAAAAATTTCCAAGTTTTACATATTTTCTAACTTGTAACTATAGGATTTTGTATACTTGTATACTTGTATGTTTTGCTTACACAATCAATAAAACAAAACTTCTCCATTTTAGACACGTGTTTTCTTTTTACTTGCGATACTCAAGGTATGGATTCTTAAACAAAATTGTACTTGAGATTTTGATCAAACTTGGAAACTTGAGGAAACAAGGGAATACGAAAAAAGTGGGTCTCGCAATTTAGTCTGTCTGTCTATTCGCCCGCATACAAGTTTTACAGCTGTTTTTTCAAACTTGGCACTTTGTGTTTTGTAGGTAATGTAACATTTTTTTTTAATTTTCTCAGGACTTAAAGTAACGGTACTTGCCATAAATGTTTGTTGAGCCAAAATGAAATCCTTTGGGTTTCTTATTATATCTCTATTAGGACATTTTTTTCGGTTTTGATTGTCTCGAAATTTTGTTTTGAAAACTTAATATTTCGAATAACTCGACTTCACATAAATAAGTTTTTAGCATTTTTAAGAAGGTATAGGGTTTTCCAATAAGAGGTGTTATTTTGATATTCAAAGAAAATGGCATTTTTTGAGTTAAATGATCGGATGTTTATTTCATTGTAAAGAGGAAAATTTGCCATTAATAAGGGAGAACAACATTAGCCAAATCGCCGCCACGGCTACGCTTATACAACAATAACCTTTTCATGAAATTCTCCAAATCGCAAGGTGGCTGCTGTATGCCGTCAAAAGCTTCACGAATTCCATCTTTGAGGTCTTGAATTGACGCTGGGCCGTTGGCGTGACCTTATCTTTCACGTGGCCCCAAAGAAAGAAGTCGCAAGGTGTTAAATCACAAGATCTCGGTGGCCAATTGTGATAATCTCTTCGAGAGATAACACGGTCCAGAAACTTCCCGTAAAAGATCGTTGGTTTCGTTGCTTGTAGCACCGTCTTGTTGAAAGTAAAGTTGTACAGATCAATACCATCCAATTCCGGCCACACAAAATTATTAATCATCTCTCGATAGCGCAATCCATTCACCGTAGCTGTTGATCCAGCCTCATTTTCGCAAAAGTAAGGCCCAATGACCCCGCCGGACCATAAAGCGCACCAAACAGTTACTAGTTGAGGATGGAGAGGATTTTCAACAATAAATCTTGGGTTTCCGAGCCCCAGGTGCGACAAATTTGATTGTTGACGTAGCCACCGAGGCGGAAATGGGCCTCACCAGTCAAGATGATTTTTCAATGAAATTCCGGATCATTTTCATGCATTTCAAGGACCCAATCAGCAAAGACACGACGTTTTAGATGGTCGGCCGACTTGAGTTCTTGTGTTATCTGAACTTTATAAGTCTTAGGTTACGTGCTAATTGGCACTCATCGCGCGATCGAGCAACGAGCGACGGTCGCTGCATCGGAAGATCAAAATATTAAACGTTAACAAATCAACAATGTGTCATATATACATACATATATAAGGGAAGTAGGAAAATATAAATTTAAAAAATTATCTTTTAAAATTTCACTTGCTCGCCTTTTTTCTTATCAATATTGGCGCTTGGTGCAAATTCCAAAAGAATGGTCGCGCAATGGTGTGTTTGCGACCACTTTTGACGCATGGTAGTGCTTATGAGCAACCGCTATTAGGACACACATTTTGTTAGCGCTAACCAACAAGCGATGCGACCGACCGAAGTTCATCGCTGGGACGCCCGACGACTGCCCAATCAGGACGTAGCCTTAAGACCCAAGTCTTTATGCAAAATACGGTGTAATGACGTTTGTGGAATGCCCAATTCCAAAGAACGACTTAGGAATGGACAAACCTGTGTTTTATTCAACACTTCGGGCTACAGCAGCAATATTCTCAGTTGTTCTTGAGCTTCGTGCACGGGTTTTATTCTTCACATCTCTTACTTGTCCCAATAGCTCAAATTTGTCCACCAATTTCTGAATTGCGGTCCGACAAGGTGCTTCACGAAGACCGTGAAAGAAACAGCCGAAATCGTAACATTGCCATCATGTCAGATAGCCAAGCCTTGCTTAAAGCGTTAAACTCCTATGCAATTAGCTCAAAACTGGTATGGGAATGCTTACGGAGGTTAAATGAACTGGGCAAAAATCACCGGGTCACGCGGGTATCGATTGTAAAAAGGAGTCAGACTCCCTAGCCAAAATAGGAGCAACAACCCCCCTAACAGGGCCTGAGCCCTCATGCTGATTAGGTGAAAATGTGTTCAAAAATAAGATCAAATTAGAAGAGGAGGCAAAAAGATCCAAAATTTGAAATGAACTCCCAAAACTGAGGCAG
This sequence comes from Melangyna quadrimaculata, assembly GCA_949320155.1. Classification (NCBI taxonomy): domain Eukaryota; kingdom Metazoa; phylum Arthropoda; class Insecta; order Diptera; family Syrphidae; genus Melangyna; species Melangyna quadrimaculata. The sequence goes on from OX439485.1 coordinate 22,737,702, forward strand.
GCAAAACTAGTACTTGGGAACTACAACCAAGAACGCTACAAAGCCTTCATAAATCTCATCAGGAACAGCCTAAGAATAATAACGGGCAATTCGAAGTTTTTGAATGAAATCTAGGTCTTGGTGTAACGTTTTTGCTACAAAACCTAACCGGAAGTGACTCTGCAAAAAAGCAGACGAAAATTCCTCCCCGAATACCCCAGCAGACTAATTTTATTTTTAATTTATTGCAAGGTTCAATTTAGGGACTCAATAAAATTGATTCGCAGGGAGCATGGTTCTTACCTTTACAAAGAATGCTATGATGCATATGTTCCTTATAGTAAGGTTATTATAGCCAAAAGTAACAAACGTCCTGATTATAATCAAGATTTTATGCCAGGAGAGAATTAATTGAAACAACTTTCTGCAGAAAAAATTAAAAATTTAAAAGAACAGATGAATTTCGTCCGTGTAGAACATCAATGGTTTTATTTAAATACAATTTCAGCAGATCCTGGAGAAGGGAAACAGAAAAAAACAAACAAAAAAATAAGTAAATTACAACATATCAAAAAGTCACTTAACACCTTTATAAAAACAAAATTAAATTTAATACAAAAAAGTTCCTAGATAAAGGTGTTAAATGCACAAAAGTGTAAATATCTCAACAACTTTTTGCGTTAAATAAAAAGAATTTCTAAAATTAAATTCACCTGAGTTCTATTGACTTAAAATGATCAATGCAGTATTTTTTTTAATTTCATAAAAATAGTTAAAGGCAATAAACTTTTAATGCTTATAACCCAAATGTTTAAAAATATCGCTTACGTCCTTCATCTTCTAAGCGCTTCAATTGTTCAAATAAATTCCATACTAGATACCACTCACAAGCATAATTATAGCTTAGCGTGTTATTCATAATTTTTAACTTTTTCATAGAAGAAGTGGTACTATTTTTTTTAATTCCTTTTTTCTTTTTTTTTTGAGATTATTTGACCCTAATTTGAAAGGCTGTAACGATGTTATACAACTACCTTAGCTTTTGAACAACAGCCAATGGTGCTTCTTTGACTGTCAAGTTAGCATTACCAAGATTTATTTTTGTTTAAAAATATACCTACCTGACAATTGTTTTTCTTTCACTAGAAATTTACAACAAAGTCACAAAAATTAATCCAAAATATTTGGTCCTTAAAATGTAGATGTGGTGTAATATTTACATGACATAGATATTTTTTTAGCACATGAATAACTCATGTAATCATGGGTCAGAACCCAGATCACGTTAAATGAAAACGGACGGACGACATCGTTTAATCCGATTGCTGTCTCTATCATCTCTGTAAAGAAAAACAAAGACAGCTTTCTTCAAAACAATATCGTTTAACCGTGTTCAGATTTCTGAAGTTCAGTACCATTACCATACAAAACTAAATTCAAATCAATATGCTACACTAGGGCGTATGCGTACTTTTTTTCTTTATTATCAAAGCTTTGTAACACTCTTTCTTAAATTTTTGTATGCTATTTTACTTTCTAGTTTATTTGAAATTAAACGGTTTTCTTAGAAGAAAAATTAAATAGTTTGTTTTTGATGATCTTAAGCGGGTAGAAGCTCCCATATTACTATTATTTTTACATCTTCTTTTTTCTTATTATTTTAGTAATTCATTATTTTAAATTAACAAAAATAAACTACAAGCAAATAGATTTATCTTTGCAATTAACTTATATCAATCTTTCAGTCTTGACAATTTTACTATGGGTCTTCGCTTAAGAAAATTGACTTAAAGAGTGTATCAAGGTTTAAACCTCTCATTCACTTAATTGTTTGTTCTGGTTTGTATTGCAAACGTACCATATACCTACTCCCATTGTTCATATCCATTGCCATAAACAACATGGAAATAAGCCAAGCCAAACGTAAACAACAAACATACTTCACCCACCTTCACCAGGCTATATCCACCCAAGCATTGAAATACAAATTACTCCAAATAATTATTGTTTACAATGGTTTTTGGAAAAAAAATGTGTATACATTTCAACCAAATTATACTTATAAAAATGAAGATACTACATCCCATCCTGCTGCGTAATTGCCTTTAAAATAAGGGGTTGTTCGCATTATAGCACTCCTTGAAATGTGTTCACACCCAAGAGCGGATTACCTTTAATAAATTTATAAAACGTTTCTCCGAAATTCCCATTTCGCATACATGCGATATGTATGTTTTTACTTGCGATTTATATTTTTGTAGCAAGAATATTTTTTTTTTTGGAATCCAGAGCATTCAACTCAACTCAACTGAACAACGTGTCAATGTTTTTAAGTTTATTTCGGTGTGCCCAAACAACTTTGTTTCCGAGTTGAATAAACTTGCGTCTTCTTGTGGGACACGCTTTTTTAATTCATTTGTGAATATTTTTTGTTTTGACTTTGGGGAAATTATTCACAATTTAATTGAAATACATGCACAATATGTAAATATATATATATATATTAGACTGATTCAAAAATAAAAAAAATTCTCCGATTTCAAATGCCACCAGCTTATAGCTTAGATATGAGCAAAATAATAAGCCTGTTAAAAATTCAGATCTTTAAATTTATTTTTAGAGGTCGCTCATCGCTATTTTCTATTTTCCATACGATTTGTATGGGACCAAACCAAGTTTTGTACTTGGAAGTTTATAACTTTATAATAGCAAGTATTTAAATGAGTAGCATAACATTTTTTTATTAGAAAATTGAACGCTCTACAAAAAAGTTTTGCACTTTTTATATAATAAATGTACTCCTTCCAAAGTTATTAAAGGTCGAAGCGGAACTAATAGTTAATTTCACTGTGTTTAGTATTCCCTATTGAGAATTCCAGCTATTATACAGAGTGATTCACCTAAGGTGTGACAAAAAGCTTTGTCATGTAGGTCTATCCAACAACAGTTACAACGCCCTGTTATACCTTTTTGCAAACCTAGAAATCCCTTCTTTTATTTCCCTTTCAAATAAAGTTCATTTAGTGAACACTTTTTGAAAAAGTAATTTCCAAACTCAAAACTCTGACAAAAATAAATTAAAACAAAATGTCAAACGATAGTTTCTCAAAATTTTACGTAATTAAGTATTATTTGTGTATTCAAAATTCAATGCTCTTATTAATTTCTAGTCAAACACTAAAGACCGGATGTTTCTAAAACTTTTATTTTTCAAGATATTAAGAAATTAACCAACTTTCTAATAAAATTAAAAAGAAATCGACTAAATTATATTATTTCAGCAAATTTATCATTTATCACCAACTTCTTGCTTTTACTAAGAATTTGGTTTCTTAATTTGCAAATATCTTGAAAAATAAAAGCTCTAGAAACATCCGGTTTTGAGTGTTTGACTAGAAATTAATAAGAGCATTGAATTTTGAAAACAAAAATAATACTTAATAACGTAAAATTTTGAGAAACTATGGTTTGAATTTTTGTTTTAATTTATTTTTTTCAGAGTTCTGAGTTTGTAAATTATTTTTTAAAAAGTGTTCACTAAATGAAAAGAGAAATAAAAGATGGGATTTCTAAGTTTGCAAAAAAGTATAACAAGGCGTTGTTAGTGTTGCCGTTGTTTTGTAATAATTTTTATTCTGTTTGAAGTCAATTTTTTAGAAAACTGGCCCTCCCACCTAAACGAGGGGGGTTGATCCCCCCTTCCACACGATTTTTTTCTTTTCTCGGACAGACCTACATGACAAAGCTTTTTGTCGCACCTTAGGTGAATCACTCTGTGAAAGTGAAATTAACCATTAGTTCCGCTTCGACCTTTAATAACTTTGGAAGGAGTATATTTATTACATACAAAGTGCAAAACTTTTTTGTAGAGCGTTCAATTTTCTAAAAAAAAAAATGTTATGCTACTCATTTAAATACTTGCTATTATAAAGTTATAAACTTCCAAGTACAAAACTTGGTTTGGTCCCATACAAATCGTATGGAAAATAGAAAATAGCGATGAGCGACCTCTAAAAATAAATTTAAAAATATGAATTTTTAACAAGCTTATTATTTTGCTCATATCCAAGTTATAAGCTAGTGGCATTGGAAATCGGAGACTTTTTTTTATTTTTGAATCAGTCTAATATATGTATATATATATATATAATTATATATATGTATATCTTTTTAAATAGAATTTTCCTAGAAAAATTAATCAACAACTGATTCAAAATAATACGCAGGATGTTTTCTTCGCTGTTTTTTTTTTCTGTTCCGATTTCAGATGGGAGATAAATATTTTTATAATACTATGACCATTATATGAGATATCCATATTAAAAATACAGGGTGGTCGTCGTATACAAAAAAGAAAAGTGTCAGGAAAATTTTATTCAACTTTGGTGTCAAAAAAAAAACTAAATATAAAAATTCGTCTTTAAACTTAAATTCAATTTTTAAAAATAGAACAATTTCATATAAAAATTATATTATTTTTAATGATAACTTTAAATTTAATGGAGAGTGAATAATTTGGGATTAAAACTCACAATGGAGGATTGATAACGAATGTAACCTCATATTAAAAAAAAAACAAACAGAAATCAGAATCTGTTTCATTGATTTTATCACTTTTAAGTTGAAATACCCTATACGAGTGTGACAGTATGGGGACAAATTGGCCAAACTAAAAGCGGTTGGATACGCTTTTATAAGAAAGATACAGATGGATCAGTGCATCAGTGAAGCTTGATTAAAGTAATATTTCTTTTTTTTAAATGGGTCAGTGTGTCAGCATTCAGTCGTTGAACTTTTCATTTCATTTGAAGTTGCAGTGATGGTGTTGCAAGTAACGGCAAAATAAACAGTGAGTATAGTATTGTATGCACACACTACACACCCACCTAGAGTTGAAAAATATGCCAAGAATGACAAACGCTCACTGCATATCCTGTATCATATTGAAGAAATTTTATGGACTATATCAGGTTTCCCCCTCATTTGAAGTACATTTTTAAAAATATAAAAAAAAAAAAAATAGGATCTTCTGTAGTTCGTTTTGTGTACCATCAGCAGTGCAACATTTGCATCAGGGCTTTGAAATCATCAAGCAAATGTTTACAAATGGTGTCCCATCGTCACTGGTTCAGACGAAAACCATGGGTACCTAAGGTTATTTTCTCGATGTCGCTTCCTTTTTGACTTATATAACTGGATTTATGATTTTTGGGCTCGTTTCTTTAACTGGCTTCGCTAAAAAATATAAAAGAAGCAACTTCATTGCACAACAAGTTTAATGACATATAAATTCAAAAATATTTTTAAATTCACTTTCCATTAAATTTTGTTTTTTTTTTTTGTTTTTCGTTCTTTATAAACCTTTACTAATTATATAAGTAAACATGTACGTAAAATACGGCACCATATGGCCTTGTTGCCCTGATGCCTTCAAAAAAATAGTTTATAAATTAATTTGTAAATTATTTAGCTTTAAATAAATAAATAAAATAAAATATGTTGCATGTTGCATGCTGCAAGTTGCATGTTGCATGTTGCATGTTGCATGTTGCATGTTGCATGTTGCATGTTGCATGTTGCATGTTGCATGTTGCATGTTGCATGTTGCATGTTGCATGTTGCATGTTGCATGTTGCATGTTGCATGTTGCATGTTGCATGTTGCATGTTGCATGTTGCATGTTGCATGTTGCATGTTGCATGTTGCATGTTGCATGTTGCATGTTGCATGTTGCATGTTGCATGTTGCATGTTGCATGTTGCATGTTGCATGTTGCATGTTGCATGTTGCATGTTGCATGTTGCATGTTGCATGTTGCATGTTGCATATTGCATGTTGCATGTTGCATGTTGCATGTTGCATGTTGCATGTTGCATGTTGCATGTTGCATGTTGCATGTCAGGCGTCATTTTATTTTTAACGCCCGGGCGTACAAAATTAATTGTCGCCCGGGCGTTATCTTATTTTAGATGCCCTGGCGTCAAAAAAAAAATTGACGCCCGGGCGTCAGAAATAAAATGACGCCCGGGTGTCAAAAAAAATTTAATTTTTTTGACGCGCGGGCGTCATTTTATTTTGACGCCCGGGCGTCAATTTATTTTTGACGCGCGGGCGTCATTTTATTTTTGACGCCCGGGCGTCATTTTATTTTATTTTTGACGCCCGGGCGTCAAAATAAATAAATTGACGCCCGGGCGTCAAAATAAAATGACGCCCGGGCGTCAAAAATAAAATGACGCCCACGCGTCAAAAAAATTGACGCCCAGGCATCAAAAATAAAATGACGCCCGGGCGCAAAATAAAATGACGCTCGCGCGTCAAAAAAAACTGACGCCCGGGCGTCAAAAATAAAATGACGCCCGGGCGTCAAAATAAAATGACGCCCGGGCGTCAAAACAAAAAAATTGACGCCCGGGCGTCAAAAATAAAATAAATTGACGCCCGGGCGTCAAAATAAAATGACGCCCGCGCGTCAAAAAAATTGACGCCCGGGCGTCAAAAATAAATTGACGCCCGGGCGTCAAAAATAAAATGACGCCCGCGCGTCGAAAATAAATTGACGCCCGGGCGTCAAAATAAAATGACGCCCGGGCGTCAAAACTAAAATAAATTGACGCCCGGGCGTCAAAAATAAAATGACGCCCGCGCGTCAAAAATAAATTGACGCCCGGGCGTCAAAATAAAATGACGCCCGGGCGTCAAAACTAAAATAAATTGACGCCCGGGCGTCAAAAATAAAATGACGCCCGCGCGTCAAAAATAAATTGACGCCCGGGCGTCAAAAATAAAATAAATTGACGCCCGGGCGTCAAAATAAAATGACGCCCGCGCGTCAAAAAAATTGACGCCCGGGCGTCAAAAATAAATTGACGCCCGGGCGTCAAAAATAAAATGACGCCCGCGCGTCGAAAATAAATTGACGCCCGGGCGTCAAAATAAAATGACGCCCGGGCGTCAAAACTAAAATAAATTGACGCCCGGGCGTCAAAAATAAAATGACGCCCGGGCGTCAAAAATAAAATAAATTGACGCACGGGCGTCAAAATAAAATGACGCCCGGGCGTCAAAATAAAATGACGCTCGCGCGTCAAAAAAACTGACGCCCGGGCGTCAAAAATAAAATGACGCCCGGGCCTCAAAATAAATAAATTGACGCCCGGGCGTCAAAACAAAAAAATTGACGCCCGGGCGTTAAAAATAAAATAAATTGACGCCCGGGCGTCAAAATAAAATGACGCCCGCGCGTCAAAAAAATTGACGCCCGGGCGTCAAAAATAAATTGACGCCCGGGCGTCAAAATAAAATGACGCCCGGCGTCAAAACTAAAATGACGCCCGGGCGTCAAAACTAAAATGACGCCCGCGCGTCAAAAAAATTGACGCCCGGGCGTCAAAAATAAATTGACGCCCGGGCGTCAAAAATAAAATTACGCCCGGGCGTCAAAAATAAAATAAAATGACGCCCGGGCGTCAAAAATAAAATGACGCCCGCGCGTCAAAAATAAAATGACGCCCGGGCGTCAAAATAAAATGACGCCCGCGCGTCAAAAATAAATTGACGCCCGGGCGTCAAAACTAAAATGACGCCCGCGCGTCAAAAATAAAATAAATTGACGCCCGGGCGTCAAAATAAAATGACGCCCGCGCGTCAAAAATAAAATGACGCCCGGGCGTCAAAAATAAAATAAAATGACGCCCGGGCGTCAAAAATAAAATAAAATGACGCCCGGGCGTCAAAAATAAAATGACGCCCGGGCGTCAAAAATAAATTGACGCCCGGGCGTCAAAACTAAAATGACGCCCGCGCGTCAAAAAAATTGACGCCCGGGCGTCAAAAATAAAATGACGCCCACGCGTCAAAAAAATTGACGCCCGGGCGTCAAAACTTAAATGACGCCCGCGCGTCAAAAATAAAATGACGCCCGCGCGTCAAAAATAAAATGACGCCCGGGCGTCAAAACTAAAATGACGCCCGCGCGTCAAAAATAAAATAAATTGACGCCCGGGCGTCAAAATAAAATGACGCCCGAGCGTCAAAAATAAAATGACGCCCGCGCGTCAAAAATAAAATAAATTGACGCCCGGGCGTCAAAATAAAATGACGCCCGAGCGTCAAAAATAAAATGACGCCCGCGCGTCAAAAATAAATTGACGCCCGGGCGTCAAAATAAAATGACGCCCGGGCGTCAAAACAAAAAAATTGACGCCCGGGCGTCAAAAATAAAATAAATTGACGCCCGGGCGTCAAAATAAAATGACGCCCGCGCGTCAAAAAAATTGACGCCCGGGCGTCAAAAATAAATTGACGCCCGGGCGTCAAAAATAAAATGACGCCCGCGCGTCGAAAATAAATTGACGCCCGGGCGTCAAAATAAAATGACGCCCGGGCGTCAAAACTAAAATAAATTGACGCCCGGGCGTCAAAAATAAAATGACGCCCGCGCGTCAAAAATAAATTGACGCCCGGGCGTCAAAATAAAATGACGCCCGGGCGTCAAAACTAAAATGACGCCCGTGCGTCAAAAAAATTGACGCCCGGGCGTCAAAATAAAACGACGCCCGGGCGTCAAAACTAAAATGACGCCCGGGCGTCAAAATAAAATGACGCTCGCGCGTCAAAAAAACTGACGCCCGGGCGTCAAAAATAAAATGACGCCCGGGCCTTAAAATAAAATGACGCCCGCGCGTCAAAAAAATTGACGCCCGGGCGTCAAAATAAATAAATTGACGCCCGGGCGTCAAAACAAAAAAATTGACGCCCGGGCGTTAAAAATAAAATAAATTGACGCCCGGGCGTCAAAATAAAATGACGCCCGCGCGTCAAAAAAATTGACGCCCGGGCGTCAAAAATAAATTGACGCCCGGGCGTCAAAATAAAATGACGCCCGGCGTCAAAACTAAAATGACGCCCGGGCGTCAAAACTAAAATGACGCCCGCGCGTCAAAAAAATTGACGCCCGGGCGTCAAAAATAAATTGACGCCCGGGCGTCAAAAATAAAATGACGCCCGGGCGTCAAAAATAAAATAAAATGACGCCCGGGCGTCAAAAATAAAATGACGCCCGCGCGTCAAAAATAAAATGACGCCCGGGCGTCAAAATAAAATGACGCCCGCGCGTCAAAAATAAATTGACGCCCGGGCGTCAAAACTAAAATGACGCCCGCGCGTCAAAAATAAAATGACGCCCGCGCGTCAAAAATAAAATGACGCCCGGGCGTCAAAACTAAAATGACGCCCGCGCGTCAAAAATAAAATAAATTGACGCCCGGGCGTCAAAATAAAATGACGCCCGCGCGTCAAAAATAAAATGACGCCCGGGCGTCAAAAATAAAATAAAATGACGCCCGCGCGTCAAAACTAAAATGACGCCCGGGCGTCAAAACTTAAATGACGCCCGGGCATCAAAACTTAAATGACGCTCGGGCGTCAAAACTAAAATGACGCCCGTGCGTCAAAAAAATTGACGCCCGGGCGTCAAAATAAAATGACGCCCGAGCGTCAAAAATAAAATGACGCCCGCGCGTCAAAAATAAAATGACGCCCGGGCGTCAAAAATAAAATGACGCCCGCGCTTCAAAACTAAAATGACGCCCGGGCATCAAAACTAAAATGACGCCCACGCGTCAAAAAAATTGACGCCCGGGCGTCAAAATAAAATGATGCCCGCGCGTCAAAAATAAATTGACGCCCGGGCGTCAAAACTAAAATTGACGCCCGGGCGTCGTTTTATTTTGACGCCCGGGCGACAATTTTTTTTGACGCGCGGGCGTCATTTTAGTTTTGACGCCCGGGCGTCAATTTTAGTTTTGACGCACGTCAAAAATAAAATGACGCCCGCGCGTCAAAAAAATTGAAATTATAGCAAACAAAATATTATTTTTTTAAAGTTTGTGAAGCAACGCGAGCATGGGTCGGCTAGTTGGTTATAAGAACTTTCACTATAATAGCAATTTTTCAATTTTGTTTTCTCAATTCCACATAAAATTTCCATAGGAACGAATTTTTTATCAACCGCCAAATCTACACAACCATTCAAATTGTATTCAAGCCTTCTTCGAGCAATCACTAATAAGAAAGCCAGAAATCGTACTTATGCATATTTTTCGGAAGCTAAACATGTAACCTTGAAATAATTTAATATAAAATGTTATCGATTATTCCAGCTTTGCATTAATTATTAAGTTAAGTCTTTAAAATGGCTACACTTTTACTTTTTTTTGTATGCTCTAGTGGGCAAAAGTATTATAGTCAAAACTAAAAATTATGCAGAAGTCAAAAGAAGTGATTTTAGCATGGCATCCGTGTTGGTCTGTGTTGTTGTGTGGCTGTGTGTTACATTAACATGGTTTTATAATTTTGTCATTAACAATATAAAAATCTACACCGTCTAACTTAATTTAAGTTGTTAGCTACGAGAGCAATTTCGTGCGATCCAGTCGTGCATATTTTATTTGATATTTTGACTTGTTTTTAAAATTAAAGAGCCAATTTTCAATAGTCAGTTTAACATATTATAGAACTTAGCAGATGGAGTGAACATTTGTTCCTATTTCGTCCGATAGTTTAATAGAGGTTTAGCTGAAGGTTCTCAATTACATTTTTTAAAACCATGATTTTATTTAATAATTATGTGGCCTCAAGAAGAATTCCAGGTGATTTTAAAATCAAAACATATTTATTAGGAAGGTGTCAACATTGCATTGATAGTAATTTTGTTAACATTAAAATTAAATAAACAATCACCAAAGATAATTTAATAACAACTCTAAAGTGCATATTTTTTGTTACCCATTAAAGAATATTGATTGGAAGTCATTAAAATAGAATAATGTTTTTGCAAACAAAATACTATACATATGTATTTAATTAAGATTTATAACAGAATTTCAATAAAAATAAACAATTAAAAAATAAGGTGGTATAATCAATTTGCTGAAACAAAAAAAAAAATCTAATAAGATTTGCATATTATGTTGTATTCTTATACTATAAGTTAATTGACTATAAAAATAAATCTTTTCAGTCCTAAATTAATTTGTTCGCGATGATTTATATCGTTTTTATCATTCTTATTATTTAAAAGCCTACAGTTAACATTGAATTACTGTGAAAACCATGCAATGAATTTTTATTGATTACTTTTTTACCAAGTACGTACAACTTTAAAGTGATAGGTGGAGGCACTTAAAAAAAAGCTTTGTAATAAATCAATACTGAAAACAAAAACTAAAAAAAAACCGTCCAATGAAATTTAATGAAGTGAATTAAAATGCAAATTTAATTTTAAGAGTTTCTGTCAATTGATTATTTTTCTACAATATCAATTTATTTAATAGCATACTATTACTATTATGCAGATACTTATTGTTGATTGACTATATTGTTCAATATATTTCTTCTTATTATCTGTTTTTTATATTAATTTTACAAGTGGTATTTGGTTGAGTTCTTTGCTATAGCAATCACTTTTCCGAAGTCCATTGAAACGTACAAGAACAAGCACAACGTAAGGGACAGCAAATAAAGGAAATCGATATCTAGGCCAATGAAGATCGTTAAAAATATCACAAGTTTTAAACTGACTGGAATGAACATAAAATCATGTTTAATTTTATTATATAAACATTGGGCGAACAAATGCATTGTCCATCAAAAGGATTGTCATAAATTAGTTTTTCTTTATCTTCAGCTTTTACATTAAAATGACATTGTAAACTTTGTATTGAATCCATTCAAGCCAATTTTGGCAACTGGTATCTTTTGTGCTTGATGTTAACACCTCAGAAAATAAATTTGAGATAAAGCAGCTCACTATTTAACTAAGGCCCATTTCCTGAAGATAAACTTAAGCATTTATGCTGAACATAAGAACTTATGTGACAGTTTATGCTGAGGAAAAGTAGAACATAAGCGTTTATGTTGAACTTAAAAATGTATGTTTCGTATTAGCAAACGGGCCTAGGACATACAGTGCGGTTCACTTGTTTCGACAAACCAATTTTTTCTTTTTTAAGTTTATTTTTTTCTTTCGTTTATGTATTAATTATTACACCATTGCATTTACGAGAAAGATTATTTAATTCTCAATGGAAAAAATCACAAATGCATGCTTGGTGAGAGACAGTTAACGGTTTTTTTTCTCTTTTTCTTCTCGGTCATGTAAAAACAACAGAATTTTGTTGGTTCACATGATTAGACGCACAGGTTAATTTAGTTAGTTAGTAATTTATCTGTTGCGCGGACTTGAACTATTTTTAAACCTTAAGCTGTGAGAAGTGTTTGGCTTTTATTTTAAGCACAAAATGGGAAAAAAACAGTTAGAAATGGAAGATAGAGGAAAAATGAACGCCTACCATTCGGAAGGCGTTTCAATGCGGAATATTGCGAGGAAAATAGGAAGAAGTGAACATGCAGTTCGAAATTATTTAAAAAATACTGCCTCTTATGGAAATAACCAAAAAGGAAGGACCAAAACAGCTTTGACACCCCAAGAAAAAAGAAAAATAATAAGAATGGTATCGAAATCGGATCACTCCACGAGCAAAATCAAGGAATTGGTGAGGGTGCTTACTTACTTTTGATGGCGCTCACAGCCCAAGATGGGCTTCGGCCTCAACTAACAAGCCCCTCCAGCCAGCTCTGTCCCTAGCTAGCCGCTTCCAGTTGCGCACACCGAGTGCTTTGATGTCGTCATTCACTTGATTGCGCGTTCTTCCTCTGCTGCTTACCTCATCGGGGTTGGATTCGAAGACTCGTCGGGCAGGTGCGTAACTGCCCATACGCTCCACGTGCCCCAGCCTTCTCAGCCGCTGTATTTTTAGCTTTTTGACCAGGTCAACGTCGCTGTATAGCCCGTATAGTTCGTCGTTAATTCTTCTCCTCCACACTCCTTCGTACACACCGGACCGAAAATCACACGAAGAATCTCCCTCTCAAAGCACCCTAGCAGATTTTTATCCAAATCTTTCAGTGTCCATGCTTCTGACCCATAAAGCAGGACCGGGATGATTAGGGTTTTGTATAAAGTCTCCTTGGTTCTCTGAGAGAGGGCCTTACTACTTAAATGCCTTCTTAGACCGAAGAAACAGCGGTTGGCAAGAGTAATTCTTCGCTTGATCTCTGCACTGATGTCGTTCTGCGATGTAATAGTGGAGCCCAGGTAGACAAAGTCCTTGACAACTTCGAAGTTATATCTGTCCATCGTGATATTTTGCCCCGGTCGACGATGTTGAGATTCCTCTCTCGATGACAGCATATACTTCGTCTTGTCCTCATTAACCGCCAATCCCATTCTAGCCGCCTCCGATTCAATGCTCGCAAATGCCCCTGCCACAGCTCGCTTCGTTCTGCCGACAATGTCTATGTCATCCGCATATGCAAGCAATTGAACGGACTTTTGATAGATTGTACCGCTGGTGTTGACATGTGCGTTGCGTACAATGGCTTCAACAACGATGTTGAATAGGTTGCATGATAACGGCGTCGCCTTGCCTCAATCCTTTCTCAACATCAAAGGAATCGGTGGTGTTCTTACCAATTTTGAGGGAGCAGCGAGATTTCTCCATCGTCATCCTGCACAGGCGGACGAGTTTGGCAGGGATGCCGAGACTCGACATGGCTCTGTACAATTCGTCCCTATTCACGCTATCATACGCGACTTTAAAATCGATAAAAAAGGTGGTGTGTATCGATCTGGAATTCCCGGGATTTTTCTAAAATCTGTCGGAGTGTGAACATTTGGTCGACGGTTGACTTGCCTGGCCTAAAACCACACTGATAGGGGCCGATCAGATCGTTGACAAAAGGTTTTAAGCGGTCATACAGAGTAGCCGACAAGTTTTTATAAGCGACGTTTAGGAGACTAATTCCTCTGTATTTGGTACATTTCAGAACATCTCCCTTTTTATAGATGGGGCACACTATCACTATACCGAGGTCCCATTCATCAGGCATACTTTCATCGGACCAAATTTTGCAGATGAGCTGGTGTATGCTCCTAGCCAATTCATCTCCCGCTGATTTAAATAGTTCGGCTTGTAAGCCATCCGCACCAGCAGCCTTGTACGGCCTAAGTTTGGATATCGCCTGCCGCACTTCGGTTAGGTCGGGTGGACAGAACTCTTGGCCATCATCGTCCAAGTTGAATGGAGCGTTCTGCCTATTAGCGGCATCTTGGCTGTCTTCGCCATTAAGCAGTCTAGAGAAGTGTTCTTTCCAGATCCTTAGCACTGACTGTGTGTCTACTACCATATTCCCACACTCATCTCGGCAGGCTTCCGTTCTAGCCTTGAATCCTTGGGTGGATCGCTTCACCCTCTGATAAAATTTTCGAACATCTCCCCTACCGCTACAACCCTCAATAGACTCTACCGCCCGCTTCTCGTGCTCTCTCTTTTTCCTCTCTTTTGGTGAGGGTAACTGCGTGTAAATCTACAGTTCGTTGTGCTATTATAAGTGCTCAGCACCTGCAATTAAAAAAGCTACAAAAAAAGCCACCACTTAATACAGCCAGGAAGATTTAGCGCTTGCAATTCCCGCGCGTTCATATAAAATGGCCCCCAACACCATTACTAGCCCTTGCCTCGAATGCTACCAGTTTAAATGCAATTCTTCTTTTCGGAGATCGTGGAAATAGTAGTTGTACCCATCTGGGCCATCGATATTGAATTTTTTTCATCTGAAAAGACTTCTTTACGCCAATTTGAATCGCTTCCAACTTGTGTATCTTATTTCATATGAAGGCGCGTGAATTCTAAGCGCTGTTGTTTCGTGTTATGTGGTGGCTTTTTTGTTTAAGGAACAAATTTTGTTCAGTTTACCCAACTACCGACTTTTTACTTTCTAACACTTTCTTCTGTCATTGTTTTTATAAACATACCATTCATCTCGATTGCTTTGTTTCTTTTAAGCCTTGAACCACAATAGCAAAGTTCGTGGCAATTCAGTCTGCCATGAATTTAGTTTTTTTTGCATTACAGTGTTTATTTTTTTCTGTAATCAAATATCTAATCCTTAGTGTAAAAGTTGTTTCTTATTTATTAGGTTGTACGGGTGGTAACGCACCAGTTATAGCTTTCATTGAAATCCATCATTGAAACACAAATCAGTGAAATGGTGGAATATTTTCTGACAAGTCGGTTATAGCTATCATGAAATTTTCTTTCATTGAAAATACCATTCCCCATACAAAAAACAACTTTGAGGTTAAAGTCGATCATTGAACGAAAAACTAACAGACGAGAACAGGAAGAGAAAGGAACGCATTTCATTGGAACGAATGTGTTCCACTTTTGGGAACAAAATATCAGCTGTTCATTGAAAACGATTTTCATCATTCATTTGACTATCATTTTTTTGACTAAAAAAATTATATAACTGACAACCATCATTTTGGTAACAAAACGCCATCAGTTTTATTTGTTGAAAGACAAAATTTTCAATGAAAGCTATAACTGGCGCCTAAGGAAATAGAAACAGCAGATGTTTATTTAGTTAATTATTTGATTTTGTTTTTATCTATTAGGCTCTTTTGGTCTTTTTGATTTTGGAATGCGAATAAAAAACTCTTATTCCATTCCATTCTTTTACCCTTATTATTATTTTTTTTTCTTTATCAACGATTTATTTATTCTTTTATGTACATAAATTAAACATCGATTTGTATTAAATGACTTTCCATATTTCAACACTAACTCCCAGGCTATAATAATGATCGTCGACGACGCGGACGCTGCGAGCGCCCGACAGCCGCCCCGCATCTCACAGGGTAAAAGTCCGATATCGAGTGAAATCAACGACGACACAACACAACCCGACATCTTTTCTCGAAAGGTGCTCATGATTTAATCAATAAGTCAACAAATCGTCAATAAAAGCGACGTTGATGATTTTTAATTTAAAATAGAAAAAAAACACAACAACAATTACAAAAAGGTGGAATGTCTGACAATTCGATGATTCTTTTTGTGAGGTGCATGGTGACATCAGTGATGTAGGTAGTTGTATGTAACTAGCGAATAATTTAATGAAATATGCTTGATGCCACTTGAATTACTAATTGATTGTATTTTAATTGTTTTTTCTTCACTCAATTCAGATTTCCTTAGTTATTTTTGGCAAACCGGAAAAATAATATTCATTTAAAAAAAAAAAAAAAACGTTGAAAAGTTTTTTTTTTTTTTACATATTTTGATGGACCTACAAGTAACTTGTAACAAAATGAGGAATTAAACTTATTTGTATTAAAAAAAAAACTACCTTAATTTTATTTTTATTTTATAGTGCTTATACCTCTACATATACAGTTTACCTTGGCACAGAAATGAAGATGCTTTTCATTGATCTTTAAACTGTATACATGGCCAATTAACCTATAGGAGAGTAGCCGAAACATTGTTAAGTTTTTGAGCATTTGAATTTTATAGTATTTTACTATAAAGGAAATGCAAATGAGAAAATTAGTGAGCGTTAAATAATTGTGCATGGCAAACGAAAAGAAGAGCATGCGGCAATATTGTTAAAAGAGAAATGTTTTTCATTAACTTTGTCTTTTAAAATGTTTTTGTTTTGTTTTTTTCTTTTTTTAATTAAATTCAATACCTATGGTGACCACTTGTACCGAAATGACCAGTACAGTACCGAAAATTAATGCTGTGTATAGTGTACCAAAGAAAATAATCGGTACACACAAATATACCGAAATCAAATTCATGTACCGAAATTTAAAAATAAATTGATATAAAATCTGAATAGTGTAAGGACATCCTTTAATATTTCTTTCCTTGTATAATAGTCCAGTCATTTGGGCGAAAAAAGTGGTTTGCCTGGAAAGTTTTGGAGTAGTTTTAAAAACTTTTCATTTTTGTAGATTTTGGGGTGCTCTTCCCGAATTTTCATTTTGCCACCTCGCACTTTTCCCGCTAACGCCACCATTCGAGGTAAAATGTCAAAAATATCAGGTTTTCGCATATAACTCCAGAACGGTAAATGCTATCGAAAAGTATTTCATGCAAAACTTGTAGATTTTGTGATCCCGAAGAAAAAAAGTTTTGACAATTTTTTTCCTACGACTCACCGTTAAGAAGATATCGACATCTCAAAAAACGTAAAATGTCGAAAATGTCACTTTTTCACGTATAACTCCTAAACGGTTCATATTTTTGAAAACATCTGAATGCAAGGTTTGTAATGGAAAAAATTATTATTCTTTTCTTAAAAACAACCGTTTTAAAGATATAATTATTTTAAAAGTTTGACAAAAATTCTAAATTTCCAGTTATTCACTTTTTACTCTTAAATGACGAAGTTGTCGAAAAAAAATTAGACTTTATTTGTAGACCATAATATTCTCAAGAAAAAAGGGTTGACACTTTTTCCATGCAAGTGATAAGTCGCAAGATATTGGTACTTAAATAGCGTCAAATGTCGAAGAAATAGGTTTTTTGCATATATCTTCTAAATGGCACGTGTTATCGAAAAATTATCTAGACAAAATTAACCTTTTTTTTTCTAGCAGCCATAATTTTTATTATATCATTATTTCAAGAAATCACAAAAACTCAAAAATACCGGTTTTTAACCATTTACTCTTAAATTACGAGCTTGACGGAAAATATTTTGAACCTATTTGTTAGATTTTAATATTCTCTAGAAGAAATATTGTGATACCTTTTTACATATAACACATCAGTTGCAAGATATTGCGACTTCAAAAATGGTCAAATTTCGAAAACATAGGTTTTTTGAATACAAAAACTTAAAAAAAAATATTGTTTTGTCTGGAAAGTTTTGAAAACTTTTCATTTCTATAGATTTTGGGATGGTCTTTCCGAATTTTCATTTTGCCACCTCGCACCTTTGCCGCTAACACCGCCATTTTGAAAAAGTGGCGACCAAAAACAGGTTGACGAGAAACCAAAATCTATAAAAATGAAAAGTTTTCAAAACAACTCGAAAACTTTCCAGGCAAAACTACCAAATGACTGGACTATAATGTATTCGCAACTTTATTTATCAACATCATGAACATAACTTTAGTGCTTGCATTCTAACTGCATTCCAACCATTGTCTTTTCGAATCGTTTATTACTGTTTCCGCGACTGGTTTTATTTATTTGTTTAAAAAAAAACTCAATGCATAAAATTCCAAGAAAGTGTGGAATAAATCTGTTGAATTGAAATTTAAGAGAAAAATATAATTTTATCAAGAAAACCTTTCAACAAAATATTTATTTATTATACTGCGGAAAAGATTAACCATCGATGTGTGGATTTTGTTCAATGTATTTTTAAAAACGAAGCATTCCATACCATCATTTACTAAAAATTGTCGAGTACATTTTTTGCTTGGAAGGGACGTCGCGTTGGCCAAAATAGAGTGTTCTGTTGAAAAAACGAAATTTGGTCTACCGATCGATAACAGCCGGTTGCTCATTTCAACTTTGAAAGAACCTTTGTTTTACGTTAGGTACAACATAAAAATGTAATGTCTTGAGTTCTTCGAGATCTTGACGGGTCAGCCAAAAGTGTTTGAGAAATATTTTCGGATGGGAAATATTCATTTAAAAAGCACGATAACTCAAATATGTATTTATTTGTATTTATAATTAAATATTCATAAAATATTTAAAAAAAAAAAAAAATGTTTTTTGTACCGAAATCGGCATTGGGAACGGTGGTCACCCTAATTATACCTATTTAAAAAAAAAAGTGTAATAGACGGAAATTTTGATGAGTTAAGACTTTAGATTGAATAGTCTAAATAACGACCCATAATGCTATTACCATGTGAAAACGCTCGTAGCTTAGTTAAGAATAACTTCCGAAGAGCTAATTTATTTCTGGTTTTCTATTACTGATTCTGACTTCATCTTGTTTATTTTTAACATGCAAGCCTTCCATTTAACAAGAAAAAAAGTGTAGTCTATATAATAATAGGGCAGCCAGATTTAATTTGGTGAATATCGGGGCGCCAGGGCCCAGAAACCGGGACAAATCGGGACATTAAAAAATATCTATTTACTCAAATCTTAAATGCTATGGCGCAAAATTTTAGTCGATTTAATACGATTTTAAATCATCATAATAATTTTCTTTTGTCGAAAATTAGTTTTTGGACTTCTACATAATCGTAATCTTAGTTTTGATTAAAACCTCGAATTTTGTTTTTGACACTATACCAATAATTGCTCTATATAGCAAGTAGAAATGGAAAGTCGGGACAAAAACGGCACATTTTGTAAATCGGGACAGATATGGGGACTGCATTTAAATATCGGGATTGTCCCGCCAAATCGGGACGTCTGTCAGCCCTATCTACGAGCATAATCAAGTTCACATTTGTGTCAATTTGGATGTTACAAGTATAAAACCACGACATCCGTTAAATAAAACTACAATAGCATACTCTACTTGAGTTAAATTGTGAGTGTAAAAATGAAAAAATCAGGCCTAAGACAACTTCCATGTGGAATACCATCTTTTATTTTCTTCAAAATCGAATATTCCATATTTTTTGTTCAACTCTGTACATTTATTATATTATGAAAAAGCAACCCATAGCCTAGGGTTTTATACGACAATAAGGTGAGCATTTCCTTAAATGTCATACGTTTGTTGTGTTTATTTTTGAATTAAATCAGGATTGTCATGTTAATACACTATTTTTGAGAAAACAGCTCATTTTTTTTTTTTTTTTTGTGGAAGAAGGGTTGCCAGATTGGGCTTTTAATCGCAAATTGGGCTATCTTTTGACTTTATTAGCGACAAGAATTTAAAGAAAGTAGTCCAATTATACACCTATTACTGCATCATGTAAATACCTTAATTTAATTTTAATACTATTTCAAAATTAATATATTTGCAGATTTAATATTTCATAAATAAGATACGGCCAGATTTTGAACTACAAAAATTAGCATCGTACTATCTCCTAACATATAACTAAAATTAAAAGTACCAAATGGCTATTTTGTCTTTTTAGTATTGACCTAAATCCACTTTGACGTTTATAAATGTCAAAATGAAGTATGTTTGTGAATTTTTTGTACGCGATGGCACTTTTTTGGACGTGATCAGCTGAAGTTTATGAAGGAAATTGGTTTAGTATGATAGTAGTTAAAAAGTATTTAAAATTGAGAAAAGTTTAGTTAACTGTTATATAAAATTATTAAAATGTTAAGTAGTATGACACTAAAATCTTATTATTAGGCTTAGGCTCTTTAAAATTCTGCTCCATTGTCATAAACTATTTTTATTAAATAAATAACTCAAGTGACCTCAAATCAAAGATGCTTTTCGCCTAGGTTTGACAGTAGGTTCATCAGTTAGATGCTGTCAAATACTTCTAAGACGAACATTTTTGTTATTTTTTTTATTAAGGTTTACAAATTTATTTTTTAAAGCCTTATGGTAGATTTTAAGTTTTCTGTAAATGATTAAATTTCTTTTGGTTTATTAAACACCTTCAAACTTGCTTTTCTACGTGTTTTATTCAATATGTGACCATTTCAAATTAGACAACACTATCATTTTGTTCACAGTGCAATTTTTCTTTCTTAAGGCAGTAACTTTTGCATTCAACCCCGTTAAAACAAAGTCATATGGCTGAAAAGTACTGTGTTTTTAAATGGGTTGCCAACACCAGAGGCCTTCAGATTACCAGCCAAAAACTAGGCTTCCACTTGACCAATTTGCAATGCGATGAAACATAATATAACACTATATTAGTTGTTTTACCCAAATCATCATGACCAGGAATTGAAACCATATGTTTTTAAATGTTAAGTCAATAAATTATTCATACTAAACTTTTTTAATTTATTGACTTTTTGTTGAAAATTAAATTTTCTATAGAAAAATTGATGTTTTAACAAATTTATACAATAATTTAAGCAGGAAAAAATAACAAAACTGACCCAAAAAAAAGACGAACAATCATTGATTTTAATTTTTTTACTAAACGGCTCATAACTTTTTTCAGTGTTTAGTCTTGAAAACAGCTTCAATGATTCTGATAAAAAAAAACTCATGAGTAAAATTTCATTCAGGAACTTCAAGGTTTTCGTATGTCATGTTATACTGCCTTTCCCTTTCATGCATGAATATTGTCCTTACATTTACATTTTAAAACACTTTACCATAACTAATCGAATATTCTAAAATTCCTTAGCTACCAAAAATTAAGAATAGACCTTGTTGAATCTGAACTATACTATATTAGCACATAAAGGACAGACAATTTTAAGTGAAAACTTAATGATAATCAAATTAACCAACACCTATACACAAGTGTGTGCACAACGACTTCGCACAATGACGTCGTCATATACAGACAATTTATTCCTTCTACAGAACACTTAAATTCAATTTGCGAACTTCATTCAACTGTG
Source organism: Melangyna quadrimaculata (assembly GCA_949320155.1). Lineage (NCBI taxonomy): Eukaryota > Metazoa > Arthropoda > Insecta > Diptera > Syrphidae > Melangyna > Melangyna quadrimaculata. Next base: position 22,759,070 of record OX439485.1, read on the forward strand.
TACATACAATGTACTCGTACAAGAGTGTCAGCTTAGTCATCAAAAAAACACAAACCGAATTAAAGGCAAAACGTTCTCTAAACGTTTTGAATATTGCATTACAACCAATTTGCACTGCAATCTACAACTGAACTGAACTGACTGCCTGATGGGGTGTGTCGTGTGAGGTGTGTATTTTTCGTAGTGTGTTCGGAGTAAATTACTCACAAAAAGTGTCTATAGTTGGATACTCTCAATGCAATGCAACGGAAAATGGAAATTTAAATTTTATATTTTTGAACTTGAAACCTTTTAAGTGAATTTTGCAATTTAATTTAAAACACCGCACATTGTGAACAGAAGAGCGAACAAAAACTCGTCGGTTGGTGCATTTAATTTAATTTGAAATTTGTTGGAAATGGAAATAAATAGTGTTTAGGAGGAAAACTATGCTGTCATTAGTATGTGCAGACAATATATGAGTTATGAAGGCAGGCACACGTATACTATATGGAACTAACCAAGCAACCATCAATATTATGGTTTTATAAAAGCGTTGGGAAGCCCAAAACAAAAGTGTCAAGTTCGTATCATCCAGGGTTGCCAAATTGAAAAAAATTGGATTTTGTTTGGGGATTTTATTTACTTTTATAAACCACTGTTTCCCGGGGGATTTGAATCTCACCAAATTTCATCTACAATGATACAAAGTTGTGTTAGTTCGTTGGCCTCTAATATGAATTTGAATGCAATTTGTGTGAAACATTCTTTTTATATATTTATAAGTACCTAAATTCAAAATGTCGTAAATTATATAGACAAAATTTGAGAATTGTTAGCTGATAGTGTTTTTAATAACTTGAAACAATTGTTTTTCAGTAAAGTTATTTTACAGGGTGTCCCAAAAGTCAACGTCGAGACGAAAACGGGTAATTGGGTAGGTGGTGACAGTTATCAGAAAAACAATAAAAAAGTAAAAAAATCTTAGCCATGTATTTTGTGAGTTATAGGCATTCGAAAAAATATCGAAAAAATGGCCACCCTGTGACGGTCTTTCAAGTGCCGTGGTTACAAATCTTAATTTTTCTCATTTTTTTTATTATGGAACCTTGAATAACCCTGCTAACAATTGCATTCAAAAATGTAAACACACCTGCATCAGTTTTAACATCAGTTTTAAAGAAAATATCACTTTTTTGCTCAACTAAGTTCCTACTCAAAATTTGTACACGATCCTACTTCAATGGACGTGTAGTAAAAAAATGTAGGTACTACGAAATTTTGGGAAGTTACATTAAAAGTTGGCGTGTTCAATTCTCATTTCAAAGCAGTAAAACATTTTTGAGTATATTTCATAAATAACGGAAATAAAAATGTTTTTCTCAAATGACCCGGTAACAATTTGCACGAGTAAGTAACAATTTGCACGAGTGGCATGTAGAATATCCACATTTGATGCGGAAAGACAAATCGCATTATCGCTTCAAAGTTAATATGTGGAACGCAATTCTGAATGGCAAAATTATTATTGGACCATTCGAGCTACCAGAGAATTTGAACGGCGAGGTGTATTTAGATTTTGTACAAAACCACTTACCAAATTTATTGGAAGATGTGCCACTTAAAGGCCTTCCACACTAGCTCACTGTGTATTAATACATGTCAACAAAGTTGGAAACAAATCATAATAGTGTGGAAACAAAATATGAAAGCCCAGCCTACACAACCCGACATTCTATTCCATACGATTTAACATGTGTTAATAATGAATAATTTTAGGAATGGTTCTAATTCTATCCACATTCTATCACACTTTTTCTTAGGTTAAGGTAATGTATTAATATCGGGCTTTTCAATAAGAACGCTACAAAAGTTTTTTTTAATAAAACAAAAACGGTTTCGGAAATTAATTAAATTCTTTATTTCTGTAAAAGAACGTTTGATGCCATTATATATGGAACTCAATTTCTTTTGCATAGCCACTACGGGCACACTTGCAGAAGTCCAGACGCTGAACCCAATTTTCGACGGTTTTCAAGCATAAATCGGCCGATACTGCTGCAATTTCACGTTCGATATTCGAACGAAGTTCATCAATCATCGCTGGCTTGTTGGCATAGACCATAGACTTGATGTAGCCCCACAGGAAATAGTCTAACGGCTTCAAATCGCACGACCGAGGCGACCAAGCGACTGGACCATTTCGTGAGATAACACCTTCTCCAAACTTGGTTTCCAATAAATTGATTGTGACATTCGCTGTGTGGCTTGTGGTGCCGTCCTGTTGGAACCACATGTCCTCCAAGTCCATATCATCCAATTGGGCCAAAAATATTCGGTTATCATTGAACGGTAGCGATCCCCATTCACAGTAACGTGCCGGTCTTGATCATCACGGAAGAAGTACGGCTCAATGACGCCGCCGGCCCATAAACCACACCAAACCGTAATTTTTTCGGGATGCAATGATGACTCTTGGAGTACGTGTGGGTTGTTGCCTGACCAATACCGCATATTTTGTTTATTGACGAAGCCATTCAGCCAGAAATGAGCCCCATCGCTGAAGATGATTTTTCGATGAAAATCCGAATCATTTTCAAGTTGTAGTTCAGCCCAATTCACGAACATACAACGCTTCTGGTGGTCAAGCGGCTTCAGTTCTTGCGTCAATTTAATCTTTTAAGGATGTAGGCCAAGATCTTTTCGCGAAATTCGCCACAACGACGTCACAGATATGCCCAACGCTTGAGAACGACGTGTGAGAGACACATTTGGGCTTTCTGCAACTGTAGCCTCAGCGGCAGAAATATTCTCGACACTATGGGCACATCTTTATCTCACTGGCACGGGAACATTTTGTACTGTTCCTGTGAATTCAAATTTTTCCACTAGACGCTCAATTGCTGATCTGCTAGGACGATTATGACGACCATAAATTGGACGTAGCGCTCTTAACGTTGAGGCCACTGACTCCGAATTTCGGTAGTAAATTTTAATAATTTCGACTCGTTGTTGGCTCGTATATCTTTCCATCATGAAATGGCAAACCTTACTCAAGAGAAATGTCAAAAGAGCGGCAAGAAATATGGCGTCGTTGCTCTACCTTTGTAGCGTCCTTGTTGAAGAACCCTTTATAAGCAAGTGTGGAAGCAAAATATGAAAACTCATTTCTTTCCCACAAATTTGGCAGTTGCGTGGAATTCTTTCCCACTTTCAATTTGACATGTATTAATACACAGTGGGCTAGTGTGGAAGGGCTATTAGCAATTATGAAAATATGTGGTTTCAACAAGACGGCTGCCCAGCGCATAATGCTAGCCCAGTGATGCAATTCCTTGATTAAGAATACCCAGCAGGTGGTTCGTGGCCAGCCCGTTCACCAGACTTAAACCCTCTGGATTTCTTTCATTGGGGGCAGTAAAAGAAAGAGTCTTTTCAAAACCGATTTATAACATAGACGATCTTCGCCAACAAATTTCGGAGGCTGTTGCCTGTTGCAGACATCAACTCAAGGAGATTCGCCCGTCTTATAAACCGATATTTGTTAAGAAGATTTTTTGTTGAAAATTTGAATTTTATTTCAAACTTAAACCAAAATAATCTGATTTATTTATTTATTTATTTTCTAAATTTCTTCAACTCTGTAACAAGCCAAAAGGCTTTTAAATTTATTTAACATTTTTGTAGCATACATACTTTAAAATTTATCAAATGTTAAGTATACTATCATACCAATACCTTTACCTTGAAATTTATAAGAAGATCAATTTGGCATACGGTTTTTACACAGGAAAACCTTAAAATCCAGACATTACTAGGATTTTCAAAAAAAAAAAAAAACTTTCTTATTTTTAAATTCCTATTACTTCATTCATTCATTAAGTATTCTCTTGCGCGAAAATGCCATGTCCTTTAGATTAAAACTACTAAACTCTGTTCTTGGGTTCTTGGATATAACAATGGTGTGTATTAAAAACTTAATTATTCAAGAACAAAATGCAAACAATTATTTTTCTTATTTTATTTTTAAAATATTATACAAAATTCAACTAAAAAGTAATTTCAATATTTTAATATTTAAATTTCTTCATCTTCTTATTATATTAAACAAAAGTCATAGAATTATGTATACTAACAGGATTCATCTTCTATAGCTTTTTGTTTATTTAAAATCAAATATGCTTTAGGAAATAGAAAAGAATAACCTTTGACTGGATGTGACAGAATTATATATTTTATCTAAAAAAAAACATACATAACAAAAATACCATTCGTTTGTGTTTACATAAATAAAAATAACATTTATTTCTATTTTTCTTTCAGGTAAGATGATGCAAATTTCTAATCAAGACTCACTATAAGACATTGTGGATTATGCAATAAGAATTATTTACTAAATAGCAAAATTAAGGTAATAAATTAAAGCAATTTTATCGCCGTGAAAAAATAGAAAAAGCAGCAGTTTGTATAGGAATTATAAATTAGAAAACAAAAAATATATTTAAACTAAGAATAGAACTCATTAATTGTTTATTCAAATGTTGTAGGGGTTTCAACTAATCACATGATGTTAATACCTAGAATAATAAACGTAAATTAAGTTCTTTTGATGTTGAAATTTGCATGAGCAGGTAGTACTTACATAGAACAAGAAGTTGGAATATTTTAAATATACAAATATCATCTCGTATAAATTGTAATTGGAAATTCTTTCCAACAAACAGATTTCCTTGTGTCGCAAATAGCTTTGTAGCTATTGGCTCTGGCTAGTCTTACAAATATTTATTGCATTAAAAATGTTATTGCTTATTATAAATAACATTTTATATTTCGAGCTTCTAGGTGATGCTTAACAAATAACAACGCTTTATGGACGCACATAAAATGTCTGCAGTTTCCTCAAGTCGATTAATTTGTTTTCTGTTTTTAAATCGTATGTATACAACAAGACCATGTTGTATAAAAGCAATGTGCTTGCAAATAAATAATCAAATTAAATCAACATCCACCTAAAAACTTAAAAGTTTTTTTTCAGGGCTACTGCCTCTTGCGTGGAATTGACAAATCCTCCAAGAGTATCACTTGTCACGAATAAGTGCTTCTCGTCTAGCCGTTCGGATTCGGCACAAAATTGTAGGTCCTTTCCATTCCTGTCGAAAGGCGCACACAGATCATGGTTGCGAGTTGTTAGTCACTAGGCCCTGGTTCTTCATGAGCCGTTGTGCCACCCGATTTATTTTTAAATTAAATTAAATTAAATCAACATAAAAATATAGTTAAAATTATTATTACTAGTGTCGCCCACTGACCGAAATTCGTCCACCCAAAACTCACATTCACAGACTCTAGAGTCAATCTATTTGTTTGAAAATTAAATCACAAAATATTTTTTTTTAGTTTTATTTTTTTTTAATACGCACAGTGATCGGCAGTGCAAACCAAAAATGGCACCCAGTGTGTTAATGCGTATCTCAGGTATATTCTGCACATCTCCGCACCTATGGCTTTTCAACCATATACAAATTATGGAAATCGGTTCGATACTTTTTGAGCAAATGGTACCACAAACTTTTTTTAAGGCTATTTATGTATATATTATTATTATTAAAAATCATAAAAATATAGTTAAAATTATTATTATTATTATTATTATTAAAAATCTGAGTAAAGCAACTTGGCCTACTATTAAATTCCAAACACTTAGCTTGACTCATTGTTTAATTTAACAAGTCGTTTAACTTGTATAGTTAATCTTTCTTTTGGTGTCGTACTAAATCCATGGCACTTTTTGACGTTTATAAAATGTCAAAATTAGGTATGTTTGTGAAGTATGTGCCTGATTACACGATTCGTTTTTTGGGTTGTTTCGTCTTTGGTCTTTTTGACAGATTAAGTGAGGGGAGTATAAATGTAGAGGAAAGGAAGTAACGAAAGCAGGAATGAAAATTTCAAGACTTTTTCTGATTGAACTTTGACGTTTCTAATTTGCCAACCACAATGCTCCCCGATGTTAGCAAAAATCGATTTTAACAAAAATAATTGAATTGAAAATTTCCCTGTCTCTTGTTTGAGACCAATATTTTCACAAAAGTTTTTTCTTCATGGATACCTGTAGGAAATATTTTTTCTGGAAATTTTTGATACGTGTAATTATATTTCGCAATAAAAAAGTATAAATTTATAGGGTAACTTGGAAATTCCATAGGAATTTCACAAATTATAAGAATGGACCGCAAAAATGGGTATACAAAAATGCGTCACTTGTTGAGGCCACTTGAAAAATCTTATAAAAAGAACAAAACCATAAAAATGTTTACTTTTTTTGTTTTTAAAGATTAATGTATTATGTTTTTGTCAATTTGTAATGAGTATGTCCGCGATTTTTTGAAATTAGGTCTACTAGACGGTTTGGAATTAAATCATACAGTTTTTTGGAATAATCCAGTGAAATCTGGCTCCAGGCAACGCAGTTAGCCTCGACCGAGACGTCCTTATCTCCAAACTGTCTACCAATATCAGAAACTTTTCGAGATAGTCAGGCCCAAACGTTTTCGATGATGTTTGAGTCCGGTGAATAGGGTGGCTATGGTAGAAGTCCAACGTTTTCCGACTGAATCCAGCTTCTAGCTACCATGGAAGTATGGACAGGGGCATTGTCTTGTTAGAATATCCAAGGTAGAGGTTCAAGAATATTCTTTAGCTTTGAAAATATCCGTTACAGCAGGCATTTGAAACTATTTCCGTTCATTGTTGTAATTATAAACTCCAATTCAATTGTTCGATAATGTAGGTGAAATCTCCCCACACTATAACACCTGGATGTATGACTGTGATGTCTTGACAAAATAAGTTCTTCTTTTCTTTAATCGTGAAAACAAAAGTTGTAATAACCATCGGGTCCGTCAAGTTTAAACTTTTTTTCATCTAAAAAGACAACCTTTTTCCATCCGTCCGTTGCTACAGGAAACATGCTCCCTTGCGAAATTCATCCGTAGTTCCTTGTGAACCTGCCGTAGAACGTCTTTTTTTTTGATTTTCATACTCTTGATGTTACCACTGGTTTTAATAATCCTTAAAACCGTCGAAATACTGGCTGATACTTCACTTTTTGACCTTATTTTAGGCGCTGATAGTGTGGAATTTGAAGCTGATCGCTGAATGAGTCGCTTTCCTCAGATTGTTGTTGCTTGAGATGTGTGCCCTTTTCATTTTTTTTCCATAGATTTCAGTGTCTGCTAGATAGTTGTTGACAATGGTCTTACTTCTGTTCGACCTCCTAGCTATTTCTCGGCCTGAGAATCCCAGTTTCTTTAAAGCATCTATTGATCCTCTTTCTGCTACTGTCGACGTGATTCCAGAGCCCATTTTAACAATAAATTAAATAAAAAATATAGTTTTCTATCCTTTCTTAAATATTTCAAACTTATGTTTGAAAAAAATCGGCGATGTTAACTTTTGCCAAGCAATTTTTGGAATGGCCTCAATCAAGTGACGCAACTTTTTATATCCATTTTTTGCAGTCCAATCACATAATTTGTGAAATTTTTATGAATTTTCCAAATTAACTCTTTAACTTTATCCTTTCTTATTGCAAAATATATATACCTACTCACACGTATCAAAAATTTCCAGGAAAAATATTGCTTAGAGGTATTTATCGAGAAAAAACTTTACGATTGTATTTGAGAAGTAAGTGATTAAAAAATATTTTTACTTATTACTACTGATTATTTTCTTACAAAACAACCCCATAAATTCCTTGAACGTAAAAATAACGAAAGGAAGTACGTACGTACTTTTGCAAGCCATGTAAACATGAACGTTCGTGCCTGTCGAAAAGACAAAACAGGAAACGAACGAAAAAACGAACCGTATAATCAGGCCAGGGTTGCGAGATTTTGAATTAAAAAAACACTAAAAAAATATTCAATTCACAAGCTCTTTCTGATTTGTGAATTGAAAAATATTTAATTCACAAGCTCTTTCTGATTTGTGAATTGAAAAATATTTAATTCACAAGCTCGTTCTGATACGGTACCTAAAATCAACCGCGTGTGTCAAATAAAGGGCCTTATGAATAACTTATTTCTGAATTTGTCAAATAAAAACGCAGTGGTCGGGTGGCACAACGGCTCATGAAGAACCAGGGCCTAGTGACTAACAACTCGCAACCATTCCTGTGTGCGCCTTTCGACAGGAATGGAAGGGACCTACAATTTTATGCCGATTCCGAACGGCTAGACGAGAAGCACTTATTCGTGACAAGTGATACTCTTGGAGGATTTGTCAATTCCTCGCAAGAGGCAGTAGCCCTGAAAATAAAAACTTTTTAGTTTTTTTTTTTTAGGTGGACGGGGCTGGGCAGCGATCCCAGACCTCCAGCGTGACAGTCGAACGCAATATAATTTGAATACAACAATATGTAGGTACTATTAGAAACCAGGTTTGGAAAAGCTTAATATCTTCTTTAGCTTAAGCCCTCGTTTAATTCGTAATTCAGTAGTTGATTTGTGAATTCAAAAATATTTAATTGACAAATCAGAAAGATCTTGTGAATTAAATATTTTTCAATTCACAAATCAGAAAGAGCTTGTGAATTTAATATTTTTCAATTCACAAGTCGACGACTGAATTAAGAATTAAACAAGGGCTTCAGCTAAAAAAGGGCTAAGCTTTTGCAACCCTGAATCAGGCTCTATTTGCACGTGTTGTGATTTTCTTTAACTCTGGCATCACTGGTCTCGTTGATTTGACGTCTAAATAACCTAGATCGCAACTCAGTTTCCTTGTATGAAAGTGACCCTAGCTTCCAGTGGCGTAGCTAGCCCTCGAGGGGCCCTGTATCAAGAATTAGTAGGGGGCCCCCTCCAAAATTACAAATTAAACAAACAAGAATTTGTACAAAACAAATCAAAACTCTCACGATAACAAATCCAGTATATTTTATGGTACATATATATGGTCTTTAAATAGGTACATACATAAATGTAGGTGCTATAAAACTTAAACCAACAGTAAAAAAAAAATCAAATGAAAACTTTTCTTGCCTTTGTTTCCGAAAATGAATTAATCATCAATAAGATCAACTGACAGTTCCTCATTGTATTTAGCAACCAGTTTTCCTGCTTCCTTTTTAATTTTTTTCATTTGAAAAGGATAAAAGCTTTTCTAGTTGTAAAACTTCAATTAAATTACTTAGATCATATACTCCGTTTACATGACAGGATTCGACGATCGAATCGAATCGGATTGATATTTCGATCTAGCTATACGACCTCACTGAATCGAATTCAAATAGAATCGAAGTACACTTCAAGATGACACTTTAACTTTACTGTGTGCGTGCGGAAATAAGTTTACGACTACGAGAGAAAAAAAACTACAAAACAAAACAAAGCACATTGAAATACACACACTTAAAACTCGATTCTTTAATTTTACGATTCAGGTCGCAAAGTGGAATCGGATCGAGAAATACTGTTTGAATCCGAAACAGGTCTATATGGAATTGAATCCGACTTCAAGTGTGATTCAATTCTCCATGTTAACGAAGTAATAGAGGTTCTGAAATCTTTGTTTAGTTTGAGAAATCAATATACATATCTAAGCTAAGCAGCAATAGTAAAAATTGACTTTGAATTAAGTTTCTGGGTAAGTAACATTTTATTTTTTTACATTTTAACATTTTATTATTAATGCCACAATTAAATGCATTTTTGTGCCAATAACCGTTAAAACCATCTGGCCCATCAAGGTTAAAATACTTTTTGTCACTGGAAACAATCTTTATAAAAAAAATGCACTAGATTGTGGTATTAATACATTTTTGAAATAAGAAGAGTTAAAGCGTTAAATAATAAAATGATACTTACGCTTTTCCAATTGCGGGCCATATTTTGACGGGCAAGTTCCAATATTTTTTGTTTGTGGGCGGTTTTCAGATTTGGAGCTCGCGCCAATTTGCCCCGAACAATCACCCCACTGCTTCTTAAAGTACGAAAAACCGTCGAAAATGAAACGCCTTACCCCAATTCGTAACGAATTTCCCTCATGCACTGAATTAGAAGCACTATTAATTGTTCGGATATCATCGCGACTTCTCAGCATCTGAGGACCCCCCTCCGGATCTTATTTTCGTTCCATACGATTCTGGATCTTGAATGAAATTACGGAAAAACGACCCGATCTCGAGATTTTCCTACATCTAGCCCTACATCTAGCGAAATTGAACGAAAGTCTTGAATTTTGGCCTTTTCCGTATCGCTTACATGTATAGGTACCACGTGGCTCCATTGTTTTTCATCTCGAAAATCATAATTAAAAGAAGCTTAAACGAGATTTGCATAGTGCGTTTATACTTCTGCAATACGAAAAAATCAGTTTCTATTTTCCCAACAACGCTACGGAAAAAAAACGGGACTTATTTTTGGCTCAATTCACTTGTTTACTGATGCCATTAAATAAAAAAATATTAAAGTGTTTTTCAACAGGGACGCTACAAAAGTAGAGCAACCGCCATATTTCCATATGCCATATTTCTTACCGCTCTTTTAACATTTCTCTTTAGTAAGGTTTGCCATTTCATGATGGAAAGATATACGAGCCAACAACAAGTCAAAATTATTAAAATTTACTACCGAAATTCGGAGTCAGTGGCCTCAATGTTAAGAGCGCTACGTCCAAATTATGGTCGCCATTATCGTCCTAGCAGATCAACAATTATTATTACGGTTTGGTGTGGTTTATGGGCCGGCGGCGTCATTGGGCCGTACTTCTTCCGTGATGATCAAGACCGACACGTTACTGTGAATGGGGATCGCTACCGTTCAATGATAACCGAATATTTTTGGCCCCAATTGGGTGATATGGACTTGGAGGACATGTGGTTCCAACAGGACGCCCCCACAAGCCACACAGCGAATGTCACAATCAATTTATTGAAAACCAAGTTTGGAGAATGTGTTATCTCACGAAATGCTCCAGTCGCTTGGCCGCCTCGGTCGTGCCATTAGATGCCGTTAGACTATTTCCTGTGGGGCTACGTTAAGCCTATGGTCTATGCCAACAAGCCAGCGACGATTGATGAACTTCGAACGAATATCGAACGTGAAATTGCAGCAGTAACGGCCGATTTATGCTTGAAAACCGTCGAAAATTGGGTTCAGCGTCTGGACTTCTGCAAGCGTGCCCGTGGTGGCCATGCAAAAGAAATCGAGTTCCATACATAATGGCATTAACCGTTCTTTCACAGAAATAAAGAATTTCATTGATATCCAAAACCCTTTTTGTTTAATTTAAAAAAAAAAAAAAATTTAGCGCTCTTATTGAAAAACCCGATATAAGGTGTCTATTCAATTTACAGTTTTCTATAAAATGCATTTTTACAGATGCGTTTATATTAATGCAAAGCAGTGTAGTTACATACAACATAGACAATAAAATTCTCCTAAAAAAAACGTTTCAAATAATTTGCAAAGGATTTTACGTAAATATATAAATTATAATACTGATTCTTTTTAAGGATGGATTTGTATTTAATGAAAGATGTAGACAGGAGTAACTGTCGAATTTTTAGTTTATTTTAGACAAAAAGATTCTGAAACAAAATAACGTCAGCAAATATTTAGTAAATAGATATATAAGTTTAACCAAGACCAGATTAAACTCTCATAAAGTCAACAGGCTATGTATGCATGAATGTATATCTATACATGCCATGAACGATGGCAGGACTATGAACATGTCTAAAAAAATATCCAATGGTGTCCAAAAACTCCATGTCCGTGCAGCGACAGTCGACAAAAATTACGTTTTGAACAAGACATGGGGGGCTGTTCAAAGCTTGGTCATGAGATGACGTTTCATGTGCGTGTGAGTTTTTTTTCTGGTTTTTGTTGAATGTGTAAGTGCATTTTGTTGAAAAATAGAAGTAGTGGTAAAAGGTTAATGAACGACATGACACAATTTGCCCAATGAGTAAAAATGCACTGTTTGTTGATTGCATTATGGTTATGATCAGGGCCCGGATTTCTATGCAAATGCATATCTTTTTTGGACAGCCTTAGAAGCAAAAGAGTGAGAGAGTTTTTCGAATTAAGAAATTAGATTTAAAATGGAATTCAATGGTTAGGGCATATTTTTTCATATTTTGATATAAATGCATATTTTAGCTGATTGAGCATATTTTAACAATTAATGCATATTTTTTTTCCTGCATATTTCAAAAAAATAAACTTTAAACAATTAAAAAATTGATTTAACCGAAATGCAAACAAACCATCAAAATTCTAGATCTTTCACCTGGAGAGAAATACTATTGATAACTTGGCAGCACTAAAAACAATTCCAGCTGTCATATATACAAGCTGGAATCCAATGTCATTTTGTGTTTTATATTCAATATTCAATGAATGAGATTGTTTCATTTCAAAATGCTCCAATAACGTCTGTTGACGTGGATCCACGAACAAAAGTTTTTTGAGACCAAATCGCCAAGGTTTCAATTTTGAAAACTTTAGACAAAATTTCATGATTCATGCTAACAAAACCTACTAGCGAAAATAATGAACATATTAAAAATACCTACTATTTACTTTTTTTTAAACAAAACTTAATTTTATGTTTTATGTTTATTTTATTTACTTTTTTCTGTGAAAACTTTCTAAAAAAAGACTGTATTTTTTTTATTTCGATGTTTTTCATTTACTTTTTGAATATTTTTGCAGAATGTTTTGGATTTTGTATGGCATATTTTGGATATTTTATAGCATATTTTGAATTTTGTATGGCATATTTAGTAATTTTAAGTGCATGTTTTAGGCGCATGTTTTGTGTTTTTAGAGCATGAGAATCCGGGCCCTGGTTATGATGTTGGACATCTGAATGGCCTGTGGAGTCGGCCTGTAACAAGATACCAATTTAAAAAGTATGACGAATTTGTAAGAAATAACACTGCGTTCGTTCCAAAATATTTTTGGATGTTGAATTAAAATAGCATTTCTTAAATTATTACTGACACCGTTTAGTTTGCTCAGATATGTATGAAAATTTATGAGGGGAATTCCACCTTTTGAAATTTATTTATTACTCTCTCTCTATGATGGAGAAACTTAGTCATGCATTTTATTTCATTTCAGACTTAGCATTCCTTTGGAACCTAATCACAGAAATGTGTTTGTCGACCCAGAATAAAATGCAAAAAGTATCAACAAATAAGAGTACCTATACCTATGTAAAAAGTATAATAATGAACTTACGATGATATGTCAACTTTTATTGCATTAACTTTACCTGACACTTGTGTCAACTTTTTTCTCAGTTCACGAACGGAAAAAGAACCTCTTTTAAGCCCTTTCCTTGATATTGGTTGCTTAACTGACAAAAAACAATTACCAACAACCACTCCTCTTTGGACAATAAATATGCTTTTGACTTTTACTTAAAGTCTTCCCCTATTATATATTTTGTATATTTCAACCCCAAATGAGCCCCAGATGCGATGCTAAGGCTGATGCGTCTAGACTTTTGAGTGCACTCTCCATTCAAATTTACATGAACCATTTTAATGGTTGGCTTACTCATAAGGATATGTGAAGGAATTTCCACTGCAATGGAGATTTTAAAATGCCTTATGGATGATGAAGATGTGATGTGCTTAGGGGCAAAGCAAAACGGGGGCTTGCATTATAGAACGAGTAGGTAGGTATGTATGTATATGCATCATCCTTGTGCCATCATCATCGTCATCATTTCTACGTTCACTGCAGAGATGCAGAACTTTTTGTGTTTAGTGCCTCCAATTATGGGTGAATGTATTCTCCGGCAGAGTGCGACATTTCTGCAAATGTGAATTTCACCCCTCCTAAATCCTGAATAACAAGAACTTCACAAGAAGAGAAATATACAGACTGTGGCCCTTAGGGGGAGGGGGGTTGCGACAGTTTTTCTTTTCTGTTCAACTTCAACTTCCTTGTGCCAGAAGAGATGGCGACTATGAATAGGTATGTGTACGACTTCAACTCTAACGGCAACGACACGCCCTCGAATCCAGACTGGAATTAATTTAGATAAAAGATAAGAATCAACTGATAGCAATAGCAGCACACCGAACGGAATGAGTTTTATGCCTTCACAAAAGCTTTTCCGTTATTTTTACTTATTTTTGTGTAGGTTGATACCAATGTATGGTTTTATGTTTTCTCGGCTTGGAGGCATTTTTCTGATGACGGCTGTAGGTTGTTTTTGTTAAAAGTTCGTTGGTCGCCATATTTTCTTTTGTTGAAGAAACGAGCGTGTTCAACACACGCAAAGTGGGAAAATATCATTCCTATTTTTATTGAAATTTGCCCCTGGACGATAGAAGAGTCCGGTTGTGGTGTTGTAAAGTAGGTTGAGAAAGTTTTGCGGGTTTGAGTACGTAAAATGATTCTTCGTGTTAACTTATAATTATGTTAAAGGTAATTTATTAGTCCTATTTTCTGTTTTTTTTTTTTGTATATGTTTGTTGGCATACAAATATATGTGAAATGTAAGTTATCGGCAAAGGGTTGTACCTACATAATAAAAATTCATGCCTTTTCATGCTCGTAAAAAACCTTACAGCTTGTGGGATAGGTACCTGTATATAAATATTTCAGAACTTTCTAGTCAGCATCTGTGAATTTCTGGTGATTATTTATTGTGGACTAGGCATAAAATTGATGTTAGGGAATGAATACATTTTATTACCTAATAAGTTCATATACCTACATATATGTAACTATAATGACATTAGGGAAAGTGATGAAAATTCATAAATTTGGAAAGCTCTAAAACTAAGAAAAAAACCTTTAATTATATATCTTATGTAAATGTACGTAATACCAAAAAAAGCCAAAAACCTATCATTTTAAATTTTGAGAAATAAAAGGATAAGTATTTAAGACTTATAATGCTGATCAAGCTTAAAGTTTTCAGGTTTTCATAACGGTGTGTTTTTATATGTTCTTTAGACAACTATTTAACAATATTTCCCAATCAACGAGACACCTACAGTGGGGATTCACCACGGGGATTCATAACTTGTGATGAACTCGATTTAAAAATGATGATCTTCTCCTTGAGGTTTCTTATGAGGGCTTCCACAGAATACGAAATTGTGTTCGCCTTATAAGAAACCTCACAAAAACATCCTCACAAAAAATTGTTACCTGTGAGCCTCACAACGGTTGAGTTCTATTAGTCCGATTGCCAAGATTATGTCGTTTGGACTTAAAGAAAATGACAGAGCATTACGGTATATATTTTTTAAATTTATTGAAGTGGTGATACCTCTGACAAAAAAAAAATGGAAAATCTTTATTTTCAAACCCCCGCCAAAGGTTGAAAAAGAAACCTGCCAGACTTTTGTTTTCGATACCACAATATATGCACCTACAAACCCTCATACTCATATTTTGGTTATCAACGCACTCCCAAAATTTGCTGTCGGCTCTTTAGACTGTATCATAATACTACGTTTCCACCTACCACTAAACCGAGATTTACTGCCCGAGCAGAATGTAGTCGCTGTAGCGGCCGCTTGTCGCACTGTCAAAGTTAAAATATACGAAAACAGTACACAGCGCCACAATGAGAAGCTGTAGCTGCAGCGATCGCTGTCGTTAAAGTCTGCTTTAAGTCGCGCTACTTTTTGACATATCTGTGGGTCTGTTCAAAACACTGTATGTAAACTAGCCGAACCGTTCAGTACATTGAGTTATTTTTTCTATGTTTATTATGAACTGAAATTTGAAAAAAAAAAAAAATTGGTTTCGATAGCAATAATTGAATAAAGTCTTATTATTAATAATTTGAGTATGTTGTCACTGACCCCAAAATTGCACAACTTTGAGAACTCAATTTAAAAATTGCGCAGTCTTCACGCTATAAGTGAGACCATTTTGTTTGAAAGCTCCAATGGGTTGGATGACAAATTCTTCACATTTATAAAACTGATGGAATTTTTCTAGATACTGTTGTCCTTTTCTCCTTCCAATTTTGTATCTGTCAAGAGCATGGTTTAACTACATAGACCTACTTTTTCCAAAAATTGCCGAAGTGAGAAATAAACATGCATGCTTAAGACACCTTTTTGCAAAAAAACATGCGAAGTTTGTTTTGACAGATAATTTTAGTCACCATACACGATTTATAATTGTTTTTTGGGCAAGCAAGTGTCTTTATAATAGATATTTTTTTCAACGTTTGCACGTTTTGCAAAATGTAGGTCTATCCCAACTAACTGGGTGAACACAAAAGAGTGCCGCAACTGGAACTGAAGCCATAGCTGAAATAGCTATCAAATAGTATCGTGCGTGCTATTTTTCATGTGCCCACAATGCAGCTGCACAAAATATTATTTCTTTTTATAAGTTCAATAAAATATACTGCGTTGTGCTCTGCCATGTTGAATTTTGTTCGTTTGTTTTCAGTTGTGTCAAATACCGGCATACTTTGTGTTTTATATATTAAAATAAAAACATGATAGTCTCGCATCTGTAATAGAAATGAGAACAACATGCAACATATGGAACACGCCTTGTAAAAATTGGAATTCCAAACATCTGAACGAACCCAAATAAATCTAAATGTCAAAAAAAAACGTTCTTTTTGTGCTAAACCATTGTGGACGACCTTTGCGACCTAGTGAGCCATTTTAATGACATCTTGTGCTACAGCGATTTTTAGCGCGACCAGCGACTTGCATTGTGTTCAAGGGGTAACCAGATTTATTTAGTGTTTCCACTGCACAAAAAGATCAAAAACATTAAAATGATGTTTCATTTGTTTGGCATGAAGTGGAAGTGAGATAAATAGCTCTTGCTTACATTTGCACCACCTGTCAAAAAAGGAAAATCGCGTTTAAATGGGTCGGTTCCACAATTATTCTCCGAAAAAAAAAAGTTTGTTTGATTTGATAAACTAATGATTCCAAGAAGATTTGATTGAGATTTATTTTTAATCTTCAAGATTTTAAGGAGATTTGTGTAAATGTTGCTAAACCTACGTTTATTACCCGGTGGAAACGTAGATCTCCCTCAAATCACGAAAATGTACAATACACATTTTATTCTCGTCAAATGAAAGTTTAAGATTAAATCTTCTTGAAAACTTTTGTTTGCCAAATCAGATATACATTTTTTCTGAGAACAGTTTTTGCGGAACTGACCATTTTCTTTCATTGATAGAAAAAAAAAAACTATTTAACACCATTTGAATGTTTTGTCATAAGTCATAAAACCCTCTTTTTGATATTTTGTGCAGTTTAAGCAGCAAAAAAATCTCATTACCTAAATATCGGTTTAGTGGTCAGTGGAATCGTATTACCTATTCATTTAACAATTCTCGTTTTCACTCTGGTTGACTGGGCGACTGGGCCACATCATGCAACGTGTAGGGCGTAGCATTACATTAGGTCTTGTGGCCATAGGCAAATTATATTTATTCGTTGAAAACAATAATTGCAGCACTAAGAGCCTGATTACACGATTTGTTTTTTCGGTTGTTTCCTCTTTCTTCTTTTTGACAGGCACGAACGTTCATAATTACATGGTTCGCGAAAATGCATACGTACTCCCATTCGTTATTTTGACTTTCATGCAATTTGGGGTTGTTTTGTAAGAAAATAATCATTAGTAATAAATAAAAATATTTTTTAATCACTTATTTCTCCAATACAATAGTATATTAGGTATATCCAATTACGAAAAACAATTTTCCAATTCAATCATTTTTGTTCAAATTGTTTTTTGCTAACATCGAGGAGCATTGTGGTTTCTTCTTATGTGCTAAACAGATGTGCAGAGTTTTCCATGCAGCGAAAATATATAACACAGCTTCTTATGGGAGCAGATTCACTCAAAGTCAAAGTCAAAGCGCATCGCTGCACGATATCTCTATTTCCAAATCTTTATTTCTAAATTTGCTGCGCAGCATCATTGCAGCCACACAGCAAAGAAAAAAATCTTAAGTAATAAGCTCATATTGACATTACAGTACACATATCTAAGGTGTTATCAGGCGCAGCTTGTGAAATTTTAAGATGGCTGCCCTTTGTGTAAGTTTACAGTAAACAGAAACAAATTTTTGGTGATTGTTTGAAATTCAATTTGTTTACTATTGATTTTGACAACATGCGCAGAACTGAACAAAAATGAACACGTTATTGACATTACCTCTAATATATGTATCTTGTATTGACATCACCTGTCATTTTTCAAAAAAAAATTTTTGGTTCAATGATTTTTTTTTTGAAGAATCCAGGAAGCCAGCGTTGTCGCTCGAAGAAATATTTTAGTGCCACAATTCAAAAATTCGAAAATTTCATTTTCGTTCAACGGGAAAAAACAAAAGTTCTTCTACTTTAAAAAAATAATCAATATAAAAACGTGGTGAAAATATGTACCTACGACAAAAAACACCACTTGAACCATTCGTGTCTTGTCCAGAAATAGAAGTGTCTACTAATTTGAAAGCAATTAAGACAAATTTTCATGTAATTTCATCAAAGTTTGCACTTATTTTGTTAAAAAGTAAATAATCCTTAAAGTCAAATAATGGAGATCATAAAACTGCTATATTGAATTGCGTGCCACATTGCAACGAAGAAAATCTCGTGCCCAAAAAGCACTACCCTGTGACATCGGCAACGCTGTGTTTCATGATTTGATTTGACATAACTATGCATCATATAAATGTCAGAAACTATGCACATGTGTTTCGTGTGCAGCGCTGCATGCATAGATACGTACAGACTTGCTGCATATCTGTTTAAGCCATTAGTCCTTGCGCAGAGTTCCTGTTAGCAATATTTGTCTAAAAATGAAAAGCATTGTATAATTGCAATTTTTATCGTTGAATCTTTAAGAAGCAGCTACTTAAATAGGCTTTCAAGATTTGCCTCCGTATTTTTATGAAATCGACTTTCCACCTGCTCCTCAAGCTAATTGTTTCATTCTCCTAGTCAAGGCGCCAGTTATATAGCTTTCATTGAAATCCATTATTGAAACACAAATCAGTGAAATGGTGAAATATTTTGTGACAAGTCGGTTATAGCCACCATGAAATTTTCTTTCATTGAAAATTACATTCCCCATACAAAAACCAACTTTGGGGTTAGAGTTGATCAGTGAAGGAAAAACTGACAGACGAGAACGGGAAGAAAAAGGAACACATGTCATTGGAACGAATGTGTTTCACTTTTGGGAACAAAATGTCAGCTGTTCATTGAAAACGATTTTCATCATTGAACAACTAGAAATGATTTTATAAGAAAGTTGTAAAGAAAATTAAACATTTTTTTGACTAAAAAAAATATATAACTAACATTATTGATTTTGGTACTAAAACGCCGTATGATTTATTTGTTTATGATCCTCAGAATTGAAAGACAAAGTTTTCAATGATAGTTTTCAATGAAAGCCATCTATAACAGGGGCCAGTTATAGCGATCAGGAAAACGCATCAGGAAAAGTTGAAACAGTTTGGAAAAAATTATGTCAGTTGGCCGGCCTACCACTAAGTTTCACGAAAAACGTCCCCGATTCTGTCAGTGGAATCAGTGAAATTGGAACTCATATCATTGGAATTTTTTGTTCCAAAGTGAATTTGCATCAGGAAAATAAATAAATACATTTTTAACAAAAGATAATTGTTTAATTGTAAATTTTATTTGATCAAAAAATTCTATGAGTTATTTGTCATCGATTTGTGTAGCATTTGTGTTTCAAATCGATTGAAAACAGTGCAAAAAATCCATTTAAAAGTTTTTCCTGATTCGTTTTCCTGATCGCTGTAACCGGCCCCTAAGTAATATTTTTTTTTGAGATTTAATCCTTGCCCCGATGCCCGATTTAGTTCTGCAATCTGATCTGATGCTGTAATGTTATGATGATTTCGCAATGTAAGTTGTTCAACGATTTTCATATTATTTTCAACTAGAATTTCCTGCATTTTATCGACGCTTATACCTGTATGAATTCCTATCAAAGCTAGTTTTGTTTGGTGATTAGGTACACAAGATTGGGGGGCGTTTTTCGTTTCCTGGGTGATCTGAAGAAGTACCTACCTATATCAGATATTCCTCTTTTTACCAGTTTGAAGTAAACTTTTCATCGGTAAAGTTTCGCTTAGGTTCAAGTCAATCCTTTAGTCGTAAAAAATATATATTTTTATAATTTTTCTATCTTTCATCTTTCTACGACTTTGTATTCGATTACAACAATTTCCTGTTTTCATAGATTTACGGGATAGTAATTTATGAGTTTATCTAACGTATGTGAAACAAAACATAGTTTTATTTTTCAACTTAAGCAAATTAATTAAAAATTAATATTCTTTAATCGCCGGAAGGAAAAACGTGTCTCCTCCAAACTAAAAGAAAAAAAAAAAAAAAACTAAAAATCTCTAAAAATTGATGTCACAAAAGTGAAGGTATTCCACTAAAACAGGTTTAGATGTCTTAAAACAACTTTTAATTTATGCTGATTTATTGTAACTCTTCTGAATTAATTAAAAAAAAATATATATTTATTCGTGCAAAATACTCATTTTTCAAAGGCGTCTTCCCAAAAACATTTTTTTTTTGTTAGACAAAATGAGATTCTTATTTGTATGTTAATTTTAATTGGAACATTCCATAGTTCTAAATAAAATATTCAATCATTTTTGTTTAATGAATAAAGAACAATCAAAAAATAGACGAATATTAATTTAAAAATAAACAATTTTCGTTTTCATGGAAAGAATGGATATTTTAGATTTTGTCGCCAACTAGCAACCCACAAATTAATTAAAATAACTTATTTAATAAATTGATGAAACATTTAGAAAGATTATAAAGATGAAACAAAAAAAGATCAACATTTTCAAGAAGAATTTAAATGTTTAATTTATAAACTGATTAAGAAATTGAGGACTCATCTTATGTCAAGATTTTATGTTTTTGCGGAAGAGCTATGATGTATGGTATCGAATGAATGATTTAACATTGAACTGTGTTCTATGAGATTTATATGTATAACTTTTTGTTGATACCATGTAGTAGATAAATATTATCTGTATATATTCTTGTGTGTGAATTAATTTTCAAATTGATTGATGGAATGAATATCCTTGGGGAGAAATTGCTAAAAAAAACAAAATCACAAAAGACTTCTTGGACTGTTTTTTTTTTTGTGTGTTGTTTGCAGTGTGGAATACGTTTAGCCTTAGGAGATGTATGGTAAAATATTTATGAGAAAAGTTCGGACAGCACAGGAGTAAGAGATGTTTCCTTAGTTTGTTCTAGTTGAACAAAGCTTATAAAAAGTAGATAGACTCTTTTGAATAAAACATTATTTTTTGTATACAATGAACGACATTTTAGCTTAAATGAAGTGATTTTTATGCAACAGTTTTATTGAAATTTTATTTTATTTAAGCTTCTCGTATTTTTCTTGGTAAAATAATTCAATAATTCAACTTCCTATTTATAGCCCAGTATATTTTGGTTTTCTTTAATATTTTATAACGTAGGTAAATATAAGTCAGTTTTGTTTGTTTTTGTTAGTGGCAGGCTTGTCGCCATATTGAATTTGAAAGTTAATTTCCTTTCTCGTGAATAGTATTCGTATTTTTGATTTTATTAAGTTGTTGATATTTTGTTGGTTGTTATAAAATTACAAACCACCAAAGTGATATAGGTACTGGCATTTTGTGTTTGCATCTTGAAGCACAAAAAAAAATATCTTATTAAAAACAAAGTTGTAGAGCAGTTTATTTAATTTTCTTCAAAAAAATTAGCTAAAGGCATATGTAAAAAGTAAATAAAATTTACAACTTGATGGCACGAACTTGCTCTTGAAGTTAACAACTAGAAAGTAGAGCTAGACATTGGCAGTGTAAATTAATGGTTCAATAATATTTTTATATCGTATATATATTTTATATCGTATTAAAAACGTGTTTAAATAACAGTTTTTTAATTTTTTTAATTTAACCCTTAACTACTACTCCGGTTTTTAAAGACCTTGTTGGTTTTGCGCTGTAGATCAAGGATTGCTTATATGATATTGGGCTTAAGTGCTTGAATCGTTTCCGGATTGTTCATGGTTCACCACAAACAAAAAAGTCCAAAGGGGTCAAATCGCAGCTCTAAATCGGCCAATTGACATCGCCAAGACGGCGCGATTTGGGAATTTTGTGCGCAAAAGATCGATTGTAGCATGGGCTTTGTGGCATGAACCAGAGGTCACTCAAATCCATGTCTTCAATTTCAGTAAAGAAAAAAACAATCGGTTAACATGGCTCTGTAACGCCCACCACCGTTGACCGACACGTTGTTCCCAACCTCATTTTTGAAGAAAAATGGTCCAAAGGGCTACATGAAATTTGGCGCCAAAAAATGGTCCTAAACGAAAAATGGTCCCAAATTTTTTTTCTCATAACGAACGAAAAATTCACCCAAACTTAAGAAAAATGGCCCCAAGCAAGAAATGAAAAATTACCCCCAAAATGTATATGAAAACCAAAAACAACAGACAAATTACAGTCGTACAAAAAATGTTAATATTTTTCGACTTATCAATGGCTCCGGGATCTTAGAACCTCATATGTATATGGGATATTCGCAACAAAAAAAACTATGCCATCTGAAAGGTCTGTAATTGGTCAAAAAAGGTTAGCTAGTTTCAGTAATTGGCCTGCCATAGTTTTTTTTAAATTATTTTTTAAAGTTTTTTTCAAAGCCGTATAAGGTTCCACAACGTAATTTTTTACGTGTCTACAATTTATAAGACTTAGCACCACATATATGGAATTTTCAAAAAAAAAAAGATACCATATGAAAAGTTACTTAATTTTCATAAAAGGTCGACTGGTTTTAGTAATTGGTCACTCATATTATAATTTTTATTTTATTTTATTTCATTTTACTTTTCAAGGTCGTACAAGACTTTTAGCACCTCATTTATGGAATTTTCAAAAAGGAAAGTTATTGTCTGAAGTTTAATAAAATTAATTTTATAAAACAAATCTATGACTTTTATTATCGTTATTCGTCTTTTTTTGTCAAATTTTACTAAACATTGTTGAACAAAAATGTTTTTCCGCTCAAAAATCTCTCGTAGGAGGTATTCGTATTTACCCCTTTCGTTATGTACATAACTTTTCCTAAGGTGGCTGAATGAAATTGATAAGGATTGATTTTCCAAAAAAAAAAAACTTACCCTTTGGACCATTATTGTCCCAAATCAATTAAACCAAACATGTTCACCCGTCAGAGGCATTGTTATTTGTTTCTTACATTCTTCTCTCTAAACGTCTAAACGAAAACAACAAAGTTATTTTAGTTTTTTATTTATTTATTTTGATATTGGTATGTCTAAAACATATGTGTCATTATTAACTGGAAATACAACACCACCGAGGCCAAAAAACATACAAATACATATTATATCCTTGAGAAAAAGGATACAATCCATAAACGGGTTGTTTCTTTTTTGTTCGCTTGTGCCCGAACAGCCCACACAATACTATACCGTCATAACACAGCGAAAAGCCGATAAATTTTCTTATTATATTTATACGTTTTTCTCTTCCTTCCATATTTTGATGCCAGAGAAACAAAAAAGAGTGCGAAAGAGCGAGTTTGAGTAACTACATCGAAGTGCTAATAGAACAGAGGGGTTTTCTTCGAAAAGTTGTTTTTTTGCGGCGGCGGCTTTCACTATAACCAGATCAACGACACAGGCACAGTGACATTAAAATCTCATTAGAACCCCGGCGAATGGCTGTTTGGGGTATAATTTGTAAAGTCCCACAGAAAAGACTGATGAACATAAATTTTACCGGCCTTAAGAGGCCTTTACCAGCTGCTGCACACATGCCAAGAAAATATAACACTCCCTGTTATGTATATGGGGATTGGGGACCCATATCTCCAAGGACCGAACCTTAATTTGCACAGTAGGTATTGGTATATATTCGAAAGGCATACATCCGGGTGCCATATTTTATCAGGACTTCAGACCTATAACACACAACATCATGTTCTGGAGGAGACAAGGCAAAAAGAGGTTCTGTGCGATTCTCTGAAAAAAAAGACATTGTTAAGAAGAAATGTGAATAAATAATAATTTGTGCAATGGAATTAACAAACTACTCTACAAGTTCTAGTTGTCATTGTGAATTAATATAGGAACGTTGGGTTGGTGGGGCTATGAGGGTAATTTAGTGTCTTGGGCCCAACCTCACTCCCTTACTGGTGACAAATTATCCTAGTATTCTTCTGCAAAGAAACTGTTTGTACTGGGCGTTATACTTTGTGTTCTGTCTTTTGGCACCCTGAGCACAAAAGCCTTGGGTCTGACGACACTAGAGTGAGAGAAGCTAGTGCAGGGAAAATTTATAGAGATTACAATTAATCGCCACGAGCTACCCATACCCAACCCCAACACTATACAGGGTGTCCCTTAATTCGTCAAGAGTATTTGAGGGTATGATTCTGGGGTATATATGTACTAAGAAAAAATTGTTCTACAGTAAGGGCCTATCTCCAGTTTTGATATCATTTACCGGAAATTTAAGAAAAGTCTTTGGGATACCCTGATCCATGTTACCGATAATAGCGCCGTAGTACTTATGATAAAAACTTCGTTAAGACCTTTATTCTTAGAAGAAATACCAGCCTTTGTAATTGCGTTTAAATAAATTTGACATCTTTTCTTAGTCTTTAGCCTGTTCCATTTTTCCTGCCCATGCTAATTTTTTGACTTTGGGGTCAATTTTCTCCAAACAATGCGTAATCAAAATGATGTTTTAATAATTTTTTTGAATATATGTAACAATACTAAAAATAAAATTTGGTAACAAGTTTGCCGAAAAACCCATAGATTTAATGATAATTTGGAAAAACAGCGGCAGATAAAATTAAAAAAAAAAATGTTTTTTTAGCTTTAAGCTCGAAAAGTTATGAATAAAAAATGATATGTGTGGTTACCGATAATTTTTATTTTATGTGTGAACTAAAACAGTACTAAAACAGCATATCTTAAGATTGAGACAAGGTATTAAATTTATTTAAACGCAACTCTAAAGGCTGATATTTCTTCTAAAGATAAAGGCCTAAACCTTCTATCATAAGTACTTACGGCGCAATTACCGGTAACATGGATCAGGGTACCCCAAAGTAAGTCTTTGTTATCAAATTTGGAGATAGGCCCTAAATGTAAGACAATTTTTTTCTTAGAATATACCCAGAATCATACCCTAAAATACTCTTGACGAATTAAGGCACACCCTGTATAAACCATCTGATACAATATAATGAATCTTCTTTCCGTGCTCCAGTGCACTCGCTTCTAGTATAAAGCTGATGAACACGAGAAGACATTACGAATGGTTTGAGACGTGAGGGATTTGTTAAAAAAAAAAAAATAAACGCCACTTGAATCTTCTAGCTTGAAGATTCTATTTGTAAATATATTTCTCTATTCGTGATTGTTTGGTGTTTATTTAATTTTGCAATTGTGAACATTTGTGATTTTTGCTACTTACTATAGTATAGATTAACCTTCGCTCTGGCGTTGTTGTTCAGTGCAATGATATTGTGGCGATGCTATGGCGCAGTGAGTTGAGTGTTGAATTAATTCATACGTAAGCTACACTAGATTTATGGGATACAATCACTTAAGCTCAATGAAAGATATGTATCTATTTCGTTATTTTAACGTACTTGAGAGAGTGATAGCTTGAAAGACAGTTTGTTTCTATATAGTTGTAGTTGACTTCAAGGGTAGTTTCTAGGTTAGTTTAACTTTCCATGGGTTTGGCCTGATATAGTTTACTAGAGCTTACTTTAAGAATTTGAATAATAATTTGTTTATAAATATACAAGCACGACTAGGGTCACACGCACTTGCTCTAATTAACAATCACACTCTAATTTTGGTCTGATACATGATAGTAAAGCAATTCGTAAAAGGCAAATTGCCTAGATTTGAAGTTTGTCACTTACCGCTAAGTAGATGAAAGTACAATTTTACAAAAGTTTTACCGGAAAAGACTGTACATAATCTTCTCCCATACAAAATTCTCTGCAAAATTTAAACAAGCTAAAATTCATCCAAATATTTTAGCCGCGAGCGGTACGCAGCTCCAGTTTTGCAATCCCTTCCAGATCTACATGGGAGGACGTGACATTTTTGGAAGACGATTCGATTCACTTCTAAACGGACTGTTCAAAAACCGATGATGGGGTTGGTGGAGGCGTGTACTCAGAAAGACTAAATTTAAGTATCTCTATCTTCCAGACCATTGTAGCTAGTTCCTCGGCTAAAGAAAAACGTGATATCGACTTCTGCTATCCGCATCGTCTCAGATAGCCAAGCTACCATAAAATCTCTCGACTGTGTCGCTACAAACTCTATAACAGCCCTAAACTGTCGATCATCACTTATAGAGAAGACACAGCAGTTCAATATTTTTTGGGTGCCGGGCCATAGGGAAATTCTGGGTAATAATTGTAAAGCTGATGAACTCGCCAAAGGTGGAACAAGACTACCCATTTTACCTGAAAAGGTAAATATCGGTATGCCTATAGCTAGTAAGATGCTTTAAGGAGAGCAAACCTTAGGTGGAACAACGTGACAACTTGCCTGGCGACAAAACAGATCTGGCCTACGCTAGATGTGAGGCGCTCTAAGTGCTTGATATCTTTGAAAAGATTGCATATATCAGCTCCGTAATTGGTGTCATAACTGGGCACTGTCTTATAGGCAAGCACGCAAAGCTGCTTGGAGTTTCCACAAACGACTTTTGCAGAAGCTGTGTGGACAAAGAGAAGGAAGAATCTGTTCCTTATCTTTTCTGCACATGCCCTGCGCTATCCCGAAGACGTAGACTCCATCTGGGAGACTTCTTCTTCAGTAATCCTTGTGATCTGACAAACATAGACATAAGTAGTCTCGCACGCTTCAAAAGAAGATCCAACTGGTTTTAACGAGTGGGGAGAAAATATATCTAGCTAGATTCACGCGGTATCACAACGGACCAACTTATGGTCTAAGTGTGTCAGTTCCTTGCTGGCAGCCACTTTAACCTAACCTAACCTCTACGTAGCTCCAGCCAATATTTTGACTTCTCTGCTTCTCTAGCCTCTAGAAGGGAATTCATTGATTTGCACACTGCCTTCCGAACCTGATAAGGCTTCGATTGTTTGTTCGTTCGAGTTTGTTTTTTCGTTCGAGTTTTTCGGACGAAAAACAGTTTTTAACAACTTTTAGAAGTTTCTTGTGTTCTTTTTTTTAAAGGATAATTGTCATTTGAATTTTTAACAAACTATTTGAATCATCAATTATATGTAGAACAAAAATAATTCGAAGGCTGGGTGCGATCCACACTAGTAACTTCCCATTCGTGCCCTTCACAACCTTTTTAGATGTTTATAATAGCACAGTTTTGATTTTTTTTGGGCATAGCTTCTAAAATTCCAAGAATCTTGCCTTTTTTACTTTTTTTCATAACTGCTCTTGGTTTGGTAATTTTAAATATTTAAGCCAATTATTTGAAAATAGAATTTTGGCTAGAAAAAAATGTCATGGTTGCAAGTATAAAAAGACAAATTAAGTGTCAGTTGCCAAATTTTGATGTCGGCACAAATTTGAAGTCAATATTGTTGTTCACAAACTATTCGAGTTGAATAACATTTCTTAAGAGTTTTTATTATTTTTTTTTGTTTTTTTTTTTTGCTCTAAAAAAGATTTCTCATGAATTTTTTTGAACAAATTACAAGTTTTTGTAGACAAAAAATTGAATCATTATGATTAAATTTTTGTTTTTCAATTGTTTTTCTTAGTTTAAAAAAAAAGTATTCGTTAGTTTTTACCTATTCACTTACTTACTTTTGATGGCGCTCACAGCCCAGGGTGGGCTTCGGCCTCAACTAACAAGCCCCTCCAGCCAGCTCTGTCCCTAGCTAGCCGCTTCCAGTTGCACACACCGAGTGCTTTGATGTCATCATCCACTTGTTTGCGCCACCTGTTACGGGTTCTTCCTCTGCTGCGTACCCCATCGGGGTTGGATTCGAAGACTCGTCGGGCAGGTGCGTTGCTGTCCATACGCTCCACGTGCCCCAGCCATCTCAGCCGCTGTGTTTTCAGCTTTTTGACCAGGTCAATGTCGCTGTATAGCCCGTATAGCCCGTATAGCCGTCGTTGAATCTTCTCCTCCATACTCCTTTGATACACACCGGACCGAAAATCACACGAAGAATCTCCCTCTCAAAGCACCCTAGCAGATTTTTATCCGAATCTTTCAGTGTCCATGCTTCTGACCCATAAAGCAGGACCGGGATGATTAGGGTTTTGTATAAAGTCTCCTTGGTTCTCTGAGAGAGGGCCTTACTACTTAAATGCCTTCTTAGACCGAAGAAACAGCGGTTGGCAAGAGTAATTCTTCGGTTGATCTCTGCACTGATGTCATTCTGCGATGTAATAGTGGAGCCCAGGTAGACAAAGTCCTTGACAACTTCGAAGTTATATCTGTCCATCGTGATATTTTGCCCGAGTCGACGATGTTGAGATTCCTCTCTCGATGACAGCATATACTTCGTCTTGTCGTCATTAACCGCCAATCAACGGATTTTTGATAAATTGTACTGTTGGTGTTGCATACAAATGCTTCAAGAACGATGTTGAATAGGTTGCATGATAACGCGTCGTCTTGCCTCAATCCTTTCTCAACATCAAAGGAATCGGTGGTGTTCTTACCAATTTTGACGGAGCAGCGAGATTTCTCCATCGTCATCCTGCACAGGCGGACGAGTTTGGCAGGGATGCCGAGACTCGACATGGCTCTATATAATTCGTCCCTTTTCACGCTGTCATACGCAACTTTAAAATCGATAAAAAGGTGGTGTGTATCGGTCTGCAATTCCCGGGATTTTTCTAAAATCTGTCGGAGTGTGAACATTTGATCGACGGTTGACTTGCCTGGCCTAAAACCGCACTGATAGGGGCCGATCAGATCGTTGACAAAAAGTTTTAAGCGGTCACACAGGATGGCCGACAATATTACATAATATGTAATATTCAATATTACATAATAATTATGTGTAGAACAAATTCAGTCCTACGTCAATATCTTTTTCCGTTCTCAATATATTCGAGATTAATGACATTTTACAGCTCATTTTTAAATTGTTGTAGTAAAAAAAAAAACGGTTAATTAATTTTTTTAGAAAACCTTTTCAGCACGTTATGACGTTATTATCTGTAAAATTAAATTCCGCTGTCGATATCTATATTCGTTCTCAAAATATGGTGTACGAACAAAAATCCCCGAACGTACGCACATACAGACAGACATCTTTCTAAAAACGACGGATTCTGATTCTAGAGACCCCGAAAAATTGCACCAACTAAAAATAGACTTTTTCTTGCGGTATATGAGTAGATAATATAGAGAAAGTTTTGGATTCGTAGACAAAATCGCACTCAGGAAAATAATTTTACGATTACGAACGCGAAAAAAAGTGGGTTCTGCAACTCTGCCTGTCTCTCTGAGTATCTGCCTGTACCTCGACCTGCAGCCTAAACCAGTGAAGGGATTTTGAGAAACTAAAATCTGCATCAATTATTTGCATTAATTATTAAAATTTTGGCGCGCCCCTGAAAAAAATATTGCATTCCAAAATTTTATTGAATGGGCTCTAAAATTAGAGAATTATCGTTAAGTACAATGTACATGTTCTCTATCAGTGTGTGCCTGTGCCAACTTAAAATTTAAAATACAGCTATTGTTAAAAAAGCTGTTTATGAATCCAAACCTTACGATTTGTTATTTTTTTTTCCAAAACCAAATTTATTTATTAAATTTATTGAATTGAAATTTTATGGATGTGTATACTTTAATATAAGGAACACTTATTTATTCATATTTATTCTTATAAATGTGTTACATCTTAAACACCATAATAAGATGAATAGATATAGTCATTAAAAGATAATATTTAACACTAAACCTTAATTATCATTATAGCTCAATCAATCGCATCATCATGTAAGACTGAGTAAAGTTCAACCTACTCCATTGATTGTCCAACAGCTATCTAGGGATTTGCTTTCACATTAGCTTGTAATTTTCTTCTTCTCAAATAGTATACATGTATGTATGTACGACAAATAAATGCTCATACATCCTGACAGATAATTAATTAAATGATTTACTATGAAAGTACCGGCCATACACTATTTTTTACAGAGGCACTAGGGCGTATGAGTAACTTTTTATTATCTGTGAAAGAAAAACATTAGTTTTGATTTTGCGGGCTTTGGGCATTTTTAGAAAAAAAGGTCAGCTTTAGAAATTAATATAGAGTGACAGTTAAGCTTATTTCAATTGTAATTAATTGTAAGTGATAGCTTAATAATGTGGTGAGCAAGAAAAAGAAAAGAGAAATGTGGGTGTTTTTTCTATAAATAATTTAAGATTTTTTTTTTATTGTTGTTTTTTTTTCAAGTTAACTTCAGTCGAATATGGATAAATGTTCTTATAAATTTTGTTTAAGAATAAACAATAAACAAATGCGTTAAAAACTTAACGAAAAATAACAACTTTCAAGTTTAAAAATTTAAATAACTCAATTCCTATTTTTTTTTTTTAAACTAAAAACAATTCTAATTTCCAGTTTAAAATTTAAAATAACTCTCAACTGCTATATTCTAATTTCCATAAAACGACCTTTAAATCGTTCAACTAACATCACCGACAGCGACGTCAACTTAATAACATTTATTATTATTTTCCTCTAAAACTGCCTTGGGTAACTAATTTTACTTCATTTCAATTACATACTTACAATTATTATTACTCCCCCACTATGTGACTTCAATGTTATTTAAACCTTTATTTACATATGTAAATTGTTCATACATATATACGTATATATGAATGTACAAACTGTAAGTTAAGTAAATGTTTTGAGAAATATGGAAAAAATAGATTTTCATCTCCACAATATAATTAAGTTGGTACTTTGTACTTGTCGGGTCTTGGGTATCTCTCGAGCGATGGGAGAAAAAGCTACCTACATAATATTAACTCTCTATTATTATTAAATTTTAACTATAAAAGTTAGAAGTGATTCAGACAGAGAGATAACAAACGGTAAAACGGTATTTTAATTAAAAGTTATGAGAAACAAGAAGGTTGTGGGGATGAATACATTTTGATAGGCTCTTGATTTTAAATTACTTGTATATGGTTTATAATAGATAAAGCTCCAAAATAAAGTGTGGTAAGGTAAAATTTGGGGGAAAATTTAAATGACAAGTAAAACAGTTTTCATATCTTTCTTTGTTGAAAGATATAAGAAGCGTTTTTGTGACTTTGTTATTTATTTTGTATTCTGTTTGAATTTATAAGGGCAAGATTATGTAGAATTAATGAAATAAAATACCATGATGCGGACAAAGGGCCATAGTTATAATTTAAATGTACATAATTAGGCCTATTGTGAGTTTCACCCGGAAAACATTTCGCCCGAAAATGGTTTGTACGCCCGGATTTTTAAAAGCTTTTACGAGTTTCACTCTCTATTTTACAACAAGTGTGGCATCGTTCGACACCATTAATTTAAATTAAATGGAAATCTTGCTGTAAATGACATGACATATTTCACATGACAAAAATGCTGTCAATAGTGCCATTAAGGGAAATTTTTACGAACAGGGAATATTTTTCACCCGAAACTTACAATAAGGGAAGAGTGAAATGTAATTTTTCCGGGCGTATTTTCTTTCATGCGGAACTCACAATAAGCGTTCAATACACGATACAACCCATCGTACCGATTTGAGTTGTACGGATGTCGGTAGCGATATCGCAAGTTATCTCACACACCATACGATTAACTTGAGTCAAAAAAGTTCCCCATTTTCATCTTCCATTCCTTGTTAGTTGATTTGGTCGTATAGACTTAAACAAACGGTACGATTCCTATCACAGCAGTCGCACGATAACTCTTTTTTTCGCTCGATAGCATTCGACCATGCGATATCGGTACAGCGGATACTTTCGTTTACACACACGATACAATCGTCGCGATTCAACGTTTATACGATAATCGGTACAATAATATTGTATCGTATATTGAACGCTATAGGGCTGAATATAATTGTCATCTTTAGGAAGTGAAATTATACCGGGTGTTTTTTAGACATGTGGTTTTCAATCTGGCAATACTTTATTAGGAGGTCTTTTCGACAACTGTCACTTGATTTATGCTCAGTTTGGTTTGCCATTTCATAATGAATAGGCTCAGCCTAAGCGCGCACATGCAACTCTTACAGAAATTAAATAGTTTAATCACTAGTTGATTTATTCCCGCGCACATAAGCAACTTTTTTACCAACTTTTAAATTTTATAATGCCAAGAATCGAATTGATTTTTTTTAGAATGATTTTCGGCATAACATAAATTCGTTGCCCCTTCCTGTTGAAATTTTTTTTTTTTAAATTCGGATAACTATCCTTCCTCACTGAAGCTAGTGTGCGGCGATGAATATCTACCACACAGACAGAGCAACTCATTTGGGGTGATCGTTTAGTTTGTGTCAAAAAACTGTGACTGAATAGTTTTTGAATGTGCGCGCACTCTCATATAAGAGCATTGGATTCATTTTAGCAACCAAACTGTTTCGTGACTGAAAGTTGCATGTGTGCGCTTAGCCTTACTCCTGCACAACGTTTGCAAATCGTGTACATTTATTACAAAAATAATGGTTCGGTTCGCGCAACGCATCATAAGTAAATTTTGTTCAGCGATGAAGCCCATTTTTGGTTGAATAGGTACGTTAGTAAGCAAAATTGTCATATTTGGAGTGATCATAATCCACAAGCCATTGTTGAGACGCCGCGCCGGCCGCGCCCACCGCTGCCACGCCTCAAAAAGTCACTGTTTGGTGTACACTATGGGCAGAGGGAATCATTGTTCCATATTTCATTAAAAATTAAGCCCGCCATTATGTTACAGTCAATGGGGAATGCTATAGAGCTATGATTATTGACTTTTTCGTTCCTGAATTAGAAGATGTTGATGTGGACGACCTTTGGTTGTAACAAGACGGCGCGGCGCGGCGCTACATGCCATACAGCCAATGAAACAATTTATTGCATGAAACTTTTGCTTAGCGCATTATCTCACGTCGTAGGCCTGTGGCGTGGCCTCCAAGATATTTTACAACGCTGGACTATTTTTTGTGGGGTTATGTGAAGTCACTTGTCTACGAAGGTAAGTCCGAGACGATTGATGTCTTGGAAGAGAATATTTGGCGCGTTATTGCTGACATACGGCCCCAATTTCTGCAAAACGTTGTCGAAAATTGGGCCTCTCGGCTGGAATTTATTCGAGCCAGCCACTTGCCCGAAGTAATTTTTAAAAACATAATGGCAATCCCTTATCTTTATAATTAAAGAAAGCTAAATTCTTGGCCATAGTATTAAATTATATGCGTTTTATTTGTTCTTGAAACCCACACGTCTTAAAAAACACCCGATATAAAAAAAAAGGATTTAGGTAGAAACTATTTTTTTCTAATTCCTTTTTATTTTTCATTTACCTTTCTCTTAAAGCTAGACAAAAATTTATGAAAAACTAGCCTATCCTGTATCATTAAAAAATTAAAATAAATAAAATTAAAAATAAAACATTTAACGGTGATAACGGAGAGAAGAAAAAGAAAGAACCCGAATGAATAACATCTAACTTGTGTGTGGCTTGTAAAAATGCTAATTGTCCAAAACCAATTGTAAAATTAGAAAAAACCTTCATTTGGATGGGCACGATCAGGTGACCTCGGTGGTGCAATGCGTAGTGCAGCGGCCTCTGAGGTAGCTTGGTCTAGGTTCAAATCCAGTTGACGGCAAAATAATTTATAAATTAAAATTGAAGCTATAGACAAAGCACCACTAAAGGATTCTGATGATTGGTGTGGCAGCCATGAAATTACAATAATTCCAGCCTATGTAATACTCGGTGGTAGCCAACACAAGTGGTTGTTGTTCATTCAGAACCTTCAAAGACTTTAACACCTATACCATGTAGGTATTAATATTTGTTTGTATAAAAATTATCACTCAAATCTCGTTCGAACAAGGAACACACATAAGCCATTTTCTCTAAATAAAACATAAAATAAATTTAAATTAAAGGACTATTATGCATATAAAATATACGAGCACCTATTATATATCTATTTCTTATGTGTTGGAAGAAGAAAACATCCAGAAATCCTCGCTTCTTTTAAAAATGTGCGCAGGTTCTACCGCAGTATGTCTTTTTCACTAAATCGTGTCACATTCTCGGTAGATATAAGTCGAACGAAGGATATAAGGTGTATGCTATAATCCATTTAACTCACCCACGATCCACCTTTTCCTCTATATCCATATTTTATTCTGTTCTACTAGAGAAATCATACTATCTGAGCGCTAAGCGGTGAGCACACATCTGTTTTTCCTTGCATTGAATTTATTTCATTTTTATCCTTTCAAGCACAAGCAATGTATTTGAGGATATACATACATACATATAGATACATGAATATATGGATTTTGATTTGGTAAAAAAAACGACAAGCAGTGGTCCATCAAGTCAGCAAAAGTTCTGACTTAAAAATAATTTACCAGTGTCGGATTTTATCGACAAATAAACTCATGTCTGTGTGAGAAAGAGCAGAGAAAAAATAAGGAAAAATAAACTCTGTCCTTTTTTTAAGCCAACAAAGATCAAGCTGGTTATTTAGATGAAATGAACTTTTATGGCAAGATCTTGATAAAAACCAAGTACATTTTATTAAATTAATTAAAAAGATAAAATAATTAAAAATACCGGAAATTATACAGAGTGATTCACCTTAGGTGTAACAAAGACTCCGAGCGCGTAGGTTATGTCGAGAAAAATCGTTTGGGAGGGGGTCTAATCCCCCTGTTTAAGCGAGAGAGGCAATTTTCTAAAAAAAAATATTTGAAACTGAAGACAAATTATTAAAAAAAAAAGAACAACGGTAACACTAAAGGTGCCGTCACACACTGAAAGTCATAAGCTTTCTGAAACCAAAACTTTCAGAGTGTGACAACCCAATAAGTACTTTCTTAAAAGCATTTTCTTAAAGTGCTTTGCTTTCTTGAAAACTCTTTCACAAAAAAGCACTTCCACTATGTTATTAGTTCCTGAAAGCGTTTTCAGGAAAATAAATCACTTTCAGAAAACACTTTCAGAAACTGTTTAGTTTTTCGATTTCTTGAAAGCAAACGTATGTTTTTTACCTGAGCTCCTCTGCTATTAGATGCGGATCGTTACGTTTTCCCGCAGCTTACTTAGACTGGAACGTTTGCCCGCCGAATTTTAAAGTACATTTTTAATACCTCTATCCCTCGAAACGTGAATTATAGAGTGCCACCATTCAATCGATCTTTGGGAATAAAAAAAGAAATAATTTTTCATAATCGAAATATTTTTCTCTTTAAACGCGATTTTCGGTTAAACCTTAAACTAACCGACGATGCGACGTACAGGAGGATTTAAAATTGCATATTCGCGATTCAGGGAGTGCCACCTTCCAATCGACGTATCACACGATACGAATGTATTGTATTTTTATAGACACACTACCAACCACCTTCGTTCCGCCTGACACATGCTGCTTGATGTATATAATTCGGTCAATTCAAAAATTCAATCAAACCGCAATGATTGACATGTCAGGTGCTCTTTCACTGAAGTGCTTTGTCATAGACAATATTTTTCGTTCTATTCTCGCCGGATACACGTACAAAACGGAATTTTTGCCGATACGTGAGCAAGCCATACACGTAAAATGTGAGCAAACATGTGAGAACCATGGGAATTAAAGATTGATGCCACAAACCTCCAGCACTTGTCCTTGCGACTCTTATTAATTCTCAAGCGAGACGCACGGCAAACAGAAGCCGCTTAAATAAGAATGGTAAATCGCTTGGAATAAAAGGAATTTGAGCATCTTCGCCTTTGAATTTTCGCCTCAAAATAGTCGCTTGAATGACATTTGCTTTGGGATTCTTCACAATCAAACGCGCTTCGTTACTAAGAACGCTTTCACACAAGGAAACGAGTTGCCAGAAACTAGCTAGTTTGTTGGCGAGAAGGGTGAGAGGGGAGATTTGTTTTCTTTCCCTTACGCCCTTCTCGCCTACAAACTGCCAGTTGCCGGCAACTCAGTTTCCTTGTGTGAAAGCAGTCAAAGTTTACTAATTTCAAATTGTGTGGTGGCAAGCCAGGAATATTCAAAGAATTCATACATTCCGTGGGATAGTTCGTGGCTTCGTTGTCATCCATCGAGCAGTCGACGGATTTCTATGAATGTAACTCATCGGCTCGGCGATTTAATTTTGAATGAAGAAATTGAATTGATCGACATACTTGTTTTTCGCAGCCGAAATCGCTCATGCACTCACCCAATCATAGTCAACATAATTCTCAGTGATATTTGGGAAAAATTTTTGATGAGCTCTTCCAGCGTCGCCGTCGGTCGTTGTTAATTGACAATCAGACCGATGACTTAGTCGACTGGAATCATCACGCGATTGCCCATCGCCAAACCAATTACATACCTGGAGAACTCTGCAGCGGACTGGTCATTTCGTAAAGCAACTCGTATGTTCGTTTTAAATGTCAACTTCTTCACATATCGCCATAAAGCAAAAGCCTTCATGCAAATGGACAACTCGTCTGAGTTGATCTTGGAATGACAGGCAGCGTTTGAGGAAAATCGCGTGAAAGCACCGTATACCAAAGCATTTTAAGTGTTCCTGTTGTTTTTTAATAATTTTGTTCTGATTTAAGAATTGTTGTTCATTAAATTACTCCTCCTGCCTTAACGAAGAAAAATAGACCCCTTCCCATACGATGTTTCTTTTTTATAAAATTGCTCATCCTGCCTAAACGGGGGGAAATAGAGCCCCTTAAAAATTATTACAAAAATCTAAAATTCAATGTCCCTGAGATTACTCACGAATTTAGAGTCTAATTTCAAATTTAGCTCAAAATATCGCTTTTACTATAGGTTAAAATTAGCTTTATGCTAAATTGACTCTAAATTATATTAATCTAAATTTATTACTCAGGCGTCAGGACCAATCTTTAGCAGTTGTTTCTATAAAAACCCTTTTTTCGGTTCCCAAAAATTACTTCTAGGCTCTTAGGCTTTTAGGAAAAACAGGTGCCTTTTACTCTTTTAATTCCCAGGGCAGCAATCTACTGCCTTAATCCGGCACTGTAATCTACCAACACATTTGCCATTTACTCCCCGTGCACATTTCATGCATTTTTTTTTGCTTAATTTTTTCAAACACATGACCTCATTTTGTGACTCTTTGTTATCGTCTTCTGAGGAAACATCATATACACTACTTTTTCATCTATATCCTTTTTGATGATGGAGCGAGCATTGCATCCTTTCTGAATGTTTCTATATCCAAACAAAAATTTCACTTCTATTTTTCATTTTATGCAAAGGAGTTTTTTTCTTAACATGATCTCTATTTATAGGACGGAAGAAATCTTACCTTACAGAGAAGTTGTGTCTTGGGCCGGCCGAGGGCGGGCGGCGCGCGGTGGCGAAGGCAGGTTTGTCGTTGAATGGTTTTGGTTCCTTTCGCATAAGAATAATATAGCAAAGAGACAAAAATATAAGTGTTTTCATTTTTAATTGTTTTTTAATTTATTTTATTTTATTTTTGTCACCGAACATAAACAAAATTAAAAAGGAAAATGAAAAATAAAAACTAAAAACAATGAATATCCAGGATGTGAAAATTTTTATTGGCAATATTCCTATGGTACTGGTTGTGCTTTCGAGATAAATTATTCACAGAGTGCAACGGTGCAAAAATTGAATCTCCAACAAAAGGAGGCTTCAGTTTCAGAGCCTGATCCTGCTATAGCCAACACAACACAGTATATAAACCGGAGATATGAATGGACCACCTGCAAGGAACAGAATCGTGGACATTATTGGGGACAGACACACAGACAAAACTTTCGAACGGATTGAACCAATTTGTGAAAAGTAAATTTTCAAATTGTTTGTTATTGATTTTATATCCTTTTTTTTGTTGGTTGTTGGGTCCCTTAGGAAGTAGGAAACTCTAGGTAGAGAAAACCCTGTAAAAAAAAGCTGAAGACTGAACTTCTGGGAAAAAGCGAACAAAAGTGTAAAGTGGTGTTTCAATTTATATACGACCCGGATGAAAGCTTACAAATTCAAATTTGATTGTTATATTTGTCATCTTCAGACATCAAACCTTCAGTTACATTTATATTTATCTTTATGATTCCAAACCAACAGCCAATTTGATTGGGTTATACTCGTAGAATTTCAATACTGAAGTGTCGGCGCGGCGTTAGTTTGCCAATTTTACTTGATATTTTATCTGACCATTTTTTTTTTTTTAATACTTGAGTTTAACTGAATATCTTTTTTTTCTGATCTTTAACGGTCACACAAATGCTGAAATAAACTTAATTTTGTCAAGGTCTTTACCAGGAAATGAGTGTTCATTAAGACATTTTGTATATTTGAAAACTATTTGAATAGCTTAAGTCTAAGAGTTAATATTCTTAAAAGTTTTTTTTTAGAAGTTTAAGAAAAACCTGTTTAAAAATTAACAGTGAAAACTTATTAACAAAATCCACTTACTCCGCGATACGACGCATATTTTTAGATATTTTTTTTCCTGATTTTCAAGGAAAAGATTTCTCAGAAGCTATATACCCAAACGAGTTGGATGGAATTATGGGAATCTGTTGCTATTAGCAAAACAAAAAAAAATTTAAATTGTTTTAATAAAATCGGCCACTGCCACGTCCACTTTTAACAGTTTTTGGTGTCTGGAAAATAATCCCATGATTTGCATGGAATATTCAGAATTTGTTTTTACTACAGAAAACAAAGGAGAATGGGCAAAAATATATGGGACCTGGTCTACCTAGTGCCCAAAAACGAGACCTATGAAAATGATTGGGAACTATGGAGTGTACCAACGTACGAGTATTTTTTTTTTGTCATAAACAGTGGGAGTTGGCTATAATAAGCAACATACAAATAAGAAAAACACTTTTTCAAATTCGAATTAACATAGACGAATTGTTTTTTTTATTTTGTTATATAATGCCTTAACCCCATGGCTTACAGTTCTGTGTTAGTATACAAAAATGATGCTCTTGAACTAAGCTTTCCAATGTCGTATACCTCAATTGTGGGCACTAGACGGACAATTATTCCCATTCATTAATTTTGCTAAATCGAATAAAAATAAAGTAGAATTTTCATACTGTTAAGTGAATTGTTGGCCAACCATGACATTATTCGCTATTATTAGCCATTGGTGTAAAATTTCCTTTATTTTGGGGTCTATTCAGTTCATTGAGAGTGACCAATACTGGCATTTCAATGGAACACTATTGCAATTAAGTTTTGCTCTAATTGCAGTCTTTGTTGCAATATACTGCCTAAACCCCATGGTTTACAACTTTGTGTCCATACAAAAATATGATGTACTAGGACTTAGCTTTCCAACGATAGATATCTCATTCGTGGGCAATAGGTAGACCAAAATGCCCATTATCCTTTAGAAATTAACTTTACTAAAACCCTCCCACTGCCACGACCCCTCTTTCTCTTTTATGTTTGCATGAAATTCACTAAAGCTGCTCGTTTTTTTCGGAAGCGACTCAAATTCTGGTTTAATACTACGTTTTCATTAGAGCCGAATTGCGAAATTT
This sequence comes from Melangyna quadrimaculata, assembly GCA_949320155.1. Taxonomy (NCBI): domain Eukaryota; kingdom Metazoa; phylum Arthropoda; class Insecta; order Diptera; family Syrphidae; genus Melangyna; species Melangyna quadrimaculata. Next base: position 22,798,869 of record OX439485.1, read on the forward strand.
GCCAAAAAAGTCAAATTTGCTAATTTCATTTGACATCTCATTTCATTTTGAATTAGGAACGGCAGTAAGCCGATTATTTTTGTTGTTTTCTCTTTTTGTTTTATTTTGATGAAAAAATTAACAACATTATTATAAGATTTTCATTTATTCGGTGGTGCAGAACCTGTATTAGAATGGGTGGAAAACAGTTTGAGCATTTGCTTTAAATTAAATTTCATTTGACATCTCATTTCATTTTGAATTAGGAACGGTAGTAAGCCGATTATTTTTGTTGTTTTCTCTTTTTGTTTTATTTTGATGAGTATAGTGTATTGATATTTTCATACAAAAGCTTTTAAGAGCTTTTGAAACTGATTCCCGCTGGATGCATTCACCGAATTTCGTGGAAATGAGGTTGAAATTACCTCATTTCTAAATGTGATTTTGTATGGGAAATGAGGTAATTTCGGATCTCATTTGGAAATTTACAACGAAATTACCTCATTTGGCCCAGTGAAAACGGGATATGCATAAGTCTGTTTTTATATTCAAGAAAAATATAAGGGCTAATTTCTACAAAAGTATAAAAGTGATAAATAAATACCTATGGTAAAAACATCTGCTTGCTAAAAAACAGTTAAACATTTTATATGGTGATTAAAATTATCTGTCAGAACAATTTTCGTTTGTTTTATTGCAAGGTTTCTTCATCACTCATGTTGATTTCTCAGTTTTTGGAAAAAGTAGGCGAAGGTAGGTTAGGCTTAATGCCCCATTTACACTATTGAAAAATTGTCAGTATTTCTACCATTATACTGCCAAAGAATGAATTTGCTCATGCTATTGACAGTATACTGGCAGAAAAATGGCAATCTGCCACTCGTGTAAATGCAACATAATATTGACAATGTTCATTTGTGTGCGCGGCACCTAAAATTAATTCGTGTAAGTGCAGCATAATATTGACAATATGGGTATTCAAGCAAACGCATAAAACCCATAGCAAGCTTATAACCCATTTTTTTTATATAAACTTGTGTATAAAATTCTATGGTTTCTAAGCTTTATCTGAGTTTTACGCGTTTGCATGAATATTCCTAATGGACAAAGAGCCCACAGCAGATTTGGGGTGCGAAAATGAACCAAAAAAAAAAAAAATAATATGAGTCCGAAGGTGTGTTAAGGCTAATAAAAGAAATGCAAGTCTTGCAGTCCCTGGTGGCGGCTCTAAGGTGGGGGCAATTTTCTAAAAAAATGACTTAAAACAGAAAACAAATTATTAAAAAACAACGGTAACATGTACAATGCCCTGTTTTATTTTTATGAAAGGCCATAAGACCCTTCTTTCAATTACTTTTTAAATAAAGTTCTTTCAAGGAATAGTTTTTGAAATATTAATGTTTGAACTCAAGTGGGAATGTCGGATTAACCATAAGAATAAAGAATCAAAAGAGTCCATACAAATATCTGTATACCGTGGGTGTTTTTTGGAGGGGGATGTATGACTTTTCGAAATCAAAAAATTATGTTGATACAATTTGGACATATGATACATGATTTTAGGGTATTTTTCAATTCTGAATCTAATGACATCAAAATTAAGGCGATACAATAATCCTAAAAAGAGTTATGGTCCATTTTATCCAGAGTTGACTGTTTTTTCAGTAAAACTGGTAAACTATTAAAAAAATACCTTGAAAAAAATGGTACATTGATGAAAATTTGTATAAATATTCAATTGAATGCATATACCTATATGGTGTTGAATAGAATGAATCAATTGTGACTGCGTTGTAATGCATAGGTGATTTGTACTTAAATTAAAACTGCGTTTTACATGCGTTAAACGCATTGTTCAAAGTTAAAACTTTTATTCGGCATATCTACTCGAAATTACCTTTCCATTGATAAAGGTTTTACTATGATTCGATTTGTTTAAGTGTACTTAAAATGTACTACAAAATTAATTCACCACCTATTAATATATAGATTCTAACAAATTTGTATAAACGATTCATTTTCTTTGACTAAGAGTTGGTTCACCAGTTCGATAAAATAATTATTTAATCGTCAAATATTTTCTTAACGCTTTTCCCAACAGACGCATAGCATTTGCTGACGTATTTTAACTTTCGAGTGGAGAAAATTCAAACATAAGAAAATTGCGTGTTTGGGAAAAACTCTACTCTTTAAAACATTTACCGAGAGTTTGATAAAAAAATTTCAGCTTTTTAGGAAGTTTAAGTTTCTTTTGGTCTCCCATCTCGAGTTGCGTCAATATTTCCTTACCAATATAATTGTCAGTTGCCGATCCCGAACTATGTATTAATGTTGTTTGGCGTGAATCTGGCCGCATGTATCTAAGCTTTCAGTCTTTTTGTAATTTTTGTTCACCTCAACATTTATTGATATTTCCCTAATGAATAGAAAAGCAACATAAAGTCTTCAAAAAACACAGGTAGTGCTTTTTCCAAAGCGCATTTTCTTTTGTTAAGAAAAAATCTTTCCACTTTTTATACATTTTTACTATATTTCGCAACTTCGAATGAACACTTAACTTATACATACATAAATATTTGTTTGTGACATGTAGATTGTAGATATCAATATAATCCTTTCAATATCATATTCCTTTTAAAATTGTGCATTTCAAATGAACCTCATTTAGAATTCAAGAATCAAGAGTACCAACAGTCATCGGCTCTCCTTCTTTCTTCCTTTTGCGTCCTGCCTGCCAATTTATGGCGGCTCTATATTGTGCTCTTTCCTTAATTGGATGTACATAGATACAGTTACTCCTGTACTACTTAAGTATACCTGTCAGCCATATGTCCTTATGTGTCATGTCATCATTCAGGTGTATATATCACTTTATGTTATATACAACACGATGATGTGGGAGTGCTGAAATAAATTCCATCATCAAAAATAGAAAAAAAAAACAACAACATCAACTATACATGCAGAAAAAATAGAATAAAATTATTCTTTTGTTTTTATACTTCTCACAAGTATCCTGCTAATTGGAGTGCATGTGTTGTGATGTGATCTTTTGATCTCTCTGACGACAATGACGACTACGACTACGAAGAACCCTAGTGACATGTCAACATGATGCATCAGGGACCGCCCCTAGTCATGTGATGTCCCGATTTTGTTGGGAAATTAAAAAAAAAAATTAATTTGTATATCTCTGTTTATATAAAAACAGGGTGTTTTTTTTATTTCTTAAAATTATAGACCTTCTAATTTCACTATCACAAAAACAAAATCAATTTACAGGGTCCATCAAATGCTGTAGTAGCCCGTAGCGTAATGGTTAGTGCGTTCGACTGTCACGCTGGAGGTCTGGGATCGCTTCCTAGCCTCGTCCACCTAAAAACTAAAAAGTTTTTTTTCAGGGCTACTGCCTCTTGCGAGGAATTGACAAATCCTCCAAGGGTATCACTTGTCACGAATAAGTGCTTCTCGTCTAGCCGTTCGGATTCGGCATAAAATTGTAGGTCCCTTCCATTCCTGTCGAAAGGCGCACACAGGAATGGTTGCGAGTTGTTAGTCACTAGGCCCTGGTTCTTCATGAGCCGTTGTGCCAGCCGATTTATTTATTTTATTTATTTATCAAATGCTGCGAGTTTCCAATTTAAGTCTAGTATCAGTCCAACGACATATTCGATGACTCGATTTTTATTACTGTCTAGCTAAAATATAGCTTATTCTGCTTGTTTCAAAATGAAACCAAATTTTTTTATAAATGAAAACCTTTAACAGTTGAGTCCTTATGCTAGGTTTCCACTTGCCATTGAAAGACGCGAATTGACACACTTTCACAAGACACCCTGTCTTGTATTACCAACACAAAAAGCAAGGAAAGTAGTAGTAGATAGAAAGTATTGCCCACTTTGTCTTGTCAAACTGTGTCTTTCAATGACAAGTGGAAACCTAGCATTACACTTTTTTGGAAACTGACATTCATTTGTTCCTTCTAAAAAAACACCCTCTATGAAGCTTCTTATTGAGAAACAATATTGAATGTAGAAATGATTCCTCTGCGCTCCATCTGTGTTCCTATAATGATGGTTCTTAATTAAGTTTTGATTCATGCTTATAATGCTCACAGAAAAATACCATAGCATACGCAAGGTGTAGGTATATGCGATTGAGCAAACTTCCTTTACTTAGTCACTCATGAATTTATAAAAGTGCACTCTAATTGAAGAGATTTCGTTTTTAAAAACCCACATTGCCAACGACTTTTGCGTCTAGAAGTCCCTTATGTAACTCTTCTATAAAAACATGTTACATCCATCAGCTATCTATTCATCCAAGACCAAGACCAAAACGATGACGAAAATACTCAGGTGAATGGAAAACATTGCAAAGTATAAGGCGATAAACTTGCAAACGGAAAACGGATATGTTTTATTTAAGTTTTTTCAACGACGACAATGTGAATGACTGTCGTTGTCGTTATATCGGGAAAGTGCCTCTATTCTAAAGATAAAGCGATGAAGTACTTGTTATAAAATCTTTTGTATTGATGATGGTAATGTTTCAAAGTTACCTATTAGAATGTACGTTGAAATAGATAAAATAGAAGGGTTTTTGAACTTCCTGATGTTGGCACTTAAAATTAAGTTGACAATCATAGTTACAGGTACAATAGTTCGAACTTGTAAAGGCTTTGGTTTTATGTTTTGGTATTGGTAGTGGCAAAAAAAAAAGTATTAGAAATTTTGAAAATATTGCATCGAAGTAAATGACACGCATAACTATTATGAGTACCCTTTTTTTAAATTTTCTTTGAACTAACTTTTTAGATGGATTTCAAATTGATAATATTTTTGAATATCATGAATACGTAATTGGTTTTTACGGCTACATAAAATTTGGCCCAAATGAAAAATGTCAGTAAACAAACAAATTAAAATGGCCTCCAAATTCGTGACTTTCTTACATGATGAAAAATGGCCCTATTTTCAAAATAAAAGATATGTCCCCAAACTTATGAAAAATGAGAATCATAAAAAAAATCGCTCGATTTGTATGTACGATTATTTACAGTCTCAGAACTATCCTTTTAAAATTTGGTAAATCAGATTAAATAATCATACAAAAAATTTTACGCATCGGATTGGGAGACCCTTAAAAGTACTTTGCCTGGCCCGCTTATCGGGTTAACTCCCTTTTTGGGAGTTTTGTTCCACTCACGCGACTTCGTCACTCCGCTTAGTGTATGCTCAGTCGCCTGGCCGGCGCCAATGTTTTCATTCGGTCTGCTATTTAAGTTTTTGTATCTAACAGTAAGATTATTTAATCACTATTACAGAACTATCCCTTTAAAATTAGGTAAAAAAAAATAAATTAAAAAAATTAATTGGGTGTCGCAACGGCTCGTAGTAGCCCGTAGCGTAATGGTTAGTGCGTTCAACTGTCACACTGGAGGTCTGGGATCGCTTCCCAGCCTCGTCCACCTAAAAACTAAAAAGTTTTTTTTCAGGGCTACTGCCTCTTGCGAGGAATTGACAAATCCTCCAAGAGTATCAATTGTCACGAATAAGTGCTTCTCGTCTAGCCGTTCGGATTCGGCATTAAATTGTAGGTCCCTTCGATTCCTGTCGATAGTCGCACACAGGAATGGTTGCGAGTTGTTAGTCTCTAGGCCTTGGTTCTTCATGAGCCGTTGTGCCACCCGATTTATTTTATTTATTTATAACGACTCGTAAAGAACCAGGGTCTAGTGACTAACAACTCGAAACCATTCCTGTGTGCGCTTGTGGACTAGAATGGAAGGGACCTACAATTTTATGCCAAATCCGATCGGCTATAGAAGAGAAGCACTTATTCATGACAAATGATACTCTTGGAGGATTTGTCAATTCCTCGCAAGATGCAGTAGCCCAGAAAAAATCTTTTTATTTTAAATTTTGGTAAATCTGATTAAAATAATCGTACACAAAAATCACGTGATTTTTGTTTAAGAATAAAAGTTTAAGGCCATTTTTCATAATGAACTTCACCGATAAATTAAAAATGAAAAAATGGCCCTAAATCATGAGAAATGGCCCCAATTTACAAATTTTAAGCTTTGTTTTGTTTTTGTTGTTTTCCACATACATTTTTGGGGCCATTGAGGTCCGTCGGTCTACTAGAGCGTAAAGGCGTGATGGATCAATTTGTACCAAATTGTATACAAAGCATTATGATTATTTAAATTTTTGAGCTAGTTCACATTAGCTAAGTAGATAGACTAGGTAAAAAAAAAATCACTAAACGGAAAAAGAGTTTTGAGGTTTTTGTGACAAATTGAGACGATACAAAAATCGTAAGGGACTTTTCTAAAACAATGACTTAAAACAGAAAATAAATTTATTAAAATCCCTTCTTTAACTTTATTTTAAATAAAGTTCTTTCAATGAACAATTTTTTAAAAATAAGTTTTTAAAATGAAACCAATTTTCCTTTAAATTTTCTGTAATAAAGTACTAGTTTTGTTTCCAAAATTAAATATTTTTGTCAATTCCTATTCCCGCAGTTCTGTCTATCTGTCTGTTTTTCCGTCCGTTTGTCTGTCCGTCTGTATATCGACCAGCAGCCTAAACGGTTGAAGTGATTTACTTCAAATTTTGGAATTAAATTTTTGAGTGGATTTCCTAGAGGGCAAATTGAAATTTTTGTTTTCGGTCAAAAAATAACGGTACCTGCAATACAGTTATTTATCTCAAAAACGGCTTTAATGATTTAAATTTAAAAAAAGTTCAATTATTTAATGCAAGTGAAATATTTTGGTAAACAAAATAATTATCAATAACGGTTATTAACGGCATCTGTCATATAACCGATTTTTTGATTTTCAAATTTCTCGTTAACGGCTTCACCGGTTTTGACCAATTTTTTTTATACAATAGGTCCTTACAGTTTCTTGATTTAAAAAAAAAAATATTAAATTTTTTATTTTTGACAATTCAATGCTTTTTTAATTTTTTTAATTTTGTGAAAAATTGTATTTTAATAAATAATAAAAATTGGCGTACCAATTTTATTTTCAAAAATATTCAACAAATTTTATATGTAGGTATGTATGTATACAGGGTGTCCCATTAACAATGGTCCAAACCAAAACTGGTGAAAGACCAGGCCATAGCCTTTCAGAATTTGGTAACTTTTCTATACCGAATCATAGCGGTTCTCGAGTAACAGCTATTTTTTGAAATTTGAACAAAATCTAACTTTAAACCAGTTTCTTGCTCACCCTGTCCATAATTGATTTTTATTTTTTACAAATTTTGCAATAAAAAAATTCACTTATAGTTTCACTAACTTTACTGAGTAAAATATTTTTGATTGGCATCACCATTTGCCTACAAATCATTAGTTAATATTGAACTTTGCCAAAATTAATTTTTGACCTCAATCTTCTGATGAGCCCCCTGAATAAAATTCGTATGGCTCAATACAGGTTTTATATTCCAAAAATTGCCTTCTTTGCTGTAGTTTCAGGAAAGGTATTAAACTTGCCAAAGCTATGTTTAAATAGACAGTTATAAGCGTTTGAACCCAATCAAACAGGTTAAAAATCAAACAAAAATAAAACATTTTTGTTCAAATATTTCGATAAAATTAGAATTTCACTTCAAATATAACTCCGAAAGAGCTGAATTTTGGTGGAGATCTTCGTTTTGATGTCTTACGCATTTCTTAAATAAATACCTTAAATTTTGACAAGGACTTTTAATTTTCTGTGGTGAAAGAGTATAAATCCAGTATATTTGAAAATTTTTCGAAAACCATCAGGTTTTTTAAAAAGTGTCTTTGGAAAACATGTAGCTTATAAAATTCTACAGAAAAAATATTAACTCCTTTTTTTCGTTGGAGCAAGAGATTTTGAGAAAACGGGGACAAAATGTGTTTTTATACTTTGATGTGGTATTTTCCACACCGTTGCATTTGCGCACATTTGTCTCAAAATTTATTGGTCTAACGGAAAGATGTATCCTAATGGTTTTTTTTAGAATGCTATAAGCTACAAGTTTTCCAAAGACACTTCTCAAAAAACCTGATGGTTTTCGAAAATTTTTCAAAAATACTGGATTTTTACGCTTTCACCACAGAAAATAGAAGGTCCTTGTCCAAACTAAAGGTATTTATTTAAGACATCAAAACGAAGATCTCCACCAAAATGCAGTTCTTTCGGAGTTATATCTGAAGTGAAATTCTAATTTTATCGAAATATTTGAACAAAAATGTTCTATTTTTGTTTGATTTTTGACCTGTTTGATTGGGTTCAAACGGTTATAACTATCTATTTAAACATAGCTTTGGCAAGTTTAATACCTTTTTTGAAACTACAGAAAAATAGGCAATTTTTGAAATATAAAACCTGTATTGAGCCATACGAATTTTATTCAGGGGGCTCATCAGAAGATTGAGGTCAAAAATTAATTTTGGCAAAGTTCAATATTAACTAATGATTTGTAGGCAAATGGCGATGCCAATAAAAAATATTTTACTCAGTAAAGTTAGTAAAACTATAAGTGAATTTTTTAATGCAAAATTTGTAAAAAACAAAAATCAATTATGGTCAGGGTGAGCAAAAAACTGGTTCAAAGTTAGATTTTTTTCAAATTTCTAAAAATAGTCGTTACTCGAGAACCGCTGTGATTCGGTATGGAAAAGTTACCAAATTCTGATAGCTCATCACCTGGCCTATCACCAATTTCAGTTTGGACCATTGTTAATGGGACACCCTGTATATATAAGGAATTTATTTTTTAGAAAACGGCTCCAACGATTTTTGAATTTTTTTTTTCCTTATAAATTCTTTTCTTCATAAAATGAACCAAATAAGGTGGCTTACTATTGCTTGAGCTCTAGCTATTTAAAATGATATCTTCTTTTTTGAGCTATTTAAATAATAAATTTATACAAAATTACATAATAATTTATATTTAACACTTTATTTTTTACGACGACGTCATAATATTATTGAACTAATAAAATGCATTATTTGATTTTTTTTTGTTTAAAATTTTGAGATTAAAAATTTAATATTAGAAGGAATTCCTGGCCTTACAAAGAGGTATAACAGGGCCTTCTTCTTCTCCCATACAACTTTTTTATTGTCTCGACTGAACATACACACTCTAGCTTTTTGTCACACTTTAGGCAAATCAGTTGTGCGAAATTCCTTCAATTTTCTAGAGCTAAGAGCAAGAATATGCAACCTGTCATGTATTTAATTTTTGTAATCAAACTACAAAACATTTTCACATTTTATGATTTGCTGTGTTAAATAAAACCTTGATTTTTAATAGGCACCTGCTTTGTTATTTCACCGCAACCATCATTTGACAGCTTTCATAACTGTGTGTTCGGGGGGAAACAAACGAGACTGCATGCAAATAAAAAGACATTTTGAACACTTGTGCTGCTTAGGATGCAATTAAATTAAACACAAACTGAGATAATTTTCCGGTGTGGATATTAAACGAAAAAAAAACAACAAACAAAAAAACTTTTAAGAAACATAACTTGTGGTAAAGTCTAGAATATTTTATGAGCCACATTTTAATGTAGGTGTGTTTAATGTAAGAAAATGAATTGCGAACTTAAAAGTTAGTAATAATAATTAAAAAAAATTAAATTGCAGTCGTTTTCAAACATTAAATTTGCAATAAAGTGAAGGCACACAAAAAACACATTTTTATTGTTAGAATCCGAAAATATTGTGATTATGAGTGTGATTAATGTTAAGTTATTAAGTTTTAAAGTTTTGCAAATATATTTTACTCTTGGAAATGTCAACGCAAAAAAAACGGGGGATAAATTTAAAACCTAAAATAATAAACATAAACCAAATTTAAACATTCTAATACTAAACGGCCGTAATATTCACGGGGTTTAAAAGGCCCTAAACCGACTACCTTTAACTGACATAAACCGATATAATTTAAACGAAAAATTCTCGTTTGAATTGGTAATATTCACTTAGTTTAAGCAAATAAAGTCATTCGGTTTATGTCAGTTTAGTTTGAAGAAATTATATGATATAAACCGATCGTCGCATAGTATCGCAAGTATGTAAAAACTTAAATAAATGTACTAAAAACTAAAAAATGTACGGTTTCATTCAAACTGACTAGGTCAGTCATGCTGTTTTCGGGAACAGTGCAGCTTTCAACGACTGGCTTGTCCTCCACCGACAGTGATGCTGCGATTACTTACGCTATGAGCGTTCTCGAAAAGGCGAATGCGGAGGGTGGTGAAAATGAGAAGAAAAGTTAAAATGAAGAAATAATATCGAAAAATCTATCGACACTTCTCGATTCTGACACCGAGTCGCAACTTTTGGCACCTCCTGCCGTCATACGTACCACTGCTAGCAATTTCTCCTCCGCAGACAATTCGCGTGACCTAATATGTGAACAGTAATTCGGGAAATGAAATGAATTAGCGAAGTAAATTGACATCCATCGGTTCGGATCACTGTCGATGTCGTTGCAAATCAAATGTAGCAAAAAAGGAAATGCATTTTTGTTTATTCGAAAATATTTGCGAAAGTCAACATCGTCGTAGCAATCGATCTTCGCGCGTTGCATCATTCGATACGGACGCCTTCATCTTCGTCGCTTGATGTCAAAAAGTGCATCAATTTCCTCAATAATATCATTTTCCATCTTCAAAATAGAAAAATTTGAAATGCAAAATAGGGTGATAAAATGACAGAACACGCACACACTTTGTAAATGAATATTTTACAGTGACTGGATTAACTCATAAAGCAATACAATGAATGAATATACGCTAAAAGATTTTAAACCGTATCTAAACAATACGAAAATGCCTTGTTTAAGTTGGAGTCGGTTTATCGTCATTAAACCGATCATTCGGTTTAACATTTTGGTTTGTTAAAATGAGTGAATATTACCGATTAGTCGGTTTAAAATTTTTAACTATTGAATTTAAACCGATTTTAAACTTTGTGAATATTACGGCGGTAAAAGGATTTAGTATAAAATACTGAACATTTTTCTAATTTTAAAACAGTTTGCTTAAACTTTTTGATTGTTCTAATTTCTACTAAACCAATTTCCTTCATAAATTCCAGTTGAAGACGTCCAAAAAAGTGACAGCTGGTGCAAACAATTCACAAACATGTCTCATTTTGGCACATTATAAACGTCAAAATTTCATATGGATTAAGAATCTACTTAAAGGATAAGATATCCATTCGGTGATTTTAAATAAAGAAATATATTTCAATTCGGTTTTAGTGACCAAACTTCAGATTAATCGTGGTAAAAAGAATTCAAAACGTGATTTGATTTATGTTCGCAATTGTGTGAGTGCCATTTTCTATTGATTAAGATACAAATATCACTTTAATTTGGTGTGTATGCAAGCGCGTGTGAAAACCTGTCCAGATCTTTGCCTGAAATCAAGATTAACAAAATTGATCCAGAAGCAAATCAGACCACAAAAAAATCGATTTTCTTTGTTGAATAGAAAGTGAAATCTGAAAAAGATCAATAAAATCGATTTTTTTTTATTTTTTTTTGTTGAATCTCTAAAAATTTGTTTTCCCCACTTCCAGTATTCTTTAAATTCTAAACAAAGATTATTATACTTATTTCAATGAAGTGTTTATTTTATAATAGAAATAACGTGTAATTATTTTCCAAAAAAAAAAGAACTTAACAGCAAGCAATCGATTAATTTCTTTTTCTATTGCATTAAAATATAAACATTTGTTTTACTGAATTGGAAATAATGGAAACTTTAATACAACAAAAATATACAGCCCTTTTTGCATAAATAAGTGCAAATGTTACTATAATAAAGCCCCTGGAAATCCAGTGAATCAGTGTAGTTTATAGTGATTATAATTGTTTTTGTATCTTATCCTACAACATTTTAACCAAAAAACAAACAAAAAAAAATACACTAGTACTTACCTATTTAATCAATTAATACCCGCAGAGTGATTCATTAGCATTGCAGCAATTAAATGGATTCGTGATTTAATTTCACGTGATTAGCTAGGAAAATCATTTATGTGCATCTACATTATTATTTTGTTCACAAGGTAATTATTTGGAATTGCTAATTGTTTAAACAAAGCATGAAAAACAAAATAATACATACCTTTTACCTACCATAAAAGCCTTAGCATTATATTATGGAAATTAAATTAATGTAAACAATCAGTCACCCGGCTGTTGTATTTACTTATAGGTATCTACCTATAATATGAAAACATTTTACAATTTATATTTCATGTATATGTATTTCTCAATTATGTGCATATTTTATGCTTATACAACATTATGAAATTTAATTTAAATTTAACTCGGAACTTGCATTTGTGTATTTATATTAATTTTGTGTTTATTTTTCTTTTTAATTTCAGATCTGGGATTAACATTCCAAATCGAAGGTTTTTCTTCGCGAAAACATTTAACAATGGTAAGTGTTTCGAGTTTCTAAATATTTAGGTACGTAATGAACTTATAATGTAATTATTGCAAACATTTCTACATCAAAAAACCATAAGTCTTAAAAAGTTAATAAACTTACTTCGATATCATTAATACTGTTATTTAATTATTTTATTATTTTTGGGGAAAGGAGGCAAAATTCTTTGTAAATTTCGAATGAACAAAATTAAGAATACAAAAATAAGATCGAAAAAAGTGGATATAGTGTTTGTCTGCTAACCTGGACGTGTGGGTTCGAGCCCCAGTCTAGGTAGCATTCTTTTCTATATTCCCCAGTTTCAACTGGATCCCACCCGTGGAATTACATGAGATAATAAACATCTGATTCTCAATCCACTGTACCAACAAAAATCTTTGCTTTTCTTCTATTCCTTCTAACTAGTGCCGTGCATTGCATTTAAAAAGACCTGAGGTCTTACTGGCATAAAGTTAAAATTATAAAAAAAATAAGACAAGCCAATGGACGAATAAATTCCAAACATCAAATCAATCAAACGTGGGTACTTAGGTAGGTACTCTAAATTGTGATTCATTCTTTTCTTGCGATTTAGTTAGTTGAAAGCGAAAAATTCAGTTTTGTTCATAAATTTACCGAAAACTAGCAGTTACTTTTCGAAAAAAAAAAAACTTTAAAGATGCCTTCACACCATTTAAGGAAATGGCTTCAAAAAAAGAATAGCTTCATACATAAATAACTTCAAGAAAACTCAGCAAACGCTTTCGCTTGCATGGTGTGACGGCCCGAAAATTACTTTAGAATTTCGCTTTCTTAAAAGTAAAAAGGCAACTAGTTGGAAAGTCACAAAAATAGTTGCTTAGGCGCAAACCTGTAAAGCGGAGAGTTAACCACGGATTTTCTCAACTTATTTCAACAGCGATGCAATTGTGGTCATAGAAACATTTTTGGACATCAAAATACAAAAGCGTCAATCTGACACTGACATATACAGGGTGAATCACCTAAAGTGAGACAAGAACTAAATCGTACGGGAGGTGGGGTCTATTCCCCGTCGTTTAGGCGGGAAGGGCATTTTATTAAAAAATAATGCCAACACTTACAATGCCCTGTTACCTATACCTTTTTTCAAACCCAGAAAATAAACAGATTTTGAAAAAAAATAACAATTGCAAATTTAAAATTTGGAAAAAAAATATTCAATCTATTTTTTTTTTTTGTTCAAAATTTTCCGTAACTAAGTATTATTTTTTTTATTCAAAATTTGGGGAGAGTACGATAACTTTGGCGCCAAAAATTGATAAAGGTTTTGTGTAAAACGGTCAAATACAAGCATTTTTTACTACGGGAGAAAATATTGTTAAAGAAAACTATTGACAATAAGATCCGTTGAAATTTTGTTTGGAAAAATCGCCCAAAATTGAGGAAAGAACCTCCAAATCTTACAAAAACAATTTTCATTCAAAATATTCAGGCGAAATTTCCATTTTATTCAGAAAACGTAATTTCGGGACATATTTCTAATTTCTTCTTTGATTTTTGGGCGATAAAAAATAGTTTGGGCGACAATAATTCAAAATCAAGTTAGGCGTTAGCATAATGACCCTTAATCTTATAGCATGCTCAATGAGGGTGGTCGCAGGGGGTCAGCATGCGTCCCTATACACACCTCACTGTAATTATGTAAGCAAGCCAAAAAAAAAAAAAAAAAAAAGCAGTTTTAGTTATTTTCATATATTTCAAAAACTAGACAAAACCATTAGGTTTTTTAAGTTATTTTTTGTCGGCTTTTTTGGTCAATGTTTTCTTTAATGCAAATAAATCAAGTCTATTTCATCTTCTCCCGACGTTTCGTCGTTATCCACGACTTCTTCAGAGGTTTAGGTTCTTTGTATTCGATTCAGAATGAACGACCAAAAAAAGCCAATTTAGCACTTCATTTCACATATTTGAAAAAAATTGGTCTAAAGTTTTTTTTCATTATGTTTTCATGAACATTTTGAGTTTGCAAACGAATTTTTCAAAAACTATTTCCTTAAATAAATAAATTTAAATTCAGAAATAGAGAACCGATTTCTAGCTTTCAAAACCGGTGTTATTTATATATTATATTTATATATTATATATTTGTTTTCCATTTTAAGTCATTTTTTCAAAAATTGCCCCTACCGCTTATACAGGGTGAGATAAACCTCCTTCCCGCAGTTCAAAAACCCGTTGTCAATTTTTGGCGAAAAAGTTATCGTACTCGTGATCAAAATTCAACGCTCTTATCAATTCCTAGACAAAAACTTCAACTGTCCCTAGGTACTTTTACTCTTCAGGAATTTAACAATAAGGAGCCAACTTCTTAGTAAAAACAAGAAAAAATCATTGTGATGATAATCAACTGGTTGCTGAAATGATCATTTAAATGGATTCTTCTTAGTTTTATGAGAAAATTGGTTCATTTATTTTGTAATATCTTTAGTAACAAAATTCCAAGAAACTTCCGGTTTTCAGTGTTTTACTAGATTTAATGTTGAAAAACAAAAGTAAGGGGCTTATTGCGAGAGTCTAGTCAGAATAGAATTAAAGTCGAATAGACTTAAAGTATATCATCGGTATTGCGAATTTCTATTAGAATCAATTTTTTTCTACTAAATAGATTTTTTCGATCAGGAATTTCTGATCGACTTTTGTGTAAATTTTTGTTTAAACCTATAATAAGAAAGTATTTTAGTGGTAAAGAATATCTTCTGGTACAATATGAACTTTCATATCGTCATCCATGTTTGGTGTCCTTCCTTCAAGATGCTCAATCATCTTAACATGTGCTGCAATATAAAATTTGCTACCATAATACATTTTTTTAAAGATGTTTATATACTTCTTATACATTCTTTAGAAATTATGCGTTTTTAAAATGCATCATAAAATGCACATTTTTCCAAAAGTCTTAATAGTTGATGCTGATGTATTTATTGATATTTATATGGATGGCCAACAATTTTCTCAATGTCCTTCCGTTTGAAAAAAGCTGCAATGTTATATTTGGTACAAAGGAGCTTTAGATTCAACTGCGAAATGATTTTTCAAGTTGTTATAACTGTTATTAAGGCTTTTAGAGAAAGTGCATTTTGAAGATGCACAAATCACCACTGCGCCCTGAAAGGAGTCTGTGAAGCTACCACGTTATCATAAATATGTATACACCATAATAATATTATACAAATGTATGTCTGCATATTTTCATCCATTGTCTAAATTCCAAATTACCGGAGTTCATTTTTGCATTTAGTCGCAGTATGAAATATTATTTTTTTGAAGAAAAGCTTTTTATTTCATCAAAAAAACGTCAAATTTTCGTCAAACTATATTTATTTTCTAAAACTCTTGGGGAGATCTGACATTTCCGTCTGAAGCTCTAGTCGAGAGTTTTTAATATTCTATTTTCGAAAATCGATTTTATCTAAAAAGTCTACTGAGCAAGGCGATACTAATTTCAAATTTGATAGAATCGAAAAAAGTCGAAAAGACTCTCGCAATAAGCCCCAAATACTTAATTACGTAAAATTAAATAAAAAATTGTTTGAATATTTTTTTTTTCAAAAGTTCGAGTTTGAAAACTAAGTTTTCGACTCTCTTCCCTATTCATCAACGATTTTTTGTTTGAAACATCTAATCCATTAAATTGTAGGGTACCCTCAGCTTTATACACATTTGTTTTTAGATTCACATACATTTCCTTATTCAGATGTGGAACTTCAGCGACAGCGTATGATAAGTCTATTAAATTCTGATCTCGAGAGCATTGTCCAAAAAATCCTTGTAGGATGTAATGCTTTAAAAACTCAATCCTGTCTACTGTCGTTAAAACGAAACCCACCCCCATGTCGATATCCATGAGCGACACTTGCATTGATGAAACGGAAAAGCATCACATTGGTGAACAGACATAATGTACCAACAGATTATCTTATTAAAATATTTGAAGAAGATGCATACACAACAACACCATTAAAAAAAACATTGAACTTGCTTTTTGTGTAATAAAACAAAGCCGATTACAGTTTTTGTATACCATAAACACCTTCACTCTGCCTGATGCGAGCTTCCCTTAAACTCAACTAACCTGAATCATTTTCCCAAAATATTCTATCGTTCCTTACTTTCAATGAAAACAGACTATAAATTCAGCATCCACATCAGTTAACCTTTTTTCTTACATAAAGAAAAATGCCCCACCAATTGACACCCAACACAAAAATTCGCACGAACCCATAATAAATAACATAGGACATCTTGACACAATGAAACGATTTTTCACAAGTCATTAATCTCTTGTTTGAAAAAGTTTTTTTTTTTTTTACTGAGAACGTGAATGAAATGAACCTTTCCTAAAACAAAATCTAATAGCTACGCATTCATAGAGAACATACAAATTGATACACTTATTTTATTTCCTATATAACTTTTCAAAAAAAAAAAAAAAAAAATATCGATTTTGAATTTTTCTTTCTTTTTTCTCCAGGCTCGTATCAAAATGGCAACTCCATTATCTGTTAGGCCATCACTTGGTGAAACAACACTTGGATCACAAACAAACTGTCAAAATGCGTCCGCCATTGACAACGAGTTCCGCCAAAAATGAAGTGGTCCAACCACTGGGACAACCGCCACAAAGTCATAAACTAAAAGAATCTCGTTTCGAGAATCATCAACAACAACAACAACAACAGCAGCTTTTGACATCTTCAAATAACAACAACATCCACATCAGAGATTACGATCCATCTGAATTCCGTATTGTAGATCTGAGTACATCACCACCAGTCACACCAGAAGCACCGTTTGACAGATCACCCAATTCATTATTTCACCAAACTGCCCTACGTTCGAACTCAAACTCGAATTTCTTTGTGAATCACCTTGACGAGAAGTATGTTCTGTTTGAGTCATTCGCTTCGGATGATTCATCGACATTGAATATTGAATCAACAACAAACCATCATCAGAATCATCACTTGCCGCTGTCTGAAACAGAACCGCTATTGACAAATATCGAAGCGACTGTTTCCGATCCGGATCGTTCGATTTGTCTTCACAAGAATAGTGCCTCGTTGATATTCACCAAAAAAGAAGTCTCGTCAAATAATAGCCGCAGGCATAATCACCATCATCATCGATTAAATGATCACTGCGTTGAGAGTCAACCATTTCTAACGTATCATCGTCAATCGATTGGCACTCTAGGAGAATACTCCATTACGAATCAAAAAACTCACCGCATCAATCATCATAATCGGCACAATTATTTGGAAAAATCCGGCGGGGGACGTGTTCAACATCATAGACGAAGTCTTCCTTTGACTTATTCAGGAGGAGCAAATAGTACTAATAGCGGTAGCCAGCGAAGTGGAAATTATTTAGGCAACAAACAGACAACAAACATAACGGCTGCCAATACAAGGAAACAACACGCGTACTCTTGGTACGCTCCGGTTTATAGCGCCCTCGAAGAAGAATTGGAGCAGGAATCAAGGGTAAGTGTTCTTTTATTTTTTATTTTTTTTTTCGAAAATAAATGCAATCTATTAAGGATGGAAATAAATTGTGCTTAAAGTTTGATGAAGTACATACAAAACAATTTCTAAGGAAATTAAATGGTTTTTTTTATTATTTTCGATATTTGTACTCTCGCATCACTATTGCTTCCAGAAAAACTTTGAGAATATTTTTTATTTATAGGGAATTTAATTTTCTTTCTTTGTGGTATTGACTTTGCCACTATTACGCTTAGTTTTCCAAATATTGAAGAAAAACTGCAAAAGGGGACCTTTACCCCCTCTCCTGCCTAAAGCTTGCGGCCCTGGGCTTGGGATTTGAGTATGTTATACCTGAGGGTCAGCTCTACCACTAACACAGTTCCTTGGGTGGCTTGATTCGCAGATTAAAAGAATTTATTCATTCTTAAACCTCAAGCTCAAAGAAACACTTCTATAACATAATACTATAATAATCTATATATAAATAGCCTTAAAAAAAGTTTGTGGTACCATTTGCTCAAAAAGTATCCATCCGATTTAGATAAATTGTATATGGTTGGAAAGCCATAGGTGCGGAGATGTGCAGAATATACCTGAGACACGCCTTAACACACTGTGTGCCATTAGTTGGTTTTGCACTGCCGATCACTGTGCGTTTAAGAAAAAAATTAAAACTAAAAAAAATATTTTGTGATTTAATTTTCAAACAAACAGACTCTAGAGTCTGTGAATGTGAGTTTTGGGTGGACGAATTTCGGCCAGTGGAGCAATACTAGTAATAAAAATTGTACAAAAAAAAAAAACATCAACAAAATTGCCGTCGCAACTTTCAATTTTCTCAAAACTAGGAGAAATAGAAACATTTAGTTTTCAGTTTTCAATAAAGAGTTATTAGGGGTAGTGAATAATAAAAGTCAATTCAGCATCTTTTTTCCCAATTCAAAAACTAAAATTTCAATTTCAATTTTTTGTTTTTTTTTTTATTTTTTAATTTTGAGTTTGAAAGTTATTTTTACAAAAACTATGGACCTCAATAGTAGTAGCCCGTAGCGTAATGGTTAGTGCGTTCGACTGCCACGCTGGAGGTCTCGGATCGCTTCCCAGCCTCGTCCACCTAAAAAAAAAAAACTAAAAAGTTTTTTTTCAGGGCAACTGCCTCTTACGAGGAATTGACAAATCCTCCAAGAGTATCACTTGTCACGAATAAGTGCTTCTCGTCAAGCCGTTCAGATTCGGCATAAAATTGTAGGTCCCTTCCATTCCTGTCGAAAGCCGCACACAGGAATGGTTGCGAGTTGTTAGTCACTAGGCCATGGTTCTTCATGAGCCGTTGTGCCACCCGATTTATTTGTATGGACCTCAATAACTTGATTTAAAAATAAAATAAAAGAACGGAGTTCTGGCTTTCAAAAAAGGTACATTTTGTTATTGTAAGTGTTGCCATTGTTTTTTAATATTATTTAAAAAAAAATGACCCTCCTCTCTAAAGGGGGCGGACAAAGAGCCCCCCTCTATGGCAAAAAAGTTTTGTATTGTGTTCCTTTAAATAAAAACGTTCTCAGTTTTTGGCGCCTTATGAAAAGAACTCTTGCTATTTAAATGTTGCCTAATTTAGTATACATCAACATTTTCGTATAGTTTCAGATATATAGAAAAAAAAAGAAAATTATAACTCCACTCTCAGCCTCATATCATGATGAATAAGGGTGTATTTACCCTTTTTTGTTTTTGCCAGGTAAATTGGTCAGAAAACCTTCAATATCTAAAACAATAACCGGTTTTTCAGATTTATTGACTTTTCTACTCCACGCATCTCCTTTATTATTGGCCCTAGAAAAAATGTGAATATATCTTTTTATAGACAATCTAATTGTCTCTAATTAAGTAGGATAGACTTTTCCGCTAACATGCTTGGCGGTTGTGCCAATATTCAAGAAAATCTAAAAAGGGGTACCTTTAACCCCCCTCCTCAGTTTAGCTCGTGGCCCTGGGCTGGGGTATTTGGGTATGTTATACCTGGGGGTTACCCCTACCATATGGTTCAATTTGGACCCCAAGTTCTGTAGCGTTAGCTATTGACAGTGACTGCCTCACCAACGTCGTTTTTGGAAATGTAGGGACCAATGACGCCGCCGCGCGCCCGTCCCAAAACCCACACCAAACGGTAACTTTTTATGGATGAATTGTCACCTGGAGTGGATTGATGTCGTCATATTGTACGTAATTTTGCTTGTTTACATAGACATTCATTCAAAACTACGCCTCATCGCTATAGATGATTTTTCGTCCAAAATTAGGGTCCTCTTCCAAAGTCATTTCTATAATAAAGTTTTATTTTTTGCACGTGCTGTTTAAAGATGTAACTTACCATGATGATTTGGCATCAGTTATCAGTAGCTGAATAATAAAGAACAGATTTGACAGATGTCACCAAAACAACATGGCCGCCAAAATCTAGCCAAGCCAATTGAAAAATCAATTATTATATAAGAAAATATTTAATATGGTTACTTTTATAGATGGATTTTGTCTCTAATTAGGAATTCTCATGATTTCTATTTTCCAAGTACGATTTATTAAATCTCAGTTAGGATTTCTGTGTTGATTCCGAAAAATCGAAAATCTAACATTGTCACCGCTGCGTTTTAATTATAGCCTTAAATAAGCTAATGAGCCAAATATGCGTTTCAACCAAAGTTTTCTTATTTCGTTTAGCAACCTTGTAAAAATGCCCAAATTAGCTTTGCCTGTTTTCTGGTCATGTTTTTCATTTTCAACATCGTTTATGTTGTCCATTTATCAAATTTTGAGTAATTTCTTAAAGAAATTTCATTTTCATTAGAACTGAGTACCTATGTTATTATAATTAGCCTTAATGGGGCATATTCATAGTCGCAGATAGACCCAGGTTTAACTAAACTACAGTTTAAGACAATTTTAGCTCAATGAATACAGACCAATTTTAATTACAAATTGTTGGTTTTATATTTTTATAGGATAATTAACTTGGTATACTACACAAATAGCTTCAAATATTTTGAAAATTATAAACTTACAAAAATAGAATCAACGTCCGAAAATTCAACCAAAGCTATGTTTAACTTAGACCCAGGTCTAAAATGACTATGAATACGCCCCAATGTGTTTTTATTCATCGAGGAACTTAGCGCAGAATTATGGCACAAGCTCCCGTTTGGTCTTAATAAAAACTTGGGCTGGCCACGAGACAAGAAAAGTCTCGGTCTCGATCTCGGTCTCGCATGAGTGACCGAGACGAGACTGCCTTTTAAGCATCAGAGACGAGACCGAGACAAGATTGTTTATTTGGACCCAAATTTACAGAGAGTCTAATAAATTGAAAAACTCAATTTCAGTTAAATATTTATTTTCTTCTGCACATACCCAAGTCTCGTCTCGTGGCCAGCCCTAATAAAAACATCCAGCCTTGACACACTTATGTTTATCCAATAAAAAAAACCTCATCTTACAATAAACTAAATAATTTGAATACGAAAACAGACGTAATTTATGAAAGATATTAAAGCAATTTATAAAGTGCGCTTTTAGTTGTTTCATTTCATCCCTTAGCGCAGATTAAATTTTGTACCTACTGAGTACTACGGCTAACGTCAAATTGTCCGAAAACAGAAACACCTTGATTAATTCCACTTCTCCTTACTTAATTTCAATTTCTAGTCTTCTTAAGAATACTTATACTCCACGATAGGAATACATATATGTGTATGTACGTATTTCGCATTGTGATTCTATTCACATATTATTCAAACAACATCAACTTCTATATAAATATGCACAAGAGCACATAAATTATAATCTGTGCCACTTTAATGCCACATAATGTTTGCCAACTACTTAACTTTTTCACTTATCGGTTTAGCTTTCAGCTCACTCACAGATTCATGCGACATCTTTTTGCACAAATTACATTCGATGTCATCTTAACCTTAATGGATTTGTATTTCCTGCGCTCTAATTTCATATATATAATTTGTCTTCTTATATTTTTAATGACACTGGACTTAAGTATTTTATTTGATTTGTAATAAAGCTAGATATTTTTTTTTATTTTTAAGTATGTATCTTTATAAGTAAACTTCAGTTGAGTTGTCATTTTCGGACTTAAAAGACTGATACATATATATATGCCCAAACCTACATATAAAAAAAATTGAGAACGACGACTTGTCATCAAAAATGGTCAACAACTTCCAACGAAAGCCAATCAGGATTCTTATTAGTTCTGGCTGGGTAATTATTATTTGGGACAATTTATTACTTTCTATAAAAAGAAATGAAGTTGTTTTTTTTTTGATGAAATCCAGATATTAAATTTTTATTTATTGATTGTACTTGTATGATTACCAAATACTGGTATACCTACGTTAAAATGCAAATTGAGTTGAAGGAACTAACAATATGGACATTTGATTTATACTGGGTGTCTCACAGTCACCTAGCCGATCAATTTAGCAATTCTCTCAAAGTAAAATGCATTTCAACATGTTTTGATGCAGTTAGGTTGCAATGGTGGAGTAGAATATTAAACCACAATTTGAGACCAAAATCTAATATGTCGTGTGCCCGGAATTTTGTGTTCTGTCGATTTGCAGACGTATTTTGCATTTCTCGCTAAAAATGGTTATAACTTATAACAAAACTTATAGATAATTAAATTTTCTACCTTTTTTTGTAAAATAATTATTTATTGCTAATAATAAGCAAAAAGTGATACAAATTAGGAGATAGAAGACTGAATTCTTGAAGACTTTTTTAGAGACAAAATTTACGTACGACGTTTAGATCACGGCCGGGAAATCGCTCAACACAGATACCTGGCGGAAGCGACTCAGCTCAACACCTTTCCACACCATAGTAGAGGTACAGTTTTCGGTGTGTTTTTTTTGCACGTGGTTTCCCCGGTAGGCCTTATAAAAATAAATAAATTGGGTGGCACAACGGCTCATGAAGAACCAGTGACTAACAACTCGTAACCATTCCTGCTAGTGTCGATAGGAATGGAAGGGACCTACAATTTTATGCCGAATCCGAACAGCTAGACGAGAAGCACTTATTCATGACAAGTGATACTCTTGGAGAATTTGTCAATTCCTCCCAAGAGGCATTAGCCATGAAAAAAACTTTTAAGTTTTTAGGTGGACGAGGCTGGGAAGTGAACCCAGACCTCAAGCGTGGCAGTCCAACGCACTAACCATTACGCTACGGGCTACTACCCAGTAGGCCTTATCCACAGACAAATATTTTTATTCAAATGCAAAATTCGCCTGCAAATCGACAAAACACAAAATCCAACATTCCGGGCACACGTCATATCAAATTTTGGTCTAAAACTGTGGTTTGCTAATCTACTCCATCATTGCAACCTAACTGCATCAAAACATTTTGTACTTCATTTAACGTTGATATATGGTGAAATTTTGTCTAGGAATCATGGGTTCCTCAAATTAAAAAAAACTTAAGGTTTAATTTTCTAATTTTGTCTTCCTTTTCGACTTGGTTCTTAAGGTCTTTGGTCTTGTTTCTTTTAACTGGATTTAACTTTGCCAAACTGCAACCGATTCTTCATTTATTTCGTATTTACACGATATTGTAAACTTTTGTCTATGCGGTTAACGGGTTTCTCGCAATTTATTACAGAACGTTTTAATGTTGTTTTTTTTTCTTTCCTTTTTTTCACAAAAATACGGTTTTATGTATCATTTTTACTTTTTTGTTATGAAAACTTAAAAAATACTTAACTTTTTTTGAACAAAAAACTACATTTAAAATTATAAAAAAAAAATATAAAATAAAAAAACAGAAAAATAAAAACGTTTTTTAACGGTTCTACTATTTTCTTTTTCAACGGTTGGTTCTTTCTAACATTTTATAGCTGAAAATTAGTGTATTATTCGATTTAATGTAAATTTTCGCATTTTCTTGAATTTCCTTTTTTTTTTTGATTTTATTTTTTAAATAATTTTAAATGTAATTTTTTGTAAAAAAAAAAAAGTTAAATCTTTTTCATTTTTCATTTTACCGGCGATTGTCATGACCCGAGGGGGACCACAACTCTCCCACTCAACCGCTTCGTCTAAGGTTCCACTTGTGGGGTTCGCCGGGTTGACTTCAGAAAACGTCGACAGGCCTCCCGGTTTTGGATTGTTCCATGTCTGAGGCCAACTAAATGCAGGTGTCGTTGCATTTCTTTCATCCAGGAGTTTTTGCGCCTGCTTTTCTTTCGCGATAGTGTTGGAACATCTTGTGCTATTGCCTTTTGAACTGGGTTCTCATGGCATCTTCTTTGTACATGACAATACCAGCTAAGTTGGTCATGCTGTATTTTTTACAAGATGGTATTTTTGACTTGTTGGCTTCCTCGGATTGTCTTGCTTCTTATTCGATCACGCTTTGTCACTCCTGCTGTCATGCGAAGCATCTTCATTTCAGCTGCCGTCAATTTACTCTCATACTTCTTGTGCATTGTCCAACACTGTGAACTGTATGTAAGCGCTGGACGAACAACTGCCGTGTAGAGCCTTCCTTTCAGCTAAGGGGGCATTTTTCTATCACAGAAGACGGCAGAGTTTTCCCTACGCTTACGCGATGTTTGATGTCGTCATCACAAGATCCTTCGCTATTGATCACATATCCAAGATATTTAAACTTCTCGCAATTGGGAAGCTCTGTCCCGTTCAAATAGATGTCCGGAATAGGCCTATGTGGATGAGAAAATGGACAACATAATGCTGTATCCATTTCCCTCAAGAACATCCACCCATAAAAAAAAAAGTTAAATATTTTTAGGAACTCATTAGGCTTTTAAAATAAATCGAACAAATTATACTGTGGGACACCCTGTATATAAAAACGATGTCTTCGTGAATCAGACAGTAAGTTTTTAACTGAACAATTTTATTTATTTATTTATGGTGACTGTTTTCAAAATACTTTTTCTTTGTTAGTATCGAATGCGCATTTCGTCTGTCGAGAAGAACATTAGCAAATTCATGTGTTGTTCTTATTTTGTACCAACATTTTTGTCGCGTAATCGAGAAATCTAACCTTCAGAATTAAGTTGTATTTAAATAAAAAACAAAAAGTGGCGCACAATTTTCCACCCATAACTACACCCGGTTAGACGTGGTTGGTGTTCAACAGGTAACAATCGATGCACTGTCTGCACTTTATAAAGGAATATCTCCAAGTCTTTCACCAAAATAGCTAAACATCGCCGTCGCGTCGTTACGCTGTAGTGCTAATCCAACACCACCGACGATATACTCAATTATTCCGCGTTCTTCAGGAGTAAAGCCATTCACGGCTTCTTGACGTTTGAATCTGTTAAGCTTACAAATGTCAAATTAGATGACGCGGCATGTTGTATTAGAAAAAAAAACCCTCCGAAATGTTATAAAAAATGCCACGAGTTGGTAAAAGAAAAGCTGAAGTAGAACCGCATATATCTCATATTAAGTGCGAATGAACTTTTTTTTGGAATCAGCCACACTGTAGGCCAAATGCGTCTTTAGAACGTTAGCAAGCGACAAATGGAAACCTACATATAATTTGTACGCGCTATTTCTTAGTTGAACATTTCACTCTGCATCGCTAAAATTAGATGCCATGCGACATAACTGGATCAGTTTCTCTGCGATCCATTCCTCCATGGTTGTCATAATAAAACGATTATGCGTGCTCCGTAAGTAATAAAAAAATACAAAGCAAAACGTCCACTTTTTAAGTAATAAATTACTCTGGATATTCTGTTAATTTAAGTCCGAGCAACAAAGTTCTGACAAAAACATACAGACATTCAGAAGAGGAACAGATATTTTATTAATTTTTCAAACTGATGCGCTGGTCACATTTGTAAGTACTTGCCACCGAAACTTCAACGCTTTTATTCGAAACCTACATAAACTTAATTTCAATTTTGCAATAAACTCAAATTTTAAATAATTTTAATGCAAATAAATTTTATAAATTTTTTGTTTACATATTTCAGGACTCCTCGCCAATTCACAATCTGGCCAACGCGAAGAAATCAACCAGTCATCAGGGGCAATGCTCGGAAAATGAAACAGTCTCACTGTTAGATTCGAAGAATCAACTTAACATCCAACCACAGCTTCATTTGACTAATTTGCGGGCACGTTGTGCCATAACATCACCTCAGCCACCAACAAATCTACCGCTTCCTCTGACAACAACCACAAACGCCATCTATCCGCCACAATATAATAACAATAACGTTGTCAACGGCATCAACAATCAAATCAACCACCAACAACAAAATGAAAACGAGGGCCCTCATGCAGCCTCACTTCTTGCTGGGGGCCCAATACCAAGGCGGCGACGTTTTGAGAATTTCCTGAAATCCCTGGTTGGCCGCAAACCATCCAAGGATACATCGTTTAGTCCACCGTTGCTACCATCACCCGAAATAACTATCACACGAACTCCATCCGATCAGAATGTGATCTTAAGAGATCCATCGGGATATAGATATCCATTGAATCAGGAGTCGGTTAGCTATCTACCCGAAAAGGTGCCAACGACTAGCAGCACAACATCGTTGAACACTGCTGTCCAGCAGAAGCTGTGGAATGTGGTGCCATTGTTGCGACGAGAGGGTAGTGCTACCAGCCTCCATCATGAAAAGTCTCAGTCCATTGTGCAGTATACGGGAATGCGCAAGTGCGAAACGGTACTCGCACTCACTCGACAATCTTCGTCAGTATGTTCGCCAATGTCCGATACCAGTGGAACACCACTTGGTGGCAGCCGCTCTGGTGGAATTCGCGATAGTGGCGGTGGCATCAGCATTAACGGCACCGAGCAAATAAGACCGCTCAATCGACTCCGAAATAGTATGTCGACCTCGAACGCTACGTGTTCGCGTTGTTCTAGTCTGTTATCATTGGCCGTGTCCGGTTCACGGTATTCCTTGAATACCGCTAATAGCGGATTCGTAAATGTTAATAACAATTCAAATAATCTAAACAATAACTTTAGCAATCTAAGTAGTAGTAGTATCATAAGTAAGACCAACGATTGTGTAGACGGCCGCGGCGGCGGTAGTAATTCTAGTTCGAGGAAGAGCTCCGCTAACGGTAACATTCCGCCATCGAATGTGACGACAGCGACGTTGAATTCATCGCCGTCGTCGGGTTTGAGTCCTTTGTCGCCGATTATTGTTTCGAGCAGCAGCTGTAGTGGGACGGCAGCGGTAGCGCTTCCTGTTGAATTAGAAGAGTTCACGTGCAAACTTTGTCTGGTGGATGTGGCTCCGAAAGAGGCGACTTCATTGGCACAATGCGGATGTCGATTTTGTACTGAGGTGAGTTTTTTTTCCATTTTTCTATTCTTATGTACATAAATACATACACAAACATGAACTAATAAACCATAACCTAATGGTGAATTATCGTGAATAACTAAATTCCATCATTTCAGTCGATTTTTTTTTCTATTGAAATTGTGAAACGTCATAATAGTGCTGTATGAAAAAGTTAAAAGTCAACCAAAGCGGCTTTATGTTCAGGCAGTAATAGAATGAGTGAGCTTGTGAAGAAGATTTGTATCAAAAGCGTTTTTCTGTCAGAGGTATTTTTAAACTAGAAACTTGTTGATCCTCCAACCTCGGTGAATTAGTTAGATATTTTCTCCCACTCCAACGCGAAACACGAAACGACAACGAAATAATGTACATTTGGTTGTGAGCTTTGCGGGTTCCAGGACTTTTAACTCTTTTTACGCAACTCCGTTGCTCCACTTGGTTTAGGGCATTTTCAATCGCCAGGCAGGTTTTTATTTTTAAATAGTTTAATTTCTAAAATAACTTATTTAAAACAAAGAGTTTCGAATTGTTCCTATTCTGATGAAATTCTTTCAGTTGTCTTTATATACATTTACATAATGTACATATGTTAATAGGGGACACTGAGTACGGTTGAAACAGTTTCCCTTATATCGTCCATATTATTGCCAGAGCGATAGAGCCATGTTGACGGCACGTTAAATGAAAGATCATGATTTTATCATGGACAGTGTTATTTTAGTACCATGTCCATTATATTAAGCATAGGTACGTCAAATTAAAAAAAAAATCCAATTTGTTTCAACCGTACCCATAACAGGGGCGGTTGAAACAGTTATTAGGGTCAGCAAACAATGCATAATATTACATTGTTATAAATGTTTATGATTTTTTTTTTAATTATTACGTAAATTATGACATTGTTATTTGAATAGTTTTCAGTGTTCCAATGTTTATCAAACAACAAAAAGAAAATAGCAAACAATAAGACTAAAATAATTTAAAAATAAAACGTACTTCATTAAATAACTTAATAGAAACTAAAAGATAAGTTTTCTTCAATTTCGATTGGTCAGAAACCAATAAAATTACTATTTCAGAATATTCCAGTTCGCAATTGTCATATCCAGATGCATTGTTTCAACCGTCCTCAACCCCTCTTGTAAGACACCCCGAGGACAATAAAGTCAACCGACTTTTAGAATTAATTTTTGACATGTATTTTATATTTTATAATCATTTAAAATTAAGACAAAGTATAAGATTAGGCCCCCTATGTGCCAATAAATGTATAATATCATCGTATCTAACTAGTTATAAGTCAAATTGTAAATATTATTTTGTTCAATATATATATATATTATATATACCACTCTTGTAGGTAAACAAATATAAATAGATTCGGTAACAATACTGAAACACTGAAAATAGTCGCCATATTATATTCTACACTCTTCACTTTGATCACATAAATATACTATACTCTCCAACGAATGGAAAACATGGTATTAGGAAAAACATCCCAACAAAACTTACATTTGGATGTAAAAAAAACAAAAAGGCCTCCCGTAGAAAATTTAAGCGTGCTATGACCTAAGCAAGATTGAATTTTATCTTTTCACCTGTTGCTGCTTCGTGCGTCTCTGAGACCCATCAACCTACCACCCACGGTTTGCAAGATATTTGCATTATTTCAACCGTCCTGTAGGGCTGGCCACGAGACGAGAAAAGTCTCGATCTCGGTCTCGCATGACGAGACAAGACTGGCTTTTAAGCAACTGAGACCAGACGAGACTGTATATTTGGACCGAAATTTACAGGGAGTCTAAGAAATTAAAAAATTCAATTCAAGTTAACTATTTATTTTCTTCTGCATGTATTCAAACTACAATCGAATATATTTCGTTCCAATAATCAACAAGTTGGCCGGAAATCGTATTTTTCGGAGACGAGACCGAGACCGAGACGAGACTTACAAAAGTCTCGCATGGTCTCGTCTCGTGGACAGCTCTTCCGTCCTTTGTTTCAACCGTACCCAGTCTCCCCTGCCTATTATCTACAATTTGTAAGTTCTAAGGGAGCTTTAGGTCTATGTTTAAAAATTATTTCAATCAGACAACATACATATGTATATGTATTCCTATGGTATCTTTTACACCACCTGACATTTGGTACATCATACATAACTCTCACAATTTATTTTTATCAGATTTGGGTTGACACGTTTAATATTTGATACATAGTATTATGCTTCTTTCAAAGTGTCACTCAATGTTTGCTAACCCTATTGTCAATTTGAAAATGTTTTTGACATAAAATAACGCTACACCTCAAATCTCAAACCTTATACAATATTATTCTTAGGTATAAAATCGTTCTATACCTACGTAGGTACATATATGTATATTACATTTATTTTTAATTGTTTTAGTCAAATTTGAGGTTCAATAATGATTTACATAATGAAGTTTTTGAGTGAATAGATAAATTACCCCTTATATAGACGTATACAGGGTGTCCCACAGTCATCGACCCAGACCACGTAACCGATGGGTTCAGTCATTTAAAATCGAAAAAACTTAAGAGGTAATTTTCTCGTTTTGGCTTCCATTTCGACTTATAACGCTTTTTTTGATTTGGTTTGTTTTTTTTTTATCCGGTTTTAACTTTGCCAAACTCTAACTGAATCTTGATTTTTATTTGCATTTACACAAGAGCAGTTGTAAGTTATCCACCTTACAAATGTTTTCAATGCGGATAATGGTTAAACCAATTTTGTTGGCATTTTTGAGTTGTTTTTGATTTTTATATCAGTTTTTCATAAAACTACGTTAGGCTCGTTTTACACACATTCGGTTTCATTCGGTTCGGTCTCTATTCGGTTTGTATTCGGCTGTGCCTGATATGTGTGAAACGATAAAACGGTGCTCTACGGTTTCTAAAGGGTCCGCCATCTAACGTTTTTTTTTCAACTAGTACTTATTTCGTGAATGGTAACATTTAGCTCATGTCTGATTTGACAGATAATTAGTTTTATCCATCCGCTGGACGAATATGGTTGTGTATACTCTTGAACAACGCTGGGAAATATTGCGACATTACTTTGCCGATTTTGCCAAAAAAATCATCTTTTCAGATGAAGCTCATTTTGATCTTGGCGGGTATGTAAACAAGCAAAATTGTCGCATTTGGGGCACAGAAAACCCGCACGCATACATTGAAAAGCCGATACACCCAGAACGAGTCACTGTTTGGTGCGGATTTTGGTCCAGAGGCATAATTGGGCCATTTTTCTTCAACTGAGCAAGGAGTGGCCGTTGCAGTCAATGGCGATCGTTATCGGGCCATGTTGAACGAATTTTTGAATTTTGAATTGAAAAGGAGGATATTGGCAACATTTGGTTTCAACAGGACGACGCTACGTGCCACACAGCCGAAGCTACACTCGATGTTGATGATGCATTTTCAAAATAAAAAAAGTTATTTGGCGGACCCTTTATTAGGTTTTTATTTTTGCCGTTTTATCGTTTCACACATATCAGACACAGCCGAATACAAACCGAACCGAACAAAATCGAATGTGTGTGAAACAAGCCTTATTAAGTATCATTTTTTCAATTTTATTTTGAAATCCCAATCATTTCTCTTAAAAATAATTTAACTTGTTTTTTTTTACAAAAAAATACATTTAAAGTTACACATAACATAAATATTATGTAAAAATAAAAAAAGGGAGTTCAAGAAAATTTGAATAAATAAAAACTTAATTTAACCTATTGGGATTTAGAAAGAGCCAACATTTGAAACAAATTAGTTAAACCGCTATGAATTGTTTTTCTGGGCCGTTGACTGTGGGGCACCCTGTAAATAGGTAAATGATGAAAATATTTAATTGATTTTGTTAGGTTCGTTTTCTTATTTATAGGTCCTGGCTTTTTTTTATGTTTGTTATGCAGATGAGATGATGATTCATATTATTGTTCCTTTTTAATGTTTCCATATTTGTTAAAAAATTACTATGAGGTCTTGTAAATTCAAAAAAAAAATATTTTTGAACACGATTTCATATCGAGCAAATGTTTGTACTGTTTGTACCTGCATACAACGATTTTGGTTTTATCAAGTTTCCTAAAAAATGGCTTTAACGAGTTTGTTTAAGCTTGGAGCATGTAATCTCTAAACCAATTTTATTAATACTGTATACCAGGTTTTAGACACAAAATTCGAATAACGGAAATATAGTTTTGGGTTTTTTTTTTGAGCATATTGCTTTTTTTCGGATGGTCCTTAATATCTCATCATTGACTTTGTTGATTTTGTCACAACAGGTAGCTACCATACAACAATTTCGATTTTATCAAGTTTTCTCGAAAACGGCTCTTAAGATTTTGATTAAACTTCATACAAACAATCTGCAGAACAGTTTTTCAAAATGCTTCATATCAAATTTGTACCAACAAATTCAAATAAAGAAATTAAGGAAGCTTTGGATTCGTAAAAAAATCGAACTCGAGATAATATATCTCCCTAACATTACGATGCTAGAGAACGCGAAAAAATGGTTCCCGCAATTCTGTCTGTCTGTAGAACTGTAGCTGTCTGTAGCCTTAACCACTGAAGCGATTTTCTTCTTACTTTGGACTTAAGGTTTCCTGGGGATTGCCTAGAGAGGAAATGAGGACATTGAAATGTTATTTTAGATCAAGAAATAACGGTTCTTGCCATACAACCAATATACAAAAATGTTTTTATTTCAAATGGCTCTAAGATTTGCCAAAACAATATGAGTCCCTATAAAAAGTATGGTCAATATGTTGGTAACAAAAAATTTTACCAATAACGGCTATTAAGGATACCTGTCATTTGACCGATTTTTTGATTTTAGAATTGCTCGTTAACGTCTTCACCGATTGTAACTTAATTTGGTATACAGGAGGTCTATTTTAGTTTAAACAAATTTGAATATACAAATTTTCAAAAAAAAAACAAAAAATATGTTTTGGATTTTTAATAAAATTGGATTTTTTTTTTGAAAATTCAATATTTTTTGAAACGGTTTAATGACTTTTCTTTTTAATTTTGTGCAAAATTGTATTTCATTAAATGCCAAAAGTTAACGTACCAGTTTTTATTTAAAAATGTTTCAAAAATTTTATATTTAAAAAATTAATTTTAAAGAAAACCGCTTCAACGATTTTTAAATTTTGTTTTCATAAATTTACATTCATCAAACAAAATCAGATTGCACATTTTTTAAGCTCTATCTGTTTAAAATGGTATTTTTAGATAGTTAAATAACAAATTAATAAACAATTGCATTATATTTTATAATGAATAAAAAGAAATTTAAATTTTAAAATTACTTTGGTTTTTAAGTGGGGTGAATGAATATAATTCAAACAAAAAGTACAAGTGACCTCAACTCTATAGAAATTATTGTGTTTCACCCAGGGTATAACATAGTGGGCTCTTCAGTCAGTCTGTTATACCCTACCTGGGTGCACGAATTTCAACAAATTCCCCTAGAATAATAAAATTCACAGTATCTTCTTACTGTGATTTTTATAAGACCCGGTAAACATCGAACAAAATTTGTGTCTTAGTAGGGTATAACAGACTGACTGAAGAGCCCACTGTTATACCTTGGGTGAAACAAAATAATTTCTGGAGTTGAGGTCACTTGTACTTTTTATTTGAATAATATTTTATATTTAAACTTTTTTGTACACTTTAATTTTTACAACATCTATATGATAATTGAACTTATAACATATATTGTCATCAAAGATGTTAGCTATAGAGCAAGTATGTGCGATCCAGTCATGCAGTTTATTTTAAGCTCGTTGAGTATTCCTGAACGAACGCAATAATTTCTTATCTCTTGAAGTAACATAATTAATTTTGAGATTTTATTTTGAATAAACTGCGCGTTTCTTGGGCGTCAAAAGGACTTGATTCCTACATTTTAAACACGACTCTTTGAGTTGTTTGGGTTTAGTTTTTTTTTTTAATTATGCAATACAACTTTTTTATTTTAAAATGTTCGGGTATCGGCTTGACTACTAACCTACTCCTCAACTGATGTATTATAAATTCCAGTAAAATAACATAATTTTTCTCAGCACCATTACCCTTTCAATTTCAAACTGCGCCCTTGCTTAAAGTTCAAGATTTATTTTACACCCTCTTAACTACAACATTATAAACACCACAAAACAAAAGAATTTCCTATACCTATACCTACAAAGTAAAATAAATCTTACGAAATCTTAACCAACCATCTAAAGTTCGCTATTGAAGCATTTATCAAGTTACTTATACTGATTTTGTAAAGAATTCCATGTTCCTTGTATCATATTATAGGTACTATGAGTGTCTGGTTCCCTCAATTTTACTCTACTTCTTCCATTCAAAGCTTTTAAATAAATGTGAAATCAAAACGCAATCAAAATAATTCGTTTCGTCTTGCTGTCTGCCGTCTTCGTGGTCGTTATGTCGATCTATATGACAAAAGAGACAACACAACACTTGAAAAGGCAAAAACGTGACTAGCGTGCTGCATTTACGAACAGAAACTCTCATATAGCCATACCATAATCCTATGTAATTTTTGTACGTATATTTTGTCAAAACCATTGTACCTACAGTTTTATACACTTGAATAAATAAAAATTAATTTAAATTTAATACAAAAAAACACACCCCCATTTTTGAATTAATAAAATTCAAGATTGGAGGGCGTCGCGTCGTACGTACGTGTTCACTTGCTGAGAAATTGAGTGATTTATTTAACTTTGTTTTAAAAAATCGTGCCCTGATTGAAATTTGCAAAAGGCTAGAATTTTTGTTTTATGGTTTGTTCACACTCGAAGTCTAAAGCACACAAAAAACATTTTCAGTGTCCCCCCTATTGATTACCCTTATTTCAACATTTAATTAATTATTTTGAATTCTATTTAATTTAATTTGGTTATGGGGCTAGAGAGCATGTCATACGTACAACCTCCGACTCTCTGTAGTTTGAGCCCAAAAATATAAACAATCAGGGAAGGGGAAGGTCCGAATCATCTGTTTTTTTTTTGTATGTTTTGCCATAAATATACTTTTCACAAGCTCATAGCAGTAGATTTCAAATTCAGACCCATTTTCCTAAACGAAACTTGAGCAATTTAAGTTCAACATAAGAACTTATGTGACAGTTTATGCTTAGGAAAAAGTAGAACATAGGGATTTATGTTGAACTTTAATATTTATGTTGCTTATCAGCAAACGTTCCTAAATGTAGTACATCTACACACAAACAAATATTATATGAATACCCCTACCCATAAGATGGTCCTCGATTTTACCCCATTCAAAAATATTTCGATTCCTATCGGTGAAAGAAAATAAGTCCGATAATCTTTCTTGTCCCAAAAGTTATGCGGTAAATTTTAAGAAGTTGCAGCCTGTAAATGGTTCTTAAAGCCGCGATTCTGTTGTTACCGGAAGTGTTAAAAATACAAAGCGTTCTGCTTTAGTTGTAACTTCGGGAAATCTGGAGACAAGGCTATTGCATTCAATCAGCAATAAGTCTGGGAATTCCACAATCGAAACTCGAAAAATCTTCTCCGGATAAAGTGGTTGTAGTGTTGGTAGTTTGTTTGGGTTAATAGGATGTAGAAAGGAAAACCGGTCAAGACACACATGTAAAAGAGATAGTTATTTTGATCAGTTTCTTTCACACGTCGGATATCAGGTGCCCTGTAACATAAGTTCGGTGGTAATTACGACCCTGTAGCGAACACAGAAGTTAAACAAAAAAAACAACAACACCAACTGTCAGAGAACAGGCGAATCGACGAATCTCTTCGTTGGATTAGAAATTACCTTTCGGACCGCTCAATACAAGCTATACTGGATGGTTTTAAGTGTGGAATTCATAAACTAAATTCTGGTGTGTCCCAAGGCTGCGTTTTGTCTCAGACTCTCTTTCTAATATTTTACTAACGATCTCGTGTCTGAAACTTCTAATCCATTAAACTGTTTTGCTGGCAACAGTACCCTCAGCTTTTCATATTCGTTTCTAGATTCAAATCCATTTTCTTCGAATGTGGAACTTCATCGGCAGCATGTTTTTAAATTCTGATCTCGTCAGCATTGTCCATAGGATTCAAAAACCGCGTAGAATTTAATGGGTTTGTTCAGATGACTAAGGCGACTTGCAAGTAAGGCAACTTTCTAGTCTATGATTGGCCAGCTTACAAAAAATTGACTTCAAATGAAGGGAACTTTTACTGGGAAGTGACTGGAAATTTCACCTGTCGGTATAGCGCATCCCTCCACCCATGCTGGCATATATGAGCGGAACTTGCATGAAAGAAACCGTAAAGCTTTCAGTCCTCTATATGTGTGTCACAGACCATTTTCACAAGAAATGCTGCTAATTTTGTTTACCCCGTCTGATCTGGTGAGATAGTCAGCTGCATTCCCCACACCCCCCTTCAACTATTCAACCGTAATACTCACGCTTTTAGGCATGCTCATCAGTTTACTCTTAAGCCCAACTTCGGGCGTACCGTTAAGTATATAGATTCTTTCTTTAGTCTCACATAAAGAATGTGGAATGCTGTACGTGGCCCTACCCCCACCCCCCACCCGTAATTTAATATTCATAGCTTCAACACCAATGTGCATTGGTATCTCCTTTTAAGTCCTCTCCTATTTTCCTAATGCTCGCACTGTGCTTGTTCATATTTAGGGAAGTCAAAACACCTTTAGTGTGCATCCTTTATTTAAGAAAAAAATATATATTAACTTATATAGTTATATAGTTTGGACAAGGCCTTAGTAAGTTTTCATTAAGGAAATTCTAGAAGAGGAAAACTTGTCAGATACTTGGGAAGCCATTGCTGGATTTCAGTACCAAAAGTTAAGACTAGGAAAACTTTTCAAACATTCGTGAGGCCCTCCCTAGAAAAAACATGTTTCGGTTCCCCGTCAGGAAATTTCTTTTGCATATAATTTCGTACTTAATTATCCGAACACTGTTAATCAGAAAAATAAATTGAATTTCTTTTAAAATGACATTGCTAACAAATTTTATTGCGTGAAAAAAGAACGTGACGAGCTATAAACATTGCTGATGGTTGATTCAATTTACATTTTCGCATTGTTGTCTTTATATTTTTAGTCGTTTGCATTTAAGTGCACATTCTATTCAAAGAAAAACATTAAAACAATATTGCATTCATTGCAAGCGCAATGACGAAAATCTAAAGCAGATGCTAGGTAAATAGCTAGTTTGTATTTATTTTCATTTGGTTCTGTAGACATGTATTTAATTTGACGTGAAGGTTTTGACTTGTAAGTCATTCATGTCATGACGATGTCTGTTCGATAAAATGACATTAAGGTACATAAGTGAATTGTGTTTCAATTAATCGGATATTCTATAGAAGCCGACCCAATCATCAGACAAAACAATAAACCACCACACAAAGCAAATTTTGTTTTTCCTATAATGCCAGTAACGATTACTGGAAATATGTACGTACATAAATAGAACATACGTAGAACCTAATATCCCGTAACCATAGGAAGATATAACATTGTTATCTAATTAAGTTAATCTAATGCAACGTGTATAATGTGTAACCTAATCTCAACAAACAATGCCAGCCGCAAAACAATTAATTGAAGACTACACAAACGACAAACGGCAACATTCATAATAATTATCATCATGGCATTGTTTGTTTCTTTGGGAATTTATAGTTTTATTTGTACAATATGTATGTAGGCCCATGCAATGAAATACGAGGTTATTATCTAACTTTATAGACATTGCCAATTTTCCACTTTTCTCTCTATAGCTACCTAATACCGAAACAAATAATAATAACACTCCCTACAGTGTTGGAACTGCAATAAGAACTTTGTTTATTTAAAATAAAATAATAACAAAAAAATTAGATAGAATTCGTGTAAATGCCTTTTATCCACGCCACAATCTCACTGGCAGAGCTTGAAATATAACAGTTCATTGTATTTGAGATTTGAGGCTGAGTAGATCAGGGATCCGTGAAGCAAAGCTATATTTGAAACCAATTTTATTGTTTTATAAGTAATTTAACTTATTATCGACAAAATACCAAGGCGCAAAATTATAGTCACATAAACTGCACTTTAAAATGATTTTAGTAGATACTAAAATCAAAATTAGTATTTTGACAATTATAGTCGTAATAAAGCCCACTTTATCGTTAGCGGCTTGTGATAATTGTAATACCGACGAAAGTACCTTTTATCTTTTAAAATGGGGTTCAATTCAGCCAAAGTAGGTATCTGTTAGTCGCATGGCATTCTAAAATGTCTACAAAAGTGATTTCCAAATCCAAAAATATATAAAAGAAGAGTTTTACTATCGATGCAGATTTTAAAAGATCACTGTCTTCTCACTTTCGTCCCTACATACCTCACTTAACCTTCATAGAAAAAAAATGCAATAAAATTATAAATAACTCACGTATGTATATACCTATGTTTGTTTTTTATAGGATACACCTTCATCATACATTTTTATTTTAACAATTAAAGTTTTCCGATTGTTTTTTGTTTAGGTGTTACGTGTTAGTCTGCTGTCTTCTTTCGTACTTCTCAAACTGTATTTGTTTTCCCAATCTGTTCAGTTTTGGGTCTGTTCGACAACAATTAACTGGGGGTAGGGCTAAAGGGTTACACTAGTTGTAGGTAGGTTAACAAATGTTTATAATTTGATACAAAATAAGAACCTGTTTTTAAAATTAAAAGGGTTTTAACTAGTATGTACTTAACCCAGTTAATAGGAGGTGACTGTAATTTTGCGCCCAAGTTTATATTATATTATACTATTTCCAGCTAATCACAACCAAATATTAATCATGAATTATTCTTTATCAGTAATTTAAATTGAAAATCTTAAACAAATAAAAAAAATTGAATTTAATGTTGATGCAACAAATTAGGTGGATTTACGATTGATCTATTTGTTATTTTTGCGAAAAACGTAACATATACCATGAGAATTAGTAATTAAAACAGGCCGTACAGCCACTGTCGGAAAAAGGATTACTATTGTACTGAATTCAGTACTATTTGATTTTCTCAGTACGTAAGTACATCTTTGAAACTTTCAGTACTATTTTGAATTGTTTGTACAAAATTAATTTATATTTAGTTAATTTTCTCTTATTGCGAGAGTCTAGGTACTCCGAAAAAATCTAGTCGCAAAAGTCGATCCGAATTTCTTGGTCGAATCTAATTTTCTATCAAATGGTCTTAAAAATTCATATAAATTAGGAGTTTTTTGAAATATCGATAGTAGACTAATAAACTTATTCTGCCGTTGTGAGGCACACTGGTCACAATTTTTTGTGATGTTTCTTATAAGGTGGTCACAATTTCGTGTTCTATGGAAGCCCTTATAAGAAACCTCACAAGAACAACGTGAGTTGTGATCTGCTAAGGAGCAGATCATATGTTTAAGTTTTTATGAGGCGAGTTCACCACGAGCTATATAGTTATTGTTACTTGTGATCTTGTGAGGCATCAGTGAGGTTGACAGAATAAGGCTGTAAGTCTATTCGACTTTTGGCCACTTATCTTTACTTACAAAATCTATGTGCGACGCGAACAACCCTAAATCAAAGGGCACAGTAGTGCCCAGTCAAGTTCTGGCACTACTACCCTTTTTGCATGGTCAAACTCAGGCATTTTTCGACCCCCTCTAACTTCAGTACCAATAAAGGCATACTTAAAATTCGCTACATTTGCTAAGCTCATCAGGTTCCGGAAACTCAAAAAAAATTAGTACGCTAGTCCCCTTTCACACAAGAAAACTAGTTTCCCAGTTTTATGGAGCACTTCCCAAAACCGAAGAATATTGTAACTTCTACAACGGAAGGTCTCGTCGTGCAAACAAAGGAAAGTTTTTCACTTAAAGGGTGTGGAATCCTCCCATTTACTTAGAATTAATATCAATCATATTGGGCACTTCCGATATTTGAAGAATGAACAAATTTGGTGGAGTATCAGAGCTTGAAGTGCAAGCAATGGAACAAAATTTTAGTTTGAGATTTTACATTTATTGGGGTGGCATGTGCCCATTTTCTCAGAACTGATATCAATTATATGGAATACTTCCGATTGTTTAAAAAGGATAAAATTTGGTAGGGCGAAAAGTCTTGTGGTGTATACAAAGAAATACATCGAAAATTTGAGATTTTGTATTTCTCATTGAGGGGGCATGCACCCATATTCTCAAAATTTAATTGGAGCATTTTCGATTATTTTAGAATAATTAAGTTTGATATATTGGTAGGTGTTGTGGTGTATACAAATATATTTGATATTTGCGTTCATAATTTAAAATTTTCTCAGGTTCTTCCCAAGAAAATCGGTCGAAAATAGTAGTGCACTAAAGAATCACCTATAAATATTAACGAAAAAAACACAAAGCTATTGAAAAATAAATATCATAAGAAATAGTTGCGTGTTTGAACCTAAAACTAATATTAAGTTACATGCCCCTTCTTGAAAATAACAGCAGCACAACGACATTGCATGATATTGATCAAATCTTCACACCTTTCCACGGGTATCGACCTCCACGATTCCTGTATAGCTGATGCTCAAATCGCATTGTTATTGGTTGACTTACAACTAGCGGCATATTTGTTTATATTGCACCAAAGATTCTCAATGGGGTTGAGGTCTGGAGAATGTGCGAGTGATGGAATACATTAACATTTTTTGCCGGGAACCACTGCTTCGCAAGTTTGCTAATATGTTTTGGATCATTATGTTGCTGATAGACCCATTTCAGTGGCATTTCATCCCTATCTATTCTCTTCTATGATCTTGACATTAACATGCTGATCTAGGATACCTTCGATTCGATTTACTTTGGTCTTGGCTGTGAATGGTAGATTATATTCCGTTTTTGGTGTCGTCTAATTGAAGAGATCCCTTACCACCATATAAAACAATCTTAGACTCATCTGACCACAGAATATTCCTCTACTTTGATGCAGGCCAGTTTAGGTGTTTTTTTTTTTGCAAATATCATTTTCTTGCTCACATGTTTTTTTGTTAGCAAAGGTACCTTTCACGGAGTGTGGGCTGGTTGACCATGTTCTCGTTAACGTCTACGAACCATTTCAATACGTATGTCAACGCCAAAAATATCCTTTATTTCAGTCGCTGGCGTAAATGGATTAATTTTGAAATGTCTGACGACGCCTTTTATCAACTTCGATGACATTATCGACTCTAGAAAAAAGGTGGAACAATAGCATTTATTTACTCTAACCTAAGCACCACTATTATTTTGACTGGAGAATTTCGTGACTTTGATTTGGTTGTTTATTTATCATGTTTATATAGCAACAAAAAATGTTTGCATACATGATCGTTGATCGTTTCAAAGTATTTTTGAAATTGTATATACATTATGTTTTAATAAATACTATTTTCGTTTTCAAAATTCAATGCTTTTATCACTTTTAAGTAAAAAACTGAAAACCGTATGGCTATAGAACTTTTACTTTTCAAATTATTAAAAATAAGGGAAACTGTCTCATAAAAAAATATGAAAAAAAAAACGGCTAAATGAAAATTTCGGTAACCGGTGGACTATCATCAGCTTAGTTTTTTTTCTTGTTTTAAGTAAGAAGTTGGTTCCTTTATTCCCGAATGCGGCAGCGAGGCAGGCTTGGAAACACTGCACGGCTCTTGTGAACTGGAGCGTTGTCATGCAAAAGCAGAACACATTCTGTTAATTTACCTCTCATTTTTTAAGGTCTGTGAAGTTGACAGGGCAACAACCAAGCATACTAGAAATTTGTTTGTAAAAAGGCACAAATTTGCAGTTTTTTTGCATTTCTAGAATAGTCCAGGTCCAAATTTTGTCCTGATTTTAACAAAATTCATAAAATTGAGTTCTTTGAAGTAAGCAGGGGTGTATGATTTTTTTTTAAATTTATGACTAACATTTTTACTCAGCTCAATTTTAAATACAAAATTTGGAGTTCTTAAGGGGTACTTCGCCTTTTTTGAGACACTTCATTGACTTTTGCTTTGGATCAGGTTCAAAGTGTTAAGTTCAAGCTTCATCTAAAGTCACAATTTAGCCCAAATCGCAACTCTGCTCCCGATACACATATCCAAAAACTCACGTTAGAGAGTTGATAAACTTCTGCCTTGTTTAAATAGACAATGCCACTTATCAACCATTGCCTTTCTAGGGTAAGAATCCCCGTAAACAGATGACATCTCTTCCAAAATAATCTGCAGCGGGCGTTTTTCTTTGCTAAATCGATAACTTGATCACTGCACGAAACTCAATTTAGTCCATAATTAATATATTCTTTTCGACTGACTTGTTTACCCAGCAAAAGCACCGATTCTAATGACCCAATTTGAAAAAAAATTTCTATAAATTTCCCAAATAAATTTCCAAACAATAAGAAAACTCCCCCTCCCTCTTTTACAGACACTGTCAACCAAAACATTAAAATGTTCCAAATTGATTTGACCTTTTTAACTGGAATACCACAGCTGCTTCTATTTGAATTTTCCATGCTCCATTTACCCTTACACCAATATTTTTTAAAATACAATAAATTCAGAACAAATCTTATGAGTTTACCTAGCTTAAAAGTATTTTACTATTCTCTATGTAGAAGAAAACACAATTCCAAAGATCTTCCGCAAAATAATTCTATCCAGTCTTCAATGTTGCTAATAATAATCATATAATCGCCAAACCCAATTATTAGTTAAAACCACCCAAGTTAAAGGGAGTTACCTCCACGCCCAACATACTTAATCTGTTATTACCATTATTTTCAATTATCTTTTCATCTCTTCCTGGTGCTCTACTATGCTAACCAATTTCCAGGGTCTTTGATTAATTTATCGCAATGTTTCAGCAACACACAATATCAATTCATTATAAAAAAAATTTCATGGACAATTTATTCGAACTATAGAGAGAATTTCGAAATATTTTTTTTTTGGTTTGGTAGGTCATCATTATTAGTGGTTGCAATGCGTGTGGTTTGTTCGAATTTGCATTTGGATGTACGAACTGACGGACGGAGTGGAGAACCAATTGAGTACTTAATTGAATATTGAACTCAAAACCCATCTGTGGCCAAGGTTGGACTTATATGAAGCCAGCCGAAGCATATTGAATGGTGCGCTGCGGCAGCCATAACGCAACGCCTCTTATTCAATTATTATGATTGCGCAACAATTATTATAAAAATAATAATTAATCGATGATGAGAAATGGAAATTAAATATAAAACTCGAAATCGAATCAGAGTTAATTCTCTAAATGACGTTACATTTACCTCTCTAGAGGTGTCATGTTGAATATTTCATTGAAAAATCGACTCGAGTTATTGAATGTGGGTACGGTGCCGGCCAAAATAATGACTCTTTGGGGGAAAATTGATTAATTGCTGTTCCATATTGACGTATGTAGATCTGCTAGAACTGTTTGCATGCGAAACACTTAATAAAGCCACAATGTTTGGTTGGGTTATTTATAAAATGATAGCGCCTACAAGGTGGAAACGTGATTGGCCTCGATTTTCATTTAGGCGGGTGCAATGTTTTGTCCTCTCCTCGTCAAAATATAGTTGGCTTCCTTATTATGCTCCAGCAGCATCATGCCCCATAGTCTTTTTACCCATCAACATCATCATCATCATGTTGTGTCTGCTCTAGTTGTTTAAATGATAAGTGCTTCTGCTGCTTATGGCAACAGTGCTGTGGAAC
Organism: Melangyna quadrimaculata; assembly: GCA_949320155.1. NCBI lineage: Eukaryota > Metazoa > Arthropoda > Insecta > Diptera > Syrphidae > Melangyna > Melangyna quadrimaculata. The sequence continues at coordinate 22,841,973 of OX439485.1, forward strand.
ACTATGTCTACCAATTTGTGATGTGTCAGGTATAGCAGTTTAGGATAAGTAAACCAGGTCGACTTTGATCCTTTGTTTTTTGTTTGAAAGTGTGGGAGTGTGAAGAAAAATATTTTGTCAATATTTATTTTTGTGATTTAAAACAACAATGGGGTGATGGTCGGAAACCCAAAGTAGGTTGTTATAAGTGTTTCCGACATTGAAAACCTACATATAACATACTTCAAATTGAATGTTGAAAAATACATATATTCAATATTGCCAACGAGTATTTTATACTCATCACTTCCATCGAAAAGAAAACTTTAGAGGATATAAATAAAAATATACTGCAATATGTAAACTAAGACCATGAAAACAATGTCAGGGATGAGCAACATACGAACCTATAATCTGAATGCTTCATTCATTTTGTTCCAAGATCATTCATTTCTATGTTTATGAAGAAGTTAAAATAAAATGCATAGTTAATAAGATCGCACAAACTCGCTCTTGTAGTTAACGACTAGAATGTAGCTAGACATTGGGCTCCGGGATCTTAGTACTTCATATATGGGATATTCACACAAAAAGTATGCCATCTAAAAGGTCAGTAAATAGTTAAAAAAAACTTCAAGTAGTTTCAGCCATAGCAAAATTTTAGTCAATGGTTAAAGTTTTTTTGAAGGTCATTCGTGATTTTAAGCACCTCGTTTATGGGATATTCGCAAAAAAAAGTATACCATTCGAAAGGCCATCAAACCGTTATAAAAGGTCAGCCGTAGGTTTTTTTGATGAATTTTTAAATTTTGTTTCATAATTTAAAAAAAAACGACTCTAGGCTTTTAAAAAAGGTAGGTATAGCATGACACTGTAGGTGTTTTTAAATACCGAATTTATTAAGCATTTATTTCGTTGTTTCTTGAAGCATAATACGCAGCTGGAGCGAAACGAAAATTTTAATAAAAAAAATTGACACAACGAAATCATAACCGAAATATTTACTTCGGGAAAGTAGCATAATCCCGAACTTCAAAATCCATAATTTCAAAATGTAGAATCCCGAATAGTAAAATCCCGAACGCCAAAATCCTGTATTGTAAAATCCCGAACGTCAAAGTCCCGCCATTGCAAAATCCCGAAAAAAATTTTCGGGATTATTCCCGAATTTCCGTGCTCTTTTAGTACTTTTGCTCGGTAATTTTTCAATACCTTACTTATAAGTTAAAAAATTTAGTAAAATGATGTACATACTTCTTGAAAATTATTGAATTGAAATCCAATAAAAAAGGTTGGAAATAGAAATTTTTATAATTTACTCTTCTCTAACTCTCTGAAAAATTATTAAACACACAAAATCAAATATTCACTTCAGGATTATTGCATATTTACATTTAGTTAGGACTAGAAAATCAATTCAATAAATTATTTACATTTAACACAAAATCAAAAATAAGTTCACTTAAAAAAATATTGATTTTGTTATTAATAAAGAGTTATGTATGTATCTGGTAGAATAACAAAAACCACACCAGAAACAGACTCTCTACAGATTTAATTTGATAGTGGTGCTTTTTATATTTAAATCCGAACAGGAAAATCCCGAATGGTTTAGCACTTTTTTTTCGGGATTTCTATATCAACCCATTTTCTTCTCGTTTTGTTAAGCCGTGCGCAGTTCGATAGCGAAAATGTAAAATATTAGTAAATTACTAGATTCAAGTCTCCACTGTTTTCCGCACACAATTAATGGTCCATAACATTATTGCTGGGGAAAATTTGACGTTTAAACGTTTTTTTTTTTGCCGTTAAAGAAAAAAAAAAAATTAGCCCGTAGCTTGGTAGGTTAGTGCATTGGACTGTCACGGTGGAGGTCCTGGCCAGCCTCATCCACTTAAAAATTAAAAAGTTTTTTTTTTCAGGGCTACTGCCTCTTGCGAGGAATGACAAATTTTCCAAGAGTATAATTTGTCACGAATAAGTGCTTCTCGTCTAGCCGATCGGATTCTGCATAAAATTAAAAGTCTCTTCCATTCCTGTCGACACGCGCACACAGGAATGCTTGCGAGTTGTTAGTCTCTAGACCCTGGTTCTTCACGAGCCGATGCACCACCCAATTTAGTTTTATTTATTTATTTTATGAAGAAAAAAAAATGAATAAAAACTAATTAATTTAAAAAAAAAATATTAATTTATTTGAAGAAGAACAAATAAGACAATGAACCATATCATTCTGTAGAACCCTTAAAAACTGTATCAACACAAAGTAAAGGACGAAAAAGAAAAAAGGTTTTTTTGTACTAGCTGACCCTTCAAACTTTGTACAACCATATTTTTGTTTCTTGAATATTTTTGAAATTCCTGAAAGACTTTGTTTTACTATTAATACCCACCTCGGCCTCACACGGGTGGTGTACATTCGCGGACTAAAGAAATGTGTCAATAATTGACACGTTTGAAAAAAAAAACATTGACACGTTAAATTATAAATAAAAAAAATAAAAGTACCGAAAATGTTGCACGTTGCGTACTTAATTAGAAAAAAATAGGAAAAACCATCTATGGAATCAAATTACAGTTAAAGGATATGACCATAACTATTGTTATGCTTTCTAATATATACAATATTTTTTTTTTTAAAGTCAGTTGGCATTAGTAGTATCTTTGGAATAAGCACATCCTCGCCTTTGGACTTTCCTATAGTTACAGTAGCTTCAATCTCAAAGCATTGCAATATTGATAAATAGTGCTCAATAGTTCCAAAATGTACCGATTTATGGCTGGCGTAATCGACTGCTGTATCATATCTAAACGCCAAACGTTACTTTTGATCGTATGTTTTGTTGCCTTTCGCTTGAAGCCGATGGTATATGGGTTTCTTCCGGAGTCGTGGTAGAGCTCGCTTCAGAATTTCTCATTGTGTTTACCTCCAAACGCTTCCTACGCCCTTCTTTAGTCTCATTGTCACGAAGATTGTTAACCGATGTTTTGACGCCTCACTAGTGGCGATAAACCTCTAAGCTCACATCAAAACACAACAAACACCGTCTTCCTGTTGCAAAACAAATGACATTATGAGGTATGGTCTGTTTGAAGTTAACAACTGCTGGCTGAAAAACTGAACCTCAATCTGTTAATGTTTTGTCAATACATTGAAGATATATCACTCGCTTCTTATGTTACGACTTTTTAAAATTAAAAAAAAAATCTTTTATACAAACCTTGTCCTGACAATTACAAACACAACAAAAAAAGAATTATCCAATTAAGTGCAGTCATTCGGAGGTTATGCGCGTCCATACATTTTTATTAATAAAGATGATTTTTTTTTTGTTTTTGACATAACGTGATAGAGCTCTCCAGAAATATTTTTCATTCCTCTACGTTTTCACTGTCAATTTGGATACCATAGAAAATGTTCGTTTCACTTCAGCTGCGTACTAGGCTTGATTTTTTGAATTTAATTACTACATACACACACGGATACACTGATAAATCGTCAGAAGTGCCAGAGTCAGGTAAATTTGCAGATTTTTATTTACACGTTTAGCAGCTTCTGACGCCTCTTTGTCTTCCACTTAGCATTTTGATTTTTTCTCTTTCATGAACTCCTTATTAAATTTATCCAATTTACAGGTCTGTCGAAGATAGTTAATTTTCAAAAGCAATTCCTGCTTATTCTTCCAATCTGCCTTCAGAAGATCGGGATTTTTCTTTTTCTATCCCTATCCAACGAATTCCCAAACAAAAAATTGTAAATCAACCCTTATGAGTGATTATCATCATTTCAGACTATTTTAGCAATTATGTATATCTATCTTCCTTATTTTTGTTTAAAGATTACTAACTCAACCACAAAGTGCATTTTATTTACTAACAATCATAAGCAGACACATAATAATATAAACTCAAACTCTAACATTTAACTTTTATGCCGCTTCCCTTAAGTTTTTTGTTTCCTTCTTCACTTCCAACAAGAGTTTATAAGTTTATATAAACTACAAAATACTCTATTTGTCCCTATTTTCAAGTTATAGTTTTATTTCAATTTTTTTTTTTTTTTTGTATAACTCTGCAAAACCCATTTGCCAGACTAGAAATCTCATAACTAGGTCACACTTTAATTAAAATTTTCCATCTAACATCTGCTGAGAGTGGGCGATAAGTCGACTTATCATCATTTTTTGCTCTCTTGGCCAGGCCATAACCAGGGCCAGCCTCAGATTATTTGAGTTAATGTTTCACATATATATCCTTTACCAAAAACTATTTGTTTTTAATTCCAAAATCAGGGCATTTTTTTCAAATTCTTAAATTTTGTCAATAAATCAGTTGATTTGAATCAAAAATTGCAAAATTGAATTATAACTAAGTACAAATCAAATATTAACGCAATGTAAAGAATAAGAAGTAGAAGAAGAAGAAGAATATAATGTCGATATTTTTAAGCTGCCTTAAGAAATTTCTCTAATACGAAATTGGTCATCTGAAAAAAACTTGTCGAAATTCAACTCCGCTAGCGCTGAGTCAACACTTATTTGAGCTTAGATCATTCATCATCATCTGAAAGTACAGCTCAAATATCTTTGAGTCGTCTTTGTTCACGTTTTACTCAACCCATTTTTCGATCCGATTTATCTGCCTTCTGTTTTGATATTCACTATACAAAAATGGCGCCCAACAATACCAAAAGTTATGAAAATTTCGTTTTATCTATAATGGTCTCAGTGTGAAAAACGTCTTACAATAAAATTACGTATACGGAAACGCTTAAGTTTGTTCTGTGACCCTAATCATTATTATTTTATTGGAGCCCTAAGTTTTTGGGGCATTGAGAAATCTCAAAAATCCAGCCCTACCAGGTTTTTTTTTTTATATATTGGTGAAACCTAGACAAGACTACCTACATAATATCTTCTACATAGTCCATTGCTCTATTGTAAATTGCATCTTTTTGTAGAGATTTGCACAAGTTTATAAGGATGTCCTTTAAAGTTTAACAAGCAAAATACAAAAAAAAAAAAAATAATAATGAGCTTATGTGTGTACTTTCCACTTGCTTAAACTTTTAGTAATTGTTGTTAAATAAGCAAGTTATGCCCGCATGGTGTAAGTTGCTGCTTTATTCCGCTTTAATATTTTGCAAAAACTTTCTACACAATCTCCTCTATTTCAAAGAACTTCTTTAATTGGAAGACAAACAAATGTGAAACAAATAATATAAAATCATCAATTTTATTCACTTCATTCATCTGTATCATACTCAAAGGGCTTAAATATTGCCAACAGAGGAAATGGAAACTGAAGTTATGTCAATAAAATATATCTGTAGTTATGGTGCGCCTAGCACTTCTAGCCATCTTGAGTTTAAGGGACCTAGATTGGATATGATTTTTCCCACTTTTACTTGTGATATTTGGTACTATAGGGAATGTTTTGGATTTAAAGAGCTTTAGCAGTAGTACATAATTGTCGTGTTAAGTTCTTCAATAAAGATTCATTAATATTTATTTCCACCTAAGTTTTCGTACTTTCTTTTAATTAATCCTCCTTAAAGGATATTTTCCCAATTAATTTGAAAAGTATCAACAGTAGACAACAAATTATTATTACCAAAGTTGAAGAGAACTAAATTCTAAACACTTCTTGGGAAAAAAACCTACAACAAAAACCAATTTATCTAAAATTCAAGATGGCGGACGCAACAAAACCTGCTTATACAACCCCTTCTTACTATTAAAAAAATACCCCTACCTATTTTGTTTTTATTTAAAATGTACATTCCGACTGGGCTACTGATATTTTTATCAAAGTAATTTTAAGCACAAAAACGTACAAAAAACTTCAGTCATCAGTTATATTAAGTGGGGATTCATAATTTAGCTTATTTACTTTGATTTAAGGGTTTCTCCCCATAAGGAACAGACAAATACATCAGATATACCACTATTTAAGATTTATAATTTAATGCAAATCTTGCATTAAAATTATATGTTGGAATGACTTAAATTTATGTATCTACGTACAAAAACAAAACTACATCCTTGCGAGCTCATTATCAGGCAGCTGAATTTTTTAAAATTAATATGCAAATAACTTTTGGGACGTGATGTAAATTATTCAGAAACAAAAAATAAAAAAAAGCAAACAGAACGCAGAGAAATGAAGTTGTTAAATTTTTTTTATTATTTTTGAAATTATCATCTTTAATAAAAGTAAAATAATTATTCACAGTTATCACTTTATCACGGAAAATAAAAAAAAAAGATGCAAATTATCACTCATGATGACGGAAATGTTAGCGGTGTAATATATCTACGTTTTTTCACTGCGTGGATGATATCATACAAATGTCAAAAATCTTCTTGAGTTAAGATAATATAATATTATTACAGTCTGGGAGTTATCGTTGCAAATAAAAATTAAATTGTTTATCTCAATAAATACAAAATAAAAAAATAATAATAAAATAATTCATCTCAAGTTCATTTGATATTATTTTTGAGCGTACCGTACAGTTCAGTTTTAATTTTTCCAATATCTCTTATAGTTTCTGAAAAATTCTTAGTTGCTTATTGTATTAGTCTTCACTTAGTTTAAACGAACGCTAACATTGTATCAAACAGATTTCTCAGAGCGAACCAAATATATTGGAAAGATTTCGATTGTATTTTGAAAAACAAATTAAGAACTTTCAGGAATCGTTGCAAATTGTGTTATTTTAAAAATTCAATTTCTTAAAAACAGGTTGATGAATTCTTAATTTAATTTTGTGTAAATATGTATTTAATTAAATACTAAACATTTGAAGACCAAATATAATTTTTAATAAATGTTCAAGATATTTTATACATATAAGACAATAATTGTTAAGAAAACCACTTTTTTGAATGTTTGTTTGCATAAATTCATACTTCCTTCTGCGGGTTTGTTTGAAAGTACTACACGAAGTACTACCAGGAGGCGTTCGAATTGCAGGTGTCGTCGGAATTTTTTTGCTGTACGCCGCCGATTACTTAGTTATATTGTCAGAGTCACCAGAAAATTTGCAACTTATGATAAATCGTCTTGCGGAATATTGTGAAAAATGGGGACTGACTATTAATACTGAAAAGTCAAAAGTTATGGTGTTCCCGCGATCAAATCAGCGTGAAATGAGAAATAGTTGGATTTTTAATGGAAGTCGTTTGGATGTGGCGAAAGAATGTGAATAACTTGGAATAAAGCTCAACTCAACTTTGGATTTTAGAAAATACCTCACAGAAAAATGTACTGCCTCGCAAAGTCTCATCAATTTAACATAGAGGAAGGTATTTTTAAATCAACACAGAAATCTATCTGTAAAATATAAAATCTTTGATTCTGTTGTAAAATCTTCGCTATGCTATGCTGCTCAAGTTTGAGGGATACAAGAGTATGAAAAAATTGAAAAACTGCAAAGAAACTTTATTAAAAAACTATTTTATCTTCCGATAAAAATTCAAAATTACGCCATATATGTACTTAGAAACGGGCTTATCAAAACTTTGTACTTACACTCTTAAGCTTCAAGCCGATTTTATCATTAAAGTGTTGGGATACCCGGGCTCTCGGTTGAGGTAATAAATAAAGATTGGTGGATGGAGAAGTGGCATACTCTTGGTACTTTGTATAGAAAAGAAGTAAATATCGATCCAAACAACCTTCAACTTTTAAAGTGTCATTTTTATAAAATCATTCAAAGGCAAGAAGACTCTGTTCGCAATCTCATGGCTGAAGAGGCCTGCCACTCGTTAAGCAGAATACTAAACAGCCAATTAGAGCACAACCGCTGTGATGCAAATTATTTTACAGATGCATTTAACTGCAAAGAAATATCTTTTATATACAAAGCAAGGTGTGAACTTCTAGCTTTCAACGGAAGTCCCTACAATGGAAGTTTTAATCAGTTCTGAACTCTATGTATCATGAAATCCAAAGAAGACTGCTTTAATCTACTAAGCATATGCCCAATCTTTAAGCAATATAGACTGTGTTACTTTGAAAAAGCTGTTCTAACAATGGAGGAGACAAAAAGTATCTTAAACGGATCCAACTGGAAAGGACTCGCCTCTGTTTTTGAATGAAACCTGTACATTAAGAATGCTGCTTATAACATAATATGCGTAACTATCATAAAAATTGATTGAAAATTTAGTTTTTTTTGTTATTTTTAATTTTGTTTAAATTAATTTTGCCAGTCGAGCCCAAAGCTTTAAAATTCATAAAAATCTATGTAAATGTAACAAATTCAAATTGTCAATTAAAGGATTCTCTACTTACTTACTTACTAAAAGAAGGTTTAAGAAAAAAGTCGAAAAATTCTCAACAGTTGGCGCTGTAGGCACACATTTCGTTTTCAACAGCATAACTCGAGAACGGATCGTTCGATGGTCTAAGGAAGAACACTTTGGAAGAATATCCCAGGAAATTTCCAGGAAAATTGTAAATCCAAGAATATCCGATTTTTCGTACATTTCTGCGTATTTAATCGAGAATTGGAGCGGGAAGATGATTTCGATCGAGTCGCTTTTAGTCAAGATGTTCGATAAATTGATGCAAGCAGTCGATAATCGAAATGGTGTCATTTTCTTCTTTGATGCGTCAAGTGGAATTGGAAAAACATTCCTGTTTTCACTGATTTTGGCTAAAATTCGTATGAGATCTGAGATTGCTTTGGTACTCGCCTCTTAGGGGATTGAGGCTAAGTTGTTAGAAGGCGGTCGAACCATTCTGCATTGAAATTGCCAATAAATCTGCAAGTGGATTAAGAATCTACATGAACTATATCAAAAACCACACTTTGAAAGATAACGAAATGATAAAAGACTTTTCGATGGCGCAATGCTGTCAGGCTATTTTCTTCATACTCTGCCTATTATTCCAAAATCATCTCCGGCAGATGAATTCAACACTTGCCTGAAGGCGTCGGCCGGCTTGATAGAGACATTTGAAGAAATTGTTACTGAAAAAACGAACACGCGAGTTGCTTTACAAAATGAACAGTCCACTCTGCAGAGTTCTCCCAGCTTTTGTTGGCAATGAAGTGATTCCAGTCGACTTAGTCACCAGCCTAAATGAATCTCCACCGATTTGTTTTCCAAAATCACGAATATTTTCCCGAATATCGAAATTCGTCATTCAAAATCAAATCGGCAAAACAAATCCATCGACTACTTGATGGATGAAAACGAAGCCAAAAATTATCTCACGGAATTTTTCATTCAAGCGCCGATTTGGCACGAAAATTCAGGTTATTCCAAACGATTTGCACATAAGTATATATTTAAGCTTCTTCAGTTTCCCGTGCGTCTCGCTTTCGCTTTGAGAATTGATAAGTAGCAAGTACAATTATTTCTGATGGATGTTTGTGGCATCAATCTTGAATTCCCATGTTATTCACATGGTCAATTGAATGTAACGTGCTCACGTATCGGCAAACATCCCGCTTTCTATACGTGTACATGGCCGAGAATAGAAGGAAAATGTTTGGCTACCATAAAGCACTTCAATGAAAAAGCGGGTTGAATTTAAAGAATTTAAATTGACCGAATTACGAGTATCTATGTACATTAAGCAGCAAGTGTTAAGCTCGGAATTATTATTTATATTGCGTGGAACGAAGTTCGCTGGGTCAGTTAGTTTATCATAAAAATCAGATTATTTTGAACCAATTTTTATAAAATAATTTTTGTTTAAACGATATCGTTATAATATATTAAAATGTTAGCTATTACGCAGCGACTAACGCTCCTTCAACCAAATTGAAAACGACTTTTCCAAGCTTCAGCTTGAACTTTATCGACACCCATTACGGGCTATGTCATTGGATTTATCACAGGTTTCTTTTATGGGGATTTATCCCCAGGATATCACAATGGATCTACACTGATCTTAGTGTGACGGTGACATTTGATCATTCTCTCAGAAATATTTACCTGAATTTGGGTCAATTTTTTTTTTTATTTAAAGGAAGTTTATATTCCAAACAAACATATATTGAATAACAAAAAGCCTTGAATGTAATTGTTCCATTATTTCTTTAATTTTTCAGTGTATTCTGAATCCAATTTGACTAATGCATGGCTTATTCCTCCATTAAACCACCTCTTTCGGTGTTTATAGCTTAATCTAAATAAGTAAACGTTATTAAGTAAACAAATTTGGCTTACCTAATATATTTAACACTCATTTCACGAGTTAAAAATAACCCAAAACTTAGTCGCGTTTTTGAATATAACTACTGTTAAATAAACACAAATAAATGTTTGTACGAAAAATTCATACCTAAGCTCCAATTTATTTTTTTCTGAATGGCTTTTACTGATAATAAAATATTCCTGAAAGAAATCTTGAATACATTTGACCTCTTTTGAATTCTACTATAAACAGGACTCTTTCAACGCATTAAAATCCATACCTGCTTTTAAGTTGCTTCGAAGTCAATCAAACTATATTCCTGTAATAAACGTTGTGTTTTATTTACCTATTTTATAAGCAAAGCAAAAAACCTCCAGCTCCTGCAAAATATAAAACGATTAAATAATAAAATTGAGACTCTTCCTAAAATCGATTTTTATGTAATAATAATTTAGTAATAATCTAAATAATAAAGTTCCAAAAATTCATAACCCTTTTTTAAGCTTACTTCAATTTTATTACATTTCTTACTCGAACAAAACACCCAAGCACTTTAAAATGTTCAACTATTACTTTTTATATCCGAATAAATACCTTTGAGTAAGACATTCTGAAGGCCAAGTCGTTATAAGTTGTTTGCATCTTCATAACTCATAAAATTGACTCAAAAAAAAAAAAAACAAATATTTAAAAACCACTCTTTAACCTTCTTTTATAAAACAGAGATGCCCCAACTTGTTTTTGTTGTTATATAAAAATAATCAATCATGCTCGTAACAAGACCATACTCCTGTTAAACTTCCATATCGACAATTTGATCTATGAATGGCCATAAAACAAAAAAATGTAGGTATATGTTTTAGTATACCTATAATATATGAGCTTGAAGTTATATATCCTTGTTCACAATGAGGTTCTTCCTTATATTCGTCCTTGGGATAAACGTTTTACAAGGATGCGATGTGGGTATGTAGGTATGGCAAAAGCTCATAATATCAATCTTTTTAACTTTATGACTTTTTCGTGAGATGCTTCACGATTAAGGATATTTGAGTATTTTGCAGAGGAATTTAAGTTACGGCTTTAGACATACGGATAACGGAACGGAAGCATGAATCGATATTAATGTGGTGCAATGGAGTAGAAGTTTATAAAAATTTTGGTATGGGCAGCAATCCAGTGAGTTTATATTAATAGCCACCATTTGGTGAATTTGTGTACGTTTTTTTTTTCTTTATTTTTCCTTTTTTTTTTTGTAAAGAAATAGGTCGAGTAGGAAATGTCAAAAATCCACTTAAACAAGGTACGTAATTTAGTGATTTATCCTTTCGACTCTATGGCTCATAACGTGCCTAGGTGTACGCGAATCTTTTTTTTTCTCAACCAATATCAACTGATTCTGTTCTTAATGGGGTAAGATGGTGAAAGAAGAAGTATTTTTAAAAATATATCCACGTGTGGTTTTAAAACTCATCAATCTCATTAACTGTCCATGAGCAAGTTTAATGGGATGAAATGCAAATGGCGCTACATGGAAGGCCATAAACTATTATTACTTTTGATCATGATTGTAATTAATAAGGTGGCTGGGTTGAAGATAAAATGTAAATATAGAACAACAGATTTATCTAGCTACGTGTGAAATTAGCTGACATCAGTGTTTAAGTTATAGCGACCACCGACGACGACAATGCCTGGAACAACATAAATAGGAATATTATAACCTTTGCACAATTTATCCACAAGCTCTCCTCAAAGCCAACGAGTAATTAGTTTTACTTTTTTTTTTATGTAAATGGTCACTTCATGGTGAGATAATACTGGATACGCCTGTTCTGTTCATTCCAGTCCCAACGCCACAAACAATGTTGACTTTTTTAATTAATGCATTTTACATAGAACGCCTCCGCAGTTTTGCTGTTTGTGTCATTAGTGGATGTGGTGTGAGTACCTACCTACTCAGATCCGTATTTGCATTTTAAAATAGAATTTTGCAAACATACAAAGTTGGCTTATGTTTAAAAGTTTTGAACAGCAACTCGAAAGTTAAAAAAAAAAACTTTGATATTCGTTTAAGGAGTTCATTATGTAGTACAATAAAATATGTCAAATAAAGGTTCACAAAGACCTGAAATTGACAAGCTTTATCAAACTTCTGTTTGAAAAATAATTGGTTGATATGTTATATATGTATCTCAAACGTGATTTAGAGATTTGTTCGATGATGCAATGCGTAGCCTGGGTAACTAATAGGTATTGCTTTGTGATATCAGGTTTGGAACTTATGTAAAATGATGGTATTCTTCATAAACTACACGTGACTTGCCACTTGAACATTTATCTTCTCCAATGTTAAATTTTTCAATAACTCGAAGTCTTACAGCTTCGTTAATATTTCTTTAAAGCTTTCTGAAATACTTTTAGAGAAGCAATTTTTCAAGTTTTTACTTCTTTAAGGTTTGTATTAAGTAATGCATAAAAATTGTCTATTTTCGAAGCTAAATGACCATGTGCTTCTTTAAAACCTTCTGAAGATAGAGTTTGCAGTTCAAACAAAAATATATAAAGTATTATTAATACTTCTTCAGAGCTTCATGAAATTTCTTTAAAGAAGCTATTTTTTATTTCTCGAATTTGTTGCTTCTTTATGGTTTGTATTGAGTTTGTCATCAAAGGCTCATATTTTTGAAGCGATGTATATACCCGTATGAGTTAAAATTCTATAAAATCGGTTGAAGGTTGAGTTTGAATTTCGACCGGTGTTATGAACAGTTTCGTCAATTACAATAAAACTACCTGAAATTCATTATAAATTTTCAATTTATTAAAATTTTTACTTCTATAGGGATTTTTTTTTTGAAATTGCACATCGTTATTGCGCATTTTTGAAGTTATATTTTCGTACATAGCTTCTTTAAAACCTATTTGAAGTTGAGTTTCCAGCTCAACCGGTAATATGAAGAATTGTATATTTTCGTAGATATTTTTATAAGGCTTTCTAAAATTTGTTTTAAAGAACAAATTCGTAATTTTTTTGTAGTTCTTACTTCTTTAGGACTTCTATTGAGTTTGTCAACAAAAATTTCATATTTTCTTAGCTCTTTATGTCAATGTTTAGCTCATCTAGAAAGTAAATATTTCAATAGAGCTACCTTAGATACGTTAAAAAAATGCATTTTTCAATTTGTTAAAATGTTTACTTCTATAAAGCTTGTGTTCAAATTGGGCGCAGGGTTTAAAGTCAACAAGCCAAAAGTCCATAATGGACGTTTGACCCACTTGGATGGGTCAGAAGTCCACAAATCTATTGTGGAGATTTGACCCACCCAAGTGGGTCGAAAGTCCACAAAAAATGGGTCAATATTCCCTAATTTTAGAAAGAAAGTGGGTCATAAGTCCACAAACATTTTGAATAATTTAATATTCAAATTTTGAAAAAAGCAGAACAATTAAGAATTTATTTGAAAACTCTAATTTACACATATTTACAGCATATGCGCCTGCCTGATGACTGAGCATACCCACTATGGAGCGACGGAGTCGCGTCAGCGGGACAGAGGACCCAAAAAGTGAATTAAAATCCTTGAACCGGCGAAGCGGGCCACCCAATCTTGTTAAAGAAATCTATCTATAGAAATCCACAATTAATGGGCCAGAAGTCCACAAGATTTTTGTGTGGACTTTTGGCCCGTCGGGGTGGGTCAAAAGTACACAATTTATTAATGGAGCTCTGACCCATCCAAGTGGGCCAAAAGTCCATTATGGACTTTTGACCGTTGGACTTTTGACACTGCGCCTTCAAATTCTGCATCGGTGTTGTGCATTTTTGAAGTTATATGTCCGTACATTAGCTTATTCAAAACCGACTTAAGTTAGTTTGAAGTACAAGCGATAATATGTAGAACTATTAATAATTTGTAAATAATTTTTATAAAGCTTCCTGAAATTCCTTCAAAGAAGCAATTTTTCAATTTTGTACTTCTATAGGGCTCGTATTGAGTTTATCATCAACGTTGAAAAGCTTTCATTAAAAATCTCCTTCAAAGAGTTTGTGCTAGACTCACTTATACAAGTCTTAAACAAGCTTATTTTCGTTTTTCAATCAAGTGTGATAACTCGCAGTTCCGGTAAGTCTTTTGTCGAAAAGCCTTTTAGAGACATAAATGTCAATAGGAAAGTAAAATTATTGTCATTTGGCGATTTTATGATAGAGCTTAAATCTATAACGTGCTTTAATATTATATTGTTTAGAGATTTCAATCTCCTATTGTTGATGAAATGACTTCAATGAACTTATTCAACTTCACTTAACCTGTCAATACTAGGTATAATTTATAGTCGAGCCAAAATCGATTTTGACATTATACCAACCAACCAAATCAGGCTGGACTTAATATTTTATTGTTGTATAAAATACAAATTTTGCGTGACTCCCCGGTATCCGCTAAATCGAATTATATGATTATGGGTACGAATTCACTCTTTGAATTCCGTAATGCTTTCAGTTTTTTTAGGTATTTTCTCATAATAAACTTTAAAATTGCAAGAAATCCTTTAGACAAAAGAAGTTGGCAAATTATGCGAATTAAGTTTTTTTTTTGTATCCAATGCAGCAAAAGAATTTCATTTCCATGCGGAAATAAAGTTGGTAGGTAGGTACTAAGCCAAGCAATAAATTTAAGGATTTATGATGCTTTATTTAAAATTTCTATTTCCTTTGAAAAGCTGCTTAAAATATAAAACACTGTACGGCGCGGCGGCGGCGCTGTCTCTATCTGTTTCTATAGCATCGTTATAATATGTATGACCAGCACAAGGATACTGCACTGCACCACAAATACCTACTGCTACTGGTGAAAGTTTGCAGAAGAGATGAAAAATAAAATTAATTTTGCTCCTTATTCGCACTGAACCGCCATCGCCAGCTAGCACCACAATTCATCAGACTTAGAGAACAGTTTGTCGCACACAAAATTAATACCCCACAAAATGATCCCTCTACCAGTATACCTTTTTTTATTATTTTTTTTTTATTTTGTTGGGGTAAATGACACGAATCCTTAAAACACTCTCTTCTATTCAATTTATATGTATGCAGTACAAATAACACGATTCCTCGTAACCACAACGAGGTCAGAATAAATGAAAGTGCATATTAAGTTCATATTCAATAACAGTGTGAAAGTATATGTACTTACCTACTATTCGTGAAATTTAATAAAAAAAAAAAACTAAAATGACGGAGGTGATGTTATGGAAGCTTCCCGGGGCAAGATAGCGTTAAATAAATTCAAATTTATTCAATCAAAAATCGCAGTACCGTAAGTGCAAGTAGGTACAAATGTACTTAAACCACATCACATATGCATTTTTCGAGAACGTGAGTACTTTGATTTTGTTAAGTCAGGAATTCAATGTGGATATATATGTACTTGAGAGGGATGTTTTTTTTTTCAATATGAAAAGGCATTACCTAGAATATATTACGTTTTTAGAAAATATGAAAGGAATTGAATATTATTTGAATAATAATTTACCTAGGTCAGAAATGTAGGCCAAATTGATTTTTTTTTTGCTTTGAATAACAGTTTTATTCAGTTATATACAGATTTGTTTGTAGGTATGTACCTATGTGCAAATAATAAAATTCGTAAAAATCTAGTTTGGTGATGTAAAATGTTTTGAGGATATGCGAATACAGTCGATTCGGTCTAAGCTAAACGAGATATTTTTTATAAAAAGAAAGGAGCGAAATCCAAAAACATATCAATAGCAGCAAATCTTTGGAAGTATTAATTTATATATAAGGAATGGACGGAGCTAGCATTACAAAATGATTATGAATTAATCTTAATGTGAGAGAACTAGGAAGCTGGAAGTCCACTTTGTATCAACTCATCACACGTGTTGATGAACAGGCAAGGGTTAGGTATGAGCAGCAAGCCACGGAGTCGATATATAGAAACATATACAGCCAGCTGAACTACGCGACCGTTTCACGATAGAAGAGATCTTAATGAATGATGTTCTGTTTGAGGGGAGAACTCTTAAGACTAAATTTTATACCGCACTGAGAAGACCTTCCTATTTTATGTAGTATGTGTAATTTAGATGAACGCGAAGATGTATATCACTTCATTGGAAGATGTCCACTCCTACGGAGACGAGTAAAAATATCCTGGGTGAAGATTATCAGCCCTATTGTGAGTTCCACGTGAAAGAAAATCCGCCCGGAAAAAATACATTTCACTCTTCCCTTATTGTGAGTTTCGGGCGAAAAATGTTCCCTGTTCGTAAAAATTCCATCATTGGCACTACTGACAGCATTTTCTTCGTGTGAAATATGTCATGTCATTTACAGCAAGATTTCCATTTAATTTTTGGTGGTGAACGAGGCCACACTTGTTGTAAAATGAAGGGTGAACCTCGCAATAGCTTTTAAAAATCCGGGTGAACAAAACATTTTCGGGCGAAATGTTTTCCGGGTGAAATTCACAATAGGGTTGTATATATCCAACGAAGGCGTAAAACTACTTTTAAATCAGATGAACGTCGCAGAACTGTTCGAAGATAGCTCTTTCATATCGAGACAAAATAATAACAGAAAATTTTTAAATAAATTAAAATAAAAAAAAAAAATTAAATTTAAAGAACTTAAAATTTCATTCAATAATTTGTATAAAGTATATTTTATGTTGTCAATCAGGTACACGGCACAGCCATGCACTTAAGATTTATAAAACAATTTTTCTATTGTTATTGTTTATCTTCTTCTTATTAATATGCCAGACCACGGGCAATTACAACAACTATCTAGGTGCACGAATTTAACCAAATTCCCCTGGAAATTATATAATTTGCAGCACATCAGTGCAGCTTATTTTATAAATACGTCGGTAGCCATCGACTAAAAACAAGTGTCTAAGAAAGGCAACAACAATTCTTACTGAAGAGCTCAATTGTTGTTGTCAGAGCGAAACACATCTGCACTATAGGTCGCAAAAACCTTCCAAATTAATATTTCATATTAAAAACTTAACAAAAAACAATTTTTCTATTTTTATTGTTAATCTTCTTCTTCTTAAGATTTATGTACATTATGTAATTATAATTTAATTTATATAAGATGAATTTAAATTTTGTAACAAATAAATCTAAATCTATTTTTAATTTATCGATCCTGAGAAGATGTAGGTATTGGTTCGCGTGAAAAGTTGAGCATCATCATTACAAACAGTGGGGCCGAGGTAGAAAAAAAAAACTCATAAGCTCTTAATGGTTTTTCAATAAGGGTGGGTAGATGTTGAACAAAACAAAGCCGTTGTATGCCACTATGTACATACAAATTTATGACATCGTTCAATTGCCCACCTCGGCTTCTTAAGGTGACATGGATTTGAGTGGTCTGAATTTGAGCGATGGTCTTATGTTCTCCCCTCAGGGGCATCGGTCGATTGTGGTTTATTCTCAAAGACCTGCTGCTTCGGGAGGCTACACGAAATTTGGCCCCAATGAAATATGGCCCAAAGATAAAATGAAAAATAGCCCCAAAAATGTATATGGGAAACAACAAAAACAAAAAAAGGTAAAAAATTTATAAATTGGGGCCATATGTTTCATGGTTTTGGGGCCTTTTTTCATATTTAATTTTGGGGTGAAATTTCATTATGAAAAATGCCCCCAAACTTTTATTCTTAAACCAAAATACTTTTGCAAAAAAAACTTTGATAGCAAACTGACGAACAACATAGGCGCCTGCCAGGTGACTGAGCATACCCTACCTGCGAGGCGACTGAGCATACCCTAAGTGGAGCGACGGAGTCGCGTGAGCGGGACAGAGGACCCGAAAAGGGAGTTAAAATCCTTTAACCCGCGCAGCGGGCCAGGCAAGGTACTATTAAGGCTCTCCCAAACCGACGCAGAACATTTTTCGTACGATTGTAATTTCTCTGTTGTCGTTGCTTCTTAAACTAATTTTCGGCCAATTTTTCATTTTTTATTTGGGGCCATTTTTCATAAGATTGGGGCCATTTTTCATTATGAAAAAAAGCCCCAAATTTGGGGGCCATTTTTCATTTTTCGTTTGGGGCCATTTTTCATTGGGGGGCAAATTTCATGTAGCCGCTTCGGGAACCCCCACAAGAAAAAGTCTAGTGGGGTCAAATCGCATGATCTTGGTGGCCAATTCACGTCACTGGAACCACATGCCGTCTATGTCCATATGGTTAAATCTGGGCCATTTGGGAAGTTGGTTATCATTATCATCATTCTGTAGCCTCGCCATTGATGATGTGACCGCCTCACCAACGTCGTTTTCGAAAAAGTACGGACCAATGACGCCGCCGCGCGCTGGTCCAAAACCCACACCAAATGGTAACTTTTTAAGGATGTATTGTCACCTAGCGAACCAATTTAGTTTTCTACAAGGCACTAGGGAGTTTTACATATGTTCTGACAAGGGGCTAGCAAGGGCTAACAAAGGCTAGAACAAGGGCCTTGGCGATTATGAACCCTTTTGCCTCGACAGGCAAAAACAAAAGAAATAAAAGAAGAAAAAAAAGTTTATGTAGGCCTTGATCCCGTGACTATCTGCTACTTGTCAGTCCAATGCGCAACCCACTGGCTTAACTTGCTATACAATGTCGAAAGTGAATAAGTTTCATACTCTAATGTTTCATACCATATTGCATAACAAATACATACAGATAATAGAACAGGATTTTATGTATGTAATAGCTTTTTAAGAAGTTCAACTTAGAACAGGTTTTCTGTTCAAACTTCTCTGACGTTTCTCCCAAATCTGTGCTGTTCTATACTGATCTGACTTTTTCCTAACGAAACAATCCTATTATATATAGATGTCTCACACCCATTGTAAAAAATGTGATATGAAAAAGAAGCAACAGCAAACAGAGAAAAAAGTGTCGTATCATACTTTCCGAATAGGGTACCGAAACATGTACAGCAATTTTTTACGAGGGATTGCCTCACTAGTGTTAGAAAAGTTTCCCTTGTCTTAATTTTTGGTTCTGAAATCCAGCAAGAGCTCTCCATGTATCTGACAAGTTTTTGGCTTCCAAGAGTCAAAAATTTCCGGTAAACAAAATGGTGCAGACTGGATGTGTAATTCTGGATCCGTGGCTTTCCTACTTTCAATATTACCCATACCGAGAGCTAAGATGTTTACACATCAAAAAATTATAGTATACCAAATTTTTCAAAAAAAGTAATTGAATTAAAAAAATAAAAATGTATGTTATCGGTTTAATATCATTAAAGTAAGTTAAGATATAAGTTATACCTATAAATAACTATGAATTTCTTAAAATAATTTCTTAAAAATAATTTTTTATATATAAAATTCTAATTTTTGTAGTAAAAAGTACATAATTGCTTACATACATTGCACTTAACTTACAACATAGTTAACATGTAAGATTCATTTGAGGTATTATTTAAAAAAAAAGTTTTAAAAAGTGTTTATACAGCATTTATTAATATTTTTCGGATAATTTCCTAAGAAAAAAGGTAACGTATACGCCATGGGTACCACTGACAAATAAATCAATTCAATTATTGAGAATTTAGGAATTTTCTGAAAATGTGTCGTAACCTTTTCAAAAAAGTCATTTTTATATAAAAAGAAAACAATCTACTCGATTAATGACTAGGGTCACATTTTACGCAAACAATAACAACAAAATATATGCACCATTTTTGCTTGTTTTTGTTTTTCATGCAAAGAGCTATAACTTTCGCCTTAATTTCATCAACTGCCATAATATTTTTATGAATATCTATGAATTCAAAAACGCAATCAATAATTTTTATGAAACAAGTTATAAGCATTTGTTATTATAAACCAAAAATATATACATAAACAAATGAATTGAATTCGCTTATTTCCAATCAATAAATACCGAATAAAAATTGTTTCATTTCGCATTTTCATCATGATTTTGTAGGGGAAAATATTTTATAAATCTCTAACTATAAACGGGTGTGGGAGGGAATGAAAAAGCTATTACATAAAGTTAGCTAGAATTATTGTTTTTCTCTTTAGTATTGCGCCTCCTAAATTTCAATTTACGAACGAAATTGGATATCTGGATTTTCCTAATACCCTTACACCATCATAGCCATGATTTCCGGTCTAGACGGCGGGTTATATGCAACAATTATTACGTTATATTCATTCGAATTGAGTTTGTAATTTAATTTATATGCCAGCCATGTAATTTAAGGGTTTTATTGGAAATGATATTGATTTTGATGATTGTGAAATTTTAACTCCGTAGGGATAGTATTGCTTTCATTTTTGTTTGTTTTTTTTTAATCAAAGCTTATTCATAGTTAGATGATGGAGAATAAAAGGTTGCCAGGACTGTTTTGATGAAACTGGATATAAAAAACTTATTTTAAAGAAATAACTCCCCTAAGGTGCTTTGGTTGTTCAAAACATTAATTAAAAAAAATAGTCTGAGGCACCAGTTATAGCAGTCTTTTAACGAAAAAAAGAGAGGCAATGATTTTTTTGGTACCAAAGTAAATTTTTAATCATGCCGATTACAGAATCCCCAAAACTCGATCCGCAGTGATTCACCATGCAGTCTTCTCTTTGCTTTTCGTTTAGTTTCGTTCATTTTTGCTTTCGAAGGCGAAAAGCGATCACAAGCGCACCTGGAAGGAAGAACTTAATAATTGTCGACTAGGCACTTAAGCTTAATTGACAAACCAACGGAAAGTAGCTTTTTGAACAGTCAAAAAGAGAGGTCACCCATATTGCACTCAAGTGAAATGAATCATCATTCCCTGTTTTTATACTTGGTTCAGCGATATATCAGTTTTCATTTTCTTAAGTGAGATAAGCTCCCGAGTGCTCTTTCCCTCCGAAAAAATATGAATGAAATTAAACGAAAAGACAAGTAAGGCTTGTGTCACACACATTCGGTTTCATTCGGTTCAGTCTCTATTTGGTTTGTATTCGGCTGTGCCTGATGTGTGTGAAACGATAAAACGGTGCTCTACGGTTTCTATTAGGTTTTAAGGCCTTGGCAATTATGAACCTTTGCCTTGTCAGACAAAGAAAAAAAAGTTGGATTATATCGAACTTTATCCTGCGATTCGCTTGTCAGTCTAGTGTTCTACCCAGGCGCGAACGCAGTACAAAATTTCGGGGGGGTTTTAAACTGAAAACTCAAAAATTAAGAGTGAAATTGTATGGCGAGGAAGTTAAATTCATACATTTCGGGGGGGTGGAACCCCCAAAACTCCCCGTGCGTTCGCGCCTGGTTCTACCCACTGGGCTAACTCACGTTAAAAAAATTAAATGTTGAAATTGAATAAGTTTCATACTCTAATGTTTCATACCATATTGCATAACAAATACAATACATATAATATACAGGTGTCTCACACCCATAGAAAAAAGTGTGATATAAAAAGAAGACAAAGGAAAGAGAGAACAAAGTCAATGTCCTCAACGCTGTTTGATTTTTAGAAAAAGCAATAAATTACGAATATTAACTAATAGCCTTATTCTGGCAACCTCACTGATGCCTCACAAGTCACAATAACCTCACAACTCGTGGTAAAATCGCCTCATAAAAACTTAAAAATTATGATCTGCTCCTTGGCAGATCACAAACTCACGTTGTTCTTGTGAGGTTTATTATGAGGGCTTACATAGAAAACGAAATTGTGACCGCCTTATAAGAAAACAAACTTACAAAAAATTGTGACCTGTGAGCCTCACAACGGCAGAATAGAGCTGTTACTGTACCTTTTTTAAGTGCTGAATAGAACACAATCCTCGACAATAAATTAAATCTAGCCCAGAAGTCCAGAAAAGTACCTTTCGGCATTATAATAATAATAATAATTTTAACTATATGCCTGTAAGACCTCAGGTCTTTTAAATGCAATGCACGGCACTAGTTAGAAGGAATAGAAGGAAAGGAAAGATTTTTGTTGGCACAGTGGATTGAGAATTAGATGTTAATTATCTCATGAAATTCCACGTGTGGCATCCAGTTGAAACTGGGGAATATAGAAAAGCATGCTACCTACACTAGGGCTCGAACCCACACGTCCAGGTTAGCAGTCAAACACTATATCCACTGTGCCATTTCCACCCATTCTGTCGACAACGCAGCGTCTCGTCTGTTTTTCTGTTCCTCCATGCGTTCAATTGCACATCGAGCTGTAGTCTATACAGATGGAAGGATTTTCATTCGTTCGTTTGATCGATCGTTTTTATGTTATTCCCTGAAACTGCATTTCTGACGAGTTCGTAGGTATATAAGATTATTAATCGCTGGACTTTATAATTAAGTTATCATTTGCTTCTTAAAAGTTCAAGCAATATTATAATGTAAACGAACAAATCTATGTTTTAATACTTTTACTTTTGTAACTATTTTTCGTAATGATATCATTAAATTTTTGAATCATTTACACTTACCTTTAGTATCTATCTAGCTTAATTATATATAATTTTTAACGATAAGTTAAAAAAACAAATGCTTGCAATACATTTCTGCTTTATCAGTTTTTCTCAAACCACAATACCTATTAATTATTTTAAGTTCGTTCACCCACAATCCATGATTCAATCAAACCTCAGAAACACCAATCGAATTACACAAAGACTAATGATAATAATATTGTTTTAAAACCAAGCCCCAAACAATCCATCGTTAGCACTGAAAATTCAATATGTACTGTACATACTATATACATCAAAACACGATGCAGCAATTTGTATTGAATTCGAAAAGCTAAATCGAATTTACTAAAGCTGTTCACCCGTACGACTACGTGTTCCCAATGCGGACATTGATTGCTAAATTTTCAAAGTTGGATCCGAAATCCCATACCAGATGTTTTGATGGCATAGTGTAATAGTGTTTGGCTGAGTTGAGAGAGAGTAACGATTCATGTGAAAATAAGGAAAGTTATTTTAACACGGTCTGGTCGTCGGATATTTTGGAAGTGTTTTTTTTTTTCGTTGTTTAATTCTTTTCGGAATGGAAGCATATTTTTTAAAGCTTTTTCGTCAAATTAATTTTAAATAAATTTCCTCATTGTTTAAAAAGGAAATTAAAGTAGAAACATTAACTCTGTTTATATGGAGAATTGAATCAGACTTGAATTCGGATTCAATTCCATGTAGACCTGGATCAAATTCAAACAGAATTTCTCGATCCGATTCGACTTTGCAATCTGAATCGAATCGATAAATACAAGTAGACCTGGATTGAAAAATTAAAGAATCGAGTTTTCTGTGTGTGTGTATTTCAATTTTCTTTGTTTTGTTTTGTTGATATTTTAAGTAGTAGTAGTAGTCACCATATTTAAAAACTTAATTCCGCACGCACACAGTAAAGTTAAAGTGTCACTTCATGTGTACTTGGATTCGAAACCTTAATCCGATTCGATCGTCGAATCCTGTCATGTAAACGGAGTAATTGTATCGAGTTTTGTTTTGAAATTTGAAACTATGTACATATACACTCCAATTCACTCGTTTAAATACAGATTTTTTTCAATAAACTTTTAACGATTTCTCCATAACCTTTTATAATTTTGACAAATGTAATTATAGAATTTATTAAGTGAAATATGGGGATTAAGATTCAGTAAGAATTTGTAATCCTTCTAAAAAATTGTTAGTCTTATGGCTCTTTGAACGATTTTAGTCACAAAATTAACCTTTTTTTGTGTCATTCGTTTAAATACACCTTGAAAAACAACCTAGTAGCTCATAAAATCGTAATAAATAGTATGCACAAAATCGAATAATAACCATTTAAAGACATTTTCTCATGAATTTAACAATTTTGCCAAAAGGAAGTGTTCTAACCGAAGAAAAAAATGCTCAAATTGGAGACTATCAGGACAATGGTCATAGCAGTCGCTGTGAATGTCAAAACATTCGAATAAGTATGCAGCTACCTTCGATATAGGAAAAACATTGAAAAACAACAAACCGCTAGCGAACATGGCTACAACATCTCAAGAAAGACAACGCATACTCCGAAAAGCCTCAACCTTATCAGTTAGCAAAATCAATGGTAAAACCGTAGTTAAAGCCACCAAAAACGGTTTTTATCAGATTGTCCGGGAACCACACATTGTATTCATCTGAAAACTTAAAAAGATCCACTGAGATCAGGCTGGTACAGATCTCATACGTGAACTTTTAAAGTTGATTTAATCTTGGTATTAATACAAAATACGGTGTGAGACATAATGGTATCAAGTGGTTCTTACTAAAAAAAAATAAGTTCAATTTGGATGGTCCCAGCAGGTATACCTTTTATTAACATGACATGAGAAAAGAAAAAATAAGCTTGGGTAGTAGACATAAGAAGGGAGGCCATTTAATGGTATGACGCGCAGTATGCTATTAATACCCACTTTAAATTAACTTTAAATGTTCACGTATGAGATCTGTACCAGCCTGATTTCGGTGGATCTTTTTTAGTTTTCAGATGATTAAAATGTGTGGCTTTCCGGGACAATCTGATAAAAACCATTTTTGGTGGCTTTAACTACGGTTTAACCATTGATTTTGCTAACTGATAATGTTGAATTTGAGGCTTCTCGGAGTATGAGTTGTCTTTCTTGAGGTGTTGTAGCCATGTTCGCTAGCGGTTTGTTGTTTTTTCAATGTTTCCCCTATATCGAAGGTAGCTGCATACTTATTCCAATGTTGTGACCTTCACAGCAACTGCTATGACCATTGTCCTGTTAGTCTCGAATTTGAGTATTTTTCTCTTCGGTTAGAATACTTCCTTTTGGTAAAATTGTTAAATTCATGAGAAAATGTCTTTAAATGGTTATTATTTGATTTTGTGCATACTATTTTTAATGATTTTATGCTAGGTTGTTTTTCAAGGTGTATTTAAACGAATGACACAAAAAAAAGGTCGATTTTGAGACTAAAACTGTTCAAAGACCCATAAGACTAACAATTTTTTAGAAGGATTAAAAATTCTTCCTGGATCTTAACCCCCATATTTCACTTAATAAATTCTTTAATTAGATTTGTCATAATTATAAAAGGTTATGTAGAAATCGTTAAAAGTTTATTGAAAAAAAATCTGTATTTAAACGAGTGAATTGGAGTGTATATAGGAACTTAGTGAATGGTTGAAGTTTTTGAATATTAAAGGCTTAATTTCATAGAATATACATATGGGAAAATATCGCCTTAGAATATAAGTTTATTGAATTTCGTATTTCAGATTCGTGTTCAACCAACCAGCAAATATTCCCGACGCTAACTACTTAATTTATCTTGTCTCTTATTACACACATAGAGAGTTATGTATACAGCAAAACATTCCCATCTCTTTGATTTATTAATAACAATTAACTTCGATAGCGTGCTTCAACACGGTTGTTGTGGTTGACAAGTAAAATGTGTGTAAGCCAATATCATAATGGGAAAACTTTCATCATTGAATATATGTAGTACAATGTCCTGAAGTGGCAATCATAATCCAATTTATGTCCTGTAATTTTGTTTTTGTATGAATATCCTTCCCCCAATATACCTACCTATATTATACATAATTAAAAAAACATATGTATGCATGAATATATAGCAACATACATACACACAATATATGTAATTTATATCGTTGAAATATTACAAAAAAAAATCTCTTTTTTTTGTTGGGCGCCATTTAATACTGAATTGTTCATTCTCTTTATTTCAGTGCATGAAGGCATATGTGGAATTCGAAATATCAGAAGGAGCTTATGACATATCCTGTCCGGATGCACAATGCCCATCGCAGGGTGTTGTTGCATTGAATGAAATCGATAAGCTGACATCACAAAATCTTATGAAGAAACATCATCGATATCGATTAAATCGAGGTACATTTTCTTTAATTTTTTTCTTTCTATGTATGTATTATGTATGTGTTTACTTTGTGTTAATAATAATGTTAAGCTCATTACAAAAATGTCATATGACAAGTACCTATGTACTACATATACAGGGTGTCCCAAAAGTCAACGTCGAAACGAAAACGGGTGAGGGTAGGTACTGACAGTTATCAGAAAAATAATAAAAAAAAGTCGTAGCCATGCATTTTATGAGTTATATGCATTCGAAAAAAAAATCAAAAAATGGTTAACCCGTGACGGTCTTTCAGGTCCTGTGATTACAAATCTTAATGTTTCTCAATTTTTTTTTGTGTTATGGAACCTTGAATAACCCTGCTGACAATTTCATTCAAAAATTTAAACACACCTGCATCGGTTTTAGAGAAAATATCACATTTTTGCCCAACTAAGTACTCAACATTTTTAAATGTCCCTAATTCAATGGACTGTAGTGTAAAAAAAAAAGGAACTATGAAATTTTGGCAAGTTACCTTAAAAGTTGGCGTGTTCAATTCTCATTTCAAAATGGTAGTACATTTTTAAGAATATTCCATAAATAACGGACACAAAAATGTTTTTCTCAAGTACCCGGTAACAATTTGCACGAATAAGTAACAATTTGCACGAATGGCATGTAGAAAATCCACATTTGATGCGGGAAGATAAATCGCAGTAGCGCTTCGAAGTTAATATGTGGATCGAAATTCTGAATGGTAAAATTATTGGACCATTCGAGCTACCAGAGAACTTGAACGGCGAGGTGTATTTAGATTTTTTACAAAACCACTTACCGAATTTATTGGAAGATGTGCCACTTAGCATGTATGGAAATATGTGGCTGTCCAGCGCACTACGATCGCCCCGTGAAACAATTCCTTGATGAAGAATACCCAGGCAGGTGGATAGGCGGTCTGGTGGAATTTCGTGGACAGCCCGTTCACCTTACTTAAACCATCTGGATTTCTTTCTTTGGGGAGGCAGTAAAAGAAAAAGACTACTCAAAACCGGTCCAAAACAAAGCCAAGCTGCGCCAAAAAATCACGGAGGCTGTTGCAGACATCAACTCAAGTAGATTCTCCCGTCTTATAAACCGATCTTTTTCAAGAAGACATTAGGTCTTGCATTGCCGTTGAATGCAAATAATTTGAACATTTGTTATAGCTAATCTAAATAAACTTTTGATGTAATTTTTGTTGAAAAATTGAATTTTATTTAAAACTTAAACCAAAATATTAGAAATCACTATCTGATAGCCCGCGGTACTCTGGGCCTGGTAGTAGTTACTTATAAATTACTGTTCACCCCCCTCGAACTTAAACTTCGACCTAGAGTTTTTTTTAATGAATTAAAAAGAATATTCTTAAAACCGGGTTACTTGAGAAAACTTTTTTGTTTCCGTTATTTATGGCATATTCTCAAAAATGTTATACCATTTTGAAATGAGAAGTGAACACGCCATCTTTTAAGTTAACTTGCCAAAATGTCGTAGTACATTTGTTTACACAACAGTATATTGAATTAGGGTCATGTAAACATTTTGAGTACTTAGTCCGGCAAAAAAGTGATATTTTCTTTAAAAAAATTTTGAATGCAATTGATAGCAGGGTTATTCAAGGTTCCATAACACAAAAAAATTGAGAAAAATTAAGATTTGTTATCACAGCACTTGGAAGACCGTCACACTTACATACTTACTGACTTAGTTCCTCGGACCTATTACGTCCGTGATGTTTCCCTTACGGGACATAGGGCCTCCACTACACCTACGCGCCATCGTGTACGATTTCTTGAAATATATTTCAGCTCTCTCCAACTTTTCCCCAGTCGTGCCGATTCCTGTTCGACCGTTCTTCGCCATGTACTTCTAGGCCGGCCCACTTGTCTTCCCTCCTGTGTGAGCGGGTTCCACTGCATTGCTTGAGATGCAATGCACCGATCGCCTTTTCGAAGCGTATGGCCAATCCACTGCCACTTTCTTCTTCGAATAATGGAGTCTATGGGCTCCTGACCCGTTCTCGCATGAAGTTCGGCATTGGAGATACGGTTGGGCCAGAAAATCCTCAAGATGTTTCGTAGACATCTATTAACGAAGGTTTGCAGCTTTCTAGTGACAGTGTCAGTGACTTTCCAAGTGCTGCAGCCGTAAAGCAGAACGGATTCAATATCGGAGCGGAACAGTCGTAGCTTGTTCTTTAAGCTAAAAGAGATGTTTCTCCATATTTTGGACAGCATTCCGAACGCAGCCTTTGCTTTTCTGATTCGGCTGTTTACGTCCAGTTCAGTTCCGCCACCCGTAGAGACAATACTCCCAAGATATTGGAAATCCTCTACCATCTCTACCGGTTGTCCAGAAATATTTACTTGGATTGATGAGGAAGTTCCAAGGCTGATCCTTTTAGTTTTTGCCGAGTTGATCTTAAGCCCTACGATTTCTGCTTCTCTCTCCACCCTTGTTGTCATTTGATGGAGATCCATGATCCTATGAGAGAGTAAGCATACGTCGTCCGCGTAGTCCAGATGTTTGAGGTGAGATTGCAGAGTCCACTGAATTCCTCCATTTCCATTTGACAAAGCTGCGTGCAGTACGTCACTTATCACCAACAGGAACAGTATTGGTGACAGTATACAGCCTTGCCTAACTCCACTTTGGATTTCAAACTCCTCTGACAGCCTACCTTTGTGCAAAACGTGACACTTGGATCCATCATATGTAGCCTTGATAATAGCAATCAATTTATCTGGGATGCCCCTCCTGCGCAAAGCAAGCCA
This sequence comes from Melangyna quadrimaculata, assembly GCA_949320155.1. NCBI lineage: Eukaryota > Metazoa > Arthropoda > Insecta > Diptera > Syrphidae > Melangyna > Melangyna quadrimaculata. Next base: position 22,870,782 of record OX439485.1, read on the forward strand.
AATAAATTCTCTGTTGACACTGTCGAACGCCTTTTCAAAACCGATGAACAGTAGGTGAAGTGGTGATCGATATTCAACGCACTGTTCGATGATGATCCGCAAGGTGTTGATGTGATCCACAGAGGAAGATCCAGTGCGGAAACCTGCTTGTTCGGCGTCGAGTGTGTCTTCGAGGTGGTCTTTAATTCGGTCCAAAACTATCCTTGCTATTATCTTGGCTACTGCAGGCAGAACGCATATTCCTCTCCAGTTTTCGCACTGTGTGAGATCTCCTTTCTTTGGGAGCTTGACAATCATTCCTTTTTTCCACTCTTCAGGGAAGCTCTCTGTTTCCCAAGCTCTCTTAATAAGTGGGTGCAGTAGCTCGCTCGATGTCGTTGGGCTGCTCCTAAGAGCTCTGCAGGAATACCGTCAAGTCCAACCGCTTTGTTGTTCTTCAGTGCTTTGATGGCGGTGATAATTTCTTCTTTACTGGTGGGTACGGTGCGTATTCGGGAAATGTTACTTCGGGTGGCTCAGTGGGAATAGGGTTCACTTCACTGGCGAAAACGCGGTTTAAAACCGCAGAAAAGTGTTCCCTCCACCTTTTGGGCTGATCCTCATCCGAAATTAGCAGGGATCCGTTTGTGTCTTTAACCAGGTGTTGTTAAGAGCTCTGGACACCAGTGAGCTCTTTGGTAATTCTGTAGACGGTCCTACTGTCACACCTACTAGCGGCTTCTTCTGCTTCTGTAGCCAATGCGTTGATGTAGTTACGTTCATCACGTCGCACACTACGGTGAACTTCCCTCATCTTCATGCGGTACGTAGACTCAAGCTCGTTTCTCCCTGCTGCTAGGGTAGCTGCGATACGAGCTTTAAGGTGTTTCCTTTCTTCGATCCTTGCCCAAGTTTCGTCGGAAAGCCAAGCACTATTTATCCCTTGCGCCCGGCCGACTTTACTTTCAGCACCGGATATGAACACATTTTTCACAGCACACCAATGATTTTCGATGGATGTGGTTACCGTGCTGCTGATTGCGTTCAATCCTTGTGAAAGGTGGTCCCCTAGTTGTTGGCGCACTGCGGGATCCTTTAGTCTATCTGTATTAAACTTGGGCATTCGAGAAGACCGTCACAGGTAACCATTATTTCGATTTTTTTTCGAATGCCTATAACTCACAAAATGCGTGGCTAAGATTACGTACACCCTTTCATCCGTTTTCGTTTCGACGTTGACTTTTGGGACACCCTGTGTATATAAATATATATATATATTTTTTAATATTTTTTTTTAACCTCCTACCCTAAACAGGGGGTGTGTATGGGCACTTTTAATATACTATAAATCAAATTAATTCTACGTGCATTGCATGATGCTTTCCTAGTCATAAGTATTAATTAAATCAAAAGAATGGCGCTGACTGCCTCTATAAGTTGATCAATCAATTTATTCTTGACATTGAGTTACAAATGTAATTACATACATTTATATACCTACTTATTACTTACATACATACATACAGGCGCTTGAGCTTTAATTGATTAGGATGTATAGGTATTTGATTTCTTTTTCATATTTGTAACGATAAAATGTGGGTAGCCATAGGTCTTCAAATAATGTATCAATTGAAATTGAGCTGGTCAATGAAAATTAAATGGTACTTAGAAGGACTTTGAAAAACGAAAATAAATTTATGGTGTTCTAAGATAATCGACAAATTGTTGTTAGAAGTTAGATTATATTGAACTTTTTCATATACATATGTTAATATAAAATAAATATAGATACATACATTATGTACATTTATGAAAGAATGTGGATACCAATCTTAAAAAAAGGTTATTTTAAAGGATTCTTTAAAAAAAAAAACTACCTGCAAAATAAGAAACACGAAAGTGGTGGAAGTAAGCAGTTTCAGTAATAGTATATGCGCTGGAATCATTTTCATCTTTGCGTAAATTCCATTTTCCATTAATTGTGACTGAAAAAAAGGTGAGCTTACCTCGCTTTAAGGCGCCCCCCGCTATCAAATTTGGAGGCAGCATAAAATTCTAAGAATTCAGTTATGCCAGAAATAACAACAGACTATACTTTATCAAAATGTATCAGTAATGCTGTCAAATACTGAAGAAACTAAATTTGAAAGTATCTGCCTCAATTTTGGAACTAAGCGCGCACTAAAGGGGTTCTTACTACCCTTAAAAATTAAAATGTTTAAACACAATGCGAGCGTTAGGAAAATAGGAAAGGATTTAATAGGAGTTACCGATGTAAACTGGTTTTAAACCTCTGAATATCGAAATGGCAGGGAAAAAAGTGCCGGGTAAAGCATTAAGGCTCTCCCAAACCAATCCGAAACATTCGTTGCGGCGAAGAAACATTCGTCAGTCAAAATTAATTCATATGTTTCTTCGCCGCGTTGGTGTGGGCACTCTCATATATCACCATGTAAATAAATTTTGACATGCAAATGTTTCTTCGCCGCAACGAATGTTCCGCATTGGTTTGGGAGAGCCCTTACACATTCTTGTAGTGCGACTAAAGAAAAAATGTCTATACTTAACAGTACGTCCGAAGGTGCGCTCAAGGGTAAACTGATGGGCATTCCTAGAAGCACGAGTATTAAATATTTTTTTGACAAAAAAAATTATGTAACTAATAAGCTTCATTTTGGTACTAAAACGACATCAGTTTTATTTCCTTTAAGTGCTTCAAAAATGACATTGATCAATTGAAAACAGATGTTTATAAATAAGAAGTTAAACTTTGGAGTTAAAGTTAGATAGATTTTTTAATGAGCTTATAAATATGACTGACGTACATACATTATAATATGAATAATTTTCAATGCAAATAAATATCACAAAATACACTCTATAGCTAAAAATCTAATTTTTGTTTATATCCTTACTATTTTCAGAAATAGAATTGGACAAATTCCGGACCTGGTGTCCAAGAGCTGGTTGTGAGACTGTATGTTTGGTTGGTTGTACATCTGATTCGGCGCTGGCACCATCTTCGTTAAACGAGGATAAAGACAATGCAATCCTTCAAGCTGCGCTATGTCCAGTTCAATGTCCATCTTGTAAGGATGAATTTTGTTCAGGTTGTAAAAAGCCGGTAAGTTAAAAAAAAATATTACTAGCCAATTTCTGTTATTATTAATATAATTTTTTTTTTTTCTTCAAAAAAGTGGCATCCAAACATGTCCTGTGATGAAAACAATCGGCGATTGGCAGCCGATGGCCAAGATGATATTGGCATACCGTTTGATAATGATTTAATCAAATGTTGTCCAATGTGTGCTGTTCCTATTGAGAAGGACGAAGGCTGTGCCCAAATGATGTGTAAACGTTGCAAACACGTCTTCTGTTGGTATTGTCTAGCAAGTTTAGACGTAAGTTGACCTACAATTTTGCATCCATTATCGCTTAAATAAATGTTTACCATTTTTTTTTTTTTTGTTTTTTTTTTTAGGATGACTTTCTTCTACGTCATTATGACAAGGGACCATGTAAAAATAAATTGGGACATTCCCGAGCTTCTGTTGTGTGGCACAGAGCTCAAGTAATCGGCATTTTTGCTGGTTTTGGCATTTTACTGCTTGTGGCATCACCGCTTTTGTTATTGGCAGCACCCTGTATTATTTGTTGCAAATGTCGCATTTGTAGCGGTGGCAATAAGATGGAAGAGGGTGAAGGTGAATTGGAGGAAGCTACAGCTCTTCAGAGGTAATTAACTACTTAGAATTTCTTTTTTATTCAATTTAACTTTTTAAATTATTTATTTTTACTGCAGCTAATGTCCAAGGTTGTCACCAGCGCCATCTACATCAGTTCAGCAACCCATTTGATATAATGGCAAAAGAGAATCCGACATATAATATGTATTATTATAAGAGCGTTTTTTATGTAACAAGCTCGAATTGGATTGGACGGAACAAAATAACATAATGGGGGGTTAGAAACGCATCGCTAGAAATTTGATGCCATTATCCATTTATATGTATCCAACAGACACAACGAAATTTGAAAATTATAATACGCGAAAGTTATTTTGCGAAATTACTATTTTAATAGCGATCCGAATTGAAAACTTAGAGCTAAGATTCGAAAAAAACTGATCATCCATGTTTTCATAAATATGAAAATTTGTTTGTATCGATAGCAAAATTTGAATTACTGATTTAAGTTTGATGTCTCTTCTCAGAGTCAGTCAAGGTTGTTATATATTGTTATATTTTGTATCTAATCCAATTCAAGACTGCAACAAAAAAACACTTATATATTAGACGTGTATGTACCAAACTGCATACTCAAAAAAAACATAAACACATCCATTATGAACTTAATTTTATTAAATTTAAACTTTTAACATTAGATTTTATTATTCTTTCTCAATTAAAATTAGAATTAAATTTAAATTAAAACAAAAAATAACAATTACAAGTTTAGATAGTTTCTTATTTAAAACAAGTATATATGTACCTACCAATAAATAAAAAAAAAACACTTTTTTCTTAAAGTTTATTAGATTGGGTTGCAAATTATTATATCTATAGATATTAGATAAAAACATCATATTTATACATTTAACTAAATTGTGATATTTACAGTGATTCGATTTAAAACAGATTGAAAAAAAAAATTCATACAGTTAAGGCGGATATGAAGTAGAAGATTTAAAAATTCAGAAAAAATAATTTTAAAACGTGCAAGAAGTTTAAGTAAAAAAAAAATAAAATAAAAGTAACAAAATATTATTATTGTTTTCTTTTTTTTTACATACATAAACAAAACATGGTGAGGAGAACAAAAATATGAGTCCAAGTCCATCCTTTCTTTTTACATTTAACAAAAATTGTAGATAAATAACTTTTATTAAATTATATAATATATCAAAAATTATGTAGCTTTGTTTAAATTACCTAATTAAAAAATAAAAAAAAAACAGTAGATAAAATTTTCAAATAAATCATTGTACACGAAAATTAAATTAAATATTTGCATTTGGAGAAATGCTTTTATGATCTAGATAGATATGTAGGTAAACAACACACACATACACACAAAACACACTTAAGTGAGTTTAATTTGTTTAATCGTAATAATATAACTTATAATTATTATAATAATTTAATTTAATAAAACAATAAAATATTTATGTAAATTTAGAGAATATACCTATCTATATATAGAACCATAACAATTGTTTGCATATTTGAAATGAAAAAAAAAATATATATGCTATAACTATTCTTATTAAATAAATATATGATAATTATTAATATATAAATATATATCGTCATAAAAAATATATAAAATTAATACGCTATTCAGCGGAAAAAAATCAATAAAAAAATTCAAAACAAGAAATGGATTTTATATACTTTTTGAAAGTGAACTGGTGAGAGCCAAAAAATGGTTTGTAGGTTGGTATTATATTTTGGCTGTTGCGAATTGAAATTTGTCTGTGGTCTCCCCCGACATTGAAATGCTTACTGTGCCACTTATTCTGTGCGAACAAAAAGAGTTGAGACCTCCGCTGCAATCATAGATTTCGCTGTTCAAACAGCGTTCTACAGAACGAAAAGCATCAATTAAAAATTCAATACAAAAATGACAAACAATATTACTCTACTTACCGTTACATACGAAACAAAAAAAAAACATACAAGAATAGCACAAGGAAACCATAAAGCCTAGTGCCCTGCTGATGCGAAAGGAATTTTTTCGCTGCATTCCAATAGGACATTGAAATGCTTAAGCCTAGTACATACTTGTGAAACACCTCGTGAACCCTTACAAATTTCACTCTTTTGTTCGCCCTTGAACGCGCTAATGAAGCTGAGTGGAGAATAAAGTGAAGAGTTTTCGTTCACGGGCAATTCACGAGCAAAATGCACGGGAACCCTCGGTGAAGCTTTGACGGTTGGATAAAAGAAAAAAAAAAATTGTGTACAGTTTTAATTTGTGCGCATTCCTCATTTATTTTCTGTTTGTTCTTTGCGTAGCGTGCTTATAGAACTTGAATCAACCTGAAAAATTTAACAAAAATGCAACAATGGATTCTTTAATAATGAATTTACACACCACAGATTTATTTTGTGCTAGGCATTTGATGCATTGAGGTTTCAAACGTCAATCGTTCACAACGCATTTACAAGCGTGTCCCATTGATAAATGTCAAACGTTCACTTTCTCCACAGGCGAATGTTGACTTCACGAGGTAGATGTCCTTTTCGTTCTGAATCACTAGAGCAGTATAGGCCCAACTATACCTAAGAGGCATAAGCAAACATAAACTAATGTCAAAAAGCTAACGAAAATTTGCTTATGATTGCAAAATTACCCCGTAAAGCCATAATGGACTTATGCGCGCATAAGCAAAAATTAAAAAAAATACTTCTCCGCTTTCGTCCCACATTCGATTTTCAGCTTTGTGTTTTGTTCCCCATTTTTAAATACAAATGAAAATACGGCAACGATACAACAAAAACTACACATACTCGTGCACAACTCGTGAATTGATTCGAAAAACAGCTGTGGCTTTGTGTTTTTTGCTGCATTTGTAAAATTTACTTATGCGCTGAGCGACTGGGATCACTCTTGCTTATGCACGGTTTAGTGAACGAAACTGAGAAAAATTGAACGAAACGCTGCTAGAGTCCATTATGTTCACTCGCATTGAGATTCCTTGTATTCGCACGTTTACTGGTGGACTTACATTTATCTGCGTCTGCATTATGCAGAAAAGTAGAGCAGGACAGATGTATACAAAATATCCGAGCGATTGAAAAAGAACCATCAAGAAGATGAACATGTTCGTCTTCATTTCTGCATTATGGCACTTTCCTATAATGCAGAAACAAAGTTCTTCTGCATTTGTATCTTTTCTCTCTATCTAACAAATATACATTTTATATTTGGCATCCCTTTTTTTGTGCAGACTCCAAATGGAGATACATGTAAATCCACCATACTTATGCGCGCATATGCTAGCTTGGGCCTTAAGCTGGCTTTAGACTTTCGTTCTTCATTCGTTGTCCGTTATTCGGTGTTCGTTCTTCTCTCAAAAAACGAACAACGAAGAAAGCATTTACATTAGAAAGTTAAACTCTAGCCCCCATATTAATAAACGATGCTATCTTTAACTCGTGGATTAGGAGTAAGATTTCTGCCACTTACGAGCTAGTAAAACCACCAAGGAAGGTATATTTATTTGTCATAGTTAATCCTTCGCTAAACTACCTTCCTTGGTGGTTTAGCTAGCTCGTAAGTGGCAGAAATCTTACTCCTGATCCGCGAGTTAAAGATAACTCGCCGCTGGCTTCGTTTATTAATATGGAGGTAGGGGTATTCATGCAAACTCAGAAAACCCATAGAAAGCTTAGAAACGATAGAATTTTCTATCGGTAGAAATGAACTGTCAAAATTTGTATGGGAAAAATTTTCTGCAAAATATAGAATTTTATCTCACAAATTTGAAGCGGAAAGCGTAGAAAAAAACCCTTAGAAACTTTTTGACGTTTAATTTGACATTTGACTTAACTTAGCTGGTTGTTTCTATCGTTTACGCAAAAATTTCTAATGGGGTGTTCATGTAACCTTTTGCGTAAAATTATATTTTTCTACAAAGCGAAAATTATCTCGTTACATTAATACCCTTCCTATTTACAAAGTTGTTTATTTATATAACTAGGCTTTTTGTGCAATTCAGTAATTAAAAAAACTTCGAAAATATCCCTACAAGTTGCACCACACTCCAAAACAAAGTTAATTTAAACAGTTTTCGCATTTAAACACAAGTTGTTAGGGTAACAACGAACACCGAAATTTCTGACCTGATTTGAATTTGCACGTTCTTCATTCGTTCTTAGTTCATTGTTCAGTTTTCTCATTTACATTTTCGTTGTTCCGCGAATGAACAACAACGAACAACGTACACCGATGATAACTCTAAGCCAGCTTAAGAAAGAAAAAAAACGTACTTCAGCGAATGTTTCGCGTTGGTTTATGAAAGAATGCAATGCACATCACTAGATATCGTTTTGACATCTGGAATGTGGATTGTGGAAACCGGCTGTCAAAATTTTGACATTTAATAAAAAATGTTTGGTTTCTGAATTCTGAGTTGGTTGGGAAATCCAATTTAATTTTCTAAATCATTTGATAAATTCCAATTTAATAACAAATAAGAAACAAAAATTATGGACGAACAAGCTTGTCCACGTTGTAAAACAACGAAATATCGAAACCCTTCATTGAAATTGATGGTAAACGTTTGTGGCCATACTCTATGCGAAAGTTGTGTTGATTTGTTGTTCTTGAAAGGCTCCGGTTCCTGTCCGCAGTGTAATGTTCCACTTCGACGAAATAATTTTCGTGTCCAGCTCTTCGATGACCCAATGGTTGAAAAAGAAGTGGACATCCGACGACGTATCCTGCGTGATTATAACAAGAAAGAAGACGACTTCGAAACGCTGAGAGAATTCAATGATTACCTGGAAGAAATCGAAAATATCATCTACAATCTATGCAACAATATCGAGATCATAGAAACCAATAAGAAAATTGAGCAATACAAAAAAGAGAACCGCGAGACAATTATGCGAAACAAGGCTAAACTTGGCCGAGAGGAGTATGAACTCGAAGAGATGTTGGAAATCGAAAAACAGCAAGAGGAAGATCGACGTTTGGAACTCTTAGCTATCGAGGAAGAGAATAAAAAGAAGAAAATTCGTGAGAAAGAAGCACTAATCGACGAATTGGCGAGAAGCTACGAGGATGCCAGCAAGATCGTCAGCGCATTTGCCGAACAGGCGGAAAAGCAACGCGAAGAGTCGAAGGTGGTGCCAGCGCCAAAAGCACCAACTCAATTCTCTACCGGCATTAAATTCACACGTGGTGGCGAACAACTGTTTCTGCCAGTTCCTAAGCATGACGAGGGACCTCTGTATGTGCATAAAATTCCGGAATTATTCAATGAAGGGCCGGCAGCACCACGAACGCCAGATATCGTGACAAAGGGTTACATTTCTCATGTTCGTGGCGAAAATTTGGCCGAAAAGGCGGGTGGTTATAGAGCTACAATGGCATGCCAAAGAGCTCTGCAGGAAGCTTGGCAAGGTCTGTTCCACGGTGGATGATGATGAGATTGAGAATCTGTTTAAACCTTTTGTTACCTATACTTTCTTACAATAACATTAAAATTCTTGTTTACAAAACAAACAATCATGCTGAATTTGTATTTTATTTAATCTTGTTTAGTGATTGAGGCTCTCCCATCGACAAGTGTTTTCTACTTATTGCGGATTGCTTTTCTGGTATTGTTGTTATCGTTGAAAATGTTTCGCTCCGATTTTGCGTTGGTTTGGGACAGCTTTCACGCTAACCAACCTTAGAAAAAAGAATATGGTTTCTATTAAGAATACAATAGAGCGATTCTAAGTTAGGAATTCAATTCAAAATTAAAGGCGTTGGGTAAAATACAGTTAAGTTTGGTTCACAGGAGGGAAAACAAGATAAATGCAGATCAATGTTCCTTATTCTCAGGTGGCAAGCACAAGTATAGAAAGACCTCCACCGACTTGGTGTGGGTTATTGGCTATTGGAGGGACTTGTTGGTTGAGGCCGTAGCTAAACCTAAGTAGGTACTTATAACTATATCATCGATCACGAACATTTTATGTTGAACAGTTTTAACTAGATTTTGTCTTCATTTTGCTTGAAATGCTGAACAATTACTGTTTTTTCGAGTGGATGAAATCGATAGTGAGATATTTTAAAATCTTGTGCTCTGCAACTACTTTACATTCAAATCAAATTTTGAATTTTAACGTTCCTGGATTATAAGTACATGTTGCTTTTTTCATTCAAATTATGGGACTCATATTGGAGATCAAAATAAACACACTTGAATTTTCTCATGCAGGCAGACGCGGATTACAGCATCACGAGCTCCAGCAATTTAGCCCTCTTTCATGGAAATTTAGTTGCCAAAAACTTTTAATTTGAAGGCGAAAGGGGATTTAAATGACTTCATTTTCGTATAAAATTCATTAGGCGTTTTTCTTTTTTAGCTCAGAAAAGAGTTCTGAACAGAGTCCGAGCATATCGAGCATGCTCTGAACATCCTCTGAACAAAGCATGTTCTGGTTCTGAGCGCTCAGAATTATTTTTGAAACACACCTGAACACTAAACTGTCACTTTTTTTGCAATTTCACCTATCAAATGCTTGTGTTCAGCATTCAACTCGGTCTGCTCAGTTATTTTATTCTGAGCTCATAGAGCGCGCTCTGAACAAGCTCAGAACACGTTCAGAACTAAAAAAGAAACACAAATTTGAAGCTCTGAACGTTCAGAGGTAAAAAAGAAACACAATTTTTTGTTTGACAGTTCAGGCTCTGCTCTGAACAAAAAAAGAAAAACGCCTATTAGAACGCTCAAGGTCACGGTCTGTCCGAGAAAATTCCTTGGACTGAAAATAACAGTTCAGCTTAATGTCATTTTAGGCGTTTTTCTTTTTTAGTTCAGAGCAGAGCCTGAACTGTCAAACAAAAAATTGTGTTTCTTTTTTACCTCTGAACGTCCAGAGCTTCAAATTTGTGTTTCTTTTCTCGTTCTGAACGTGTTCTGAGCTTGTTCAGAGCGCGCTCTATGAGCTCAGAATAAAATAACTGAGCAGACCGAGTTGAATGCTGAACACAAACATTTGATAGATGAAATTGAAAAAAAAAAGTGACAGCTTAGTGTTCAGGTGTGTTTCAAAAATAATTCTGAGCGCTCAGAACCAGAACATGCTTTGTTCAGAGGATGTTCAGAGCATGCTCGATATGCTCGGACTCTGTTCAGAACTCTTTTCTGAGCTAAAAAAGAAAAACGCCTAATATGTAAAAAAAATGTCAAATTTTTGAGTACCTACTACTTTGGATTGAAAATCACACAAAAATGCAAAGAAAATTGAAGTAAAGGAACGAACCTATCAAAACATCAAAGAGTCGTTCAACTAAAAACACTGACGTTTCGACACTTATTAGGCGTTTTTCTTTTTTAGTTCAGAGCAGAGCCTGAACTGTCAAACAAAAAATTGTGTTTCTTTTTTACCTCTGAACGTTCAGAGCTTCAAATTTGTGTTTTTTTTTCGTTCTTAACAGGCGTTTTTCTTTTTTAGTTCAGAGCAGAGCCTGAACTGTCAAACAAAAAATTGTGTTTCTTTTTTACCTCTGAACGTTCAGAGCTTCAAATTTGTGTTTCTTTTTTAGTTCTGAACGTGTTCTGAGCTTGTTCAGAGCGCGCTCTATGAGCTCAGAATAAAATAACTGAGCAGACCGAGTTGAATGCTGAACACAAGCATTTGATAGGTGAAATTGCAAAAAAAGTGACAGTTTAGTGTTCAGGTGTGTTTCAAAAATAATTCTAAGCGCTCAGAACCAGAACACGCTTTGTTCAGAGGATGTTCAGAGAATGCTCGATATGCTCGGACTCTATTCAGAACTCTTTTCTGAGCTAAAAAAGAAAAACGCCTAACGTGTTCTGAGCTTGTTCAGAGCACGCTCTATGAGCTCAGAATAAAATAACTGAGCAGACCGAGTTGAATGCTGAACACAAGCATTAGACATGTGAAATTGAAAAAAAGATACAGTGTTCAGGTGTGTTTCAAAAATAATTCTGAGCGCTCAGAACCAGAATACGCTTTGTTCAGAGGATGTTCAGAGTATGCTCGGTATGATCGGACTCTGTTCAGAACTCTTTTCTGAGCTAAAAAAGAAAAACGCCTAATAGGCGTTTTTCTTTTTTAGTTCAGATCAGAGCCTGAACTGTCAAACAAAAAATTGTGTTTCTTTTTTACCTCTGAACGTTCAGAGCTTCAAATTTGTGTTTCTTTTTTCGTTCTGAACGTGCTCTGAGCTTGTTCAGAGCGCGCTCCATGAGCTCAGAATAAAATAACTGAGCAGACCGAGTTGAATGCTGAACATAAGCATTTGATTGGTGAAATTGAAAGAAAAGTGACAGCTTAGTGTTCAGGTGTGTTTCAAAAATAATTCTGAGCGCTCAGAACCAGAAGACGCTTTGTTCAGAGAATGTTCAGAGCATGCTCGATATGCTGGGACTCTGTTCAGAACTCTTTTCTGAGCTAAAAAAGAAAATCGCCTAATAAGCCTTATACTACGTTTCCACCTACCACTAAACCGAGATTTAGGTAATGAGATTTGTTTGGTGTTTCCACTGCACAAAAAGAGGATTATGGCAAAACATTCAAATGATGTTTCATTTTTTTGATATGAAGTGGAAGTGAGATAAATAGTTTTTGTTTACATTTCCATCTGTCAATAAAAGAAAATAGGTCGGTTCCACAATTACTCTTCGAAAAAAAAGTTTGTTTGATTTGACAAACTAATGTTTCCAAGTAGATTTGAATGAGTTTTATTTGAAATCTTCATTTGAGGAGATTAAAATTTGTATGGTAAATCTTGTAGATTTCAAGGAGATTTGTGATAATCTTGCTAAATCTCGGTTTAGTGTCTGGTGGAAACGTAGTATAAAGCTTGCTTTAGACTTTCGGTGTTATCATCGGTGTACGTTGTTCGTTCGCGGAACAACGGAAATGTAAATGAGAAAACCGAACAACGAACTAAGAACGAATGAAGAACGTGCAAATTCAAATCAGGTCAGAAATTTCGGTGTTCGTTGTTACCCTAACAACTTGTGTTTAAATGCGAAAACTGTTTAAATGAACATTGTTTTGGAGTGTCGTGCAACTTTTAGGGACATTTTCGAAGATTTTTTAATTACTGAATGGCACAAGAAGACTAGTTATATAAATAAACAATTTTGTAAATAGAGCTTAACTTTCTAATGTAAATGCTTTCTTCGTTGTTCGTTGTTGAGAGAAGAACGAACACCGAACAACGGACAGCGAATGAAGAACGAAAGTCTAAAGCCAGCTTTATTTACATAGATCTACTTTTGTAAAAAAGTACAAAAGTGGGAAATTATAATGCTCGCTAAAGAAACATGCTTGCAAAAAAACATACGAACATTGTTCTGACGCATAAATTAAAACACAATATACAATTTTCCATTGATTTTTTGCAAGCAGGTGTCTTCAGAATAGATATTTATTTCTAACTTTTGTACAAAAGTAAGCCTATGTAGTTAAGCCTTGAGTGTGAAACCTCCTTTAAACAACAAAGCGAAATTGAATACGAAATCTACGATTTTTCCGAACCAGGGCAAAAACTATATTTTGAGATAAATGATAAGAAAGCCAATATGTACTTGGTTGAATTTTTGAAATCGAGTCTCAGTTGAATGGCCTATTGTCTCTTAGCCAAATGGATTTTATGGCGCCCTGTAAGCTGTCACCCGGGGCACAGGCCCCTGTTTGCTCTCCCCATAGCTCCGGGACTGACGAAATTCAGAACATGGGTGAATTTTCTTCTAAAAACCCTCGCCCAGATATTATACATTCCTCACCCTCGTCGGCGGCTCTTGCAAGAACCAGTATAGTATTATCATGGTGTCCATTATTTGAGTAGCGACCATAGCCTGTTGTAGGGGGCGAAGTTTTCTTATCACCATTTAAGAGATAGGGTCGTCCACTGTACTGTAGATGCCGCCACCCGCTTTGATCTTCATGATGGTACTAAAGTTTTCAAATACAAAAGTATAACCAAGACCAAGATATCTTATTGTTATCTCTTTCCCATCATATTATCGTAATCGGAGAAAAATAAATAAAAGAGACAATTAATAATGAAATAACAACATAAATTGTATTCTTGATTAAAATAGGTTTATTTTTTATTATTTTATACGATTTTTGTTAACAACTACTTAAAATATAATTAAGACGATATACAATACATAGGTAATGATAACTTTTTGTTTTTGTAATTCACAAACATTCACATCCATCTGATTTTGTTATACAAATTGAATTCTTAGATTCTTAAAAAAACTTAAAAATCTTGTAAATAACTTTTGCTTTGACAAAAATTTAAAAATTATGTATGTATTTTTTTTTTAATTTAAACAAATTTGAAACAATTTAGATTTTTTTTTAAATATTTCTTTCAAACAATAGTTGAATATTTATAGTAATAATAATTAAGATTTTTAACTTTTTTTTTGTAGATTGAATTTATAACATATTGAGAGTTTGTAAAAAATAGTTCCTAATATTTAGTTATTTTTTTTTTTTTTGTTTCCTTTTTTATTTTTTTTTTGTTACAGTACACATTATCTAGAGAAGGAGATCATTCAGTGTGATTTGTTTGTGTGTGTATATAATATAGATTTGCTTTGTGTTTGTAAATAAGATTTTAGAAGTAAATAGCAAAGCAACGCATCAGAAGAATAATAATTAGCTCGTATAAGAGCCGATTTTTCAATAATCAAGTTGAACTATCAGGGGAATAAATATTATAGCAACAAGAACAAATTTTTGTTTTATTCGAAGAATAATTACTATCTGAGATTTAACTGACTATTAAAAAACTGGCCCTAAGTGGTTCCGATATCATTGGAATGTTTTTGTTGTTGTTGTTATTTGTTGTTCTCAAATTATATAATTTTTATGTATGGACTTTTAAATTGATTTACAGATTTTGTTTTTGCTATATTTTAGTTTTTAATTAAATAATTTTTTGTTTATTATTTTTGATTTAAGGCCAAACAGATTCACATTTTGTTATTTTTTTTTATTTTTTTTTTGTTAAACTCACTTTCGTTTTCCACTATTTCGCGGTTTGATTACGTCACGGATTTACATCTAAGAATCTTATGAATTAGTTTTGTGGGTTGAATTACAAACAAATTATCAATAATAATAATAATCGTCAGAAAAGTTTTAGATAACTAAACAATAATACATTAGAGGGTTGCTCTTTTTTTTTATACAGACAAAAATTATCGATAAAACAATAATTGAAGTTCGAAGCTTAGTTTCACGGGGAAGGATTTTGTTTGTAGTAGTATCAATGAACAAGACAATCTTCGAAAATGCTTTGTTTTAGAATAATTTTATCTCAAGGGAAACCATATATTTTTTTCCAGAAAAGGGAAAGACTGGGAAATAACATTGATTACACTGAATCATCTGAAAATAGAACGAAAAAAAAAAGAAATTATTAATTTCAATATTAAGTAATATATTTTTTTTAAATTAAAACTAAACAACAAAAAAAAACAAAATTGTCAAAAACGCCCACATTAGAACAGGAATGCTTTTGTGATTATAGGACATGTTTTAGGACAATTTTAAAGGTCATATTGGGAATTTAACGGAATGTAATATGCCACGACTTCAAAAAGTTAATCAACTCAATGCACTCCCTCATACAAACCTAATCTGCTAATAGATTAGATCGAAAACTTGAATACCCCTGAATTTTAATATTTTCATTATTGTTGCTTCAAATACAAATTCGAATATTCTATATTTCCAGTACAAAGTAGTATAACTATTTATTTTAAAAGTTTTCTTGTGATTTAAGCTAATAGTTATGTTTTAAAGGTGATCGAATAGGAGGTACTTTTTTCAATAGGGTTGTTTTGACAGTAGTTCTTATTTCTCCACTGGCTTGTCTATATGCCATTCCATCATGAATAGTCTTACGCCTGAACAACGCTTACTAATTGTGGAAACTTATTTCCAAATTCACTGCTCAGTTAATATATTGTTATAGAGCTGTTCCAACACTTTTTTTTTTTTTTTTTAGCGACAAATCTCATTTTTGATTAAACAGCTACGTTATCAAGCTAAATTACTGTATTTGGGCCTATGAAAAGCCAGATGTAATCCAACAGATACCAAATGAACCCCAAAAGTGCACTGCTTGGTGCGGTTTAGGGGCACCCGGTATCATCGGACCGTATTTCTTTAAAAATGCGGATAGTAACACGCGGTCCGTGTTACGGTCAAATGAGATATCTAAGGGGCAGTGATCAATGAATTTGTGTTGCCGAAAATTCAAAATACTGGTGACGCTGACTTGTTGTTCCACGGGATGGCGCTGCATGCAGCTAATGAATCAATCGATTTGTTGAGGGAAACGTTCGATGAAAACATCATCTCAAGAAATGGTCCCATCAGTTCTGACCAAGATCTTGGGATTTGACACCATTGTATATTTGTATGGGGATATGTGAAATATCTTGTCGATGAACCCGGAACGGTTGAAGTTTTGGAAGATAAGATGCTTGTCGAAAATTGGACCAACCGAATGGACCATTTAATAGTTTGTCGTGGCCAACTTTTGAAGGAAATTATCTTCGAACATTAAATGGCATGAAGCAAGCGAGTCGCTTTAGATTGGCTTTCATATGAATGATGGTAGGATTATGAATATGTCTGAAAACCATAATGGAGGCGAAACAAGTCCATATACCGAAATATCTAAAGTCAGATTTGGGTTTGGATTTTGGAAATCGTTCATGTCCAATGGAGCAGCGTTACGTCAAGTTCCAATTGAGATACGAATTTAAAAGTTTTTTGTCACTATTTGCATCAAAGCCTAGAAAAAAATGGAGAACGGGCATTTTGGTCTACCTATTGCCCACGAATGAGAAATATATTGTTGGAAAGCTTAGCCCTAGTACATCATTTTTTTGCATGGACACAAGGCTGTAAACCATGGGGTAAAGGCAGTATATGGCAACAAGGATGGCAATTGGATCTACAATTAA
The DNA here is from genome assembly GCA_949320155.1 of Melangyna quadrimaculata. Classification (NCBI taxonomy): domain Eukaryota; kingdom Metazoa; phylum Arthropoda; class Insecta; order Diptera; family Syrphidae; genus Melangyna; species Melangyna quadrimaculata. Next base: position 22,887,457 of record OX439485.1, read on the forward strand.
TTGCAATAGTGTTCCATTGAAATGACAGTATTGGTCACTTTCGATGAACTGAATAGACATCAAAATAAAGCAACTTTTATACAATTGGCCAATAATATCAAATAATGTCATGGTTGCCGAATAATTCGCTTAACAGTTTGAAAATTATACTTTTTTTATTCGATTTAACGAATTTAATGAATGGGAATAAACAATTGAGATATACACCGTTGGAAAACTTAGTTCAAGAGCATCATTTTTGAATATGAACACCGAACTGTTAACCACGAGGTTTAAGCAGTATATTACAAAATATAAAAAAATCGTCTATGTTTTTTTTGAATTTTCTAACTGTTTTTCTTATTTTTTTGTTCGCTTATTTTAGCCATTTCCCATTGTTTAGGACAAAAAAATACTCGTAGGTTGGGATGCTCCATAGTACCTTATCCTTTTCATAGGTCTCGTTTCTGGGCACTAGGTAGGTCTCATATATTTTTGCCCATTCTCCTTTGTAATTCTTAAAACCCTCTTCATTTGTTTGAAATACAAAGAAATGTTATTATCGATAATACAAAAAAAAAAACACACCTTAAGAAAAAACCTTTTGCAAACCTCCAGTATAATGAAGTTTTTTTTTTGATATAGAAATTGAGTATAGACAAAAACTAAACTTACCATGATACCACCATTTCGTTTTCTTAGGATTTTTATTGCACGTTTTAACGTAAAGTGTATTATCGGCAGGTCGTTTCTTTTCGCGACAACTGCTTAACATAGAAGCTATACTAAGACACACAGATTGCACCGATAATGCCGGCGACCAGTCATCAGTCAAAATAGATAGGCAGATATGACCATTTGAGTATACATGCGGATGAATTGGAATATTTGATCCAATAAATGTCACCTACAAAAATAAAAACAACAAGACAAAAAGTTATTTCATTTCCTCATGTATGTTAATAATAATAAAAGAATATAATAAGCTGCTAGCTTACCTCAGGCGAGTCAAATGGATATTTATTATTAAATTTGAATAGCAGTTGAAAGTGTTCGCCTTCGTATAAGGTTCCTTCAAAACCTTCAATATTGATTTTCCATCTATAATTGCAAAACAAAACAAAAATAAATTAGAAACCATATAAAAATTGAGTAAGCTGATGTGTGTGTTAGATGATAGTCTCGTTTCTATGTACAATAGTTATTTAACTTACTCGGCTAAATTTTGACTAATGCTTTCGGCGTCGACAGTAACTCCTGGTGGTGGTTCCTTAATCAAGGACATCAGTTCTTTATGTAGTCTGCGCTAAAAATAGAAAATAAAGATTTACATAAATGTGAGTATAAAATGAATTTGTTTGTATTTTAAAGATATTTTGAATTGTATAATATAAAGTAAAATGCAATTTAATGCAACTCATAAAAGTTCAAAGTTTGTCATTCAGATAAAGTATATTTTGTTGATACATAAATTTGAACGGGGGTGCATTTATTACCTAACAAAGTTCAGGTTTTTTAATAATGAATTTTTTAAATTTCCCAAGCAAAGATGGAGAAATTTAAAAATACGGGGTGGTGGCGAAAAAAATTCCAACTTTGCCAAAATAAGCGCCACCCTAACATACATATATATTTTTATTGAACTTAGACTTATAAATCATCAATAAGTAATGGAAGATAAGGTTTTCTTCACTATCGTAAATATATTTTTTGATATAAAATAATATTAATTCATATAAACAAATAATCGTAATCTTATTGTTTTCCGTATAAAGATAAATGAAATTGAAAAAAAAACAACTCATCAGTACAAAAACCAGGCAATTTATTACACTTTTTGCAACAAATGTGATAAGACAAAGTTCAAGTATTGCCAAGGGCATATAATTGAAAGAAATGAAATTTGAAATGCACGTACGCACTATTTTGTAACAGACAGATATGATTTAGTTTCAAAGTTTCTTTAAATAAATTCGTAACAAAAAGGCATGGATTTTTTATAAGGTGATTTTTGATAAAATTTGTAAGTAAATGGTAAACAAGCGTAAAATCTAGAAGCCATCATTTATCTGTTGCATAGACTCGATGGCAACGGACCCAATCGGCAGAGATACAAATTATTTTCCCTAGGTTGTAGATAAAGCAAATCTATCGGATAAAATTTTATGATTGGATTTTGTAAATGGGGGTCGTATATAAAAAGAACAAAATGGCCGAGCTTTTGGAAGCTCTTTGTCATATATCTCGACTTATTGAGTATGACTCATTTTTAAAGAAAATTGTTAAGATTTCAATGTAGGTTATAATTATATAGTTTAATAAGATTTAATTGAAAACATCTTAAATTCATCTAATGGTATTCTTATTTAAAGTTGGTACTACCTACTTCTTTTTGCAATTAGCAAAACTTTTAATACCGATGTGTTTCCGTGGTCATGTTATTTTTTGTGTTGTTTTGTTAGAGACCACATACAAATTGTGTGTACAAATTGCTTGTTTACATTGGATTTTTAAGGTATGGTGCATCCTATTGCACATAAAGTCAAACGATGCGTTCAGTTTTATTTTGTGAGTGAGAGATATATTAATGGATTTTAATTTTGTCTTGATGCTGTGAAGACGGTGAAAATTAAAACTACCAGTAATCAAAATCCAATGTGGATAGGAACTTTTTCCTCTGTATACAGCGTATCATACTATAATGTGGATTTTGATTTATTTTGACTACAATTTTTGTAACAACTATTTATATTTATAAGAAAAATAGAGAAAATAACAAATGAAATTCTTTATTGAAATTTGTTTTGTTATTGTTGTGCGAATAAAATGTTTGCTGAGTTGCTTAAACTCTCTCAAAAAACACGGCTATTATTTGTCGATAAAAACAGCAACGAAATGCTAATTTTTTCTTGTTGTCTTGTTTTTTTCACCAAAAAAGCTTGATATGATCTTTTGATTTAATGACACTGTGTTTGTAAAAAATAATGTTGGATGTCTGAAGTAGTCTTATCTAAATAATTTTAGCATTTAATATTGGATTTTTTGATTTTCCATTGCTTAAAAAAATCCATTCATTTTTGATTTGGATATGTCAAAAGGATTTATTTTTTGATTAAAAATCAATTTTGCATATTTAAATTTTGGGCAGATTTAACACTCTTTGCACTAACACCAATACAATTATTTGAGCTTTTAGTTTTCAAATGCGTATTTTCATTATTTTAATTTATTCTATTATGAAAATTATATTCAAAATGTAAAGGAAACAAGTTCTAATATTAAATGGAAGCAATTCGATATGAATTGGTGAATTGGTTCTGAAAGTGCATCAAGTGATGAAGACTTTTTTGTTAGTAAGTTATGAGACAAATATAAAATTACACGAATACATTGACCAAACGAAATCAATTTGAAATATTGTCCCGTTGCGACAGACAAATTTTTAGATTCTAGATAACCCTTGCAGAAAAAGAGCTTCGGTCTTAAAGCTCATTTATACAAAGTCGCTTTAGAAGATAATTTATACCTGATGGTACTTTTACAAACTAAGTTGGCTTGCAGGAAGTATGCAATCATTTTAAGCATTATTATTAGGTGTGTAACATACTATTGAATCAATTTTGGAAAGAATTGGACTGATAAGACTGCATAATAAAAATATTTGGTAATAATAAAACGTAATTTTATCTTTATAGAGCTTCGGGGTCATTAGGTATTTATTTTCTAAATTACAATTTACAAGATTAGATTACTATTTATTATTAGATATTTGTTTTGTTTTAAATTTGTTTTCTAAACATCATTTCTCACAGAAAGATAATCAATTGAAGGGCATAATGCATATGATAAGCCACATAATCATTTTTGTTAACCTAAATTCTATAAATACTATTTTGTTTAAATTCAAAGTACACTTTAGGTTTATGTTTGTAAATATTTAAAACAGGCGACGTTTCAAACATGGTAACGTAACACCCGCGGGGGTAAATTCCTTTTTTTTTTGGGGAACTAACACCCGCAGGGTATAGTTCCGTGGGCGTTAATCCATTTCACCACCTATAACTGGTGGGAAAAAAGCTCTGTTACCACTGCAAGTTTTCTTATTAACACATTTGGTCCTATTTCCAAATTAAATTTGGCCTTTTTCGGTTTGGAAATGGAAATTAAACAAATTTGGCCTTATTTCCATTTTCAAAGCGAAATAAGGCCAAATTTGAGATTTGGTTTTATTTTGTTTGGCCTTATTTCACATCAAAACCAAACAAATGTTAATTTAATCAACTGCAATTGTCATAGTCATAGTCATTAAAATACGAATAGAATACTTAAAAGTGTTTCTTATCATGTTAGGAGTTATGACAATAAGTTCCTTAATAAAAAAATTAATGGAGGACAATGTTTTATAATGACTCATTTAATATTGCTGAGAACTTTTTAGGGTAAAATAATTATAAGTAAAATATCTAAGCAAAAGTTTCCAATTAACCTACACATGATTGATAATGGGCTTTTAAATATAAATTTTAATATATGTATGTATATATTTTTTTTACATTCATAGATTCATAGATAAAACATTGCTATGTATATACTTACTTCCAATTGCAAACATGTAAGGTTTAATTTCTTTCCATTTGTTGGAACTCGTTCTGTTGGTGAAGTTGTTATTATTTCGGATTTTAAAGTATCCTTCTTTTTAAATAGTTTCATCATTTTGATATATTTTTTTTTTTTTAATTAAGTTCTTCTTCACGTTGTTTTTGTTTTCTTTTTATAAAATCACAATTTTAGTTTTTAAATTATTTGTATCACTTGTAGTGTTTATATTTAAACAGAATTTATAGAGCCATTTTTTATGATACGTCTATTCGGTTGAGTAAACCAAAAACGATAGGTAGACTAGAAATTAATTACAAACGAAATAAGTTGAATTCAAAATGTAATTAAAGCGTTGTTGGTTGGGAAAAAATATTTATCAGGTTGATATTTTCAATATACTTGAAGTGTGTGCAAATCTACTGATAACTGATACCTACATTAAAAAATAAATACAAAAACAAAAATTTCTGATAAGATTAGCTAAGCTGATAAGGATGTTTTTTTTTTTAATTTTATTTTCGAGTCGTGTAAAGGGTGAACAGAAATGCACGCTTTCATTGGATTTTACTTAATTGAAATAGGAATTTTATGAGGAACGTTTTTTTTCTGATTTCATTCTCTTTTTTTTGAAGGCAGCGCTAAGTCTAGTTCTATATTGAAATAATTTATTATTAAATGTGGCTATTTTTCTTATCTGGAAAAATGAAAACATCTTGTTGTGAAAACTATTTCAGCAACATGTGGACAAATTTCATAGAATACAGCAATCGAACAGAAAATCAAGCATAGATAAAAGGGAAATAGCCATAATAGACTTACTAACAGAAAAATTGTGGGGGAGGCGACGCAAATAGTGCAAAACAATATAGGCATGGATGTGGGTTTTTTCCGCTCTAAGGAAAGCTCTGAGCAGAGGCTGATCTAATCAGAGCTATTAGATTTAGTTTTGAAACACACTTGCGCCCTAAATTGTCATTTTATTTTTTTTTTTACAAAAAAACAGACATGACTGTTTTTTTGTATGTCAATTTGGCTCCTATAAAAAAAAACTGAAATATTTTTATTTGTTACTAAATAAACAAAAAAAACTAAAACACAAACAATATTTTTTTACGAATATAACTGGCGCCTTACATGAACTAGACGGGCAACTGTCCTGGGAATCCATTTTTAATTTTGTGTTTTTTTTCGTCTGTCAAATCACTAAAAAAAGTGAAGTTGGTTTTGCTTAGCGTTTCGCTCGATTTGATCGGTCATTTTATTCTGAGCTAATCGACAAGCTCTGAGCTAGCTCAAATGGAAAAAAGAAACACACTTTTTGTGCTCTTATATTTCTGAGCTAAAAAAAAAACATAGAATTTTTATTTGACAGTTCCGTGATCTGCTCTGAATTAAAAAAGAAAAACGCCAAAGTTTACATACAAAAGAGCCAAAATAAAAAAAACGTACTTTCGAATGTAATTGAATTACCTAATATTTGTATAGTTAGCTTTTTGTATCAAAACCTTTAATATCTCTTGGTTTTCTTTAAAGTTAAAAATCTAGCAGCGACTATTAGCTTTTTAACCTACTTATATATTAAACTTACATTTTGTAAGCTAAACACAATTAAATGTCAGCGCGGGTTAAGAATAATTATCGTAATATAAAAAAAAAACTTCTATAACGAATACAATTAAGACTACACTGTTAGTCTGTATAATTAGATTCTGGTATGCTCAATTTTTTATAAGTTTTCTATAACAAACAAAATAAATAAATATCATATAATCATGAACATTATTAATGATTATTAAAGTGACAAATCATATTGATCGTTTAAATGCGGCTTTGAAGTCAAAGAAAAAGGGAAAGAAATAATTATTTATCGCTTTGGCAATACGGTGTGCGGTACATTACATGCATCGATTATATTTTTAAATTAACATTCAAATATAACACGAGAATCAATTAATTGTCATCGTTCATGCAATCGAATAAATGATTTCTTATTTTTTTTATTTTGAATTGGCATGTTGTTGATTGGTGTTCTAATAAGAATTTTATTCAATTTTTATTATAATTTGTTATGAAATTTGTTCAGAATTATTGCAAAACAACACACGACGATGTTACCTCATTCAAGTAAAGTACAGTAGCGGCAATATAAAGTATTAGGTACATATACCGTGTATTTGCTACAAGAACATCATAATTCGTTATTTCGAGATAAATGCAATAAAAAATTCGTTTTTGCGAAAACACGAATGCTGTATTATGATTTACAAAAATAAAGAACCAATATTTTAACCCCTCTGGTGTTTGAAATTCATTTTTGATCTTTGATCTTTCAAAATAGATTTAAACATTTTTTTAGTTTTTATAAGGCAAACTAAATCGATTTAGTCGATTTACCCATTTCTGCAAAAATACCAATACAATTTAAAGCTGACAGTTTTAATTTCAAATGAAAACAGTTGGAAATGGTAAATTCATCAAGGTCATTGTTCTGTTTTGAAAATACATCAACTGATAAAGAGTTTTTTTTTTGAAGTTATGACACGGACATAAAATTACGCAAAGAGAAAAATCAATTTTCAGCTTTTTCATGCCCCTATCCTTAACAGTAGAAATTTCGCCAATATTTAATGAATTTTTTACATATAAAGCATTCTGCCATGATACAAATTTTGTTCTGAAACTACTGCAACAAATGCTAAGGAACAAAAATTAATTCGACTTCTTTAATTTAAGAACAAATGCCCTGACTAAAAAAATCGACGAGGAAAAGGAAATTTTAGACGATTTCTCTGTGCAGTTCGAGAAAAGTTACTCAGAGAGAAACGCAATATTCAATAAATACTGACGCTAAATGTCCACCAAAAAGATTGAGATTGCAGTAAAGTCGTAAACGAACATTGAATACAAATTGTTGGCTGTGGATAATGTTGCTTTTGCCATTTTCAAGGCAGTCGACATTTTGTCTCAAGTCGAAATTTCATAAGGCATGTTTAGGAAAAAAAGATCTTAGAAGGCTTAGCAATCTCAGTTTCCGGAACAGGATTCCTCAGCAAAAAGTTTTTATCAGAGGAAAACAAAATTAGATTCGCTTGCTCACATTATGACGGAGCGAAATTTGCGATATATTTATTAGGTCCGATCCTTTACTTCGTGCACAGAAACCAACAATCTGTCATATTTTGGAGAGCAAGGATAAAATATTCTCAAAAATATGAATACTGTGTAAAATTACAGGAACACAAATTCACACAAATTTCGTATTACCTAAGGTGCCAGACAAGTACGGCACGATGTTTGGCTTTCATTCTTTACCCTCACAATGAAATTTAGCTAAACTGTGATTTTCAGTTCAAAGAATTTTTTTCAAAATGAAAGGACAATGGGCACTTTTGTATGGACTGTGTCCTATGGATGTAACACATTGTGACCTCTATCATTTTAAAGGTCTCGATGAGTGCTATAATTTTTTGTATGGGTAAAAGTTTGTATCTCGTGCAGGGAAAATGTTATGGTCGTTTATGTAATCGTAAATGCATGTTTTATTTTATCGTATAACTTCGGAACGACGCACGTGACCAATTGAAGTCATATTCACACAATATTTTTAATGTTGTTAGATAAAAGTTTCTAATTATGAACGGATCCGGTAGGTGGCGCTGTTGTCAAGTTGTTGACAAAAATTCTCTATTTATTAAGCAAAATCGCTCATATTCAAATGTTATATTGGTTTATTGCAAGAAAATATGTGGCGCAGTAGGGAAGTTATTAGCAAATTCTTTATTTATAACAATTGAATTGTCTAGGCAAGAACAAAACACTTATGGCACAAAAAATGGTCGATATTTTGTGATTTTTTTTCTGGCAATAAACCAATATAACCTTTGAATATGAGCTATTTTGCTTAATAAATAGAGAATTTTTGTCAATAACTTGACAACAGCGCCAACTACCGGATCCGTTCATAATAAGAAACTATTATCTAACAACACTTAACATATTGTGTAAATATGACTTCAATTGGTCACGTCGTTCCGAAGTTACGCGATAAATAAAAGATGCATTAACGATTACATTACCGTCCATAACACCTTCCCTGCACGCGATACAAACTTTTGCCCTACAATAAAAGATAGTACTCACCGGGACCTTTAAAATGATATAGGTCACAATGTGTTACATCGATAGGCCAAAATGCCCATTGTCCTTAAGCTGAACTGTGATTTTCAGTCCAAAGAATTTTTTTTTGGAAAGAATATCACAGGTAGGGTTTATTTATTACTCTCTCGTGAGCGTTCTCTTATGTCAAAAATTGCGAAGTTTTTGAGTACGGAAACGACCACGGGTATTTATTTTCTAGGTGCACGAATTTAAACAAATTCCCCTAGAATAATAAAATTCACAGTATCTTTTTGCTGTGATTTTTATAAGAGTCGGTAAACATCGACCAAAATTTGTGTCTTAGTAGGGTATAACAGACTGACTGAAGAGCCCACTGTTATACCTTGGGCGAAACACAATAATTTCTGGAGTTGAGGTCACTTGTACTTTTTAATTGAATTTTATTCATTCACTCCACTTAAAACAGAAGTAATTTCAATATTTTAATATTTAAATTTCTGCATCTTCTTATTATAAAAAACCTGACCACGGGTATTTATTTTCTAGGTGCACGAATTTAAACAAATTCCCCTAGAATAATAAAATTCACAGTATCTTTTTGCTGTGATTTTTATAAGAGTCGGTAAACATCGACCAAAATGTGTGTCTTAGTAGGGTATAACAGACTGACTGAAGAGCCCACTGTTATACCTTGGGCGAAACACAATTATTTCTGGAGTTGAGGTCACTTGTACTTTTTAATTGAATTTTATTCATTCACTCCACTTAAAACAGAAGTAATTTCAATATTTTAATATTTAAATTTCTTCATCTTCTTAGTACGGAAACGACTTTAGAATGAAAATCACACAAATACACAGAAAATCAAATTTTAAGTCAAAGGAACGGACATAATATCTGCTTGAACACACCTATAAGTCGACCAAAAAATTGACGTCATTTAAATTTCAAAAAAAGTCGATAAAATTCGACATTTTGACTAGTCGACATTTTTTTGCCGATCATTCGTTCGTAGACCGTCTTTTTCAGCTCATATTGATTTATTGTTCATTCTCATCGATAAAATAAATCAAAAAACTAATGTCACAAGCTGACACTGAAATTATTTCTAAATTATTGCGTTTGCCTCCTCTCAACTTAAGTCTAGATGAGTGCTGAAATTGCAAAAAGGAACAATTTTTGCTTAAAAATAATTTTTTTTTCGACTATAGCTTTAATTTTTAAACAAAAGTTCGCATTAATATACGAGTACGGAATATTATTCTTTGTTTGGGTGCGGTATAATATTTAATAAATTATCTAAGAGTGAAATCAATACTTATAAATTATAATTCAATTTTTCTTTATTTATTCACGACATGCAATCCATCATTTAATCAATAATTATATCAGTATAATAGATAGCTGGGTGTGGTGTTATAACAATATTTATCTCTAGACTTGGGTTAACAAAGCCATTTCCAATTTTGCCGTGAGAAAATGATTTGAGTTATATGTAAAGTTTATGTTTACTTATTTAAACTAAATTATATCACTGGGCCTTAAAAGCTTCAGTTATTTGCGAATTTACAAGAAAAAAAATTTAATCTCAACACACACCTTTTCCTAAAAATTCTATATAACTATCTGCGATGCAATATTGTATTATTCAACAAGACTTGACATATAACTACCAAAGTAAGTACCTATGTGTTAATGTATTTTCAAGTGAATCTAACTGCACCCGGCTCGGTAAACAATATTAGCATAATGCAAAAAAAAAACTAGTTTCACTTGTTGACATAATGACAGATAAATTAACTTCTGATGATTTAAATTAAAAAAAAAACAATGTTTGTAGACATTAAGTTTATAAATAACTAAAACTAGTTCACAATACTTGCCTTAAGAAACAACCCTACGAAACAAAAATAAAAGGAATCAAAATTATATCTTAAAAAAAAAAATTTGAAAGAAGAAAGATACACCAATTTTAATATAAACTTCAAAAGTTTATTATTAGGAACGTTTGTTTGTTTTGGTAAAAGAGGAAAGTTTTTGGTTTAAGAAACTCAAATATCTTATCGATACAAACAGAGAAAGTTAGAATTTATGAGCTTTTATTAATCGTTGTTTACTTTAATTTTTTTATAGACTTTGGATAAATAGGAATGTATGTATTTCAAACTCGAAATTAAATGTTTATTCATTGATTTTTGTTATTGTTGTTCATTTAGAAATTTTTCAAGTAAACAAAATTAACTTAATTAATAGATGTCCTTAACAATTTTGTTTTGGAACCATAACAAATCAATAGTTGATTGTAAATGCAGATATGAAATCTACGCATTAATGTACGCTTTTTTTATGTGTTGAAATGCTTAAAAAGTTTACTTTCGTTCAGTCGTAGAGTTTAAATAAGATAAGAATTGATTCTAGAGAAAGGTTAAAGAATTTAAATTAGCTTTAGATGTGAATATGTATATTTGAGTATAGAGAACATTCCACATAAAACCTAGTACGCTGCTGAGTTGAAACGAAAAATCCCATACAAAAATGACATGACGAAATCATTAACGAAAAATTTCGTTGTGCTTTTCGTTTTGTGGTACGCTGTTCGATCAGCGAAATTGATGATTATACCAGATTGTTTTGAGAAGTCTCCACTCTCTTTTCGCACAGAATTAATTGCCCGGACCATTAATTGTGTGCTGAAAAATGACATTCGTGTTTGTTTGTGTTTTTATTGGTTGTTACTTTCATTACAGCATGGCTGTTGTTTGATTTATTCGTTAAATTTTGTTTTATTTATTTGCAATTTGTGAAACTCTCCATGAATATTTTTCCGCTGTATTTTCGTAAGCATTTCGTTGTCTTTTTGGAGACCGCAGGAACATTTCGTTTCGCATCAGCAGCGTACCAGACATGATACGGTATGCTGTTCGACGATTGAAATGGAAGATATAGCAGATTGTTTTGAGAAGTCTCCACTCTCATTTCGCACAGAATTAATTGCCCGGACAATTAATTGTGTGCGGAAAAATGACATTTAGGTTTGTTCGTGTTTTTTGTTTATTGCTTCTTCCATAACAGCATGACCTTGTTTGATTTTTTTTTTTTTTGTTAAATTATTTGCTTTTTGTGAAGCTTGTCCGCCGGAACATTTCATTTCGCATCAGCAGCGTCCTAGGCATTAAATGAAAATACAGTGGAGATTTCTTAAAAATAAACTGCAATACAAGTGGAGACTTTTCCAATTAAGCTGAAAAAAGTAGAGACTTCTCCAAATTAACGGCTACAATATCAGTTTCGCTAGTAGAACAGCAGCGAATTACAGTTCAAAATGTTTAGTTTATGATTTCCTGTTTTCATTTTTGTATGGGATATTGTATAAAAAAAACCCATACACTTCGAAATCTTAAATAATAGAATTCATTATGCTATTCGTTAGGCAGTATCTATGCCGTTAGATGAGTGAAATTAGTAGTTGTAACATATTATTTGGAGAAGTCTCCACTTTTTTTAGCACAAGAATAATTGCCTAGATAATTAATTGTGAACATAAAAATGTAATTTGACTTTTATTCTTGTTTTATTTTATGTTTTATTGTTACAGCAATGATTCTTGTGATTTGTGTATGTTTAATTTTTGGAATTGATGAAGCTTTCCATGAACATTTTGTCCAGCTGTTTTCTTAAGCACTTAGTTGTCTTGTTGAACAAAAGGATTGAAGGTTGTAAGCTGCCGATGCAAAACGAAATGTTCCTGTGGTTTCGACAAGACAACGAAATAATTTAGAAAACACAGCACAAAATATTCATGTAGTTTCACAAATTACAAATAAATAAAACAAAATTCAACCCATAAAATCATAGAAAGCCATATTGTAAAGAAAGTAAAAGCAAATACAAATTCGAACAAACCAAAATTTCACTCTCCCGCACACAAATAATGGTCCGGGTGATTTATTCTGTGCGAAAAGCAAGTGGAGACTTTTCCAAAATAAACTGATATAATCATCAATGCTGCGAAAAAAATGCAGAGCGATTTGTTTTGACTTTTTTGTAGGGACTTAAGTCTAGTACGCCGCTAATGTAACATGAAATTTTCCTGTGATCTCCATCAAGACAACGAAATGCTTACGAAAACACAGCGGAAAAATATTCGTGGAGAGTTTCACACATTGCAAATAAATAAAATAAAATCTGGCGAAAAAAATCAAACAACAGCCATGCTCTAATGAAAGAAACAACAAATAAGAACACGAACAAACCCAATTTTCAATTTGTTGACACAATTTATGATCGTACAAGTAATTATTTGCAAAAAGGGAGTGGAGACTTCTCTAAATTAACGGCTACAATATCATTTTCGCTAGTAGAACAGCAGCGAATTACTGTTCAAAATGTTTAGTTTATGATTTCCTGTTTTCATTTTTGTATGGGATATTGTATAAAAAAAACCCATACACTTCGAAATCTTAAATAAAAGAATTCATTATGCTATTCGTTAGGCAGTATCTATGCCGTTAGATGAGTGAAATTAGTAGTTGTAACATATTATTTGGAGAAGTATCCACTTTTTTTTTAGCACAAGAATAATTGCCTAGATAATTAATTGTGAACATAAAAATGTAATTTGACTTTTATTCTTGTTTTATTGTTACAGCATTGATTCTTGTGATTTGTGTATGTTTAATTTTTGGAACTGATGAAGCTTTCCATGAACATTTTGTCCAGCTGTTTTCTTAAGCACTTAGTTGTCTTGTTGAACAAAAGGATTGAAAGTTGTAAGCTGCCGATGCAAAACAAAATGTTCCTGTGGTTTAGACAAGACAACGAAATAATTTAGAAAACACAGCACAAAATATTCATGTAGTTTCACAAATTACAAATAAATAAAACAAAATTCAACCCATAAAATCATAGAAAGCCATATTGTAATGAAAGTAAAAGCAAATACGAATTCGAACAAACCAAAATTTCACTCTCCCGCACACAAATAATGGTCCGGGTGATTTATTCTGTGCGAAAAGCAAGTGGAGACTTTTCCAAAATAAACTGATATAATCATCAATGCTGCGAAAAAAATGCAGAGCGATTTGTTTTGACTTTTTTGTAGGGACTTAAGTCTAGTACGCCGCTAATGTAACATGAAATTTTCCTGTGATCTCCATCAAGACAACGAAATGCTTACGAAAACACAGCGGACAAATATTCATGGAGAGTTTCACACATTGCAAATAAATAAAATAAAATCTGGCGAAAAAAATCAAACAACAGCCATGCTCTAATGAAAGAAACAACAAATAAGAACACGAACAAACCCAATTTTCAATTTGTTGACACAATTTATGATCGTACAAGTAATTATTTGCAAAAAGGGAGTGGAGACTTCTCAAAATAATCTAGTGTAATCATCAATTTCGCTGGTCGAACAGTGTTTCGAAGAATGAAGAGCACAACGAAATTTTTCGTTTATAATTTCGTAGTCATTTTTGTATGGGATTTTTCGTTTCACATCACTACATCAGCAGCGTACTGAGGGAAATTTCACCTAAGCGCAAATTTGATCGTTTGGGTTATAGATTCCTAGTTGCTTGCATTGTACAGTGGTACGGTTGCATTGAGAGGCGGTCTTATAGCTGAGTACAATCTGAGAAAAACCCAATTAACCGACACATTTTTTTTCCCGTCCCAACTTTTAGTAGGCTTTTTAACTATTTAATCCTGACTTATTTTGATAAAACTCGTCTATCATTAAAGATATGACGCTGAACTTCTTAGAAGTAGCAGGAGCACCTTCCTTGAGCTTGCTTTAGACATTACAGGTCCAAAGTCATACAGCAATTTTGTTTTTTATATAATTTTCCAACGTTATAGCAAACGCAGATCTACTTTGACTTCAACAGCGCTTAAGCTTGTGGCATCAATTAAATGTAAAACAAAAGCAGATGTTTAAGAGATCTTTGATCATCAGGTTTCTTCCCTAAAAGTCGCACATTCGACTTATTGGCTGACTTTCTTGTCATTTTTCACTATCCAGTGAGTGCAATAACTCATGGAACGTGCTAGTACTATTAAATTGCCGCTGATTGAAGAAGATAAATAATATAAAATATCTACCAATTGAAGAAAAGAGATACTCTATTATACATAAGTCTGCCGTCTGCGTATGTTCAATGTTCATTTGCATTTTTGTTTGTCGAGTTATATTGAAGAATCCCATTTATAAATATTTATATAAACATTCCAATTAAATTGCTGTATAGGGTTATTTTTAATGGTCTTATCATAAGCACAACAACAACAAAAAAACAGTTGTTGTACAAACTGCTGACGCTCAACTGAGACTGCTTTTTTTCATGGATCTTTGTTTGGCGATTGGAACCTACTATTATTACAGGCACAGGGGCGGCATCGGGATCGGCAGCCATCATGGACGATCGTATCCGCTTTTGTGTTGTATTATTCTCTGTCTTTTTATTTTACGTATATTTTTACTACGCTACCGCTGGCTTTTTTACTTTTTGCGCATTTAACAATTCTGCAGTGTTTAAACAAAACAAAAAAAAAGATGAGCACTATGAAAACATTGCTGGGCTTGTGAACGCAGTTACGAAGTTCAATGATCGGTAGACAAGTGGTACCTATTTATATGTATAGGTAGCTACTTGTTGACAATGAACTAAGTTAACCTTATTGTCATCATCAGCACTTAAGCAGAAAATAATTTAAAGAATTCAAATCAAGATGCAGTTTACTAGACGATCTTGATAGTGGAGATGAGTTTTAATATACAGGGTGTTTCACTGAAGTTGTGACAAAAAGGTTGAGCGTATAGGATCGAGACAAGAAAAGAATCATATGGGAAGGACAATTTTTAATTTTCACAATATTAAAAAAATAAAGAAACCAATTTCTTAATGAAAAACAAGAAAAAGCGAAGCTGATGAAAGTAATTAACCGGTTGCTCAAATGATCAAATATCCGCCCTACTTCTTAGTTTTACGGAAAATTCGGGTCATTTATTTTTTAATATTTTTTTCTCAACCTACTTGCAGCTTTTTGGCACACCTTATGCATATCACACTGCATAACAACTCCAATTTAAGCATTCTGTCATACGTTTTTTTCCTTTTTGGTCCCACTGTGCTATTCGATGTCCCCTATATAACTTTATCGATTACATAAAAAATTCAAAAACACATAATCTTACCTGAATTTTACAACTTAATATAAGGCTCTTTACTAGGTATATTAGTGAAACAAAAACGTAGCTTTTCTTAATAATTTGAACAAGTAGAAATATTATTTTCAATTGTGTCAAATAATCAATTTTAAATAGGTACATACAAAACAAAAAATCTGTTCGCACATGTGTTGACTTAAATTGAACGATTTATTTGTATTTCATATTTTTTCATAAGGTTGTCATCAATTATTTTTACCCAAAAATGATGCCTGTTTGAAAGACAATGACCTTTTAAGATCAATTTTTTTTTCTTAGTCATTTTGTTTATTACAATTTAAAAAAATTACTAATACCTTTTCTTTATGCATTTATGGCAGTTATTATTAAGCGCTCTTAAGTTTATGCGACTAATAACTCAAATATTGTTTTTTTATACGAGTATGCAGTTTATTATTTCGAACGAGCTTTATTATTTAATAATTTGTATGGGACTTTAAAGATATTTGCATAACTAAAGACTAAAGGTTAAACAAAAAATATTTAAGGATTATTTTAAAAACAAACAAATAAAGAATTCTTATAATTTTTTGTTTTCAAAATTTGTTGCCGACGAAGTCTAGAAAATAATTATTATAACTAATACCTTTCTGCAGTTCCCGGCTGGGAAAATTCCAAGTTTCTGTATAGTTTGGGCAAAAGTTTTCAATAGGAAAAATCTAGACGAGGAACACTTGTCAGACACTTGGCAGGCCTTTGTTGGATTCCGATATCAACAATTTAGACAAGGGAAACTTTTCAAACACTCGTGAGGCCTTCCCTAGGAAAAACTTGTTGAAAATGTTTCGGTACCCCATCTGGAATGTCTCTTGTACAGCAAAAACAAACATTTTATAAGCACCATGCAATTTCAGTATCATACGACAATTTTTTCTCTCTCCCTTTGTCTTTTTTTTTTCATATCACACGGTCTTCAGTTACCCTGAGGCTACAGGAGCCAGTACTGGCAAGCCAGTTGGCTACATAGATTGACTGTCAAGTTCGTATACGTGAATATGCTGTGACGTAGGCGGCAGGCAACTTGTTAGCAAGTTGCTTTCATGTATTTGCGGTCACGTTCAGCTTTTACTAGGACGGCCTATCTAGGATTCTGAATACACAATTTTATTAAATTTGCTTTGACATCGGACTTCGATTTTTTCTTAAACAAAAAATGATGTCAAATTCTGCATCAAATCCTGCGTGGTCAACGCATAATACTGCCAAGCGTTGACGTATGCATTGACAGACTTTTCTGTCGCGTCAAATTAACATGGATTGATTTTCATCTAATTCAAAAATTTCAATTTTTTTTAAATAATTTAAAAAAAAAATTGATTTTTTAGAGGCTTTTTAATCCATCATCATCGAAGCCATCTTTTAATGGAATTTGACAAGTCATGCGTTGACAGATAGATAAGAAACTAAATTACGTCGTACGAGGAATATTTCGTTCCAAAATGCCACCCATAGGTGCTAAAAGGTTCCTTTCCCCTCCCAAAAAAATTAATCTCAAAAAATTCAGATATCTTTAAGTTTTTCAATGTATCATCTCCGTAGCAATCTTTCAATATAATTTGACAGTCTATGGCTTGACAAATCGGTAACAGAATATTCCAAATGTCACCTGAAATCTCCAAAACTCTCATTTTTCCCAAGCACAAAATATACTCTCAAAAAATTATGATTTTTAAGAGATTTTGTATAATTCATAATAATCATAGCCATCCTTCAATCATATTTGACAGTTGTCTATTTTGGAAATGTTAAAATTTCTTGGTCCCTCCTCTCATTAAAAGTTGTGGTAAAAATAATATTTAATTTTGCGTTAAATTTCCAACGAAAAGCTATCCATATAGCTTTATAAACAAGTCTGAACTGGGCCACTGTCTTCTCTACTGGCTTCCCAACTGGCTTCGAAAATGGCAAGCCAGTTGACGAGCAAATTGCTCAGGTTTGTATGTGTTAGTAAGAAGTCGTGTAGCCTCAGGGTTAGTCAGATCAGAACAGGACAGAACAGCACAGATTCATTAGAAACTTCAGACCAGTTAGAACATAAATCCTGTTCTAAGTTGTTCTACCTAAAAAGCAAGTATGTACATAAAAACCTGTTCTATTCCGTATTATCTGGGTGGGTTGGGTATGCGCATTGGATTGGCAAGCAGAAGATCACGGGACCAAGTCCCACATGAGCAAACTTATATGTTTACCTGCAAAGAAAAAGGGTTCATAATCACCAAGGCCCCTGTTCTAGCCTTGCTAGCCCCTTGCCAGAATCTATGAAAAACTTTCTAGTAAAAATAAATTGGGTATGGCACAACGGGTCGTGAAGAACCAGGGTCTAGTGACTAACAACTCGCAAACATTCCTGTGTGCGCGTGTCGACAGGAATGGAAAGGACCTACAATTTTATGCCGAATCCGAACGGCTAGACGAGAAGCACTTATTCATGACACATGATACTCTTGGAGGATTTGTCAATTCCTAGCAAGAGCCAGTAGCCCTGAAAAAAACATTTAAGCTTTTAGGTGGACGAGGCTGAGTGAACGCAGACCTCCAGCGTGACAGTCCAACGCACTAGACATTACGCTACGGGCTAGACTTTCTAGTGCCTTGTCAAAAACTAGATTGTTTTTCTGCGCGGGGCACAAATAAAGAATTCTATTATTTTTTTAATTTGTCACCGACGAAGACTAGAAAATGCATAATAACTAATACCTTTCGCCAGTTTTTGTTTTGTTTTCATTATTCACAGCACGAAGAAATGTTAGTTATTTCGGAAAATCGATCATACCATACCTAAAGATTCCATAACATTTAATGCTCAATGTTAAAAAAACTCAATAAAACCCAAACACAAACCTCGATTTATATTTCATTGTCAGAAAAAAGAATTACCATGTTGACATTTAATTCAAATGTGTTGTCGTATCTGTCTTTGTTAATTCCTTAACAGCTGATATTATTTCTTCTGACAAAAACGGAACTAATTCGCGTTCTAGCATTGTATACGAGTAGTACGTCATTTTTGTTTTTCATCAAAATAGGATTTGAGTGATACGTTAACAGTATCAAGGTATATAATATTGTTGACACAATTTTATTTCTCATGATTTCTTTTTCATGGTCATTTCACAAATCTTCAGGATTCATTTAAAAAAAAAAATAAAAAATCATATTATAATCTGGACAACAAAAAAAAACGACCACATTTTATACTTGATAGTGTTTCAAACGCGTCAGAAATTAATAAATATTAATGCGAAATTCAGGGCTTGACAACACCCAAGTCAAGTACAAGGGTGTCGATTTAGGGGTGATTCGTTGCTCTGTTTTTCTTTTTTAATATTTTTTTCGATTAAATCAACTTGTTAGCACATGCAAAATAATCACGTGCGACAAATCGTCAGTTTAGTGAGATAAGAATGCAATTTAATAATATTGTGTTAGCGCTGCAATCTGTGATAAGAAAACAAAAAAAAAAAATGTTGTAAGTTACCTTATTTTGTGATCATATATAAATTCCCATTTAACGTATACATATGTTATGCAAATTCATAGCATTCGAAATTCACGTGTAAAATGCATGCAATTGTTTTTTTTTTCATAAACAAAATTTAACCTACTCGAATTTGATATTTCTTGTTTACTATTTCGATTTTGATGTTTTTCTTTTGATGTTTTTTTTTCTTGTGTGCAAACGAAATTGAAAATGTTTATGCATTAGAGCTGAGTCAGAAAAAAAATATTAAAAAATAAAAAATCAATCATAAACACGATAGTTCCTACTTTAATTACGAAACGAACTTTGTCTGCTCACAGCTAAATTATAGCTTTTTTTTTACAAACACAGGAAGTTTGGATTAATCATCGATGATATGAATATTTAGATTTTTTTTCTTTCTACATATTTCTGGAAAACCCCATTGCATGCAGAATTTATAACTAAATTTTATGTTAATCGTTGGAAAAAAACTTATTTTATTTTCTAAAACAAAAAAGAAAAACATCTGTCATCGCTATGAAGCTGAATGAGCTTTGTTCTGAATATAGTATGTATTCTATTTATTATTCAATATTTACGCCCCCCATGAAGAGAAGGAGATGACTCAACCAAAGAAGCATTCTACGATCTTCTGGAGACAACGTATGATATGTGACCGAAGTACGACATGAAGATCATTTTTGGTGACTTCACCTCAAGATTCGGAAAGTAGGGCATCTTTGGTTCGATATAGTCGGAGAAGATACAGGAGACACAAGATGGCAGACTTTGCGGCAGGGCGAAATGTCATCATCTCAAGCACCTATTTCCAATACCTTAATATACACAAGGGGTCTTGGGGGTCGCGTGATCAACGAACCGCCAACCAAATCGACCACGTTGCGATAGACGCGAGACATGCTTCCAGTATCTTGGACGTCCGAACGTTCCGAGGGGCCAACATTGACTCGGATCACTACCTGGTGGTAGCTAGACTACGTATGCGGATATTAATGACGCCACAGCGCAGAGCAGATGCTGTGAAAAGGTACGATGACGAGAAGCTTAAATTCCAAGAGACCGCCAGAACTTTTGCAGACCACCTTAATCTCTCAGGAAGTCCGCCACCAGCATCAAGTACATAGGACCAGTGGACACACTGTCAACAATCCATGAGAAGTGCCGCCTCTGATGTGCTGGGTTTCACTAGGCGACCACAACGAAACCCCTGGTTCGATGAAGAGTGCCGGCTGGCATAATGCAGCTAAGGACGAGGTTTACCAGGTAATGCTGCAGACTCGAACAAGAGCTGCTGAAAGAGTAGCCCGGGAGCTCTAAGGGCTGAAACGAAAAGAGGAACGCCGACTTCTCAGGGCTTAAAAGAGAGAGCACGAGAAGCAGGTGGTCGAGTCTATTGAAGGTTGTAGCAGTAGAAGAGATATTCGAACATTTTATCAGAGGTTGAAACGCTCCACCCAAGGTTACAAAGCTATAAGTCTGCTGGTGCGGA
Organism: Melangyna quadrimaculata; assembly: GCA_949320155.1. Classification (NCBI taxonomy): domain Eukaryota; kingdom Metazoa; phylum Arthropoda; class Insecta; order Diptera; family Syrphidae; genus Melangyna; species Melangyna quadrimaculata. The sequence continues at coordinate 22,908,358 of OX439485.1, forward strand.
TGTCTTACCAGCCGAACTATTTAAATCAGCGGGAGATGAATTGGTTAGGAGCATACACCAGCTCATCTGCAAAATTTGGTCGGATGAAAGTATGCCCGATGAATGAAACCTCGGTATAGTGTTCCCCATCCATAAAAAGGGAGACGCTCTGAAATGCACCAACTACAGGGGAATTAGTCTCCTAAACGTCGCTTATAAAATCTTGTCGGCGATCCTGTGTGACCGCTTAAAACCTTTTGTCATCGATCTGATTGGCTCCTATCGGTGTGGTTTTAGGCCAAGCAAGTCAACCGTCAATCAAATGTTCACACTCCGACAGATTTAAGAAAAAAAAACTGGGAGTTCCAGATCGATACACACTACCATTTATCGATTTTAAAGTCGCGTATGATAGCGTGAAAAGGGACGAATTATACAGAGCCATGTTATATCTCGGCATCCCTGCCAAACTCGTCCGCCTGGGCAGGATAACGATGGAGAAATCTCGGTGCTCCGTCAAAATCGGTAAGAACACCACCGATTTCTTTGATGTTGAGAAAGGATTGGGGCAAGGCGACGCGTTATCATGCAACCTATTCAACATCATTCTTGAAGCATTTGTACGCAACACCCATGTCAACACCAGCAGTACAATTTATCAAGAATCCGTTCAATTGATTGCTTATGCAGATGACATAGACATTGTCGGCAGAACGAAGCGAGCTGTGGCAGGCGCATTTGCGAGCATTGAATCGGAGGTGGCTAAAATGGGACTGGCGCCTGGCGGTTAATGCAGGACACGACGAATTATATGCTGTCATCGAGAGAGGAATCTCAACATCGTCGACGATCACAATGGACAGATATAACTTCGATATTGTCAAGGACTTTGTCTACCTGGGCTTAACTACTACCTCGCAAAATGACATCAGTGCAGAGATCAAGCGAAGAATTACTCTTGCCAACCGCTGTTTCTTCGGTCTAAGAAGGCATTTAAGTATTAAGGCCCTCTCTCAGAGAACCAAGGAGACTTTATGCAAGACCCTAATCATCCTGGTCCTGGCTCTATGGGGCAAAAGATTGGACACTGAAAATTGGATCAAAATCTGCTAGGGTGCTTTGAGAGGAATATTCTTTGTGTGATTTTCGGTCCGGTGTGTATCGAAGGAGTGTGGAGGAGAAGATTCAACGACGACCTATACGGGCGACGTTGATCTGGTCAAAAAGCTGAAACTACAGCGGCTGAGATGGCTGGGGCACGTGGAGCGTATGGACAGCAACGCACCTGCCCAACGAGTCTTCGAATCCAACCCCGATGGGGTACGCAGCAGAGGAAGAACCCATAACAGGTGGCGCACACAAGAGAAGGACAACATCAATCAACTCAGTGTGCGCAACTGGAAGCGGCTAGCTAGGGTGGCTGGAGGGGCTTATTAGTTGAGGCCGAAGCCCATCCTGGACTGTGAGCGCCATCTAAAGTAAAGTAAGTATTATTCAATATCTTTACTTGCGATAGGAACTCCTACAAGTTATGCATTCGTAAGAATAAAAGGGCTCGTGATTTCAATCAATCTTGACTTCTATACGAAAGAGCTAAACCTACCTATAATAATTGTAGTAGGACTATAACTTTGGTCTCAAAAAGATTAATAAGACCAAATACAAAAACACCAAATTCTGTCCGAGAAATTTCTTAGAGCAGAAAATTACAGCGCTGCCTTACTTGTCTGGCACACTAGGTAAAACGGATTTCGTGTGAATTTGTGTTGCAATACTTTTGAACAGTTTTTATATTTTGGAGAACATTTCATCCTTGTTCTTCAAAATTAGACAGATTGTGAGGTTCTATGCACAAAGTAAAGGATCGGACCTTATATACGAGTCAAACATATACTCAATTTTGTAATTTGTTCAATAAAATTAAAAACTAAGTTATCCATTATTTTGAAAAGGTTCTTTTACCACCATGCATTTATTTGTCTTATTTATTGGTAGTATACTCTGAGGAATTCCAGACCCTTCAATCTCCTTATTGTTTCTAAGATGCTGGGATCTTTGTACGACTGTATATGGATCTAACGGGCTAAGAAGGTATTGAACTTTCCAAAATAGACTTCTATTTTGTAGACTTTCAGGTCTTTTAAACTGCCCAAAATTTCCAGTGCAGCAAACAGGCCTTGTGAGATTTAATACGACCCCGTCAAGGCTTTAAGCAGCATCGGTACCTTTGCAGATAGTAAAAGGTCAAAATCTACAAAAAGAAAAACTATTACTGCGAGTCCCAGGCCGTTCTAGCAGCGCCAAATTCCCAGTAAGATATTAAACAGACCCGATACCTATGGTTTTAGGCACCTTTGGTACATCTGATCATTTGGACGGTCTGTAACTCTACAACATGAATGAGAGAAGAATGTTAAAACTAGGTCATAAAAGGAGCGACAGAAACCACTCCTTCTTCAAAATTATGATAATAAAACAAAAAAATCTGTGAAACATTCTTGCATTTACAAAATATACCCCACCCTAGTAGACAGACTGTTAGGACTTCAAAAACCTGAAAATTATTTATTTTTGTCACATCACTTAAACTTAAATTCAAACAACAAGCAAACTTAAATTCAAACAACAACAGATTTTTTGATATTTACATATGTAAATAACAGTTAAATAAAAACAACTAAATACAAATAATAATTTGTTCATCAGGTTATATTAATGCCTTGCACAACTGCTAGTTTGTATTTTTGACAAATTAAGAGATGTACAAATATAAATATTTTCATTTCATCAAATGAAAAAGACGAAAAAGTCATGTGGGGGTTGTTAATATTAAATATTAAGAAACATTTAACATTTGCTCTTTTCAAATGCATCAACCAACTAGCAATCCCAATAGAGCTTCAAATATTGCGCACACCAATTTATTTATAGTTTTATAAATTTTTAAGTTTGTAAAAGATTTTAAAATCTCAAATAGCTTTTCAGATTAAAGTGGTATATTTTTAGATGAACGAACAAAACTCAATTATTTCGTACATAGAAAGCACAATCTTTGAAATAAAATTATAAATTTTAATAAAATATACAAAAGTACAAAAAAAAGTCATGTTAAACTTGTTGTATTTAAAAGAATTACAATGAAGTTTGACCTTGTGATAATTCGCGCATGTTTTCAATAAAACAACACCTATCCAAAAATATTTTACTAAGTTTAGATGCAGACTTTTTAAATCTAAAAACTCCCATGCAGTGACGCATGCTTTTTTTGTTTCCTGTTCACAAATCGGCTTCAGATTAATCACATCTAAACACAATTCAAGTTGTTTATTTCTGATTAATTCTCCTTTTAAAATAATTTGACGTTAACTATAATTGTTCTATTAAAGATATCTAAATGTTTGATGTGGTCATCGTAAAGCTTTGTTATTGTGTCTTTGAACAAAAAAAATAAACTCACAAAATCAGTAGCAAACAATATCAAATATGATGCTGAAAATACGTCTATTTTACAGGTTTTTGGTGATTTTTTACTGACTCAAGTGCCTCAACCGGTAAAGGTAAGGATTTTAATCTTCTAAGATATTTAGTACATATATATGTATGTCTTAGATATTTAGTACATACTTACATATGTATATGTAGAGGGGAGGGTGACGCATCCAAAATTAAATGATGCTGATTCCTTTCCTTAAAGCCCTAAAGAGCATTCTGACAAAGTTTGAAACAAATCAAAAATGATGCGGCGATTTCGATTAGACATTTTCATATGGAATGACTCATATTCTAATTATTTCGGTGAACAAACGTTAACCAATTTAAGAAATGAGTTGACAGAAGAAGTTGTACGCATGATGTACCATAAAGTTTGACACAATTATTAATAATAGTTTAAATATACAATCTAAAATTCTACGATAAAATGGTTTGACAAAGATCGACATAGAAACAGATCAAACAAGACAATGACCCCAGAATAAAACATAAATCCAAAATACTAAGACACAAAAAGAATATAATGGAAAAGATCAAAAGTGAATTTAATTTCATCAAGCAAAAAAAAAAAAAAACGATGACAAAGATTCTAGATATAAAATATTATTAAAATCACCCGAATATATAACTGTAAAGCAACTCAATCAAAAATATATTTTTATTGTACTTTCTGGAAAAAAAATAACACACACAGACATTATAATATATTCTTATGGCCTTGTATTCATCCTCGTCAAAATTGTATTTTAATACAACAAACAAAAATATATAATACTTACAGAATTCACGGTGCGGTTTAATTTATTAATTTCTGAGGATGACGGGTTGAAGACCAGTTTTTTTTTTTAATTTTTCATAAAAGATTTAATCCGCAATAAATATTATTCGCTGAATTCAGAGGATCTTGTTTTATAACTGTCACCAAAAATATAGGCAGAGGTCACATCTGTTTGCAAAATTAAGCTCTTTATAGAATTCAAATGTAAGTCCTTGCTGAAGTTAAAATTTATAAAATTACACTTCCTAGTATGATAACAGGACTTCTAAAACCAAAAAATGCCAAATTTATGTCTAGTTTGGGCAACGCCCTCGTAAGTTTTCAGTAGGGAAAATCTAGACGAGACAAACTTCAAACTTGTCAGATACTTTACAAGCTCTTGCTGGATTTTAGTACCAAAAATGTAGACGAGGAAAACTTTTCAAACACTCGTGAGGCCCACCCTAGTAAAAACTTGTTGAACATGTTTTAGTACCCCATTAGGAATGTCTCTTGTATACCAAAAACAAACATTTTATAAGCTCCATGCAATTCCAGTATCATACAATACTTTAGTTAGTCAGATCAGAATAGAACAGCACAGATTTGTGAGAAACGTCAGACAAGTTAGAACAGAAAACTTGTTCTAAGTTGTTTTACCTAAAAAGCAAGTACATAAAATCCTGTTCTATAATGTACATATGTATTTTTTGTATGAAACTTATTCACTTTCGACATTGAATTTTTGTAAACGGAATTAACCCAGTGCAGTGGACTGACAAGGTAGTAGCCCGTAGCGTAATGTTTGGTGCGCTCGACTGTCACGCTGGAGGTCCTGGGTTCGCTTCCCACCCTCGTTCACCTAAAAACTAAAAAAGTTTTTTTCAGGGCTACTGCCTCTTGCGAGGAATTGACAAATCCTCCAAGAGTATCACTTGTCACGAATAAGTGCTTCTCGTCTAGCCGTTCGGATTCGGCATAAAACTGTAGGTCCTTTCCATTCCTATCGATAGGCGCACACAGGAATGGTTGCGAGTTGTTAGTCACTAGGCCCTGGTTCTTCATGAGCCGTTGTGCCACCCGATTTATTTTTTATTTTTATAGTGGACTGACAAGCAGAAGATCTCTGAATCAAGTCCCACATACCACATATTGGCTTACGTGGTAGTAGCCACGTAAGCCAATATATCTTCTTTTGTTTTGCCTGATAAGGCAAAACGGTTCATAATTGGCAAGGCCCTTGTTCTAGCCTTCGCTAACCCTTGCTTGTCCCTTGCCAGAATCTATGTTAAACTCTCTAGTGCCTTGTCGAAAACTAGATTGGTTTTTTGCGGGGGTTTTGATGAATTCGAATCCGCAATCAGATTTGCCAGAATTCATGAAAGTAAATATACCAAATCAATGTCTCATTTAAGTCCCATTTTTGCAGGCAAAAATCAATTAATATTAATAATCAATATTTCAATAATCAATAATAAAGTAAAATTTTACCCAAAGTAGACAAAAATAGTATTATTTTGTTTGCAAGTTTTTGTAGTACATCCAAAAAATCAGTTTTTTTTCGGTATTCATAGTAATCTGTGGAAAAATATAAACGAGTAGATTTTTAATATATCGATAATAGACTCTCGCAATAAGCCCCATAATGTATGTAATCAAATCACAATTTACACTTTTTAGAAAATTCTGCATACAAAATTGAAAAAAATCAACTGGACTGCACTGCCTTTCCATAACACTGGTCAACAAAATTGCACTTTTTGATTGATGAATGACATTATCTCATATGATTTTTACTAATTTGACGTCACTGATTCTAAATAAACCCTCATTTTCTTTCTAGCAGCTCTTGTTTAACGGTTATAGCTTTTATTATATTTTTTTTTTAAAAATTAAATGACGCTTGATTTGGTTTGAAAAAAAACAAAAATTTTAAAGCAACAACTACTTATTTTTTAAGACGATTTCATATGGAATGACTCCCATAATATGTCATATTTAGAAACTAGAGCTCATAGGGAAATTTCGGTCACAGATTTGAAATCGTCATTAAAAATTAGGATTGTAACATAACCCAATCATCAGAAATGCTGTTGTGCAGTGAATAATTAACTGAATTATTTCTATCAAAATCATAAAAACCTTTTTTGAGAAATAAAACTTGTATGGTAGGTACCGTTATTTTTGGTCCTTATAAATAAATAAATAAAAAAGTATAGACACATTACCAAAAAAAAACACTAGCAAACCAAGTTTGAAGAATCAATCCAGCCTTTTAGACTGTAGCCGGGAGGACAGCCAGACAGATACATAGATAGGCAAACAGACAGAATTACGAGACCCAATTTTCGCCTTCCCTATCACCGTTAAAGAAATCGTGTTCAAATGTTGTTAGATTATTTTGTACGAATTTATAATTTGCCGAATAGTATACCTACATGAATATATTTGTATCGCAAGTACAAATATAGGTATAAGGTACCTACACAGAACTTAGATGTTAAGTTTAAAAAAATGTCAACTCGTGGATTACAGCTGTAGGATTTAAGACAAGCATAATGTAGGTACTAACTTACAGATAGAATAAATTAAATTTCTACTCATCATAAATAAATAAATGTCTTCTCGAGTTGAAATCCTGTCTCCAAGTGAATAACTTGACCTATAGTTGCTTGAAATTAAAGGAAAATATAGCAAGGTATCTAAAATATTTCTAAATTACATCGTGATACATGTATAATGTAAGCTAGCATACTCGTTTCAAACGATCAGCATGCTAGCATTATCTGTACCTAGAAAGCAAATTTAACCAGTTTTGTTTTTTTTTTATTCAAACACCTGCTGAATAAATAAATCGGTCGTTATTTTAATATTTTGCTGCAGTTTACAGAAAATAAGTTAAAAAAAAAAAATACATACGCATTTAAATCAAACCTAATGTGGGGAATTACCAGTTCAAAGTTCAAAAGTCAAACAAAAAAATTATTCGTTCAACATATTAGTCACTATTCTGTAAAATATACCTCATCATATTTTATATATTAAATTGTTAGAACAGATTTTATTTTTACTAAGTATGTATCTATAGAAATATATACATAATGTATGTATGAAGTTGATTCTTACAGCTTCCCTACACGTAGGCTAATGATTACACTACCTGCATATGTATATAAATATCAAAGTTCATAATAAGAGATTAAATTAATAATTTATATTTAATTGCTCTAATAAAAATGTTTAATCTATAAAAAATGTTTTATAAAAACAAATTGGGATTATAGCCGCGGATGCTGATGAGGATGACACTCGCCAGCAGCGTGTTCATTTAAAAATAAACATACCTAGACACTGCAGATTTAATCAGAAATAAAAATGTATATAGGTAGGTATAGGTAAATCTAAACAAAAATGCAAATGCATTGTTGAAAAAAAAAATATATTCTCGTTTAACTTAAATGTAAATGGCCATCTCTTGGATATACACTTTAAAGAACATTACTTTTTGTAATTTATTTATTTTCTTTTTAATTTGCACACACTTCAATTAAAATGAAAAAAAAAAAATAGGATTTTTCTTACATACGGTTTTGTATTTATTTTCTTGTGTTTGTTTATTAAATTATCTGACACACGGAAAATTCTCAATAAAACAAAATTTTAATTTATAAACCAGAAACACGAGCTAACACTCCTTTTGTTGGTATCCACGCGTCGAATACAACTGATGGCAAATAGCGCCTTCGACAAACTTTGAAGTCTCGCAAATCGCAATCCAGACCAGACCAAAGCCGTCATTGTTGTACCTACCTACTGGTCTAACTAAAAACAGCTGGCACGAGCTATACCAGCTCAAAATCACAGACAAGTCGAAATAAAGAAAAGGCACACAAAAAAAAAAAAATAAATAAATACAAAAGTATCTCTCTATAGTTTCAAGTCGAGGAGGTTTGGGGGACCACACCACGGCTGGCGCGGCACACAAGACCAGTGCTGCTAAAAAAACATAGTCATAGAGCGACTCACGACTCACTGTACAAACATCGAAAGTATACTTAGATAGGTATTGTGGGCGTAAAGAGGGAAGAAAAAGCTGTCGCTCGTGTTTTTTCCTGGTTTTGTTTTGTATAATATGGATGGACTGACTATATGATACAATGTTTACACTCAAGAAATACGCCTCCCAGTTTCGTTCGTGTATATACAATATAAGATATCTCATTCCTATGAACTGACAGGAACCATTAAAGAGTCAAGAATGTAAACAAAGAACCCTAGAAAATAAAGGAGTACCTTTTCCTTTTAATAAACGAGCCTAGTATACAGATATACTTTATTATATTCACGTTAAGAAGAAGATATATATGTATGTAGTAACTGTACGAAAAGGATAATGTTGGTTTTCAATTTCATAGCTTTTGAAACAAAAACAACAAACAAAATGTGAATTTCACGGGGTTAGAATCATGAATTTTTAAACTATTCTTCCCCAAATTTTTATTTAGAGTATTCAAGCGAAGAGCAAGGTAATAACGGACACATTTTGAAAGATAAACTCATAATATTAGGGCTGGCCATGAGACGAGAAGTCTCGGTCTTGCATGACGAGATCGGGACAAGACGAGACGAGACTGCATTTTAGGCATCCGAGACGAGACCAAACGAGATTGTATATCGGTCTCGGTTGTCTCGGTAGAAAAAAAAAAGACATTTTAAAAATGCTAATAAATTGAAGAGTCCAATTTCGTTTAAATATTTATTTTCGTCTGCACATATTCAATACTCAATATCGTTTCGAGAATATTCAGTTCCAATAGTCAACAGTTTGCCCTTAAATCGTTTTTTTCCGGGGCAACAAATTAGAAGCCAAAACATTTCGGATTTCGGAGAGGTTTTTTAATCCATCGACATCGTAGCCATTCTTCAATGGAATTTGACAGTTATTGGCTTCACAGATTGGGGAAAATCTTATCGAGAATATTTCGTTCAATCAGTCAACGGGGCGAGACCAATATGTACGAGACTGCAAATTTAAATTTTCTCACGAAAAAGGCGAGACTGCAAATTAACGACATCTACACGAGACTTACAAATGTCTCGCCGCGTCTCGTCTCGTGGCCAGCCCCTCTCATAATCATATTTCACGTAAAGTTCCTCTTGGTGTTATGAAAATTGAGTTGGTCAATCACATCAGAGGGCTGCGTTCAAATTCATTCTATTGCACTTAGAGCGGAATTTTCAACCATTAATTAAACATTTAGTTAACTATGAGAGGAATAAATTAGAATACATTTTTAATTTACATATTTCACCAATAAATACTTACATAATGCAACTGACTATTACAAAATTGGCTTTCAAGATTTTTTTTTTCATTTTCTCAATGGTAATGGCTGATTACAGAAAGTGAAAAATTCACTATAGAGTATATCTGGTCATGATAAAATTGCCTTTCATCTAAGTCGTTTGGATTTGGCAGACAACTGAAGACCCCTTTATTCCTGCCGATTAACAACACAGGTATGATCGTTGATCGGTGAAAGTCACTCTGGCATTCATATTCCCGATGCACGAAAGGATTGAATTCTATGAATCACTTCTGATGCGGCAAAATGGGCAGTATATTTCCTATCTTCTTGGTCGCAGGGCGATGTCTACAAAAAAATGTCTCACAATAAAAAAAAATATTGAAAAAAAAAAACAACGGCATCACTTACAATAGGCAAGTTTTTATTCGTACTCATTAACTTAGTCCAATCAACTTAGGTTATTTGGGTAGGGTAGGTAACATATACCCAAAGCCCCCAGTCTTGGGTTGCGATCTAGACCCATGAGGAGAAGTCAAGGGTCCCCTTTTTTAAGCTTATTATAAGAAAAGTTCATTATGAAAACATTAATAAGGGAGAGGGAACTTTTAACCTACGCCCCTACCTGAAGCTCGCAGCCCTGGGCTGACGACTTTGAGTATACCAGAGGGTCACTTTTACCTCTACCACAGTAACTTGGTTCAGAGGATTTATTCATGCACTAACCCCAATTTTTGTGAAGAATATTCAATTTGCTTTAATTTTGTCTTAAATAGTCTTTTCCGCGTATTCGCTTGGTTTTTAAAATATTCACGAAAAGCTAAAAAAAGATAAGTTTTAACCTACCACCTGCAGTTTCCTCATAAAAACAAGAAAAATCTGAACTGCTCATGATCATTTAGCAGGACTTCCAAGTTCTTAGACGAAACGTTATCATAAAGACATGACTGTACATTTATTCGGTAGCAACTATTTTTACTGTTTGCCAAATAAATTTGTGCCCTGATGAAATTCACATTTCATTCAGGTTATCGGTCGCTAAGTTATGTTCATTTGTGTTGTTGTATACGTCTAATGTTTTTTTTTCGTTGAAAAAAAAGCTTTTTTTCAAATTAAATTGCAATGTACACTTTAACTTACAACATTGCATCAAGCATGCAATAGACTAATGAATGCACCTTTTTTATACTTGTGACATAAGTAAACTTGTTTGTATAGAATCTACATTGCAGTAGGTGTACATAATATGTACCTACATAAATTTAAAGGGTAATTTAGGAACTCATAAGAAAATTTGACTTCCAGTATTAACCAGTTAGAGAAACTAAATGAAGATAAGCTGGACTCGATTTTTTTTTTAAATTATCTTTAATCAAGAACAAATGAAGATCAACTGCACCTGATAATTCTGAAAATGCCTATATAAGCAATTGAAAAAATAAGTTTACTACTTTAATTTATTAAACAAAAAATAAATCTGAGATCTGAAGTGTCCAACTATTGCTTTTGGTATGCAATTTAATAATATTTACAAAATTAAAGATATAAATTGGGTGTATCATTTACCAAGTTCACATTGTACATCCTTATTTCATTGTCTATAAGATCAAGTTCGTGAGACAAAGTATTGCACTTTATCTTATTTATGGACGATTTATGTATTTTTTGCACCTGCACCCTTTTCAAATGCAATTAGCGCAAGAACTTATTGGTATACGAGCAAGTACTATAATTGTTGGCGATTTATTATACGAATAGCATAATCGCATCAGAAGTCATTACCGTGAGGCATTCATGAACTTGTGGAGTGGGTGATAGCGTTGGTATCGGTATGGTGTGTGTAATAAACTATTTACAGAGATTAATTAGCTGGTAATGCACGCCAAATAAAGTACTATGTAAGCATAAGGACTCTTTTTTAAATAAAACCAAAAAAGTTCGAGGTTATACATTGTGTAGTTTCCGGGGTATTTTGTTTTTAATTTAATTAATGGAAAAATGTTGTATGTATTTCCTTGAAAATGAAAAAAAAGAAATTAATACTGATTACGTTAGTTTAGATAATTTGATTGGTTTTAAATTTAAAAGAAGAAGAAAAAAAAAAAAAAACTTACAAGCAGTTAAATAGAAATTTTATTTTCTTAATTTGACGCAGGAATATGTTTGTTAGCCATGCACCAGGACCATCAGCTTCAAGTAAATTAAAAATTTTATCTTTTTGTGGATAACATAGTTGAAGTCACGAAGTCACGTTATTATCAGAGTTTTAGAAAACCTTAATGAACTTTTTATTTCTTCAATGAAGTGGAAATTTTATTTGCTATTTGTAGTCCTTGTAAGAGGTGGGCCATCTAGTGGTTTCTTTTTAAATCACATGTTATTTTGACACTGTAAGATGTTTCCCGCTCGAAATCTTGACAGAAAGTCAGTATCATACCTCTGCGAAACGAACTGAGTCGCTTAACGCTTGAACAACGTTGGGAAAAATTGAAAACTTATTTCCAAAGTGAGTGCTGTGTAGCCCAAACAGTACGTTTGATGGAAATGAAGCAGCAATCATCGCGCCCCTACAATGTTAACAAAATTGGCTCTTCTGGGGATCAGAAAACCCGCATTTGATTGATGAGAAGCCAATGCATCCACTGAGTGACAGTTTGGTGCGGATTGTGGAGTGGTGGCATCATTGGACCATTGTTCTTCGACAATGAGGCTGCAAAGAACGTTTCGGTCAAACCGACTTTTTTTTACTGAAATTGATGACTTGGATTTGGACGGGCTCTGGTTGATGCCGGATGGCGCACCATGCCACACAGCCCATGCCACAATCGATCTTTTGCGCACCAAAATCCCAAATCTTGTTATCAGTCGTCTTGGCGATGTCAATTGGACGCCTCGGAGCTGCACTTTGACCCTTTGTTAAGGACCGATGCCAACAATCCGGAAACAATATCATCCAATCAACCCGTAAGCTACAGCCCGAAACCATCAACAAGGTCTTAGAAAATAGGAGTGATAGAATGCACTACTGCGAAGCCAGACGAGGCAGCCACTTGAACGACCGACGCGACGTTGTGTTCCATAATTAATGCCATAATACATGGACAAAATTTAATTTTGTTCCTTTTATTGCATTTTTAAAAAGAGACTTGTATTTGGGCCACCCTGTAGTTTATTTTGTAACATACAACTCTTACTCAAAAAATTAATTCGAACTACGAATACATTGTATACTTTGAATATAACAGTGTCTGTTGTTATAGCATTTGCTCCATAATAAATCAAAGCAGTTGCTCATGAAAATCCATGTATTTACGATTTTCATTCAGTTGTATTCTTTAATCGAAAACCGTTTTCGAAAAAAGCATTTACTTTATCCGCTATTCTTGAATAACGAATTAAACAGATTTATATATCGATTTACTAATTTTACAGAATAACGAATGAACAAGCTGAAATGAAGATGCTACGCATGACAGCAGGAGTGACAAAGCTTGATCAAATAAGAAGCAAGAGAATCAAAAATATCACCTTGGACAAAATACAGCATGACTAACTTAGCTGGTACTGTCATGTACAAAGAAGATTGCCATGAGAACCCAGTTCAAAAGGCAATAGCACTAGACGTTCCAACACTATCGCGGAAGAAAGGCAGGCGCAAAAACTCCTGGATGAAAGAAATGCAACGACACCTGCATTTAGTTGGCCTCAGACATGGAACAATCCAAAACCGGGAGGCCTGTCGACGTTTTCTGAGGTCAACCCGGCGAACCCCACAAGTGGAACCTTAGGTGAACCAGTTGAGTGGGATAGTTGTGGCCCCCCTCGAGATCATGACAATCGCCGGTTAAATGAAGAAGAAGAAGAAGAAGAACGAATGAAAAAGGTTTTTATGGTCAACATATTATTATACGAAAATATATTTTAAGAATTCTTTTTCTAAAAAAAGTGGGGGCTTCAGTCGAAGATGATCCTGTGGACGTACACAGCCGTGGTACGACCGATCCTCACATACGGTTCGATTGTATGGTGGCCTGCACTTAACAAAAAATATAACATCGATAGACTTAGGAAGGTTCAAAGAACTGCTAGCATTGGCACGACAGGAGCTATAAGATCCTGCCCGACTGATGTCGGTCAGTGTTTTTCTGCACCTTCTACCACTTAATTTACATATTAAATATCTAGTATCTTGCAGCGCTTTAAGACTTAAAGAATCAAACTCTTGGTTTGGCAAGCCCTATGGTCACAGCAATATCACAGACTTGATTCCAATGGAAATGTTTTCGACTCCCACTGACTACTGCACCCCTTCAATGAGTATCAGTAAGGATTTCAAAGTTAAATTTCCATTCAGGAAGGATTGGAATGATAACGTCGTGACGAAAGATTTCGACACAACTATCTTTACTGATGGCTCAAAGATGGAGTGTGCGTTGGTGCAGGAATCTTCTCTGAGTCTCTAAATGTATCTAGGTCCTTTCGGCTACCCGACCTTGCTAGCGTCTTTCAAGCTGAAATGCTGGCAATCAGGGAAGCTTGCAAGTTACTAAAAGCAGATCCAAACCAAAACCGTAATACAGCTATTATTACAGACAGTCAAGCGGCTGTTAAAGCCATTTATTCAGCTACAGCATCCTCCAAACTAGTCCAGCAATGCCGGAATGAGCTTGTGGGCCTGAACACTGACCTCAATGTCACTCTTATCTGGGTCCCGGGTCAAAGCGGCATTGAGGGCAATGAACGGGCTGACGAGCTGGCCAGGCAAGGTTCAGCCCTTCATGGCTCACTTGCGGAAAGAGTCAACATTCCGCTTGGAGTTATGAAGGGCAACATTCTCTCAATTTATCTTACTAAAGCAAACTGTAGGTGGAGCAGTTTATCAAACTGTATTATATCTAGGAAGATTTGGCCCACCTATGACTAGAAGAACCGAAGAATTGATCTAATACGCAGACCCAGGCAAGACATGGCCAGCGTAGTTAGAACCTGTAGCGGACACTGGCCAATAGGAGAGCATGCAGCGAAGCTGGGCATACCTCACAATACTCAGTGTCGGAGCTGTAAGGACCAGCAGGAAAATTAAACAGTAGTTCATTTCCTCTGCAAATGCCCTGCTCTGGCCAAAGCTAGAAAACAGTCACTCGGAAGAGTGAAATGAAGATCAAAGACTTGATTTCTTTTCTCAACGCGACGAAATTTCGGCTACTTCTGCATTATACCTTCCGTCGATTCCTTATGATCACAAGATAGTGGACTAGGGTTCTGGTGGGGGTTTGTGGTGCACAGCGGCCGGATGATCAACCAATCAGATCAGTGGACACTCCAGTGCCCGCCAACGAACTGCCTAGTGGGCTAACTGTGGATGGTGCGGGTGCGGGTGCTGATCTTGGTGGAGTGAGTGATCCACTTTCTGATGATTGTGCTAAAAGCTACAACAAAATCCTATTCTAAACTAAATAAAAAGGGAAGATATCCTGAGGATATGCCCATATTCTCTCTCTTCAATTCCATCCACAGGTTCAAACGAGTTATGGTATCAAAACGGCGCACTTCAGCGCTAATTGGGCTATGGGCTGCCCGTGGGCGCCATTTCTACCTACCTATAATAATATTACACAAATGTACATCTTTTGCTCTAAAACCAATAAAAATCTCATTGCTATGCTTTAGAGGTTGAAGAAAAATCAAGCGATACAACTTTTCGCCAGAATATGCTAAATTTAGTTATTTTCAATGAATTTTTCATTAACTATCAATTATATACGAGTATCCAGGAATCATGCTTGCGTAATTTTAAAGCTTATTTTTTTAGAAAACAAATTAGGTTGTGTTTTTTTTTTCAGATGATAATAAATCATATTTTATTTTTGTCTTTGAATTCAATTAAAATTTATTTGCAATTTAATCTGTTACTTCATAATTTTGCAAAAATTAATTGAACTTGTTGTGGCGTCCTCATTTCGCTAATAATAAAAATTATTATACACATTATGTACTTGTATTTATTTAAACATTTTGAAAAGATAACCTTAAAAAAATATATGTGTTCTTAAAATAAAATAAAAAATGATATACACATCATAAATTATGAATATGCTGCAATTTAATTGGGATTGTACATTTCTTGGACATAACTTTCGACGCAATTGATAGTAATTTCGGATTAAATAATAATCAACTGCGAATAAGTAATTGCAATTTAAATCCTGATAACATTATCTATGTCAGATTTACTTTATTCAAGGCTCTGGCTTATCGATAGAATTTTCACAAAACTTGTATGGAAAATAAAGTTTTCTATTAAGCAAGTCACTTCTGTGACCGGATTGTAAGCCAGAGTGCAATTTTATTCGTGCTAATCTATTTTAATTCGTTAAATTTAAAAGGCTTATGTTGTCCAATTTTGACAGGTTTGAGAATTCGAGCTTAAATTAAGAACTGAAATTATGTTCGGCTATCCTCAGGCAATCTTGTTTTTTTTTTTTTTTATTTTAGCTCACCTGTCCATGTATTTAGTAAATTACAGGTTTTTATGATAGTAATGATGGATGGCCTTAACATGTTTTAAAAATAATCGATTCATTTATGAACTACATATTTGGATTGTTCAGTGAGGTTTTTTCGGATTAGAACAGAACAAAACAGAACAGAGTAGAACAGAAACGTCAGACAAGATAGAATAGGCAGCTGTCTGACAGATGTAATTGTCAAAAAAAAAAAAAATCGAGTTTGGTGAGTAAGCAAGAAATACTTTTTATTAAAAACAATTAGAAATAGTATTTATTTAACTAAACAATTTAATTTAATTTAATTTATGTTGTTTTTTAAATATTAATTTGTTTGTTTCCAAAGTAAAAGCACAATGAGCTACGAAATTTGTTAAAAAATATCAACTTGCAAGTGACAGCAGCTGATTTTGACAGCTGTCACAAACCTGTTCTAAGTTGTTCTACAGCAAATCAGAACAGTTTAGAACAGAAAATTCTCATTGAACAGCAAAAACTTGTACTTTTCTGTTCTAAACTCTTCCAAACTGTTCGGAACAACGTCACTGAACAAACCAATTTTTTATAAACGAGTACTCAATTGAAAATATTCAGTCTTACAATAAAGAAATAAAATTGGAGGGCGGTTATTCAAATTTTAAACACAAGTTAATATTTAAATAATGATTTTCAAAGTTGTAAAGATGACCAAAATTTTGTTTTAACAGAACCAAAACTAGTTCTAAAACAAAGATATAAAATTAAAAAAAAACAGTAAGCTAAATAGGCGTGTTCAGGGAAGAGAGATATCGGAGATTTTGCTCCGTGGAGAGCTAAAAAAGCGAATTCCTTTTTTATCCTCAGTATATTGACAGACAAACTGAGATTTTTTGCTGAGAAATCCTGTTCAGGTAACTGAGATTACTGAGTCCTCACAAAATCTACTTTTCCTAAATTCGACTAATACCTATGTACTTGTTCATAATGTATGTAGATGTTTGACACTTTGAAAATGATTCGCTGTTCGCCTTATGATATTTTTTTTGAAATTTTGTTTTATGCTAAAACCTATAGACGGTGTTCACATTGAACTGCGTCCTTCAAATTTACAAAAGAAAACGTAAAAAAAAAATCCACAAATTTTTAATTTTTTTTTTAAATTTACTACTTTTCTCTCTGTCTTACCATGAAGTGGGAGTGAGATAGATTTCAGAGAAGTCAAAAAGAGTCGGAAGATTCAGCTTTATCTGATTAATGTTTGTATTGAAAGACTGTTTACATTATGGTGGGGCTTTTTGTGAAATTTGTGTTGTTTCTCTCACTCCCGCCTCTAAAAGTGATCAATTCTGTGCAAAGTTTCATTGAAATCGGTTAATGTTAACCCGTGCCACTGAGCAGTTTAAATTTCCATACCAAATTCCCGTAGATTTTTAAGTCCAAAATTCAAAAATAAAAGTATAATTTGAGGGGGGCGGGGGTGTTGTATGAACTTAAGTTCATACAATGCAGTCATGCTACGAAGACACCAATTCATATTGAAATTTAAAAGAAACAACAACAACTTACATAAATGTAAACAGGTGTCCTCTACCACCTATTTATCTTGTTTTACCTGGCTGTCTTGTGTAAATTTCTTTAAAATAATTTTAAATTCAACTGCTGAAAAACAATATTTTACCTACGTTATATTAAGCAAGCAAAATATTAACAAAATAATAATCTATCAATAAGTGAAGGAAATTGGAACGTTTATGTTGAGTTCATTGAATTATTTTTGTAACAAAAGATTAAATATTTTTAATAACCAGTTCCCGATCTTTTGCTTGTAATCCTTATCAACAGAAATTTAAAAAAAAAATAAACATTCGCCATGTGTACAACTCTTCAAGAAGTTCGATTTGCTAAGAGCGCTTGTATAAGAGCGTGTATAAGACTAGGCCAGGTCAAAAATTAAAGAAAATAAAACGCATACATACAATATTTTAAATTAGTCTTGACATATTAAATATATAAATAATTCTTGACTTATTTAAAGTCTACATAATAGGTATGGTTGTCTCAGAAGAGCAAGATGTTTTTTTGAACGTTCATTAACCTAGTCGGTTAGTCACGTACAAATGCGGAAATAACTGATATGTGTCACATTAACCTTAAATTTAAATACTTAAGGCCGTAAGTTCATTATAAGAACTTATGTGACAATTTATGCTGAGGAAAACGTAGAACATAAGCGTTTATGTTGAACTTAAACATTTATGTTTCGTATCAGAATACGGCCCTTAATTTATGGAAATAAATAAAAATCTCAAAATATATAAAAACTGTAGACGCAGAGTAACAAATCAACTGCGTATAAGTAAAAAAAGTGTGTTTATCGTTTATGTTGTCGGCAACTACGGTACGCATTGTCATTCGATAATTAAACGTGAAACGTTGTTCTGCCATAGAAAATTTTTCTTGTGAACATTTTTGTTGTTAAATAAAAAATAACGAAAGTTTAAAATTTAATATATTATTGTTATAGTCTAAGATCTATCTTGAGTTCTATTCGTGGGATTGCCAAGTTTATGACGTTTTGAATTACAAAAATGCAAGAGCATCACCGCATATATTTTTTAAATTTATTGAAGTGGTAATACCTCTGAGAAAATAAATTGCAAACTCGCTGTTTTCAAACCTCCACCCCCACCCCCACCAAAGGCTAAAAAAGAAACCTGCCAGACGATTGTTTTCAATACCACGATATATGCACCTACAAACCCTAATACTCATATTTTGGTTATCAATCCACTCCCAACATTTGTTGTGGGCTATTGGTCTATAAGTGAATTTGAATGTTGTAATGATCGATGAATTTGATGGAATGTGATTTATCGATCGATTGGTTATCGATAAAATTCGATGAATGAAACTATTTGAATGAAAGTGTGTTTAACGTTTATGCTGTCGGCAACGACGGTACGCATTGTCATTCGATAAACAAACGCGAAACGTTTCGAATTTAGGTTATTGTAGCCCACGTGCATCCACGCGATTGGCGAGTACGCGTTCGGAGTCTACACGATTGATTTCTTCACCGCCACCGATGAAGTAGATTTGAAAGAATATATTACTTTCATTTGTCATTGGCAGCAATGAGCTCACTTTGTGGTACACTTGGCCTTTGATCTTGAACGTTGAGCTGAATTGTTGACCATTTGCAGCAGTATTTTGAATTATTTCTGTTGCGATGTCATTTTGAAACATGAATTGAATTTTCGAATGTACTTTAGGAACAGGTTTGAATCTGGATCCGTGCCGATGAGCAACCCTTTCAATGGTTCTGGTGGTGTCTCAATTCCTGGCAGTTGCACTTTTCCGGATGAGCAACACATGCCGGCTGGCTCATTCTTGTATTTGAGCGCATGACAATTACATACTTTGTAAATTGCACCAATTAGCGGAATTTTGAATTTTGGCTCGTACCCGAATGCGAGACGAAGGAACTAAGCGGATGAAAATGCTTGATGTACTTGTTGGCGTTGTCGTGCATTTGCTCTGACTGTGTCAACTACGAACCGGCGCAATTGTCTCCGTTGCAATTGTCGTTGCAGATTTTGTTCGGCTCGTGACTCTACTTCTGATTGAGATGAACGCAATTGCGTCATGTTCTCACGCACATTTTCGTTATTTTGTTGGATTTGTTCCTCAGTTCGCTTGTTTGTTTCTCTATTCGTTCGACGGCCCAAATGGTCCCCATGGCGTCTTGCTGGCATTGTTCAGTGTAACACACACACAAATAGATCAAATTGTTGAACCTACTGATTTATAATGGTATGTCGATAGTTTATGAATTCTTTAAGTTGGGATTTCAACAACCTTTCACAGGGACAAAAGACGTATGTACAGTACATATATCGTCAAATCACAATATTGAAGCTTAATTTTTTTTTTTATTTAAACTCCATTTGTTAAAAAAGTAGCCAAGTTCTTCTAATATAAAAAAATTTGCGTAACAAGTCAGCCGTAAAAAGTAATGAGATCTAAAAGTACGCCAAGTTCTAAGTTTATTAATGTAAAATATCAAATATTTTAAGTAGAGTAGTATCGAAGAACCTCAAAATTATTAGAGATATCTATTATTTAATGATTACTGATTTAAATTGAGTTGGTTTACTAGTCAAGCTTTCATTTCAAAATTGAGTAATTAGGTACAAAAAGAAAACTTGTCAAGTAAACCAACTCAATTTAAGTCAGTAATTTAAGTCAGTCCTATTGCTCTGCCAAATTTCATCATTCTACGACAACCAGAAGTGCTCCATATAATTGATATTAATTCTGAATTTAAAATCTCGAATTTTTAAATTTTGCATTTGCTCTCACTTCTAGCCCTACCGTTCTACCAAATTTCATCATTCTTCGACAATCAGAAGTGCTCCTCATTATTAATATCAATTCTATTCATATGGGCGGGTGCCACACCCCTGAATGTAAAATATTAAATTTTAAAACTGTTCCTTTGCCTGCACTTTAAGACCTACCGCTGTACTAAATTTTATCATTCCACGACAATCAGAAGTGCTCCAAATAATTTATATCAATTATATGAAAATGGGCGGAAACCACGCCCCCTAAATGAAAAATCTCAAATTTTCGATTTTTTTCTTTGTATACACCACAGGGCCTACCGTTGTGCGAAGTCGGGAAGTGCTCCATAATTTTGATGAACTGTCAGTGAGTCAATCAGATACGGTTTTTGCGATTTTTGCAGTCTTATATCTCAGGAACCCCTAGTGCTATAGAATTGAAATTTGTGGTGAGTTGCCTAAACACGGTGAGCTTAGCAAATGCTGCGTGTTTGAAGTTTCTGACTTTATTGGTACTGAAGTTAGGGGGGGTCGTAAATCGCCTGAGTTTGATCCTGTAAAAAGGGTGTAGTGCCAGAACTTGGCTGGGCACTACCGTGCCCTTTGATAAAATAACACTTTCATGATAACATATGTATGTACATATATCACATTGAGAGAAACTATTAATTTTGTTAAGTCTTAAACAAAATTTCTTTTTGTAGATACATTATGTAAGTACACACATTTTTCTTGTAAATTAAAATAAATCATGGAAAATTTAGCACGCATTACGTTTTGATACTTAAGTTATTTTACATGCACTGCCTTGTGAAAGTTTGATTATTCGGACGTAGCGCCATCTGTCTTTTAACAACATAAATAACTGCGTTTAGAACGACGCAACGGCTAAATTATGATTGTATGAACAATAAATACGAACATTTTAAAATCGCGATTAAAAAATGGGTGGTTGGTGTAGGAGGCTGAAATTTTGGAGTTAAAGGTATTTTTTGATATTAAATCTATAAAAAAAATTTGTAAAAAAACTGATTAGGGCCACCCTAATCACCTATCGGTATGAAGTACAGTTAAAAACCGATTCTCATACCTACCAAATATACACAACAAATTTCATTAAAATCGGTCCAGCCGTTTCGGAGGAGTTCTATAACAAACACCATGACACGAGATTTTTATATATTAGATGTAAATAAATAAAATCTTTAAAAAAAAAAAATGTAAACTTAGAATAACAAAAATAATTAGTATTAAACTTTTGAGACGAATTTATTAAGAACAATGCATAAGCTATTGATAATTATGTGCACCCGACTTTATTATAGTTTGCTCACGTTCAAGTGTATGTATTATATATTAAGCATATAGCATGCAAGAGGACTGTTTTCAAGTTAAGACTCGCTTTTGAATTTGTTTTATAAGTATGGTTTATTCCTATGACACAGAAAGAAAACGTTATAGTTGTAGAATATAGAAATATTCCTCATCTTGAGTACTTCAGTTTACAAGTGTTCATTGAAAAATTGATAAAAATAAAGCCCACGCAATGAGTTAAGTGCCTAAAAATAACTGTGTTACCAAAATTATGGAAACAAAAATATATTTTAACCATGTTTTAAAAAGCACTGTGGTCAACAAAATTGATATTTTTCTATAAGAAGAAGTCTTTTACTTGTTTTTGTTGTTCAGAAAGAGAAAACTTTTATTTACAAGAAATCAAATACGAACAGTTGTTTTGTAACACAATTTTAGTTTTTGAAAAAATAATGAAAATGATATATTTAAATAATGGAAACTACTTAGTATTTTATATATATATAAACCATTCAGTACTTTCATAAGGTTTTTCGTGTGCTAAACGCAGCGTGAATCAAAATTGATAATTTTTCCATTGGTTCAGGTTTATGTAAAAAGAAAATAAATAAATCGGGTGGCACATCGGCTCATGAAGAACCAGGGCCTAGTGACTAACAACTCGCAACCATTCCTGTGTGCCCCTTTCGACATTAATGGAAGGGACCTACAATTTTATGCCGAATCCGAACGGCTAGACGAGAAGCACTTATTCGTGACAAGTGATACTCTTGGAGGATTTGTCAATTCCTCGCAAGAGGCAGTAGCCCTGAAAAAAAAAAATTTTAGTTTTTAGGTGGACGAGGCTGGGAAGCGATCCCAGACCTCCAGCGTGACAGTCGAACGCACTAACCATTACGCTACGGGCTACTACAGGTTTATGTGATTACTTGAAAATGAAAAATACAAGTTTTTATTGGTTATTTTTTTGGGTTATGATGTAATCACAATAAGTAGTAATTCTTCTTTTAACATTTTCAGAGCGTATTCATAGTTTAACTTGAATCCGAACACGAGATCCATTAATTCAGGTTTTTGAAATATTGTCGTTTGAAAATAAAATAAACTATGTCATTTGCGTTATTTTTGAGATTATGTTACAACGCTAGGTAATTATTATAAGCTCGTTTTAGAGTTAGGTATGTGAAAAATCTTCAGAAAAGCTTACTCAGGTTTCTGTTACTAAAATCTATTTGGCCAGCTTGATTTTTGAACGAAAGAAAAGTCTGTTTTCGATTTAATGTACATAGGTACATAACACAAACAGGCGCGAACGCGGGGGGTGGGGGGTTTAAACTGAAAACTCAAAATTAGGAGTGAAATTGTATGGCGAGGAAGTTAAATTCATACATTTCGTACCCCCCCCTGCGTTCGCGCCTGAACACAAACAATTTTAACATTTTGTATGAATAGCTCGTAAACATATATTTTCAAAAAATTTTGGTGCTACACGCCTCTTCTAAAGTGTATGAAATGTTGTGTGTCTCAATTTTCAGAACGAAGAAGAGCGCAATGAAACAACACCAGATTGGGGAAAACACGAACCCAGTCAATTGAGAAATTCGGTCTAAACAAAATTGAAGACAAGCCAGGCGAATAATATATTAGATTCACCTATGAAAATGGTCTCAAAACAAACATCCATACATCGAAAGGATTTAAGAAACAGTAGGAAACTGTTGCACCCAGAATAAAGAGAATGATAGCAAATGGTGTGAAAGGCGCAGACTAGTTGCTTCAACGTTGCCCAGTAGTAAAATTTCGGAACAATGTTCTTTTTGGAAAAAAGTCAACAATCTAAACCATAATTATTATGATTCATATATCAAGCCGTGAGTGCAATAGTGGCCTAACTGCAATTTTATCGAAATTGAGTTTATTACGAAAATTGAATCTGTACCTACTAACCCACATTTCTGCATTAAAATTGTTGGCTTCATGCCATAGTTACAAGCCTTTTGTACTTAGGCCAAACACAAACAAATTAAAAGTTTGATTGCAAGAGTGACCTATCTACCACTTAGGCCACTTTTGTGTTCGCATATTTGAATTTATTGTTTGAAACTTTAAGTTAGGTCAATTAATTTACTATTTGATCACAGGGGACATCAATGCAATGTGTTAAACATAAATGTGTACCCTTATAATCTCCCTCGATAAGCCATGAAGTTAAAGAGTTTCACACTAAAGTTAATGCTGATGGAGCTATTGCTGCCATAACGAAGTGAGTGAGTTCATTACGGGTATACAAAATCTAATCCGGACTATTAGAGTTGATAAGATTAACCATAATTTTCTTGTAAGCGGACATTCATATTTACAAAGCGACTAAGAATTTGGGTTGCTTGAGATCCCCGATAATTGAATAAGTCATAAGCTCAGCGGGAAAAAAAAACATGCAACGTCATAAAAATGACCAAAGACCACTTTTTCTCCACTTTGAAAGTAAAAAAACGTTTCAATAGAAAAATCTGTACAGCAGGACTTAAGGTTAACTGGCTCAAGATTCTTTAGCTTTAATATTTAAAGACCGACCTCTTCTTAAAATGTTTTAAATATTCTCTTGAAGAAATTTTTCTATTTCAAGGTTTTTGATTTTGAAAACAATAAGTGAAAGCCTAGCAAGCCTCAACCTTAAAACTTTTTACCCCGATGGAAGGCCTATAAGCATGGAGAAGAATAGGGATTTTCTGGATCTTCTGCAGTTTTTACCGGCAATACATCACAATTGTTACACTCATCTTAGTAATAATAATTCTATGCCAAATACCGCAAAGGCTTTTATGAATCTTAACACTTCTGAAATTGAAAACAACTGTTAAATTTCAATTTAATTAACAAAAAACTTAATAAATAAATAAAATGAAAATACGAAATACATAAAAAACGTGTTTTATTTACAATATTTGACCTATCTTTTCAGTTTTTTTAATTTTTTTACATTTTGCCTCTGTGCAATAGTTTTTGACTTTAAAATAAGTTATAACGGTATTTTGAAGGATTATGAATTCAAAATCAAAATTCTGTTATTTTTCTGAGCATATTGCATAAATAAAATCAAAGTTATGTTTCGTTCTTTTAAAACTACAAGTGTTTAAAAATAACCTGTTTCTTATTTTTGCTCTACTGAAAATGATGAAAAATTCATTTAGGCCACTATTACACTCATGGCCTCATATATTCCCTTTTGATGCTAAAATGTATTTTTACAATTTTTTCTAATGTCAGTAAATATTGTGGTTTATAGGTTTTAAAAAGCCGGACAGAATTAAGTATGTAGTCAGGCATGACATAGTGCCATTTATCTGTTAAATGCCACAAGACAATGAGAAAGACTAGATTGGTAGAATTTTATCTGATTATGGTTGAATATATTTAGCTGGCTGAAAACACAGTGTAATAAGCGTTCTAAGCTTAGCACTGACAAAACTAAACTGGCAATAAATTGTCATCAAAGGTAGTCAGAAAGAGGAAATTCATACCTTTATGTTTGCAGAACAATTTGTTTTGCTAATTGAAACTGTTTACGAGATATTCGGAAAAATAATTTCAAGTAACTGCATACCCATAAAAACTGACAAAGGAGGAAATATAGAGTTCAATTCGAAATTTTCATAATTTGAAAAGAATTCTAAAAACAAAATACAACCCCGCCTCTTTTGTTAATGTTTAATTCTATTCAAATTCGACTATAAATTTAAATAATTTTAATTCTAATACTTCGTTCATAGAATAAAGAAATGTTAAAACTTAAGAAAAACAAGTTTTTAATTGATAATCTATGTATGTGTATGTAGGTACATAGATTCAGTAAAGAAAATTATTTGCAAAGATTAAGTTCAATCATGCAAATAAGGTCTGAAGGAATCTTAAGTCTGCCCTTCGAGTTCTTATGAACTCTTTAAGCTCAATTAATAAATAAATTAATTCAGAAACTAGGGCATTGAAATGAGTGTTTATTTTGTACAAATCGATTGAATCCAATCAATTACTATCCATACGGTGGCAGCGACGATGCTCAGTTAATATAAGCTGAGCATTTAGTCTTTGCGTGTCAATTTCTTACTTAAATTTTAAATAAATTCATATAAACAAAACTTTCATTATTATTAGAATCATGTTTACCCCCTCCTAGCTCCCGCTGCATCATTATCTTAAATAGTGATAGTGAGACATTAGAGTGACACATCAACTTAATTCAAAGTTCAATGTTCTTTTCAATACTTACAAGTTTTTTCTAAGGTTATAAAATGAATAGTTTGGTAGAGAACCCAAGGTACACATTTCTGAAAAAATAGTTTGTGGTCACTTTTAAGTAATCACCACCCTTCGCATCATCGGCATGCAGGTCAAACAAATTAGATTATACCACATTTCGTCGCTCCAAAGGGTGAAATATGTTTTTTCGTTGGTAATTCTTTCACATAAATTCAAAAGAACTTAGTTAAATATTTAATGAAAAATATAAAACTTGTATTAATACATTTAATTCATTTAATTTCAATTTAAAATTTCAATTTTTTGAAGTAAAATTTTACAAAAGAAAAAAACACACAGATTTTTCACATAGAAGTATAATATACAATTCGATTGGTGATTTCTTTTGTTACATTTTTCTTTTGATTACCCCAACATAATTTTAATAGAAACTCGTTCTTGTTATATTTTATTTGTTTTGAAGTTTATTTAATTATTAATTACTTACCTCAGAAGGGGACATTGACGACATTTTTAGAGACGAAATTTTAAACAAAAGTTCACGTAATTTTTCTTTTTGTATACTTTAATTCCACATTTCCATACACACGAGAATTTGTGATGACAGCTTTTTTGACGTTTGTTTGTTTTGTATCAGTGGGATATGTTAAAAGAGTAAATTAATTTTGGTGACAAATGGAATGGAAAATGGAATGCAGGGAAATAGGGTTTGTTCGATTATGAAATCTGAGGAACCAAACAATGCGTTCTTTTCTCATAATTTACATTGAACGATTTTTCTAATACCGAATTTTGTTTTCGTTTGTGTAGGGATGGGAGTAAAAAACGCGTAAATACTTATATACTACAGTTCCACCAACTACTAACCCGAGATTTAGGTAATGAGATTTGTTTGGTGTTTAGTCTTTGTAGGTGCCGGCCGTTTGGACGTTTCGCAATTCTTACTTCGCAATTATCAAAATATATTTAAAACGATTCGCAAAAGTTGAGGGGCGACTTTCCATTACGGTAGCACGCCTAGAATTTTTATTTTTTGTTTTACAGTGAGCTACGGGTCTCTATAGAATAGCTTTAAAAAATTACGGTGAGGAAACACCCCTAAATATGATTAAAAAATGTTTTAATTTTTCGAGTTTGGCACTTTTTTCCACACTACCTACCCAAAATAATTTAGTGCGTTCGACTGTCACGCTGGAGGACTGGGATCGCTACCCATCCTCGTCCACCTAAAAACTAAAAAGTTCTTTTTTCAGGGCTACTGCCTCTTGCGAGGAATTGACAAATCCTCCAAGAGTATCACTTGTCACGAATAAGTGCTTCTCGTCTAGACGTTCGGATTCGGCATAAAATTGTAGGTCCCGGCCATTCCTGTCGAAAAGGCGCACACAGGAATGGTTGCGAGTTGTTAGTCACTAGGCCCTGGTTCTTCATGAGCCGTTGTGCCACCCGATTTATTTATTTTACCCAAGTTTCCCTTACGATAGCACACATTTTCACACGAGAATACTTTTTTTATGGGTAGATTAAATAATTCAATTCAACAATAATTTCAATACGAACAAACTTTTATTTCAATTTTTAATAAACATTTACAGCCAAATTTATAAACGTGGAATAGGGAAGGGTTAACTTTATTCCATGGACTAAGTACTAAATGTTATTTAAAAAATAAAATTTCGTCTAAGTGACGTTTACTAAGTTAAACCACCGAACATGATGGTGGTTTAGCGAAGGAATAAGAATCAGACGTGTCAAACAAATGATAATAACTTTGATAGAATTATTAGGTGTGTTCGGCAACGTGATCTTCTTATTGTAGTAGATTTTCGTTTTCTTTTTATTAATATGAAATTTTATTCCATGGACTAACTCTTATTCCATGGTCATGTAAACTCATGGAATAATGGTAGAATAAACGTTTTTATTAATACGGCTGTAACAGCATGAAATCTTCGGCCACTAAATTAAAAAATTCTACAATTATTTTGACAGTTTTACTACTACTAAGATAGAAGTGTTGTGTGGCGTGTGGATTTTGTTTGGGATATTTGTTGGAACGTTTTTTGCGAATTAGGACGATTTTTTTTCAATTAAAAATACATTGGGTGGCCTGTTCTCGGGTTCAATGATTTTAACTCCCTTTTCGGGTCCTCTGTCCCACTCACGCGACTCCGTCGCTCCGCTTAGGGTATTCTCAGTCGTCTGGCAGACGCCAGACAGTACTTTGAGTGGCCCTCATCGCGGGTTTAGGGATTTTAACTCCCTTTTCGGGTCCTCTGTCCCGCTCACGCGACTCCGTCGCTCCGCTTAGGGTATGCTTAGTCGTCTGGCAGGCGCCTATGTTGTCAGTCGATCTGTTATCAAAGTATTTTGTACTTAACAGTCTTTGGGTAACACGCTTCGCGGGTTTAAGGATTTAACTTCCAAACAAAAAAATTAATAATTTCTCTCAGAAATCAAAATATTACAGAAAAATCCCCAAAAAAATGCACATATCACAACACTTACCATCTATGTGTGTGTACCTTTATGGTAAAGGACGGTCAAAACAAAAAAAGCCGTTCTTCTTGATTGTCAATTGCATACATTTTGTATGAAAAATTAAAAGTTTAAGAATTAATTTTTAATATAAATAAAATTTTCCTTACATTAAAATTGTTATATTTATTACTTTGAGTGATAAATCTATCAAATAAAAGTATTGGCGTGTGAAAATTCGTGCTACCGTAAAGGAAAGTTGTGCCAAAGTTGATTCTGTTATGATGGCTGTTTAATTATCTGTCCATTTCGTTATCTGGCCGTTTCGTTGTCTCGCCATTTCGTTGCCTCGCCATTTCGTTGTCTCGCCGCAATGTCGTTATCTCACCGTTTCATTTTTTCGCCAATTATGTAATTGTCAAAGTAACACAGGCATTCAATTTATTTTATAGTAGTAATGAAATGCGAAATAGTGAAATGCGAAATAATAATTAACGAAATAGTAAAATGCGCAATGACAATCAAGCAGAATATTGAAATGCTAAATAATAATTTGCGAAATAGGCAAATGGGAAATAATAAAAGAGGGTTATGGTTTCAAAACTCTATTATTCCACTTTTTTCCGAAATAGAGTTAAGTATGAGGAAGTTTTCTTTTCAAGCGCTCTCGTCTATGTATTTAGCCAAAATGTATCAAAACTTACTATTTGCTATACTTTTTAATACTTTAAAAGTTGTGATTTTTCAAAACAACACTATTCCCTATATAATTAGTATTCACTATTCCCATCTCATCTATTCCCATACAAATAAAATTCCGCACAAAACTCTTCTTTTCCTATGCAAAACAAAAAAGTCGCTTTCAAAACTAGTGTATTCAAATGCATTGAAAATTTTGAAGATTATTCATTTTTTTGTTTAAATAATTTAAATACATTTCTGTCAGTTTTGTTTAAGGTTTTATTATACTTAAAGGCTCTCCCAAACCAATGCGGAACATTCGTTGCGGCTAAAAAACATTCGCATGTCAACATTTATTTACATGGTGATATATGAGAGTGCCCACACCAACGCGGCGGAGAAACATATGAAATAATTTTGAGTGACGAATGTTTTTTCGCCGCAACGAATGTTTCGCATTGGTTTGGGAGAGCCTTTAAACGTTTTTTATTTCAATAATGTTTTGATATTTTCAAAACTGCTTGATTCCCTAACAATTCCAATCGTAATTTTCAAATCTCTTATCCAAATTAAATTTATTTTTTTATAATTTTTAGGTGCATCTTATTGCTGAATTTACATGTATCTTCGTCTGCATAATGCAGAAAATTAGAGTAGGATAGATGTATACGAGCGAGTGAAAGAGAACCATCAAGAAGGTGAACATGTTCGTCTTCATTTCTGTATTATGGCACTTTCCTATAATGCAGAAACGAAGTTCTTCTGCATTTTGATCTTTTCTCTCTATCTATCAAATATACATTTTGTATTTGGCATCCCTTTTTTTGTGCAGAAACCAAATGCAGATACATGTAAATCCACCATATAGGTTCAAAACTATAATAAATGGATTAAGGTTATTCCCAAACTCATTTTTTAGCGTTCAAACTAATCGCAAATATCGATTTCCTCAAAATTCTCAAAAGCGGAGAAGAAGAGTTTTTGAAATTATACCCCTCATAATGCGAGTTAAAAATTGCGATTATATAAGAAATGATTATTTTGCGAAGCAATAACATAGAAAAATAAAAACTTGCTAAAAAATTGACAATCAATTTATTGCGAAATGATTAAATTGCAAAACAAGAAATTGCGAAATGATTATTGCAAAATGAAAAATAGCCCAACAAAATCCGCCAGAAATCTTTGAGATTTCACAGAGATTTGTGATATAAAATAAGAATTAAATAAATTAAAACGGCTCGTGAAGCACCAGAGCCTAATGACTAACAACTCGCAACCGTTACTTTGTGCGCTTGTCGGCAGAAAGGGACCTACAATTTAATGCCGAATGCGAACGGCTAGACGAGAAGCACTTATTCATTACAAGTGATATCTTGGAGGATTTGTCAATTCCTCGCAAGGGGCAGTTGCCCTGAAATTTTTTTTTTTTTAGTTTCTAGGTGGACGAGGCTGGGAGGTGAACCCAGACCTCCAGCGTGAGGTGTGACAGTCAAACGCACTAACCATTACGCTACGGGCTACTACAGCAGATTTGTGATAATCTTCCTAAATCTCGTTTTAGTTTCTTGTTTGTGGAGACGTAGTATAAATCCTGTATGGGAAGTCTGAGTAAGGACTCTTTTCAAAATTTAAATATTGCAACAGAGAAACAAGCTAGGATGTCCCTTTCATTCAGCTTGAAAAAGATTCCGTACCGAAACCTTTTAATTAAGGGTTAGACTGCACTCGACGGAACTGCACTGCAGCGGAACACACGAATTCATATGAAAATGTATGAAGTTCAGCTGCCGGAGATTAGTGATAAATCTTGCTAAATATCGGTTTGGTGCTTGGCGGAAACGTTGTATTAAGTCTTTCCCTCCCAAATCAACGCGAAACATTTGCTATGGAGGGCGAATCGAATGATAACAAAAATGACAAATAAACAATAATGGAATACCTATAACAAAAAATGCCGTTGGTAAATGTTCGGCGCCGCTTTCGCGTTGGTTTTGGAGAGCCTATACCTACTAGAAACCATTTTGAAAAGGTGAAACGTCAAAATGTTTTGCTTCAT
This sequence comes from Melangyna quadrimaculata, assembly GCA_949320155.1. Taxonomy (NCBI): domain Eukaryota; kingdom Metazoa; phylum Arthropoda; class Insecta; order Diptera; family Syrphidae; genus Melangyna; species Melangyna quadrimaculata. Next base: position 22,939,512 of record OX439485.1, read on the forward strand.
CAACAGGGCAATATTGCCATTGCCAAAAGCGGGGTACCCACACATTATCAAACCTGTTTGACAAATCTGTTCACGTTTAATAGTGGATACTCTCTGTTTGACAAACACGTTCATTGTTCACAAATAATTTGGCAGCACTCTGATATAACAATGACATTGGCCGCGATCAAAAACCTATGCAGAGCTATCCGGATAGGTTCGTGTTGTTGCAATCCCGTGTGTTAGCTTTCCATGCTATCCGAAAATGTCGAAAACCACTGACTGCAAAATTGAGATTTGTCTGCCTTCGTCGAGTTGTATTTTGGATTTTTTTCAGAAAAATAATTAAAATAATATAATAATAAAATATGGATACGAAACTATCTTATCGAATCGATTCTTGATCGTGGCCATTTTCTGACATTTTGGCTGCCAACTGTTTGTCAACAAACCTGGAACAGGTCTTTCTTTTATTTATTGGAATGGAAAGTAATTTTTTTTTCAAATTAATAAATTATATTTTAACAAATAAAATAAACTTTGGCTTTTAACTTTTTTTCTGTCATCTTTTTTACAATCAGCCGACCCGTGCCTTAAAATCCATCTGCCAAATTAATGAATTTTTTGATGAATTTTTGAGATTTGGTGAGAATTTATCGGATAAATGTAGAAAATAGCGCATGGAAGCACTGTTTTTATTTTAGCTTAATTCTTAAGCAGAGATGTTTATCGCCGCGAACTAAGCACATTTATTGTTGTATTTTACATGGACATTTTTTGTAAGCTAATATAGAGGGCACTAAAAAACACGCCTACTGTGTGATGTTTGACGTCAAACAGGTTTGCCAAACAGGTTTGATAATGTGTACCCCGCTAAAGGGTCTCCATTGACAGTATTCAAGGCAATGGCAATAAGTGAGGCAATTTACTGCCTCAAAGTTGTCAATGGAGCCCCTGCGGCGGTACGTTAAGACTACTGAATATTTAATATACATATCTTGATTTATTTATGCGCTTAACTTCTTATGAATATGTAGGTATTAAAGTTTTCTTGATTGGAAGCGAAGCCAAACACCAAAACGGCTTGTTGTCAAAAACGTTGTTGGGGAAATTTCCAACGGCTTCGCGAATTTTGTTGATGTTTGAACTTTATATTTCATAAGCATTGTTACTAAACCGGCTTTGCTTTGGGCCAATCCGAAGCGCATGCCTGTTGAAAAAAAAAAAATAAATTGAAATACATACATATGTACGTACAATATATGCTATGGAAATTGAAAATGTTAAATCTATCCATACCTGGACACATTCGAGGACCTTCCCCAAACCCTAGAAAAGCACAATTGGCTCTTTGGCGTTTGTTTTCTTCAGAAAATCGATCAGGATCAAATTTATGCGGGTCAGGAAACACCTCTGGGTCACTAAAATATTTGAAAAGCATATCTATGTATATAAAATCAGGAAGACCGCTTTCACACAAGGAAACTGAGTTGCCAGAAACTAGCTAGTTTGTTGGCGAGAAGGGTGAGAGAAGAGATTTTTTGTCTTCCTTTTACGCCCTTCTCGCCAACAAACTAAAAATCGCCGGCAACTCAGTTTCCTTGTGTGAAAGGGGTCGAAGTCACGCATTCAAATTTATAACATTCCTGGGCCCGGGCACTTTATGCGGGTGGCCCCATTTCAGGCACCCAAAGTTTTTAATGGGTTTTAATTATAAAAAGATTAAAATTCTGTCTTACTTATGAACTGCTTGAACAGGAACAACAAAAACAGTTCCCTCTTCAATTAAAACTTTTTCCTTTAGTTTAACTCCTTTAAACTGAGATGTTAGCTCAAATGGCTTTGTACAGTGTTTTAACAGAGCCAGCATAGGGGGGTGTAGACGAAGAGTTTCTACGGTAAAAAGTTTTGGATAATTTATTTTACAAATAAAATATTTGTGCTTACCATATAATGCAGCGTCTAAGTAAGTCATTTCTAAAATAGCCTCATAACAAAGTTGTCCATGGTATTTGTTCATAACCTGATCGATTTCAGCGTGAACTTTTTTCTGGATGTGAGGATTCACAGAAAACTGTAAAAAAAGAAATGGGAGATTGTATTTTTAAATTACTACTTTTATGGTTTTCCTACCTCGTATAGTGCAAACGACATCAGTGCTGCAGATGTTTCAAAACCTTCGACCAACAGCGTAGTACAATGTCCAACTATGGTGAATTTATCAACTGATTCTCCGGTCTTTTCTTTTGCATCAATTAGCCACTGTAGGAAGTCTCCATTGCTGCTATCATTTAATTCACGTCTCTGATCCATCACTTTTCCAATAATGGTAAGGAGCCATTGTTGAACTTTTATCGGAATATACCTTTAAATGAATTGAGTTAGAAACGAATGCATTATATTTCATGATTCTCCATACCTATAGTTGATTAAGTCTCCTAATTTTGGTAAAAATAACAACGCTGTCGTTTGAACTAAACTAAACGGATTTGGCATAAAAAGTTCCTTAACTAACTTGGTAAAATCTGAACTTTGGTTTGTGAAGGACTGTCCGTCTAAGCCATAAGCTGCTGAAGCAACGACATCTAGAGTGTATTTTGCGCATAGCTTAAAAGATAAAATATTATTATAGGCAAAAATAGGGTGCTTTCTATTGGCCATCCAGTATAGCCTTCTGAACCCATCAATCAGAATAAACCACTTTCTAAAGAGGAAATGCTTCTGAATTTTTTATCACCCAGAGCGGCTGCATTAGCAATATTTGAGGCAATAAATTGCAATTCCGCCAATGAAGACGATTTGGCAAGGGCAATATTGCCCTTTACAGACCTCCTCCACAGGCCATGAACGATGACAGGACTATGAACATGCCTACAAAAATCGAATGGAGTTAAAAAAAAATCCATGTCCGTGCTGCGACATGTCAAAAAAAAATATCGTTTTGAACAAGACATGAAAGGCTGTTCAAAGCTTGGCCATAAGATGACGTTTCATGTGCGTGTCTGTTTTTTTCTGGTTTTTGTTAAAAGTGTAAGTGAATTTTATTGGAAAAGATAGTAGTAGTTGTGAAAGGCAAATGAACGACAAGACATAATTTGCCCATTGAGTAAAAATGCACTGATTGTTGATTGGATTGTGGTTGTGATGTGGGACATCTGTATGGCCTGTGGAGTCGGCGTGTTAGATGAAAGATATCTATCGTAGAGTCGAAAATTTTGAAGTTTCACCTTTTTGGGCAGTTAGCTAGGCATTTTATTACCTCAAATATTGTCAATGGAGCCGTTGGATCAAAATCGAAACTAGAAATCCTTTGGATGGCCAATCAAAAATTAAACAAAATAAAAGAAACTCCATACATCCTTTGCCTCGAATGGCATTTCTCCAATACTATTACTTATAAATGAATCCAACTTCTTACAGGTGGCCTCAATGTGAGGAAATGAAAGCTTCACCTATGAAACATCATTTAAAATAAATTGATTATTAGAATATAAATCTTAAAATAAATTCTTCGTTTTTAACCTTATTTGGTGTAAACATCGGCACAAGTTCAGTTCGCATAACTCTCCACTTTTCACCTTTTGCCACAAACGGGTTACAAAATATTAAATCTTCTCGTTTTTCATTTACATAAAGGACATTATCGGTAAAGTTGGCGAAGTTTTTCACCATAATTTCTTTAATCATTTCGGTGTCTCGTAATAAAATTGCTGGCTCGTTCATTACTCGATACATTCCAATGTAAGATGCTTTTGGATATGATCTGAAATAAAATTTTTTTAGAGACATGAGATATAACTTAAGGCTGAATCAAACAGAGCGTGAAGTCTGGCTGTCTCCGTAGAAATTTAAGTCTGGTACATTCTTTCTCGTGGAGTGCACAATCGTCTGTGGAGAAAGTGATCTTTTGACATGTCTGACTGGTAGGTACACACTTGTGAAAACATCGTGAACGTTTGAACCCATCACAATGCATATCACAAAACTGTTATAGCCTCAGCAAGATTTTTCCGCACATTTTCCTCGGGAATTGGTTCAGTACTCGTGAACGAAAACTCTCCACTTTGTTCTCCACACGACTTCACAGGTGAATAAAAATCAAAATTTGTGTCGATTTATTTTTGTTAACCGTGAATGTTCTTGTGAAGCCGTGTGCAGCACAAAGTGGAGAGTTTTCGTTCCCGAGTAGTGAACCAATTTCCCCGGAAAACTTATGAGAACCGGGAAATCTTTGATTTTTGACGAAGCTTGGACAGTTTGATTACAAAAGGAAAACAAAAGTTTTGTGCACAGTTTCAGTGCCTTTGATATTTGTTTGGCTTTTTATTTTGTGTCAACATCAATGTTCGGTTCACAACGCATTCATAAGTGTGCATACCCACTAGCGAGACATTTCAAAAAATCATTTTATTTACAGACGATTGTTCATTTGAAGAGGTAGTATGTACCTACTGCGATATCTTTGTTATCGTTCAGAATGTTTCACTTCGATGTTGGTAAAAAGCATTCCACACTATTCCACTGAGTATCAATACTTAGACCCCTTTCACACAAGTTGCCGGCGATTTTTAGTTTGGCGGCGAGAAGGGCGTAAAAGGAAGACAAAAAACCTCCCCTCTAATCCTTCTCGACAACAAACTAGCTAGTTTCTGGGAACTTAGTTTCCTTGTGTGAAAGCGTTCTTACATGTCAAAAAAGTGAGAACAAAATCATGGACGGTGTTCACAGACTTGCGACTATTTTCTCTTCTCTGAAATTTATCTCACTCCCACTTCATGGTTAGGAAGAGAGAAAAGTAGAACATTTTTAAAACAAATTATAAATTTGTGGATTTAGTTGACGTTTCCTTTTGTAAATTCAGAGGAGTCAGTCCAATGTGAACACCGTCATGTATATCAGTCTGGAAATAAAATGTTACAGTTCATCTTAAATAACTTGACATTCTATCCTATACCATTTGACATGTTGTGTCAAAACATTTTTAGTATTGGTTCTAAAACTTCCCATACTCTTTTAAACTTTAGGGTTTTAGGTAATGGTTAAACTGAATTGTCAGATGCTAATTTGGAAACAAAATATGAAAATAATTAGTTTCACTCAAAATTTGGGAGTCGCCTTTGTACCTATTAAAATTTAAGCCTAGTACGCTGTTGATGCAGAACGAAAAATCCCATACAAAAATGACATCACGAAATCATAAACGAAAAATTTTGTTGTGCTTTTCGTTCTGTGGTACGCTCCTCGACCAGCGAAATTGATGATTATACCATCAGATTGCTTTGACAAGTATCCACTCTCTTTTCGCAATGAATTAACTGCCCTGACCATTATTTGTGTGCGGAAAATGACATTTGGGTTTGTTCGTGTTTTTATTTATTGTTTCTTTCAATACAGCACTGTTTTTGTTTGATTTTTTCCTTAAATTTCGATTTATTTATTTGCAATTTATTTAAACTGTCCATGAATATTTTGCCGCTGTGTTTTCGTTAGCATTTCGTTGTCTTTTTGGAGACCGCAGGAAAATTTCGCATCAGCAGCGTACTAGGCTTAATACTCGAAAGGATGGTGTGGAATGGCTTTAATGGTAAAATTACATGTCACTGGGACTTTGCAATATTTTTACTTCGAAAATCAAGGCAGATCGTGAACCACTTACGCGATAAATCATTTAATGGCAAGATAATAGAAGCAATTATGCTAATTTGTCACACGCATACCTTATTGCAGCATTTTATTATTCACAGATCACAGAGTCTACCATTTTTGCACTTTGACCACATAGGTAGATACTTTTGTACTCACTTATAAATATCTTCATAAACAAGTCCATATTGCCTTCTTCCAATCAAATATTTAAACATATTTCCAAATATCGGTATCCCAGTGGGTCCTTTTATTCCTTGCCGCGACCAATATGTTGAATTCCATATCCAATGAAATGCAATAAGGAACACTGTTCCCAAATACATCAACAAACCTAACATTACTTTTTATTTTTTAACCGTTTCCCTCAAAACCTTATTCACAACTAACGATATGAGAATCTAATCTGAAATAACTTAAAGTCTATCTAAATACGCAGCTCATGCAGGTAATGTGTTTTTAATAAAATAAATGTGCAATTGATCAGGTTTGAAAGCAATTAAGTTTTTTATATTATGAATTTGATGAGAATTGGATAATTGCACTTTTTTTTAAATCTTGAACTTCCCCTTATGTTGTTGATTTGCGTGTTGACTGTTGTTACACATTATTTGAGAAAAAAAAAACTTAAGTCTCTCGCTTTATGACGATTTTACTATACTCGTATATAAATTTATGCGGAAATGTTATAACAGTGTTCTTTATGAGTATCAACAATAAGTGTTGTTTTTAAATGATCTCAATTTGTCGCTCTTTATTACTAGTTCTTCGTTCTATAATTTGCTCATATTACTCGATGATAAAACATCCCTGACAAGTTTGACAGCATGCAATGCTGTACCTGGGGCAGTTGTCACTCCATATCCGCCATGGCCGTAATTGTGTACTATCTTCATTGTCCGTCCTGCAGGAGTCTGCTTTAATTCCGGCTCGACTCTGACTACTGATCTATGCGGACGAAGTCCAACAGATTCATTAACAATTTCAGCCTTTTTCAAACTAGGTAACATTCCATAACACCGTTCACGAATTGCAAGCGAGTCGTATTTACAAATGTCTGTGTTGTAACTGTCAAATTGACGACATCCGCCCAATGTTACTGTTTCAAAACCAGGGATGATATAAGTATCGTAATCACCGTAAAATGCTATTTTGAGCCATGGAGCCCGAACTTTAAGAACTTGTCCTCGTATTGGAACTAATTGTTGATCTTGGCAGAGTTCCTTGGCTCCCATTCCTGTGCAGTTCACAAGAACGTCAAAATTTTGTTTAATGTCAAAGAAAGATGTTACTTTTTGGTCGTTTATTTTTCCACCTGCCGCAAGGAATCTGTCAGAGTTATGCATATTAAGAGATTTTTTTTTAATAAAGAAGATATTTAAAAAAAATATTACTTTTTTGTTGCGTATGGCAAATAAATATGACTTTCTATAAGAACAGTTGTGAAAAATGAGCCATACTTCCATCCACCGTGGCATAATGTTAGTTCTTCTTCTGTAGCTTGGCGATAGACTGGGAGAAGCTTTTCAATAAAGTGATTCTAAAATTGAGTAGAACAGAAAATATTGTAATAAAAGGCATAATTTGGATACAATTTATTAAGATTAAAAAAATAAAATTAATAATTAATTCGAATGTACACATAATAATGTTGGTATAATAATATTGTTCATATCAACGGTATAAGAATTATACAATGTTTGGGGTTAAAGATGTAAAGAAGGTGTTGACACAAAAAATGTACCTATGCATAAGTTTCGTATTAAAAAATTATAACAAAATCAGTTCAGCCATTATTCTTTTAAAAATAGTGTACGGCGGCGTATGAGCGCTTTTATCACATACCGCAGTTCAGGTTGAAATTTAATTCGCCTATAAAAATTTACAAGAAAATTGAAATTTCATGAGAAAGTGTGTGTGCAAAAACTAACATTTGGTAAGGAAAGGTGTGTGGAACTAAACAATACTCTTTGGTCACAATAGAGTTTTCGTTGATTCTAGTAAATTTTTGTCAAGATTTGACACTTAACGAGAATAAATACCTACCCCCATATTAATAAACGAAGCCATTGGCGAGTTATCTTTAACTCGCGGATTAGGAGTAAGATTTCTGCCACTTAAGAGCTAGCTAAACCACCAAGGAAGGTAGTTTAGCGAATGATTAACTATGACAAATAAATATACCTTCCTTGGTGGTTTAACTAGCTCGTAAGTGGCAGAAATCTTACTCCTAATCTACGAGTTAAAGATAGCTTCGCTTATTAATATGGGGGCTAGTGTTTTTTTTAATGCCAGCACATTTTAATTCTTGAGTTAACTTTTGACTGCCGTTTTAGTCAATTTGCGCATAATAGACGGTGTTCACATTGGACTGATTCCTCTGATTTTACAAAAGAAAACGTAAAAAAACTCCACAAATTGAAATTTGATTTTCATTTGACTTTTTCTTTTGTGAAGATAAACAAAAATCGAAAGAGTCAGTCGAATGTGAAAATCGTCATAAGGTAATTCAACATTTTGTATTAATGACGGTGTTCACATTTTTGGACTGACTCCTCTACAATGCTCAATTCTCATCGAATCTAAAATTAATGGAGAGTAAAAAAATTTGGGGTTATGTTCTACTTTTTGAACTATGTAAGTATTTATTAAAATTTTATCGGTGTTTTGCTCACAATATACTTTTTACTCAAAGAAACAATTAACTACCCACTTACAGTATTTACCATTTTTGTAGATTATTAATTTATTTATTAATAATACAAATATTTTAGATTTTGGTGTATCGCCAAGATATTCAGTGGCCTATTTGATGACATCGAAATGTGATTTAAAATAAAATCTTCATCAATAAATGCTGGAAACACCAATAGTCAAGGAAAATAAGATATTCACTTCGAAAAAATTCCAACAAAGCTGAATTTTTGGTGAAGAGCTTCATTTTTTTTGTCCTCGACATTTCCTGAAAAGTCCCCTTAATTTGGAATGGAGTTAAAACTTTGAACTGCCATAAATAAAGAACGAATTGACGTTCAGAAGTTGCTTATATGTCATTTTTATAAAATTGTATTGTCTACAATTAATAACGAATTTTTTTATAGAAGCGTCAAAAACAAGCATTTTTTTACTATAGGAGGGAGAGATCTATCCCACCCCGTTTAGGAGGTAGGGGCATTTTAGACAACAACGGCAACACTTACATTAAAGTACTATACCGTTTTTGAAAGTCAGAAATCTGTTCTTTAATCCTAAAGTTAAAATGAATTATTGATGCCAACAGTTTTTGAAAGTTTGCATGCACACTCAAACGTTTGATAAAAAAATGAAAAAAAAGTTAGACCAATTTTTTTCAAAATTGTGAAATAAAGGGCTAAATTGGCTTCTAATGGTCAATGATTATATTAATTTTGAATCGAACACAAAAAACCGAATGGTTTTATGTCTTCAAGTTGTTGAAAAAATTACTATGTAAAAGTAAGTGAGATTTTTTTTTTTTGCTTGCTTACATCATAACGGGGAAAAGTCCAGTATTTGTAAAGATTTCTCGAAAACTATCAGGTTTTTTTAAGAAATATCTTTGGAAAAATTGTAGCTTATAATATTCTACAAAGAATAGATAGCTATAATTTTTTTGTTAGACTAATGGATTTTGATACAAATGAGCGCAAATACAAATCTCTTGCTCCGGCGAAAAAAGTGGTTGATCTTTTTTGTGTGGAATTTAAATAGCTACCGTTTTTTCAAAGACAGTTCTTAAAAAACCTGATGCTTTCGAGAAATTTTCAAAAATACTGGACTTTTCCCCTTTCATCCTACAAATTTGAATGTCCTTGCTCAAATGTACGGCTTATTATTTAAAAAATGCGTATAAGACATCATAATGAAACTCTCCACCAAAATTGAGCTTTGTCGGAGTTATATTTGAAAAGCTATTTTAATTTTATCGATATACTTGAACAAAAATGTTTTATTTTTGTTTTATTTTTAACCTGTTTTATTGGATTCAAACGGTTATAACTTTCTATCTGATCACCGCCTTAGCAAGTTTTATACCTTTTTAAAAACGGGATATTTTTGCAAGATAAAACCTGTATTGTGTCATACGAATTTTATTCATGGAGCTCTTAAGAAGTTTGGGGTCAAAAATTAAGTTTGGTCAAAGTTCAAGTTTATCTTTTAGTTTGTAGGCAAATCGTGATGTGAATGAACATTTTTTTATTCAGTAAAATAAGTCAAATTATTGGCCAAAGTTTAAGTGTAAAAATTGTAAAAACCAAAAGTCAATAATGGACAGGGTGAGCAAAAAATCAAGTTTTTTTTTAAATTTCGAAAAAAAGCCGTTACTCGTAAACCGTTATGATACGGTACAAACAAGTTCCCAAATTCTGAAAGGTCATGACCTGGCCTATTACCATATTCAGTTTGGACCATCCTTTATGGGACACCCTGTATAGAGTATATGCTAGCACCCAGCATTCTGGCGGAGCGTATAAACAGTGAGGTATGTCGCACAAGTATTTTGAATGTAAATTATTTTTGTAAAATAAAGGGTTCCTCTCCTCATTTTTGGGCGATTCTTCCAAACCAAATTTCAACGGAATTTATTGTCAAAAGTTTTCTTAAACAATAGGTATCATGGATGGCCCGCTTCGCGGGTTCAAGGATTTTAACTCCGCTTAGTGTATGCTCAGTCGCTTATGTTGTCAGTTGGAGTGCTTTCAGTTTATTTGTAATAAACAGTACCCTGGGTTGTCCGCTTTTTTAACTCCCCTTTAAGGGGCCTCTGTCCCGCTTAATTTTGAATTTTAAAGTATTTTTTTTCAAAAGAACTACTAGCACATAAAACTTAGTTGGAAGAAAATATAAAATAACATGTTTCTGGCTTTCAGAAAACCTATAAGTTTAGCATTGTTAGTGTTGCCGTTGTTTTAAATTTTTGTTTTTCATTTAAAGTCATTTTGTAAGAAATTGCCCCTCCCGCCTAAACGGAGTGAGATAAACCCCCTTCTAATAGTAAAAATGATTGTTTTTGACCCTTCTATAAAAAAATGTAATCAATTTTTGGCGGCAAAGTTATCGTACTCTCCCCACAATTTGTTCTTAGACTATTTTATGAAAAAATAAACTTCTCGGGAGTTATTAAACAAAATAAAAGAAATTAAATTTTTTAAGGTGGCAGCATTTCCCTGCCGTTACCACCCTTAAAACTTGGGTCTGTAATAGAAAATATGTTTTCCTACATAACCCCAACAAAAATGTTCCCATCCAAAAATATAATTAATATCCTCCAATATAACAGTTTTTTGACTTAATATTCTGCACCCAAATGTTTTTGACCGTTTTTCTCCAAATCTATCAATTGTAAAAAAAAGTGTTATAATCTTTTTTGTGAGCTTAAATGTGTACCAACAACATTTTTCCAAAGAACCTATACTTTTCGAGTAATCTAGAAAAACAGTTATTTTTGCATCCCCTTAAATTTTTAGCTCCACCCCAAATTAAGGGTAGTTTTCAGGAAATGTTGAGGACAAACAAATGAAGCTCTCCACCAAAATTCAGCTTTGTCGGAATTTTTTCGAAGTAAAAGACCATGAGTACTGTACTTTCCTAGAACCTGATGCCTTCAATACTATTACAAAGATAGTCCATTATTGTTTAATCAAAAGAACATAATTTGTAATGAAATTGCTAAGATTTCAAATAGCCACCGATAGCCCAGAGTCGGTGGATTGGATTTTTTTGTTTGCTTAAGTATACGCTCAAATTTTATGACTTAAATTGAGGCTATGATTATAAACAAAAATTGGCGCTGCTGTAAGTATTTGTGCTTCAGATGCCATTTTGGAAACCCGGTTTTAACTAATACATAATATCTCGAAATCAAATAAACGTACAATTATTTTTAAATATATGTATACCTACGGATAAATATAATTGTCGTATGAATCACAAAAGCACATTGGATGCACATAAAAGAGAATTAACAAGTGAAGTAACTATTAAATTTACGGTTAGTCCCGCGTTATAACAATTACTTAAAAACATGCTTGCACTGAACATAGGTGGGTAGTTATTTTTGTTTGTGAGTGTAAGAATATGGCTTATCTGTGGCAGCTTAACTTAGTCAATATCATTTATCAGCTGTTTGTTATCAAGATAGTATTGAATGTAATAATAAACTCACGCGAACAATTGATGGACTTTTTGTTGAGAAAATATATCCAGACAACTGACATACACCGGCAAGTGGAGCTTCAGATGTTTTACGAATATCATCCCAGTAGTTAAATGCATCAGTGATCCATTTTCTTTAAAACAAAACAATTAAATATTTTGGCGTACTTAATTAATTTCATAACTCAATACATACTGTGTTACATCGAGTGATGACCCCATAAAGCTGGTGCTCGGTCTGAATATTCCTGCGGCTACATAGCTAGTTGTGTCTCCATTAAAACGGTCAGCAATTATTGATATTTGGGCATTAGGGAATTCTTTTTGCAGTTCAATGGCCGTAGTTAGACCAGTGATTCCACAACCCAAAACTCCAAAATTCATAATCGCGCTGGTTTTTCTGAATCAATATTGAAAAAAGAAAGCGCAGAACGATGCTCTCAAAGTGCTCTTCTTATTTGCAGCAGAAACAATACTGTTTATATTTGAGATCGTATACTTATAGTACCTACCTATAATGTGGCACTTGAAAACTAGAAAAAGCTCTCGAAAGCTAGATGCATAACAAAAATAAAGTATTGAGATACACTTACCGAAAAAAAAATGATAACACTTATAGTCTAGGAAAGATAGAAAATTTAATATGGGTAAGTGGGAACAAATTAATTCATGAAATTTTATTGCTGATATCTAGGGCTGTTCACGAGAAGAGACTCGGCGAGACTTTTTTAAGTCCTGGTCTCGTTAAAATCGAAAATTTCCCGTCTCGGTTTCGTATAATCAAGTCTCGTACCGGTCTCGTCTCCGAAAAATACGATTTCCAGACGACCTGTTAATTATTGAAACGAAATATTTTCGATTATAGCTTAAATATGCTCAGAAGAAAATAAATATTTAACTGAAATTGGATTTTTTAATTTATTTGACTCTTTGTAAATTTTGGTCGAAATGTACAGTCTCGTCTCGGTCTCTCCTCGGATGCTTAAAAGGCAGTCTCGTCTCGTTTCGTCTCGGTCTCGTCATATGATGAGACCCAGACTTGTCTCGTCTCGTGACCAGCCCTACTTATATCGACGTAGAATTTCATCCTGTAGGTACAACATATCCAAAGTGCCTCGAAATGCCCTCATTGGCTTTTTGTATAGACGCGTTTAAAAAGGTGGAGAGGGGGGGGGTTAGTTTATCAAGCTGAAAATTGAATTATAATACAATCTTATCATATGACACATGTTATTAGGGTGCTTTTCAACGCTGATGACTCTAAAGACACTAAAACTGAAAAGATACATGTATCCTGGAGAAAGTTAAAGTCCTTTTTATAGAATGATGAGGATGACTTTTTTTTTTTTTAAAGTAAAACAAGTAAAATATTCCCCAAAAGCATTTTAAAATAATGGGATATTATTGAAATTTGGTATAAATGTTTCATTTGGCATGTTTACCAAGAATCAAAGGAGTCCCAAAAATATATGTGGTTAAAGGGTGTTTTTTTGAGAATGATGAAATTTGGTAGAGCGATTGGTCTTAAAGGGCAAGTAAAGGGAAAAATAAAAAAAACTGAGATTTTACATTCAGGGGGCCAACAAACCACATTTTCGCAGAATTGATATTGATTATATGGAGCCCTTCCAATTGTTGCAAACTTATAAAATTTTGTAGAGCGGTAGGTCTTGAAGTGAGTAAAAAAATACAATTTTGATTATGAGATTTTCCATACTAATTAATATATGTATTTAATTATAAATTATAATCATTTAAATGTAGCACTTCTGATTGATGCAAATTGGAAGGACTTGTAATAAATTAGAAGGCACAAATTGATAACTTAATTTTCATTGTGGGGCTTCCTGTGAAAGTTTTTTTCCATCCTCTTTCGCTTTTCGATTTTTAAAATTTGAATTTTTTTATAATGGGGCTCAGGGCAACAAAAAAAGTGATATACTAGTTTTTGTGTTGAATAAGACTTTCAATTATTATTAAAAAAAGCCCCCTTAGCTGAAAGAAAAGCTCTACACGGCAGTTGTTCGTCAAGAGCTTACATACGGTTCACAGTGTTGGACAATGTACAAGAAGCATGAGAGTAAATTTACGGCAGCTGAAATGAAGATGCTTCGAATGACAGCAGGAGCAGGACAAAGCGTGATCGAATAAGAAGCAAGAAAATCCGAGGAAGCCTACACGTCAAAAATACCATCTTGGACAAAATACAGCACGACCAACTTAGCTGGTACTGTCATGTACAAAGAAGATGCCATGAGAACCCAGTTCAAAATGCAATAAACACTAAGTATCACGGAAGAAAGGCAGGCGCAACAACTCATGAATAAAAGAAATGCAACGGCACCTGCATTTAGTTGGCCTCAGACATGGAATAATCCAAAACCGGGAGGAATGTCGACGTTTTCTGAGGTCAACCCGGCGAACCCCACAAGTGGAACCTTAGGTGAAGCAGTTGAGTGGGAGATGTGTGGCCCCCCTCGAGAATATGACAACCGCCGGTTAAAAGAAGAAGAAGGCTTTCAATTGTTATATGTTTGGACGAAATCTTAGAAGGGGTACTAGAAAAAAACAAGGTTGGACTCGGAACAAATTTTGTATATTTTTAATTTTTGAAAAACGGGGGATAATATTTTTTTTTAAGTTTCAAAAACTAATATAAGCTGATATTGATATAGAATATTTAAAAATATAAATAAATCCGGTGGCACAACGGCTCATGAGGAACCAGGGCCTAGTGACTAACAACTCGCAACCATTCCTGTGTGCGTCTTTCGACAGGTATGGAAGGGACCTACAATTTTATGCCGAATCCGAACGGCTAGATGAGAAGCACTTATTCGTGACAAGTGATACTCTTGGAGGATTTGTCAGTTCCTCGCAAGTAGCCCTGAAAAAAACTTTTTAGATTTTAAGTGGACGAGGCTGGGAAGCGATCCCAGACCTCCAGCGTGACAGTCGAACGCACTAACCATTACGCTACGGGCTACTACATAGTAAATTTAAAGATGCAATATTTTTCCTAATATGAAAAATATTTCAAATCTATGGTTTTTAGAAAAAAAAAGTTTCGAAGGTAATATCCTAAAAAATACACGTTTTTGACAACTTTAAAAAATTTTAAAACCTGAAAAAATATAAAAAAAACGTTGGAATTTCAAATGGAGGTCCAAAAAATTGGAATAATGTTTCGAACAACTAGACCAATCTGGAACAAACTTCAAAAATTACAAATTCAAAAAAAGAAGGCTGGCTTCACAGACTCTGTAAATGTCAAATGAATTTTATATAGGTACCGGCACCTACCTGCCTTTGCCCATACTTAAAGTCTACTTATATGTATAAACACGTTTCTTATAAAAATCAAAATTTATAAGTTTCCCAATATTTTTTTTCATCATTATTTACCATCTTATAACTTTTCCGTTTTCGACCATAAGAGAAAACACTTTAGAATCGTGAACAATCTTATTTTAACGAAGAGAAGACGCTGAAAGCTTCTCCCAAATAAAAAGAACTGCCCAAAATCTGCGATTTTAAATTATCTGTACCTATGTGCATGAAATATAGATATGTATATATTTATATTCTCGAAAACTCAAAATCCATAAGCCTTGGTATTAAGTATAAAGGTAGGTATACTAATTGGCTGAAATTTAATTTTTATAATCCCTCTAGACAGCTTTATTAGCTTTGCCTTTGAGAAATTTATAATATGCAAGCAAATCACGAAGTACAAAAGCTTTTACAAAAATTCTCTATTCCACACAAATCCAGAGTTTTCATTGATAAAAGCCTTAGTAGCTAACTTCGAAAAACCCTGATAAGAAAATTCGAATTTATAGTCAAAACAAAATTTCGAAGAAAAAAGCTCAATAATTTGACAGAAATGATTAACTGTGAACCCTATCTACACAAACCATCACTACCACACATACAAACTGCCAACTCGCTCGCTGATGATACCTATACATTCAATTTTGTAGATGTAGGAATTACATTGACACGAAATTCTACAGACATGGGGTGGTAAAAGGAGGACAGTTAAAAAGGGGAGCAATGGTTTATTGGGATATTGTACACTGATTAAAAACAACTGTTCATTGGGAGACATGCGTACAATCAATTCGCCTCTGTGCAATGGCCCCCATTTTTATACATTTTTTTTATTTTTTGCGGCGAATTTTACCTATTTTACCCAGCCACAACTTCTAACTGTACAATTCAGCAACATCGATTTTCAACGAAACAACGATAAGACTTGCGTGTGCTCGTGTAGTGTCGTCGACAAAATAGAAAGAATATTCAACCAAAAAGAAAAAAACAAAAAAAGAAATAGCTCCTGGAAAAATCTGAAAAAGCCACAAAATTGTCCTCTTGAGTCCTTAGACAGTTTTAAAAAATCCTTACCCTAGACAGGATATTCGTTCGTGATAATTTAGTCGTCGAAAAAAAAAAAAAACAACTGAGAAAAAATTGGATCAAACAGCTCATAGTGTTGACACAAAAAGGATACACACTTAACTTATTATACAATATCTCGCTAAAAAAAATTTAGTTCCTGGCAAATACGGATAATACGAATACTAAAATACGGATTACTTCGAAACTAACGGTAATAAAATTGAGAATAAATCTTAAACAATTTATTGTATACCTATAAAGTGTTTTTTGTCGATATAAGAAAATTGCTATTTTTTATTTCGGAAATCATTGTGAAACGGTACTTATGGATTAAAGATAAACTTCGAAAAAAAAAGTAATTCAAAGGAGGTGGAGAAAAAGAGCATCCTGCTGTTACAGGGTGGTTGCTATTTTTAGCTTTTTAATATCGATTAATACATAATATACATACCGTCCTCTCTGTTCTGTTTTACCTATACGTGTGCTTTCTGTCTTTCTGTATTATTATCTTTGTGTGTGTGGTTAAGTGTGTTGTTCTTATTTTATGTGTTTGTGATGTCAAATATATTAAATCAAGAAGTTCAATTTATATAAATCAAAAAATTAATTTTACTTTTTGTTGTTAATTTTTGTTTTAAATAATAAATTAATATTATAATAAAGGTATTGTTTTCCTTTTCTTCTTGGTGTGTGTAAATTCTTAAAAATCTACAATATTCGTCTTCGCCTTATTTTATCATCCCACGTTATCATCTTCAACGCAGCAAAAGAAGAGACTCCAATTTCGACCCGACCAGCAGCTGTGGAGAGTTGAAGTGTAAAATAAGTTGCAGCTGACAACCAAGGCCGAAAAAAAGAGGATACACAAGAGTTTAGCTGATTTGTTAAATGTAAGTTTGCTATTGTTGTTGTTGTTGAAATTTTTGAAGTCATATGTTATAAGGAGCCTATGTGAGAACACTCTTTTTTTGTTCTAATACATTCTGGTTTAGGGGATGAGTGTGGAAGTGGAGCAGCTGCTTAGTGATTTTTTTGTGTATCAGACTTTTTATAACTAAGAAACAAAAATGTAATGCTTACAACAGAAAATCAATATTTCTATGATGATGAAATTCTAAATATTGTTCTGATGGCAAAAAGTATCTACTATGTAGAGTATGTATATAGTGTGGGTATAAGATATTTCTCTATGGTAAAGAGGAACAAGTAAAATGTGAGGGATGATATTGTTGCATGAATGTAGGTTTTTAGGTAGGTAGATAGGTACAGTGGGTCAATTAGAAGGTCGGGAATATTTCTGAAATAAAAGATTTGGTTCAATCCTACAAAAAAATCAAACTGTTCAATTAAATAAAACCAGGTTGGAAGGTTGGTTATGCGGTTATGATTAAAATGTAATTGGAAATATGGATGTAAAGAAAATAACAAAAAACTCGTAGCAACTAAAATATACCTATCACCTATGTGCTTTTTAAAGTGTTTAGGTAGGTATTCTACATTTTACGAAGAGATGTTGCCTTTTGAATTTTATTCCCTAAGGAAGGGTAGTTATACCTTACATTAAATATATACCTACCTCTTGATATGAAGCCAAGGGAAACCCCCCTTTTTACTTTCCTGTGCTGTTGAGTTGACATCGTGGACGAAATCAATCATTTTGATGAAGAAGGTTTGCACAGTGCACACCGCACAAAATGGTCTTATTGGATCGGTCACCATTCGTGACAAAGTGTCGACGTTAAAATTTACACATTTTCCTATTTTCGTGTTACTGATAGCTCATATTGTAGGCTTGAAAATGGGACATACCTATAGAAAAATCTATAGGATTCATGTCTGGCTAGTAAAAATGCCACTGCTCGTCTGCTATACGCCGAAATAAAATGGTGAATGGGATGGTGTTGTGTCAGGTGTGTCTTGTGAAATAACGGGTTTTCTTGTGATATGAATAATAATTGGCCGCATTCGGGAACCTATGTAGAGCTATTCAGATACGTTCGTGTTGTTGTAATGCCATGTAAAATAACAGTGGATTACAAAACAGCTTTTGCTGTTGGATAGCTATCCAACCTATCCGAAAAATGTTGGTATACGTTTGTATCCCCATGCGAAATGTCAAAAACAACCAATACGTTCGAAAACCTATATGGATACGAACCTATCTTAGATAGGCTATCGCATAGGTTCCCGAGTGCGGCCATTGTGATAGTTTCGTACCTTTAGGGATAAACGCATCATTATTGTGGAAAGCTTCTTAACTTATGTTACTGTACTGCAGTGTTTTCAAACTTTTTGAGTACGCGACCCCTTTGTTAGTCACAATATTCTGGCGACCCTTGCAGCCAACTTTACTCTCTTTCTTTTTCTTCAGTTATGTTTAATTTTTCGAGTTTTGTAGTAATTATAGTAGCTCGTATTTTTTATTTTCAGAATCATTAGAGCCGTTTTTGAAATAAATCAATTTTTTATATTGGTTGTATGACAGGTACCGTTAGTTTTTGAGCGTCAAAAAAAATCAATTTCCCCTCTAGGGTTTGAAGAAAATCGCTTCAGCCGTTTAGGCTGCAAGACGAGGTACAGACAGACAGACGGACAGACGGACAGACAGACAAACAGACAGAATTGCGAGACTCACTTTTTTTGCGTTCTCTATCTAATAGTAATGTAAGGGGAAATTATTATCTCGAGTTTTTTTTAGCACGAATCCTAAACTTGCCCTATACTACGTATGTATATCGCAAGTAAAAACAGTATCAGCAAGCGATTGTTAATGAAAAAAATAGTCGTCTATGTAAACTTTCATTGGATTTGTTCTTTCAATTAGAAAATATACGTTTTTCGTAATTGAAGCTTAACCGGAAGAGATGGTCTTTTTGGCATATGCATCGCTTTGATGAAATTTGAATGAGTGAGTTTGATATTTTTAAAGAATTTGATTGATACTAATGTGTGTATTTGCTGTTTCCGTGGATTATAAATAATTTTTTTTCCAACTAAACTTTCAGTATAAGTAGTTCGAGTTTGAAATCTAAGTATGTACATAACTATTGGAGTGCGGTTCTACCGAGCTTTGTTCTATACCTACCAGAAAACCGTGTGTTACACCAGACTTAACCTTTTACAATCATGAGTCATAACTAAATATTTTAAGAGAAAAAAGGCTTCAATTCACTTAAATTTCCAAATTCTCAGTACTTACAGTTATGTAATATCAAGCATACAAATGCAACAAGTGTTGACATTAATACTTATCATAGATATAGACACGATTTGTCGGCATATGTTATGTTAATGTTGTACTTTTTTAGTTTAGATACAAAAAGCGGGATACATTTTGAAGTTGGAGATATAAAAAGTCAATGTCAAATGTCAAGATTGAACTGTCAACTCATTGACAGCAGTTGATTTATGTTTTCAATTTCAACCATTCGATTTGAGTATACATTACTATTAAAAATGATTACATTTTAAAGGTTTTGATGCTTCTGTCAGAATTTACTTTTCCAGTTTCGGAAAAGTGAGGAGTGAAAAAGTTTTGGAGTGTATCTTTGGAACGACTTGTCCCAGGAACATAGTTGATACGTTTTTGGAATCTGCTTTTGATGCTTTTAAAAGAAGCATATCAACATCGTTTAAATTAGCAGTACTGAAAAAAAATAACTCTTGAAATAGGCAGGCCGTTTTTCAAAAATTCGTAAAACATTAACTTTATTTTTGAGCTGAATACCTACATGATATAGGTTCTTTTTTTCTTTGTATTTTCATTAAAATCCTTCTATTTTATAAAAATGTTTTTTTTGATTTATTTCTCTTACGGTGTTCACATTGGACTGACTCTTCCGACAATTTTTGACTTCTTTGAAATGTATTTCACTCCCACTTCATAGTTAGAAAGGGAGAAAAGTAGTAAATTTAAAAAAAAAAAAAATCAAAATTTGTAGATTTTATTTGACGTTCTGTTTTTTTAAATTCGGAGGAGTCAGTCAGTCGGTCAGTGAACACCGTCTTTTGTTCTGCTCAAAAAGTCAAAAATGTCAAAATTTATCCCTGAAAAAATATATTGATCATTCCTTCACGCGCTAAAAATAAGTGAAGACTTTTTAAAAAAGTCCCAGATTATAATTTTAGTTTGGCTCTACGTACGTAACTTCGCTCGAACCCTGAAATTGCAGTTTTATTAAAATTTCTTTAAACATGACAGGTACGAAGTTAAGTCAAAATGGTTAAAGTTTAAAACAACTAAAATAGACGCAGAGTGGTGCGTTCTTTTTTGATACTATAATTAACCATCGTTTATTTGTGAAAAACAAGAGTTGTAATGTCAAAGTTGAAAAATTACTTTAGATCACATTTCATTAAACAACTATCAAGGAACACTATTCGTTTTTTCGATTGTTTCGTCTTTCGTCTTTTTGGCAGATTTGATGAGGTGTATATAAATATAATCGAAGGAATAAACAAAAGCAGGAAAGAAAATGTCAAGACTTTTTCTGATTGAACTTTGACGTTTCTGATATAGCAACCACAATTCTCCTCGATGTTACTTACTTACTTAGGTCCTCGGACCTATTACGTCCGTGATATTTCCTTACGGGACATAGGGCCTCCACTTATCCTACGCGCCATCGTGTACGATTTCTGGAAATGTATTTCCCAGTCGTGCCGATTTCTGATGTTTGACCGTTCTCCGCCATGTACTTCTAGGCCGGCCCACTTGTCTTCTCTCCTGTGTGAGCGGGTTCCATTGCATTGCTTGAGATGCAATGCACTGATCGCCTTTTCGAAGCGTATCACCAATCCACTGCCACTTTCTTCTTCGTATAATGGAGTCTATGGGCTGATGACCCGTTCTCGCATGAAGTTCGGTATTGGAGATACGGTTGGGCCAGAAAATCCTTAAAATGTTTCATAGACATCTATTAATGAACGTTTGCAGCTTTCTAGTGACAATTTCAGTGACTTTCCAACTGCTGCACCCGTAAAGCAGCACGGATACAACATTTGATCGGAAGAATCGTAGCTTGGTCTTTAAGCTAAGAGAGTTGTTTCTCCACATTTTGGACATCATTCCGAACGCAGCCTTTGCTTTTCTGATTCGGCTGTTTACGTCCAGTTCAGTTCCGCCACCCGTAGAGACAATACTTCCAAGATATTGGAAATCCTCTACCATCTCTACCGGTTGTCCAGAAATATTTACTTGGATTGATGAGGAAGTTGCAAGGCTGATCCTTTTAGTTTTTGCCGAGTTGATCTTAAACCCTATGATTTCTGCTTCTCTCTCCACCCTTGTTGACATTTGAAGGAGATCCATGATCCTATGAGAGAGTAAGCATACGTCGTCCGCGTAGTCCAGATGTTTGAGGTGAGATTGCATAGTCCACTGAATTCCTCCATTTCCATTTGATAAAGTTGCGTGCAGTACGTCACTTATCACCAACAGGAACAGTATTGGTGACAGTATTCAGCCTTGCCTAACCCCACTTTGGATTACAAACTCCTCTGACAGCCTACCTTTGTGCAAAACGTGACATTTGGATCCATCATATGTTGCCTTGATAATAGCAATCAATTTATCTGGGATGCTCCTCCTGCGCAAAGTAAGCCAAATAAATTCTCTATTAACACTGTCGAACGCCTTTTCAAAATCGATGAACAGCAGGTGAAATGGTGATTGATATTCAATGCACTGTTCGATGATGATCCGCAAGGTGTTGATGTGATCCACACAGGAAGATCCAGTGCGGAATCCTGCCTGTTCGGCGGCGAGTGTGTCTTCGAGGTGGTCTTTAATTCGGTCCAATACTATCCTTGCCATTATCTTGGCTACTGCAGGCAGAACGCATATTCCTCTCCAGTTTTCGCACTGTGTGAGATCTCCTTTCTTTGGGAGCTTGACAATCATTCCTTTTTTCCACTCTTCAGGAAAGCTCTCTGTTTCCCAAGCTCTCTTAATAAGTGGGCGCAGTAGCTTGCTCGATGTTGTTGGGGCTGCTCTTAAGAGCTCTGCAGGAATACCGTCAAGTCCAACCGCTTTGTTGTTCTTCAGTGCTTTGATGGCGGTGATAATTTCTTCTTTACTGGCGGGTACGGTGCATGTTCGGGAAATTGTTACTTCGGGTGGCTCAGTGGGAATAGGGTTCACTTCACTGGCGAAAACACGGTTTAAAACCGCAGAAAAGTGTTCCCTCCACCTTTTAAGCTGATCCTCATCCGGGTATCCGTTTGTATCTTTAACCAGGTGTTGTTTAGAGCTCTGGACACCAGTGAGCTCTTTGGTAGTTCTGTAGACGGTCCTACTGTCACACCTACTAGAGGCTTCTTCTGCTTCTGTAGCCAGTGCGTTGATGTAGTTACGCTTATCACGTCGCACACTACGGTGAACTTCCCTCATCTTCATGCGGTACGTAGACTCAAGCTCGTTTCTCCCTGCTGCTGGGGTAGCTGTGATGCGAGCTTTAAGGTGTTTCCTTTCTTCGATCCTTGCCCAAGTTTCGTCGGAAAGCCAAGCACTATTTCTCCCTTGCGCCCGGCCGACTATACTTTCAGCACCGGATATGAACACATTTTTCACGCACACCAATGATTTTGGATGGATGTGGTTTCCGTGCTGCTGATTGCGTTCAATCCTTGTGAAAGGTGGTCCCCTAGTTGTTGGCGCACTGCGGGATCCTTTAGTCTATCTGTATTAAACTTGGGCATTCGAGTGTTTCCTTGGGATCTCCGAACTGCAGCTGTACGCAATCCTACGGTAGCAACCATCAGATGGTGGTCCCGGGCCATTCCCATATGTCAGCACTTCTTCTGTTACGGACGTCCTGGAGACTGCTTCTAAAATGGCGACTGATCGCGAAGTGGTCAATTTGGTTGGAAGTTGCTTGCCTGTCAGTCGACACCCAACTGACTTAACTGAAGTGTCACCAATTGCAAAAAAAAAAAAAAAACAAACACAAAGCGAAAATAATCACAGAAAGCCATGCTGTAATATGAAAGAAAAAACAAATAATGCAAACACGAATGACACTCAAATGTCATTTTTCCGCGCTCAATTAATGGTCTGGTCAATTAATTCTGGGCCAAAAAAGGGTGTAGACTTCTCCAAATAATCTGCTACAATTATCGATTGTACAGCGTTCTCCAAAACGAAAAGCAGAACGAAATTTTTCGATGTGTCATTTTTGTATGGGAGCGTACTAAGCTTAAGCCTAAAATTTTGTCGATGTTTACCGACGATATGGTATACAAATCACAGCAAGAAGATACTGTGCATTTTATAATTCTAGGGGAGTTTGGTTAAAATGTACCTTTATTTTATCTATGTTTCTCACATTTGATATATTTAGATATATTTACATATACAATACATTTGACAAAAGCATATTAGGGTTAAATTTCGGATATAATTATTTTCTGTAAAATATTATGTAGAAAATATAGGTTACTAACTCGTGACTGTACTTCACTTATTTCTTTTATTTTTTTAGTTTCTAGCAAATTTATAGAATTTCATTAACTGTCTATAGGTACTCGTATTTTCAGCACTTCTTGTCAGTTTCATAAAGTACTTCACTCCTTGTCGTTGTGAAAAGGAACGTTATACATACATATATGTATGTACGTATGGATATAGAAATACATAGACGTGTGTATAACACAGTGTATTTTTATGTTAAAGGGAATTCCGGCGGCTGCTGTTTGACAGTGATAAGGATAGCCATTTCGACTAACTGTGTGAATTGACTTGATAACAAAAAATATAAAAAAACAACTCTGCGTGGGCGACACATACCGAAAGGAGGGCATGCGTAGGTAGGTGGGTTAAGATTGTGGGTATGCTCAATAAAACGTATATACCACAAAAAACGTGGCTTTTGATGGGCTTCTCCACTGTTTGCTTTTTTTTTTTTTTTTTGGTTCTCCTTTTGTCGATAAAGCTCATTAGGCATTTTATATTGAAGTCAACTTTTATATGCCTATTGTTACTTTTTGTATAAGTTTTTGATGTTTGCAGCTTGAAACTAGTGGAAACAGTGCCGAATTTAGATTTTTGAAGGCCCGCTGGGTAAAAAGTCTCGTCTAACTTCAAAGGGCTAGGAGATTTCAAACCACTAAAAAGAGTCCAATAAAAAATAAAGATTCCAAAATTCAATGTTCTAATTAATTAACTATTAACAATGGCAAGTTATCAATTATAAATATGTAACCTTGTGATTCGTGATAGCTTTAAACACACCCAATTTTAATTTATCGAAGGGATAAGGATAACTCATAACTTCGTACCACACACATCTTATTTTCAATAAGAACTAATTCAACTTTAATCATGCCTTCCAACTGCTGCACCCGTAAAGCAGCACGGATACAACATTGGATCGGAAGAATCGTAGCTTGGTCTTTAAGCTCAGAGAGTTGTTTCTCCACATTTTGGACATCATTCCGAACGCAGCCTTTGCTTTTCTGATTCGGCTGTTTACGTCCAGTTCAGTTCCGCCACCCGTAGAGACAATACTTCCAAGATATTGGAAATCCTCTACCATCTCTACCGGTTGTCCAGAAATATTTACTTGGATTGATGAGGAAGTTGCAAGGCTGATCCTTTTAGTTTTTGCCGAGTTGATCTTAAACCCTATGATTTCTGCTTCTCTCTCCACCCTTGTTGACATTTGAAGGAGATCCATGATCCTATGAGAGAGTAAGCATACGTCGTCCGCGTAGTCCAGATGTTTGAGGTGAGATTGCATAGTCCACTGAATTCCTCCATTTCCATTTGATAAAGTTGCGTGCAGTACGTCACTTATCACCAACAGGAACAGTATTGGTGACAGTATTCAGCCTTGCCTAACCCCACTTTGGATTACAAACTCCTCTGACAGCCTACCTTTGTGCAAAACGTGACATTTGGATCCATCATATGTTGCCTTGATAATAGCAATCAATTTATCTGGGATGCTCCTCCTGCGCAAAGTAAGCCAAATAAATTCTCTATTGACACTGTCGAACGCCTTTTCAAAATCGATGAACAGCAGGTGAAATGGTGATTGATATTCAATGCACTGTTCGATGATGATCCGCAAGGTGTTGATGTGATCCACACAGGAAGATCCAGTGCGGAATCCTGCCTGTTCGGCGGCGAGTGTGTCTTCGAGGTGGTCTTTAATTCGGTCCAATACTATCCTTGCCATTATCTTGGCTACTGCAGGCAGAACGCATATTCCTCTCCAGTTTTCGCACTGTGTGAG
This sequence comes from Melangyna quadrimaculata, assembly GCA_949320155.1. Classification (NCBI taxonomy): domain Eukaryota; kingdom Metazoa; phylum Arthropoda; class Insecta; order Diptera; family Syrphidae; genus Melangyna; species Melangyna quadrimaculata. The sequence continues at coordinate 22,964,945 of OX439485.1, forward strand.
ATCTCCTTTCTTTGGGAGCTTGACAATCATTCCTTTTTTCCACTCTTCAGGAAAGCTCTCTGTTTCCCAAGCTCTCTTAATAAGTGGGCGCAGTAGCTTGCTCGATGTTGTTGGGGCTGCTCTTAAGAGCTCTGCAGGAATACCGTCAAGTCCAACCGCTTTGTTGTTCTTCAGTGCTTTGATGGCGGTGATAATTTCTTCTTTACTGGCGGGTACGGTGCATGTTCGGGAAATTGTTACTTCGGGTGGCTCAGTGGGAATAGGGTTCACTTCACTGGCGAAAACACGGTTTAAAACCGCAGAAAAGTGTTCCCTCCACCTTTTAAGCTGATCCTCATCCGGGTATCCGTTTGTATCTTTAACCAGGTGTTGTTTAGAGCTCTGGACACCAGTGAGCTCTTTGGTAGTTCTGTAGACGGTCCTACTGTCACACCTACTAGAGGCTTCTTCTGCTTCTGTAGCCAGTGCGTTGATGTAGTTACGCTTATCACGTCGCACACTACGGTGAACTTCCCTCATCTTCATGCGGTACGTAGACTCAAGCTCGTTTCTCCCTGCTGCTGGGGTAGCTGTGATGCGAGCTTTAAGGTGTTTCCTTTCTTCGATCCTTGCCCAAGTTTCGTCGGAAAGCCAAGCACTATTTCTCCCTTGCGCCCGGCCGACTATACTTTCAGCACCGGATATGAACACATTTTTCACGCACACCAATGATTTTGGATGGATGTGGTTTCCGTGCTGCTGATTGCGTTCAATCCTTGTGAAAGGTGGTCCCCTAGTTGTTGGCGCACTGCGGGATCCTTTAGTCTATCTGTATTAAACTTGGGCATTCGAGTGTTTCCTTGGGATCTCCGAACTGCAGCTGTACGCAATCCTACGGTAGCAACCATCAGATGGTGGTCCCGGGCCATTCCCATATGTCAGCACTTCTTCTGTTACGGACGTCCTGGAGACTGCTTCTAAAATGGCGACTGATCGCGAAGTGGTCAATTTGGTTGGAAGTTGCTTGCCTGTCAGTCGACACCCAACTGACTTAACTGAAGTGTCACCAATTGCAAAAAAAAAAAAAAACAAACACAAAGCGAAAATAATCACAGAAAGCCATGCTGTAATATGAAAGAAAAAACAAATAATGCAAACACGAATGACACTCAAATGTCATTTTTCCGCGCTCAATTAATGGTCTGGTCAATTAATTCTGGGCCAAAAAAGGGTGTAGACTTCTCCAAATAATCTGCTACAATTATCGATTGTACAGCGTTCTCCAAAACGAAAAGCAGAACGAAATTTTTCGATGTGTCATTTTTGTATGGGAGCGTACTAAGCTTAAGCCTAAAATTTTGTCGATGTTTACCGACGATATGGTATACAAATCACAGCAAGAAGATACTGTGCATTTTATAATTCTAGGGGAGTTTGGTTAAAATGTACCTTTATTTTATCTATGTTTCTCACATTTGATATATTTAGATATATTTACATATACAATACATTTGACAAAAGCATATTAGGGTTAAATTTCGGATATAATTATTTTCTGTAAAATATTATGTAGAAAATATAGGTTACTAACTCGTGACTGTACTTCACTTATTTCTTTTATTTTTTTAGTTTCTAGCAAATTTATAGAATTTCATTAACTGTCTATAGGTACTCGTATTTTCAGCACTTCTTGTCAGTTTCATAAAGTACTTCACTCCTTGTCGTTGTGAAAAGGAACGTTATACATACATATATGTATGTACGTATGGATATAGAAATACATAGACGTGTGTATAACACAGTGTATTTTTATGTTAAAGGGAATTCCGGCGGCTGCTGTTTGACAGTGATAAGGATAGCCATTTCGACTAACTGTGTGAATTGACTTGATAACAAAAAATATAAAAAAACAACTCTGCGTGGGCGACACATACCGAAAGGAGGGCATGCGTAGGTAGGTGGGTTAAGATTGTGGGTATGCTCAATAAAACGTATATACCACAAAAAACGTGGCTTTTGATGGGCTTCTCCACTGTTTGCTTTTTTTTTTTTTTTTTGGTTCTCCTTTTGTCGATAAAGCTCATTAGGCATTTTATATTGAAGTCAACTTTTATATGCCTATTGTTACTTTTTGTATAAGTTTTTGATGTTTCCAGCTTGAAACTAGTGGAAACAGTGCCGAATTTAGATTTTTGAAGGCCCGCTGGGTAAAAAGTCTCGTCTAACTTCAAAGGGCTAGGAGATTTCAAACCACTAAAAAGAGTCCAATAAAAAATAAAGATTCCAAAATTCAATGTTCTAATTAATTAACTATTAACAATGGCAAGTTATCAATTATAAATATGTAACCTTGTGATTCGTGATAGCTTTAAACACACCCAATTTTAATTTATCGAAGGGATAAGGATAACTCATAACTTCGTACCACACACATCTTATTTTCAATAAGAACTAATTCAACTTTAATCATGCCTTGTCATGAATCAGTGCTTGTGTGTGACACCAGAACACTCCTGCTTAGTTTTTCCCCCTCATTTTCATTTTGAATTTTGTGCCTTTTAATGGTTTATTCAATTATCTCGGTAAGTTAGGGGGGGGGGGGGGGCGAAAGTTAATACAAAAATTGTTTGGTATGAGATTTCCAAAAAATGATTTTAAATACTAGATTTTTGGAATCTAGGTTATTCAAAACTAAAACAATAAAAAACTTTAATTTTGGAATTTCAAACGATTTTTTCGAAAAATGTAGCCCTTAAGATTCTCTATACAGAAGGCATTATATTGATCGTTTGCTCAGTTGATCTTTAATAGCAATCGTGAGCAAAAATTTGTCATAGTCAACGTTGTAGACCAAAACATATCCAAGAACTTTTTAAGCCTGAAGTTGAAAATGACGGAGTTATTTCAAAATAAAAAAATGTGTTTGCCTAAGTGGCGCCCAACGTTAGTGTGCTTGAAGTCCGAATCGTACAAATAATCTACCTTATGACGTTTCCCCTTTATAATTTTTCATATGCCAGCCCTGTTCAGTCCATTTCGATTTTATAAAGCTAGCCAAAACTTAATTGAAGTCGGTAAACTTTGTGATGTTTTAAGTCTGTAGGTCATGTAAACCTTATTTCTAAAAGCCGGGCTCTGTATACGATGGTACTGAATGCAAATGAATCATTTGACATTGTTGATTAATGACAACAAAACAAAAAACAAGAATTTGACATACGGCCGAAGGGCTAAGTAAAACTTAATCCATCAGCACACGTGAGTTGTTTTACTGCAAACTGAATAAATAGAACAAGGAGTGTCATGGGCAGAATAAGAATCGACGAAGATTTAGATTTCAAATAAACGAATAGTGTTGCGGGCGTGTTTTAGGGGTTGGTTAATCCTTGAAAATAGGCATGTCAGTATGCCAGCGCTGTGTAAAACGAGCCTATACCAAAAGGTATTTATGTGATGTCTGATCAGTGAAGGAAGTATCAACAAAACAAAATAAAATAAAACCTTTCGCCAAAAAATCTCCTAAAGGGGGGATGGTTATACAAGGCAAAGCAATTAAATGGATTTTCGATATGTTTTTTTTTTTATCATCGTCTGGGAAATTGATGAATTTTTTATCTCTTGTTGTTTACGTACGACCGTCAATCAGTTTTATTTGTGGTGGTTAAATGAGGGGTAGTGAGGAAGTGCGAGGGAGTGTAAATGTGCAAAAACAATGATGTTTTCTGAATACTTAGTACGTAATGTATGTATGTATATTGTATATACAATACAGTTATACAGTACCGTATAATAAATTCCAATGACATGACAAAAGTTGATGGGGGTTGTATTGAGAATTCGCTCCACTTAAGCCCACATAAATATTTATAAAGGATCATTATATTCCTGTTGGAAACGTATTTTGAAAAAAATTATCGATGGTGAAAAGGGTGCGAAAACATGGACTGTGATATCTTATGTTAGGTATATAAAGGTTATTTTTATATATATTTATGTATTTTAATGAATACCGTAATAAGCAATACATTTTGGGTACCTTCGTATAACTAGATCTACTTGTTTGCATTTGTATGATGGAATACTTTGTATATTGGTATTATGGGTTATTACGGTGAGAGAGAAGTTAAAAAAAGTGATTTTCCACAAGACGTCTGTCGGTCTGTTTGTCTGTGCATTTGTGTGTCTTTGTTGTGTGCTGATGATGAACAGCGAACAGATGGACGGATTTGCTTCAAATTTGGTCACACTGTTCATTTTTCAATATCTTTCGTATAACTCGAAATCTAAGCCGAATTTGAGAATTTTACTTATACACTCAAATTTACTCGTTTAAATACAGATTTTTTTCAATAAACATTTAACGATTTCTCTATAACCTTTAATATTTATGACAAATCTAATTTTAGAATTTATTAAGTGTTATATGGGAATTAAGATCCATAAAGAATTTTGAATCCTCCTAAAAAATTGTTAGTCTTATGGCTCTTTGAACAATTTTAGTCAGAAAATCGACCTTATTTTTTGTGTCATTCGTTTAAATACAAAATACAACAACGTAGTAGCTCATAAAATCGTTAAAAATAGTATGCACAAAATCAAATAATAACCATTTAAAGACATTTTCTCATGAATTTACCAATTTTTCCAAAAGGAAGTGTTCTAACCGAAGAGAAAAATACTCAAATTCGAGACTATCAGGACAATGGTCATAGCAGTCGCTGTGAAGGTCACAACATTGGAATAAGTATGCAGCTACCTTCGATATAGGGAAAACATTGAAAAACCAACAAACCGCTAGCGAACATGGCTACAACACCTCAAGAAAGACAACGCATACTCCAAAAAGCCTCAAATTCAACATTATCAGTTAGCAAAATCAATGGTAAAACCGTAGTTAAAGCCACCAAAAATGCTTTTTATCCGATTATCCGGGAAGTCACACATTTTAGTCATCTGAAATCAAAATCAAATCAAATCTCGTGTAGAAAAAAAATCGTGTAGAATTTAATGCTTCAAAAACTCAATGCTGTCTTCTATCGTTTAAACGAAACCCACTTTCCATGCAACTATCCATGAGTGGCACTTGCATTGAGGAAACCGAAAAGCTTTCAGTCCTCGGTATGTGTGCCACAGACCACCTTTTATGGAACGACCACATATTCGACAAAGCCGAAAATGCTGCTAAGTGTTTAGGTTTTCTCCGTCGATGCAAGAAATTTTTCTCCCCTTCTGATCTGGCTGTGATCTACAAAGCCTTTGTTCGTCCAAAACTTGAGTACAACTCCCACATTTGGGCAGGTGCTCCAATAACCCACTTGAGTTTTTTGGATAGAATTGAAAAAAAAGCTCTTAAAATGATAGGTGAAAGAACTATAACGGAAACATTCTCATCTCTTGAGCACCGTCGAAATGTCTCATGTCTTTCGTTATTTTACCGTTATTTCCATAAACAATGCTCTAGTGAAATAGCCAGTTGCATTCCTCCCCTTAAACAATTCAACCGTAATACTCGCGCTTCTAGGAATGCTTCTAGTTTACCCTTGAGCCCAATTTCGGACGTACTGTTAAGTGCAGAGATTCTTTCTTTAGTCGCACTACTCGAATGTGGAATGCTCTACCCAGCTCAATTTTCCCCTCCCATTGTGATCTACAGACGTTCAAAACCAATGTGCATCGGTATCTCCTTTTAAATCCCCTCCAATCTACCTAATCGCTCGTGCTGTTTATATCATCTTAAGGGTAGTGACAACCCCTTTTGCAAGCGCTAAATATAAAAAAAAATGCGCGTTTACTAAGGTATGGTTAATATTTTGATAAGAATTACTCGTTAACGGCTACACCGGTTTCAACCAATTCTCCTTCACAATTCAAAAAGTTTTACATTTATAAATTTTCGAAAAAATTATTTTTGGATTTAAAAAGAAAATATTGATTTTTTTTTTGAAAATTTGTGTAAAATTGTATTTTATTAAATACTAAATGTTGGCATACCAGATTTTATTTTTGAAAATGTGTAAAAGATTTTATATATAAAAAATTATTTTTTAAGAAAACCACTCCAACGATTTTTAATTTTTTTTTTATAAATTCATATTTATCAAACAAATCAAATCGCACAACTACTTCATTTTAAGCTCTAACTTTTAAGCCATTAAAATAACAAATTTATAGTTATGTTTATGTTTAGGTAAGTTTTTTTTACAAATTTGTTTGTACTAAACCAAAACAAATCAAAATTGCAAGGCCTGGCCACGAGACCGAGACGAGGCGAGAGGAGGCGGGACGAGACGAAACGAGACGAAACGAGACGAGCCGAGATGAGACGAAACGAAACGAGACGAGACTACCCCCTAAGCATCCGAGACGAGACTGCCTTTTAAGCATCCAAGAAAATAACGAGATGAGACTGTATATTTGGACCCAAATTTATAGAGTGTTTAATAAATTGAAAAATCCAATTTCAGTTCTCTAAATATTTATTTTCTTCTGCACACATTCAAACTAAATGGGGGACAAATTATTTTTCGATGCATCGAAAATAATTCGTTCTAATAATCAACAGGTTGTCCGGAAATCGTTTTTTTCGGAGACGAGACCGGGACGAGACTGCAAATTCAAATTTTCTCGCGAAAAAGTCGAGACGGAGACCGAGACAAGACTTAATTATACGAGACCGACACGCGACCGAGACGAGACTGAAAATATTCGATTTTAACGAAACTGAGACGAGACTTACAAAACTCCCGCCAAGTCTCTTCTAGTGGCCAGCCCTTAAAATTAATATTTTAACATGTTTTTACTACTTTTTCGCTAACGATATAAGAATATTAGTAAACCATCACTATAATCTACATCATCAACGTCTAGATACATTCTAGTTGTTGAGAGCAAGTTCGTGCGATCCAGTCGTGCATGTTTGTTTGCAATGGCTACGAAATCTGAAAAAAAATCCATGGAGTTTTAAAAATATTTCATTTTCTGTGACAGAAAATTAAATAAATTAAGGACCAAATAAGGTTTTTCAGTGCGAGATAATCCAAGTTTCGGAGTTAAACTCGAGTTAACCCCCCGAATTAGGTGAGTTAACTCATAAGTTTAACTTTAACCTCGCTATTGAAAAACTCAGTCAGTCTCAGTTTGAGAACTACAAAATTTCATTTAAACTTCATTGGTTTGGCTTTGGCTAATATTGTTGTAGAAAACAGGAATCAAACTCATTTTTGGGAACTTGGGCAGTCTCGTACGATTTTCCTATACTAAACATCGAATGAAAGTGACAGATTTATCCAGAATCACCCTGTGTAATGTGCTTGTATGAAGAGAGAATGTATTATTGAATTTGTCCGCAACCCAAGTGAGTTTCATTTTTTTTTATATACATCTTGGCCAACGTCCTTGTTCTGTTTATTTACTTAGTAAATAAAGAAAAAATAAATTGTGAAACCTCTTCAAATAAAAGTTACAACATACTGCAAAATTTACCTTCAATCATAATAATTTATAAGTGATTATTTCTCAAGACTACAAATTATTTTTGTTTTATTTGTTAACTTTGACGAAAATCATAATAGAAACTTTTATTACTGTATATAAGTTGGTAGTATTTTTCTATTATTTTTTTTAACTTATCCTTCGAGAAGTTTTCAATTCGCAAAATAATTTATAGGTCAGTGTGGATTAAGATGATGTAATCGATAGACATTTATATTCGTTCTTTTATTTATTTTAGCTATTTTGCCATTCAGTCAGTGTGTGTGCGTTGGTTTTTTTAGCTTATGTGGGTGAAAGTTTGGAATGTTGTCGTCCTTGGCGAAGAATGAAGATGATTTACAACTTTACACAATGTGTGGGAGAGTAACGACATGTTTGATGGAGTTAAAAGTTTTGATATTACCTACTTAAAGTGGGTATTTTTATTTTAGTTTTTGTCATAAATAAATTTATTATTTATTTGGGATAACATCCGACAAGTTAGAACGTTAAGGTTAAATGAAGTTTTAAAGTTTGTATTCGTATGGTCCTGCATTTTTTCTATAAATAAATGCACAGTAAATAGCCAAGTCAGTAGTGTTGCCCTGATGTTGATGTATTTATTTTTTCAATGACTGTATTTTTTGTATTCATATCTAATATTACACCAGTTTAAACATGAACCTTAAAAATAGAGTAATTTCTTGGCTTATTTTGGCTCATTGTAACTTAAGGATTTTTAAATAATTATAATGATCAACCGCTTAAATAAAAATTCTAAATATTATTTTGAGTCGCTGGAAGCTACCCATTCTAGATAAGCTAAAACAAAAATTAAAATGTTTCTTATATGAAATCACATACAAATTCTTCTCAACAAATTTGAAACCAATCGATCCATTCTCTTAGGCTCTAGCTCGGTGTAGGTGACTCGGTGTCACTTATTTTCAATAAAAATGGTCCAAAAGTGGAAAAAAACTGGGACAATCTCCTTATTTTTATCACTTTTTGCTTATCGCATGCAATATATCAGTTCAAATGAAAAACTTGAATTCAATTTAAAAAAAAAATGTAATTTTAATGAACTAATTAATTTGTTATGTAATGTTGGCTGGAATCAAATGCTCTTAAATCTTAATATTGATGATATGTCCTATAAGAAGCGGTTAATACGTCTCCCCGTCCTCGGAGTTATGCTAAGGATCTAGTCCTCCAGGTTGGGGGTTATGCCGTCGCACAGTGGTTCCATTTGTATGGGAAGTGCGGTCAAAACTCTAAATTTAACTTTAACTGATGGAAAATAAATTAAATTATTAAAAAAGTAATTTTTTACATATATTATTTTACTTTCAAAAGAATTACATCAATAAATTTAAAATTTCTTTGGACAAAGTCGATTTTTGATTTTTTTTTAAATTTCTTTCGTTAGAAAGCAAAGGGTCTGAAGTCAACAATAGTCTATTTAACAAATCGGTGTTTGTCGACATCCTTGATATTTTTCGGGTGTTTTTTGAAAGGAAAAACTTCACATCTTTGTTTTTGGCTTCAGCTGCCTCCTCCGTAAATTGGCCTATAGGCAATATAGAATGTTTCACTATTTGACCGCCATGAAATAAAACCTTGTGTACTGAAGCTGGCAATGGGTACCAAGGATACTCTGTAACGATTTCTCGGGCTGTTTCTTGAGTATATTCCTGAAAAATGTCGGCATTTATTGCAAAACAGCTAGCCAAAGTTTTTAAAATGACAGCACATCTTTCTATAACCGACTGTTTTACTCCAGTTATTTGTGAGGATACAGATGGGTTTGCGAAAAATCTGCGCACAGTATTTCTTTCGTTTGAATTGCCTCCACCTTGTTTCGGCTTGTCGACTATCAACCTAATCTGCCTAAATTCTCCTTGGATACGTTTTTTTTGTGCTTCCTTAAGATGTTTCTCACTACTTCCCGTATGCCATTTTTTAAAGTGCAACCTAAATTAATGAAGACTTCAAAAAACCTTATCCTTGCATGCAGGGGAGATATGCCGAAATCTAGGAAATCTTCATTTATCGTTCTTTCTAAGGAGCTTTCAATGTCGTTCATATTGGTAGGTTTTGCTCCACAAATATAGCAAACTTGTTGTGAAGCCGTATGAGGCAAGGCGTTGCATACTACCATCAACCATTGTCAGTTTTAGTATATGCTTTACGCTGATAAAACGATCCGATATCTTTATAATTGTTTCATTCAGTTCATTTATTTGGCTCTGTTTATACTCTTGCTCAGCTCGGCTCAAGTCTGCCGTTTCTTTTTTCAATTGAAAACATATGGGTCAGTAGTATCGAGTTGATCCTGGCCGAGGATTTTGCCATACAATTTTATTTTCTGACTCAGAACCCATTTGCGAAAAAAGTTGTATTTTAACATATGAAGTTATAAACATGTCCGATTCGCTGAATTCGCCGGATATTTTTTGCTTGTATTCGGACTGTCCACTGCTTCCATCAAAGCCCCATTTGCCGATTAGAGTAAGATGACCTAAATCAAGAATTCATTTAGCCACAATGAAATTATATTTTTAAAAAGACGAACACAAAATTATTCTACCTCATGTGGTTTTATTCAGACGAGCGACACTATTATATTGGCAACTGAAGTTATCGGTTGCAACAAACACGAAACACTTTTTCTATTAACACAGGTAAAAAATGAAGGGACAAGTTTTACAACATAATACAAAACTTTGTTTTTTAATTTTTTTTATTACCGAAATCATTCTCCAAATTTTCAAAAATTTTTCGTTGCGATTCTACGATGCGTTCAGCTGTATGATTAAGAAGCCCTTGAAGCGAAACTTCAGCTAATGAATCCGATATTTTTATAGTTTGAAGTGCTGGGTTACATTCTTGTTTGACTTTAAGAACTTTTACATAGCTTGGAAAAACATCGACTTCAGTTTTTTTGTTTAACAAGTTCCTGATGATTTGGTACTGATGTTTTGACAATTTTGCCTCAATCAAAAGCTTCAAAGCATCATTTGTATCAAGTTGTTTAACTTGAACATTTTCTTTGGACTGACATTTTTTTAAGGCACAAGCGATATCTTCGTCCACCACGTCAACGATCTCTGCAAGACGTCTCCTCTTTGTTCTAGACGAGCTTTCCAAAATGGCTTTTTTGGTCTGCCTTGAGGTTTTTTGAGATATTCTCATTTGATTGGTCTTGTACAGAACTAAAATCTTCTTCGAAATCAAGCCAAGCACTGTTTTTAGACAAAAGTACGTTTTTCTTCTTTGAACAGGCCTCCCACCTTCTTTGAAAGCATTTACAAAGGTTAATTATCTACTTTTTTGCTTCCAAATCATCAATTTTATGAATTTGTTTAAAAATTGTCCAAGTTTCGTTGGCTCTTTCCAAATATTAAAAATATCGATTCGCTTTATCATATTGCTTGAATCTAAAAAAAAAGTGGAAATCAGTGTTTTATTGCGGTTCAAAATTTTTAAATTTGCGCCAATCTGCGCTCAATAAGTCATATATATTCTGAAAGAAGAAAAATAGCACTAAATTTTGATGTATATAGGTTATAACCGGCATTTAGCGGCATTTGATGGTTTTTTTCTTCTTCAGAAAAACACGAAAAATAAGAAAAACTAATGAATGTTAAAAAAAAATAAAAGAAAAAAAATATTCAGAAAACTATTTAAATGCCGTCATGATATATTGTTTAAATATTCAAATCACCTTTTTTCCAAAATTAACTTTAAACAATCTAAAAAATTGATTAATGCGAAGTCGTTTTTTGATTTTTTTTCTAAACTGCGAAAAAACTACGAAAAACACTTCGTGACGCGACTGAGAACCAACAACTGATTATTAATGAGAAATCTTACTGTAACTTAACTATCCCGTTCTTAAAGATAATTACTGCATTAAAAATAAACAATTTGATTAACCTTGAAATTTTGACTGTTGACCTATGGAGGGAACCGACGCGTCGAGGTGACTTCCCGGCCACATAAAATCATTTAATTGCGAAGCACCAACATACCTCGGATACGGACGGATTTACTGTTGACGAACCAAGCAAACGAAATAAGGAAAACGATTTTCGGATATGTACGTGGAATGTATTGTCCCTATATAGGCCACGTGCAGCCAAACAACAAGTGGAGGCCCTAGTCTGCTGCAAAGTAGATATAACCGCCATCCAAGAAGTGCGATGGGATGAACCGGGCATACGGAAGATGAAAAACTGCGACATTTACGACGGTGACTGCTACTACGGGCAAAAGCAGCGTTTATTTGGGTGTGGATTCGTCGTTGGAAGAAGACTTAGGCAAAAAGTCTTGAGTTTCAATTATTTGAACGAGCGCCTCGTGACAATCCGCATCAAGGCTAAATTCGTCAACATAAGCCTCATATGCGTGCATGCCCCGCATGAGAAGAAAGATGAAGACACCAAAGACGAGTTCTACGAGCTCAGGGAGAAGACGTACGAGCAGTGTCCTAGCTATGACATTAAAATTGTCCTAGGCGATTTTAACGCGCAGCTAGGAAGAGAGGACGTTTTTGGTGACATTATCGGAAAGCACAGCCTGCACGACACCACCTCTGACAACGGAATCAGGCTCATCGACTTCTCTGCCGGACGAAACATAGTGGTAGTTAGTACGCGGTTTGCTCACCTCGATATCCACAAGGGGACCTGGAAACATTTCGATCAATCAACCGTCAACTAGAATGATCATATTGCGATCGACGCAAGACACTCATCCAGTATCAGGGATGTCCGAACTTTCCGAGGAGCCAACATTGACTCGGACCATTACCTTGTTGTAGCTAAGGTACAGCTTCGGATATCTCGAACTCAGCCAAACCGAAAAAATGCTGTGAGGAAGTTTGAAGTCGGGCGGCTACAATCGCAAGAAATTGCTAGGTCCTTCTCCGATCGGGTCCTCTTAAGAGGTCCTATGCCGCCAGCATCAAGTGTTGCAAACCAGTGGCAACATTGCCAGGAAGCCATCAGAGATGCCGCATCTGACGTGCTGGGTTTCACTCGACCACCGCAACGCAACGACGATTGCCGGCAAGCATATGCAGCGAAGCAGCAGGCATAGAAGGCGTCGCTGCACAGAAGGACCAGAGCTGCTCGCGAGCTCTACGAGCAAAATAGGAGAGAGGAACACCGGCTTCTCAGAAAGAAAAAGAGGGAGCATGAGAGGCGCGAGATCGAGGAGATTGAGGTATGTCATAACAGGAATGAGGTTCGGAAGTTTTACCAAAAGTTAAAAAGGAGCTATCAGGGCTACAGAGCCCGAACCGAAGCCTGCAAGGACGAGCGAGTGAGTAGTAGATTGGCAGTTAATGCTGAGAATATGGAAAGATTACTTCTGTAGACTATATAATGGCGATGACGAATCTAATGCCGCTGTCAGGCAGATTACATCATTCAACCTATACGATGAAGGTTAACAATTCCGTCTACCCGAGCTCGACGAAGTGAAGATAACAATATCTAAGCTTAAGTCCAACAAAGCTGCTGGAGCCGACGGACTCGCTGCCGAGCTATTCAAAGCAGCAGGAGATGATTTGGTAAGGAGTATGCACCAGCTCATCTGTAAGATATGGTCGTAGGAAAGCATGTCCGATGAATGGAATCTCTGCATTGTTTGCCCGATCCACAAGAAAGAAGACCCTCTAAACTGCGCCAACTATAGAGGAATCAGTCTTCTTAACATCGCCTACAAGATTTCTCTGCCGTATTAAATGAACGCCTGAAGCCGTTCGTCAACAACCTGATAGGTCCATATCAGTGTGGCTTCAGGTCAGGAAAGTCCTTCATCGACCAAATATTCACACAACGGCAGATCTTGGAAAAAACCCAAGAACTTCAAATCGACACTCATCACCTGTTCATCGATTTTAAGGCCGCGTATGACAGTATTTATAGAGACGAGCTATATAAAGCAATGTCTAGTTTGGCAAACTCGTCCGTTTGTGCAGGATGCCGATTGAGAACGCACGCTGCTCAAGGTTGGTAAAGACCTCACCGACACCTTCGATGTCAAAAAAGGATTAAGGCAAGGCAACGCGGTGTCATGCGACTTCTTCAACATCATACTTGAAAGAATAGTGCAAAACTCTCACGTCAACACTAGAGGCACAATCTTTCAAAAGTCCATCCAGTTACTTGCATACGCCGAAGATATTGACATAATTGGAAGAACAAAGCGTGATGTCACTGGAGCTTTTGCAAGCATTGAGAAGGAAGCGGCAAAGATGGGTTTAGCGGTGAATGAGGGCAAAACAAAGTATATGCTGTCATCTAGAAAGGACGCTCAACACGAACGTCTTGGACAGAACGTCACCATAGACAGCTATAACTTTGAGGAAGTTAAGGACTTTGTCTATCTGGGCTCCGCTATATATTCAGTCAATGACACCAGCGCTGAGATCAAACGAAGGATAACTCTTGCCACTCGCTGTTTCTTCGGGCTACGAAGGCACTATCTCGAATGACTAAAGGGTCCCTATACAAAATACTCATCATACCGGTCCTGCTGTATGGTGCAGAAGCATGGACCTTCTTAGCGGCAGATGAGTAAGCTTTTGGAATATTCGAGAGAAAAATTCTTCGGGTGATCTTCGGTCCCGTATGCATAAACGGGGATTGGAGGAGAAGATACAACAACGAACTGTACGGGCTGTACAGCGACGTCGACCTAGTCACAAAAGTGAAAAAGCAAAGACTAAGGTGGCTGGGTCACGTAGAGCGGATGGACAACAATGCTCCGGCCCGAAAAGTCTTTGAATCCCCCCCCCGAGGGACGGCGCGGCGCAGTAGAGGAAGGCCGCGAAACCGGTGGCGCATGCAGGTGGAAGAGGACCTCAATCAACTTGGCGTGCGAAACTGGAAAGGAAACAGCTAGCTAGGGACAGAGCTGGCTGCAGAAGGCTTGTTGGTTGAGGCCCTGGTCCACACCGGACTGTAGCGCCAGCATAAGTAAGTAAGTAAGTATTTAACTGCTTTTATGAAACTACACCATTACGGAAATCTTGCTATAATTCTTAAACTCCACCATGGTATGACACTCACCTAAAAACTTAAAAAATAAAAGAAATAAAGCATGGCTTAAATTTTGTAAAACGAGAGCTGATGATGATTTCAGGACTTACTCCGAGCTTAAATATATTTTCACTGACTATTTCAACAATCTTTATTCAGATTATATTTTCAAAATTGAAGATGAGTTAGAACAGACCCAAAAAAACTTTTGGAACTTCGTGAAAAGTAAAAGAAATGTTTATGGCTACCCTAACTATGTGTATGTCATATAATAACACAGCAAGTTATGACGCGCAAATAATACCGTGTACCATCTTGTGTGCTAAAAAATGTGTCTTATTTATCCTATCCTCTTTTTGTTTTATTCCATGAATCTCTTAGGTGCTCGATCTTTCCACAATTATGGAAAAGTTCATTTATAACTTCAATTCATAAAAAAGGGTCTAAGAATGAAATCACGAATTACCGACCCATCGCCAAACTTTCTGGGCCTTACCAATAATTAATGACTAAACAAGCGTTTAGATAAACGCCACGTTCAACTTTAGAGACGAGTTAATTTGTGTGTTTACCAATAACCAAACACGTCTATTCAGTGCTCTATTACATTATCTACTACATATGTTGCCAAACAGACAGCTTCTGTGAAAGGAAATAGCCGCGTTCAAGAATCGATGCGATAGCCTATCTAAGATAGCTTCCTATCCATATAGGTTTCTGATCAACCAAAACCGAATAGGTTAATTGAAAGTGTTTTTAGCAAAATACAACTCGATGACGGCAAACAAATTTCGGCTTTGCATTTTGTAGTCGGCTGTTTTAACAATTTCGCTTGGGATACAAACGTATACCAACATTTTTCGGATAGCATGGATAGCTATCCAATAGCAAAAGCTGTTTTGTAATCAGCAGTTTTTTTTCACATGGGATTGTTTCTTTTGATTACCTTATTACATTTATAGCTTTGCAACAAAATTCACGAACAAGCAATTTAATTCAATTGTAAGCGACAAACAGAGAGGATAAGGGTAATTATTTGTCTCCTTTGCTTTTCATAATGACAGCACAAACGTGGCGCTTACACCTAATCACAAGTTTAAACATGCGTTTACTTACTCTAAAATTTAAAGTGACGTTTAGCGTCAAGCTGACTATTAATTTGATTATTGGTATGGTTCGTTATTTAGAGTCCACTTAAATATTTAACTGATCTCTAAATTTGATTATTGGTAAGGCCCTCTGTTATTCCCAAACTGTTTGAGTCCATTATCTGTTATATGTTATCCTTTAACTGTAAGTCAATTATTTCTGAAATCAACATGGTTTCGTCCGAAATAAGTCAACCATTACAAACCTACTCATTTGACTTCTTTTGCCTTGATTCCTTCGAAAATCATAAAAAAGTGTATTGTGTTCACAGATTTTAGTAAGGCCTTCGATAAATTGTGTCACAAGACTTTGGTCCATAAGCTTAAGGCCTTAGGATTTAATGAAAAATTCTTGATATGGATCTCGTCATATTTAAAGAATAGAAGTTATAGTGTTAATTTTAGAAATGAGCTCTCTTATCAATTTTATGTCAACTCTGGTGTTCCACAAGGTAGCCACTTAGGCCCCCTATTATTTATTTAAGATATAAATGACATAACGTACATAGTAAAAAAAACTCCTCTGTTCTAATTTACGCTGATGACATTAAGATTTTCAAAAGTATATGTTCAATTAATGACTGCTCACAGCTTCAAGAAGTTGTTCATAGATTTAGGGAATGGTACTTTTGTTGAATATTGACAAATGTAAAACAATGTGTTTTACACGGGTTTACCACGATATTTAGAAACCAATAATCCAGAAAGCAAAAATCCCGATAGTAAAAATCTCGAAAAAAAAAATCTAGAATTGAAAAAATCTAGAATAACTATTAATTCTTGATAAGGAAAATCTCCTAATCAGTACAGTGCATATTGCACATTCACCCATCCAACTATACAAGTAACTGACTAAATTAAGTGTTGCTAGGGACGGGCTCTTATAACAATGTAAGTTTTCTGGTCATGTGCTGACCAAATAAATATACATAATACATATCCTACAAAATATTTTGATTTTCGTTCAAAAAATTTTCCTTTTTTGTTCTTTTTTGACCCAAATATTAAAGAAATTGTTTCATAAATTGAACATATTATGCGTTTTGTTTGCGTTTAATCTATTGAAAAAGGTAAAAAAAAATCTGGAATGAATTTGTTTTTTCGAGATTTTTTTCTAGATAGATTGTTGTACGGTCTAGATTTTTGTACATTCGAGATTTTTGCATTCGAGATTTTCTTTTGTTTTTTTTTTCGAGATTTTTGTCATTCTAGTTAACGTCATTATTCCGTTTTACACGCAAAAAAAACAATTCTAGATAATAACTACATATATCAGATTCTTCTTGTCTGTGCAAGCTTTTCGTTTTCTCTGATTTAGGTGTTATTCTTGACACTAAATTGACGTTCACTGACCATTATAACTTTATAGTTAAGAAAGTTAATAAAATGATCGGTTTTATTAAACGAATCTCTCGCGATTTCCGTGATCCCTACGTTCTCAAGCTTCTGTATATATCCTTTGTTAGGCCAATACTTGAATATGGCTGCGTTATATGGGCACCTGCCCGTTCATATAAACAGACTTGAAAGTATCCAGAGAAGTTTTTTGCGTTTTTGTCTTCGTTTTCTTCCGTGGTCCCAAAATTCCACACTACCTCCATTTTCTCACAGAATCTTGCTTATAAACCTCCCTTCACTTTTACATCATAGAAAGTATCTCCAGCTTTCTTTTATTGTAAAATTAATCAATGGTTCCATAATATCTCCATCAGCTCTGTATCGTTTTTTTAGCTATAGTCAAACGAGTATAAGAACTCAGTTGCCTTAACGTCCGATTTTCAGTAGAACAAACTATGGTGCGTATAGCCCTCTAAATCCATTGATTTCAGTTTTCAATAATTATTATTTTTTAATTGCCTCTATAAACGACAACGTCAATAGTAAAAAAATTAAAGATAACTTTTTTAATATATTGTAGTTATGTATGTATATTTATTTATATTTAAGGTAAATTGTATGTAAATAGCTATAACTTTTAACATTTGACTATTAACTGATTAATAAATAATTATTAGCAATACAAAATTATTTTACAGGAAAATTTTGTTATAAAAAAGGTATAGCATTTGATTATCTTTAAATTAAGCTACATCCATTTTTGCGAGAAATGCAAAATACGCCTTCAAATGGACAAAACACAAAATCCAAAATTCCGGACACATGCCATATCATTTACTAATATTTTTTTCTATAAAACTGTGGTTTCGTATTGTGCTCCATCATTGCAACCTAACTAAATCAAAAATGTTGTTCTTCATTTAACTTTGGTAGAATTGCTAGAGAACTTTCGCAAACATAAATAAATGTTCGTTAATGGATTTTTGACATAAGCTTATGTTGGCTTATGCTATTATAGTTGGGCCAAATCTTCGTCTTAGTTGACTTTTCTGAGAAAATCTTCGTTATGTCACAAGCTGTCATGAAATTATTTCAATAAGAAGATGAAGAAATTTAAATATTAAAATATTGAAATTAATTCTGTTTTAAGTGGAGTGAATGAATAAAATTCAATTAAAAAGTACAAGTGACCTCAACTCCAGAAATAGTTGTGTTTCGCCCAAGGTATAACAGTGGGCTCTTCAGTCAGTCTGTTATACCCTACTAAATTATTTCGTCTAACTTAACAGATAAGAAGCAAGCAATGGAAATAAATTCGATAATCTATCTGAATTTTTTTTTGTAACCAATGGTATTCCACAGGGATCCATGCTGGGACCCTTGTTCTTCTCACTGGATATTAATGAGCAACCCAATCTTGAAGCCCTGTTTGAATAATATGTATGCTGACGATGTGCAACTAGTTTTGAGCTATCCATTTGTTTTAATAGAGCATGGAGCTTCCTGTATGAACGAGGATCTAAAAGAAATCTCGCACTGCTGGTCAGTTCTTATCATTCTTATTTTGAACCGCAAAAATTCAATTTGCCTAATTATTTTGATAAAGCCATCATGCGAAATGTAATACTTGCCCTCATATTTCTTAATAGCGACAAAGTAATAAATGTAGATAGTACTGCTAAACACTTTCAGCTTTGTTTTTTAGAAAATTGGTTGAAAATAGATCCCTTCATCTCTGCGGTATTATTTCGTCCTGGATCAACCATCAACTTAAATTCTCAAATTTTTTTTGTGCATCTTAGACAAATCATTGGCGGTCGCGTGATCAAGTAACCGTCAACCAAATCGACCACGTTGCGATAGACGCGAGACATGCTTCCAGTATCTTGGACGTCCGAACGTTCCGAGGGGCCAACATTGACTCGGATCACTACCTGGTGGTAGCTAGACTACGTATGCGGATATCCATGACGCGACAACGCAGAGCAGATGCTGTGAAAAGATTCGATGTCGAGAAGCTTAAATCGCAAGAGACTGCCAGAACTTTTGCAGACCACGTAACTCTTAATCTCTCAGGAGGTCCCCCACCAGCATCAAGTGCAGAGGACCAGTGGGAACACTGTCAACAAGCCATCAGAAGTGACACCTCTGATGTGCTGGGTTTCACTAGGCGAATACAACGAAACCCCTGGTTCGATGAAGAGTGCCGGCTAGCGCATGCAGCTAAGGACGAGGCCTACCAGGCAATGGTGCAGACTCGAACAAGAGTTGCTGAGAGAGTGGCCCGGGAGCTCTACGGGCTGAAACGAAAAGAGGAACGCCGACTTCTCAGGAGGAAAAAGATAGAGCACGAGAAGCGGGCGGTAGAGTCTATTGAGGGTTGTAGTGGTTGGGGAGATGTTCGAAAATTTTATCAGAGGGTGAAGCGATCCACCCAAGGATTCAAGGCTAGAACGGAAGCCTGCCGAGATGAGAGTGGGAATATGGTAGTAGACACACAGTCAGTGCTGAGGATCTGAAAAGAACACTTCTCTAGACTGCTTAATGGCGAAGACAGCCAAGATGCCGCTAATAGGCAGAACGCTCCATTCAACTTGGACGATGATGGCCAAGAGTTCCGTCCACCCGACCTAACTGAAGTGCGGCTGGCGATATCCAAACTTAAGTCGTACAAGGCTGCAGGTGCGGATGGCTTACAAGCCGAACTATTTAAATCAGCGGGAGATGAATTGGCTAGGAGCATACACCAGCTCATCTGCAAAATTTGGTCGGAGGAAAGTATGCCCGATGAATGGAACCTCGGTATAGTGTGCCCCATCCATAAAAAGGGAGATGTTCTGAAATGTACCAACTACAGAGGAATTAGTCTCCTAAACGTCGCTTATAAAATCTTGTCGGCCATCCTGTGTGACCGCTTAAAACCTTTTGTCAACGATCTGATCGGCCCTTATCAGTACGGTTTTAGGCCAGGCAAGTCAACCGTCGATCAAATGTTAACACTCCGACAGATTTTAGAAAAATCCCGGGAATTCCAGATCGATACACACCACCTTTTTATCGATTTTAAAGTCGCGTATGATAGCGTGAAAAGGGACGAATTATACAGAGCCATGTCGAGTCTCGGCATCCCTGCCAAACTCGTCCGCTTGTGCAGGATGACGATGGAGACATCTCGCTGCTCCGTCAAAATTGGTAAGAACACCACCGATTCCTTTGATGTTGAGAAAGGATTGAGGCAAGGCGACGTGTTATCATGCAACCTATTCAACATCGTTCTTGAAGCCATTGTACGCAACGCACATGTCAACACCAGCGGTACAATCTATCAAAAGTCCGTTCAATTGCTTGCATATGCGGATGACATAAACGTTGTCGGCAGAACGAAGCGAGCTGTGGCAGGGGCATTTGCGAGCATTGAATCGGAGGCGGCTAGAATGGGATTGAAAATATCACGATGGACAGATATAACTTCGAAGTTGTCAAGGACTTTGTCTACCTGAGCTCCACTATTACATCGCAGAATGACATCAGTGCAGAGATCAAGCGAAGAATTACTCTTGCCAACCGCTGTTTCTTCGGTCTAAGAAGGCATTTAAGTAGTAAGGCCCTCTCTCAGAGAACCAAGGAGACTTTATACAAAACCCTTATCATCCCGGTCCTGCTTTATGGGTCAGAAGCATGGACACTGAAAGATTCGGATAAAAATCTGCTAGGGTGCTTTGAGAGGAAGATTCTTCGTGTGATTTTCGGTCCGGTGTGTATCGAAGGAGTATGGAGGAGAAGATTCAACGACGAGCTATACGGGCTATACAGCGACGTTGACCTGGTCAAAAAGCTGAAAATACAGCGGCTGAGATGGCTGGGGCACGTGGAGCGTATGGACAGCAACGCACCTGCCCGACGAGTCTTCGAATCCAACCCCGATGGGGTACGCAGCAGAGGAAGAACCCGTAACAGGTGGCGCAATCAAGTGAGTGACGACATCAAAGCACTCGGTGTGCGCAACTGGGAGCGGCTAGCTAGGGACAGAGCTGGCTGGAGGGGCTTGTTAGTTGAGGCCGAAGCCCATCCTGGGCTGTGAGCGCCATCAAAAGTAAGTAAGTAAGTAAGACAAATCATTAATTTGTTTTTACTTCTGTAAATACATTCAACAAAAATATTATGTGTATGTGAAGGGAATAAGCAAGGAACTTACTGCAAAGGTATTACCTGTAAGAAGATTTATCCTTCTTTATGTCTAGTTTAATTATTATTTTGTTCCCAATATAAGATTCCCTATCTTTTGTATAATAAATATGAAGTAGAAGATGATTGCAATACATTCAACAAACCTACACTTATTCGTTTGGTATAGACAAGAATAAACTCCTTATGCACATAACAATAAAATTGATTTCGGTAGTTTACCTTAACAAAGAACTAATATTTAATAAACATATAATAGCAAATTTACGCAATTAAATTAATTATGATACCAAAATTATAAGTACAAGTACATATTTCACTCTATCCTAACTACCAATTAAAAATAATTTATATTGCAAACCATACAAAGGAATCACCTTAACAACAACTATGTCGGTATTAACCAAAGCCATGTCAATCCATCAATGGCCGCATCTTTATATAATCAAATAGCAATTTGCATAAAATAAAGTTGACAAAGACGATGGCTCTATGTTATAGTTAAAATTGATTTGCCTCCGGAAGGACTCCAATGTGTACGAAAGGGATCATCAAAACGCTCGTGTTTAATCTTCTCAAATCGTTTACATTTAGCCTCTCGATAAAAGCTTCCTCTCTATACATAAATACGTTCATATAATATAAATACATAGAATATATGAATGCCCCTAGCTTCACAGATATACTACATGAAGTGTAGGCGTGTTGTTAATTATTTAGGACAATACCATGACGCCTTCAAGTTTTCGTTTATCTATCGGGTTAATGCAGAGGAAGACTGTGACGCCGAACGACGAGAATTGAGTAAATATGTTTTTTTTTTCTATATCGTATATAATGTTGGTAGATTTTGTATAATGGAAGGTACCTGATGTCTGAAGTGGTCTGCGTGTCTGTTCATTTAAAAAGGAAATAATAAACTTAACTTATATAGCTAGGTAACGTGAATGTATTAAAAGGTCACGTAATGGGTCTTAAAAGATCAAGAAAAATGACAACTTCCATGAAGGACTTTTCTTGTTTAAACTTCATTCTGTCATCATAAATTGCAGTTATATGTTGTTTGAAGTAGGTATTTTTTTTTTTTGAAAACGATGAAAAGCTGTTTAAGGACACATTTTTTTTGTTGGTAAAGGGTAAGACTATTAGGGTTTAGAAGAAGAATGATCAAATTTAGTTCATCCACGTATTAAGCTTTAACTTGTTTACTCTCAATAAAGCTAAACTAGTTTTACTCATTTTGTGAAAATAAAACACGATCTGTATGTGTAGTGCAGATATAATTTAAACGTGACTATGTGTATGAACACTATGTCAAAACACCCTAATCTTGAGGAATGAACAAATGAACTTTTATAAGTCAAAAATGTCGAGAACTATTTAGACGCTTCTTAAGAAATAAATTACAAAAGCCTGATTGATGTTGGTGTTGATTTTTTTTTATTTTTATAAAGGTACAAAATTATGATACCGATGTTTAAGGAACTTTTGAATAAGATTTTTTTTTTTGGGTACTCATAGGTTTTCTAAAACAATTTTTAGTAAAGATATGCACCACTGACTGGATCGCATGAACTTACTCACGTAAACTAACGTATTATTAATGAAGATGAAGAAATTTAAATATTAAAGTTACTTCGGTTTTAAGTGGAGTGAATGAATAAAATTCAATTAAAAAGTACAAGTGACCTCAACTCCAGAAATTATTGTGTTTCGCCCAAGGTATAACAGTGGGCTCTTCAGTCAGTCTGTTACACCCTACTAAGACACAAATTTTGCTCGATGTTTGCCGACTCTTATAAAAATCACAGCAAAAAGATACTGTGAATTTTATTATTCTGGGGGAATTTGTTTAAATGAGTGCACCCAGAAAATAATTACCCGTGGTCAAGTTTTTTTTTTATATTAATGAAGATGAAGAAATCACAACAAAAACATAAATGTTAAGAAAGTAGCCAAGTTCTTCTTATCCAAAAACCTTTGCGTAACAAGTCAGCCGTAAAAACTAATGAGATCTAAAATTACGGCAAGTTCTAAGTTTATTAATGTTAAATATCAAATATTTTAAGTAGAGTAACATAGAAGTACCTCGAAATTATTAGATACATCTATAATTTAATGATTACTGACTTAACTTGAGTTGGTTTACTAGTCAAGCTTTCATTTTAAAATTGAGTAATTAGGTTTTAGGTAAAGAAAACTTGCCAAGTAAAACAACTCAATTTAAGTCAGTAATCTTTAAATAATAGATGTCTCTAATAATTTTGAGGTTCTTCGATGTTACTCTTCTTAAAATATTTGATATTTAACATTAATAAACTTAGAACTTGGCGTACTTTTAGATCTCATTACTTTTTACGGCTGACTTTCTACGCAAAGTTTTTTGTATTAGAAGAACTTGGCTACTTTTTTTAACATTTATGATTTTGTTGTGATTTCACTACTTTTTGCAAAGGTTCTTTTTATCAGGAAAAGTGGATGGAATAAAAGCCCAATGAAAGCCTCATAAGTCATAAGGAAAAGTAAGTTTTTAATTTATGTCTTTTGTATGCACTACAAATCCTACCCCGCTACCAATTCTCATAAGTTAGAAGTGCTCCATTGAAATGATAATAATTGATAAGAAGTGGGTGGATGAAACGCCCCTGCATGAAAAATTTCATTATTTCAACATTTTCTTTGTATACACCTGAAAACGAACCGCTTTACCAAATTTCATAATCCTGCCCCAAAGAGAAGTGCTCTCAATATATTTAATATTATTTCTGTGGTTGCCACGCCCACTGAATGTTAAACCTCAAATTTTTAATTTTCCCTTTGCTTGGATGTCAAGTCCTATCGCTCTGCCAAATTTCATCATTCTACGACAACCGGAAGTGCTCCATATAATTGATATCAACTCTGCGAAAATGGGCGGATGCCACGCCCTCTGAATTTGTAAACTCAAATTTTAAAATTTTGTATTTGCTTGCACTTCTAGCCCTACCGTTCTACTAAATTTCATCATTCTACGACAGTCAGAGGTTCTCCTTTTAATTTATATAAATTATATTCATATGAGCGGGTACCACGCCCCTGAATGTTAAATATCAAATTTTAAAACGTTACCTTTTTCTGCACTTTAAGCCCTACCGCTGTACTTAATTTCATCATTCCACGAAAATCATAAGTGCTCCAAATAATTTATATCAATTCTATGAAAATAGGCGGAAACCACGCCCCCTGAACGAAAAATTTCAAATTTTAAAATTTTTTCTGTGCTTGCACTTTAAGCCCTACCGCTGTATTTAATTTCATCATTCCACGACAATCAGAAGTGCTCCAAATAATTTATATCGATTCTATGAAAAAGGGCGGGTGCCACGCCCCCTGAATGGAAAATACTAAATTTTCGATTTATTCTTTTGTATACACCACAGGGCCTACCTTTTAACGAAATTACAAGATTCTATGATGTCGGGAATTGCTCCATAATTTTGATGATCTGTCAGTCAGTCAAGGCATGGCTATGGGAAATAGTTTATCTCCGTTTTTGTGTAATTTATTTGTGATAAGCGTCGAGGAATTATTAGCCAAAAATGATGTGTTTCCCAAGACTTGGTTCAGGTATGTTGATGACGTACTAGCAATCGTCCATGAGAACAAAGTACAAGAAGTATTAAACTTTATTAACAGTGCCGATATAAACATTCAATTCACTCTGGACCGTGAACAAAAAATCTCTTGCATTTCTGGATCTTTCGTTGTCACATGGTGAAAATGGGATGATTGAGTTTGACATATACCGAAAACTTACGTCCACAGATCGCTTTTTAACTATTGAATCAAACCATTGTACATCACATAAACACGCAGCATTTAATTCAATGGTACACAGAATGTGCAATGTCCCTCTCTCAGACAAAACAATTAAAAATGAAACTAATCGTATATATGAAATCGCTTAAAAGAATGGGTATTCAAAATTGCTAGTAGACTCACTTATAAAGAAACATATGAATAAAAAGTGGAAAAATAACATCACTTCCCTTGCTCCGATAAAAGAACTTCCTAAACGAGTGTCAATTAATTGTTATGCTCCTATCCAAAATGAGCTTAAAAAATGCTTGCCTAAGTTCGGTCTTTCTCCATCTTGAAAAAGCAACAACAAAATTAAAAACCTTCTTAAAACTACAAAAGACGTGACACCTTCTATTGAGAAACCTGGCGTTTATTCGGCTAAGTGTGAACAATGCAGCTCTATAAAATTTTGGGAGTGGATTGATACCCAAAATATGAGTGTGTGTAAGGTGCATATATCGTGGTATCGAGAACAAAATTCTGGCAGGTTTTTTTTCAGCCTTTGGTGAGTGTGGGGATTTGTATTGGTCGGATTGCCAAGATTATGACGTTTGGGCTTGCACAAAATGAACGAACATCACGACATATATTCTTTAAATTTAATGAAGTGGTAATACCTCTGAAAAAAATTGGTGGTTTTCAATACCACAATATATGCAATAACAAAGCCTCATACTAATATTTTGATTATCAATCCACTCCAAAAATTTGCCGTCGGCTCTTAGACTAAAATTTTAAATGCGATAATTATTGACTTACTTAGAAGTACCGAATCGCAAATTAATGATAAAATGAATAAAGCCACTAACGAATATGAGGGAATATACCTAAGCAATCATTTAAAAATAGCAATTTTTCAACAAAAAAAACCGTTTTCGAGAAAACTATAGATGAAAACACAATCGTTGTACGGCAGCTACCGGTTCTAAAGGAGCTAAAACGAAACTTCGAATTTCCCCTCCAGAAAATGACATAAAATGCTTCACAATAAATTTGAGGCAAATTCGTCGATAAATTTAAGGCTCTAGCTCGATGTGCATCAGGACGCACAGACCGACGAAAGTCTTGACGAAAATCACTTTCTTGGACTTCTCCATCATCGTATAATGTTAGTTTTGATTAAAACCTCGAAAGGTAAATTGGCAAATATGTACGGAGAGCTGATCCAGCTCTAATAAGAATGCGACCTTCATATCATATATAATGTAGGTACATATTAAACATTCTTTATCAGTTAACCGCATGCCCAAATTCACCCCGACCGACGCTATTTAATTTTGAATAAAATGAGTTTTCTTTACCCAATTATCTCTTTAATATTTTGTGTATTTTTCGTTCGATTAAAAATATTTTGTTTTGCTTTTTATGATACTAAGAATTTTGAACTCAGTATTTTTATTTACCAATTTTAACTAAAAATATATGATTTTTCAAAGAATAATGTTAGTCCCTTTTTTATCATATAGTATGTACATTTTTTGCTCAAACTACAAAATCAAGTTGATAGAGGTTTTACATAGAGAATCTTAAATAACGACCTTAAAATCATGTACGATATTTCATCTATGTACCCCGATTATACACAAATAAAATGTTGCGTTTATAATCTATATTTTCCTTCCACATAAAAAAACACCCTTTCACACCCCAAATATTTTTATGGACTCTTTTTATACAAAATAATTTAAATCCCACGCCTCTTTCCCCCAAAATACCGCAGGCACTGCGGTTCATTTTCACCGAGTACTACGGCAATTAGGCTCGTTTTACACACATTCGGTTTCATTCGGTTTGGTCTCTTTTCGGTTTGTATTCGGCTGTGCCAGATATGTGTGAAACGATAAAACGGCAAAAATAAAAAACCTAATAGAAACCGTATAGATTGACACGAATCGGTTTCATTCGGTTTCAAAACGGCACGTATTCGGGTCTAGGGCACAGAAAGTAAACGTAGCGTTCACACATATTCGGTCGTTTTCAGTTTTTCCGGTTTTTCCGATTTTTTTTTTTTTTTTTTTGTAATACATTTTATTTAATTTCAATTATTAGTGAGTACAAACCGAATATTGAACCGTCTGTGTGTGAAGGGGCCTAGACGGAAACCGAAATCGAACCGAATGCAGACCGAACCGAATGAAACCGAATATATGTGAAACGAGCCTAATAACAAAGCAACTTTGTCTTACAGCGAAACGAGTATCAATGGAAGTTAAAAGTGATTAGGCCTTCTCGTTTCACTGAAAATCAAAAAGAAATATAACTTTTTCTAGGGTAGTTGTATTGTATTTATTTTGTATGTGTATAAGATTAAGCATGAAAAACTACCCTAAAATCATGCGGTTTATATACTTCCATCGCCCCCTCTCCACCACTTTGAAATCTATTATACAAAAAACAAGTTCATGTGTTAAATCAGGCTGTAGAATGTGAAATTCTGCGTCGACACCAATCTAAACATTTTTACTTGCGATATACGTAGTATAGGGCAAGTTTAGGATTCGTGCAAAAAAAAATTAGAGATAATATTTTCCCTAACATTACGATGATAGAGAAAGCGAAAAAAGTGGGTCTCGCAATTCTGTCCGTCTGCTTGTCTGTCTGTCTGTACCTCGACCTGCAGCCTAAGCGGCTGAAGCGATTTTCTTCAAACTTTGGACTTAAGGTTCTTATGGGATTCCCTAGAGGGGAAATTGAATTTTTTTTTATCTAAATATAAATAACGGTACCTGCCATACAACCAATATACAAAAATTGATTTATTTCAAAAACGGCTCAAACGATTTTGAAAAAAAATTACGAGCTACTATAACTACTAAAATAAATATTTTGGTAGAAAAAAAATATTTTTGTAACGGTTATTAACGGTACCTCTCATAGAACCGATTTGTAGGTTTTCAAAGTTCTCGTTAACGGCTACACCGACTTCAACAAAATTTTGTATGTTAGTGGTCCTTTACAATTTTAACAATTTTGCATATAAAACTTATTGAAAAAATAATTTTTGGATTTTTAAAAATATATTAATTTTTTCTTTTATTTAAATTCAATATCTTGCAAACGGGTCAACGCATATTTTTTAAATTTTGTGTTAAATTGTAAATTAGTTAAATTCTAAAAGTTGGCATACCAAATTTTATTTTTAAAAATGTTCAAGAATTTTTATAGATATATAAAAACTTAATTTTTAAGAAAACTGCTCTAACGATTTTTGAAATTTCACATTTATTAAACAAATCAGATGGTGTACTTTGTTTGGAGCTCGATCTGTTAAAGCTATTTAAATAAAACAAATTTATAGTAAATTATAGTACCTAATAATTTATATTAAATTTTTTTTTTTTAATGATATAATGTGCGATCCAGTCGTGCCCATTTTTTTTTTGAATTTTGCGTCCCCCAGCACGAAAGGGTGAGGGAGGAGCCAACAGAATAATATGATCCTATGCCTTCAACTATTCTGAATCTAACGAGGCATTCCGCGTCATCGTCTGGTTCTCGATTTATAGGCCAATTTATGTGGAATTTCGTTGTTATAACCTGGTAAGGAGGCAACACTCACATCGTCGATCTTCCAGCGCTGCCACCGTGTGAACACTTTTTAAAAGTAAAGTTAGGACGTGAGCTCATCGCGTTAGGATGAAGTGCAAGGTTGATGCCCTTAAATTACCCTTATACCCTTAGTGAAATCTAGTTTCAAAAAATGTATACAAATTAGTTTGTTTGGACCTCTCTCATCATTGAAACCAATTTTATCTGCAAAAGGATAAATATTTATTTGAAATAAAAATCGACGTTTTTTTTTTCAATTCAAAGTTTAGATCATTTTTACCTTGTTTATAAAGGATTTCACATTTATTTTTCTTAATTAAAATGACAAACTGTATAAATGTTTTCATTTGTTTGAAAGAAAAAAAAAATCAAACAAAAAACATACCTACTGATTTATTTCCTCAGTGTCCTCATTCGAAGTTATTTAACGATTTCTTGTATTTGTTTGTATTTCTTCTTTTATATTGTGAAGACAAAACCGGAAATTCTTTTAGTCACTTCTGACCAAAAGTACTTGAGCACGACTTTAATAGTTTGTTCTTTTTGTTGTGTGCTTAACTTATATCTGGATATTGTGCAGTATGTGTTAGAAACACAACCAATAAAACAGATTAAAATTTAAGATGTCAGGTATTATCTAAAGGAAATAAAACTAAGGGACCTGGGAAATAAAAGCTGTTTAGATCCTAGCATTAAAATAAATTATCTCTTCACATGAACATAACATACAAATGTAGGTGGATTGCATAAAATATCTGATGAGGTTATTCAACAAGATATAATTATCCTGTGTAAACCAAATACTCGTTTAAAAGCAAGCGTTAATCTTATATATAAATATGGATGTTTGTATGTTTGTAAATATGTTATAGACTCCGAAACTACTCGACCAATTGAACCCACATTTTTAGAATATCTTTGATGTAAGTCCGAGCGTGTTGCTGTGAAGTTTGGTTGAAATTGGTCTGGAAATTTGTCAACCAGGAGCAAAAATGCTTGGTAAAAGTTAAGGACGAACGCCTAGGCCAAGAGAGTTTTCATAACATTAAATGCTACATTAAACGTATGTCTGCGTTAGAGTTACCAAATTAAAGCACATTTTCATAATAAAGGTACTTAGATGTTTCAATCAATCTATCCATCTAATCAATTAAAATATTGTCTATAATGAATTACATCCAACTTGGGTGTGGCTTGTAAAAAATTCTAGTTGTCCAAATGCAATTGTAAATTAGAAAAATCTTCATTTGAATGGACACGATCAGGTGACCTCGGCGGTGCAATGCGTAATGCAACGAACTCTGAGGTAGCTTGGTCTAGGCTCGAATCCAGTCGACGGCAAAACAATTTATAAATTAAAATTGAAACTATAGACTAAGCACCACTAAAAGGAATCTGATGATTGGTTTAGCAGCCATGAAATTGCAATAATTCCAGCCAAAATGTAAAACTCGGTGGAGCCAACACAAGTGATTGTTGTTTATTCAAAACCTTCAATATTAAATATGACGGAGCGAAAGCTATGCAGCCTAACTGCAAGTGTTATCACGAGAAAACTCCTTTGAATTAAAATATTATCAATCACATAAAAAAATTGTTTAATTTCAATTGAAAAATAGTTACATATGTACATACTTATGTAGCAAGAAAATATTTTTGAAATTACAATCAAAATCCATACATATAAATTTGTAAGTAGCGAAGTTTATTATTTATTAGATAAATAAGACAATTTTCTTAAAGTCGGATAAAATCAAAAATACATCAACAAAAAAACTTCAACCTCAAGAAAATACTTTTGCAATTATAACAATATCCATACATAAAACGTAGAACATTTGCTGCAATTGACGATTTATCAACATATAAATATGCCGTAGTGTTATCATTGCCTTTGAAAGATCCTGCGATGGAATCGGCTAAGCTGATAGTTCTACAGTAAAATCTCAGTTAGCTAATTTTAAAGCATGCATTTCAAATTTAAAATAAAATAAAGCACTTTTTGGAGATTCTATAACAAAAATACAATAGCCGACGGCTAATTTAGAGAGGAGAAGTACATATAAATAAAAGTATAGAAGAATGAAGGCTATTAGGTGCAAATTTAGCGATGTCAAAGACAAAAGTATGGTAAGTTTTTTTCTCAGCCTTTGTCTGGGTTGGGAGTTTCAAAATAAATAAATTTTAAATAAAAATGCACCATAATGGCTTTTTAAGCGAACAGTATCGGATTTTTTATTTATAAAACGCAAACAAAAAAAAACAGTATCCTAAAAAGAATCTGACAAACAAAATCTTATGTGTCTATCTATTTTCAAACATCCATCAAAGGATGAGAAAAAAAACCTGTCAGATTTTTAGCTTCAACATCTCAAAATATGCACTGATAAACCAATAAAATCATATTCACATTTTAGTTAAACATCCACTCCCTAAATTTGATGTAGTTTTTCAGACAATAACATTTGAACCTACTCTACTGCATAGAACCACTTTAAATAAGCAGTAAAAACAACTTTCGAACAGATTTCAAAGTAGAAAAGAGGTTAGCAAAAAGGCCCCTGTAAAAATTAATACAGGGTAGGACCCCTGAAATAAAATCTCCAACAAATATAAGTTTTAAAAAGAATAATTATTTAGATTAATATTTCATCACATAACATTAATATTCTCTAAATTTCCTTGATGCCCTGATCCTTTTTCATTTTGGGGGTACGTTGGAAGATGCGTCTGCTGCACTTGCATTACATCATAATTCTCTTTCTCTTTCTATTTTTTTTTTTTTTTTTTTTGATAACGAACTGATATTGATTTCGAATTCGTTCAAAAATTGTTGCACCCTCTCTTTTAACTCTCTCCCTCTCTCTGTTCATGTTGATTCAAGTTGATTGATTCCCGTATGAAAATATTCGATTGATAAATGTTTTGATTCATAGAATAAAACAAATAAGATTTTTGTTCATGTTTTGTAGAAGAATTAGATCATTCATTAGATAAAACTTAACGGTATAACTAGTTTTTTATGTACACAATGTTATATGAAGAGACACCAATAATTGGAGAATTGGAGTCATATATAAGACGAAGTCCCTATTTTGTTGGTATGCTATGGACTTCGAAACCTCCCAACCGATTGGGTCAAAATATTCAGGACATCTTCGGTATGGGTTTACCACGATGTCTAGAAACCAATAATCCAGACAGCAAAAATCCCGAAAGTAAAAATCTCGAAAAAAAAATCTAGAATTGAAAAAATCTCGAAAACAAAAACCTAGAAAGGATAATCTCGAACTGCAAAAATCTAGAAAGCCTCCTTAAGAGAATCAGTACACTGCACATGCACCCATCCAACTATACAAGTAGGTGACTAAATTTAGTGTTGCTAGGGACGTTCTCTTATAACAACGTAAGTTTTCTTATTAAAAAAAGTGATAAAAAAGGTTCCATCAAAATTGAAATTGATGGGTTTATTTATTATTTAAATAAATCTGTAAAAAATAAGTTTTACTGGCTGTGTGAACTGAATAAATCTCATATTTGTAGTACCAGGATAACTACAGTCAAGTATAATGATAATGATAATCATAGTGAGTTAGTTCAGGTGTGGTTCAAAAAATTTAGATTGGTCAAGAAACTAAGGTAAAAAGAGAGTATTTAAAAAAAGAAAAGCAAATCTTAAAAATAATGCACGAAAAAGAAGAAAAAAGTTATGTAAGCTAAGAGTCTTGCACATAACTCCAGTTTATAGAAGTTATTTAGTTATTATAATTAGAGTTATTTGTTTTATTATGTTATATTTTGACAATTTTCCTTTGTATTGAATAATTATTGTACTTTTTTGATATTTGTTATGTTGTGGTACGAGTATACATATGTATACAATCCTATAAAATATTTGATTTTTATTAAAATCATTTTCGATTGTTGTTCTTTTTTGACCAGAAGAAATAAATTGTTTGATAAATTGAACATACTATGCGTTTTATTTTCGTTAAACTATTGAAAAAGGTAACAAAAAAATCTGGAATGAATTTTTTTTTCGAGATTTTTTTCTAGATATAGTCTTTCGTGATTTTTGTACGTTCTAGATTTTTGTACATTCGAGATTTTTGCATTCGAGATCATTCGAGTCATTCTAGATAACGTCATGATTCACTTCGGTATATGAGGTTTGTAGACAATCGATTAAACAGTTTGCTATCAACAGCATTTTGAGTGAAGTCGAAACAACGTTCGGCGGGCGCAGCTAGTATTATATACATTTCAAGAATTTATGTATGCGATTTTGTGCTTCTTATAAATAGAGTTTTAACACCTTCAACAAAGAAATTGTACAACAAAAATTACGTACACGCCATAGTGACCCTTACGTTTTTCGCATTGTTTGAACACAAGCTAGGCTGACAAAAATGTGGTTTATTTAAGAATTCGCTAATATGAAAATTTTTCCATATTTCAACACATGATGTCTGTTAAGTTTGAACGAATAAAAAAACGTAATTATTATTTGTTTTCAATTTGGAAAAAAAAAACTGCTTATGTACCTATACAAAAAAAGTAGTTATTTCAGCTCCCGTATTTAAAAAAAAACCTCCACCATGGAATAAGAATGTTCCAGACTCAAATAGAACAGTAAGCAACTGCCTTAAGTTTGAGTCCGGAAAATTCTTATTCCATGGTGTAGTTTTCTTAAACACGGGAGCTGAAATAACTACTATCCTTTATAAATACGGGGATAAGTAGATTTATGTCTCATGTTTGAAATAGGGGGGAGATTTTCAGAGCAATAATTAATCAAATCGTGGTACCAAAATAAACCTACCTACATCAAAAAATAGATTTTTATCTTAACGTTTTTAACCAAATGTTAGGTATTTTTAGTTCTTTTGTTTTTTTATTTGCTAATCCAACAACTTACCTTCATATTAAACGTACTATCTTTCAATGCATGTTAAAACATCCAGTAATATACGACGGAATGAATAAATATAGGAAGACCTACTTGATAGAGAATATAACATCCATAGATAAGGCTCGTAATGTTTTGCAATGAAAAGTGTATATTTCCCAGGTTTTGTTTTAACTTCACGTGCGTCGTCTAAGTTTAGCCGTGGGCTTTATTTGTGCAGTAAACATAACGTGGATGTAGGTATTCAATCCTTAAACGCGCATAGATTTTATTGATATTTTGAATTTATATCTACCTCTAAAAAAGATGTTCTTTGATTCATGAGTTGTTAGCTATATATATGCAAAATGTTCTCTATAGAAACATTAAATAAATTGCGTATGAATTCAAAAAACTAACTTAATTTCGAAAACCCCCGAATAAATTCTATCCCAATTATAATTGCCCCATATTCATATGTCAGTACTCATATGCACGTATAAATAAGTAGCTTTGGAACAACAATAAGAAAGAACAATAGTGAATTCAAATCAAAATGATTTCTACAAAGGCAAACAACACAAAAGCCTCTAGGTCGTAATAGTGATTCAAGAACGAGTGTATCGTGTGTGTCCATATATCCATTTCCATCTTATACTATGTACGTAAATACGAGTGTTGTTGACTTTTTCGTTAGTCATATGAAATGAACAGTTCTCCATGAAAAGTCCTATATCCTACTACTGGTTTTTCGGTTTCTATCACTGCTCTGCTATCCATGAAAGTTAGGAAAAGCAAATTTCTTGGTCAAGAGGGAATTGCAGGCAGTGAAATAGACTTTTTTTTATTTTTATAACCCTTAGCTAAAATCTATAAAATTTGTGTATTCATTCCTAAATCGTAGAAACACAGAATTCTCTGTCTCTGATGTTTAATATTCTCGAGGGGTGTATTATGTCTGATTGCGCATTTTGAGCCTAATGGAAAAAATTGTAATTTTTTTTTTGGTAAATCTGTCACGGAGTTTGGGATTTTCCTCTGAGATTTAAGTTCAAGTTATTTACCTATACCTATAGGAATGATTTTTATAGAAAATATATTAAAAACTTACCAGTGGTGGCAAGCAATTTTTAGATGATATAAATAATAAAGAGACTGTTATGTTAGTTAGTTAAAAATTGATTCCAATTTTTAGAAATCATGCCTGTTGCATTGTTAAAATTTAACATTTAAAGGAATAGGTAATAGACATACAAACATTTTAACTGCGACAAATACATTCTGCAGGGGGGGTTCTTTTGGAGAGGAAAACTTGCCTGTGCATTCCGCTTAAATGATGGGTCACCACTAAAATGACAAAATATGCTCGAAGCACGCGGTGACTATGCGAACTGACCAAAAAATAAATATAAAGTTTGCAAATCAAAACCCGTATATAAGCTCCAGAAAAATAAAAGACTATCTCCAACTCTTTGTAAGCTCTGTGATGGTTAGAAGACTCCTCCTGGGGTCTGTAACACACACTTTATTCAATATAGCTTTTAACGGCCTTTAGTCCTTAAAAATTGGCGGCCCGGCGCTCTCACTTGGACTCTTCAGTTGACGGTGAGGTCCTTGTCAAGACGCAATTTTAATTAAGTTCAGTCCAGTTTACATTAAATTTACAGCGAAAATCAATTGTGTCAAGAATTGTTGGAAATTTTGTTACCCGTGGCCTGGGGCCTATAACACAATACATAAAGTGCTTGTTGAACAAGTGAAATTCAACAACTTCTTTAAACTTGAGTACCACGGAACAACAAGTCTAGGAGAACTATAACAATTGTTTTAGCTTCTTTCAACAAGTGGTAAATTTCACAATTCCACCGTTTCTGTAACTGGAAACAACAAGAGTTAAGAAAAAGTAGAATAAACTTGTTGAATAGTTGATAAATTTCAACCGACGGTTTCGGACTAATTGAAAGTCAACAAGTTAGAAATAAATGCTTGCAGCAGTGTTTATCAACTGATAGCTTTGGAAAAATCGCTTAGAATTTATTTAGTGGTGAAGAGTTTTGTTCAAAAAATGTTTTTTTTTTTGATTCTGAATGAGAGCCACCAACACAAACGGGTTCGAAGAAAGAATTAACTTTGAAATAGAACACCATATTTATTGCGAAATTTTGTGTGCCCGTAGAAAATTGTTGATTGTGTAACCGAAAGTCTATCCCACTAATTACGTTCCACAACTAATAAAAATAAAGTACTAAGAAGAAAATATGTTTAGCCTTTGAATTGGGTTGGAACTGGATTTCAATACCATACTATATGTGACGTTCATGGTGTTCATAAAATGACAATTTATCGATGTGTAAAAGAAGTCACATTTGTAATAAATGGCATTGAATTTCAAAAACAAGTGTGTTGGCCTGAAATTAAAAGAATTTAACTCATCATACACGACTCATCAACAAGTCAACTAGTCAACAATTACTTGTTCAACTTTTTGTCAAATAAGTGAAAATCATTTCTGTAACACAATAAAAACCTTAACAATAGTCAATAGAATAAATTTGCCTTCACTTGTTGAATCAGTTTTAGTTTCAGGCCAACACATTTGGTTTTGAAATTCAATTTCATTTATTGCAAATGTAAGTTCTCTTACACATCGATAAACTGTCATTTTTTGAACACAATGAACGTCACATATAGCATGGTATTGATATACAGTTCCAAACCAATTTAAAGGGTATAAATATGTTCTCCCTTGCACTTAGTGCTTTATTTTTATTAGTGGTGGAACGTAATTAGTGGGAGAGACTTTCGGTTACACAATCAATAACTTTCTACGGCCACACAAAATTTTTCAATAAATATCGGGTTCTATTTCAAAGTTAATTCTTTCTTTGAACACTTTTGTCTGTCTCTGGCTCTCATGCAGAATAAAAAAGAAAAAACATTTTTTGAAAAAAACTCTTGACCACTAAATACATTCTTAGCGATTTTTCCAAAGCTATCAGTTGATTAACACTGCAAGTATTTATTTCTAACTTGTTGACTTTTAACTAGTCCGAAATAGTCGTTTGGAATTTTTTAAGTATTCATCAAATTTATTCTACTTTGTGTCTTGTTGTTTCCAGTTACAGAAATGGTGGAACTGTGAAATTTCCCACTTGCTGAAAGAAGCTAAAACAATTGTTATAGTTCTCCTAGACTTGTTGTTCCGTGTTACACAACTTTGAGGAAGTTGTTGAGTTTCACTTTTTTAACAAGCACTTATGTATTGTGTTATAGGCCCCTGGAAGTTAAACTACCATTGTGTTTTGTTCCTAGAACCAAGCTTAGATTATAAATGTTGAAAACCCGTAAAGAAAACAACTGCAAGAGTTCTTATTAAAAAATGTATTTTCTTCAATTATTCCCAGTTTTTCGGACTAACAATTTATCCCTTAAATTTGGTGAGTTTTCTCGAGTTTAACTCGAGTTAAAGTCACGACTGACAATCAGCTGATCCTTGACTTGTTTGTTGAGTAGAAAACTCAAACCAATTTTAAACGCTTTCATAAAATTTAAAACTTGTTTTCACATGTTCCACACTTTGACCAAATAATGAATTTAAAGAAAAATCCATTTTTTTAAATTAAAGCTTTGTAATCCGGAAAAAGCTGGGAGGACAATCCAAACGGCTTTGATTTTAATTTTCAATCTGAAGAATTTGTTGACACAAATACACAAACACAAAGAGGACAAATTTTATCCTAAAGACATTGCTTATATATACAAAAAGAAGTCTGTACTAGGGCATAAATGTCGAAGATTTAATTTGTTCATGTCTTATATAGAAACTTATATAGCTTTTTGTATGTTTTAAGGACATTGCTAGGGAAAGGATTTAAAAAGAAAAATACCTTGCAATTTCCATTATCCGTTAGAAAATTGTGACCGCGAAGGTAAATTCCAAATGCTTCACAAATCGGAAGAATAATTTGTGCATGCATATTCAGAAATACTACAATGTAGATGTTATACTTTGTGGTGAACGCATCTTTTTGTTTGGCCTGATTTTGGCAGAAAAAAAAATATATGTCCTGGAAATTTAGGAATTAGAGCAAACCCAATTTGTTTCTTTTTTCTTTTAACAGAAAAAAAAAAAAATAAACAAACAGTTTTATAAATAGAAAAATGACGTTTATTTGTTAGGTTTTTAAGATTAAATGCATTTGAGATAAAACCTCATAGATTTATGTGGTGTGCATGATGATTATATTCATTTATATTTTTAACAAATCTCCAAACAATTGTATAATGTATAGGCAGTTTTTTTTTATTAAACTATAAAGATTATTTTTTAATAGTTCTGATGCTTAGTGTGTTGAAAGAGCGGGGAAGCTTTGAGAATTTTTTAGAACGTTTGATATATTTTCGAGTTGTAATTAGGGCACACTGCTTTTAAATAAATTGGTATTGGCTTTGAAATTAGAATGTATTAAATATACCGAATCAAAGACGCTGACACATAATTCAATAATTTACAAACAATGTCTCGGCGAATCAAAAACTTCCACTTTTAATAACTGTTCTTCAATTTTGTTGGATAAATATTTCTAGCTGACCCGTGCTCGCGTTGCTTTGCAAGCTTTACAAAATTATATTTTTTTTTTTTGCTATAAGTAAATACGTGCATATTTTTCCTACCTGTTTTTTATTTTAAAGTTTCCGGATACACAATGTTTTAACAGTGTAGCCATTTTGTGGTATTTGAAGCGTTTTTTTAAGAGTGAATTTATTTAAATTTAATCCTAACGTTTTCCCTTTTAAAATTTCCACCAAACACCATCCAATATTAATTTAACGCTTTTCTTTTAATACACACGACTGTAACCTAATTTTCCCGTCATTTTAAGATCTCAATCTTGAAGAGCCAACCATTAGAAGTCAAGTTATCAAACACACAAACACTTCCTTACCTTTGCACTAAATCTAATAGTCCTTCCACACTAGCCCACTGTGTATTAATAGATGTCAAATTGAAAGTGGGAAAGATTTACACGCTACTGCCAAATTCGTGGGAAAGAAATGACTTTTCATATTTTGCTTCCACACTTGCTTGTATTAATACATAACCTTAACCTTAAAAAAGTGTGATAGAATGTGCGATGGAATAAGAACCATTCCTAAAATTCTTCACGTATTAACACATATTTCATATCATGGGGGATAGAATGTCTGGTTGTGTAGGCTGGGCTGTCATATTTTGTTTCCACACTATTACACATGATTTCTTTCCCATTTTGTTGACATGTATTAATACACAGTGGGCTAGTGTGGAAGGCCTTTAAATAAGGCTGCGCGTACGACAAAGCGATGCGATGCGAGAAGCGATGCGAGAAGGTATTCGAGATTCGAGCAAAAGTGGTCAAAAGAGTTTGTGAACGTGATGCTTGCGATAAGTAAGTGATAGAATCGCAACACTCGCAGCAAAT
The DNA here is from genome assembly GCA_949320155.1 of Melangyna quadrimaculata. Taxonomy (NCBI): domain Eukaryota; kingdom Metazoa; phylum Arthropoda; class Insecta; order Diptera; family Syrphidae; genus Melangyna; species Melangyna quadrimaculata. The sequence continues at coordinate 23,003,856 of OX439485.1, forward strand.
ATCGCTTCACTGTGGCCACGTTTATAAGAATAAATGTAAATATTTTTCTCGCACGGAAACATTTCTCGCATCGCATCGCATCGCTTTGTCGCACTACTATACGCGCAGCCTAAGGAATATTTCATTTTTATTGTGCATATGTTCATAATATATTACAGCTTTTAGTGAATTTTTCTGTTTTCCCATCTACATCGTACATCGTATTACAATCAATTTATTCGAATCAAAATAACCCCTTAAATGCAATGAGTGTAGCTGTAGCGTGCAATAAAAGTTGAAACGAGTTCAACTTTGGCTATACAATACGTTTCTTGCTACAATCGCAGCTTCACATTGTGGCACACTGTATACTATTTTCGCAACTTTCTGCCTTTCTTTCTACTATACACCATTGTGTTGCATGAATTCAGTTTTCGGAAAAAGAGAACAAAACTAAAGTAACAAAAAAACCTTTCTTGAATTGAATTCCTGGGATAGAAATAAATACAAATATTTAGAAAAGTTGATAACTTTCAAATGTTTATAACATTCACCCCTATTGCGAGTGCCAATCATGGATTGATAGTTGATAAATACTTAATATCGATATTAAACAGTAAAACCGATTTGGTCATTGAGAATGATGCAGGATAAATTTAACATATTAAGAAATAAAAAACAGCCTAAGACACTCTCATACAAAATATTATACAATTTGTAAATGCGCGGACATACAAAATAATTTTTTCGTCTAAATATAGTTTAGTGCAAGTATGAAGTTAAAATTGTATTTTGGAAAACAAAAAAATGCAATGGTATTTATTCAATGATTTAAAATTAAATTATAAATAAAGCAATTATTATTTTTTTTTCAAAAACCCCATAACGCTATTTCCATTATTCGAATTTTGTTTGGTAAAAACGTGGTATGCGCAGTATTATAAAAAAAACTGCTCTTATTACATGTACGAAGCTTAATTAAATCTTGATAAAATCGAAATCTTTATATGGCAGCTACGCGTTCCAGATGAGCTAAACAAGCATATGAATATATCCTCTAGCGAATCACATAGAAATGCGATGTACCTACATCATGACGGACAGACACACAGACAAACAAACCGAGCGACCGTCTTGACGAAAATTACTTTTTTGGAGTTCTCTATCATTGTTTTGATTAAAACCTCGAAAATATTTCTTGACACGAAACCAATACTTGCTTTATAGAACAAGTAAGAATAAAAAAAAACCTGTCTTCCTCTTATTTTATGACTGCGAAATAACGGTACCTAAAAAGATGCTTTAGCCAACAAATCTCAAAACTTAAACTAAGAATGCTTTTCGTTTCACCTTGAAAAAGTCAAATCTTCAACAGCTTTAAAAAAAAGCGACAATTGTTTGATTCCCTTGAATTTGTACAGGAGGTAAAAAAATAAACCCTTTACCCTATACACAAAAAGTTGTTATATTCAAAATAAAATTAATTTTAATTTGGGAAATAATTAAAATAAATTTCATGTAGTTTGAGTATTCTTAGGAACAATTTTTAACTAACCCTTCATTTGTGTTCGCAGTTAACCATCGAACGAAATTCGTCAAAAATTTCATTAAAAAAAAGATGGGTAGTTTCTTATAACAAACAGAAGTCCTTAACATAACAGAATACCTTGATCAAGCTAAGATTATACACAAAGGTTGAAGTATTTAATGGGCAAATATTTTTTTTTTTATCAAGGATAAGATAAACCTATCGGATACTTTCTTTCATTTTCCTTCATATACATATAAATTCTTTGAAGACTTTACTTAATTAACTATATAAGATATACTTTTACCTTCTTGTGTATCTTCATACATCACTTGGAGTGGAGGGTTATACAACACCTAATTGTATCATAAAGTATAATAAAGCTCTACTCTGATGGAAAGAAAAACTTTTTAAAAGCATCTAACCGTGGACTAATACAATATACTCGACTCGCACTACTTTGAAATTCTAAAGAAGCACGTTTTTTGTTTGTACTTAAGATTGGCACGTTTCACAACATTTTTATTAGGTGCTTTAAATTGTTCATAGGGAGTTCCACTTTGACAGTAGATTGATAGTTGTTATTATTTGCATAATAAAAGGATAACCCAAATAAACGTGACTGTGTTTCAATCGTTCATCGTAAAATTTTTGACTTTTTGAATTTATGATATGACAAAGGGATGATTGGGGCAAAAAATTCGACAGTACACCAGGCATGGGCATGTGAATTCACTGAATAGAATAGGGTCAGGTCAAGATAAAATACGTATAATATGGGATGGATTATTGAAACGCCTTAAATCATGGATTGACCCCAAAGTTAAATCATTAAGACCGAGGTTTTCAGAGATGAGCTCAATGTTAAATGCGAGCTAACTCATCAGATTTGAAGGGTTAACTCGAGTTAAACTTTGGAAGTCGGATGATCTCGCACTAAAATAAAACTGGGCCTATGTATCGAAAAAAAACACACTCTTTGCAATTCAAAATTTTATTAAACCCAAGAAGACATAACCAGGCCTGATCCAGGGCCGAATTGCACCCTGTCCAAGACCGAACTTCTGCACCACATTCATAAATAGTCGTGGAAAATAAGGTAATAAAATGTCGTGACTTCGAAAAAAATCAGACAAAGCTGAATTTTGGTGGAAAGCTTCATTTTTTTGTCCTTAATATTTCCTTAAAAGAACCCTTAATTTGTGGTGGAGCTAAAAGTTTACTCGAAAACTATAGGTTTTTTTGAAAAAACTTGTAGTTCATAAAATTCTACACAAAAAAGATTATAACACGATTTTTTTTTGTACAATTGATAAATTTGGAGAAAAACGGTAATTAGGGTGCAGTACATTAAGTCAAAAAACTGTAATTTACATTTTCCGATGGGAATTTTTTTTTTGTTGCGGTTATGTTTTGGAAAAATATTTTCTATTAAAGAACCAAGTTTTACAAAATGACATATTAACGAAGATGAGCTACCTACAACTTTTTTCAAAAGAGCCTATAATTTTGAAGTAATTTAGAAAAATTTAGAAGGGGGTAACTTCACCCCCCCGTAAAGTTGTAGCTCCACCCCAAATATAAGGTACTTTTAAGAATGTTAAGAACACAAAAATGAAGCTCTCTACCAAAATTCAGCTATATCGAAATGTTTGTAAGCGAATATCTTATTTTCCAGGACTAAAAAGTAATTTTCTATTAAAAAACAAAATTGAATTAAAAACCGTTTTAGATTTCTATTTTCACATTTTTCAATTACATTTTTGTCATCTCTCGCTTTTTCTTTTCAGAATGGCTGGCGGTGGTGATCCAAAATGGCAAAAAGATGCTGCCGATCAGAATTTCGATTACATGTTTAAATTGCTTATAATTGGAAATTCGAGCGTGGGCAAAACAAGCTTCCTGTTTCGTTATGCAGATGACTCATTCACATCGGCCTTTGTATCAACAGTTGGAATCGATTTTAAAGTGAAAACAGTATTTCGTCATGATAAACGAGTTAAATTACAAATATGGGTAAGTGAAGTGATGCCTATACATTTTTCAGCCTATATAATAAGCTCTATAACCTACCCAGTAGCGTACGAAGGATTTTGTTTTTTTTGGGGGGGGGGGGGGGGGGGGCTCAGTCTCAATGTTGGTGAAATTTGTTTAAAGTATCACAAAACAGCAAACAAAATTAAAGCCTTTCAGATTATCAACCACAAGAAGTTAGATTTCAATAAAAAAAGGAAAAGTACGCAAAATTCTCCCTAGTTATGAAATGAATTTTACCTTTCTTTGTAAAAAATATTTTTTTGTAAAAATCCACTTTGACAAAAATCCACTTTATGGACTCGATTTAAACAATTTCAACGGTAATAGGGGTAGGTGGTGTATTCACATTTTAATAAATGAAAGGAGATGACCCATTTTTGTCTGAAGCCTGGACCACGTGCTAGATGAGATAGGTACCAAATGAAAGCTGGTATTGAGTTCTATAAGAATGCTAACTATTTTTTAAATCGGTGTTGGGGATTTCAAGATATTTGCGCTTGAAGTTGAAGATTCAAAAGTCATAGGGGCATATTCATAGTCGCAGATAGACCCAGCTTTAACTAAACTACAGTTTAAGACAATTTTGGCTCAATGAATACAGAGCGATGTTAATCACAAATTGTTGGTTTTATATTTTTATAAGATAATTAACTTGGTATACTAAACAAATAGCTTCAAATATTTTGAAATGAGAAACTTAAAAAAATTGAATCAACGACTGAAAATTCAACCAAAGCTATGTTTAACTTAGACCCAGGTCTAAAATGACTATGAATATGCCCCATAGAATTTATTTGTTTTTGAAATAAATGTGCATAGCTTCTGAAGTATAGTAGCTGGAAAAATTGTTTAAGTACCAAATTAGAGATCACAAAAATACCTTACAAACGATACTAGTATTTTTTTCCTACGTTCAGAATACTTTGATATATATAGTTCAGACTTTTTTTGAAATAGTTTCGTTGCAGGTGCTTCCTACGACTGATACCTTTAAAAAACCAGTGATGACATATATTCTTTTTTGTACCACTACAATCTTTAATTGATTACCTTTTGTTTAATGTACACTTCAATTATCTTACCTCAAGCGAATGTCACCTTATAAACAAAAGGACCTTTTTATGCAAATAATTATAATGCTTTCAATAATAAAATGTGCACCAAATTAAAAAAAAAAAGCCATGACAAACAACTTTTTTTAAACTAGATATTATAATTACCTTTCAATATTAGTCTGACCAGGTATTCTTTTCAACTTTGATTGGCTTAAAGATTCTACAATGTTACACATAAGCTTTTTCTGATAGTAATATTAATTTTTGTCAGTTTGACGAATGACTTTAATCCGATTCGTGAATATGGGCACAAAAGAATTTGTTTATGCTGTGGCTCTTCGTTAAGATCTCGTAGATCTTTTAATGTACCACAAAATTGCGCTCAAAGGACGGTTTTCTCCAATGGATACCAGCATTATATTTAGATAATATCCGTATAGATAATTTCAATGAAGAATCGTGAAATAGAAAGGTTTTTTTTTTTTTTTTTTTATTTACTTTACGTACATAACATTATAAGCATTTGCTATAAGAAAACAACATAAATCGTTACTTTTATATAATAAATAAGCCTAAGTTAAGCGTTAAAAAAAGCATTTTATTGTATCATTACTTCTTTTTTTAATCTAAACAAAAAAGGTCCTTTTGTTTGTAAGATGACATTCGCTTGAGGTAAGATAATTGAAATGCACATTAAACAAAAGGTAATCAATTAAAAATTGTAGTGGTACAAAAAAAAAACATATGTCATCACTGTTTTTTTAAAGATATCAGCTGTAGAAAGCACCTGCAACGAAACTATTTCAAAAAAAGTCTGAACTCTATATATCAAAATATTCTGAACGTAGGAAAAAAAATTCTAGTATCGTTTGTAAGGTATTTTTATGATCTCTAATTTGGTACTTAAACAATTTTGTCCAACTACTATACTTCAGAAGCTATACACATTTGTTTCAAAAACAAATAAATTCTTTTCTATTCTTCAACTTTAAGCTCAAATGTCTTGAAATCCCCAACACCGATTTTAAAAATATTTAGCATTCTTATAGAACTCAATACCAGCTTTCATTTGGTACCTATCTCATCTATGTACGCACGTGGCCCAAAAATGGGTCATCTCCTTTCCGGTTTTTCTTTGAATTAGAGCTTCAAACAATATCCGAATCTTCAAACTATCCGGATATCAGGATATCCGGATACTTGTAAATAAGATAATTAGAATCCGACACTATCCGGATAGTGCCGGATAGTTCCGGATACCCGAATATCCGGATAGTTCAATGAGACAGTCGGATACTCGGATCCAAATCAGTTTGCTGAATTTTCTTTATAGTAAGGGTAATATAGTGCAATATAAACATATGGTACATGACTTAAGGGTAGTTTTTAATGCGGAATCTAATAAGATACAAATCAAGACTAAACAATCCTCAGGTAAAAACCTTAACTACGACGACGCGAATAAAGCGATTTTCCTCCTAAAGAAACGGTTGGTCTTTTTGTCTGTGAACCTAGTTTTAAATCGAACAAAAGCATAAATAAATGAACATACCTATCTTCAGTTTGGCATTTCTGTTCAGTTTGGCATTCCTGGTGAAATTCCCTAGAGGAAATAACCAAGATTTTGTTTTAGCTCATCCAACACGGGTAGCTACTATAAGATGATGTCGTTTATTTTTTGATTTTCTTAAAAACAGCTCTTAGCTCAAACTTTCTATCTGTTCATCCTAAAGCCTAGTACCTACGCTGCTGATGCGAAATCAAATTTTCCAGCGGTCTCTACAAGCTAACGAAAACACAGCCGAAAATATTCACGGAGAGATTCACAAATTGCAAACAAATAAAACAAAATTTAGCGAAAAAATCAAACAATAGCCATGGTGTAATGAAAGTAACAACAAATAAGAACACGATCAAACCCAAATGGCATTTTCCCGCACACATTTAACTTTCCGGACAATTATGTAATTCAGTGTGCAAAGAGAGTGGAGACTTGTCTAGTCAAAACAATCTGGTATAATCATAAATTTCGCTGGTTGGACTGCGCACCACAGAACGAAAAGCACAACGAAATTTTTCATTTATGATTTCGTCATGTAATTTTTGAATGGGATATTTCGTTTCCGCATTCGTAACGCGAGCGTTCCGCATGCGTTACGCGTGAGTAACGCACACAGAACGCACGCGTAACGCACGCAGAACGCACGCGGAACGCATGCGTAACGCATGCAGAACGCACGCGTAATGCATGCGGAACGCACGCGTAACGTATGCAGAACGCAAGCGTAACGCATGCGTAATGCATGCAGAACGCACGCGTAACGCATACGGAACGCATGCGTAATGCACGCATGCGGAACGCACGCGTAACGCATACGGAGCGCATGCGTAACGCATACGGAACGCATGCGTAACGCATACGGAACGCATGCGGAACGCATACGGAACGCATGCGTAACGCATACGGAACGCATGCGTAACGCATACGGAACGCATGCGGAACGCATACGGAACGCATGCGTAACGCATACGGAACGCATGCAGAACGCATACGGAACGCATGCGTAACGCATACGGAACGCATGCGTAACGCATACGGAACGCATGCGTAACGCATGCGGAACGCACGCGTAACGCCGCATGCGTAACGCATACGAAACGCATGCGGCACGCATACGGAACGCATGCGTAACGCATACGGAACGCACGCGTAACGCATGCGTAACGCATACGGAACGCATGCGTAACGCATACGGAACGCATGCGTAACGCATACGGAACAAATGCGTAACGCATACGGAACGCATGCGTAACGCATACGGAACGCACGCGGAACGCATACGGAACGCATGCGTAACGCATGCGTAACGCATACGGAACGCATGCGTAACGCATACGGAACGCATGCGGAACGCATAAGGAACGCATGCGGAACGCATACGGAACGCATGCGTAACGCATACGGAACGCATGCGTAACGCATACGGAACGCATGCGTAACGCTTGCGGAACGCCTACGGAACGCATGCGTAACGCATACGGAACGCATGCGTAACGCATACGGAACGCATGCGTAACGCATACGGAACGCATGCGTAACGCATACGGAACGCATGCGTAACGCATACGGAACGCATGCAGAACGCATACGGAACGCATGCGTAACGCATACGGAACGCATGCGTAACGCATACGGAACGCATGCGTAACGCATGCGGAACGCACGCGTAACGCATGCGTAACGCATACGAAACGCATGCGGCACGCATACGGAACGCATGCGTAACGCATACGGAACGCATGCGGAACGCATAAGGAACGCATGCGGAACGCATACGGAACGCATGCGGAACGCATACGGAACGCATGCGGAACGCATACGGAACGCATGCGTAACGCATACGGAACGCATGCGTAACGCATACGGAACGCATGCGTAACGCATACGGAACGCATGCGTTACGCATACGGAACGCATGCGTAACGCATACGGATGCGTTACGCATGCGTTCCGTATGCGTTACGCATGCGTTCCGTATGCGTTCCGTATGCGTTCCGCATGCGTTCCGTATGCGTTACGCATGCGTTCCGTATGCGTTACGCATGCGTTCCGTATGCGTTCCGCATGCGTTCCGTATGCGTTACGCATGCGTTCCGTATGCGTTACGCATGCGTTCCGTATGCGTTCCGCATGCGTTCCGTATGCGTTACGCATGCGTTCCGTATGCGTTCCGCATGCGTTCCTTATGCGTTCCTTATGCGTTCCGCATGCGTTCCGTATGCGTTACGCATGCGTTCCGTATGCGTGCCGCATGCGTTTCGTATGCGTTACGCATGCGTTACGCGTGCGTTCCGCATGCGTTACGCATGCGTTCCGTATGCGTTACGCATGCGTTCCGTATGCGTTACGCATGCGTTCCGTATGCGTTCTGCATGCGTTCCGTATGCGTTACGCATGCGTTCCGTATGCGTTCCGCATGCGTTCCGTATGCGTTCCGCATGCGTTCCGTATGCGTTACGCATGCGTTCCGTATGCGTTACGCATGCGTTCCGTATGCGTTACGCATGCGTTCCGTATGCGTTACGCATGCGTTCCGTATGCGTTACGCATGCGTTCCGTATGCGTTACGCATGCGTTCCGTATGCGTTACGCATGCGTTCCGTATGCGTTCCGCATGCGTTCCGTATGCGTTACGCATGCGTTCCGTATGCGTTCCGCATGCGTTCCGTATGCGTTCCGTATGCGTTACGCATGCGTTCCGTATGCGTTACGCATGCGTTCCGCATGCGTTCCGTATGCGTTACGCATGCGTTCCGTATGCGTAACGCATGCGTTCCGTATGCGTTACGCATGCGTTCCGTATGCGTTACGCATGCGTTCCGTATGCGTTCCGCATGCGTTACGCATGCGTTCCGTATGCGTTACGCATGCGTTCCGTATGCGTTACGCATGCGTTCCGTATGCGTTCCGCATGCGTTCCGTATGCGTTCCGCATGCGTTCCGTATGCGTTCCGCATGCGTTCCTTATGCGTTCCGCATGCGTTCCGTATGCGTTACGCATGCGTTCCGAATGCGTGCCGCATGCGTTTCGTATGCGTTACGCATGCGTTACGCGTGCGTTCCGCATGCGTAACGCATACGGAACGCATGCGTAACGCATGCGAAACGCACGCGTAACGCATGCGTAACGCATACGAAACGCATGCGGCACACATACGGAACGCATGCGTAACGCATACGGAACGCATGCGGAACGCATACGGAACGCATGCGGAACGCATACGGAACGCATGCGGAACGCATACGGAACGCATGCGTAACGCATACGGAACGCATGCGTAACGCATACGGAACGCATGCGTAACGCATGCGGAACGCATACGGAACGCATGCGTAACGCATACGGAACGCATGCGTAACGCATACGGAACGCATGCGTTACGCATACGGAACGCATGCGTAACGCATACGGAACGCATGCGGAACGCATGCGTAACGCATACGGAACGCATGCGTAACGCATACGGAACGCATACGGAACGCATGCGGAGCGCATACGGAACGCATGCGTAACGCATACGGAACGCATGCGGAACGCATACGGAACGCATGCGTAACGCATACGGAACGCATGCGTAACGCATACGGAACGCATGCGTAACGCATACGAAACGCATGCGGAACGCATACGGAACGCATGCGTAACGCATACGGAACGCATGCGTAACGCATACGGAACGCATGCGTAACGCATACGTAACGCATACGGAACGCATGCGTAACGCATACGGAACGCATGCGTAACGCATACGGAACGCATGCGTAACGCATACGGAACGCATGCGGAACGCATACGGAACGCATGCGTAACGCATGCGGAACGCATACGGAACGCATGCGTAACGCATACGGAACGCATGCGTAACGCATACGGAACGCATGCGTAACGCATACGGAACGCATGCGTAACGCATACGGAACGCATGCGTAACGCATACGGAACGCATGCGTAACGCATACGGAACGCATGCGTAACGCATACGGAACGCATGCGTAACGCATACGGAACGCATGCGTAACGCATGCGGAACGCACGCGTAACGCATGCGTAACGCATACGGAACGCATGCGTAACGCATACGGAACGCATGCCTAACGCATGCGGAACGCACGCGTAACGCATGCGGAACGCACGCGTAACGCATGCGTAACGCATACGGAACGCATACGGAACGCATGCGTAACGCATACGGAACGCATGCGTAACGCATACGGAACGCATGCGTAACGCATACGGAACGCATGCGTAACGCATACGGAACGCATGCGTAACGCATGCGTAACGCATACGGAACGCATGCGGAACGCATACGGAACGCATGCGTAACGCATACGGAACGCATGCGTAACGCATACGGAACGCATGCGTAACGCATACGGAACGCATGCGTAACGCATACGGAACGCATACGGAACGCATGCGTAACGCATACGGAGCGCATGCGTAACGCATACGGAACGCATGCGTAACGCATACGGAACGCATGCGTAACGCATGCGGAGCGCACACGTAACGCATGCGTAACGCATACGGAACGCATGCGTAACACATACGGAACGCATGCGTAACGCATACGGAACGCATGCGTAACGCATGCGGAACGCATACGGAACGCATGCGTAACGCATACGGAACGCATGCGTAACGCATACGGAACGCATGCGTAACGCATACAAAACGCATGCGTAACGCATACGGAACGCATGCGTAAGGCATACGGAACGCATGCGTAACGCATGCGGAACGCACGCGTAACGCATGCGTAACGCATACGGAACGCATGCGTAACGCATACGGAACGCATGCGTAACGCATACGGAACGCATGCGTAACGCATACGGAACGCATGCGGAACGCATACGGAACGCATGCGTAACGCATACGGAACGCATGCGTAACGCATGCGGAACGCATACGGAACGCATGCGTAACGCATACGGAACGCATGCGTAACGCATACGGAACGCATGCGTAACGCATGCGGAACGCACGCGTAACGCATACGGAACGCATGCGGAACGCATACGGAACGCATACGGAACGCATGCGTAACGCATACGGAACGCATGCGTAACGCATACGGAACGCATGCGTAACGCATACGGAACGCATGCGTAAACGCATGCGTAACGCATGCGTAAACGCATGCGTAACGCATACGGAACGCATGCGGAACGCATACGGAACGCATGCGTAACGCATACGGAACGCATACGGAACGCATGCGTAACGCATACGGAACGCATGCGTAACGCATGCGGAACACACGCGTAACGCATACGGAACGCATACGGAACGCATGCGTAACGCATACGGAACGCATGCGTAACGCATACGGAACGCATGCGTAACTCATACGGAACGCATGCGTAACGCATAGGGAACGCATGCGGAACGCATACGGAACGCATGCGAAACGCATACGGAACGCATGCGTAACGCATACGGAACGCATGCGTAACGCATGCGGAACACACGCGTAACGCATGCGTAACGCATACGGAACGCATGCGGAACGCATACGGAACGCATGCGTAACGCATACGGAACGCATGCGTAACGCATACGGAACGCATGCTTAACGCATACGGAACGCATGCGTAACGCATACGGAATGCATGCGTAACGCATACGGAGCGCATGCGTAACGCATACGGAACGCATGCGTAACGCATACGAAACGCATGCGTAACGCATACGAAACGCATGCGTAACGCATGCGGAACGCACGCGTAACGCATGCGTAACGCATACGGAACGCATGCGTAACGCATACGGAACGCATGCGTAACGCATACGGAATGCATGCGTAACGCATACGGAACGCATGCGTAACGCATACGGAACGCATGCGGAACGCATACGGAACGCATGCGGAACGCATACGGAACGCATGCGTAACGCATGCGGAACGCATACGGAACGCATGCGTAACGCATACGGAACGCATGCGTAACGCATACGGAACGCATAAGGAACGCATGCATACGGAACGCACGCGAATCGCATGCGGAACGCACGCGTAACGCCTGCGTAACGCATACGGAACGCATGCGTAACGCATACGGAACGCATGCGTAACGCATACGGAACGCATGCGTAGGGCATACGGAACGCATGCGTAACGCATACGGAACGCATGCGTAACACATGCGTAACGCATGCGGAACGCACGCGTAACGCATGTGGAGCGCACGCGTACCGCATGCAGAACGCACGCGTAACGCATACGGAACGCATGCGTAAACGCATACGGAACGCACGCGTAACGCATGCGGAACGTACGCGTAATTCATGCGGAACGCACGCGTTACGCATGCAAAACGCATGCGTAACGCATATACACTCCTTGGCACTTGTTTGAGGCCACTATTTTCATAATAGTTATGTCTCGATAAATACCTGTAAGCATTATTTTCACTGGAAATTTTTGATACGTGTGAGTTGCAATAAAAAAGGATAAAGTTAAAGAGTTACTTGGAAAATTCATAGACATTTCCAAAATAATGTGAATGTACTGCAAAAAATGGATTTAAAAAGTTGCGTCACTTGATTGAGGCCATTCCGAAAATTCCTTGGCAAAAGTTAGCGTCGCCGATTTTTTTCAAACAAAAATTAATACTATTTAAGAAATGATAGAAAACTATATTCTATATCAAATTTCAAGTTAAAATGGGCTCTGGAAACATATCGACAGTAGCAGAAAAAGGATCAATAGGTGCTTTAAAGGAACTGAGATTCTCAGGCCGAGAAATAGCTAGGAGACCGAACAGAAGTAAGACCATTGTCAACAACTATCTAGCAGACAACGAAAACTATGAAAAAAAAACGAAAATGACACACATTTGAAGCAACAACAATCCGAGGAAAGCGACTCATTCCGCGGCTAGCTTCAAATTCCACACTATCAGCGCCTAAAATAAGGTCGAAAAGTGGGGTATCAGCCAGTATTTCGACGGTTTTAAGGATAGTTAAAACCAAGAGTATGAAAATCAAAACCAAAAGAAAGAACGGATGAATTTCGCCAGGAAGCTTGTTACCTGTAGCAACGCATGGAAAAGGTTGTCTTTTTAGATGAAAAAAAGTTTAATCTTGACGTACCCGATGGTTAAAACTTTTATGTTCATGATTAAAGAAAAGAAGAACTTATTTCGTCAGGACATCACAGCCATATACCGCGTGTTATGGTGTGGGGAGCTATCACCTATTATGGAACAAATGAATTGGAATTTAGAACTACAACAATATACGGAATACGGAAATAGTTAAAAATGCCTGCTGTAACGGGTGTTTCCAAAGCTAAAGAATATTCTTAAACATCTGGCTTGGATATTCCAACAAGACAACCGGCCTATCCATACTTCCAAAGTAGCTAGAAGCTGGATTCAGTCGGAAAACGTTGGACTTTTACCATGGCCACCCTATTTACCGGACTTAAACATCATCGAAAACGTTTGGGCTTGGCTATCTCGAAACGTTTCTGATGCTGGTAGACAGTTTGAACATAAGGACGTCTTGGTCAAAGCTAACTGCAATGCCTGGAGCCAGATTTCACTGGATTACTCCAAAAAAACTGTATGATTTAATTCTAAACCGTCTAATAGAGCTAATTTCAAAAAATGGCGGTCATACTCATTATTAATTGACAAAAACATGAAACACACAAAAAACAAAAAAAAGTGAAAATTTTTATGTTTTGTTAATTTTGTATAAGATTTTTCAAGGTGCCTCGCAATCAAGTGACGCATTTTTATATATCCATTTTTGCAGTCCATATGAAATTTATGAAATTCCTATGGAATTTCCAAGTAACCCCTTTAAATTTATACTTTATAATTGCAAAATATATTTACCTACTCACAGGTATCAAAAATTTCCAGGAAAAATATTTCCTACAGGTTTTATCGAGAAAAAACTTTTGTGAAAATAGTGGCCTCAAACAAGTGACAGGGAGTGTGTGTATATGTTTATAGTTAAGTTATGGATTCTTAAAAAAAATCGAACTCGAGATGATGATAAAGGACGCGAAAAAAGTGGGTTCCGCAATTATGTCTGTCTGTATCTCTTTCTGTATGTCCTCGGCCCTATAGCCTAAACGGGTGGAGGGAATTTCTTCAAACTTGGAACATAGTGCTTTTTGAATTATATGCCCACACGTTTTTTTAAATCTTTTTTAGGACCAAAAATAACAGTACCTGCCATACATTTTTGTTCGCCAAAAACGAAAATGCTATTTTCTCAAAAACGGGTCCAAGGATTTTGTTAAAGAACATTCAAATAAATTAAATATGGAAAAACTACTTTTTAAAAAGTTTGATTTTCAGAAATTGGTACCTCCAGTACAACTTTTTTCATTTTTTGATGATAAATCTTTTAAAAAGTATAAAAATTATTGTGAGCCAAACCAGAAAGGACTATAACTTTTTCTTAAGATTATCGTATCGCATTAATTTTAATGTAATTAGGATCAGAATTTAAAAAAAACCTTTAAGTCATGGGTCATATGTTTAAATTATATCAATATTAATTTTTAATTTTGATTAGGGCTAGCCACGAGACGAGAAAAGTATTTAAAAGTCTTAAGACCGAAATTTACAGAGAGTCTAACAAATTACAAAATCAAATTTCAGTTAAATATTTATTTTCTTCTGCACATATTCAAACTATAATCGAAAATATTTCGTTCCAATAATCAACTGGTTGTCCGAAAATCGTATTTTTCGGAGACGAGACGAGACCGGGCCGAGATATAACTATACGAGACCGACACGAGATCGAGACGAGACTGAAAATGTTCGATGTTATCGAGACCGATACGAGACTTACAAAAGTCTCGACGAGTCTCGCGGCCAGCCCTTATTTAAATCAGCTCATACCTCCCCCTCTCGCTGTCCAAAAAACAGCCACGGAACGCATATATTTTTATGGACTGTCTTATTTTTCATTGTTACGGTAAATTCAAATTAAAAGTTCCCACTATGTTTCATTAAAGTAGGTAAGAGTTTTTTTTTATTTCGGACGATTTGGTGTATTATTTTACCCGTACTGATAGTACGATAAAACGTACTGATAAAACGTAGTCATATTCAATTTTAAAATCAATAACTTTTGCCGGAAGATTGCATCGTCTTGATTTTTATCTTATTCGATTCCTCATTAAAAACTAACCTTAAATCATGTACCATATGTTTATAATGCACTATATTACTCTTACTATAAGGAAAATTCATCAAACTGGATTCGAATCCGAATCTGGATCCGGGTATCCGGCACTATCCGGATAGTGTCGGATCCCAACTGTCTCCCTGAACTATCCGGATATCCGGAACGATCCGACACTTTTCGGATAGTTTGGATATCCGATCATGGATCCGCTTCGGATATCCGGAAATCCGAAATGTCCGGATACTTTGAAGCACTACTTTGAATAAGCTCATAGCTATTGTTATAATCCGTGTTTTTTGAGAGAGTGAATATCAGCTCAGCTAAACAATAACAAAACAAATTATTAAAGAGAATTTTGTTTGTGTTTTCCGTGTAAAAAAAAAACACATTTGACTCTACAGCTTTCTTAATGCCGTATATGTCTTGGCATTAGAAATAACATTCGGCAAAAAAAGTATGCAGTTTACAGATATTAAAAAATATTTTTTTAATATTTGATACTACGTTCACTGAGCTCGAAGATACTGCTGGTTAAAGCATAACCAAAGCATTTGACCACACTAAAAAGCAATAGATTTTTTTTTTTTAGATAGATTTGATTTTTATTGTGTACATCAAAGATAAAATACAATTTGTTTCTCCATTAACACACAAATAAAAAAAAAAAAATAATGAAAGCATGGCTGTGCCGTCTGCTTGTTTGACAATAATTGTTTAACACCTTACGCATCTTATTTAAATTATATTACAATATTGGCGTTATTATCGAATACATACATTTTTTTTTTTTTATCAAAATGGAATTCTCTTAATTTGTTGTGTTACTTAAAAATTTTCGTTTTTCATTTTTTCTCTGTAGGCTAAGGATATCTGGCAA
The DNA here is from genome assembly GCA_949320155.1 of Melangyna quadrimaculata. Classification (NCBI taxonomy): domain Eukaryota; kingdom Metazoa; phylum Arthropoda; class Insecta; order Diptera; family Syrphidae; genus Melangyna; species Melangyna quadrimaculata. Next base: position 23,020,059 of record OX439485.1, read on the forward strand.
TACCGGAACAAGGTTGAGATGTTAGCATCATTTAATAGGCCAAGGACATTCTGTTCCGACAGGAAGTCACTTTCTAAAACATGTCTCCGTATTTCTCTTAGTGATGGGCACTTACCCACAAAATGAAATGTGTCTTCTCTTTCTTTCGTATTACATATACCGCAAAGTATGGGTAGATCATCTCTGTGTGGGATAAAGATCAAACTTAGCAGTTCACCGCGAAGTTTCGCTACCATGGATATTTCTTCAATCTAGTTTTCATCTCGAAAATAATTTTTGGGGCCTTAGTTATGATCCAGTCGACTGTATATTGCCCTGTACAGAGAATTGGCCGCTTCTGCTTGAAAATTACTCATGCACTTTTCATCTAATTTTTCTAGTAGTTGGTATAAGCTTCTTTTTACCTCAATTACATCAAGCTGTGCAATCCACAGCTATTTGCAAGATCCAACCACTCACTGTACCAGCTATTCCGACAGTTGATTGCTTTAAGAGCAGCTTTTTTTGATAGACGCTCATTAGGTAAGCTCAACACTCGCACAATATAATCTACTTGCATTTTGAACGTCTTGATGAACAGAGGTGATAATCCTGTTTCTAACATAATAAAGTAGTTAGGAGTTGTTTGTGGCAATCTAAACAATCTTTTAATGAAAAATCGGAGTAGTTTTTCGACTGTATCATAGCTTCTGTGTCCCCATGTTTGAGCCGCGTAAAATAAAATGGATTCAGCAACTGCTTCGAATACTTTAAATTTAGAACTATGTGCCACATGTTTGTTCATAAAACAAGTCCTCCACGTGGAATTTATCGCAGCTTTAGCTTTGGTGAGTTTTTCCTTCAGATGCGTTTCCATGTTCAGATTGCTCGTAAAATACACACCAGGGTACTTATACTGTTTAACAGTCTCGCTATTTTCCCCATCTAATTTCCACTTTTCGTTGGCTGCACTCCGTCCGCCTCCTCTTTTGAATATAAGTACTTTTGTTTTGTCCAGATTTACTTTTAGGTTCCACAGTTTACAATACTCGTTTTATTTATTTATAATGAGTTGAAGAGACTCGGGGGAGCTAGCTAGCATCACTATATCGTCCGAAAAGAGAAGAGCCTTGATACGCACTCCTGCAAAGTGAATACCACCTGGGAGAATGTCCACAATGTCCTCTATGAAAAGTGCAAAAAGTACTGGGCTAAGGGTGCATCCTTGTCGCACTCCAGAGTTGGTACAAAAGCAATAAAAACAGAGAAGGTAGTAAGAGAATGCATTATTTTAATAAGTGCACTGCATTAGTTATTTCATTCCAGCTTTTTTTTTAATGGGAAAAGAAGGACAGAATTAAATGTGTGCAATCATATTTTGCGAATTTTGACTGATTGCAAGGGAATTTTGTTTGGGTTTCTATAAATAATACTGACATACGTTTGAAATGTCAAACAAAATCTAGATAACGTGTGGAATGAACTAATGATTTCAATACGACATCCATGTCTATAGTTTTCTTTTTAATTAAAATTGAAAATACTACGAGTACTAAAGTTTAAAATTAACAAAAATAAAATTTGAGCTAAAAAATAATACAAAACTTTCTGCGATGATTATGAAATCTTAGCACAGTATACCATATTGCTTGGGGGGGGGCTCAAGCCCGCTAAGTCCCTCCCTGCGTACGCCCTGAACCTACCCTTACCTTACCTTGCTCCCAGTTCGTCACATATACCTATACAAAATATTAATTAAACCAACTGCTGATTTGAATCAGTAAAGGGTGCGTGTTGTGTATAGGGTTTTTACATTGAAAGTTTATGTTGTACTTTATCGGCGCTGCCCTCAATTGAATACAAGTGCGAAAATCAACAAGTCTTCAACATTAATGTAATGGAAAAACAAAACAAATTAACAAAAAAAAAAAAAAAATAAAAAAACAATCACCCACAACAAGAACATACAAAAGGAGATAGTTATATGACATATTGTTGGATTCTATAGGGGGGGTGTAATGTGTACATACAACAACAAAAAATTCCAAAGGAAGCCATATAGTAAACGTGTAAACAAACCTAATTATCATGTGTGTTTCTGTTTACATTCAACCCGGGGTGCCTTATTGTGTGATGGCCTTAATATGGGGTTTTGGGTATGTTATCAACGCGATTCCATGAGTGCTTGTTTTTTTTTGCCATTATTAATAATAATTTCTCCTCATGCTAAGATAATTGTTTTTCCGAGAGTAATTTTTGTTAGTCTTTTAATTAAATTCTCTGAATTTAATTAAGTAGGGTCTGTCTGCCATCTTCTCTTGAATTCGGTTGAACTTGACTAGAAGAAAAAGTTATGTAAACACAAAAAGCAGTTGGGTGTTTTGTTTTAATTTGAGTTCGTTTCGCCATGGTAATATTTGTCCCAAGGACTTTGAAAGCAGTTTCAAATAATTTGAAAGTTAAAATGCAGTAACATATTTTTAAATTTTGGTTTTGTGTTGGTTTTCTTTTCATGCGGGAAAGTTGGGGAAGTTCTTTTTTGTTTGCAAAAATTCTTAAAAAGTCTAATGCAGTTTATTCAAAACATGAAATAATGACATGAGAAAATGACAGTGGCGGATTATCATACGAATTTGAGCTGCAATGATGCAGGGTCACGCTATTTAGAGCGTTCCAAATTTTTGAAGAAAACAAAATGTTTGTACCCAAATTTTTGTATACCTAGACATTGGAGTTTAAAGTAAAACAATTAGAGTTTCTCAGAAAAGAAACAGAGAAATTGGCGTTAGGCAATAACGCCTAAGGCAAAAGCGCCCAAATAGATTTGGAATTATCGCCCAAAAATAAATAATAAAATGGAAATATCGCCTAAAAATTGAACATGTAAAATATATTTGTAAAATTTAGGGGTTCTTTCCTCAACTTTGGGCGATTTTTCCAAACAAAATCTCAACGGAATTTATTGTCAATAGTTTTCTTTAACAAGAGTACCTAGTGTTACCCGCTTCACGGGTTCAAGGATTTAAACTCCATTTTTGGGCCCTCTCTCCCGCTCACGCGACTCCGTCGCTCCGCTAAGGGTATCCTCAGTCGCCAGGCAGGCGCCTATGTTGTCAGTTGGTGTGCTTTCAGTTTATTTGTTACCCCGTTTATATGAGGTATTCGAGCGAGCTTCAAGCTCGCTTGGCCCCTTTGTATACCTGCGTTGACTTGAAATGAGCTTCAACCGACTCGATTCCACTTCAGGAGCGGAGTCGAGTCGAAATTGTTGATAAAAAACTTTGGTCGAAGAGTCAGTCATGAGGATGTGTTCACCACAGTGTTTTTGCACATGTGCGAGTAAAATTATTTATTTGTTTTGATAGCTATGTGAAGTATGTACTAAAATTGATTAAATTTGAACTGTTTTTGTGTAAAATAAATATATTGTTGCCATTCAATTAAATGTAATCTCAACACCATATCAACTCAACTTCAAATTTTCAATGATTATACTTTCCAAGGGTCTCAAAATCAACAATTAACTTTTTCAATGATGGTTTTCAATAGCTATAACTGGCACCTTACATGACGAATCACCTGGTTCAAAATCCGACCCTAATCCAACTCGAGCTCTAGATTCTGTTTTTAAACGGGGTATATGTTTGTAATCGTGTGAGTGCCATTTTCCACGGGGCGACTTTCCATTAAGGGCACACGGCTAGAATTTTGATTTTTTTTTACAATGAGCTAGGGGTCTCTATAGAACAGCTTTAAAATATTACGGTGAGGAAAAACCCCTAAATATGATTAAAAAATGTTTAAATTTTGAGATCTTGGCACATTTTTTCACAGGTGAATACTTTTTTTTTGGTAGATTAAATAATTTAATTCAATAATTTTAATATCAATAAACTTTTATTTCAGTTTTTAATAAACATTTAAAGCTAGAAAATTGCATGAAATCTGAGGCCACTAAATAAAAAAAATCATACAATTATTTTGACAGTTCTACTATTCAACAACTTCGCTAAGATAAGTGTTGAATGGCGTGTGGGATTTTATTTTGGGATTTTTTGTTGGGAAGTTTTTTGCGAATTAGGATATTTTTTTTTCGATAAAAAGTAGGTTTGGGTGGCCCCCTTCGCGGGTTTAGGGATTTTAACTTCCTTTTCGGGTCCTCAGTCCCGCTCACGTGACTCAGTCGCTCCGCTTAGGGTATGCTCAGCCGTCTGGCAGGCGCCTATGTTGTCAGTTGATCTGTTATCAAAGTTTTTTTTTGTGGTAAACATTACCTTGGGTGGCACGCTTCGCGGGTTCAAGGATTTTAACTCCTTTTTTGGGTCCTCTGTCCCCCTCACGCGACTCCGTAGGATATGCTCAGTCGCCAGGCAGGCGCCTATGTCCACAGTTTTCTTGGACAACAGTATTTTTTCAGAAAAAGACGAATAATCGTCTAGCTTCATGAAATTAGTTGCATCAAAATGCCCACTTACAAGATTTTGGCATTGGGGGATATTTCCTTGTATTTGGGCGTTACTTCATTATTTTGTAGTTGTTTTTGACAATATTTTCATTTTTGGGGCCTTATTTCCAGTTTGTCTATTTCAACTTAAAATTTTGGGCGTTGTTTCATCTAGATAAATATAGCAAAAAACGGAAAAAAACACCCAAAACTGTAAACAAAAACACAACAATATTATTTCTATTGTGAAACTCCTTTTTTATCATTTATAAAATAGTCAAATCCACTAAAATTGGTATCACTGAATAGGAATTTACACATACTCATGACATTGCACAAAAACTTTATGTTATACCACACTATTGTCTATAAATTTCGGAAATTTCAAATAATTCAATAAATGAACAATTAGACATAAAGAATACCTCATTTTTAACCCATTGAGTGAAAGAGAAAAATATGTATTACTTCTGTAATTTAAAATTCTCTTTTTTTTCGCTGCACCTTGAGTGAGTGGGGGAGAAACATTCTTTAGTTACACCATGCATGAATGAAAGAAACATATTTATCACTTTTGTAATGTATAATCCTCTTTTTTCGCTTGCACATTGAGTGAGTGGTGGAGAAACATATTTGATACCTACTTCTGTTGTTTGTAATCTTTTTTCTCATTATAAAAAGCCGAATGCATTTATAAGGTATCACTAGATTGCATGAATGAAAGAAACATATTTATAAATTCTTTAATTTAAAATCTTAGAAGAAGAAATAGAGGAACGGGCATATCGAGAAAAAAGTGAGGCTTTTTCAAAATAGTGTGAGTTACACAAACACAAATGCATTCACATAGGTCGGAATGCAGTGACATAGCTAAATGCTGGGGCCCCCAAAAGAATTTTTAGCTGTGTTTTTGAGAGATTTATTTTTGAAATTTAAGTTTAATAGTAAAAAAGCTTAATAAACTAAATAAAAAAGTGAAATAAAATGTAAATATAGTGAATACATGCAATACTTCATTGAAAAAAAAAAAATATACATCTTTGAATAGTTTAAACCCGGCAGGCTTGCCAACTCATAAATTGATTTTGAAGAAGAACATTATCGTCATGTTAATAACAAATTGAAATGCTAAATGTGGCTTAATTAATGGGCCCAAAATGGTTGTTACATACCTACATGAGTACACTATCACGGCTCAGCTGATTGATTCTGAGAAAACTTTTGTTATACCCTGCATAAATCTTACTCCATCTGACCCAACTTTGCCTTTTCACAGGATTAGGAGGCAGTTCCCACAGAAAGTTTCTTTTGCAATGACTATAAAAAATTCTCAAGGACAAACATTTGAATGAGCAGGATTATACCTACCAAATGCAGTTTTTACTCATGGACAGCTGTACGTAGCATTTTCAAGAGTCAACAAATCAAACAACATAATATGTATCTATTAAAGAAAATGATAAACAAAAAAATCAAAAAGATTTAATTCTTACATCAAACATTGTTTACAAAGAGGTTTTGTAAAACTAATATGTTCAAATCAATAATAAAAAGAATTTATTTATTTTGTTCAAACATTCTATTTGAAAATTTAAAGCCTTATTGAATGTGCGAAATTTTCGCACGGGTCTTCTGGTAATTTCTTAATTCAAAATTTGTTTGGGTGATAATTCCAAATCGATTTACGCCTTGGGCGTTATTGCCTAATGCTTGTTTCGTTATTCCAATGTAGGACAAAATGCCGGCGTTAGGTCTTAAGGCCCAAAACCATAAAGCCAAAATTTAAAATCTCATAACGCCAACAAAAATATTGTTATCTTACAATTTTCTTGTGAAATGTTCGTGAATTGGGATAAGACTTGTGCTTTATGACTTCTAAGTTGGGTATCATGATGTTTTAATTCTAAATCTGTATTTGGTCTTATCGCCGAACGTAATACGGCCAAAATAAAAAAAAATTGCCATAGCGCCCAAAAACCGATATATTGTCCAAGAACTCAAACGAAAAATGCCACAAAGCGCAAAAGGAATGCCATATTCCCCAAAATAATTTAAAAAATGTCTTAACGCAAAAATTCAAAACTGTCAAAACATTTCATGTATTATTCATTATGACATAAGGTTTTGGTGTTATGACATTTATTTTGGGCACTAGGACGGTTTTAATTATAAAAACCTACTCATTATCCAAAATATACGAGAAAGCATCACAAAGCCTAAATAAAGCATGAGCAAACAAATATTAAAAAGCGATAAGACAATGTCTAAACTGGCAGTTTTGACATTTGAAAATTATTTTGGCGTAATGACATCCCTGTTGGGCCTTGTATCATTTTTTTGTTGAGTTTTTGGGCAGCTTGTCAGTTTTTGGTCCTTATGACCTTTTTCAATTTGGGATTTATGGCTTTGGGCGTTAGGAGTTAGGACCTATAAAACCAGGACAAACTGCGGGATTCTTCGGTTTTTTCCAGACAATTGTTCTTGTGTATTACATCAGCAATTATTAGTAGCCCGTAGGTAAGTGTGATGGATTGTCACGCTGGATGTCTGGGTTCACTTCCCAGCCTGGTCCACCTAAAAACTAAAGGGCTACTGTCTCTTGCGAGGAATTGACAAATCCTTTAAGAGTATCACTTGCCATGAATAAGTACTTCTCGTCCCTTCCATTCCTGTCGACACGCGCACACAGGAATGGTTGCGAGTCACTAGGCCTTGGTTTTTCACGATCCGTTGTGCCACCCATTTTACTTATATATTTATTTAATTTAATTTATTCTTGTTGGGTTTTACCTTAAGGCCTAGTATAGTACAGTGCTGATGTGTGATGCGTAACAAAATTTTACGCTAGACTCCAACATGTCAACAAATTGCACAGGGGAAAAATATTCATAAAGAGTTGAGTTTTATGATTTGAAAATAAATAAAACAAAAATAAACGAACACAATCAAAGAAAGCCATGCTGTAATAAATGAAGCAGTAAATAAAAAACCAATGAACACAAGTATCATTTTTTTCGCACACAATTAATGAACCGGGCGTTTATAAATTCTGTGAAAAAATAGAGTGGAGATTTCTCAAAATAATCTGGCATAAGCGTATGGCATTACTAAAATGTTGATTTTTGATTTTGTCTTGTCAATTCTATACATGTAATTTTATAAAATAAAAATGTTAACGTCAGCACTTACTTTAACGTATGACGTTAACATGAGGATTTGAATCTCACTTCTGTCATCATGTAGCGTGTGTCGTTGACACGTTAAATATTAAAATGGTTAAAGACCTACAATTAAGTTTTAAGTTCAGTTAATTGATAAGATTCGTAAACGAAAATGGTTTAAGCTTAGCTGGTTTGGCGTTTATATTTTACATACATACCTACATACTAATAATAATTAATAATAATTTTACCTATATGCCTGTAAGACCTCAGGTCTTTTAAATGCAAAGCACGGGCACGGCACTAGTAAGAAGGAATAGAAGGAAAGGAAAGATTTTTGTTGGCACAGTGGATTGAGAATTAGATGTTTATTATCTCATGAAATTCCACGGGTTGCATCCTGTTGAAACTGGGAATACAGAACAGAATGCTACCTATACGGGGCTCGAACCCATACGCCAAGGTTAGCAGTCAAACACTATATCCAATGTGCCATTGCCACCCACATACATGAAAGCTGTTGGATTCACAACAATAATCTAATAAATAATCGAGTCTACAATATAGCAGTTGCATTACACTTACAACGTCATTCTATAACTTTTTTGTCACTTGTAAGACTGTTATTTAATTTTTCTTTAAATCAATTTGTTTTACCCTGAGGCCACACGACCCAGTTGGCTACATAGATTGGCTGTCAAGTTCGTATACGTGAACTTGCTGTGACGTAGGCGGCACGCAACTTGTAAGCAAGTTGCTTTCAAGTGTCTGCAGTCACGTTCAGCTTTTACTAGGATAGCCTATCTAGGATTCTAAATACACATTTTTATTGAATTTGCTTTGGCATCGGACTACGATTTTTTTTAACTTAACAAAAAATGACGTCGAATTCTGCATAAAGTCATGCGATGGTCAACGCATAATACGGCCAATGCGTTGACGGATGCATTGACAGACTTTTCTGTCGCGTCAAATTAACATGGATTGATTTTCATCTAATTCAAAAATTCCGATTTTTTTGAAAATAAATTTTAAAAAAATTTGATTTTTTGGAGTGTTTTTAATCCATTACCATCGTAGCCATCCTTTAATGGAATTTGACAGTTCTTACGTTGGCAGATAGGTAACAAACTAAATTACTTCGTACGAGGAATATTTCGTTCCAAAATGTCACCCAAAGGCGCTAAAATCGCCTTTTCCCGCGCAATCTTTCAATTTAATTTGACAGTCTATGGCTTGGCAAATCGGTAACAGAATGTCCCGAAATGTCACCCGAAATCCCCTAAACTCTCATTTTTCCCAAGCAAAACATATACTCTCAAAAACTTGGGATTTTTAAGAGATTTTGTATAATTCAATCATTCAATCATATTTGACAGTTGGTTGTGGTTGTGGTAGAAAGAATATTTAATTTTTCATTAAATTTTCAACGAAAAGATATCTATAAAGCTTTATATAAAAGTCTGAACGAGGCCACTGTCTTCTCTACGGGCTTCCCAACTGGCATCGGAAAAGGCAAGCCAGTTGACGAGCAAGTTGCTCAGATTTGTATGTGTTAGTAAGAAAATTTAAATGTATTGGAACTTGTAAGCCAGTACTGGCTCGTGTGGCTTCAGGGTTAGTGAACAGTTTGTTTCAAAGCTCAGCTCAGTTTTATCTTGATTTTATGATTTTTAATATTCAAAAAATAAATACTGTAGAACCATAATTTGGTCAGATTTTGGTTCAAAATTGATAAGAGCATTGAATATCAAGTAGGGCACATTATAACGTACAATTTTGAAAATAATCACTTTTTGTTTACAAAATTTTGAGTGAACTTCTCAACATCAATACACTACAACCACTTTATTTAAAAAGAAAATGAAGAAATTAAATTCTGACTCTAAGACAAATAGCATGGCATTGTAAGTGCTGCCATTTTTATTAATGAGTTTGATTTTATTTGAAGTAATTTTTTTTTTTAAATTGCCCCTCTTCCTTTAGTGGAAGGCAACTGAGCTTACTCCTTTAAATAATTAATTTCTTTTCTCGACCCAATCTACAGTCTCTAGCATTTTTATCGGATTCACCCGGAAATAACCATGCAACAAAAAACTTTGTGGTTTCTAGCTTCTGAATTAATGTATATACTCTGTGCACACTATATTTACGTTCATCTTTCTTTCCAAATGATTTTTATTAATATGATGAAAGTTAAATATTTTATGCAACTTTGACTTGCATTTATTCTACAGGATACTGCCGGACAGGAAAGATATAGAACAATAACAACCGCCTATTATCGTGGTGCGATGGGATTCATCCTTATGTACGATGTTACGAATGAAGATAGTTTTAATTCTGTGCAGGATTGGTGAGTTTTATTTTCATATTCTAGAATATAAGTAGGTAAATATGTTTGGGGAAAGAAAAAGTCAGAACAAATTTTCCTAGGATTTATTTAAAAATAAGACTGTGTGAAATTGTTAGACATTTTGTTTGAAATAATTTAATAAAGTGCTGAGCCTGACATCTGCATGCAAAGAGAAATTTTCACTTGCAAATAATCCCGAGTCTTCACGGGCAAATACCGAAGACGCACGCGGCGGCGGTTAAGTTAGCTACTTAATATGAAACGTCAAATACCTATGTATAAGTGAATCGGCCTTATCACAGGTCCCGTCGCAAAAGATTCGTACTACGAATCTTGAAAAAAGTTTCACAGCACAGTTCTCATAAGAAAAATATTGACACGACTTTGTGCGCTATCGATGTAACTTTTCACGTCCTCTGAAATGGTTTGGAAATATTTGTGTTACGACGGCAGCTTTAATCCTTTTTTTTTCGGGTAGTACGAAACTATTACGACGGGACCTGTTATAAGGCCGAATATGTTATCGTCAACGCATAATGCTGTCAATACGTTGACGGCTAACCTGAGCGACTTTTATGTCGCGTCAAAAACACATTTATTGACCTTTATCTAAATAAAAAAATTGGGTGTTCTTAATAATATAAAAAGAGATTGGATTTGTTGCACGTTTTTTAATCCATCATCATCGTAGCCATATCCCTTCAATAATTGACTTTGACAGTTCAAACCTTGACGTATAAGTAAAGCCTGATCCACATCTGTGTCGTGTGTTGTGTTTTGGAGTCGTGCGTCGCTATCGCTACAATGTATTTCATATGCGTAGAACCATATTTCTCTCGTGTGTTGTGTTGCAGTGCAGCGCATAAAATATATGGAATGACAGCGACTCATGACTTCACAACACACGACACAGATGTAAATCAGGCTTAAGAAACTATCTTGGCGTACACAGAATATTTCATTCCAAATGTCACCCATTACATCTAAAATTACCTTTTCCCGGGGAAAAAAATTTAATTTAAATGATCTTCGTAGCAATCTCTCACTTTGACAAATCGATTACAGAATATTTCGTTCCAATTGTCATCTATCTAAAATCCCTCAAATCGCCTTTTTTCGATCAAAGTCAATTACTGGCAATGAATTTTGTTTTCAATGTATAATTGATCTAAATTGATACAATCTAAGTTTTACTTTACAAAATACGAATTCAAATGCAAAGTTCTATTTTAAATTGGTGAAACACTTTTACTTTTCACTTTTCAAAAAAAAACTACAAATTTCAAAAGTGAATAGTATTTTCACTTTGCTTTGTTAAACACTTCGCACTTTTACTTTACAGGAGATTATTTATTGGCTAAGTTGCAAGGTGAAAAGTGTTGGTGAAATAGGCCCCTGGTCAATATAAAGTATTTTTCATTTGACTGTTTAGATTTGGCAAATAATAAGTAAGTCGCCTACATTTCTCCCGATTCACTCACCCCTGAATCCCAATCAGCTGTCGATGTAGCGTCTTTTATTAATTTATCTATTTTTGTCTTCTCTTAAGGCATTTTAATACGGTTTTTCAATTTTTTTAAGATTTCATATAACGGTAAATAGAAGTAGCTAGGTATTTAGAAGAAGAAATCATTTAAAATAAGAAACATAATAAGTATATATAAAAAACAAAAATCATAAAATTTGGTTCTGGGAAGAGAAGACATGTACAGTCGTGGCCACCTAATTAAGAACGATATTTTTATAAATTTATAAAATGCATAACTTTTGTTTGAGAAATCTGTTGAGGTTGAGTAGTGGTTTTAATAATAGTCCATGCACTACGGTACACTTTGAGTAAAAAAATATAAGCATGAGAATATTAGTAGGAAAAAAATAAACATTAATTTAACTCTTATTTCGTCTGACAATATAATTAAGAACAGAAACAAAATGCTGTCATAACATTAAAAATCTTTGAAATTTCAATTTTTTAATGTGAATATATTTTTCGAAAACCTTAATTTTTTATAATTTCAGACAAAATTCCTTGCATATTTTCGCCTAAGGCATAGAATCTGATAGTGGTGTACTCTATCAGATTTCCTCAATATTTAGAACATTCTGATGAAAATGTTTTTTTTCTTTTTTTACTTTAACCATCCCTTGATGTATCCCCTCAAATTCTCGAAAGAATTTTTGTAGGCCCGAGCTTTGGACGGTCTAATCTAAAAAATGAGTTCTTGACTACGCGAACACCTTCTTAGCAATCCGTTGAGGACTTCTTGGATCGTTATCGTCCTTAAAAAAACAAATTTTATGGGCATGATTTCAAATGAATAAGACTCCATAACATGTTCCTCAATGTCTTTATAAGCTTTCTGGTCAATTCCAGCAATTTTTCTAACTTATCGACCATACTATGCCAAGTCAATGCACCCTAAACAGATTTCCCATACAAAAGTTATGCATTTTAAAATTGTATTAAAATATTGTTCTTAATTAGGTGGCCACGACTGTATGTCTGTAGGATTTTAACATTCCGCTTGAATAAATTTTAATTTTAAATTAAAAAATTATTTTAAAATCTTTCAAAAAAACATTCTAGGGTAACTCAAATTAAAACTTATTCTTGGGATAACGCACAAGTAATTCTAGTCGGCAATAAATGTGACATGGAAGACCAACGTGTCATATCATTTGAACGTGGCCGACAACTAGCCGATCAATTAGGTGTTGAATTTTTCGAGACATCCGCTAAAGAGAATGTCAATGTTAAGGTAAATTATTATCTTAAACTTGGATTCAAAATATCTCAGTTTTATATTCTTACTCTAATAATTATATTTCTGGTTTAGGCTGTATTTGAACGACTTGTCGACATTATATGTGACAAAATGTCTGAGAGTCTAGATTCAGATCCAACGTTAGTGGGTGCTGGTGCGAAAGGCCAGCGACTAACAGATCAACCTCAAGGAACACCTACTTCTAATTGCAATTGTTAAACAAATATAAAACATACTTGTATACATAAAAATAATAATAATTATAATTAAAACATAAAAAAATATATAAATATATTGTCTTTTAATTTAACAAACAACAAAAAATGTAATTTATTTTTAGTGTTAATTCATTATATTAAAAGAATAAAAAAAAAATACAAAAACAAAAGTCTATACATACAAAAAAAAAAGAATACATTATACATATATGCATTATTTATTAAAAACAAATAAAATATTCAATTGAAATGAAAGAGTTTAACAACAAAACTGTGGAAGCAAAATCTGATCTAAGGAAAAGAAAAAAAAAATTAAAAAAAACAAATTAAAAAGCAAAAACACACAATTACACTAATTTTAAGTTTAAAATAAATTTTTAATGATTTTTTTCTACTAAACATTATACAATACATACAGTATGCAATTGAAATAGAAGTTGTATTTTGTGCGATATAAAAACAACAAAAACAAAAAATAAAACAAAACAATTTTACAATTTAGCTACTAAACTATAATATACCATCTCTATAAAAATATCTTTTTTCTATTATTCTTCTGCACTCGAGTATACTTTATACAAAACAAAATCTATAGAACAAATTGAAAAACTTTATCACCACCATTGCATACAATCAAGGACATGAACCATAAGTATATCGACATTCTATATAATGACCACCAACCCGGATTCTATTTTCTAAGTTTTTTTATTTAATTTTTATAAGAGAAAACAGAAATAGCAAGAGTTATTTGTTTGAATTGAGGAAATACATATATTTAAAACGCTGTTCATTTTTAATAAACAAAAAAATATATAATATCTTGTATAAATGTGTTTTAAGCTAAAATAATAAAATAAAATAAAACAAATAAAATTATATGAGTTATTTAACATACAACAACCATACTATCATCTTATATTAGAAAAATGTTATTGGTTTAAAATTAAACAAGCAAAAAAAAAAAAAAAAATTGAAATTGTAGGTAGAATTTGGTGTGGACATGTTTAAAACAAATAAGCTAATTTGTAAGAAATATTTAAGAAAAAATATCAAAATTCAAAAAAAAAAAAAAATAAGAAAATACTATATTATACTATAGTAGACAATAACAACAACCAAAAAAGAATAAAAATCGTTTACAGAAATGTTTTTTATTTTATTTTTTAAATTCATAATATTCCAGTTTACACAAAAAAAAAAGAAATAGACAAATATTTAAACAAACAAATTCAAATAGTTAATAAATAAATTACTGTGAAATATTTCAAAACTAGCCTGTTGGTAGACTTTTCATTCATGTAATTAATTTATATTTTTATGGATTTTGATAATTATTTTGTAGTTTTTTTTTTATTAAGTCGATTAAAGATGCAAAGGTTTGAATTTGGGTTTCAAAAAAAAGAAGGTATAATTGTTCATATTTAAATACCTAACACTCATAGGTAAATATGTTTGAGAAATGTTTTGGATACAATTATGTACCTTCAAACCATATATTAATGAAGATGAAGAAATTTAACTATTAAAATATTAAAATTACTTCGGTTTTAAGTGGAGGGAATCGACCAAAATTTGTGTCTTAGTAGGGTATGACAGACTAACTGAAGAGCCCACTGTTATACCTGGGCGAAACATATTATTTCTGGAGTTGAGGTCACTTGTACTTTTTAATTGAATTAACTTCATACCATATATTTTTCATACATGGCGCAAAATGTTAAACACCTTTAACATTCCCTAATTTTTAAGCAATTTTCAAAAATGTTTCTTTTTATTTTTAAAATACGCATTAAACTCCAGTTGAACTGAACATGTCTTTGACAGTGACAGTTGGTAAAAACAAATTAATATCCATTTTTAACGTTTATTACAAGTGTCAAAGTGTCAAGTGTCAGTGAAGTTAGTACGATACTAAAAAGATAAAATAGCCATTGGGGCGTATTCATAGTCAATTTAGAGCTCGGTCTAAGTTAAACATAGGTTTGGATGAATTTTCTGACGTTGATTCTATTTTTTAAGTTTATCATTTCAAAATATTTGAAGCTATTTGTGTAGTATACCAAGTTAATCATCTTATAAAAATATAAAACTAACAATTTATATAATTAAAATCGGTCTGTATTCATTGAGCCAAAATTGTCTTTAACTGTAGTTTAGTTAAACCTAGGTTTATCTGCGACTATGAAAATGCCCCAGATTGTATATGTTGGTTTCAACTTAAATAAATTATTAACAATGAAATATGATACTAAAATTGTTTAATTTGCTAAATCCGTTCTGAACCTAGTAAGCAGTGTAAATTCACAAACGCATCAGCATCAATGCGAAAATATTGTGCATACACTTTCATCAAAACATTTATAAAATGCATTCAACTGGCATCACTTTTATTATAAGTGTTCATTCAGATTGCGACTTTGTCCCCTTTTACACAGGGAAACCAGTTGCTGGAGATTTTTTTGACGTTTTCCTTTAATTGCCTTGTAGCTTTCACACACGGAAACTGAATTGCCGGAGAATTCTGTTTTTTCCATATAAAGTCTATTTGCTGAACGCACATTACGGACAGTGTGAGAAGGAATGTGATAAAAATCTCCTCAATCGTTGACCGGGGAGATTTTTTTCATTCCCCTTACTTCTTTCCCTTCTCGCCTACAAACTTCCAGTTTCCAGCAACTCAGTTTCCTTGTGTAAAGCAGCTTTTCATATATTTCACAGAAAGTGATGCCGATGCATGCCGGTTTGATGCCTTTTATGAAAGTTTTCAAGAAAATAATTGCGTATAATTTGCGCAATGATGCGTTTTTGTATTGAATTAATACGTTTTCGCGAAAGTGATTGTGCATCATTCAGGTTACCAGATACAATTTTGGGGGATTAAAATATTTCGATGGAAACTTAATTATTTACCTTCCAGATTGTCGATATGATTCATTACAGGCCGACTCCACAGGCCATACAGATGTCCAATATTACAACCATAATCCAATCAACAAACAGTGCATTTTTACTCACTAGGCAAATTATGTCATGGTCGTTCATTAACCTTTTACCACTACTTCTATCTTTTCCAACAAAATGCACTTACACATTCAACAAAAACTTGAAAGAAAAACTCACACGCACATGAAACGTCATCTCATGGCCAAGCTTTGAACAGCCCTCAATGATGTCTTGTTCAAAACGTCATTTTTTTTCGACATGTCGCTGCATGGACATGGATTTTTTGGACTCCATTGGATTTTTTAGACATGTTTGTTCATAGTCCTGGCATCGTTCATGGCCTGTGGAGGCGGATTGTTAGTGAATGCATGTATGTATAACATATAACATGTTTTTGCTCTATGATTTTTTTTTTTGTCAGTAAAAGCTCGGCAACACTCTTTATCAAATTTTAGAAATATTCTTATTAAGCATTTAAAGTCTAAACGAGTGATAAATTGTCACTTTTTGTGCTAGAAAACTGCAAGAATGAGTAGGTACTCTCTATTAAGTGTTATCACTACTGAAAAATAATGACATCTCAATATTTACACGATGTCAGTATAATGCTGCATTTAAAAGAATGGCAAAATGCCATTATAGCTGTCAAATTATAGCCATTTTTCTTTTCATCGTGTAAACGCTCTAAATACTGGCAACATTTTAACCAAAATAAATTGGCAGAGATAATTTGGCATAAAATGCTGCCATTAATATGACTATGTGTAAACACTTTACTGACAGCATTTTCTGAAATTATGCCATTCTAGATAAGAATGAACTTGCTCATTCTTTTATGGCATGTTGCCAGTATTTTGAAATCTGCCATTATTTGAACTCGTGTAAATGCATGTCATAAAAAAATTATTTCTGCCATTATTTTACCATTTTTTTGGTAGAAATATTGGCAACTTTGCCATTCGTGTAAATCCAGCATAAGTGCTCGATTACACGATTCGTTGTTTCGGTTGTTTCGTCTTTCATCTTTTTGACAGATTGGGTGAGGGGAGTAAAAATGTAGAGGGAAGGAAGTCACGAAAGCAGAAATGAAAATTTCAAGACTTTTCCGATTGAAATTTGACGTTTTTTATTTGGCAACCATTGTGATCCTCGATGTTAGCAAAAAGCGATTTGAAAAAAAAAAGATTGAAGTGGAAAATTGTTTTTCGTAATTGGATGTATACGATTGTATTTGAGAAATAAGTTATTAAAAATATTTGTATGTATTACTCCTGCTTATTTTCTTACAAAACAACCCCAAATTCCATGAAAGTCAAAGTGACGAAAGGAAGTACGTAGGTACGATCATGATCGTTCGTGCCTGTCAAAAAGAAGAATGACGAAACGAACGGAAAAACGAACGAAGTGCAATCGAATCGGTTGAAGCTTGTTTAAACTCAATACAGGTTTACAAAGGGGCGAAGCGAGATTGAAAACTTCATGTCAACGAAGTAATTAACACGAATTTGTCATATTATAATTATATGTACATATGTCGCTAGGGTAAATGCGGCATAAAGCATGTTATGTCTTAAATAAGTACACGAACTGAACTATGAAATGCAGAACTACAGAACTATGCTGTTCTTATGAAGTGTGTTTGTTTAGAAGTTATCCTAGCCTTAGTAACATATTCAGCCTTATTCTGGCAACCTCACTGATGCCTCACAAGTCACAATAACCTCATAACTCGTGGTGAACTCGCCTCATAAAAACTTAAAAATTATGATCTGCTCCTTGGCAGATCACAACTCACGTTGTTCTTGTGAGTTTTATTATGAGGGCGTCCACAGAATCCGAAATTGTGATCGCCTTATACAAAAACAAACTCACAAAAAATTATGACCTGTGACCCTCACAACGGCAGAATAGGGCTGATTATCACGAGTTGCAAGAAATAGTTAGCGAATGTGACTTTTGTTATTATGCTAGGTTTCCACTTGTCAATTAAAAACACAAATTGACAAGAAAGGGTGAGTTATACTTGCTCTCTACTACTTCTTTCTTTGCTTTTTGTGTTGGTAAAAACCACCCTGTGAAAAGACCGGGCATTACTGTTTGCGGCTTTGTCCTTAGCATCAAAATACTATTTTTTTGTTTTCAACTAGAAAATAATTTTATTAATAAAATTTAAATTTGTTGGTTAAAAGATAAGAATTAATCCTTTAACTAGCAGAAATCTGTGTGAGTCGGTTGTGTTCACATTAATTTGTGCCTGAACAAAAGAAGTAACAAAAGTCGGACGAGTCAGTTTAATGGGCCCTACCAATAATCAAATTTAGTAACACTTAAATATTTAATGAAAATAGACAATAATGTAATGGACTATAAAAAGTGAACCATACATGTTATGTTTCATATTTTAGAGTTCATGCCATGTACTAAATTCATTATTCAGGTTCCGACTATATTTAAGTCATACCATGGTTGGTTTATTATTTAGAGCCCATACAATTTTGGTCCATATTTAAATCATTACTAAATTTGATTATTGGTAGGGCCCAATGACTCGCGTGTCATAATAGGGGCTCTGTCTCCAAATGTAGAGTTACATCAATATAACTTTTCAACAAAAAAAAAAACAGTTTATCACTCTTTCCTCTACGACTTATTCTCATTATGTCAAAATGTATCTTTACTTTGTTCCTTACCAAACAGCAAAATTAATGGCTGCCTTGTTTATTCAAAAGCTTAAAAATGATCACTTTGTGGGTATATGATATATGTGTACCCACAAATTGCTGGCAGTCGATTTTGAGTTTTGGCAGATTCGTAAAGAGCTCCAGTTTGCATCGGTCAGTACCTATAACTATAACTGTTTGATAACTTCACCTATCACAATTTGCTGTCAAAACTTGGTACGTATTCCATCTAAGTAATGGCTGTCACTTACGACGTTGAATGGTTCGAAAAACCCTGTATTCCTAAAAAACATAAATAATTACACTAATGACATTATGTACAATTGTACATACTTTAATGAAAAGAACAACTAAAAATTACGATTAAAACTCAAATTTGTATCTGACTTTGTGTTTGCTCCAAATGTAAAACACAACATTCTCCTTAGACCGCTTTCACACAAGGAGACTGAGTTGCCAGCAATTTTTAGTTTGCTGGAGAAGGGCATAAGGGGAAGATAAAATATCTCCCCTCTCACCCTTCTCGCCTACAAACCAGCTAGTTTCTGGCAACTCAGTTTCCTTGTGTGAAAGCGGTCTTAGTTCGCACCGATATAAAACTATTATAATTTATAACTGTTATACAAAGGGTAAGAAGCGATGTTCTTGGCCATAATTTTTTAAGCTGACACAAATGGCAATTGAACAAAAGATTATATATTATGTAGAAATGTGTGTGAAGGTAATTTGGAAACATATCTAATTTAAAAGACAACTCAAAAAGAATGGCAATTTTATCTCACTTAATGACATGTTTGACCCCGATTAAACGATTCGTTTTTTCGGTTATTTTTTTAGTTTTTATGAAAGATTGTGTAAGGGGTGTACCTATAAATAAAGAGGGAAGGAAGTAACGAAAGCAGGAATGACATTTTAAAAACTTTTGCTGGTTGAACTTAGACGTTTCTCATTTAGCAACCAAAATCCTTCTCGGTGTTAGCGAAAAACGTTTTAAACAAAAATGATTGAATTGGAAAACTGTTTATCGCAATTGAATATTTGAACGCTGTATACGAGTATGTGAGAAATGAGTTACTGATTCCTTTATCACAAAACAACCCCAAATTCCATGAATGCCAAAATAACGAAAGGAAGTATACGTGCGTATTTTAGCGAACCGTGTAATCGTGAACGTACGTCCTTGTCAAAATGTCGAAACGAACGAAAAAATAAACCGTATAATCAGGCACATAACATATGATGACACATGAGCAAGTTGTGTGCCACTATTTTATTTCCATAACTATAAAGTGGATTCCCTGAAAAATGTCATGTTGGGTAGAAATCTATATCTTGATGCAATGGAACCATAAAGTACATTTGTGTAAGTGTCATTAATGACAAAGGACAAAGAAGGAAACAATAATCTTTAGAAGACATCATAAATCCAGTTCCAGTATATTTTAAATTAGATTTCTAAATCGATTGTAAACCTTTCTTTTATAATGTAAAAATGGTTAATTTGTTAATAAATCAACAATAAATATATTAAGCTTAAAACAATGCATAAACCGGTTTTTTGTTTGATATTGGAAATATTATGATGGCATGGGCCATGGCCATGATCATAGTCCTTAAAATGGTCAAGGCTTACCTAATAGATGTTATAAAATAATATACATAGCTATATACTTCTGTTTTAATTCTTGAAATCGAAAAAAAAAAAACATTATTCATAATATAGGTAGGGGAAAGGTGCTAACAGTGAGACACTTTTCTTTTAAGTTGGTATTTCTCCTAATGTTTTTAAGAAATCTTAACCACACATGAAGTATATTTAAAGGCATATTTTACCTTAATGCTCCAAAAGAAATTTTAGTAAAAGGACCCATGCGAGCATCACAATAAACTAGAACTTAGAAAAAGTCAAACGGTCAGTGCGATCAGTGAGACAGTGTAAGGTGAACAGTGAAACGAACGAACAAAACACAGAAAAAAAATAATGAAACCTTAAAAAAGTAGGTAATTAGTATTTTATAATTAAATCAATTATCGTAAATATATTTCTCCAAAAAAAGTAATAAAGAACAATAAACTAAAAAATGTAAAAAAAAACAAAGTAAGTCATCACATTGAGATTATTTTAATTTTACAGATTGTTTCGAATAAAAAAAAAAATCACCACTTTAGGCTGCTTCCATAGACATATTAAATTCCTTTTGAAGCAACAACAAAGTCTGTTAGAAAAAACAACAAAAATCAGCCGCTGTGTAATTAAAAGCAGTTTATAATGAAATTGCAAACAGTGAGACATATCTCACTGTTTGTTTTTTTGGAAATGTCTCACTGTCCACTTTTTCTCATTTCATAGAAAAAAAAACTAAATATTACAATTATGAAATAGAGTTATAAGATTTTGATGTTTTATTATAACAGAACACATATAAATGCTATATGTAAAAACAAATTCTGTGTGTTAACCTTATATTTCTCGTTGCTATGCTAAATTCAAACACACTCCAAAAAATACTTTTTTTTAATGTTTATCTGGTGGAACTCAAATTCAAAATTTAAACACATGGAGGAGGAAATAAACGTTTCTACCAATACTGGAACGTCCGTACATGCTTTCACAACAGAGAAAAATGAGATGTCCCACTGTTTGCACCATCTCACTGTTAGCACTCTTCCGCTACTCATAGTTAAAAAACGAAACGAGTATTTCATTTTTACATTTCAAGTAATAATTTTCTCACTTACGTGAATGAATATCTCAAATCATCACAGTTCTCCATAGTCTTCAGATTTTTGAAATGAGAGATTTCGATCGAATCTCATTGACATCCTATAGCCGAGCTTTATGAAATTTTGAAAATTTGAAATTTCAAAAATGTTCCTGATGTTTCATGGAATCGATATCTTAGTTTTGGCAGCATCAACACCAATTTGAAGACTGCCTGTACAATCCCAGATTTCGCTTATTGGCTTTTAGAAAATTTGTTTTGTCAACGTGAAAAGTTACAGCATCACAAATTGTCCTGAATCTGATTTGTAGTTTGTGCATAATTTGATGTGAGATGGAAGTTCGCAATAGTGAACACAAAGCTTACACAAAAAGTGCAGCATTATTGCATCAATACGTTAATGATATGAATCCAATGGCTTCCAATGCATGCTTTCTCTAAGTATGCATAGCGTGACATCCCACAAATCTGTTTACCTATGTAGTGGGCAGTTAATTTTAAAAGCTTTGAACACCATTATAATTCAAATAAAGGTTTTAAACTGGACATTTTGTACGATTTAAAGTTCGATAGTTGGAAAGATAGAATATCTTGTCTTTCTCTTGACAAAGCTCCGGATAAGTTAAAATCAGGTCAAAATAAGTTCATTATTCCAAGATCGATTTACCTGAACGACATACATGCGTTCTAATATTTTATAGGTAACCCAAAAAAGCTCTCTCAGCTTCAACACTTTCCCCCTGTGCTTTAATACATGTCAAATGGAGAGTGCGAAAGTTTTCCATGTGACTGGTGACTGCGAAATTAAGCTTGAACACTTGCTTGTATTAATACATTACCTATGAGTGTTTTTTATAATACAAATTCTATATACTACTGAAATGCATCAGTCAAGTAGAAGACTTAACATTATTTAATTGGACTTGTTGAATTATTGATTCAATATAGCTTTTAACGGCCTTTAGTCCATACAAATTGGCGTTTCGTCCCGGCCGGCGTTCTCACTTGGACTCTTCAGTTGACAGTGAGGGCCTTGTCAAGACGCAATTTTTATTAAATTCAGTCCAGCTTACATCAATTTTACAGCGAAAATCCAACTATTTCCAACCCAATTAGAATTTCTAATCATGAATTGTTGGAAATTTTGTTACCCGTGGCCTGGCATTGTTTACATATGAGTGTTTTTTATAATTCAAATTCTATATACTACTGAAATACAAATATGTAAACAATGCTAGGCCACGCGTAACAAAATTTCCAACAATTCTTGATTAGAAATTCTAATTGGGTTGGATATAGTTCACAATTGATTTTCGCTGTAAAATTGATGTAAGCTGGACTGAATTTAATACATTACCTTAACCTAAAAAAAAGTTAAGAAATGTGGCATATTCTAACCATTCCTGAAATTGTTCATTGTGTTAACACATATGTCAAATCGTGTAGGATAGAATAAGGCGTTGTGTACGCCTTTTTTTGACATGTGTTAATACACAGTAGGATAGTGTGGAAGGGCTTTAAGAGTCAGATGTCATGTTAGTACAAGATGTCAATTCGCTAGTGGTTTTCACAATTATTGAAAGTAAGCCCCCTTTCACACACAGAAACTGGGTTGCCAGCCACTATGAGTATGGCGGCGAGAAGGGCGTAAGGGGAGCGAAAAAATCTCCCTTTACGCCTTTCTCGCCAACAAACTCTCAATCGCTGGCAACTCAGTTTCCTTGTGTGAAAGGGGACTAAGAACAAATGTCTAATCTAAGATTTGTCGGAATATACATTTAATGAGATTTACTTTTATGGATTTTATATTTTTGTATGCTATCATTGTGAATAACTATTAAATGTTTCTTAAAAGAAAACGGACTATAAGCGTATTTAAAATTCAGTCTATTTTATTTTTCCTGATTTAATTAATAGTACCTTATTATTAGAAATATGTATAAAAAAAATAAAGGCCGAGGGTTTGCAATTTAAAATCAATTTATACTATATTTATTAACATATATATAATGTAAATAAGAAAACCTTATGTAAAATGTTAGCATAAAATAAAATAAATCTAACAATGATTAAAAAAAAATCAGAATATTAGTTCCATTTTAATATGTTATTCACTAAAATAATTTAAAAAAAATACAAAAAAAAATATTAGTTCTAAATGTTATTACCTAAGTTATAATTACTATTATTTCAACATTTAGATTCTTAAAGAATTTATGTTAAAAATATTAATTTTATTGTACCTAAATTAAAAATAAATATGCATACTTACATTATTTAAATATAAATTATTATTTATATATAAATTAATTTATGATTAATTAACACAAAATTGAACAAACAAACTACGCACACAAAATCGATTGGAAATTAAAAACAAAGGATAAATTATAAAAAAAAATAAAAACTATAAATTGGTAGGTATATATTGTATTGTATACCGTTTGACATATTGAATAAAAAATGGTATCAATCATTTTTGGAATATTTCTGCGGAAAAGACTGTTTATAGTAGTTTTACATGAAAGACGTTCCCAAAGAATAGTTCTTTTTTTTTCTTCAGAAAAAAAACCACAAATAAATAAAAAAAAATTGTCAACAACAAAAAAAAACGGAAAATTAATCTTAAAAAGGCCTTAACGACAACATCGTATAATTATTGTACACACAAACAAAAACAAAAAAAAAAAAAAAAACAAATGCCCAAAATAATGCTTCTTTCGAAGGTCCTTATAATACAACAAAAAATCAAAGCATAAATACTTAAATAATTCTTTTAATTTAAATTTATTAAAAAAAAATAAAATATCCAAAATGTGTATTTTATTAATAAATTAAAAATTAAACTAATGTTATATAAAACAAAATATATAAATATTATCTTGCGTATGTATTTACTACCAATATCATCATTCGGATTCCAAAAATAGATAAATTATTAATTGTTAATTATTGTAAAACAGATCAAAAGCAAGGAGATGAAAGATGTATATTGAAAATATTTATAACTTGATGTAAAACCTCATATTATTAAAACATTATAAATTATATCATTATTCATAAACCAGTTAATTATTAATAATAATAAAAACAAAACAAAAATATTATAATACAAAATATTACAAGCTAAATGTTTTCGTTGATGTCGTCGTCGTCATTACATAAAAAGAAAACACAGACACGTGAAAAGATTTTTTTTTTAATTTTAGATATTGGTATGAAGAAAACTTAAACAATGAATTTAGAATCGGAATAATAAATTGGGATACATGTGATGAGTTACTTATAGTTTTCGCAATTCAAACATATTTTGTTAATTATTGTTATCAAATCAATGAGAATTTGATTTTATTATTGAATTCGAATAAATCCCATTAGATTTCTGTTGAAATAATTATTACTAGAAAATGATGTTTTTTTTTTTAAATAATGGTACGTGCGCAATGTGTATGTACCTACCAGAAAAACAACATAAAATAATTTGTATTTTAATCATACATGTATGTATAGATGTATACTGTACATGTACATTTAACAATGTGTTATTTGCAAAAACATTGAGAAAGTAATTGTTGGCAATTATTATTACTATTATTATTACCTAAATGAAATAAAAAAGAAACTGAATTAACATAGAAATTTTGTTTGTTTATTAATATATTTTTTAATAATTTTAATAGTTTTTTTTTTTTTAAATAAATAAAAATCCTCAGTATAAGCAAATGTCTCTATAGCCGTGTTTTTTTGAGAGAGTGACTAGCAACTCAGCAAAATGTTTACACGCAAAACAATAACAAAACAAATTATTATAGAGAATTTTGTTTGTGTTTTCCGTGTAAAACTTTTACTGAGTGGCTAGTCACTCTCTCAAAAAACATGGCTTATAATCAATATGGTAGGGGATCGTTGATTGATTAGCAATGAGACAATAAAAAAAACGTTTACCCAAAACTGCAGAATGACTTGGCCACACAATTTTTAATTTAAAAATTAATCTAGCTAACTGATTTGTCTAAAATTAATTAACGTTACCTTTTTGGGCAAACAATTTTTTTTATATTCTGTGCGCACAAAAGGTGTTACGAATACCCTTTAAGTGTTTTTAACATAGCACGTGCGATTAGGTAGGGAAGACTGAGCACGGTTGAAACAGTTTCGCTTATATCGTCCATTGTATTGTCATTTGAACACCGAGTGATGTTGACGACATGTTAAATGAAAGATCATGTTTTATCTACATATAGACAGTGTTAGTTTAGGACCATGTGTATTATTTTTTTAAGTATACCTACGTCAAATTAAAAAAAAAATCCAATTTGTTTCAACCGTACCCATACCAGGGGCGCAGTGGCGCATATTGACTTTTTTGGTTGCAAAAATCATAGCTCGTAAAAAAATAAAGATATCGAGATATTTTTTTTTTCAGCTTGAAGGAAAATTCCAAAGCTATAAATTTTGTGAATTTTAAGAAAAAATATTTACAGGGCGTTTCAGAATTTTCTGCTGAGTTACGACTTTCTCCCAATAGGAGATGCACTTAATATTTTACCTCAAAAAATGTCAATAGTAAATAACTGAAGTAAGAACAGGGTGCTTTAAAGTCAAACAAAGTCACAGTGGTGCATAAAAGTAAACAAACAATAATTTTTTTAAATATTTCTGCATGTGTACCAAAAGCCATTTTTTATTATTTTGCTGCTCATTAGAGTGAAAATATACTACTTCAGTGGTACATTTTAAGTAAAGGTATAGAAAGAGTGTGTAAAGTGCTATAAAATAATAAAATTTATGGAAAATGCTTTACAGGGTGTTCCATAATTTCATGTAAAAAAAAATCATTTTGTCCCAAAAAGGTAAAAGTAGTATTTTACTTTAGAATAAAACTCAAATGTTAATGTTTGCAGTATTGACAGAGTATTAAAAAACTACTTCAATCGAAAGAGTAGATGAAAAAAAAAGAACTTTGTTTGTGTTGCAAAAAGTTTTTTTTTTATTTAGTGGCTCATCAACATAACAAATTGTTTCATAAATATATTTCAAGTTTAACAGTGGAGAATAAATGAATTAATAAGTTATAATAAATAAAAAAAAAACAAAAAACTAAATTTCTTGTAAACTTTCGTCGAAGTCCGATGTAATTTCTAATAAACTTATCAGTTCTGGAGAGTATCGTATTTTTCAGTTCTGACATGCCTTAACGAAGAAATAAGAGGGTCCGATGAGGCTAAAAGCATGTTAAATAGGTCTTCATTCTGTCGCATCCTTGAGACCTTGCACGTATTACGGTACCTATATTTTGTGTAGTCTTTATTTTTGGATTCCTGAGCCTCTTCTGACAGTTCTCCGGTCGGTAACGACTTATATCCGATTATACTTTGGCCATGAGCCAAAATTTTATGAAGAGTAGGTGAAAGTTGCTTTTCGGGATATTTTTCTTTCAATAAATTTGTTGTTTCCATTGCATCAACTCCAAACTTTGAACCGTCAACATTTTTTCTGCAGTTTAAAACGTTAAGTATTACTTGAAGCCTTCTTATCACCTCCATATTGCCTCCAGTTATACGAGCTGCTACATCTGGTTCTGCAAAAAAATCTTCTCGATGTATTTCCATCGTTAGTGTTTCCAAATTTTTTTTTGGTTTTTCCACATGGAGTCCCATTTCCTCGCGAAATATCCTTTGGATATTTTGCTTCCTTAGTTCCAATACTTTCATCAATATTTTCTCCATCTTGTTTCAGTATATATGCAAATTTAAAAATGAATTCCATGCATCTGATTCTGGCATGTGATAGAGATATTCCATATTCGTAACTATGCTTGTCCTTTGTTGACTGGTCTTCATTGTTGAAGTTTTTTTGCGTTCTTTTGGAAATGGGACATGACCGGGTCGACTTTGTTTCAGTGATTTCATTCAACACTTTTTCGTCAATCATCGTTAAAAATAGTTCTTGGTTTAAAACAATAACTAGTTCGTCATTAACCTTGTATTCAAATTTCAAAAATTTGAAGATCATCTATTCGGCTTTTGATGTCAATCACTGTGCTCCTTATAGGATCTGCAGGTTCCTTTGCATATTGGAACGTTATTGGTCGGAATAAATGAACTGATGATGGGCGAGGGTTTTTCCAATATTCACTATTTGAACACTTAAGTCTCAGGTCAGGGGAATAATTGTTATTGTTTCACCATCATGTGTTACTATTTTTGTTTGTACGCACTTTGCATAGATGATCCATCACAGCCCTAGCCATGCCCATGTCCTAATTCTTTAAATTTGAGGTAGTCAAAAAATTACCACTTGCATTTGCAGATATAATTTAAAAAAAAAAGCCAAAAATTACCTACTTTATTAAAATCTCTCTAAAACTCAAATAGGCAGAAACTAGTAGCTGGTTTTTTTACTAAGTGTTTCAGAAATAGTCAAAGATTAAATTTCCGTTAAGTTTAGACCAAAGACTCTTAAAGGATTTTTTATAACTCAACTCAAAGTCAAAAAAATTGAACAGCTTTTCGAAAATCTTAAAATTTTGCAATTACAAAAAAAAAAATAAAATTGAATCATAATTGTAATACAAATGTGTTTTTTACAAGCTCAAATCAACAAAAAAAATAAAATTTTTAAACAAGGTTTTTAGATTTTAAAGCCGAAACTCTGAAGCTTTTCATAAAACAGATATTTTTTCTTTGATTTTAAAAATAAGGAAACTTTGACGACCTGTATCATCCGAATCCTTCGACCGATTTTAAAATTTCTTTCGGCTTTTGAAGCTTCCAATATTCCCTAATCCAGTAAATAAATTAGTTTTGGATTTCAAGCACACATGAAAATTGAATTTTGCAAGCACTTTTGCAAAAAGGCTCCCGTAGACAATTGAAGCTTGCTACGATCTAAGCAAGATTGAAGTTTGTCTTTTAACCTGTTGCCGCTTCGTGCGTCTCTGAGACCCATCCACCTACCACCCACGGTTTGCCACATATTTGCATTGTTCCAACCGTCCTGTGTTTCAACTGTACCCAGTCTCCCCTAACTAGGAGAGGATTTAAAAGGAGATACCGATGCACATTGGATTTGAATGTTTGCATATCGAAATGAGAGGTGAAAGTTGGTCCGGGTAAAGCATTCCACATTCGTGTGGTGCGACTGAAGAAAGAACATCTGTACATTTAGTACGTCCGAAGTTGGGCTCGAGGGTAAGCTGATATGGATTCCTCGAAGTCCGAGTATTACTACAGTTGAATTTTTTATGGAACACTGATTATAATAATAGAGATAAACTAGAGAAAGACTCGAAACATAACGGAGGCGTTCGAGAGATGTAATTGTTTCCGTTACACTTATCATTTTTAAAGCTCTCTTTTGTATTCTGTGAAACAAATCCAAGTGAGTTTTTCCCAAACACAAGAATTGTACTCAAGTTTCGGACGAATAAAGGTTTCGGAGAAAACCTGAAGAGTTAGGAGAGTTTTTGCCGACATCAAATATGTGGTCATTCCACAAAAGGTTGTCAGTGACACACGTACCGAGAACTGAGAGCTGTTCGGTTTCCTCGATGCAAGTGCCGTCCATGGATAGCGGCATTGGGGGTGGATTTTGATTTAACGACAGGAGACAGCATTGAGTTTTTGAAGCATTAAATTCAACGCGGTTTTTGATTACCCATTGGACAATGCTGTCGAGATCAGAATTTAATGCAGCGACTTTGCGAGCCGAGATACCTCAGTACGATGGAAATCCTGGTTGACGAAATCATCACGGACAACGAGCCAGCAGTTTCGTTCTACGCTGACACAGGGTCAGCATATCACCGCGGCTAAATGCCAACTCATCCCCCCACCAAAACTGGGACGGAACACCCTGAGGACAATAAAGTCAGCCGACTTTTAGATTTAATTTTTTGACATGTATTTTATATTTTATAATCCTTTAAATTTAACCCGGGGCTTAGACAAGCGAGTAGAACTAGTAGCATTCGTATCATAGTGTTAGTTTTATGAATGTTTGTGTGACTAGTAGCTCTCTGCGCGTTTTGTCTACTAGTATGATATTTTAAAAATATTCCATAGAGAAAAATAGAAAAAAAATGGAAACTATGTAAACAAAACAAAAACTGAAAATAAATACACTACACTAGCAGGATAACTGGCAGGCTACTCGCAGGCAAAAATATTATACTATGTTTTTAGATACACTAACACACATAAACGCTATTAGTTCTACTCGCTTGTCTAAGCCCCGGGTAAGACAAAGTATAATGGTGTTTTCGATTGGTAAATTCAGATTTCAATCTTAAAATTGATTTATTTCATGGTGAATCGAACGCTATATTAAATTGATTTATTTTTGTCATTGTATTCGTGTAATTTTATAGATATTTCATAACATCACAAAACTCGTCATCACTTGATGCACTTTCAGAAAAAGAAAATGAGCTTCATGAATTAACCAATTAATTTTTAACAGCTTCCATTTTAAGCCTAGTACATACTTCCCCGTGAAGTGAACATTCGCCTGTGGAGAAAGTGAACTTTTGACATTTATCACTGGTACACACTTGTGAATGCGCTCGTGAACGATTGACGTTTGAAACCTCAATGCATCAAATGCCTACCACAAAATAAAACTTTGCTGTGTAAATTGATTTTGAAGGAATCTTTTATTATATCTATATATTTTCAAGTTGTTTCACATTTTAAGAGCGCGATACGCAAAGAACAAACTGAAAATAAATGAGGAATGCACACAAACTGAAACATTAGGTACACATTTTCTTTTTCTTTTATCCAACTGTCAAAGCTTCACCAAGCGTTCACGTACATTAAGCTCGTGAATTGCCCGTGAACGAAAACTCTACATTTTGTTCTCCACTCAGCTTCACGAGCACGTTCACGGGTGAACAAAAAAGCAAAATTTGTATGGGTTCACGAGATGGTTCACAAGTATGTACTAGGCTTTATATCAGAAACGCTTCCCTCTATATTTAAAACATAATTTTAACTAACCGAAATAAATTCAAACAATTTTATAAAGTGACAACTTTAAATTGTATTGGTATAAGTGTAGGAGGGGTTAATCTGCCGAAAAATCTAGATCTGCAAATTCGATTTTAAATCAAAAAATAAATCAATTTATTTGCCCATTGGAATGTAAAATCTGCGTTTTGACAGATTTAAATCAAAAATTAATTGATTTATTTTACCAATCGAAAACACACCTTATGATTAGGCCCCCTATGTGCCAATAAATGTATAATATCATCGTATCTAACTAGTTATAAGTCAAATTGTAAATATTATTTTGTTCAATAAATATTTATATCTATATCAGAATTTAATGATTTTATCATAAGCTGCCGTTCAAGTTCCACATCCGAAGGACATGGATGAGAATCTGTAAGCGAATATGAGAAGCTGAGGGTACTGTCGTCAGCAAAACAGTTTAATGGATTAGTAGCTTCGGAAAAAAGATCATTTATAAATATAAGGAAGAGAGTCGGAGACAAAACGGTGCCCTGGGGCACACCAGCATTTATTTTGTGGATTTTAGACTTGAAACCGTCCAAAACGACTTGTATTGAGCTCTCCGAAAGGTAGTTTCTAATCAAATAAAGAAGAGATTCATCGAAACCAAATGCGTGCATTTTCGATAAGAGAGGAAGCTTGATGCTAAACTCTATCGAACGCTTTTGAAATATCAAGTGCAATAATCTTAGTTTCTCCAAAACGATGTAAAGATTTGTGCCACTGTTCGGTAAGATATATACCATCAGATCACTTTGTAAATTCTATGCAAAAGTTATTCATATTTTAATTTTAACCTGGTTTTAGGTACCTACCTACTAAAGCACAAATATGTTTCTGTTTTTACTGTTTGTACTTCGAGAAACTCGCGGAACAGTTTGGCAACCGAGGTTCTAGATCATTTACTTTACTATATAGTCCAGGAAAATTAGCTTTTTACAAGGAAAAAATTAGTTCGAGGCTGAAATTTGGTATGAACATTGGTAATGGGACTCTTTATAAACTGAGAAAGTTCCTCATCGATCCGAGGACCGCTACCTCAGTTACAAGGGGTCAAAGGTCATGACAATGGTTTTTTTGAAAATAACTTGAAAACGGTTTGGTTTGGAAACCAAATTTACACTACAATCTTGTAGTGTTAATATAAGCACAAAAATGCTCATATACATTTTCCCGTAACATTTACCGTTAAAAAGTTATAGCAGTTCAAACAATCGCAAGTATCTTGAAATTAACCCTTTTTTGCACTTTCTTCCACACCACCTTAGAGGTCAAGTGCGCAGGTGCGTTTATGGTATGTGGTATCCCCAGGAGGCTTATTTCACTTTGTTATGCAAATAAAATTTAGTCAACATTAGATACTAATCAATGTTTGAAAGTCTGATTGTTTTGTTATGGCGTGGTAAGATATGCCTCATCATTAATGTCCTCTTCATACGGATCTA
Source organism: Melangyna quadrimaculata (assembly GCA_949320155.1). Lineage (NCBI taxonomy): Eukaryota > Metazoa > Arthropoda > Insecta > Diptera > Syrphidae > Melangyna > Melangyna quadrimaculata. Next base: position 23,051,797 of record OX439485.1, read on the forward strand.
TTTGAATTGAGTTTGTTACATGTCTGTCCATGACATTGCCCACAAAATATTGAACATTTAAGCTCCACTTTTCGATAACTACAATTAGAACCGCAACCTTTACAACAATTACAAAAAAATTGTTGTAAGAAGTTCATCAGCTACTGGTTGGAGCAGAGTGGTAATAGGTTCCAAAACATTATTTCTCAATACCCATCCCCAGCTTTCAGGATTAGTTCTATCTCTTCCCAGCCAAAATTGAAGTTGATAGTAAATAGGGTAGAAAATTGTACAGCCTTGTTGAGCCTGGTCAATCGGACAAATGTGAAATAACTTAGTGCATTGATACGATCTTCTTTTCCAGATGCTTTGTTAAATGATAGAAGTAGACGTATACCGTTTTCATAAATAATATTGGGAGGGCAATAATTGCCTCTGGAAAATACTTTGGCATATTTTAAGAGATCATCACTTTTTTCGAAAAGCTTGTAGAATTTTAATTTGCCTTTGTTGTAAAGAGCAGAAGTTGAATCACAACCAGTAAATGCATGCAAAAATAAGATGTGGGCTTGACATTTTGGGTAAGTGGTTAAACTTTGAGTACAATATAATTTAGATTCAATTTTATCTTAACCTTGTTTTTGAAAGTAGCCCGTAGCGTAATGGTTAGTGCGTTCGACTGTCACGCTGGAGGTCTGGGATCGCTTCCCAACCTCGTCCACCTAAAAACTAAAAAGTTTTTTTCATGGCTACTGCCTCTTGCGAGGAATTGACAAATCCTCCAAGAGTATCACTTGTCACGAATAAGTGCTTCTCGTCTAGCCGTTCGGATTTGGCATAAAATTGTAGGTCCCTTCTATTCCTGTCGAAAGGCACACACAGGAATGGTTGCGAGTTGTTAGTCACTAGGCCCTGGTTCTTCATGAGCCGTTGTGCCACCCGATTTATTTTTTTTTTGTTTTTGAAAGTAAATCTTTTTTATTGCTATTAAGTCAACATCCTCTCCTACAACAATACTCTTGTGTATCTCAGCACAATCTATGGCCGTTTCGTTAATCAAAACGTCAGCATCATTTTTGGCTTGCCTCACTAGGATGTTAGCAGCCTTAATCTTTACAGAAAGCATAGCAATGAGTCGACTTTTGTTGTTTGCATTAGCGAGAAATTGTTGTTGGGAAGTTGACGCCGTCATCAATGTATCAAATAAAATATCTGCTGATGAAGGAGCTGAAACACACCAACAACCCTGCTCGGAAGCTTTTACTTTGTTTCGCTGATCTTTATAGCCATCGAACACAATGATGACATGTTTTCTAAAATGTTTTTTTTATAATAAGTGTAGCTATCAAAAATTGTGTTAAATAAGTTCTCTCAATTCCATATTACACGATGCAGTAAAAACCCTCCATCGATGATGTATGTTACCTTTTTATAATCGATATCTTCTTCAACTGGCTCTTATAATTTATAAAGGGCAGATTTTTTTATTTTTTCGAATTCCAACCTCGTCAAAAAGTGACAACGGATAAGGAGCCAGCTCGTACGTTAAAAATATCTGCAGTTGGTCTTCAAAAAACTTTTCTAATTGGTTAATAATATTTCGGACCCAAAAAAATTAAAATTAAATAAATTCGCGTGCAATACTTACGATTCTTTAATTAGCAGTAAGTTTTTAACGGTAAGTGATACTGACAAGATAACAATAACCATATCTGTGAAAAATTACCTCAGCTACAAGTTTGTGCAACAATTTTTTTTCTAAACCAAAAAAAACACACCTTCATGGCCAATTATTGTACCAAAAATTAAAATTAATTTTACGACCCGAGTGATTCTTTGAACTGCTATAACTTTTTAACGGTAAATGCTATGGACAAAATGTATATAAGCAATTTTGTGCGAAATCGCCTCAGCTTGTAGTATACATACTTTTTCTTAACCAAACCGTTTTCAAGTTATTTTCAAAAAACCCATTTTCATGACCTTTGACCCCTTGTAACTGACCTAGCGGTCATCGGATTGATGAGGAACTCTATCAGTTTATAAAGAGTACCATTACCAATGATCACACCAAATTTCAGCCTCGAAGTAATTTTTTCCTTTCTTTGGCATTTTTTTGTCTATTCTTACTAGACTAATAGTCCAATAAAATTTATAAAATGGGTTCTTCTGTTATTAAATAGAAAATCGTTTACACAGTGTTTAACGTCGAAACCTCTTTTGGAATCGACTGAAGGTTTTAATTGCTTCGGTGCTTCTTACCTCGGGTGGGGGGTAGCAATGACAAGTAAAACACTAGATTGACTTCTGGATTAAAAGTGATTTTATTCTAAATTTGTTTGACTATTTATACTAAATTACATCAATGCGATTCTATAATAATTGTATTTTGTGGGAAAATAAATTTAATAGGATAGGAGAGCACCTGTAAAAAGTGCAGATCTTGCAGTTTTGGTGGGAACCATATAATTAAGTATGGAATGTGAACTTTGTTTAGTGAATAGGGTATTCTAGATTTGGATAGGGTGTTTTTATATGCAGGAATGCAGGTACATAGTAATAATAAGTTGTTGGCTTAAACACACAGACATGCCCCAAACAGGTTGACCTAATCTAAGATTTGCTCTTTTGTAGGAAACGAGTAGAGACGGAAAATATTGTGGCGGCAAAATCTTGAAGACCTTGTGGATCCAAAACTAATGCGAGCCAATCGCATTGCTTTTATTAAAATTTTGATTTCTTCTCATAAAATTGCATTACCACCCTCCCTAATATTAGCCACATCCACGCGCATTTTAAATCTTAAAAGTTCTTGGATGGATTTTAAAATTTGAATAGAAAAAAAGAGAAAAACCACGTTTTAAATTACAAATTACATTTATTTAATTATTTTTGTTTTATTTATATAAATATATGGATACAAAAATCTTACATAATAATAAACTAAAAAAACATGTATATATGATATACAATTAGGCTTAAATTATATTATAAATTTTAACTAAAAATTCGAGTATTTCTTTTTTTATTTTCTTAATATTTAATATGTATTTATTCAAATTAAATTCACTTAAATTCTCTCAAAATAAATAAAATATACAACAAAAACTGCAAAACATTTATAAATAAATATTTAAATCACAACTAAGAAAAAAAAAAAAAAAACAAAAGAATATCAAATAAATTTCAAATAAAAACTTAAGGAACCAAGTTTCGTTGGGATAAACTAAAAAAAAACGAAACATTTTGGTGAAAATATAAAAAAAATCACTGAATATACAAAATGGCAAAATGAGAAAGTAGATTTATAAAATGAATTTAAAATTTTGTAGTCTTATTAATAATTATTATTATTCTGTTAGTTATATTATTTTGTCCGTTTAACAATCAATATATATGAACTCGGGAATACTCCTTTTTTTGTGTTTAAATATACCTATGTTTGTTTTTTTTTATACATTTTAAGATTATCTATGGTTTACTTTGTACATACAATTTTCATTATATTATTATTTTTCAATCATTTTTTTTTTTGATTCGATGGTCTTACTTTTTTGTGTGTTTGTTTCAAACATTAGAAATATCAATACAATTACATTAATTATTTAAGAATATTATTTATATTGTTTCTTTTTTTTTTTGTATTTTTCATTAAAACGGTTTATCAATCAAATCATGTTGCGCCTCTTTGTTTCTTAAGCACTTTAATAAAATATTTTTTGTCATAATAAAAAAAATAAGCTCAGCAATAATTCGTACATAAACTGCATTCTGAATTTAGAAATAAGATTAGAAAAAGCTCAAATTAATATCAGGCACTCTTTTTTTTTTAACTATGGGCAAAATAATCTTTGAAAAATTATTTAACAACTTCATTCAAAATTAAAAGTTAAGATTTAAAATAGATTCATAGAAATAAGTTAATATGATATTTCATTTTTGCTGGCAATGGCAAGGTTAGCTAAATTGTTACTATGAATAATTCTTTTTTTTTTTTTAGCGTCAAAAATAATTTGGATTAATATAGAGAAAAAAATTTTTTTAACTTTGTCGCCTTTTTTTTCTTCTCTATATACCTTCTGAAGATTTATATTGCTTTATCGAAAAGGTAAAAAGATAAGTTTTTAATATTGATTTTAATTTTGAAATGCCTTGTAACATAAGATTTTTAAGATGATAACTCTGAAATGACGTTCAAACTAAAATCTTACAGGGGACCATAAATTTTCCTATCTCATCGCGGCTGTTGATAAAAATGATCCAAGTCATACATAGGTCGGACAGACTTTTGTTCGTTGTTGCGCCGAGTCTGACAAATTTTGTAAAAACTCCTATTTTGTATATACAAGGTACCTTTTGTTGTTTAAAAAAAATTAAAGTGACTGTTTTCTATGCCACCAGGTAATAGTTTTGCATAGTTTTTTATCGTGTTATTTTTAGGCTATGTCATTTTAATACGGGTTTACTTTGTTTGCATTTTCATCGTTTCTGTAGCTAACGGAAATTTTTCCTGCTATGAAATTTGTAGAGCACACATTTTCCAAAATGTTTATCTATTCTTGAAGATAAAGCGGTATCGCAGTTCAAAAGTCACAGATCTGTAAGGTCGGAAGTCAGTCGCTATCAATTATGTCAATATGGGTATTTTCAGATTTCAAAGCAATCGAATTATTCGAAACGACAATGAAAAAGTCATTACTGACGAACATCACATCTAATTAATTTGCATCGCATATGTCGGGATATTGGGTACTGTGTACACTCATGTCACATATCATGTCACATTTATGTACATCAAAAAATAGTTTTGACAGCTGTCGTTCCAAATATTTCGCATTTGTTTTTGAGAGGGACTTTAACAAATATAGCTTTTCCAAAATGACAGATTTCAAGTTCAATGGTGTCATGGCTGCCTGTAGTATGTTTTACGGTGGACAATTTTCGGAATAAGTTTTCCATACTGGTACCTTATGGTAATTTTCGCACCTATGTAGGTACCCAAATATAAAATATAAATAAATTGGGTGGCGCAACAGCCCGTGAAGAGCCAGGGCCTAGTGACTAACAACTCGCAACCATTCCTGTGTGCGCGTGTCAACAGGAATGGAAGGGACCTACAACTTCATGCCGAATCTGAACGGCTAGACGAGAAGCACTTATTCATGAGTCATGACAATTGATACTCTTGGAGGATTTGTCAATTCCTCGCAATAGGCAGTAGCCCTGAAAAAAAACTTCACTTCAGCTTCTTTCAATTTTGCTTTCGGAAAAGAACACTACTACTTCTACTTTTCACATATTTTTTGTTTCATGTTTTTGACATAAGCTTAAGTGCCCAGTCGACAATTATAGTTCTACCTTTAGATTCTTATTGCGGCTGCCGTTTGCTTATCCATGTTTGATCAAAAGTGAATCGTCGGGAATTCAAGATATCTTAAGTTGTGGTTGTATCAGATGTCGTCACCCTTTTAGACAACAATTTGGACGCATCCAACTTTTTGGCGCGATCAACTTTAGTCGCATCGACTCGCAATAGGGCACTTGTTTTTAATAAACACTTCGTCTTTAGGACTCAGATCAAAAATTATTATTGACTAAGGTTCGGAACTTCTACAGGAATTCAGTTGCAAAAGAGCAAACAAAAATGAAAACAAACAAAAGTTTGACAGCTCTACTTTTGTTTATAAAAACAAATACCTACATATTTTGCATTTGTAGTTGTATATTTATGTTTATTGATAATGCATTGTTTCCCTTTTACCTAGGTTTTGTTTGCGCTTTCCTTTTTTTTAAGATATCATAATTAGAAAGAAAAATTATAAAAATAGTTTCTGAAAAACCCGAATGGATAACTTTGCGAATATGTCACCATAAAATTGTTTTATAAGAAAAATATCTTAACACATTTTAAGTTCTAAATCAAAATGAAACATCAAATGTCAGTGTCAGCAAACTTAAGCATTTGACGTTTGTGAACAAAAATGTGGAGGGAAAGTTTTAATCTAGCCAGTTCAGGATTTTTATATATCCGAGAACTCAGAAATCTGTACATAATTGGCCGGATTCAAGGCATCAAAATTTTCAGTACTTTATTTTCAGATGGAGCTTCTGATTGGCCATCTGACATAAAAAGTTAGCTGACATTCAGTTACGTTTCATCTGAACTTTCAGCAAGAAATTCCCAACTGAAAATTCAGCTGACAGCTTTTCTATACAAAAAAAAGGCTCTCCATACAAAACTGACATTTCATTTAATTTAACGTTCAACGACAAAAAATTAAGTACTTTATTTTCAGCAGTTGTCAAATTTTGTTTTGAATGCGCCCATTCTTTTGAAAAATTCCTAAGTTTTGCTGTCAAAAAGCTGAGACTAGCTACTTTTTTTGAATTCTTCTGCTTTATTTTTTGTTTTGTCGATGTTGATCAATTTATTAAAAATAGATGGAAATTGCTTTTGACTTTTTAAAGTTAAACTGTATTCGGCTATTTGTTTCCTGTTCAATCAGATTGATATAAGAAGAAGTTACTAGAAAAGGCGTAAGACCTTATTGTGAAAAACTGAAAGCAAATTCGTGAACTTGAGGAGTTTTTACTTTGAACTAGGTATGGCATATGTAAATAAGTCTGTTTAAATTCTTATTATGATTTTGCTTAGTCAATAATCTAAGGCTTAAGGTCGATTCACAATGCGACGAGAAAACGTGACGTGAGCGTGAAGACAACTCGACGTAGTTGTCATACCGATTTCAAACCATTGAAGTAATACGAGGGTATGCACAATGAAGCGTTTCTCGTCGTCACGTCATGCCAGAGTTGGAAAAATTGAAAAAAAAAGCTGTCGTCGACGTTTTTATGTTTTTTGTATGTTTATAAAATCGTGACATTTGTAGAAATAACTTAAAGAATAAAAAAAACATCAGGTAGTTACGTGGAAATAAAAAAAAAAAAAACAAATATAAATTTTGTTCGATAATGAAATTATGGTCGAATTCATAAATGTAAAAGTTCGGTAACACTGAAAAGTTAACTTATCATTTCTGAAGGCAAATATTGTCCCTTAGAAGATTTTTCTGCTTTTTTATAATTATTGTTGTTTCCTTTTACCAATAACATCAACTTTTTTGAAAATTATACAGAAATAGTACCATTTTTCAAAAAATTATACAGTATTTATAGAGTATTTTTACATTTATGAATTTGGGGTATGTTTATAGATTTATTTGTGTTGATGATATTATAATATTGTATTGTTTAAGTTTCTTAGCTTTTTTAACCGAAAATCATTTCTTCATCACGAGGAATAGAACACGAAATCAGCTATGGACGAACACAATTATAATAATTAATAATTAAAGTAATTTCAGTTGGATTTTTCAAATAATTTAACGCTGCGCTGTCAAGAAACTCGTCGCATTGTGAATTGGGCAACGATTTTATAACTAGAAAAAACTACAGCAAATCACGTCACGATCTCGTCGCGTTTACTCTTCGCATTGTGAATCATGCTTCAATCTTTTAACAAAAATGTACAGTTACCTAATAATTGCAGTTTTGGCTTTTACTGTAGTAAGTTTTGTTAAAACCGTTTTAAATTAAAAAGCAGCAGAATGGCGGACTCAGTTTTGTTATACATAATTTAATTGATATTTTTTTAAACACCAAAACGAAAATATTTGATCAGAACCGAATTGTAGATAAGTTGATTTTACATTAAATACCCTTAGTAAATAATTTTATTATAAAGAATGCAGTTTAAAATAGATTCAAACACAAAATTTTGGATTGATAAGATTTATACACATTTTTTTTTTTAAATGAGAAAACAAAATTTAATAATACATTCATTTAACTTTACATTTTAAAAAATCAGTCTAAAATGGTTTTTTGTTTATTTTGCCCTTAACATAAACTTATTTACTAAACTTAAACTTTATACACAAAATCTTATGCAAGTAGAAAAAAAATTTGTTTATTTTTTTTTTGTAGTTTAATAGCACAAAATGATTAAAATATTGAAGGAAAGATAAGTGTAGTTGTCTTTTGAATAAAAATGATGGGATATTTTTTTTTCTTCTATATCTAATAATAAATAGATGTATGTAGTTCAAAGATACACATTTATCTATTGGAATTAATATTTATATTTACAAATATTTTTTTTTCTTTTTTAATTCCACTTCAAATATTTTCCAATAAACTTTTAAATGAGTAAATAAATGCATTTTATATCTGGTATTATCCTTTTTGTATTTGTTTATGTCTCATAAATTTATATTGTGTAAACTAATGTCTTTTTTTGTATTATATGATGAATGATTTAAATTACGATATACATATAAATATTCAATTCACTTTTTCAATCCATTCTCTCCCTATATTTGTTTAGATTTTTATTTTTTAAATGTATTTCTTTCTATCCTTTGTAAATATATCCTTTTTGTTTGTATGTCTTTCTAACACTTTACACTTTATATATTCAATTTAAGTTTTATTATGTATTTTTTTTTTTTTTTTTAATCAACGATTACAAATATTTATACGACGACTGCAGGATGATGAAGTAGTAGGAAATGAATCTTATATAGTCCATTGCTCGGTTAATACAATCACACGGTCGTTTCATCATCATCAATATTCCTCCTATTGGTAATGGATTAAAAAGAAAAAAAAAACAAATACATTCATTAGAAATTTATCTATGCGGAGGAGGAAAAGGTATTAATATGCAAATGTTCTGCTACAAGGATATTCTAGATAGAAATACATAGATACTGTTTGTGAACTAAGGAAGATATTATTTATATAATGATTTTTTTATTTAAACGAAAGAAAGCAAATAAAAGTTAAACAAAATGATTCTAAAAGTTAAAAGTAAGTTTATTTTAGAAGAAAAGTTTGTGTATAAATAAAGTAATACGAAATTGTTGAAAAGTCATTGGACCTGCTTTGATATCAATGATTAAAAAAATATATTTAGGCTTGTAAACTTTTCGTATAGGTTTGAAATTATTCAAAATGTTTCCCTTTGTTCTTTTCAAAGGGCATACATTACCTACTTAAAAGAATTAAATAAAAATGAACAATATATTCTTAAATCGAGTTCCTACTAGCCTAGTAGTAGTATGAACTACTTTGTTTGGCTTTGTTATGCGTAGTGTAAATGTAAGACTCCAAAATGTGTAAATTCTAGAATTTACCAGTAAAACCCCTTAAGATATTTGTCCGCGCAGAAAAACAAACTTTTTTTGCCAGGGCATTAGAGAGTTTTACATAGCTTCTGTTAAAGCCTAGAACAAGGGCCCTGCCGAATATGAACCCTTTGCCTCGCCAAGCTAAAAAAAAAGTTGGCCTTACCCGCGATCTTCTCCTTGGCATTCCAATTCGCTACCCACTGGGCTTACTTGCTTTACAAAAATTGAATGTCGAAAGTGAATAAGTTTCATATCCTAATGTTGCATAACAAATACATAGCATAATATTTATAACGTAGTTTTAACAATATCATTTTTTTTTTTCGAAATTTGACCATTTTTGAAGTTGCAATATCTTGCAACTGATGTGTTATACGCAAAAAAGTGTTATAATATTTTCTTTGGGGAATATTAAAATCTACAAGATAAGTATAAAATATTTTCCGAAAAATTCGTCATTTAAGAGAAAAGAGCCACGAGCCAGTATTTTCGACTCTTGGTGATTTTTTTTAAATATTGATATCATAAAAATTATGGCTTCTAGAAAAAACTGTTAATGCATGTTCATAATGTACACATTTTGCTAATGTAATTTTTCGATTAAGCTTACAGTTTTAAAGATATACGTAAAAAAACATTTTTTTTTTGCAGTTGACACTATCGAAGTCACAATATCTTGCGACTTATGACTCATATGAAAAAAAGTGTTAAAATTTTTTTTTTGAAGAGAATACTATGATCTTAAAACTGAGCTTAAGATTTTTTTTCGGCAACTTGTGCTTTTAAGAAAAAAAAATTAAAAATCCAGAAATTTGAACTTTTTGTCAAACTTTAAAAAAAATTATATCTTTAAAACCGTTGTTTTTCAGAAAAAAAAAATAATAATGTTTTCTTATATGGTGTTATATAATGTATAATATACTTTGCATTGAGATGTTATCAAAAATTTGACCTATATGCACTATAAAAAGACTTAAACGAGAAAAATGGGAAAAAGAAGGGAAATTTTTTGACGCTTAATAAGGTGCCAGTTATAGCTTTCATTGAAAAAGTTAATTGTTGATTTTGAGACCATTCGAAAGTATAATCATTGAAAATTTTAATGCAGAAAGATAGCTTATGATTTCAAATTATTTCTCCTCCAAAAAAAATTCATTTTGACCCATATCTTCCCCACAACGTAACTTTTAATTTTTTTAATGATCATTGGTAAGGTAGTTAATCATTGAAAAATTAAAAGTCATTTTATGAGAAAAGTTGTACCAAATTAATTTTTTTTTACCTCGAAATAAAAATTAAGTCAATAAGCTTAACTTTGGCATCAAAATAATCATTTATTTTTTCTTCAAAATCTCTCAAAATTGACAATTAATATTTTCAATGATGGTTTTCAATGAAAGCTATAACTGGACCCTAATTCAGAAACGGTTATAGCTATAAGTTAAGTTGAATAGACTTTTTTATTGTTAATTGTATGCTCTATAATTTTGAAGTTAAGTTTTTTTGGACGAAAAACCGTTAGAAATGGAGATATGTTGATTTTTTGGAAAAAAAACGAATTTATTTGTCTTTTTACCGTTAAAAAAAGCTAGCACCCAACACATCTTGGCGGAACTTTCTGGGCTTGTTAAGGAAGGTTCATAGAATGTGCATACCGAAATTCAGCTTTCTCCGATATTTTCCGAATTAAAAGCAAGGGCTTGCCAAGTCTCTGACAAGTTTTCCTCGTTCTGAAAACTTACTAGAGCCTTGTTTAAACTAGACAGAAACTTTTACTTTTTCCAGCCGGGTGTTGTATTAAATTTTAAGCTTTATAAATAATTAGTCCCTCATATTTTCATATTCGTACAAACATTTTTGGGGGGCTTTTGATACCTCGTAAAATTCTAAGTGGAGCTCATATCATATGTATGGGGAGCGGACATTTGAGTTTTTTTTTTTTTAACCTACGAGGAGGCTTTATACCAAATGCATGGCAAACATTGTAATAAGTAATTGAAGACTAGTAATTTATTACTAACATTTTTCTAACTTTTTCTAAAAAAACGTTTTTTTCATAAAATTTTATGAACTACAATTTTTGCCTTAACATTTTTTTTCAAACAAATCAAAAATTGATTGCTTCGATGAATTTACCAAAATCACTGAATTTTGTCCGTTTGATCTCACAAGTTTTTTTTTTATAAAAGATGCCTAGGTGAAATAGAAATTAAGCTTAGCTCCAAAAAAAAGGGTACCTACCTAAGTATTGTGTAAGCCACATTTTGATCATTGATCTTCACATTTTTACAAACAAAACTGAATTTATGTGGTAAAGGTAGTTATACCAAATTCTCATTTGTATATTCCCTTTAAATAGATCAAAAGCAATTCAAATTAAGGGATTTTTTGGGATATGTTTAAGATTTCAAAACGAAACTATTCAATGAAATTTAGCTTTCGTTGGAATTTTTTAGAAGTTTATCTTTATTTTTGTTACATTTTTGTGGTCTCTAAACTAAGCAGATGTGTTAATTGCCCCTAAAAGTAACGACACCATTGCCTCAGACACCATTTTGAAATCAAGTTTCAACCTATGTAGGGCAACCTTCCGTTGGCGTCTGAAAGTATCAGCCCTATTTTGAGTCTTACCCGGAAAACATTTCACCCGAAAATGTTTTGTTCGCCCGGATTTTTAACAGCTATTGCGAGTTTCACCCTTTATTTTACAACAAGTGTGGCCTCGTTCGCTGCCAAAAATTAAATGCAAATCTTGCTGCAAATGACATGAAATATATCACACGAAAAAATGCTGAAAATAAGGAAATATTTAGGATCAGGGAACATTTTTCGCCCGAAACTCACAATAAGGGAAGAGTGAAATGTAATTTTTCCGTGCAGATTTTCTTTCACGCGGAACTCACAATATTGCTGTATATGTATAATTGTATATCATGAATCGTACAAACAAACGTAATACAAAGGTAAAAATATGTTTTTGTGACTCCTGATTTGATAATTCGCCGGCCGAATACTTAAGTGCCGCACAGACCACTTTTTCGGGAAACTGAGTTAAAGATACAGTTATACTTATTCGAATATTCTCTATCGTTTTGCGCTAATAGCGTTGCCGTATTTCAATTATTAACGAAGTTACAGAAAGCACTTTTGCTCTATAAACCACAAATTTTTGGGTTCTTTGGATGCTTATTTGCCGCATATCCAAAATTTGTACTATGTGGAGCAATTTTTATAGGATTGTTTGCTTAATGCTTATATGCCCCATAACCGCAGGAGTTGGGTTATATATCATTTAATTACTCACAATATATCAAAAAAAGTGAGAAATTTAATTTTAAAAAAGTGCGAAAAAAAACGAAACTTACTCCTACGAATGTTGAAGTATTTTTAAAACGAATTCCGAATAAAATTGAATGTATTTTTCTAGGAAATTTTATGGACCAAAGTTTATTTTCATTATTTTTCATAATTAAGTGTTAAAATACTTTATCATTTTCATACGTTTATTATGGACTTAAAGATAATCTAATCTGGTGTTTTATGTTTTTATCACTTAAAATAAAATTATAAAAATTAATAATGCTAGAAATTTAGCTTTTTATACTATTTTTGCTTTCTTTGATTTCCGAATGTCCAGTGCATAAAAGTCCTATATCTCTAGGAAGTTTGCAGTTTGGTTTTCATAGATTTCGCATTCGTATGGAAGAGGGTTCTATGTACATAATATATCCATTTAACCGTAACGTTTTTTGACATCAGGACTTCAAAATACAATAAAGAATTTTTCAATTAATATCGGGTTTTTCAATAAGAGCGCTACAAAACAAAAACGGTTTTGGATATCAAGGAAAGTCTTTATTTCTGTGAAAGTACGTTCGATGCCATTATGTATGGAACTCGATTTGTTTTGCATGGCCACCACGGGCACGCTTACAGAAGTCCAGACGCTGAACCCAATTTTCGACGGTTTTTAAGCATAAATCGGCCGATACTGCTGCAATTTCACGTTAGATATTCGAACGAAGTTCATCAATCGTCGCTGGCTTGTTGGCATAGACCATAGACTTGACGTAGCCCCACAGGAAATAGTCTAACGGCTTCAAATCGCACGACCGAGGCGGCCAAGCGACTGGACCATTTCGTGAGATAACACGTTCTCCAAACTTGGTTTTCAATAAATTGATTGTGACATTCGCTGTGTGGCTTGTGGCGTCGTCCTGTTGAAACCACATGTTTTACAAGTCCATATCATCTAATTGATCGGTAGCGATCCCCATTCACAGTAACGTGCCGGTCTTGATCATCACGGAAGAAGTACGGCCCATAAAGCACACCAAACTGTAATTTTTTCGGGATGCAATGATGACTCATGGAGTACGTGTGGATTGCTGCCTGACCAATGCCGCATATTTTGTTTATTGACGAAGCCATTCAGCCAGAAATGAGCCTCATCGCTGAAGATGATTTTTCGATGAAAATCCGAATCATTTTCAAGTTGTAGTTCAGCCCAATTCACGAACATACGACGCTTCTGGTGGTCAAGCGGCTTCAGTTCTTGCGTCAATTTAATCCTGTAAGGATGCAGGCCAAGATCTTTTCGCAAAATTCGCCACAACGACGGCACAGAGATGCCCAACGCTTGAGAACGACGTGTGAGAGACACATTTGGGCTTTCTGCAACTGAAGCCTCAGCGGCAGCAATATTCTCGTTACTACGGGCACTTCTTTGTCTCACTGGCACGGGAACATTTTGTACTGTTCCTTTGGATTCAAATTTTTCCACTAGACGCTCAATTGTTGATCTGCTAGGACGATTATGACGACCATAAATTGGACGTAGCGCTCTTAACGTTGAGGCCACTGACTCCGAATTTCGGTAGTCAATTTTAATAATTTCGACTCGTTTTTGGCTCGTATATCTTTCCATCATAAAATGGCAAACCTAACTGAAGAGAAATGTTAAAAGAACGGCAAGAAATATGGCGTCGTTTGCTGTCCCTGTTGCTCTACTTTTGTAGCGTCCCTGTTGAAAAACCCTTTATATACAGTGTTGCCAAAAACATTCCGGATTTTTCCTCAGTATAATGTTTTTCTTAATATCAAGTAGAAAACTAATAACTTTCCATAGGTTTTCAATAATTTGTAAAGGGTATGAGACAATTTTATAATAACCTTAAAAATATAATGCTACGATGACAAGAACAATAAAAAAAAATATTTTATAAAGTTATTCAATAACATGCCTGTGCAAAACTAACCGGATTGCAGGGAGATTGCGAGTCTTGATGTTAAAGTAGCGGTTTTTTCGAGTCTTTTGACTCACGCCGTAGATTAAACAGACTTAACAAAGTTGAGAGCTGTGCTAGTTGAAATTATATAGTGCAGAAAATGGCTAAAACACGTTATAGCAACGCGATTCGATACAAGGTATTAGAAAAGTTCCAAGCCGGTACAAAACAAAATTTAATATCTGAAATATTGCAAATTCCAACGTCAACGGTTTGTGACATCATTACAAAATTTAGAAGCGGGAAATCAGTAGAAGCAGATCATTTTGGTGGACGCCCTCGCAAAACAACTGTTCAAACTGATAGGCGCATAAAGAGTTTTGTGCTTAAAGACCCTTTTGCAACTCCAAAGATAATTTGTGATGAACTAAATTTACCTATAGAGCCAAGTACGGTAAGGAAGCGTTTAAGAGATTTCGGTCTTTTTGCATTTCGACCAGCGAAGAAACCTCTTCTTACTGCTAAACATCGTAGAAAAAGGTAAGTCATGAAAGTTGTTTGGAAAAGACTTTAAATTCCTAATCAAAATATTTAACTCAGGTTTGAATTAGCAAAAAATCATCTTAACTGGTCTTTAAGCAAATGGAGGAGCGTGATTTTCAGTGATGAAAGCAAATTCCACTTGTTTTACTCCGATGGTGCAAGGATAGTAAGGTACTCAAAAGGTACGCGATTAAAGCCTGCAAATGTACCCCCTACAGTTAAGCACGGTGGAGCCTCGGTGATACTTTGGGGCTGTTTTTCAGGCGCAGGCTACGGTCCAATATACCAAATCACAGGCATTATGGGCCGGTTTCAATATAAGGACATTTTGGAGTCAGTAATGCTTCCATATGCAGAGGAAGAAATGCCTGCGTTGGGTTTTTCAGCAGGATAATGACCCCAAACATTCTTCAAAGAGTGGTTTGCGACTAAAAATATTCGTGTTTTAGAATGGCCGTCTCAATCACCCGATCTAAACCCAATTGAAAACTTGTGGGCCATTTTAAAAAGGCGGGTTGGCAAAAAAAAAACACACGTCAACAACTTTTCTTTTTGCAGCCTTGAAAAATGAATGGGAAAATATTCCTGCTTCTATTTTCGAAAATTTAATTCAGTCAATGCCTGGTCGATGTCGATCTGTGATAAAAAAATAGGGGTTACTGGACAAAATATTAAATACAAAATAATAATTAATTGTATAAGATAAAATCCGGTTAGTTTGTCACACTAAAATTCTGAATCAACTTTAATTTTTGACTATTATTTTTTGATTTAATGGATAATTTATCATGTTTTTTATTTAAAATGATGCAATTGTTTAATAAAAATGGCGAAATATTACAAACATTTGATTTGTTCATTTTTATCTCACAAACCAACACTC
Organism: Melangyna quadrimaculata; assembly: GCA_949320155.1. Lineage (NCBI taxonomy): Eukaryota > Metazoa > Arthropoda > Insecta > Diptera > Syrphidae > Melangyna > Melangyna quadrimaculata. The sequence goes on from OX439485.1 coordinate 23,067,621, forward strand.
AATGCAGTTGACCAAAAAAATCCGAAATGATTTTGACACCACTGTATGTATAAAAATTAAATTGTCGTAATTGTCAAGTAAAAAATAACGAAATTATTTTTCAAACCTTAAAGTTCGTTTTCTGAGGAATAATTTTTTGTATATGGGGCACTTAAGTATTTAGCCGGCGGATTGATTAAGGGAATTTTCAATATAGAGACAAACAAAGCAGTTTCACCGGAAATAGAGATTGGGAAAATGATGAATAAATATATCAATGTCAATCAATTTGAATCAGATCTCTACCAATTAATTTTGTTGATTGAATATTATTTTCTCGGAACTCGGATTAATTATTTTTGTTTTGATATAATATAACATATATTTACAAACCAAAATAATCTGTCAAAAAAAATTATTTATTCTACTCCCTAAAAATACATTGTTCACTTTTTATTAAACTAATTTGTCTGTGATCGTTTTCTTTTTCGTATATTTCTTTTTTGAGAATTGAAAACAAAAATACAGTAGGTATAACTCTTCAACAATGATGTTACCTACTAAAAAATAAAGTAAGTTAAAAATATTTCAGGTACGTATGTACATAGGTATTGTAAAGAAAAATAAAAAAAAAAATTAAATAAAAGGATACAAAAGTCATAAAAACATTATTTTGATGAGAAAGGAGGAAGAGGATGCGTTTTATACACAATTTTTACTTTAAACAAACAAAAAAAAAACAAAAATATACATTATATAATAATTACAAACTAAAAAAAATACAATGTTGCACTTAAAACATGAATGAAATTTGATGTTATGGTATCAGTGTGCTTCGCAGTTATAGAGCAAAAGGGCTCACTATTATAAAATAAATGGTTAAAATTCAGTGAATGTGTATAAGAGTACCTATGAATGGGAGTGGGAAATGTGTATGTACGAATGTTTTTGTGTGCACTAAAATACTGCAGGAGCTTAAGGATATTTTTATTGTTGCATCTAAAATGTGATTATATCATACGAGTACTAAAAATTCAACCGGAAGAGTTAAATGAGTTTTGTAAAAACAAAAAGGACACAACAGCTTTGTGCAGTTATAAAAAAAATATATAAAAAAACCTATGTAGATATAGGTATGTGATGTGATGAGAAAAGTGTATGGGTTAAACTTTGAAAAGGATCACAAAATAAAAAAAAAATAAAGTGAATAAAAGCGCTGTCGATTTTTTGAATGTCCTTTTTGGCTCGGATTTTTCTGAGATACCAGCAGTTAGTATGTAAATAAATAAAGGCAGATAGAGATACTTGTCAATAAAGTCTTACATCTACAATAAATTTGCAGAATCAAATAGTTTTCGGACTTAATTAAATTTCCTCCTTTTGAAGGTTGAAGATTTTCTCAGTATAAAGCTTCAATAAACTAGCGATTTGAAAATAACAGCAGAAGGGGTGGTTTTGAGGTTGGTAGGGAGGTAAAGTTTAATTGTGATGTCTTGCCATCCAGATCCCAAGAATTACTTTTTAAAAGTTTCAAATAGCAATAATGAAAAATCAATGATTACATGGGTATTTTTTTTTTTTATCGGTAAAGGCGACAATAAGAAGGATTCAATTAGAACAAGGACGCTCTGCTACATACATATACATATACAATACTTTATTAGCTTCTTTAAAATAAGTCAGAATATCGATATGAGAGTTCGACGTTAACTTTTTTAAGTAAGAATAAGTAATTAGCCCCGAAAGAACCGATATGGTGGAAGCAAAGTTCAAGTCAAAGGAAGAAGAAAGTTGGACAGAGGATTTGGGTCTTGCGATAGTTGGATATATAGGTAGAATAATAGGTAAACTACTTATACTCAATTGCTTCTTTCTTTTTCCTCCTCACCCATTAGCATCCAAGCATGTTCGCTATTTAAGTAAGAATATATAATTGAGAAGTAGAGTATATAAGATTTTACTTTAAAGCTGTTCATTATGGGACTAAGATTTGCATGCAACTTGTTCAACTTTGGCAAAGTGAGGTCATTTTTTTTTAATTCTTTAGTTTTTTTTGTATTTATTTTCTTTTTCATTTAATATATAAATCTTTTTTAATTGGATGGGTTTGTTTGGAGAGAAAATGAAGAAGAAGTTTAAGTTTGATTTTGATTTTGTGATATTTTCGTCTACCATATTGTTAGAGACCAAGGATATCGTTGTCGCCTGTGCAGCCAAATGATGGATAACTGAAAGTTTATGTTTGATGAATTTTCTTTTTGTATGTAAAAAAAAAAAATAAAAAAACATTTAACTAAAATTAATGATAGAATAAAAATGCAATATGTTGAAAAAAAAAAATATAAGAATATTTGTTTATTATTGTTCTTTGTGTATTAAAAAAAATAAAATCAAGTGCACACATAATTTGTTTATATACTTAATGAATTTAAATTAACAATTTCTAAGTTTAAATTATAAGAAGATCTTATTACTTTCAAATCTTAAAGCATGAAATGAAATGAAATGAAATGAAAAACGGAAACTTGTCTTTTCGGGCCAAAATCGTCATACTAATGAAGGGTGTTTGACTTTTTTTTTTTCAGTTTACTATGGCAGGCAAATCACCATAAAAAGACTAACACGATAACTACGGCGCAGAAAAATAATAATGGATTTTTATAGAGGGACTTAGGTACATAATACAATCATTTCTTATTACTGGTCGTGGGTCTATCTCACTCCGTTTAGGCGGGAGGGGCAATTTTCTACAGAATGCCTTTAAATGAAGAAAATTAAAAACAACGGCAACACTTACTATGCTAAAATTATAGGTTTTCTGAAGCCAGAAACTTGTTAATTTATTATTTGTTTCAACCCAGTTATTTGTGTTAATAGTTTTTGAAAAAAAAAAAAATACTTTAAAACTCAAAACTTAGTGGGACAGAGGCCCCAAAAAGGGAGTTAAAATCCTTGAACCAGCGAAGCCGGGCTACCCAAGGTACTGTTTAATACAAATAAACTGAAAGCACACCAACTGACAACATAGGCGCCTGCCTGGCGACTGAGCATGCCCTAAGTGGAGCGACGGAGTCGCGTGAGCGAGACCCAGGACCCAAAATGGGAGTTAAAATCCTTGAACCCACGAAGCGGGTCACCCAAGGTACTGTTTATACAAATAAAAAACTGAAAGCACACCAAGTGACACCATAGGCGCCTGGCGACTGAGCATACCCTAAGCGGGACAGAGGACCCAAAAAGGGAGTTAAAATCCTTGAACCAGCGAAGCCGGGCCACCCAAGGTACTGTTTATTACAAATAAACTGAAAGCACACCAACTGACAACATAGGCGCCTGCCTGGCGACTGAGTATACCCTAAGTGGAGCGACGGAGTCGCGTGAGCGAGACTCAGGACCCAAAATGGGAGTTAAAATCCTTGAACCCGCGAAGCGGTCCACCCAAGGTACTGTTTATTACAAAAAAAACTGAAAGCACACCAAGTGAAACCATAGGCACCTGGCGACTGATCAAACCCTAAGCGGGGCAGAGGACCCAAAAAGGGAGTTAAAATCCTTGAACCTGCAAAGCGGCCACCCATGATACTATTGTTAAAGAAAACTATTGACAATAAATTCCGTTGAAATTCGGTTTGTAAAAATCGCCCAGAATTGAGGAAAGAACCCCCAAATTTTACAAAAACAATTTACATTCAAAATACTTGGGCAACATAACTTAATGTTTATGCGGCGCGCTGGAACGCTGGGAGCTAGGATACTCTATTTATGTAAGCAAGCAAACAAATTAAAATCTCATAAAAAAAGTACGTATAGTAATTTTCTCAAAAACTTGAAAACATAAAACCATTCGGTTTTGTGTGTTCGATTCAGAATTAATATAACCATTGACCACTAGAAGCCAAATTAGCACTTTATTTCCCAATTTTGAAAAAAAAAAAAAAATGTCCTGAACTTTTTTTTTCAATTTTTTTATCAACCTTTGCACTTTGCATGCGAATTTTTCGAAAACTGTTGGCAAGAATAATTTAATTTAACTTTATGATTAAAGAACAGATTTCGAAAACGGTAATTAAGTGTTGCCGTTGTTTTTAATTTTTTTTTTAAATTTTTAGTATTTTTTTTAGAAAATTGCCCCTCCCGCCTAAACGAAGGGAGATAGACCCTCTTTCCATAGTAAACAAAAATGATTGCCCTTTTACAAAAATCCGTTATTATTTCGTGGTGCCGTAGTTATCGTACTCGTGCCATAACTTGGAAAATTTGGAAGAAAGATCTTGGACAACATCCATATAAGATCCAACTGGTGCAGTAATTAAAGCATGCGTCGTATGTTCGGCGAATTTGCTTATAATCAACTGGAAGTTGAACCAGATTTTTATCGTGAAATCATCTTCAGCGATGAGGCTCATTTTTGGCTTAACGGGTATGTAAACAAGCAGAATTATCGAGCATAATAAGCGAGCATAATCCTCTTGAGACTCCATTTCATCCCAAAAAAAAAAGAAACTGTTTTGTGCGGCTTAAATTCCGATGGCGTCATCGGCCCATTTGTCTTTAAATCCGAAACCTGTACCAACATTACCGTGAATAGCGAACGCTACAGGCAAATGGTTCATGATTTGTTTGTATTCTTCATATCATTGATATCAAACATGCCATACAGCGCATGCAACCATCTCTTTGTTGAGCCAAACATTTGGTGACCGAATCATCTCAAGAAATAGACTTGTGAATCGGCCATCTCGTTCGAGTGATTTGACACCATTAGACTACTTTTTGTGAAAGTAGGTAAAATCTCTGGTTTATGCTGATAAACCAGTAATGATTGATCATCAATAAGTCAACATTCCATGCACTTCTGACGAAATAAGACGGGGTATGCTTGAAAATGTTGTGCAAAATTGGACCGACAGGATAACGTTCATAAGGCTCAGCCGCGGATGCCATAGGCAGAAAATATTTTTAAAAACTAAATGCCCTGTGAACTAATTAATCCAAACATTTTGTTAATTTCATTGAATTTGTTGTGTTTTATTTAAAAAAAAAAGTTATATGCCTCTCAAAAAAGACCCGATATTTCTTTTATTTTTGACAATTTTGCGTTTGATATTCGGGATCGAAAACTTGGATTATTCATTACACCAACATTATAAACAATTCAGCAAATAAGAACTACCGAATGTGAGGCAATATATGATGTTTATTCACAGTTTAACTAATAGTCTAAGAAAGAGAGGATCGGACCAGAGACAAATTAATTCATGAAATCTTATTGCTAGTATCGACGCAGAATTTTATCCTTAACAACATATCCAAAGACCTCCAAAATCCTTGAATTGACTTTTTGTGTAGACGCATTTTAAGAGTTGGAGAGTGGAGGGAGGCGGGAGTTTGTCAAGCTGAAAAATTTGTTGAAATACAAGCTAATCATATGACGCATGTTTTTAAGGTGCTTTTCAACGCTGATTCTAAAGAGACCAAAACTAAAAAGATACATGTATCCTGTGGAAAGTTAATTTCATTTTAATGGAATGATCACTTTTTTTAAAGTACAACAAGTAATATATTACCCAAAACCATTTTAAAATAATGGGATATTAATGAAATTTAGTATAAATGTTTCAACTGGCATGTTTACCAAGAATCAAAAGAGACCCCAAAAATATCTAGGGTGAAGGGTGTTTTTTTGAGGGCGAGATGTTAGTGCGTCATTATTACCATAACATCTGTGAATTAGTTTTCACACTGATGAAATTTGCTAAAAATATTAAATATGTCATGGTTTCCAAGTATCAAAAGAGTCCATTAAAATAACTTGATCCAAAGACTTTTTTTTAGATAGTTTATGTTTGACCTGCCCTATACGGACCAAAATGTTAGCTCTTACGAAAAATTGTATTTTCGTATAATCGAGATAGTAAATATGACATATGATATATGATTTAGAGGTATTTTTTAACACCGAATCTAATAAAAAAAAACAATATGATACAAGCACCCTAAAAAAAAAGCTAGATTAATTTTGAAGCAAAAATGACTGTTTTTTTCGTTAAGCAAGTCAAACATTACACCACCAAAAAACACCCTTGGACCTAAGATATTTGTATGGACTCCTTTGATCCTTGGGTGCCAATATAAATTTAATATTTTTGACAAATAACATAAGTGTTAGAATTTGTTCATGGATGTTATGGTAATAATCACTCACTTGCATCTCTCCGTCAAAAAAACACCCTTTAACCGCAGATATTTTTTGGGACTCTTTTGATTCTTGGTAAGCATACCAAATGAAACATTTACACTAAATTTCATTAATATCCCACTATTTTTAAGTTGGTTTTGGGTAATATATTACTTGTTGTACTTTAAAAAAAAAGTAATCATTCCATAAAAATAAAATTAACTTTCCACAGGATACATGTATCTTTTCAGTTTTGGTCTCTTTAGAATCAGCGTTGAAAAGCACCCTAAAAACATGTGTCATATGATTAGATTGCATTACAACAAATTTTGCAGCTTGACAAACTCCAGCCTCCCTCCACTCTCCAACTCTCAAAATGCATCTACACAAAAAGTCAATTCAGGGATTTTGGAGCAATAAAATTTCATGAATTAATTTGTCCCCGGTTGCCCATATTAAATTTCCTATCTTTCCTAGACTATAAACCACTTATGTTCTATTCTTCTGCCCACTTAATTTAGTTAACAAAATCGTTCCCAAAATGAATTTAAAGACAACCTTCGATCATATTGAAGATTGAACACCGTACATTAATAAACTACATGATTGATTGAAATAAGTTTTTCAAGGGCCTGACAAAATTGTTGTACAAACAATTCGTACCCGCATTATTTAGAAAACTATGTTTCATTCATAAAATATAAATATTGTTAATTTGTATTATTAAATATGTTTCAAATCCAAAGAATAAAAAAAAAAATCAAATTAAAATAACGTAATTAAAAAGAAGCACACATAGATATATGACGATGATGAAGATAAAAATTCAAACAAATTTTAAAGAATATAAAACAAAAGATAATTATTTTCGAATACGTTCCACAAAATGTTTACCTCAGATCTGTTGGTTGTATAGTTGTTGTAGTAAAAGGTTGTTGTAAAAAATGTTGATCCCAATGTTAATTTTGTATAAATTATTGTTTATTACATAATTTTTGTTGTTGTTTTTAATAACGTTTTTTTTTTTTTTAATTTTGTTGCATGATGAATAGATGACGCAAACAAATATTAAGAGTAAGCAATATAAAAGAAAGTAGAAAGAGAAAAGAAACAAATAAAACCAAATTAGATTTTCTTGAGCCGTTCCCATGACCATCTGTATATTTATGTGGAATGTAGGTATATTGTTGATAATGGATTTTATGTAGGTACCCAGGACAAAATTATTTTTTTTACGAATATAAAAGAAAAAAAAGAAAAAACATTTATTTAGGATTATGCAAACACCAAGGAATAATTGAAAAAAAAAACAAGAATCTACTACTTTTTGAATCGTAGTCACAGTGCCTATCAGTGATTTACTTACTCAGTGTCTGTGATACTGGTAAGAGGGGCTAATGGCTGCATTGGTGCTACTATGCTCGGTGGGGAGGCAGCTCTGGATCCATGCCGCGACGAAAGCCGACTCTGGGAAATTCCTGGGTTATTGATGTCGTTGACCATATGGTGGTTTTGCTTGCGCCCAAGACTCGTCGCTGAATGGTCTTCTTCAGCGGTGTACGGAAAATGGTAACCGTTTTTTTCAGAGCCATCTGACATCCGATCGGAATGATATTCCATTTGGCGGATTTGTTGAGCCTGCTGATGCTGCTGCTGTTGCTGCTGATTCTGCTGGTAGTCGTTTTTCAGCAGAGAGTGCACACTATGCATTGATTCACCGTAAAGGGGCTGAGTTTTCAGAGTGTAATGATTATCCCGGGAGCCGTAAATGTCTGGAGCTATGCGTTCTTTCGACATATATGGTGACTCGGACTTCGCAGTGAGGTAGGTGTTACCCAGCGTTCTTTGTTTCTCATAGATATTGTCACTAAGGTACGCGTTGTCCGGATGAAAAGACCGCATGTGGTTGACGATCTGAGATCCACCTCCGTTGCCACCACCTCCGTAGTCTTTTTCACTGCCATAATGACTCGGTGGCTTATAAGTTCCGGTTACGGTCTGTCCTTGCATATCGAACTGACCATAGTTGTCCTGATAGTCCTTCCGCCGACCATATAGACTTTCTCGTTCCACTTCATAGCCATTGTCATTTCGGGCATTCTGGATATTTTCTAGTATCGAAGGTGGCATGTTGATTTTATTCTGATGCTGGTGCAAGTAGGATGTGTCTGTTAGATCGGGATTGGGTAGGGGGTTTGGTGAGTTGGTTTTATGTGGATGGATGATTTCATTATCCGATCCGGTTTCTTGAGACCATCTTCCGATATTCGTTGGTGAAGGTAAGTAAGCGTCTGGAAGTTGACTTGACCATCGTGGTGCATAGACTGGTTTATTCACACTGGGAAACAACTGTGGACTTTGGACGACATTCAGCTCAGGTGGAGTTGTTGCTTGTACATGCTCAGTGATATTTGGAAGGTATGACGGTGTAGCACTAACACCAGTGCTTCGGTGGGTTCCGGTACTTCGGGCAGTTCTCGATTCATCATCATCACTTGAATGACTACTGGCAAGTTCTAAACTTCGACCATCTGTTTCCGAACCCGAATCAGAATCTTTTCGGTGCCGACGCGGTTTCTCCTCTCTTCGACTGCTGGACGACTCAAAACCACGAAGGTAGCTAGGAGCTTCGCTGGCAGAATTATAGTTTGATGTTGATGTTGAAGTCTGTCGCAGTTGTCCGTCACTAAATGGAGAGGGGGGGAGAATAAGTTTTATTTCAGAATACACTATGCAAATACACCCTTACCTGTATGGACTGGAACTTGTTTTAGCTGTACTTCTTGATGTCGTGCTTGATGCACTAATTCCTATGTTTCTTCTTGCTGTATCATAGTTTCCGGCTAGGAAATTATTCGGACGGGATGAATTAACATTGTGCGAACTATTACTGACTACCAAAGATGAATCCAAAAGTGGAACTTTTCGTCCCATACATCGGAGGCAAGTTCGATGAAGATTTTCTCGTACGCGTTTGTTAATGATGCAATAACCGATTAAACAAAATATCGCATGAAGAACCACCACGGCCGAGAGTAGAATACTAAGAAGTTGGGAATTCTCTGAAGCTGCTAGAACGGCCAAGACCCACATAACTCCCATCAAAGGCAGAGAAACAACTGAAAGCCATAGTAGAGTCCGGAGGTTTCCAAAGCCTAGGACGTGATCTTTAAGAGTGAAGGCAGCTTTCACCGATACAAACAGGATAAGAAGGTTGATGACAGACATTCCGGCAATGGGTCCAACAAGCCACCAGACTACGGGTTCGTAAACAGACAACCAACAACTGAAAAAATAGATTTTTTATGTGGTAGAATTCGTTTTCAAAATAATAATACAAAAAGTACTTACAACAAACTGTTCCCATATTCATGGGCTCTTACTCCAACAGAAAGTCCCACGACTATTGCTGGTGCTCCGTATCCCATCGAGAAATAGAATCCCATCGGACCGTGATTTATGTCCCTCATCTCAGTAAGCATCCGGTATAAATGTACACAGTCTACTGTAGTCCAAGCAAATGCCGCTAACCACGTGTAATGCAAACAAATTGCAATCAGTTTACATGGAAACTCATTCTCTAAAAGATTCCTTCGGGATTGCATTCCCACGAAAAACAAGAGTTCCGCAAAGAATACGCACAGCACAATGTTCTGATGGATCGTATTCGAGTTTGTTTGCATTCCTCGAAGAAGTCCAAGAGCCACAAGAACACTGAACAATATCGGCAATGAGAGCATAAAGGCAGAATATGATGTTATTTGGACGAGAAGAGATGGCTCTGGAATGTCTTCGGGATCAATGATGTCTACGATGACAGCATAATTGGAAACATGAGAGCAGGAGCAATTAATCATGATCGGCTGACCCTCAGCAATCCTTTCATCATAGTCTGGGATCTCGGTTTGACAGCCAAGACGTGTCCATTGATTTGTGAAGGTGTTCCATCGAACACATTGCGGATTTGAACGTGGACCAAATCTCGCTGGGTCAATGTCAAGCCACATTTGCAATTTAATTGGTTGAGAAAGATGAGGAGAACCCAAGGATCGATAGGTTAGATGTTTTTCATTAGCATGCTCCTGTTCCGAGGGATAAATAACTTCAGCTTGACGTTTAACCAGCCGTCGAGCACGATATGTTGACTCATTCTCTTGTGACAATGTTGAATCAATCTTCGGCTTTTCTGCTTCATTCGAAGCAGCTGCTAGTTGAGTTTCCTCACCACTTGATCCCCGGAACTCTATGTCACTTTCATCGAAGTGAACATGGATGTCGGGATCTACATCAAGTTCGACTTCTTCCTCCGAAGCTTCGATTTCGTGAGCAATGATTTTGATGTCTTCATTCACATGCTCTTCACTACTTTTGTCTTTGGCTCCAGGTACCTCAAACACCTCTACAACCGAATCCTTATCAGACTTATCAGATTTTTGCGATGAGATTTTCCTAGATGGAATTTCTACTTTTTTGTCTTCATCGTTGCTAGGTACCAAGATGGCCAAAGAAAGAATTGGAGTTGCCACTTGGATATCGACACCCCATCGCCGAGTGATAGTTTCATCGAACATTTCCGGGAAAAGCTCTCCTACATCCTTATATTGTGCATAGCTGACAATTGCTCGATAATCATTTGATCCTTGAGTTACTTCATTCTTTTCAGGTGGCTGAATTCCGAGCATGTCCAATGGAACCAACACTTTAGTATATTTATCGAATTTGTTTTTATCCTGGATGTAATTGTTGTATTTTGGGAATGTAATAGCTGGCTTCTGTTTCGCCGAATGTTGCAAGAAACTACTTGTATCGGGAAGCACAACACTTTCTGTTGTAAACTGATTTGGTTTCAGGAACTTCGTCTTGTGGTACTCGCTTAACTGCTCCGGTTCATAGCCAAAGAGCGATTCCGTTGTGACTATATCCAGACCCATCACCATATTCTTTTGGACAATTTCAAAGGGATTTGTGTAGGTATCATGTTGAGATCGTGCCAGGACAATCATGTACTTGTTGAAAGCATCAATGAGGTCATCAGGGGTACGTTGGATCAATTCCATGGCTCTCTTCCATTCCTTTTCATATTTTTTATCCAGAATTACACTTGCGCTATCAACTAGATTTTTGATGAAGTACTTATCTTGGCTGTGGGAGAGATTCAGCCCGCTTTGCATCAGTTCGTAGCTAATGAGTTCATGAAGAATTCCCTCAGTAACTAGAAGATCAGCACCGTAAAGCCTGTCATGGGTGAACTTGACTTCATCGGAGAGATAATCCATCTCAAACTCATTTGCCCACATATTATTTGCTTCGTTGATGAGGAATGATGATTCCATTTTGTATCGTCGGCCATCTTTAGGTTTTGACTTTTTCACTGTACCCGACCGATCAACCATCTCACAGGCATGTTGAAGACTCTCGGCCAATTTGACCGAAACAAAGGAATTCAGTTCTAGTTCCATCTTTTCTAGCTGACCTAGCTGTTTGCGAATTTCTACAAACGGTTCTGAAGTGCAATTAAACATATCAGCAAGACCCCATCCTCCTGAAGTAATATCACAGACTCTGGAACCTTTTCCTCGGCTTGGAGCTGGGCAGTTCTCGATTGTGGTGCTGCCAAGAGGTGTTCTTGGCCACCAAATACCTTCAGAGAATGACCTTGGGCAGGCGTCGTATACAACTTCACAGCCATTCAAAGTGACTTCGGCATAGGGATTCGAACAGGAATCACACCTTCTTCCGATGACACCTTCTCGACATTCGCACTGTCCAGTAAGGGGGTTGCAAGCGCTGTTGAAGGACCCTATGGAATAACAGTCGCACGGGATGCAAGCCGTTTCATTCAAAGGCTGATAGTGGTTGTTCTTACAGTAGCACTGTCCTGTGGTTTTATTGCAATCCGGGTGGTAGCCTTGTTTTAGATTGCATTTGCACGGCCCGCAGCCCTTTTCACCCCACCATCCTCCCGGACACGGTCGCTGAACGATTTTCTCACAATAGTCCCCATGCTGAAAGGTGCTGTTACATTCACATCGGTATCCACGATGTTCATTTACATTTGCTCGACATACACCAGCTGAACACGGCTTAACCGTACAGATTGGAGCACAATCCGGGCCGACATAACCAGGAAGACAATCGCAATGTGCCTCATCCCAACTGGTAAAGCAACTTGAGTGCATTGGACAAGTTTCGGGACACTCAGCTTGTGACAGACATCCATCGTCTACGTTTTCTCGAATTGTTGGACGACTTAGAACTGTTTGAGGAGCTCCTATTCGGACATCTTGGATACACCCTTCAAATGGCATTAAGTCGGACATGGTTCCCAGAGATACATCAGGACTTCCGATCATAATTTTTCCAACATAGAGGCCTTGAACCTTCTGTGACATAGGAACCACTCCCATCCGTTGTCCGTAATCAACTGAGAACTGAATCTCAGCACCAAGCCATTTTATTTCTATTCGATGCCAAACTCCGTCGGCCAAGTCAGCTCCAGCAAGGTACATTGGCTCGTTGTCGTAGATGTAATACAAGATTCCACCTCTCAGGCAGATGATCGAAGAGCTATTTTGGCCAATTTGGATTTGAATAATAAAGGCGTCTTGCAAGCGAGTTCTGATTGATAGTGACGTTACCCAAGGGAGTTGAATGGGCCTTAGCAGAGGATTAAAGCTCAAACTACCATCGCCGGAGAATCTCCAAGGAGCGGGAATAGGTTCTTGGCACGTATTGCCCGCATATCCTTCAGGACACTCACAAGTGTAGGTGTTCCAACCCTCTTTACAAATTCCACCGTTGAAACAAGGATCTGACGAGCAAAGAGGAGCTTTTTGGGGACATCCTGAGATGGTTCCATTATCAGCAACATATGAATTGAGATCAATAAATCGATCATCTACTCTAAGATCAGAGATACAACCTACAAAGTCTTGATTTTCCACTGGAAAGTGGGCAGGAATTCTTGGAAGTCCTCCAATCTGCAATGGACCTGTCAGATCAAGGAACCTATGACATGTCTCAGTTAGGGAAGCACACTTTTTATCGAGGACTAAAGACGTTTGATTGGCACAACTCCATCGATCTCCAAGATTGCCAGCCAAGGCAATCGCTGTATCACACTCATCCAAAGCTATTGTAACGGTCCTGTTGAGATATGTTATTTCTACTTTGTGCCAATGTCCGTCTGAAACTTTTGGATTATGACGAACACTAACCGATTGAATACGATCACCCAAGGAAAACGAAAAAGACACATAACCCCCTAAAATTTCTAGGGCTATAAAGTCATGTAGTTCGTTATACCGGCCGTTGTAGAGCAGCAGTCCATTATCATTAACCGTCGCGAATCGAAGTTTAAGATTGAACCGATGACGTTGTTTGAGACTTTCAAATGTCAGAAATGAGTTTCTGGAGAAAGAACGTGATCTTAATTCACATGTAGCAGTATACGGTGGTGGTTGAGAGCTGGTCAGGAGCGCATTCATGCACGAATGTCCACCGTCACAGAGTTCAGCGGTACAAGGTTTTAGCTTTGAGATGACAGTTTCACAGTTTGTTCCAGCATATTCTGGAGTGCAGAGGCAAGTGAAGCCACCTTCTCGGCGTTGGCATTTTCCGCCATTTAGACATGGATCGGAATAACAGAGATCCACCTCGGTGTCGCAGAGATAGTGTTCCTTGCTGCCGGTGAATCCCTCGGGACAAGAACATGCAAACGTATTCACCGGGTAGATTGGTCGGAAAAGAACGGTATCGCTATGAATGAATTCCGAAGCATTTCCGAACTTCAGAACTGTCAGGCACTCCTCGAAGTTCAAACACGGCTCACGAACACAGAGGTTATCATCGAACGGAAGAACTTCCACAGTTGCTAGGCGTGCCAAGATGGCTCTATTCAAATAGACTCTTTCCTGGAGATACTGCGGCGTGTAATACTCTTCATGTGAGACATCAGGCCTTCTAGCGGAAAAACTCACATTGAGAATTCGCGATGTGACATCGGTGTCATCTTGAATCGAAAACATATATATATTCTCCTTGGGACATGGAATGATGGCTGCCAACCCATCTAGAAAGAAGTTCAGCAAAGGTGATAGAAAGGCTTCTTCGGTCATTTCGTTTAACCTCACAGTCACGGAATTAAAAAGCATATCTTCCGTAATGAGACGCACAGAGAGCTGCATAATAGCCTTAGCTTCGTTGATTCCATCTGACACAGATACCTCCATTGTAGCAAACTTAGGAACATTTGTGTTCAGCTGCGGACTCAGGATCAGTCCTCCGGAAGTTGTATTTAGTCTTAGAAGATTTGCATTGTTTCCAGAGAGTATCCTATATGACAGTTTGTCCGTCACATCGGCATCAAAGGCTGGTATCCGACCGATCTCTCCACTAGGGAAGTGATCTCGGAAATTATTAAAGATCACTTGGAAGTCCCTCAACACTGGTGCATTATCATTGACATCTGTTACGAGAATTTCCACATGGGCATCATTCCTGAGCGGAGGACTGGCAGCTCGGATGACTAATTCGAATTTTTTTCTTGAAGATTCATAATCCAGTTCGGTCATGGTTAGTAATTGAGCTCGTTCCGAACCAGGACGGGTTACTAATGAAAATGAATTGGAATCATCTCCACCAATTATCGAATAGTGGACAATAGCGTTAACTCCTTCATCCGGATCATGAGCGTGAATCTCTCCAACAACAGATCCAACTGGAGAGTTTTCTGGAACATACAAAGTGATCTTGTCGGAGGAGAATGTTGGAGGAGAATCATTGACATCTTCCAGTCTTATTTGAACTTCCACAGAACTGCTGAGTGGTGGTGATCCTTTATCAACCGCAATAGCAGTTAAATGATATGTGGCTATTGATTCACGATCGAGACCTTTATTAGTCCTAATCGTACCGGAAGTTGGATCGATCACGAATGAACCGTCTTCTTCGTCCTTGTCACTCAATATGTATTTTATTCGACCGTTAAGGCCCATGTCGGGATCTGTTGCTGATACTTGAACCACCGAAGTCCCAACCAGAGCGTCTTCTAGAATCGATGCTTGGTAGAGAGGATTTTTGAACACTGGTGGATTATCATTAACATCTGTTACACTTATCTCTACATCTGTAGTGTCACTTAAAGAGGGACTGCCCCCATCTTTAGCTGTCACTGTCAAAAGATATCCACTTGTGGTTTCTCTATCGAGCATGGCGTTGGTAACGATCGCACCTGTCTGAGGGTTGATCGAAAATGGATCGTGCGCACCCATGCCATTGATGCTTTCATCATTCAATGAATACGTTATCTGCGCATTAATTCCAACATCACTATCAGTCGCTGACACTACCAGCACAGTGGTTCCAATTGGAGCATCTTCAAAGACCGAAGCACTGTAAGGGGCATTCTCAAAGATCGGAGCATAATTGTTGGCATCGGTTACATTTATATTGACTGTAGCCGTATCTGATCTTCCTCCTGAATCTGTCGCGGTTACTGTCAAAAGAAATCTTCGCTCCTGCTTGTAATCCAGTGATTGTGCGATCGTGATCAATCCACGGCCATTTTGGGAGGTAATTGCAAATCTTCCTCTTGTGTTGCCGGTTGTTATTTCATAGTGAAGTCTTGAATCTTCATCGGGATCTGTCGCAGTAACAGTGGTGACCGGAGTGCCTGGTGGTTGATCT
Organism: Melangyna quadrimaculata; assembly: GCA_949320155.1. Lineage (NCBI taxonomy): Eukaryota > Metazoa > Arthropoda > Insecta > Diptera > Syrphidae > Melangyna > Melangyna quadrimaculata. Next base: position 23,083,465 of record OX439485.1, read on the forward strand.
TCCCCAACATTGGCTTCATAGTATTTTGGCCGAAATGCAGGATCGTTGTCGTTTACATCTTGAACCGTAATCACTACCGAAGAACTAGCAGACTTTGGAGGAATACCGCCATCTTTAGCGATCACTTGGAATGTATAACGGCCTTGCTCTTCCCTGTCCAACTGTTTGATAGTTTGAACCCATCCAGTACGAGGATCGACAGATAATGGGAAGTTATCATCTCTTTCGGATATACTGTAAGTGATCTCTGCATTTGCACCTTCGTCAGAATCGTACGCCTGCACTCGAATTATATTATATCCCACCGGAACGTTCTCCAACACCGATTCTTGAAACTGAGATGTATAGAATCTTGGAGCGTTGTCATTGGCATCGATTACATTCACAAGTAACTGAGTTGTGTTACTTCTCGAAGGGCTTCCACCATCCTGAGCCCGGATAACCAACCGATAGCTTCGAACACTTTCATAATCCAGGGGCTTTACCAGCGAGACATCTCCACTCATAGAATCAATAGAGAATTGTGATTGAGTGTTGCCTCCAATTATCGCATACCGAATAGCTGCATTATTGCCCTGATCAGCATCGGTTGCTTTGATGTGAGCGACCACGTTATCATCACCCCACTGATCTTCATTTACCTGGACAGTATACGTTCTTTCACTGAACTGGGGATAGTTATCGTTGTCATCCAAGATCTTCACGAGGACAGTAGCAGTAGCAGTTTTTCTTTCACTTTGTAAAGGGGCCATGTCTGTGGCTGTCACAATCAATGTGTAGCTCTCAGAAGCCTCCCGATCCAATGAGCTTCTGGTGGAGATAACTCCAGTTCTCCCATCAATTCGGAATGTATTGGCATTCTTCTCCTGCGATGTGCTTCCAGTACTGGAAACGTTCTCGATTCCATACTCAATCTCAGCATTCTTCCCAATATCTTGATCAGTGGCACGAAGCGTTATCACTGTCGAGCCCACGGTTGCACCCTCACGAATACTCGCCTCAAACTGTTCAGCTTCAAAGGTTGGACTGTGATCGTTGCAATCAAGGACGTTCACTTGCAACGTTGTTGTTCCCGAACGTGGAGGGAAGCTGTCATCCGTTGCCACAACTCGAAAATAATGTACATCCATAAGCTCCCGATCAAGACTGGCTGAAGTGGTCACAACTCCTGACCGTGAGTCGACTTTAAACAGCGACTGGGATCTTGAGTCAAGCAGAGAAACCATGGAGTACACAACCGGAGAGTCTTCAGGATCTCTAGCACGCACAGTTGTCACCGTTGAACCAGCTGGTTGTTCTTCCAATACTGGAGCTACATACAAAGCCTGTTCGAAGTAGGGAGATTGGTTCCTCAACTCCCGCCTGACCCTTTTCGCGATATCAGTATCATTGAACTCCTGATGATGGTACACTATTTTCAACCGATGATCAGAATCTACAATGTCATTTCTGTTGCAACGAATATTAAACGTAATAATCAACTTCCACATAGATTCATGTATGCACACATCCCTACTGGCAACAAGGTCTCGATTCTGTGACTCAATCAGAAATCTCTCATCGTTGACATCCAAAAAGTTAACCTTGCAATTCTGGCACACGGACTTTGGCAGGAATGCATTGAGATTATTGATAAATTGAGACTTTTTCAGGCATATTTTGTTCCATTTGTCAGTCGTGTGGATGGCGTATGAAGCATAAGTCTCCGAAATCCATTGCTTTGCATCGGCAACTCTCCGATGCATTGAGCCTTCGTCGGAATCGAAATCCCTGGATCTTCTTTTTCTACTTAGAATTCTGTGTCTCATTTCGTTGTCAAAAGAATCACCGAAAATCAAGTCGCCATCTTGAAATTTCCGACTGTCATTGTGATTGAATTCTAGTAAATTGTGTCCCACATATTCTCCATAGAACCGTTCGTCGGAGTCATCGTTTTGAATGTACCTTCTCCGGCGTCTCTTCGAATAGCCAGTATCTTCTTCCTCGAAGAGCCGCCCATACATTTCGATCCTTCGGTCATCGTTGCAATCACTTCCCGAAACGAATATTCGAATCGGTAAACTATAATAATCTATACTTCTTAATCGATTCGACGTAGAGTCCACGTAAAATGTGAACAAATTCGGATAGTAAATTCCATCGCACTTGAGATGCTTTTTAAGCATAATTCTGCCATCTTTGTGATTAACTTCGACTAGGTGATGCACAAAATGCGCAGATTTATGGGCATTAATCTTGTAATGCCTCTCCGAACCAAGCTTATAGACCGAGGCATTGAATATCACTGTGCCCGGATCAACTGTTTCATTAACAACTATTAAATACGAAGATGTTTGTACTGTAAGTAGGCTTATAATTATGCTAATTATTGCGAAGACTTGAAGTAGTGAGCCTTCGGTGGTGGTTTTGATACACCCCCATCTATGGCTAAGCATGGCGTCGTTGTCGTTTATTTTATGGGCGTTCGATTTTGAGTGTTTGACAGTTTGTGACAGGGGTGGTGCAGTTGCAGACATCTTGGTTTTCAACACTGTCTGCTATTTTGTGTTCTGAAAGAGAAGAGAAAATTAAAGATCAGAAATGTTAGCAGTTTTTTTTTTTAATAAGGTATTATAAGTTAAGACATTAGTGGTTTTTTAAAAATAATTTATGAGTAAAAAAAACTACTACGCCGATGATGTAAAAGTCCAAAAAGGTGATTTTTATCGTGACGTCCGTCAGCCTATACGTACATTGAGTTAAGACAAAGTCTAAACAGATAAACTGTTTTTTTTTCAAGTTTGGTATAAAGCATTTTAATGTAACTACTTCCCCGGAGACACGATTCTAACAACGATTTAAGCTTTTTCCAAATTTCGCAAGAACTACTCCTAACATTTAAATTAAACTTCGTACCTATAATTCTATAAATAATTGTAAGAAAGCGCCATTTCAGATTTTTGCCAAACAAAAATTCAATCAATGGAAATGAGATTTTGAAGAATTCTGAGAAAATTGTATTATTTTTGGGTTATTCTCTCCATGTTGTAAATGGCTGGACCAATATAACTATATTTTCTGGCCATCCATTTTCTGGCTGCCTATTTCCGGCCGTCCATTTTCCGGCCGTTCACTTCACGCTGTGCATTTCCATAGGGCTTAGAGATTTTAAAATGTTTATGGAGATTTAAAGATTTGGGGAATTCGTTCTTGAATATTGTGTGGGTATCCCGAACACCCGCCCCCTGTACCATTCCTACCCACGGGCCTGTCCAAGCTAAATAAACTCAACGGATTGCTGATTCCCTGTATCTACTCGTATATTTAATTTTGTTCACATGCAATGGGAAGCAAAGCCACATAAGAGGATAAAGAATTTATCATTTCCTTGCAGGTATACCAGGAACATTTGCAAACAAAAAAAACGTGCTTGCGAGGAATAAGCATTCAGTAAAGCGACAACAAACAAATTTTTTTCATTTTAGTACAGAAGCAAGCATATGGAAAATTCGTTGATGATGCTTTGTGTAGGTATAGCTCCACTGAGTATAACAAAATAAAATTAAAGTGCCTGGAGGAGTAGTTTTTGGTATCAATTACGTAGTGCAAGCAATCAGCCATGCCATGAAAGCATCACCATTAAAACAAAAAAAAAATATTGATTAGAACCATCAGGTTACAAAAAGAAACTTTTGTCTGCATGCAACGAAGTTTAAAGAGCAACATAATGCATTTTTAACTCCATATGGTACAGCATGTCACTCTCTTTCTCTTTTCAAAAATATGTTGCTATTTTAAGTGGTACAAAGTTAATTTAATGATTTTAATTTTAACTAATTGACAAGGCAAGTACAGTGGTAAAAATACTTCTAGTCAAAGTCACTAATCGGACATTGATTATATTAAATGTTGCTCTGTACAAACATGTGATGCATTCAAATACATAGGTACAAGCCTGCTAAATTAGAGGTTCAATGTCAAAAGAAAATCATTGAAAAGGAATTCAGATTTTAAACATGTGGAATCGCGTAAGGTGATAGAATTTTATTTTCCAGCTGCGTAATTTTTTTTGGCTAAATACATGTCAATTAAAATTTGCAAGATTCCTGAGATTTTTATAAAAAAAAAAAACATTTTTGAAGTGAAAACATTTTTCTTTTGTGGATTATAAATCTATTCAAACAATATTTTGACTTTATTAATATGAAAGTGATAGCAAAATAGCTGTCACAGGAAATAGTCACAATAGTGTGTGAAATATAATATTAATATTTAATAAAACTCCTTATAGTAGGTATGGGAGGCGACCGCAGGTTTACCTATCTCATTTCTGCTGCAGAAAAAAATGATGCCAACTCATAGCTTTACTCTTAGCCTAGCCTGCTGATGCGAAATGAAATTTTCCTTTGGTCTCCAACGAAATCCTTACGAAAACACAGCGGAAAAATATTCATGGAGAGTTTTACAAATTGCAAATAAATAAAACAAAACTTTACGAAAAAATAAAAGAACAGCCATGCTTTAATGAAAGTACCAACAAATAAAAACAAGAACATACCCAAAAGTCATTTTTTCGCACACAATTCAGGGCAATTAATTCTGTGCAAAAATAGAGTGGAAACTTGTCAAAACAATCTGGTATAATCATCAATTTCGTTGGTCGAACAGCGTACCACAGAACGAAAAGCACAACGAAATGTTTCGTTTCACATCAGCAGCGTACTAGGATTTAAAATGAACACTAGGGCTGGCCACGAGACTCTGCGAGACTTTTGTAAGTCTCGTCTCGGTTTCGTTAAAATCGAAAATTGTAAGTCTCGTCTCGCTCTCGTGTCGGTCTCGTATAATTAGCTCTCATCTCGGTCTCGTCTTCGAAAAATACGAATTTCGGCAACAGTTTGATTATTGGAACGAAATATTTTCGATTATAGTTTTAATATGGGCAGGTGAAAATAAATATTTAACTGAAATTAGATTTTTTGTATTTATTAGACTCTCTGTAAATTTCGGTCCAAATATACAGTCTCGTCTCAGTTGCTTGAATGGCAGTCTCGTCTCGTATAGTCTCGGTCTCATTATACGAGACCGAGACTGAGACTTTTCTCGCCTTGTGGCCAGCCCTAATGAACACAACAGCTGCGCTGGTCGGAAAAGGTTTTCCAGGTGGAAATTGGTAGAAAACAAACTTTTTCGTTTGCATTTATGGCTTAGGATACCTAAACCTTGATTGATTTTTATAAATTGGGTATCAAACTAAAACAAAACCAGTGGTCAGACAGACTTTTAATTGTTGTCGCGGCGAGTCCGACCAATTTTGTAAAAACAGTTTTTCTGTGTGTTTTGAGTTTACACTATGGACATCTATGCAAAACTATTTTATAACGGGTGGTTAAATTTGTGTTTTATACTAAATCAACATCGGCCCTTGAAATTAAACCACCCTTTACATTGTGGTGAATATTCCCATTTATGCAAACAAAGACATCTTTTATTCTTCTATAACAGAATAAATAAGTACTGAGTTTTGCGCCATCTTTGAACAAAAGATTAACTAGTGTTATCCAATACATAAACCACTCTCATCGTTATACAATCCCTAAACCACTTCCACCGTTATCCAATGCCTAAACCACTCTCATCCTTGTCCAAAACCTAAACCACTTTCATCGTTATCCAATGCCCAAACCACTGGAACTGCTATAATTATAATTTGATCGAAAGCTTTTGAGATACTGGTACCCTAGAAGATTCTAGTAGCTTTTCCTCGGATATACATAAATACACGTCCACCAGTCCGAAGAGTTAGGATCATTATATTCTTTAAGTTAAAAGTTCACTTCCGGATATGAAATAAAGTGTAGTAAGATAGATTACTATAGGTTCAAAAATATTATGGATGTGTAAACATCTTAGCTCTCGGTATGGGTAAAATTGAAATTAGGATAGTACAGATACAGTATTACATATCCGTTCCGCACCGTTTTGTTTACCGAACATTTTTGACTCATGGAAGCCAATGGTTCGTGCATTGAATAGAGTAAATTGAGGTAATGTGATACAGGTCGGTAAAATGTGGTATAGGCGTTTTTTTCGAAAAACAAGCAAACAACTGGAATTGTGGTATGCCTTGTTTACACATGAGTCTCGGCACTCACACATTTTTTATCTATAACAAACAAAAGAAGAATGTAATTTTTTGTCTTCTTTTTTTTTATATCCAAAACCCTTTAAACACAAATTCTAACAAACAATAACTTTTAATTTTCGTCACAAAAAAAATCTCTAATTTGATGAAAGCATCAAAAGAGTGCCAAAAAATAAAACAGATAAGCCAAAAGTGCTAGAATAAAGAAAACCACATAGCCTTTGTCCTTTTTGTACGTACATCGTTGAAGTCAAAAATGAAATACAAAAAAAAAAAAAAAATCCTCACACAAAAAAATAAGGGAATGTGAGTTTCTAATAGCGCATACACATACATACATAGACATACATTTTGGCAACATGCGGAAAATTGCTTTCGTCTAGACAGCCAAGACGCCCTCTTACGATGTGGACAGCGAAGTGTTGGATGAGTCCACTTCGTGGCTCACATGATGGCATGCAGCAATTCACAATCATTACGAAATACACTTAATCAACTGTGTCTACGCCATCACAGGATCAAGGCTTTGGCATACCTACATTATTTACTATAAGGAAACAGCAGTCTCTATTTAAGTCTTTGAAATTTGTTTTATTTATTTGATTAAGGCACGAGCTTTACTATTCGTGCAACACCACAACAGAACAAAGAGCCATACAGATATGTACATATAAGAGGAGGGGGGGGCGGAGGGAAGAATGGGCAACAACTATTTGCTTGTATCATGAAAGTAGAGTCCTTTGTTGTGGTGTGTACAACTTGCTTTATATCCTACACATAAACATACAAATTCTTCACCCAAGTGTCCTCTTAAGTACTTTGTTCTTCACTTAACGTTTTCGGTCTGTTTCAGTTGTTTTCCTATCCTGATCCTTGTTGTGTAGTTGTTAACTGAAAACTAAGTGCAACGTTTAGACAAAAAGGGGTTGTTCAAAAAGCCTTAGCTAGCTATAGGGGAACTATATACACCCTTTTAGCAAATCCTCTTAAAAGCACTCGCCAAAGAAGTTTCATAAAAGAAATTCTATCTCTATGTTAAACTTTAAACATGTAGAAATAGACCTCATTCCTTAGAACATTCTTTTGGTGTGAATGGCTTCTTGATGACTATTTGGCTCGTAATCGATTGGCAACGATACATCTTCTTATAGATATACCATCAATGCCTCATATAACTAAGCCATGCATTTCTTGATATAGACCATCAACGGATTACTGCGAGCTGTGAGTGACTTTAAGGAATTAATTGAATTAAGAGCAGACTTAAGTGGAATTTGATGAAAGGGAAAGTACTAAGGACACCACGTTTTAAGAAAGCTAAACCACCTTTTTAAGTGGCAGCAAAATAGTTTTCCGAAACTAATTAGGCAAAGTGGGGCATAACCAAGAGTTTACATATATACAAAAGGGTAAAACTCTTCTGGTTTAACTTTTCTTTCCCAAAGAAGAGTTAAGAAAGTCTCAACGTATTTGGGTTATCTTTCCTGTTTTTTTTTCTTTATTCTGAGGACAAAGTTTGTGCCCTTGAGGCAGAAGAAGGGGCCAAAGAGGAACAAGCATACTGACCGAATCGACCTCTTGTGCCGCATATCAAATGCCAAACGAAGGAAGATTATATATGAATTTTGATTTTATTTCTTTTTTTTGTATCATCATTTCCCAAAGGATGTGTTCATTTTTGTGGTTAAAAAAAAAAACGAAGAAGATAAACCTTCGTCCTTCTGATGGCACTGGTGATGGTGGTGGAAAAGGATATGAAAAAAGAATTAATCCTTAACCGCACTTTGGTGAAGGAGAATTTTGTTCACTTTTTGAAGTTTAAAACGATTTATGAACTTTATGACAACCGATTAAAAATTGAATATTTTCTCGATCATGCGTAGCTATAGCATGATGAGTGGTCTAGGGGGGGGCTTTAAAATATAATTTCTTCAGGAAATTGCTTAAAAAGGAATTTTTGGGTAAAATAACATTATTTAGCTATTTTTAATTTCCTTTGACACTCCTTGAGAAGGCCTTGACTGAGAAGATGTGGTTAAGCTTTCAAGTGCTTTATTATTAAAAAATTAGATTAAGCTGAAATTATGCCTTGAAACGATTTTTGGGATCATCAATTAAGCCCAGTGACTGAGTTTTATGATTCTACTGTTTATAACTGACATCAAATAATCTTAAGGAAAAAATAATGATGTACAAAAATATATTCCAGGTTATACACTTGCAAAAACACAAACTAAAAGTTTGTATTAATTTTGACAGTACGGTTTTAGGAAAGACAAAAAAATAAATCTCGCAATTCTGCGTCTGAAAAGACAAATCAGACGCAGAATTGCGAGCTACAGATGAAACGGCTGAGTCGAGTTTTTTTCTTTTTTTTGATTTCCTACCTTGCGTTCTTTGGCATTTTTTTTTTCAATTTTATTTTGGAAAAACTTTTAGCTACAAACGTTTTTATGGAACTATTTTTCTTATCTTCGAATATTTCGAGAATGATTTATTGATTTCGATACAAAAAAAAAAAATGGGAGGAAGCATGCCCGATGTTTGGACTATCAGTTCCATATGCCCCATCTTCAAAACAAGGTGATTATATATGTCTTGCAAAAACTATCGAGGTATATCCCTGCGGCTAAACGTCGCATTTACGATCCTATCGAACGTACTGTGTGAGCGTCTTAATCCGTTCTGCAACACTTGAATCCATCGGCAAGTATCAGTGTGTCTTCCAGTCCGGCAGATCGACTATAGACGAAGTCTTCACACTGAGGCAAATTCTGGAAAAAACCAACGAATTTCTACTCGAGACCCACCATGTTTAGTATCGACTCTAAGGTCGTATATGATAGAATTCATTAATTGGCGATAGCTGAACTCGGAATCCCAGGAAAACTGATCCAGTTGTGTCGCATGACATTAGAAAACACACGGTGCAATGTGCAATTAGAAAATAGCACTTTCGAATTTTTTCAAGCTTGCACCGTGTTTCGACAAGGAGATGCGCTATCATGTGACTTTTTCAATCTCTTTCTGGAGCAGGTAGTGCGTAGATAAGACTTCAATACTGACGGTACTATCTTCAATAGATCCGTCTAAATACTGGGATATGCGGAAGACATAGACATAACTGGCCACTCCCAACGTCGTGCCGTTATAGAGTTCTTTACGGCGTTTGAAGAACAGATGAAACTCGTTGGTCTTGAAGTTAATGCGGATAAGACCAAGTACCTGCTATCAACAAACAAAAAACCGTCTGTCTACCGGCTAGGACAAAACGTCTCAATTGATAGCAGCCACTTCGAAGTAGTTAAGGAGTTCATCTTCCTAGGAGTAAACATTAGGTCCACGAATGACACCTTAGTGGAAATTCGGTGAAGAATTACCCTAAGAAACCGCTGCTACTTCGGTTTGGCGAAACAAATGGGTGCAAACCCTTTAACTGATAGTCCTGCAGTACGGCGCTGAGTGCTGGACGATTAGCAGAAAGGGAGAGCTTAGTCCGGGCCTTGTATGCGAGGAGGGCGAATGGGGAAGAAAGTATAACCGCGAACTCTTTATGTGGATGTAGTGGAGAAAGTCAAAACACGTCGACTACATTGGCTGGGTCACAAGGAGCGAATGGACAACAATGCCCCAGCCATGAGAGTCTTTGAATCCCAGCCCTCAGGTTCGATACGACAAGGAAGACCGAACCTCCGGTTTAAAAACCAAGCTGTCGCGGACGATTTTATAAGACCAACCCTAATGAGGAAGAACAGAATAAGTTCAAACAAGTTAGCTGTAGCGTTCATATATTCGACGAATCAAATTTGTGCATGATTAAAAATTAAGGCAAAAAATACTACAATGTCCCAACGGTATAGTAATTTTTTAAGTCATTTGTAAGGAACGCTTTTCTTCAATGACACCTCGCGATTTTATGGGACAAATTTTCATTCGGACTTTTGCAGTTGCTACTTGCTAGAGTTCTAAAAGATCTCGATATACACAAATCCGATAGACCGGATATTATCCCTCCCATTGTTCTGAAGAGGTGTCCTTCTGTTCTTTCAAAACAGACTATTGGAGCAAAAAACACCATAAATCAAGGGAGTGTATGTACTTTAAAAAAAAATACATGGTTGCGAAAAATATTAAAAGACAAATTAAAATTCAAATGCCAAATTCTGATTTTGAAACGATTTTGAGTGTACGAATTTTTCGAGTTAATACGTTTTTGAAAAGTCGTTTTTGGCATCATTTTGAGGATTTTAAACTTTTCAAAGGGTGGTTTAAAAATCTGAAAATAACACAATATATAGGTGGGATTGATATAAATTTATAAATAAATAAATATTTTTGGTACAAATTTGAAATTGATATCTTTTGTTTTCAAGACATTGGAGTTGAAAAACATTTTCTAAGAGTTTATAGTAGTTTTTCTTGCAGATTTTTTGCTCTAAGAGATAAAAATTATTTTTCAACTGTTTTTGTTAGTTGAAAATAAAGTGTTAGTTGATTTTTTTTTTAATTTTTAAAAATCCCCCGCGCAGAAAAACAATCTAGTTTTCGACAAGGCACTAGAGAGTTTAACATAGATTCTTGCACTAGTAAGATGTAGCAAACGCTAGAACTAAGGGCCTTGGCGAATATAAACCAAAAAAAAAGCTGGCTTATGTAGGACCTGATCCCGCGATCTTCTGATTGTCAGTCCAAAGCGCTTCCCACTGCTTTAACTCGCTATACAAAAATTCAATGTCGAAAGTGAATAAGTTTCATTCCATATTGCAGTATTTGCTATTTACCCTGAGGCTACCAAGAACTTTTAACATTTCCAAAATAGGCAACTGTCAAATATTTTTGAAGGATTGCCATGATTATGATGAAATATACAAAATCTCTTAAAAATCCTAATTTTTTGAACGTATATTTTTTGCTTCGGAAAAATTAGAGTTTTGGGGATTTCGGTGACATTTGGAACATTCTGTTACCCATTTGTCAAGCCATAGACTGTCAAATTAAATTGAAAGATTGCTACGGAGATGATACATTGAAATACTTAAAGATATCTGAATTTTTTGAGATTAAATTTTTTGGGCGGGAAAAGGCGATTTTAGCACATTTGGGTGGCATTTTGGAACGAAATATTCCTCGTACGACGTAATTTAGTTTCTAACCTATCTGTCAACGCATGAACTATCAAATTCCATTAAAGGATGGCTTCGATGATGATGGATTAAAAAACCTCCAAAAAATCAAATTTTTTTTAAATTATTTAAAAAAAAATCGAAATTTTTGAATTAGATGAAAATCAATCCATGTTAATTTGACGCGACAGAAAAGTCTGTCAATGCATCCGTCAACGCATTGGCAGTATTAGGCGTTGACCATCGCAAGACTTGATGCAGAATTCGACGTCATTTTAAGAAAAAATCGAAGTCCGATGCCAAAGCAAATTCAATAAAATTGTGTATTTAGAATCCTAGATAGGATGTCCAAGTAAAAGCTGAACGTGACCGCAGATACTTGAAAGCAACTTGCTTACAAGTTGCCTGCTGCCTACGTCACAGCATATTCACGTATACGAACTTGACAGTTAATCTATGTAGCCAACTGGCTTGTCAGTACTGGCTCGTGTAGCCTTAGGGTTAGGTAGAACAATTTAGAACAGGTTTGTGTGATACGAAAAAGAAGACAAAGGAAAGAGAGAAAAAAGTGTTGTATGATGCTGAAATTGCATGGTGTTTATAAAATGTATGTTTTTTGTGTACAAGAGACATTGCTGATGGGGTCCCGAAACGTGACAAACAAATTTTTAATAGGGATTACTTCACGAGTGTATGAAACGTCTAAATGTTTGCTACTGTAATCCAGCAAGGGCTTAAGTATCTGACAAGTTTTCCTTTTCTACTGAAAACTTTGTAGAGCCCAAACTAGACAGAAACTTTGCGTTTTTCCAGCCGGGTCTTTATTGCGTAATTATGTGTAGAATAAAATAAAGTCTGAAGTCGATATCTTTTTTCGTTCTGGAGATATTCGGGACAAATGAAATTATACAGCTACTTTTTAAATTGCAGTAAGGAAAACTGTTATTGAATTTGTAAGAAAACCACGGTATGACGTTATAATCTGTTTGCGGGTGGCAATGGCACAGTGGACGTGTGGGTTCGAGCCCCAGTGCATTCTTTTCTATATTCCGAGTTTCAGCGCCACCCGTGATTTTCATGAGATAATTAACATCTAATTCTCAATCCACTGTGCCAACAAACAATCTTTCCTTTCTTTCTTTTCCTTCTAACTAGTGCCGTGCATTTCATTTAAAAGACCTGAGGTCTTACAGGCATATATGTATATACCTAGTTAAAATTATTACTAAAAAAATAATTATTAAATAATATTAAATTCTTCCGAATTCGATATCTATATTCGTTATCGAGATATGATATTGTTGCGAGGCAAGAGGATGGGATGCGTTGGGAGGGATGGAAAAAGGAATAGGTAGGAAAATAAAAAAAAGGAAGAGTTCGGAAAGGGAACGGAATGGCTAAGTTCCGGGGGACGCGGCCAGCTTGCGGTTGTTTAGCTTGAATTCGCCGGAATGGGGGACCTTGCCCCCGAAACTTAACCTCGCCTGCAAACAAAACACAAATCAGGCCAGAGAAAGACTGCGGACGGACCATATCACCACTTCAAGGGCGCTGCGGATGACGTTGCAGCGGTGCCATACCCACCCTACCATGAAATCCTTTGGCACTGTTTGGATTTCCCCAAATATTAAAAAAAGATCGATGACCAGCTTCCGGTCACACCATCTTTACCGACTGGAAAAGGCTACCATCCACATCCCTGAAAATTATGTCTTCAACAAATAATGTCTCGCGTAAAGCAAGAAAAGGAAACAACGAAAATTTCAAACAACAAGGCGTTCATGGAAGTTTTATTACTCTTAATGCAAACGTTACTGATATTTTGGTAAGAAACATTGGACAAACTTAGATAATTTATATTGACTAATTGATTATTATTATTTTAATATTTGATATATTTTTATAGATACTTGGTATTTAAAAAAGAAAGAAACAGAAAAGCTAAACACAAAAAGAAATACAAAGGTGACTGTGATGTTTTTCCCAAGCAAACAGTTACGGTACCCTTTTTGGAAACTATTCTGGCTAGATTGAATTTGCGGAGGTAAAATTTCCTACCTCGATAGAGCTCTGTAGAGGAGGACTAAACATTTCAAATGAGAGGTTCGCGATCTTAATAGCAAACTCGGGAAAACCTACCTAGGTCACTTACAAAAAAGGTAAACTCAAAATTAATTATTTTTGACAATATGAAAATTAAACAAACTTCAACGCCACTAAATCTTATGAAAATAAATGCAGATAATAAGAAAGAAAATGTAATATAAACAAAAGTAAGATAATATAATAAAAAATAACAGAAAAAAAAAATCCTTTTACAATTGTCGATGTATATATTTCGTCGGAAGATAAGGTGAAAATGTGGCTCTTCTGCCCAGTTTACTGGATTGGCAGATTGGTAAGAGCAATCCTCAATTCTTTTCTGCTCGCAAGTTTCGTATATGGTTGTATCACTTTATATACATCTTGGATATGTATGTACCTTATTAAACCCCTTTCTTTAACCCTCTTTCACAGAATTCACGGTGATGGACTCTTTTTCATGAACTTGATGGATAAAGCCACCATTCCTTGAAATCTGGTCACAGAGTGCGAGAGCAACGGTGTTGAGCAGCGTCGCACCAGATTTGCAGCACCCATTCCGAAAGATGTTTACGTCGCAGAGCAGCACTTAGAAAGGTTTCCTCGTGGAAACAGATTGGGTTCTCCAAACTGGATCGATGCATTCAGTATGTACACCTGCAGACACGGCAAAATCTCTGCCCAGCAGAACGACCAGTTCATGGGGAAAAAGGTTCCACCAAATTCTATAAAAAATGTTCACTTTTCAGCACAATTCAATAAAAAAAAAAGTTAACTTTCGAAACTCACCCTATAGTGTAATCTTTTTTTTTTATATTTATTTCTAAAATAATCTGGTTTAATACGGATATGAAATGACGATCGCTCAATCACGTAAGTACTTTAATCTTATTTGAAAAAAATCCGGTATTGCTTTAATGGTAACAAAATTAAAAAAAAAAAAACATATATAACCACACCACGCACAGTAAAGACCGACGAATCTTGGATAAAAAAAAGTTGAATATGAGGAGCTGTATGAGGAGCTTATTAAGAGGTGCCGCTCTTGTTTGACCGTTCGAGTCATTTGCGGTACCGGAATCAGCCCCCTTTGGATCGGCTATTCTTCCTCCCACATTATTCGGGTCATCCGATCCAATCTATATCATTTTGGTTTTGTGTGTAATTTAGAAATTTAAAGTGTCAGTTTAAATATTTTTCATCCTCCTTCCTTTGACATTTCGGATGTGCTCTTCTCTCCTCTAGTTCTTAGTTTCACTAATAGAGGGCGCGGAAGCCGTAACCATGTGGAGGTTATCGATGAATTATTTATTCAATAATTTATTATCCACAATAAAAGACTTGATTTAAAACGTATTCAATATGTTTATTACTTTACTTAATATAAAAGAGACTTGGCAAAAGTTAAATGTAAAAACGAAGCGTCTAGATGTGAAGCATCTATTGTACCAAAATCGAATGAATCGTTAAGATACAATGTTTGAATTTCTTGAATGCGATACATTCGCCATCTGGTTGTGGTGTGCTGTCGCCACAACCAAAATTTAGGGTTCAGTTCGCATTAAAGCCTAGTTCCTCCAGACGTCATCCATAATGCAGTGCTGAATGGATCCAGGTAATATCTAAGGCTGCGCCTGGGCGTCCACAACAATGTGTCAAAATGTTCAATTCAACAAATTGCAACAATCACAATAACTCCCATTGAGAAATTAATAAAAAAGCATCTTCTCAACCCAATGGATCGCTAAAGCTGTCAAAATTTGTATTTTTACAGATCCAAATCAAAAATAAATTATTTTTTTTTAAGCTGATGAAAAACACCATAAGAAACTGATTGGGATGATCGTTTAGTTTATGTCCCGACTTAATAGTAATCAGATCACTTTAAAACAAAAAAAAAAAAAAGAGTCGATTATAAAAAAATATCCGAATGCATGACATATAAGTAGGTAGGTATGTTTTAAATGACCCTTATAGAATCTACCATGAAAGACTTTACTTTTCTATTATTTTTTTTTATCAAAATCAAATTAATGGAAGCAATTTAAACATGTTTTTTTATTTAGTACCTATCGCTCGTAAAATGTTAATTTTCATAATAAATTTTTATATTGTGCATTCATTTAAATAATGTGATAGTTAAACAACAAAAAAAAAATTAATTAAACAATCAAGTGCAGGAAATAATTGTATTATACCAACATACTATTGGTATATCATTATCATAACAATATAAAAATAAATATTATATTATTACCACAAACGATACTATGTACATAATACAAAAATTGAATCGTTCATGTAATACATTTTAAAACTCTGATATAATTAACATTCTTCCTCCAATGACTGTTTCTTTTTTTGTCTTTTTATTTAATTTATTTCATAAGCGTGGATAACTTTATTAAATTATTAAAAAAAAGCAAACAAACTATTGAAATGAGTTAACACAGTTCAAATTAATGCGATATAATTAAATGGTTTACCACATTTCGTAGATTTGTTGTTGTTGTTGAAATTTCTCATGGTGTATTGGTTTTAATTGCACATTTCAGTACTTGTGTTAATGTGATTTTTTTGTTTGTTTTTTCATTTAACTACAACTCTGGATGGGAGAAACACAAATTATTATTATTATTTATCAGGTTTGGCTATAATTGGTGCGAGTGTTAAACATGCATCAGTGCAGCAGTATAGCTTCTTGAATCTTGAAAAGATAGGTAGGCACTTTCATGGTTCGTCAACCTGAAAAATAGTACAAGTTCCTCACTTATGAAACACCTGAAGTCAAGCTGATATATCACACGCAATCAAGATTATAAAGTGAGTGTTAATTAAAAACGAGCTGGAGTGTAATAAGAAGGAGAATTATGGTGTTGACTATGATCGTAAATCGTATAGAACAAAAATATAACAATTAAAGATGCCTGCCGGAAGAATTTTCTTAGTCTAACAATGTAATGTTATGACTATGGGGCGTATTCACAGTCATTTTAGACCTGGGTCTAAGTTAAACATAGCTTTGGTTGAATTTTCGGACGTTGATTCTATTTTTTTAAGTTTATCATTTCAAGATATTTGAAGCTATTTGTGTAGTATACGAACTTAATTATCTTATTAAAATATAAAACCAACAATTTGTAATTAAAATGGGTCTGTATTCATTGAGCGAAAATTGTCTTAAATTGTAGTTTAGTTAAACCTGGGTCTATCTACGACTACGAATATGCCCCTATATGAGTTTATGACCATTATTTTTAAACTAGGGTTTTAACTTTTAGATTTGATGATAACTCTGTGCGATGGTGACTGGGAAAAACATAATGACTCCAAGAATGAATTATGGCGTATTTACGTCAACTGTATAGGTACAATGGGACCGAGAGAAGTTAGGAAAAAAAAGTAGGATAAGTTTCTTAGAATTTTATAAGCTATTCCCAAAAAAATCAAAACTGTACTATTAGAAGAAGCTACCGCGCAGAAAAACATTCTAGTTTTCGACATGGCAATAGAGAGTTTTAAATAGATTCTGGCAAGGCCCTAGCATGGCTGAGAATGGCCAAAACTAGGGCCTTGTCGGTTATGAACCCTTTTGCCTTGTCGGAAAAACCACTCTAGGCCCCAGACCAGCAAAAACTAGATTTGTTCATATTTTTGCTAGAAACATTAAAGAAGGGTATTTTAGTATCGGTTGTGATCCAATAGTAAAATAACTAAGATCAAAAATAAAAACCTGAATAATAAAAATAGTAACGCAAATTTTTATGAATTTTAATACGATATTAAAGCAAATTAAGTATGATACTGGGCATTTTTGTAAAATACTCTTATTATCATAGTAGTAGCCCGTAGCGTAATAGTTAGTAAGTTCGACTGTCACGCTGGAGGTCTGGGATCGCTTCCCAGCCTCGTCCACTTAAAAACTAAAAAGTTTTTTTCAGGGCTACTGCCTCTTGCGAGGAATTAGCAAATCCTCCAAGAGTATCACTTGTCACGAATAAGTGCTTCTCGTCTAGCCGTTCGAAATCGGTATAAAATTGTAGGTCCCTTCCATTCCTGTCGAAAGGCGCACACAGGAATGGTTGCGAGTTGTTAGTCACTAGGCCCTGGTTCTTCATGAGCCGTTGTGCCACCCGATTTTTTTCTTATTATCATATTATTTGATTTAGTATCGTGTACAAAAGTGCGCTTAATCTAAACTACATATCACCACAAAAACAACAGGTTATGAACCACTTGAGATGTACCATCTGGTATTAAGTAAATATAGTTTAAGACAGTAAATTATAATTTTTGATTAATTTTAATGGAAAGTTAAAAAGCCTTTGGCGGGGTTGTGAAAATAGAGATAATCGAAAGTAAATACCTATGTATATCTTGGCAGGATTTGCCAGAGCGTCAAATTTTTAACTTTTTTTTGTATTGAAACCAAAACTGATCAATTATAATAAAAGTTAAAATTTGTATTTTTCGGTTCATCGATTCAATTTTTTAGTTAAACTTTTGCCTATGTATCAACAACGATAGTGCTTAGTCTGATAGGATGCCAAAAACGTCCAACAAGTTCTTACTAGCCAGAACCTCACGAGAGTATGAAACATCTTCCCCGTCTAAATTTTACTTCCTGAAAACTTCCAAGGGCATGACGTATATTTGACAAGTTTTCCTCGTCTAGATTTTCCCTAAAGAAAACTGACTAGTGCCATGTCAAAACTAGACATAAACTGGGCATTTTTCCAGCTGGGTAATATGGTTGTCAAGAGCACCAATTGGAAGTTACTAGTGTGGGTCGCATCCAGTCTCTTTTTTGTTTCCTTTCTAAAATCACCGTTTCAATTAAATTTAAATTTTTGACAGATCCCTAACAATATGATATTTTAAGCTGTCAATTTGCAAATGTGTTTTCAGTTCAAAATTAATTGGTTTAAATTGGACGAAAATAAATCAATTAGTAATGTTGTTCCATTTCCCACAATAAAATGCAATTTTTAGATTTAAATCCTGAATTTACGAATGGAAAACCTATCTATTAGTTTTTGCATTAGAGGTTTTTCACTAACAGCTTCAGCAGTGCGAAACGGGCGCAACTTTTGCCGCCAAGTGCAGTTTAAAAAAAAAACGTATTTTTAAATCAAATTGGCAAATTTTATCAATTAATACATTTTCAGAAAGTTTTTATAATCTTGAAAACAGAAATTGTGCACGTCTTTGAAGTTGGAAGGGCAACTCACCTAGAGTAACGGGGCCAACGCAGTAATTTGCAGTTTTCTTGCATTTCTATTCCTGTTCACCAAAAAGTGGGTGTAATCGAGTGACCTACCAACTTCACAGTGAAGTAAGCAGGTCAGGCTGTATCTTGAGAACCAAACATGCTAAAGACTTAAAGTAAGGCTCCAAATTTGAAGTTTATTTTGCATTTCAAGAAATTCTAGTTCCAAATTGTGAAGTCCTCAATTTAAAAAAAAAAATCATCCTGCCTTGCTAACTTCACAGTGAAGTTTATGTACGAATTTTTTTTTCAAATAAAGGACTTCACAATTCAGACCTAAGAATTCTTGAAATGCAAATAGAACTGCGAATTTGGAGCCTTTCTTCAAGTCTCTGGCATGCTTGGTTCTCGAGATACACTATGTGACCTGCTGTGAAGTCACTCTATATTACACCCACTATTTGGTGATCTGCGAAATCGGGAATAGAAATGCAAAATAAAACTGCAAATTACTGCGTTGGTCCCGTTATTCTAGGTGACAGTTGCCCTGCCAACTTCACGGACGTAAATTGTGCCGTGTTGTGCCAGTCCAGTTTCAGAAGCCGAAGAACGAAAGCAAAAAATCGCTTGTATGGGAAAAACTAAAATTTTCTAAGTTTGGTATTGAGAATTTAGCTCCGCCATTTTCGATTTTCGAAAACTAAAAATGTGCTGTGATATGCCCAACTGTGGCATGAAAAAAAAAAATACAATACAAACAAAAATTGCAAAAAAAGAAAAATTGTGCTGTTTTGTGCTGCTTAAAGCCAAAGAGAAAAGGAACAAAATAATTGCATATTTGCAACAATTACGACAGAAAATAAATTTTCGAAGCGTAAAGTAAGCACCGCCATCAGAAACTAACTTCAAAAAAAAAAAAAAAAAAAAAAAAAAAAAACTTCCTTCGTTCCTTGTGCCGTTAATACTAGAAAAAAATCCCAAGTTTTCAAAATTTGCGAACGATTTTCGTGCGATCTTACAAAAAATAAAACACTTCAGCATAATTTTTCATTTTTATATATAAGTAAATAAAAGATGTTTTGTCTTTCTTGTTGAGCTTATGACTGATTCATTTTATTCAATAATTTGAACTTAATTCTATTTTCGCTTGCAAAGCAAATAATTGATTTGCTTGCATATTTATAATTAAACAATTTTAACTTAATGCTATATTTGCTTGGAAGGCAAATAATGGATTTGTTGGAAGGTTATACAAATTACTAGCTTAATAATACTATGCTGACTTATTATAAAAGGAAGTGTGCAGGAAATAGAGTGTAAGGCGCTGGGTATAGGAATGTGGTGGTTTAGGATTATGAATGTGGGAATGGGAAATTAGGTATGTGGATAGCTAATATAATTGTTATTAACTTATATAATACAACACATTTATTTGTTTGAAAATCAAAAATTTCGGTACTAAATTCACGCTTAAAAAAAATGGGCACCCTCTCAAATCGAAACTGTTACTGTACATGGCAGCAGGGCATAATGTAGCATAAAGCAGCGTCGACATTATGTTGATTTGTGTATATCAACAGTACTGATCAACAATGTTGAGTAGATGTGGACGTAACCCGACTCAAATGGAAATCAACAGTGTTGATAAACACAACTGTCATTTTTACTGCTGCCTGCGGCCAATGTAGATATTTGTTTGTTTTTTGATTTGTGTAATTAGATACAGATTTGTATTGTTTGTGGTATTATTTTTGGAGTACGAAAAGGAGTGTTTCACATGACAGAATACACTTAAACACGTACAATGTAAATCAACAATGTTGATCAACATAATTAGAACGCTGCTTAACGTTTGTAAATAAAGTTAAAATGTCGGGCTGCATGCGGGCTTTGAAAACTGTTGGGAAGAAGTGAAACATTACATACTTGAGGGGTGTGCACACACGGCGCGCGCCGCCGTGAAATAAATATTAACTATTATTTTTACGACTGTACGACCGCACGTACCCATGTTCGCACACCTATTCTCGTCGACATAACCACACATCCGCATTTCGAAGTCTCCGCATGTCTGCATGTCCGCACGTCCGCTTGTCTGCATGTCTGTATGCCCTCACATCAGATCTATTACATGTCCACATTCCCACATTTCCGCACGTCATTCCGTACATCCGTATGTCCGTACGTCTGCATGTCCGCTTGTACGCACATCCGTATGTTGGAAGGTAAGGTCTATCTTAGGTGTTTTTCATTTTTAGTTCAGTGCAGAGCCTAAACTGTCAAACAAATAATTGTGTTTCTTTTTTACCTCTGAACGTTCAGAGCTTCAAATTTGTTTCTTTGTTCGTTCTGAACGTGTTCTGATCTTGTTCAGAGCGCGCTCTGTGAGCTCAGAATAAAATAACTGAGCAGACCGAGTTGAATGCTGAACACAAGCATTTGATAGGTGAAATTGCAAAAAAAAGTGACATCTTAGTGTTCAGGTGTGTGTCAAAAATAATTCTGAGCGCTCAGAACCAGAACACGCTTTGTTCAGAGGATGTTCAGAGCATGCTGGATATGCTCGGACTCTGTTCAGAACTCTTTTCTGAGCTAAAAAAGAAAAACGCCTCTTGTAACACACGCGGAAACACAGACAAAACAGACGGACGGCATGACGATAACCACTTTAATTGTAAAAGTGTATAAGACTTTGGTTCCAAATAAAAAATTAAGCGAATAACCCTTATAGTCAAAAACATGGATTTCTTATTGCCAATCTAACAACAGACAGATTGCTTCATATCCGCCCTTGCCTCAACCGTTTGACGGCATATGAATTCAGCTCTCATAAAATCAAATCATTTATTTTTGTTTTTGTAATCTCTTACAACAAATATAAAGCTGAATGCTCTTGGCCTATTTAAAATTAAAACTGTTACTTAAATTTTCTTTTGTTTTTAAGGGAGTGTATTTTTTATACATATTAACAGTAAATTAAAAAGCCAAGCCTATATCTATAATTTTAAAATTCAAAAAATATTTTAAGACCTCATTAAAATTCAGTCCGGCAAAATATGCTAATTTTTCACTTAAAAACAATAATTTTGAGTGGGAAAAGTCCTTTTTTGTATTGTGAAAGACAATTTTACCGTAGCTTTTGTGTGTGTTCCGCATTTCACCCAAAAATTATTTTATGCATATTTCTAGGACTCTCGATTTAAACACATCGACGCAATTAGTCCTTGTGTACGCTCATCTGTTAAAATAATGAAAAATTCCCATAGCATTAATTATTATTTTTGCTGAGAGGGAATTTACGAACTAATGTTGCCACTTTTTGGTATTATTCAGTGTTCAGCTTATAAATTAAAAATGTTTAAAAAAACATTTTTTTTTCGGTTTGCAAACAATATGAATTTATTTAATTAAATTGAAGTTTTATATTAAAACAATTTTTAGTGATTGAGAAAATAAATTCTATTTTGTATTCATTTTCCACTTCGCCTGTAGCTAGGCTTTAAGGCTTTTGTGACATTTGTTTGACATATTTTCAATTTAACAACATTCAGAAGTGAAATGTTTAAGTAAACATCAAATTCTTTGCCAATCAATTAATTCAAAATTTGTGTTTGAATGTTGTGTTAAATGTTTTCAGTTTGTAACTACTCTTACATGATGTGGTAGGTACATCAGGGATGTTACTTTGTTGTTAAAATTTGGTGTTGCACTTTTTCACATTTTATTTTCGTATTTTCGCAGTGGCAGCCCTGTCCTCAGCTTTTATTAAGCCAGTGAACCAATGATTTTAGCAATTAATGTGCTCATTGTATGTAGGAATGTAAATATGAAAATATATATAGTCTTTTTCTTTTACATCCGAGATATACAATATACCCTACACAAACCTATAGCTATATTTATACCGTTTATTTTAAGGATGTGTTTGTGGTAACCTTTTGTGATATTTAATTTCAATAAAGTTAAGACCAAATTCACGGCTTGTTGTATTATTGTTGTTGTTTGTTTTGCTTTTTCAGATAAGTGGAAAAATCGAGGCATAGGTACATTTTAATGAACTTTGATTTTTTTTTTTTGGAAAAATCTTATTTTCACAATTGAATGTAATAAACGAGGAATTTTTAGACAAAGAGGATGAGTTTTATTTATTTACACATGAATAAGAGAACCTAACAAATTAATGTTTTTTTCTTATATGGTTGTTTGTTTGTTAAGGTAGGTAGGTAAGGTACTTTGTTCCAAATGAGTTGGTAAGCTACTGGAATGAATTGATTTTATATTAAAATAAAATTTATTATACATTTGAGAGGAATTCATTAAGAAAAAAAAAGTTTTAATTAATAAATTGTAACTTTACCGAAATGGGTTTTAAGTTTTTTATTTGATGTTTTGATGAGTAAGATTCGTTACAATTTATTGATTTATGAAATAAACACATATTTAGGTACGAGGAACATTTAACAGTCATTTTTGGGATTAAGCTATCAAATTTTTATATGAGAATCAGCAAAATGAACATAAATTAAAAGTTCGAAATATTTTTTTTTAACAACCACGCAAATTTTTCCAAAAACAAGCCAAACATTTTTAACTGAATATTTTACGGAAACATTTTTGTGGCTGAAATTGGTGAAATGAGCAAAATAAAAAAGATCTAGCGATTTTGACGGTTTTAAACCACCAAACGAAATAAAGCCCAAATTATTTTGCCAATCTGCAAAAAAAAACAATGGCGCAAAATTTTAAACAGCCTATTATTAAGGAATTAGTATGATACTACTTAACATTGTACTAATTCTTTAACAGTTTACTAAAATTTTCTAAATTTTAAATAACGGGTGATTTTTTAGCTGGTTTGTTTTGGCAATACTAGTTTTGACAGCTGACGTGTGTTTAGTACCTTGTGTCACTGTCAAACAGCTTCAGTTTGGTTTGCAATTTAACCATGGATCGTCTTACAAATGAACAACGCTTGCAAATTATTGAATTTTACTATCAAAATTTGTGCTCGGTTCGAAATGTTCATCGCGCGCTGCTTCCATTTTATGGTCGGCATTCTCGACCTTCTGAGCAGTCTATTCGGAAGATTGTGACCAAATTTCGCACCAAATTTACTTTGTTGGACATTAAACCACCAACACGTTTACGTTCTGTGCGTAGTGAAGAAAATATTGCGGCCGTATCAGCTAGTGTGACAGAAGACCGCGAAATGTCGATTCGGCGCCGTTCCCAGCAGTAAGGCCTTTGTTACAGCACTACGTGGACAATTTTGCGGAAGGATTTGGGCGTAAAGCCTTTTAAGATACAGCTGGTGCAAGAACTAAAGCCAGCCGACCTACCACAACGCCGAATTTTTGGTGAATGGGCTCTTGGAAAGCTGGCCGAGGATCCGCTTTTTTATCGAAAAATTGTGTTCAGCGATGAGGCTCATTTTTGGTTGAATGGGTACGTAAATAAGCAAAATTGCCGCATTTGGAGTGAAGATCAGCCAGAAGCATTGCAACAGCTACCAATGCATCCCGAAAAAGCCACTGTTTGATGCGGTTTATGGGCCGGCGGCATTATTGGGCCATATTTCTTCAAAGATGATGCGAATCGCAGCGTTACTGTCAATGGTGAACGCTACCGAGCGATGATAACAAACTTTTTTTTGCCCGAAATGGAAGTTCTTGACTTGCATGATATGTGGTTTTAACAAGACTGTGCCACATGCCACACAGCACGCGAAACAATGACGCAATTGCGAGGCGAGTTTGGTGAACAGTTAATTTCACGTTTCGGGCCGGTCAATTGGCCGCCTAGAGCGTGCGATTTGACACCATTAGACTATTTGGGGGGTATGTCAAGGCTAATGTCTATAGGGACAAGCCCGCTTCGATTGACGCACTGGAAGCCAACATCCATGCATTCATTCGTGAGATACCGGCCGATATGTGTGAAAGAGTATGCCAAAATTGGACTCAGCGGATGGGCTATCTGAGGCGCAGCCGCGGTCAACATTTGCATGAAATTATCTTTAAACATTAAATTGCAAGGTTCAAACTATCGATTCAAATAAATATTTCATTCTTTTTTTCGAATTTTTTGTGTTTTTTTTTTTTTAAAAAGTTCTAAGCCTCTTAAAAAATCACCCATTACTTTTTAACTAGTATCATACTAAACTAATTTCCTTCATAAAATTAAGCTGAACACGTTCAAAAAAGTGACAGCTCGTGCAATAAATTCACAAACGCCCCTGATTTTGACAATTTTAAACGTCAAAGTGTCATATGTATTTAGTACGATACTAAAAAGATAAAATAGCCATTTGGTGATTTTAACTTTAGTATAATGTTAGGAGATAGTATGATGCTAAACTCGTTTAAAATTAGCAAAATACACTTTTTAATCTAGTATTATACTGAAAATGATTTAACATCGTACTAAATCGACCAATGTTTTTAAACCTAATTATCTTTACTAGTATCGCCCACTGGCTGAAATTCGACCACCTACCACTCTAGAGTCAAACAATTTCTTTGAAAATTAAATCACAAAACATTTTTTTTAGTTTAAATTTTTTTTTTAATATACAAAGTGATCGGCGGTTCAAAAATAAAAATGTGTGAATGCGTGTCTCAGGTCTATACTGCAGATCTCCGCATCTATGGCTTTCCAACGATATAAAATCTAACAAAATCAGTTGGATACTTTCTGAGCAAATGGTACCACAAATTTTTTTAAGGCTTTTTTTAGACTAGTGTATAAAGGCTTAAATAATGTAAACATTTTGTCGATATAGCTTTTTCGATAAAACTTGCCGTTTAAAAGATTTATGCAAAAAGAATGTACCTACTTTCGAAATTCGGCGCTATTGAAGTAGAAATTTTTTTGTGACTTATGACTTGTTTGGAAAAAGTCGTCAAAATCTTTTTGTAAGGAATATTATGGTCTACAAATTGAGCATAAGTTTTTTCTTTGTGGAATTCATGCCCTCTTAATCTTCTAAGTTATATATGAGTGTTTTTTTATAATACAAATTCTATATACTACTGAAATACATCAGCCAAGTAGAAGACTTAGCAATATTTAATTGGACTTGTTGAATTATTGATTCAATACAGCTTTTAACGGCCTTTAGTCCATACAAATTGGCGTTTCGTCCCGGCATTCTCACTTGGACTCTTCAGTTGACAGTGAGGGCCTTGTCAAGACTCAATTTTTATTAAGTTCAGTCCAGCTTACATCAATTTTACAGCGAAAATCGAATGTGAACTATATCCAACCCAATTAGAATTTCTAATCAAGAATTGTTGGAAATTTTGTTACCCGTGGCCTAAGTTATAGTTAGCTAAATGGGCTTCATGTCAAATAAAACAATTAATTATGTCACAACGTTTCGTCCATGCATATGGAATCATCAGGTACGAGCAATGATGGTTTCTATATTTTGTATTTATAAATGATGAATATGTTATAAGATTAATTTTTTGGACAACTTCGTCAGTTAAGAGTAAAACACAAACAAAAAAAAAAACAGAAATTAAGAATTTTTGTCAAACTTTTAAAATAATTATATATCTACTAGCTGACCCGGCGACCTTCCTTCCGCCTTAATTCATTTATGTAAAGAAAATAATAATTCCGAGCATGATGCACAATGATGTTTCATGTAATTCGGTCAATTAAAATTCTTTATTCTAAAGTTTTATTAAATACAATAAAAATACCTATATTAACAATGTCGATGTGTTTCAATGAAACCAAAATTATTGGCGTGTCAGCCAACCTTCCGCTTATTTACCGAAGAACTTTATGGTAAACAAAATTTTTCGTTTTATTTTCATCAGCGTACATGCCACAAACATCCAGCGATTGTCCTTGCGACTTGTTATAATTGTCAATTGTTATAGCAAAAGCGAGACGCACTGGAAATTGAAAACGCTTAAATTCGAATGGCAAATCGTTTGGAATAAGTGGAATCCGTGGAATGAGAACATCTTCGCCTTTGAATTTTCCCCTCAAAATCGTGGCTTGAATATAAGATTTGATTTGATGCACTTCACATTCAAACGCGTTCCGTTCTAAAGTTTTGGTGCATTGAGGTTGCGAAGCAAAATAATTACTTAGCCGACTTTCAATTTTAAATTGCTTGGTGAAAAGTCCGGAACATCCAAAGAATTCAAAAATCCCATGGGATAGTTAGTGGCTTCGTTTTCATCCATCACGGAGTCTACGGATTTGAATAAATGTAACAAAAAATACACTACTAATGTAACTCACCAGCGATTTCATTTTGAATGACGAAATTCAAATGATCGACATTCTTGTTTTTCGTAACCAAAATCACTCGTGAACTCAGCCAGTCATGGTTAACATAATTTGGAGTGAAATTCGGGAAAACATTCGCGATGAGCTATTCCGGCGTTTTTGTTAAGTGGCAAAAATTCGGTGGAAATTCAAAGAGGCCGGTGACTAAGTCCACTGGTATCACGCCAATAAATTGCCTGAGGAATCTGCAGCGAACTGGTCATTTCGTAAAGCAACTCGCATGTTTGTTTTCAATTGCAATTTCTCTACGTATTGCAATAAAGCCGATGTTTTCAGGCCCTCCTAAATTGTCAAAATCAAAGTAACCGATCTCGAGTTATGCACTAAAAACCGGATGTTCCCGGATTTGCAATTTTTCTGGAAATTTTACGGGATTTTCTTCCAGTTTCCTGTGCCCTTCCTTGAACTAATACGAAATTATCAAGCCCTAAATCGTAAAAATGGAAGTAACCGTTCTCGAGTTATGCATTAAAAACCGCATGTTCCCTGTTTTCCAATTTTCTTGAAAATTTTTCACGATTTTCCTCCGGTGTCCTATGTCCTTACTTGAGCCAATACGAATCCATCAAGCTTAATCGTGAAAATCAAAGACACCGTTCTCGAGATATGCATTAAAAAGAAGATGATCCCTGACTTCCAATTTTCCTGAAGATTTTTCGGGATTTTCCTACAGTGTCCTATGTCAATAGGAATTCATCAAGCCCAAAATCGTGAAAATCGAAATTTCGATATCATCTTAACGGTGAGTGAGATGGCAAGATCTACAATAATGATTTTAAAAAATCACCAAAAGTTGAAAATACCTGTTTTTACGTCTCAACTCTTCAATGCGGTGAATTTGACGGAAAAACTTATTTTGTAGATTTGAATTCTTTAAAAAAAAATATCATGGAATTTTTTGTACGTATAACATCACAACTATAGATCGATATATAGTTAACGCTTTTAATTTGGTTATGGAACTCGATTTTAACTTTAATCTTGCCACTATATATAGAATGATACTCATCTTCTTAGAAGTGAGTTAGTAAAAAACTATGAAGCAAATCAAGAAGACCTTGAAACTTAGCTAGGGATTAATAACCATCAAAAAACGTTGAAAAAGGTGAAAACTAAATTTTTGTATGGGCGGTTATAGCAATCACCAAAGTTATATCAGTAATATAATGTCAAACCACCAGCTACATCAATCTCAGTAATTTGTTTACTGATGAGTGGAACAGTACAAAAAAGGAACAGAGAGCTTTTTCTTTTTTTTTTAATTATTTTTCTTTTCTGGGACTATATTTGTATGTTTTATGTTTACTGTGATATTTATGTTTTGTGTGAAAAAGTAGTTGTATTAAGTTAAAGTTGATATTAAATTTTATTTATTTATTTATTTATATAATAATTAATTTTTATTTATTATTATTAAAAAAAAAATTATTAAAACAGTGAAGTTGATGATATAAGATGTTAGGGACGTGCAATTGCCAAGTTTCTGAGTAGTTTGGGCAGACCCTAGTAAGTTTTCAGTAGGTAAAAGTCTAGACAAGAAAAACTGGTCAGATATTTGGCAAGCCCTTGCTGGATTTCAGTACCAAAAATTACACGAGACAAACTTTTCAAACACTCGTGAGGCCCTTCCTAGTAAAAACTTGTATCGGTAGCCCACCATGAATGTCTCTTGTACACCAAAAACACTTATTTTATAAGCACCATGCAATTTCAGTAGTCTTCTTTTTCGTATCACACTCTTTAACCCTAGTTTACATCCTGGGGTGTGATACACCCCAGACGACTTTTAAATGCTTGTAACTTTTTTGAAAATCTGTTTTTCAACTTGGGATACAAAATCAGTGAACAAAATTCTTTTTTCTGAATATTTTTCTTCTTTATTTTATCAAAGAGCTTCAACTTGATTTTTTGGAAATTTCGTGTGAAAAAAGGTCGTCCACACTTGCCTGGGGTGTGTTACACCCCAATGATCAAAATGTGAAATAAATCAATTTTTTTAGTGTTTATTTTATTTTTCATGAATTATAAGTAAATTATAATTAACATTTCGATGCATAACATTATTCTGGTATAAATGCAAGTTCTGGGAGTCATTTAGTACAAACTGTATTGATGTGGCGATGACAAATGTGTTTTTCACAAACATTGCAAGTTGATCTCGATTTCCTGTCGTCTGCTCTCGGACAAAGGTGACATCTGGCCTGAAAATAAAAAGCTTTTTAGAAAAACCTGTTTTCGTGGAAGCTTCTCGTCAACTGAACGAAAAATCTGCGATTGTCTTCCCATAGTGCGGAGAGCTTCAAGACTAACTTTGGATAACCATGCAGGATAGTTCTTCTGCAAGTTGGATAAGCTTTTCGTTTCTAAATAACTTTCCATTTCTTGAAGGAGGGTTAAAATGGCGAAAAATAAAAACTGTGGCTAAAGCTGAAACATCCAACAAATTGTAAAATACAACCATGGGCCACCGATTGACTTGACGAGAATATTGACGAAACTTACTTCGACCACGAAATGCTTTCAATTGCTCGTCAATGGTCAGATTTTCAGATGACATGTAATTTGAAATCAAGGTGTGATTCAATTCTTTCAAACGGAATTCAACGGGCTGGAGAATGTTTTTTTTTTTTGCGGCTGACGGTCCTCGACGGCCAATTGAATCATCGAATCGCAAAAATAAATTCAATTCCTCAAACGTGTAAATGACATCACAGCGCGAAAAATTGTATGGCCATGTATTGGATCCCAAAGTGTACGTAGACGGCGGTGACCACCTTTCATTGCTCCAATGGAAAGCAAAACCCCAAAGTATGCCTGCAGTTCATTCATATTTAAAGGCTTCCAAAAACTTTGCTTTGTTCGCTTTGCATTTAATTTTTCGTAGACATCATTGGCCTTTTCGTTTGTCCGTTTGATGATTTCGTTTCTCATAACCAGGTTAAAAATTCGATTAAAAATTTGGATAAGAGATTTGGATAGGTTTCAAATTAATCGTAGGTCCAACAGTTCCGCCAGGCTTGAAAACATTGCTTCCTTGAACACGAGACAGAGCTGCTGTCTCCGGGTCTTTAATCCATTTTCAACCATTATGAGCAAGAAAAAATACGTCATTTGAAACTGGCGTCGTTGATTCTTTATCAATATCACTTCCAACTTCATCAGGTTCAGGCAAACTTTAAATTGGTCCCAACATCTCTGCCGCAGTTTCATCGATGTCCTCATAATCTGCTAAGGAATAAATTCATTCAAAGAATGATTTATACAGAATATCAAAACAAAATATTTACAATCGAATTCATCATTTGGCAACAAATCTGAATCATTTTGCTCGTCATCTCCGCCAGCATAAAATGGATCAGTTTCGCCTTCTTCAACTGATTCCAAGTCTAGCATTGCTCTCAAAGCTATTGCCCTTTCTTCTTCATCACCTTATTTTATTTTTTCAATAATTTATCTAAATTAGACACTTAAGCAAACTATACATTTACAGAGTTTTTTAACTTTTAACATTTATGTCAGAAAACAATATTTTCATAATTACTTTTTGCACTTCTCTACAAAATCGCTTTAAATTTTGCCGAACAAAACACGTGTTCGTAAACAGTAACAATTCCAATGTCAACTCGATTGGAAAAAGAACGTAAACAATGCACCAGAACATTAATTTAAACAATAAGATGCGCTTAAAATTTTTGGGGTGTAACACACCCCAGGCAAGAAAAGTAGTAAGTTTTTTGGGGCTGTAAACTAGGGTTAATATGGTTGTGAGACATCTGTATAGGATTTTTCAATGAGGAAAAACCTGTTCTAAAATCCGGTTATATTCTGTATGTTTTTGTTATGCAATATGGAATGAAACTTATTCACTTTCGACATTGAATTTTTATACAACTGACAATCAGAAGATCGGGGGTTCAAGTCCCACATAAGCCAGCTTTTTTTTTTGCCCGACGAGATAAAAGGCTTCATATTCAAAATCGTCAAGGCCCGTGTTCTAGCCTTTGATAAATCTTCCAACTGCCTTGCAAGAATCTATGTAAAACTATCTAGTGCCTTGTCGAAAACTTTAGGGTTTTTCATGTGGGACGCTACAAAAGTAGAGCAATAGGGACAGCAAACGACGCCATATTTCTTGCCGCTCTTTTGACATTTCTCTTTAGTAAGGTTTGCCATTTCATGATGGAAAGATATTCGAGCCAACAACGAGTAGAAATTATTAAAATGTACTACCGAAATTCGGAGTCAGTGGCCTCAACGTTAAGAGCGCTACGTCCAATTTATGGTCGTCATAATCGTCCTAGCAGATCAACAATTGAGCGTCTAGTGGAAAAATTTGAATCCACAGGCACAGTACAAAATGTTCCCGTGCCAGTGAGACAAAGAAGTACCCGTAGTAACGAGAATATTGCTGCCGCTGAGGCTTCAGTTGCAGAAAGCCCAAATGTGTCTCTCACACGTCGTTCTCAAGCGTTGGGCATCTCTGTGCCGTCGTTGTGGCGAATTTTGCGAAAAGATCTTGGCCTACATCCTTACAGGATTAAATTGACGCAAGAACTGAAGCCGCTTGACCACCAGAAGCGTCGTATGTTCGTGAATTGGGCTGAGCAACAACTTGAGAATGATTCGGATTTTCATCGAAAAATCATCTTCAGCGATGAGGCTCATTTCTAGCTGAATGGCTTCGTCAATAAACAAAATATGCGGTATTGGTCAGGCAGCAATGCACACGTACTCCATGAGTCATCATTGCATCCCGAAAAAATTACGGTTTGGGCCGGCGGCGTCATTGGGCCGTACTTCTTCCATGATGATCAAGACCGGCACGTTACTGTGAATGGGGATCGCTACCGTTCAATGATAACCGAATATTTTTGGCCCCAATTGGATGATATGGACTTGGAGGACATGTGGTTCCAACAAGTCGACGCCACAGCGAATGTCACAATCAATTTATTGGAAACCAAGTTTGGAGAACGTGTTATCTCACGAAATGGTCCAGTCGCTTGGCCGCCTCGGTCGTGCGATTTGACGACGTTAGACTATTTCCTGTGTGGCTACGTCAAGTCTATGGTCTATGCCAACAAGCCAGCGACGATTGATGAACTTTGTTCGAATATCGAACGTGAAATTGCAGCAGTATCGGCCGATTTATGCTTGAAAACCGTCGAATAGATTGTTTTTCTGCTCGGGATCCTATAAAATTAAAACACAATATACGCCCCCTGAAGATGCTGACAAACTCCAGCGAAACTTCGGGATAAAATTTATGTACGTTTTTTTTTGATTTGCATAATTAAACAAAATTCACCAAAAGAAGAGCCAATAATAAAAAATAACTACTGAACTATTATGTTTTAAATCCTAAAGAAAATTTCAAATGATGGTTTTTGCTGATCGCTATAATTGACCAAATGAGCTTCTGAATTAAAACGATAATAACATAAAGGTTTCCAATTTAAATGCACCAGAAAACGAATATACCTATTGACCTACCTTTTACCACTCGTGATGCGTGAGTACCATTTTCCTTTTTAGACACTTGTTAGTCCACCTCTCATCACATTTAAGCTCAACAATTCTGATTTAAAATGCAAAATTGCGTGTATGTAGTCTGTGGGACCGCAACTAATCACAGTTTCAACATATCCACTTTTCATATTATTTATGAACATCAATTATTTTATCCTACCTATCCTCTCTCTTAATGATGGCCTTGTTTAACTTCTATCCCTTATTCACCTTTCGACTTTTCTAAAATCCAAAAAAGACACGATGATTATCATCGCACATTACCATCGCATCAGCCTGGCCTCCCTCCAGCCAACTTAAAAGTCAAAACTCAACTCACTGACAATAAAAGATCACTGCGTTGCATTATAGCTTTTGGCTAGGCATACCTTTATTACCAGAACTTTACGTGTGTTGCAAAACCACACCACCGACCGCACCACTCACCGCAAGAATAGACGATGTTATATGAACTTGTCCGAACTCCGGCGAACACCTCCTGAAATCCCGTTCTCGTTTCTAATCTACTTCTGGCGATAGTTGCAATCCAACTCTATAATAGAGGTGTGGTTTGAGTTTGTTATAGCGAGCGGTACCTAATCTGATTAATCAACCTCTTGCAGCTTCGCATCGCATCTCGTTCGTATTTGTCCGTGCCAACCCCCACCTCCCCCTGTGTTGTTTGGGGCATTATAGAGAGATGACAATGAGTTTTCGCACCGAAAAGGAGAAACAATATTTTGTTGATACGGGTATAGCGAGGAAGATAATAATTTGAGGCAAAAGTGTTGAAACTGGAAGGAATGAGATGAGAGGAAGTTCGTTATAGAATTCATAGGATCAGAGCTTCCTGGCTTCCTCTGGGAAACTAGTGAAAATTGGTCTATTAAAACGTAAAGCTACTCGTTCCCACTCCGGTTGCACTTTGATTTAATTTATTGAGTTTTTTGTTCGCGAAACAGTATAAGCTTTGATTTAAAACCAGGGTTAGGTAGGTGGGTTGGGTATAGTTGGTGATCTAATTTTATATTGATACCATGGTAATGGCACAGCAAAATGGAAGCGATTTGTCTTTGTTTTCGAAATAAATTCATATCTATACTGTTTCGTTGATTTAAGTGCGAATTTCACAATTATTTAAATTTCTAATGGAAATAGGTAAACTCGTAGATGATGATGAAAAAGCGTTCGCGTTGGTTATATGTATGTACCTACCTATGAACTCTAACTCTTAAGTACAGTGAATGCTATAGTCTGTGATAAATCAATGCAAATGATAAAACATTTTTGCTCTCAACTTTTTCTTGCAGCAAAATTTATATATTTGACGTTGAAAATAGGTATCAGTTTTGAAAAATTGTTGATTGTTCTCCTTAGGCTTTTACTTAATATTAATTGTTACGACCGGCCAGAAAACAAATTATTAAAAACAACGGTAACACTAGCAATGCCATGTTATACCTACCTTTCTGCAAAGCCAGAGATGCATTCTTTTCTTGTCTTTTTAAAAAAAAGTTATTTTTTCAGTATTTTTTGAAAAATTAATTTTTACTCTTTTATTATTTATTTCAACAGTTTTTGTAAAATTAATTTACAAAAACTCATGAAAAAAATAACTTTATTTAAAAAGATAATAAAAGAAGGTATTTCTGGCTTTACAAAAAGGTATAACATGGCATTGTTAGTGTTACTATTGTTTTTAAAAAATTTGTTTTCTGTTTTAAGTCAATTTTTAAGAAAACGGGAGGAAAAAGACGCCCTTCCATACAATTTGTTTCTTGACTCGACTACCTACACGCTCCTTTTCATCTATCAAGGATTCGATTGCAATTTCTTCACGTATGCTCATAAGGCAGACGATGTGACGCCTCCTTCGGGAAAGTGTTCAGTTCATCTGTCGGATTTTATGTTGAGACGACAGGCAGCCTATGAAGAAAATAACTTGACAGCATAATCATTGCGCTACTGAAACTTCTTTCATCATTTCGTATATTTTTCAACATGCGAATCAGGGCTTCCAATGCACCTTTGTCAGCCATTGGGCACTTGTCGTAGGTAGTAATGCTACATTGTTGCAATACTTTGCCATCGCAGATTTCTTGGAAATGTTGCATGTATGTTCTTCATCCACTTGTAGATTCAATGTCAATTTCAATGCAGAATGGTTCGACCCCCTTCTTACAAAGAAGAATCAATCCCCTAAGAGGCCAATACCAAAGAAATCTCAGATCTCGTTATAACCGTAGTCAAAATCAGTGAAATCAGCAAAAAAAAATTCCAAATCCACTGAAAGCATCAAGAAAGAAAAAAACCCTTTCCGTTATCGAATACGACTCGATCAAATCCATTTTTTGGTCGAGTTCTCCATGTCACTTTGAAATCTGTCACTTTGACATCTGTCACTTTGACATCTGTCATTTGACATCTGTCATTTTGACATCTGTCACTTTGACATCTGTCACTTTAAAATCTGTCACTTTGACACCTGTCACTTTGACATCTGTCACTTTGACATCTGTCACTTTGACATCTATCACTTTGACATCTGTCATCTGTCTTTTGACATCTGTCACTTTGATTTTTGTCACTTTGACATCTGTCACTTTGACATCAGGAAATTTCCGGAATATTCCTCCATAGTGTCTTTCCTTGGGTAGATACAAATCCATCAAACACAAAATCGTGAAAATGGAACGATTCATTCTCTGCTGAAATACGAAATGTGTACATACAGCGCCACCTGTTGAGAATTGTTAGATTCTTTTTTCCTAAACCTCCGCGGAAAAATTATAAAAAAACCCCCACAAGGATGTATCCAATTTGGTCTAGCCATTTTCAAGTTTTAAGCAGCCGCACAAACCACGATCCATTTTTATTATGTAGATGAATATCATAAAATTTGTTTCGCGTAAATCAGTTAAATACTTTTTGAGATTGCCCTGGAAAAAAAAAAAACAATTGTTTCTTCTTCATATAAAAGTTTAAAATAAGATTTAGATTGAGTAATTCCAATACCCATCCCTGCTGACAAAAAAAAAAGTAATAAGCAAATATGAAATCAATTAAATCAAAAACAACTGTTGGACCCAACACTACCTAACAAACTATATTACCTAGATATCGGACAATTTAAACGTTCGTTGCCGGAAACAGATTGAGTAAAAGATGAACACTTTGTCGGCAAAGATATTGTTTACAAAATTTGAAATTGAAAACAGAACAAAAGAAAAGAAAAAGAAAGGAAACATTTCTGACGTGGCAGAAATCAAAGGGGGAGCATTTTCTATAGGGTACCTACCCTCTACACACTCACTATTGTAGATATATAGGGATGCCTACCATGATGGTAGTTGTTGTTGTTTTTGTTTATAAAACAAGATCGAGTGATTGTCACATGGGAAATTGAGTTTATTGTTAGATAAAATTGAAAACTGTGAAGGACGACGACAATGACGCGACAGACACAACGCCAAACGATAGTTAAGTGAATGAATCGCTTTGAAATAAATCGGTTGGAATAATTTAGTGCGAAAGTTTTTTTTTTTTTTTTAACGGAATGAGGCTGTCACTATGATAGAAACATTTGAAGCTTTTAATGATTATGGTATGTTTAGTTTATATTTATTGTTTTGTAGCTAAACAACTTGCCGAATTAATTTAGGGTTAAAGAAAATGTATGCCTAGTTTAATTAAATGAAACTTTAAGTAATTAGTTTTTATATGATCGGAAGAAGGTATGAAAAACAATCTAGATTTTGACAAGGCATTATAGAGTTTTACATAGATTCTGGCAAGGGACTTCCTAGGGTTATCAAAGGCTAAAACAAGGGCCTTGGCCATTATGAACCCTTTTACCTCATCAGCCAAATAAAGTTGGTTTAGGCAGGACTTGATCTCGCGATCCTGCTTGTCAGTCCAATGAGCTATCCACTGGGCTAACGATGAAAAAGAAGACAAAGGAAAGAGATAAAAAAGTTTCGCAGTATGATTCTGAAATGGGATGGGGTCGAAAATCCGCCAAGGTCAAATTTTTTTTTTTCAAAATTCTGCTTTTCAAAATTCTGCTTTCAAAATTCTACTTAACAAAATTCTGCTTTTCAAAATTCTGCGAATAATAAATAAAAGTTTAAAACTTTTATTTATTATTCGCAAAATTTTGTAAAACTAAATTTGGGAGAGTAGTAGGTACCTAGTTTTTCCCTATAAAAGTATGTGAATGCTTTCTTTTTGTCTGAACTACAAGCTGTGTGCTTTAAATTATTTATGGCAGTTCAAAATCATTGTGCGCAGTGGCGGATCCAGAGGGGTGGCTATAGGGGCTAAAGCCCCCCCCCACAGCCGATTGCTTAAATAATTTGAAATGTAGAAAGCAATACATTACAACGTGTAGAGTTATATATTCGTATAAAATATTGTTAAGGTGAGAATTTTGATGGACAAAATAACGTGGTTGGGGCTGAACAATTTACATGATCTGCAACTTCTTTTCTAAGCCCTAAGGTTGGGGCTAAAGCTTGAAGTGAGTTGGACAAAAAAGCAATTGTGGGCTATGAATAATGGACATGTTTCATAAACCCAGAAAATTGAAAAAAAAACAACTTTAGACTAATAAGGTCTGAGAATATTGGACAAAAAACGTAGTCAGGCTTAAACAACTAACTCCCTTAAAACTAACATTATTCCAGAGAGCTTTTGGGGCATAAGTCTAAGGATTGTCAAAGTCCGAAGTTGGGGCTAAAGCTTGAAGATATAATTAAAACAAAAAGTTGTCGGGACTTAACATTTACATGTCAAAAGCAACAACTGTTTACACTAAAAACTTAGCTAATTTAACGAAAGAAACGCAATTGAGGCTAAAACAATAAGAGATCACCGTGGTGTAAAGCTTAGTGTAAATGATTAATACAACAGGAATTGTTTCTTACGGCCTTGGCTGGTCTTGGAGAATGTTGGGGCTTAGTTTTCAAAATTTTAAAGGTCTAAGGCAGTACATACAAAATATTTTTGGGCTAAGCACTTCAAAAAAAAAAATTTTAAGCGCGATAGGAGCGGATATAAAGGCACAAAAAACACGGCTTTTATTAAAGGAAAAGTGATGTCAAAATTCGTTTTCTGTTATATAACTTCATATGTACAAACTAGAATTCCAAACTCAAAGCCCCCCCCACAGCCAAATCTTAGATCCGCTACTGATCGTGCGTCGATTTAAGGTGATAGTCGGTCGCAGTCATGCAGGCCTATACAAAATCATAAATGATCTCAAAATGGAACTTATCACTGCCAAAGCTGAAACTAAAAGGGTCAAAAATGGAGAAAGAATCAAATAGAAAAAATCAGTAACATATTATAAAGAACAAAAAAAAAAAAAAAAAAAAATTTTAAAAGAGAACAGATTTAAGCCATACTGGGTTCCTTAAGCAAATAACATTTGTCTTGCTTATGTGGATTTCCTTTCAACAAAAAAATCAAATCTGTGAAGGGAAAATTTGATTTGTTTAGAAGAAAAGATCAAATTTTCTAAACAAATCAAATCTTTAATTTTAGAAAGATTTACACCGACTTGCACACACACTAGGAAGATTTGACATTTCTCTGGCTATTGTTTACGTTTGGCTTTTCAGTCAATTTGTTCAATTAAATTATTTCCGTGATGTAAAAGTATAAAGTTCAGGTTCTTCAGTAAATAAAATAAAATAAATTAAATAAAATTTACTATATGTAGATAAAATTACAATTTTCCATTTTCAAAAAAAAAAAAATTAAGAATTGTGCGTTCGGGCCTGTCAAGTTGCACACACATACAATCACAGAAAAAAATGTATTTTGTTTGCGAGTTCCTTACAACAACAAAAAAAGATTTGATCTCCAATAGTTGAAAAGAAATCGACATTAGTTGTTGGTGTTTGCATTAATTTATTAGACTATGTATATTATAGAGTAAGAGCCCATGGCCGCCAGACACACGTCATTTCATCAAAGGTAGCTAAGAACAAATGGATACTAAGAATCTTCAATCCGGGTGCAAATAAGAGGTAGCGAGTGTTAAAGTTGCATACAAATGTTGCAACATTGCGTTATTTTATTTATCAAAGCTGAATATTTGATATGCCTTAGGGGATGGTGTCATTTACTTTATTGGACACTTGCCAGATATCTACAGTGGGGCCTAACGTGAGCCAGACACTTAAAATATGTCAAACTAATCGTGCCAATTACGTTATAGTTTTAAAGCTTATATTTATATGTGTTATGGGCAATTGATGAAAAATAATTCCCCATCAGCTATACATCTACAGTGGGCCATAATCATCATCCAGACATTTAAAAACAGCTAAAATAAGCGAAAAAATACGTTTTAGTAACAAATAATTATTAATTGGACAGTTTTAAGGTGATGTAAGGCCCCGCTGTAAGTGTCTTGCTGACTAAAAAATAAAGTAGAATATTTGCCCAAAGAAAACATAAAATCTTGATTTGATTATGTTATGTAAATGGCACGATTAATTTGACAGATTTTAAGTGTCTGGCTCACGTTAGGTCCCACTGTAGATTTCTGGCAAGTGTTTAACACTCGCTACCTCTTATTTGCACCCGAATTGAAGATTCTTAGTATCCATTTGTTCTTAGCTACCATAGTATCTATTCGCAGAAAAAATCTCAGCTTTGATAAAATGACGTATGTCTGGCGGCCCTGGGCTCTTAGTCTAATATTTTTTGTTGTTATTTTTTTTTTGTTAAATCGTTAAAAAATCCTTCTTAAAAAAAATCAGCTTAAACAGAATCTTTTTTTTCTATATTATTACTTGTCAGTATTTTGAAAAGCAGAATTTTGTAAAACAGAATCGAAAAAAAGCAGAATTTTTGTACCAATAGGCAGAATTTTGAAAAGCAGAATTTTGAAACCAGAATTTCGACCCGCTCCCTTCTGAAATTGTATGTTTTTGGTGTACAAGAGACATTCCTGATGGGGTACCGAAACATGCCCAACAAGTATTTACTAGGGAGGGCCTCACAAGTGTTTGAGAAGTTTCCCCATCTAAATTTTTGGTATTGAAATCCAGAAAGGGCTTGCCAAGTATCTGACAAGTTTTCTTCCTTTGGGAGTATAACTGAATATGTTTTTAGGTGGACGAGGGTGGGAAGCGATCCCAGACCTCCAGCGTGACAGTCGAACGCACTTACCGTTTTGCTACGGGCTACTACAAATACAAAATAGAAGCCAATATTATTTTGGAAATAAAGCTTTTATCATTATAAATTTAACAGCTGGAATAAATTAAATAAACCCCTGAAGAAGTAAGGAATACTAACGAAACGTTGGGTATAAGAATGTAATAAGAGTTTTTGTTCGCATTCCAAAATCAAAAAGACCAAAAGAGCCTAATAAAACACAATCAAAAGCAATGGCGAAACCAGG
Source organism: Melangyna quadrimaculata (assembly GCA_949320155.1). Lineage (NCBI taxonomy): Eukaryota > Metazoa > Arthropoda > Insecta > Diptera > Syrphidae > Melangyna > Melangyna quadrimaculata. The sequence goes on from OX439485.1 coordinate 23,123,238, forward strand.
AGGGTGGCTATAGGGGCTAAAGGCCCCCCCCACAGCTGATTGTTAAAATAATTTGAAATATAGAAAGCAATACATTACAACGCGTAAAGTTTTATATTCGTCTAAAATATTGTTAAGATGAGAAATTTAATGGACAAAATAACGTGGTTGGGGCTGAACAATTAACATGTTCTGTAACTTCTTTTCTAAGCCCTAAGGTTGGGGCTAATGCCTGAAGTGAATTGGAAAAAAAAACCAATCGGGAGCTATGAATAATGGACGTGTTTCATGCAACGACAATTTTCCCTTAAAACAAAACCCAGAAAATTGTAAAAAAAAACAACTTGGGACTAATAAGGTCTGAGAATATTGGACAAAAAACGTAGTCAGGGTTAAACAACTAACCCCCTAAAAACTAACCTTATTCCAGAGAGCTTTTGGGCATAAGTCTAAGGATTTTCAAAGTCCGAAGTTGGGGCTAAAGCTTGAAGATATAATTTAAAAAAAAACGTGGTTGGGGCTTAACATTTACATGTCAAAAGCAACAACTGTTTACCTACACTAAAAACTTAGCTAATTTAACGAAAGAAACACAATTAAGGCTAAAACAATAAGAGAACACCGGGGTGTAAAGCTTAGTGTAAATGTTTAATACAATAGGAATTGTTTCTTACGGCCTTGGCAGGGCTTAGAGGATTTTGGGGCTTAGTTTTTAAAATTTCAAAGGTCCAAGGCAATACATACAAAACATTTTGGGCTAAGCAATTCAATACAAATTCTCTAGTCGAGGAGCCAAATTCCAAAAAACGCTGTAAACTCAGAAAAATCTTGCAGGTCGACATGAATATTTACAATCTCTATAGACTCTTGAGTGACTTACAAATTTATCAACACATTTTTTGAGCAGGAATAGAAGTGTGCAGCGTAAACGAAAATTCATTGACACTTGCAGAACTAGGCCGTGCAGCTTAGTTTTTAGAGCAGCTGTTTCTTATGCCCGACTAAAAGTCCACAAGTCCACAAAAAGATCCACAAAATATTATTTTCGTGCTTTCCAGTGACAATTTGAAGGTTTGTTGATTTGGCTATTTAAAGAAAATGAGATCTCAGAGGACTGATACTGTCAAAACACATTATGAGCGTTTGCCAGTTTATTCTACTATATCATTTTTCTGAACTAGCATTACAAACAGTTTTTAAATTTTGTTAAAAAGGTGAAGTTCAAAGCATACCTTCAGTTAATTTAAACAAACACTTACATAATGTACATAGGTGGGCACTTGATACCTAATCAATTATTAAACAATATATCTACCTATAAATAAACGAATTTGTTCGTGTGGTTTGAGGCTGTAACGTGGCTAGAACTTAAAGTTATAAAATTAGTTATACTACCATGTTTTGATGAGCCTTAATATTGGCTTTTAAAAATAATTTTCATACTTAACACATCAATCCCAAATTGTTGTTACTGTGCTTTATTTTTAAAACATTTTAAAGCGCGATAGGAGCGGATATAAAGGCACAAAAAACACGGCTATTATTAAAGGAAAAGTGATGTCAAAATTCGTTTTCTGTTATATAACTTCATATGTACAAATTGGATTTCCAAGCCCCCCCCCACAGCCAAATCCTAGATCCGCTACTGATCAAAAGCCAATATTATTTATTTTTGACAAGCTAAACGGTTATCGCTCGTTAAGCATTTTAAATGTAAACAAAACTGATATTTTCAAAATTGTGGAATCAAATTTTCTTGTCAAAAATCAAAATTACAGTTGATATTCGCGAAAAACACGATTTTAGATTTTAGATAGATAAAAAAATTTGCCCCGAAAAGTAACCGGGAACATAATAAACGTAAAAATTATTTAAAGTAGTTGCATACTTCTGAGGCAGCCTTATGTACCATAAATAAAACCTCTTTCTAAGAATAAACAAAGTATATTAAATTCCTTTGTTTATTTTAATTAAAAAAAAAACTAAAATATCACGAGTATTTTTTTCTTGCTCGTGGAAATATTAATGTCGATTTAATTAAAATTACACACTATTTTTTATTTTCGCAAAAAAAAAAAAAACACTTCGAAGCAAGGTTGATGACTGTAAATTGCAATGTTTAGCTTTCTGTATAAAAAGTGTAGAATATAGAAACTCTCTTATACAGGGTGTCCCATTAACAATGGTCCAAACTGAAATTGGTGATAGGCCAGGTGATGAATTATCAGAATTTGGTAACTTTTCTATACCGAATCATAGCGGTTCTCGAGTAACGGCTATTTTTTGAAATTTGAAAAAAATCTAACTTTGAACCAGTTTTTTGCTCACCCTGTCCATAATTGATTTTTGTTTTTTACAAATTTTGCACTAAAAAATTCACTTATAGTTTCACTAACTTAACTGTGTAAAATATTTTTAATTGGCATCACCATTTGCCTACAAATCATTAGTTAGTATTGAACTTTGCCAAAATTTATTTTTGACCACAATCTTCTGATGAGCCCCCTGAATAAAATTCGTATGGCTTAATACAGGTTTTTTATTTCAAAAATTGCCTATTTTTCTGTAGTTTCAAAAAAAGTATTAAACTTGCCAAAGCTATGTTTAAATAGACAGTTATAACCGTTTGAACCCAATCAAACAGGTTCAAAATCAAACAAAAATAAAAAATTTTTGTTCAAATATTTCGATAAAATTAGAATTTCACTTCAAATATAACTCCGAAAGAGCTGAATTTTGGTGGAGATCTTCGTCTTGATGTCTTACGCATTTCTTAAATAAATGCCTTTAATTTGGACTAGGACCTTCTATTTTTTGTGGTGAACGCGTAAAAATCCAGTATTTTTGTAAAATTTTCGAAAACCATCAGGTTTTTAAAGAAGTGTCTTTGGAAAACTTGTAGCTTATAGCATTCTTAAAAAAACCATTAGGATACATTTTTCCGTTAGACCAATAAATTTTGAGGCAAATGTGCGCAAATGCAACTGTGTGGAAAATACCACATCAAAGTAAAAACACATTTTGTCCCCGTTTTCTCAAAATCTCTTGCTCCAACGAAAAAAAGGAGTTTATCTTTTTTCTGTAGAATTTTATAAGCTACATGTTTTCCAAAGAAACTTCTTAAAAAACCTGATGGTTTTCGAAAAATTTTCAAATATACTGGATTTATACTCTTTCACCACAGAAAATTAAAAGTCCTTGTCAAAATTTAAGGTATTTATTTAAGAAATGCGTAAGACATCAAAACGATGATCTCCACCAAAATTCAGCTCTTTTGGAGTTATATTTGAAGTGAAATTCTAATTTTATCGAAATATTTGAACAAAAATGTTTTATTTTTGTTTGATTTTGAACCTGTTTGATTGGGTGCAAACGGTTATAACTGTCTATTTAAACATAGCTTTGGCAAGTTTAATACCTCTTTTGAAACTACAGAAAAATAGGCAATTTTTGAAATACAAAACCTGTATTGAGCCATACGAATTTTATTCAGGGGGCTCATCAGAAGATTGAGGTCAAAAATTAATTTTGGCAAAGTTCAATACTAACTAATGATTTGTAGGCAAATGGTGATGCGAATTAAAAATATTTTACACAGTAAAGTTAGTGAAACTATAAGTGAATTTTTTAATGCAAAATTTGTAAAAAACAAAAATCAATTATGGACAGGGTGAGCAAAAAACTGGTTCAAAGTTAGATTTTTTTCAAATTTCAAAAAATAGCCGTTACTCGAGAACCGCTATGATTCGGTATAGAAAAGTTACCAAATTCTGAAAGGCCATGGCCTGGCCTTTCACCAGTTTTGGTTTGGACCATTGTTAATGGGACACCCTGTATAATTTTTATCACCCTCTTTTTTGTGTTTTTTTTTTTCTCTGAAATATTGCATTACATCTACAAATAAAAAAATTAAATTCTTTTCCCATGCCATACCCTTTTCAATTTTTTATATTGTTTGATGTTATAAAGCTTAAAAGAATGTTTCTGTTTTTTTTTTTAAACTAATTAGTAGAAACATATTTATGTATATACATAAATGTTTATACACTACACACAAATGGAAAAGGAATAGAGTCGTTACATAAGGAATTTTATTGATTGGGAAAAGTTTTTTGTATTTCTACATAAGTGAAATAGGTTTTTGATGAGACAATCAACATAAATAAACCATGAGAACTTTTAAAAAGCATTAGAAAAAGCCATGAATGAATATAAGAAAACGTAGGGTATACAGAAACACATATATGTGTATGTCATATACGTATATTTCTAATAAATAAACATATGAACATAAATACAGTCAAAGACATCCACTATATTTTATGTTTCCTGTTGCTCATGTGTAGTCTCTGATTAATTGGGTAAATAAAAGTCCTTGTGTGGTATAAACTAAAACTATAAAATACTAACGAAATGAATGCATATACAATCAGAAGTGGGACGAACTATCTTTGACGTCAGTTTCTCTCTATTCAGGATTATATGGAATCATATATGGAGTCGAGTAGGTCTTTTTAATTAACTAGGAAAAGATTGATATAAATAAATGAGTTAATGTTCCAGATTTTACTATGAAAGGATTATTTGTTTTTGATAGAAACCATAATTGGAGAAATGTAATTAGAGAAATAAAATACATATGAAGTAGATTTTATGTAAATAACAAATGATCTTGAATTTAATTTGAATCAAAGTCATTAGTATTATTCAGAATCAGAATAGAATAGGTAATTCAGAAAAGTATGGCACATAGTATTGGAAAATTATATTGCCTAATATCAGGCGCGACCGCAGGGGGAGGTTGGTGTTCAACCCCCCCCCCCCCCCCCCGAAATTGTTCCCTTCGTTCACGCCTGCCTTATAAACATGAATATGTTGGTTATCGGAAGAGAATCTTTGTTCTAGAATTTCTGAATAAGCTTCAGTTTGAGTTCAGTTTCAAAAAATACAAAATAACATTTAGTTGGATTTTTTATAATAACAAAAAAAAGAACAAGGGTACAACAGAGCCTGTTTAAAAAAAAAGAAAAGTATTGCTGGAAAGGGATTAATGTTCTCTCTATTAAGGCGGAAGGGACAGTTTTCAAACAAGTTCAAATACATTAGTAACAAAAAATTGAACAAAACGGCATCACCATACAAAAATCCATTCTGAAGGGTAAATTAAAAAAAAAAAATGTTTCCGATTTTATTGAAAAATTAATTTTTAAACCCTAAACTGTTGAAATAAACATACCTTTATGTTTATGTAGTAGCCCGTAGCGTAATGATTAGATTCAGCATAAAATTGTAGGTCCCTTCCATTCCTGTCAAAAGGTGCACACAGGAATGGTTGCGAGTTGTTAGTCACTAGGACCTGGTTCTTCATGAGCCGTTGTGCCACGCGATTTTTTTTTTTTTATGTTTATTTCAAAATTTTACATTATTAGGTATGAAGGGTACCTACTAAAAAGTCGCATAGCTTCTGAAACAAAATTAAGGATTGTTTATACAAAATATTTTTTTTTTTAATTTAATTAATTTTTAAAATTGCTTAAACTGTTTAGGTATTGCAGTTTTAATCAAACAAAAAAGATGCCATTTAATTTTTTTTGAAAATAGGAAAGTATATAAAAAAAAAAATTTAAATCGTTGGAGCTCAAAATAAAAGGCACGACTAGATGGCACAAACTTGCTCTCCTAGCTAACAACTTTAATGTAGCTTGAAATTGATGATGTACACATGTACATGTATTGGTTCCATAATATTATAATATCATTAAAAATTATTTATATCCACATTTATAAATAATTAAAAAAAAAAATAATTCCGAGACCCGCTTCTGAAAAATCGATTTTTCAAAACACAAATTTGATTTTTTTTAAATCAAAAAAAAAAAAAAAAAAACATTTTTTTTTGAAAATTTCGATACACAATATTATTTATTCTTAAAGCATCTGTTTAATAATATAATTTTAATCGGTTAATTAATTAATGAGAATGCCGAAAATATTAAAAGTTGTTTTATGGCAGTACCTAATGTTAATAAGAACACAAAAAAAAATATTTTCTAATTAAAAAGTAGAATGTACTAATTTAATACCACGCATACCTTTCTATCAAAATTCTTGGAGCCATTTTCGAGAAAAATAAGCATTTTTAACGGTTTTTCAACATATTATGGAAGGTACCGTTATTTTTGAATTTAGAAACTAGATTTTTTCAAGTGTTCTATAAAATAATAAAAAAATATTTTACACCTAGTTTTAAAAACATTGACCAAGTCGTTTTCAAAATATTTAGTTTTACAAAAAAAAAATAATTTTTAGGAAAAAACAATTGGAGCACCAATTTTTGATTTTTTTTTTTTTTAATTAAAAAAAAAACATATATTTTTTTTTTAATTTTGATATGCAATATTGTACAAAATATTGATTAATTTAAAAAGAAAATTGTAATGTGGGAAGAACCTACCTTCTGTTAAAAACAAACAATGCGAAGTATTTTTTCGCCCCTAAAAGTAGATTGCCATAACTAAAGAATGGAATTCTTTTTTTTAGCAAAATTGTTAAAGCCGCTTTCTAGAAAAAATAACAATTTTTTTAAGTTTTTGTGTTAGGTGCAATTATTTTTGTTTCTAAGAACATATATTTTTAACATAATAGAATGTGTTAAAAATTGATTTGTTCCGAGGCTTAGACAAAATTGAGCAATTCGTTTTCAAAATATGTATTTTTAATTTATTTCAAAAAACAGATTTTTAAAAATCTTGGTATCCAATACTTTGTACAAACTTATCAATTGAAACAAAACTAAAAAGCAATCAACTAAATGGTTTTTAAACAAACAAAATGGTTCTACCAAAAATAACCATTTTTCGTGAAAGAAAAATTGTTTAAAATTGTATTTGTATAGTTGGCTACGGGTTGAGTAAAGACAATACAAAAATTGTTTGAGAACCTATACATATATTACTGTACTTTGCGATTACTTCTTGTCCTTATTCAACTTTGAGCAATATCTTACAGAAAAATAAATTATTAAAAAATCCAATAAGCCCGATAAAAATAAAACGCAAAAGTCTTTTGTTATTTTGTAAAAAGATTGTAAATAATTTGTCTGCAATTCAAGATTTATTGCATCGAAACTTTTTTTTTACCAAAGAAAATAACAAAGCTCCAACCACACTTATTTATGTGTGTCAATACCTCGTATAAAGTATATCCTTTTGCAAAATAATAAAATACAAAGAAACAAACTAGCAACAGCAACAAAAAACAAAAACAAAATCCAGAAAAAATCATTTAAAGTCAACATAATCCTTTGAGCCGGAGGCAGCAACAGTTCTGTCTGCATACACATCCTGTACGTCCGTCCTATACCAGAAGTATTTTCAAAAGAAATTATCTTTCCTTCGCTATATGTACCTATATATAGGAAGGTATGTACATATATTTTCCCATTCCCGATACTCGACCGGCGAACGTCATTGTTAAATTTTTACAAAAAGTTAATATATGTATTTTTCAGCATCCTTCATCCTCCTTCTGGGGATGTCCTTTATGTTTCAGATACAAAAACATAAATACAAAAAAAAAAAAAAAAAAAAACTGCCAGGGGTACTTACGTTACTTTTTATCTGTTTTCCTCGACAAAATACAAAAAAGAAATGAACGGAAAAGTTAAAGCAAACAAATGATGAATGGACCCGTTGCAGAGTAAAGGATAAGCTAAAGGATTTTTAAGTCAATTCTGTTGGGCTTGGGCCACTATCATCGAGTCAGCCAACCAGTAAGCCATCAGCCTGCCAGAAATGCCCAGACAGAAGTGCGCTACTGTTGAGAAACTTCATATTTTCCATACAACATTATATGACTGCCCTACGTACGATACGAATTGCTTCCAAGCCATAAATAAAAACGGATGGTAGGGTGGAGGATAAACGAGCAGCACTGGAGGGTCAAAGCAGTTGTGCATTTTGTTTTTATTTTATTTTATTTATTTCATTTTCATACATGAATCGGAATTTCCTTATATCATCTCTCATGGATGGAAAATCTCTTAACCATTATAAAGGAAGAAATATAGGTTTACCGATATCCTTTGCTTAACTTCTCAATCGTGAAAAAATTTAATGCCTTCATTTTCTGTGTGTCACCTGGAAGGATATAGACAAATGTGCAAAGTAGGTATGTAGAGTAGGACTATTTTTCTGTGATGCAGATTATATCAAGTATCTGAAGTTAAAATGCAAAGAAAGTCCGTTTTAACTGGGGAAATAATTTTAAAGCTTTATTTAAGTTAAGTGTTCATTGAACAAATTGAATGCTTGACCCAAACTCATCAAAGAAAATTAAGAGAATGTTTTGTTTTGAAGGTTGCTAATGCTTATTTTTATTAAAGCCTATAGAGCCTAATGCTGGCTTTAGACTTTCGTTCTTCATTCGGTGTCCGTTGTTCGGTGTTCGTTCTTCTCTCAACAACGAACAACGAAGAAAGCATTTACATTAGAAAGTTAAACTCTATTTACAAAATTGTTTGTTTATATAACTAGGCTTCTTTTGCCATTCAGTAATTAAAAAAAACTTCGAAAATATCCCGACAAGTTGCAGGACTCTCCAAAACAATGTTCATTTAAACAGTTTTCTTATTTAAACACAAGTTGTTCGGGTAACAACGAAAACCGAAATTTCTGACCTGAATTTCTGAATTTGCACGTTCTTCATTCGTTCTTAGTTCGTTGTTCGGTTTTATCATTTAAATTGTCGTTGTTCCGCGTACGAACGGCAACGAACAACGTACACCGATGATAACACCGAAATTCTAAAGCCAGCTTAACACAAATAAACATGCTGGCGCAACATCTTGTAAAGAACCTGGGCCTAGTCACTTAAAACTGTCAACCATTCATGTGTGCGGATGGTGACAGGAATGGAGGGGAGCTAGAATTTTTGGAGGATTTGTCAATTCCTCGCAAGAGCTCGCAAGAGGCAGTAACCTTAAAAAAAAAACTTTTAAGATTTTTTTAGGTGAACGAGGCTAATGAACCCTCTTTTTGACGGAAAAGTAAACACAGTGAGAAGTATAGTTAAAAAAATCTGATCCCCCTCCTCCGAAATTTTTCTAAATGTGTATCTTGCTCCTACTTTCCTCTCGAAAATTTATAGACTCATCTTGTGATTCTCATCAAATTCGATGATAAATTGTTTTCGACAGCAAAATCTATTTAAAGGTAGAAACTTCTTGGCAACTTGAGAGCAACTAAGTTCGGAAAACGAATTTGTTGATTGGCTATTTGCAATAAAATGATTGTACTTTTCAGTTTTAATGACCAAATTGTGTCCCAAATGTTTGTGTAACCTTACGTTTACAGTGATGTTATTGCTGGAAGTATCTAACATGTTTTCGAGTACGTTGTGTTCTTTTCTTAATTTCGTGGTTTTCGAGACATCAAACAAAAAATGTAGCAAACGGTCTTTTGCTTATTTGAGGTTCATATCAATAATTTTTTTTTTTTTTTTTTTTTCAAAAAAATAGTAAACTAATCTACAAATCTCAATTTAGTATTGCAAATACGATCTCTTCTTTTCGAGAAAAAAATAGTTTGTTAGTTGTTTTAGCTTGATAACCCTTCTCAATTTCCTTTGTATTTACTATTCTGTTTTTGAACAGGCATACCGCACCTAATCAAAGACAGTTTGTTTTTTTCCCGGCATACAAAATTACCTGTGTTTGAATTATTGGAGAATCTAATAGCGTCACACGAAGAATTTCGTATGCCATTACGAGTTTCTTAGTTAACCTCAAATATAATAAAAAACTGTTATTTTCATGTTTAGACTGGAATTTCTGAAATCAGTGCATCAAAAGCCTTCGGAAAAATGATTTTGTAAGCATGTGCTAATCTTGCTTAGAAAGAATTAATAAATTGTAACTTTTCCGAAATGGGTTTTAAGTTTTTTATTTGATGTTTTGATGAGTGAGATTCGTTACAATTTATTGATTTATGAATAAACACATATTTAGGTACGAGTAACATATAACAGTCATTTTTCCAAATGCAAGCCAAAAATGTTGAACTGAATATTTAACAGAAACATATTTGTGGCTGAAATTGGTGAAATCAGCAAAATAAAAAAGATCTAGCGATTTTGACGGTTTTAAACCAGCGAACGAAATAAGGCCCAAATTATTTTGCCAATCTGCAAAAAAAAACAATGGCGCAAAATTTTAAACAGATACTACTTAACATTTTACTAATTCTTTAACAGTTTACTAAAATTTTCTAAATTTTAAATACTTTTTAACTAGTATCATACTAAACTAATTTCCTTGATAAAATTAAGCTGCACACGTCCAAGAAAGTGACAGCTCGTGCAAAAAAATCACAAACATCCCTGATTTTGACATTTATAAACGTCAAAATGTCATTTTGCACCAGTAGTGTTTTAAAAGAAGCTTAACTTGCTGATAGCTATTTAGATTTAAACATCAAGATTTAAAATTTAAATTTTTTTGAAAATAATATTTTAATTTTAATTTAAAAAAAAAAGTTTAACCTATTTTTGTAAAACAATATTTTGAAAACGATTTTCAATTTTTTTTTTTTTTTCAAAATATTTGTATTTGCAATATAGGACAATTTTTGGATTCGTGAACAAAATCAAACTCGTGATGAAAATTCCTTATAAAGGGTGTCCCAAGAGCGCCGGGCGCCATTTTGCTAATACGAGCGGTGTGGCGATTTTTTTCTGACAGCTGTCACGTACAGACCACGCGATCTAAGAATATGTAGGAGTATTCAAACCAACAAGGTTTAATTATTGTAAAAACACATTACAAAAATCTCGAAAGTTTTGCGAAAACAGTTTGCCAATTACTTCAAAGAAATACGCCCCAATTACTCCGCCAGCCCAAAATTTCACAGCAAACAGTTACTCGCGGTAGATGCATTTGGTTGTTTGAGTATCACACGAGGGTTTTCAGCACCCCAAGTCCGAAGAAGTATCCATCGATTTAAAAATGTGCCTCATGTGAATAAATTCTTTTCTTCAAAAAATCCGCATTAAGTTGATGATGTTCCAACACCCAATCAGCAAATTCACGGCGCTGCGCATCATCCCTTTTTCTTGATTTCTTGCAAAAATTGAAAGATGATATAGAATGCGAAAAAATGGGTCCTGAATTGTTTCCTAAGCTATGGTCAGTATAAAAATTGCCCATAACCGTTATTATAGGTACCTTTGATACAACGTATTTTTTATTTCAAATTTTTCGTTAACAGGTACAACGATATTAAATGAACATCGTATACAGGAGGTCCTTTACAGTACCTATCATTTTGGCACAAAACTTCGAAAAATTAATTTTTGGAAATTTAAAATAATATTATTTTGTTTCTTGAAAATTTAATATCTTAAAAACGGATCAATGAATATTCTTAAATTTAGTGTAAAACTGTATTCAGAAAATACTTGAAGTTGCCATGTGGTTACATATTACATTTTTTCTTAAATGTTCAAGAAATTGTATACATACAAAATTAATTTTTAGGAAACCGCTCTAACTTAATATTATGCTATCATATTTTTGGACCAATAACAGTAATTCTTAAATATCTAGATACGTTTAAGTTGTTAGTCACGAAAGCATCGAAAGCAAATTAGTTTGATCCAGTCGTGCATTTTATTTTATTATTATCAAGAATACCTGAAAAATCATGTTCCTAAAACCAAAAATACCGGAAGGTAGGTAGGTAGGTAGGTAGAAATGGCGGCCACGGGCAGTCTAGCCCGTAGCCCAATTAGCGCTGAAGTGCGCCGTTTTGATACCATAACTCCTGTGGATGGAATTGAAGAGAGAGAATATGGGCATATCCTCAGGTTAACGTCCCTTTTTATTTAGTTTAGAATAGGATTTTGTTGTAGCTTTTAGCACAATCATCAGGAAGTGGATCACTCACTCCACCAGATCAGCACCCGCACCCGCACCATCCACAGTTAGCCCACTAGGCAGTTCGTTGGCTGGCACTGGAGCGTCCACTGATCTGATTGGATGATCATCCGGCCGCTGTGCACCACAAACCCCCACCAGAACCCTAGTCCACTATCTTCACTATCTATAATGCAGAAGTAGCCGAAATTTGTCCTAGAGCCATTTCGTCGCGTTGAAGTTTCAGTAAGTTCGTTAATGTCGTCAAAGAATGCTCTTCCGAGTGACTGTTTTCTAGCTTTGGCCAGAGCAGGGCATTTGCAGAGGAAATGAACTACTGTTTCCTTTTCCTGCTGGTCCTCACAGCTCCGACAGTGAGTATTGTGAGGTATGCCCAGCTTCGCTGCATGCTCTCCTATTGGCCAGTGTCCGCTACAGGTTGCAACTACCCTGGCTATGTCTTGCCTGGGTCTGCGTATTAGATCAATTGTTCGGTTCTTGTCATAGGTGGGCCAAATCTTCCTAGATATAATACATTTTGATAAACTGCTTCACCTACGGTTTGCTTTAGTAAGATAAATTGAGAGAATGTTGCCCTTCATAACTCCAAGCGGAATATTGACTCTTTCCGCAAGTGAGCCATGAAGGGCTGAACCTTGCCTGGCCAGTTCGTCAGCCCGTTCATTGCCCTCAATGCCACTGTGACCCGGGACCCAGATAAGAGTGACATTGAGGTCAGTGTTCAGACCCGCAAGCTCATCCCGGCATTGCTGGACTAGTTTGGAGGATGCTGTACCTGAATTAATGGCTTTTACAGCCGCTTGACTGTCTGTAATAATAGCTGCATTACGGTTTTGGTTTGGATCTGATTTTAGTAACTTGCAAGCTTCCCTGATTGCCAGCAATTCATCTTGAAAGACGCTAGCAAGGTCAGGTAGCCGAAAGGACCTAGATACATTTAGAAACTCAGAGAAGATTCCTACACCAACGCCATAATCCATCTTTGAGCCATCAGTAAAGATAGTTGTGTCGAAATCTTTCGTCACGACGTTATCATTCCAATCCTTCCTGGATGGAAATTTAACTTTGAAATCCTTACTGATACTCATTGAAGGGCTGCAGTAGTCAGTGGGAGTCGAAAACATTTCCATTGGAATCAAGTCTGTGATATTGCTGTGACCATAGGGCTTGCCAAACGAAGAGTTTGATTCTTTAAGTCTTAAAGCGCTGCAAGATACTAGATATTTAATATGTAAATCAAGTGGTAGAAGGTGCAGAAAATCACTTAAGGCATCAGTCGGGCGGGATCTTATAGCCCCTGTCGTGCCAATGCTAGCAGTTCTTTGAACCTACCTAAGTCTATCGATGTTATATTTTTTGTTAAGTGCAGGCCACGATACAATCGAACCGTATGTGAGGATCGGTCGTACCACGGCTGTGAACGTCCACAGGATCATCTTCGACTGAAGCCCCCACTTTATACCAAAAATTTTACTACAGGCATAGAATGCTATGCAGGCCTTCTTGACCCTTTCTTCAATGTTCAACTTCCAATTTAATTTGGGGTCGAGAATAACACCTAAATATTTAGCTTTAGAGGAGAGTGAGAGTGCTTGACCGTTGAGTCGGGGTAGAGTGAAGGGGTGTATCTTAGTCTTGGTAGTAAATAGCATCAGTTCAGTTTTGCTTTGGTTAACTCCTAGTCCACAGCTCGTGGCCCAGTTGCTGACCTTCCTTAAAGCCATTTCCGTGATCTCACTTAACACAGGAGTAAACTTCCCTGACACTAATATCACCAAATCATCAGCATATGCCACCGCCTTTACTCCACATCTTTCCAACTTAACAAGAATTTTATTCATGACTAAAAGCCATAGAAGAAGGAACAGAACCCCACCCTGGGGTGTACCTCTAATTACATGTTTGGTCGAGTTTGTATTACCTAACGTAGCTTGAATCCGTCTGTCTCTGAGCATGGATATTATCCATTCCCTTTTATAGTCTTTTACACTAAAATCAACTAATGACTCTAGAATGGTTTCAGTAAGCACGTTGTTGAAAGCCCCTTCAACATCTAAGAAAGTAGCAAGAGTATATTCTTTATAGTTCATAGTTTTCTCAAAAGTGCGCACTACCTCATGCAGGGCTGTTTCAGTGGATTTGCCTTTAAGGTATGCGTTAAGGTATCGGAAGGTACCAGTCATACATTTTTTGCCAAAAAGGAACATTTTAATTTTTCTCGAAAACGTGTTTAATGTTTCTTATACAAAAATATGTAACTCGTTAAATCATTGAATCTAAAGGTGTCATAAATATTATCTAAAGATACATTAACATTATTTATGTATTGTTTTAGATTGATTAAAATGATCTATAATATTTTAATTTAATATTTACAAGAAACAAGAAAATGTAAAAAACAGTCAAAAAAATAAAAAAAAATGTTTTTTCTTTGATATTTGTTAATAAAAAAAAAATATGTATACAAATTTTAAATGCAATATTGTTTGACTAACTAAGAAAAAGCGAAATGCAAAATTATGATAAAATCAGGACAACTAATGAAGAGATATCCGGGAATATGCCAACAAATTTATTCGCAGTTTGTTTGGCAAAAACCTGGTATGCAGGCAGTATTACTAACATCGTATGGGCCATTTTTTTAAAAACTTAATCTAATTGAAAACGTTTTATGACAGCTACACCTTCTAGATGAGCTAAAACAAAAAAAAAAACTAATTTGATCTCCAGGAAATCACATAAAAAAGCTTCATACCAAATTTGTAGCAAATGCTTTTAACTGTTTAGGATCTGGGCCGCACAACAGAGCAGACAAACAGACCAACGGACGTCTTGTCGAAAATCACTATTTTTCAGAGATCACAAATAAATCTCAATCTTTTGAAAGGTTCCTTAATAACTGTTATTTGTTGTCATTTTCAATAATGGTCACTCAATAACCTTTATTCTCAACAAACAAAAAAATCGGCCAAGGTCTGACAGCAACCTTTATTTTTTTTTGTTTAGGTTACGGTCAACCAGTGACGTTTATCTCTGAGAGAAAAAAATAATTCTCATCTGCAATTTTATCAATCAGAATGCCCGTTAGTATTTTGTAGGCACTGATGCATGCGGAAATGCAGGTTATTGCGCTTTTTCGAAATTGCATTGGTTGTGCTTGGCGTCCCAGTAACTCAAGTCACAGTCGAAAAGGCATTTTCGCCTTTGCACTTTATTTTAAGCGATTATTAGTACGACTTAATACCTAAAATAAGAAAAAAAGCTCATATGTGTTTGTTTTTGAAAAATAAACATGTTCTCGGCAAATTCCAAATTTGACTGCATTAACCATTTTTGATTTATTTTCAGCGAAAAAGGTTAAAGGTTGACCTTTTGCATTAATTTTTTCGTAAAAATCTCAACCATTGAGAGATATTTTTGAAAATAAATCTCAACCGATAACCTAAAGGACAATGGGCACTTTTGTATGGACTGCGTCCTATGGATGTAACACATTGTGACCCATATCATTTTAAAGGTCTCGATGAGTGGTATAATTTTTTATATGGGTAAAAGTTTGTATCTCGTGCAGCGAAAGTGTTATGGTCGTTTATGTAATCGTTAATGCATCTTTTATTAATCGTATAACCTACGAACGACGACGTGACCAATTAAAGTCATATTCACACAATATGTTAAATGTTGTAAGATAAATGTTTCTAATATGAACGGATCCGGTAGGTGGCGCTGTTGTCAAGTTATTGACAAAAATTCTCTATTTTTTGTGCAAAATCGCTCATATTCAAATGTAACATTGGTTTATTGCAAGAAAATAAAATCACAAAATATGGATCCGATAGGTTGCGCTGAATTGGAGTTATTAAAGGAGAATAGATGTTTTGTGTTATGAGTGTTTTGTTTTTGCCTAGACAGGTCAATTAGGTCAACTAGGCTTCAAAAGGAAAACATTTTTTTGTATTAAATATTGTTTTAATTTTAATATTTTTATTTTAATTAAAAAACTCGACTTCAACACCACCTATGGGGTCCATATTTTGTGATTTAATTTTCTTGCAATAATCCAATGTTACATTTGAATATGAGCGATTTAGCTTAATAAATAGAGATTTTTTGCCATTTATGTACTTGACAATAGCGCCACCTACCGGATCCGTTCATAATTAGAAACTATTATCTAACAACACTTAACATAATGGGGCATATTCATATTCATTTTAGACCTGGGTCTAAGTTAAACATAGCTTTGGTTGAATTTTCGGACGTTGATTCTATTTTGTTAAGGTTATTATTTCAAAATATTTGAAGCTATTTGTGTAATATACCAAGTTAATTAACTTATAAACATATAAAACCAACAATTTGTAATTAAAATCGGTCTGTATTCATTGAGCCAAAATTGTCTTAAACTGTAGTTTAGTTAAACCTGGATCTATCTGCGACTATGAATATGCCCCAATGTGTAAATATGACTTCAATTGGTCACGTCGTTTCAAAGTTACACGATAAATAAAAGATGAATTAATAATTACATTTACGTCCATAACACCTTACCTGCACGCGATACAAACTTTTGCCTCTACAATAAAAGATAGTACTCATTGTAGACCTTTAAAATGATATAGGTCACAATGTGTTACATCGATAGGCCAAAATGCCCATTGTCCTTTATTTTTTTTTTTTAATAAATCTCAACCCGAAACCAAAATCTTTCTTAAGCAATGTAGTAACTCTCTGAGTGAAACCAATTGAAAATAAAGGTTGATAGTTATTTCTGATCTCTGCTATTTTGGACTTCTCCATTTTCGTAATTTTAGTTTTGTTTAAAACAACGATTTATTTTTTGACACGAAACCAATACGAACCCCACAAGTGAAACCTCAGGGGGGGCAGTTAAGTGGGAGAGTTGTGGTCGCACCCCGAGATCATGACAATCGCCGGTAAAATCAAAATGAAGAAGAAGAAGACACGAGACCAATACTTGCTCTATAGCATCAAAAAATCTAATCAAAACACAAGAGGTCAATAATACTAGTGCCTATATTTTAAAATAATTTTAAAATTTTTGGCTTAGCTGCCCAGACTGTTAGTCCAGAAATATAAAATTCTTGAAAAATAAATCATTTTCAGTATTTGAATTGAAGTGCAATCAACCGTGTCGTATCTTACCTCTGCTTGCTTAACATTGCTTCTATATACTAAATGCAATAAAGATTCATTTCCCTAGATACCTAGATAACAATATTTGCAAAATTCTAAAAAAAGGAGTGCAAAGTGACGGAAATAGAAGGACGATGTACTATGGTTTTGTAAGAGGAATTTGCGGGTCCGCACATCCAATCTGTAAATCGATAGAAAAAATGTTTAAAAGCCATTTGAAAAAAAATACCTATGCAAGTTCGAAAGAATATCCAGAATAAGTCAAATGAGGTCGAATTGATTGGATTTACTCAGAATTGTTGCAAAGAGGAATAAAAGGATACAAGCATTCAAAGTTTAATTTCAAAAGAAATATTTGTTTAAGAAGAATGATATCAAGATGATGTTCCATTGCTTTCATATAGAATTCAACTGATTGAGATTGAGTAGCCTTATCTCTAAGGAAATAAAAGAGGGAGAACTTTAAATATGAGGAAATCAGGTCAGCTTCAGTCGATGATGAAAATGAAATTGAAACTTAACTGTTCATTTAAATTATTTATCTGTTAGTTGTGATGACATGAAAATGCTATACCTAAACAGGGTGATTGGTGATTAACCTGAGGTGTGACTAAAAGGTAAAGCGTGTGGGTCAAAACACCAATAAACCGTATGGGGGGTGCCTATTCTCTCCGCTTAGACAGGAGGGGCAATTTCCCAAAAATTGACTTAAAACAGAAAACTAATTATTAAAAAACATAAAAACCAACAACAAAAAAGAAGTGCACTCATGCGAAGACGATGATGCAGCGGCATACACCATAGCAAAGCGGTAAATTTTCCTATCTCTCCTTCATTGCATGCAGATTAAGCCAAAGCATATCAGATAAATTGCTGTTATTGTTTTTGGGTTTCCAGGGGCGGATCAATACATACTACTAAGGCATAACACTGGTAGTGGTTTGTATTGTGAAGTTTTATTGGGGCCCAAACTCAATATCAGCATAGATAACTGTCTGATTTTGTTTTTAACGTTTGTTTTTTCGTGATGGTATGTGAATTTAGGGTCGATATTAGCAACATTCGGGGGCTGAGAAAGAATTTCTGTCCTGTGTACGTAAATACTGTAAAAAACAGGCCAGCAGTCTTGGCACTAAGTGAAACCCAGGTAGGTGAAAATTCTGATTACTCCGAATTAAGCCTAGGCGTATCTTCTTCACCCTCTAACTATCGACCAATTGCACTTACGTCCCTTCTTTCCAAGGTCATGGAAACGCTGATTAATTTCCAGCTCAAGAAATATCTCGAGGAACGAAAGCTTCTTAATGACCGGCAGTACGGCTTTCGTAGCAATAGGTCCACTGGTGATTTGATGGTATATCTCACCGAACAGTGGAACAAATCTTTACATCGTTTTGGATATTTCAAAAGCGTTTGATAGAGTTTGGCATCAAGCTCTTTTCGATGAATCTCTTCTTCATTGGATTAGAAATTACCTTTCGGACTGATAAATACAAGTTGTATTGGACGGTTTCAAGTCTGAAATCTATAAAATAAATGCTGGTTTGCCCCAGGGCTCCGTTTTGTCTCCGACTCTCTTCCTTAGTTTTTTAAATGATCTTTTGTCTGAAACTTCTAATCCATTAAACTGGTTTGCTGACGATAGTACCCTCAGTTTCTCATATTCGTTTACAAATTCTCATCCATGTCCTTCGGATGTGGAACTTGAACAGCAGCGTATGATAAGCTCATTAAATTCTGATCTCGACAGCATTGTCCAATGGGGAATCAAAAACCGCGTAGAATTTAATGCTTCTAAAACTCAATGTTGTCTCCTGTCGTTAAAGCGAAACCCACCCCCAATGCCGCTATCCATGGGCGGCACTTGCATCGAGGAAACCGAACAGCTCTTAGTTCTTGGTATGTGTATCACAGACCACCTTTTGTGGAATGACCACATATTTGATGTCGCCAAAAACGCTGCTAAGTGTTTAGGTTTTCTCCGTAGATGCATTTTTACCTTAGGTTTTCTCCGTAGATGCAAGAAGTTTTTTTCCCCTTCTGATCTGGCTGTGATCTTCAAAGCCTTTATTCGTCCAAACCTTGAATACAATTCTCATGTTTGGGCAGGAGCTCCTAAAACTCACTTGAGTTTGTTGGACAGAATTCAAAAGAGAGCTTTAAAAATGATAGGCGAAAGATCTATAACAGAAACAATTACATCTCTCGAACACCGCCGTAATGTTTCGTGTCTGTCTCTATTTTATCGCTATTATTATAATCAGTGTTCTAGTGAAATAGCCAGTTGCATTCCTCCCCTTAAAAAATTCAACCGTAATACTCGCGCTTCTAGGAATGCCCATCAGTTCACCCCCGAGCCCAACTTCGGCCGTACTGTAATGTACAGAGATTCTTTCTTCAGTCGCACCACACGAATGTGGAATGCTTTACCTGACTCGACTTTCCCCTCCCATTTCGATGTGCAAACGTTCAAAACCAATGTGCATCGGTATCTCCTTCTAAATCCTCTCCTACTTACCTAATCACTCGTGCTGTGTTAAAAACATTTTAAGGGTAGCCATAACCCCTTTTGCGCGCGTGGAATATAAAAAAAAAAAAAAAACAACGGTAAATCTTACAATGGCCTGTTAAATCTTCTTGTAAGGTCAGAAATCATTTTTCATTGTCTTTTTAAATACATTTCTTTTAATGAATAGCTTAAAAAATTAATTTTCAAACTTAAAATTTTGAAAAAAAAATTCAAACTAATTTTTTTTTAATTTGTTCGTTATTTATTCCGGTTTTTGTTTTCAAAAGTCAACGACTTTAATAATTTTTAGTCAAACACTGAAAACCGGATGGTCCTTAGACTTTTTTTTGAAGATATTAAAAAATAAATGAACCGTCTTTCTCATAAAACTTAGAAGAATCCGGCAAAATGATTATTTCAGCAACCCGTTGTTATCATCAACTTGGTTTTTTTCTTGTTTTTGCTAAGAAGTTGGTTTCTTTATTTTTTTATCTTGAAAAGTACAAGTCCTAGATCCATCCGGTTGTTAATGTTTGACTAAAAATTGAGAAGAGCATTGAATTTTGAAAAGAAATAAAGTATTTAGACAAGTACAAAATTGAAAAGAAATATGTTTAAATTTAATGTGAAAATTAATTTATCAAAAACTGTTTATTAAAAGAACTTTATTTAAAAAGCCTATGAAAGGAAAGATTTTTGGCTTCGAAAAATGGTATAACAAAGCATTTTTAGTATTACATTTGTTTTTAATAATTTTTATTATCTGTTTTATGTCATTTGTGTCGAAAATTGCTCCTCCTGCCTAAAAGGGGGGAAAGACTCCCCGGCTGGAAAAATGCCAAGTTTCTGACTAGATTGGACAAGGCCCTAGTAAGTTTTCAGTAGGGTAAATCTAGACGAGAAAAACTTGTCAGATACTTGGCAAGCCCTTGCTGGATTTAGATACCAAAAATTTAGACCTGGTAAACTTTTCAAATACTCTTGAGACCCCATCAGGAATGTCTGTTGTACACCAACCACAAACATTTTATAAGCACCATGCAATTTCAGTATCAAACGGCACTTTTTTCTCTCTTTCCTTTATCTTCTTTTTCATATCAGACTTTTATCTATGGGTGTTAGATATGTGTATATTATATGTATGTGTTATGCATTATGGTTAATGTATGAAACATAAGAGTATACAACTTATTCACTTTTGACATTGAATTTTTGTATAGCGAGTTAGCTAGTTTTTTTTTTTTTTAGCGAGTTAGCCCCGTGTGTAGTAGGGAGCCCGTAGCGTAATGGTTAGTGCATTTGACTGACGCGCTGGAGGTCTGGGTTCACTCCCCAGCCTCGTCCACCTAAAAACTATAAAGTTTTTGTCAGGGCTATGCCTCTTACGAGGAATTAACAAATCCTCCAAGAGTATCAACTGTCACGAATAAGTGCTTCTCGTCACCCGTTCGGATTCGGCATAAAATTGTGGGTCCGTTCCATTCCTGTCGACAAGCGCACACAGGAATGGTTGTGAGTTGTTAGTCACTTTTTTTTTTTGCATGACGAGGCAAAAGGTTTCATAATCGCTAAGGCCCTTATTCTAGTCTTTGCTAACCCTTGGCAGAATCTTTGTAAAACTCTTTATAAATTGCCGAAAACTTGATTGTTTTTCTGCGTGGGTCCTTGCACACACCTTAAGTGAATCACCCTGTATAGTGTTACTATGTTCTCTATATTAACTACCTAGAATTACAGCGAGGCTAATAGCCACATAACGACTTTGCTCTCCCCCTCTCTCTATTTATTTCTAATAAATCTCCATTAAGTAACAAATGATATGGCATAGTCGATATAAAACCAGCCTCACCATAACCACCCTCCCTTCATACCTGGAAGCCTAGATGAAAGCCAGCAAGCAGTCAACCAGTTTATACAAAGCACTCAATCTCGTTTCTATAACAACGTTATAACCATAAAAGTTATTAAATGATTCAAAGTGTATGCCTTTCTGCTTCGTCGCCGCCGCTGCCGCCATCGCCACCTTCGAATCTATTGCCATCACATTTGCGTACCCACGGAGGTCCACGTAAAGCATGGATTAAAGGAGATTTTTTTTTTAACTTACATCAGCTGCCCTCTACCACCAAAACACTGTTCGTTGTGTTTTGTTTTTTTTTTTTTTATTTTAATAATATACATGAATTTGAAAAATTATGTTATTTTCGAAAGTTGCAAGCGTTTGCTGGTAAAGCACAACAAGGGATGAAATGAGCTTGAACATGTTATAGACAGCAGATATTGTGGTTGTTCAATGTCCATGATAAAATGTGTGCCTATACCAAAAACAAAGCTGTTTCAGCTAAAACATACCTATATAAACAAAAATCTAAGGACATTAGTGGCTTTGGTAATTTGTTGAGCTTGATGGAACAAAATTAATATTAACGAACTTGTTCATTAGGAGCTATTGTTTGTATAGGCGTACGCCAATACATGGGTTGACGAAAAATTGACCTATTTTGTACTTAAAAGAACAATAAATAAGTAAGTATAGCAAAATATGTTAATGGGAGTTTTTAGTTTTATCAGAATTAAATCATGATGGCAAATTTTTAATGCTGCCTTTGCTATATTGGTTAACTAGTGGTTTATGAGGAAAACAATTTGTGAAATTCTATTGAAAAGTAGCATTTCGATATTATAAAAGTTCGAGAAAAAAAAAATGATTTATATGAAGGCACACAATTTCATCGAGCACCTAATGAATTCAACGCTGGCAATTTGTACATAGATCATAGTTTTGTTTTTAGACCTTTTAGAATAGAATAATTGCGTTCAAGGATTTGTATTATTTAATATGTTTGTGTGGAACTTATGTGTACTTAAAAAATAAAATTCGCTTTAATTCACCCATGTATTTCTGAGAGAATTGTAAGACTGGTCATTTTTCAGTATTGTTGGAATAACTCGTAAACTAAGCCGAATTTGTGAATTTATTTTAAGACACTTTGTAGGAAATACAATTTTTCATCAAAATTTTATAAAAAAATTAAAGCAGGGCAATTTAGCAAAATAGACCTTAACAAATCGAAAAATCAATTTTTTTTTTACCTGTCTTATTAAATGCTTGAACGTCTCCTTTTTTTATTCTGACATCTCTTGGGCAAACCTCTGTTCGAAAAAAAAGTTAAGCAATTTAATAAAAAAAAATAAAATAAGTTATTTTTTCAGTATTTGTTAGATTGTCCTGCTTTTATTTTTGTTATAAACCACCAATTTGTATAGCAAATCAAATTTTCAACAAAAATTCTATTAAGTTAGATTCCCGAATTTAGCTTACTTTTCGAGTTATACCAACAATTTAAAAAAATGGCCAGTATCAGTAGCGGATCCAGGGGGTGGCTATAGGGACTAAAGCCCCCCCCACAGCCGAATCATAAAATAATTTGAAATATAGAAAGCAATACATTACAACGTGTATAATTTTATATTCCGTCTAAAATATTGTTAAGATATGAAATTTGATGGACAAAATAACGTGGTTGGGGCTGAACTATTTGCATACATGTTATGTAATTTTTTTTCTAAGCCCTAAGATTGGGGCTAAAGCCTGAAGCGAATTGGACAAAAACTAAGTTGGGGGCTATGAATATGGATATTTTTAATGCAACGACAATCTTTTCCCAAAAATTAAACCCAGAAAATTGGGACGAAAAAAACAGCTTTGGCGCAATAAGGTCTGAGAATATTGGACAAAAAATCTAGCCAGGGTTAAGCAACTTACTTCCTAAAAACTAACCTTATTCCAGAGAGTTTTGGGGGCTCAAGTCTTGGGAATGTCAAAGTCCGAAGTAGGGGCTAAGGCTTGAAGAGATAAGTAAAAAGAGATAAAAATGGTTTGGCACTAACGTGTCAAATGCCCCAACTGTATATACTAAAACCAAAGCTAATTTACCGAAAGAAACGCATTTGAGGCTTAAACCATTGGAGAACAACGGGATGTCAAGTTTCGTGTATGTTTAATACAACAGGAATTGTTTCTTACGGCCTTGGCTGGGCTTAGAAATGTTCGGGTCAACGTTTTCAAAATTTGAAAGGTCCAAGGCAATTGTACATACAAAACATAGAAATTCTCTAGTCAAGGAGCCAAATTCCAAAAGCGTGAGTTTACCCTGTGTGCGCTCAGAAAATCATGCAAAAGCAAAAGAATATTTGCAATCCCTCTAGACTCTAGAGTGACGTGCAAATTTGTCGACATATTTTTTAGCATGAATACCTATAAAGCGTATGCAGCATATACACAAAAACTCATTCACGCTGGCAGAATTGTCATTCACGCTGGCAGAATTGGGTCGCGGCTTATTTCTTAGAGCAGCTTTGTCTTATGTCGTAAAGTGTCAGTTTGAATAAAAAAGTTTCTCTTTGATTTAGATAATACAGGAAAAATGAGATCTTAGAGGACTAATACCGTGTCAAAGCACATATGTATATGAGCTTTTGCGAGTACGAACACTTAAATATAATTTTTCTGAACTAGCCAATTATAAACAGTTTTCAAATCTTGTCAAAAATGGGAAGTTCAAAACATACCCACAGCTAATTTAAAAATATAACTACATAATGTAGGTACAATCAATTTTTAAATAATATAAATAATCGAATTTGTACGCGTGGTTCAAGCATTTATGGCTAAAAATTATTGTGCGTCTTTGAATTTGCTTCTATCTCCGCTACAGCAATTATGAATAATTGTAATTGTACTTTGTATTGAAAACATTTTGAAGCGCAACAGGGGCGGATATAAAGGCACACAAAAAACGGATATCATTAAAGGAAAAGGAAAAAAAATACTTGAGCCTTAAAGGTTAGACCGCAATCGCCGGAACTGCACTGCATCGGAACTACACTTCACACGAATTCGTATGAAGTTCAGTTGCCGCTTAACGCGATATAGCTCCTTAAATTTCATAAAAAATAATGTTTTGCCGCGTTGTCGTGAAGTTTAGTTCGACTGAAGTTGAGTACGGTCTTGCATTAAACCTAAACTGATCTCTATTATTTGTTATAAATTATAAAATGTATCTTGGGACAAGCAAATTTTATTACTTCAGGTCTCAAAATGGATCTCCAAACTGCAAGCCCTCCCCCACAGCCACAACCTAGATCCGCTACTGGCCAGTATGACCATGCTCTCAGGAATACATTGTAAGCTAAAATTATTTTTGTTGAACAAAATATATTAGCTATTTATATTTTTGATGACTCATGTGAAAAGGCAGATTTTACTTAAATGTATAAATGTGCTTTATTAATTCTTAAGTCAAGGGTTAATTATAATTGCATGTGAATCATGCGAGGAAGGACAAACAACTGACTCTGAAATATATCATGATGTCCAACTCAAATAATATGCTGAATAAATTCAATCAATTGGTGAAATTCACCACAATATTAATCAATATAACATCGAAAAGTACCAAAGTGCACGGTAGTGCCCATCCCAGCCAAAGTTCTGGCACTACACCTGTTTTACGGGATTAATCTCAGGCGATTTTCAATCCACTCTAACTTCAGAACAAAAAAAAAGTTAAAACTGGCCATACACGACCGAGCCGAACGGCTCGAAGCCAATTGGCTCCGAACATTTTGTACTGATATAAATGTCAAAAAGGTTCGGCGCCGAACCATTTGGATATTCAGCCAGTCGGAAAACCACGAACCAAATTGGTTCCCAGCTGTTCGGCTCGGTCGTGTATGGCCAGCTTAAGAAACTTAAAATAAACAACATTTGGACCAGGTAAAGCACTTTGCTATACCCTAGCCAGGTTTAAACATCTCATCAAATTTCAATTCCTTAGCATTAGTGGTTCCTGAGATATGGGACTGGATAAATTGTAAGGCCGTAATTAACCTAACTGACAGATCATCAAAATTATGGAGCACTTACAATCCCTATGCATTTTAATTTCGTACAACGCTAGGTCTTGTGGTGCTTATAAAATGAAGAAATATTTAGAGGGCGTGGCATCCGCCCATTTTCAAAGAACTGATATCAATTATATATATGTACATCACTTCTAATTGTCCTAGAACGATGAAAGGAGAATGGGCATTTTGGTCTACCTATTTCCCACGAATATGAGATATATACCGTTGGAAAGCTTAGGCCTAGTACATCATTTTTTTTTGTATGGATACAAAGCTGTAAGCCATGGGTTTTAGGCAGTATATGGCAACAAAGACTGCAATTAGAGCAAAAATGAATTGTAATAGTGTTCCATTGAAATGGCAGTATTGGTCACTTTTGATGAACTGAATTGACCCTAAAACAAAGGAACTTTTATGCCATTGGCTAATAATAGCGAATAATGTCATGGTTGGCGAACAATTCATTTAATAGTATGAACATTTTACGTTTTTTTATTCTTTATTCGATTTAGCGAAATTAATCAATGGGAATAATTGTCCGTCTAGTGTCCACAATTGAGGTATACAACATTGGAAAGCTTAGTTCAACAGCATCATTTTTGTGTATGGACACAGAACTGTAAACCATGGGGTTTAGGCAGTATATTACAAAATATAAAACAATTCGTCTATGTTAATTCGAATTTGCGAAGTGTTTTTCTTATATACTTGTACGTTGGTACACTCCATAGTACTCAATCATTTTCATAGGTCTCATTTCTGGGCACTAGGTAGACCAGGGGCCTATTTCTCAAATCATACACATCATACAATGTATGATTTTGATAGTTCTGCTGTATGATTTCTGTTTCTCAAATTTGTTGTCTGATCCGCTATCATACAACAATGTATGATCGGAGATTACACTGGAAATATTGGAATGTTGTATGATTCTGTTTCTGAGAAATTTTTCATACACATCATACAACAAAATGTTCATACAATTCATACAACATAAAATACTGTTGTAGATTAAAAGAAACAGAAAAGGAAGTACACAAAAGTAA
Source organism: Melangyna quadrimaculata (assembly GCA_949320155.1). Taxonomy (NCBI): domain Eukaryota; kingdom Metazoa; phylum Arthropoda; class Insecta; order Diptera; family Syrphidae; genus Melangyna; species Melangyna quadrimaculata. The sequence goes on from OX439485.1 coordinate 23,149,771, forward strand.
GTATTTTTTGAATTTATTAATTCTAAAAATTTAGAATTATGTTCAATTTTCATTGTTTTCTTTTTAGTAGTCAGATAAATTTTTCAATAGTCAAATAAATTTTTCAACAAAATGAGGATCTTCAAGACTAAAATTTATACGTTCTTTTATTATTCTAGGGCGTCTTCTGACACGTATGTATGTATAATAATTTCAAGAAGTACTAACACGTCTTCACCATCATATAATAATTCCATTTTGTGGATTGCTAATAGATGATCACTTTTATGTAAATTACTAAAATTGTAGTATTTTATGTAAGAAATAATTTTTTGAAATCGTAAAAACCCCAAAATTGAGATTCCTATTATCACCACAGTCACTAATAATGAAATGTCAAAATCATACACATCATACAACAAACAAAATATCATACAACACTTCCAATGAAATTTGAGAAACAGAATATTGTATGAAAACGTTGTATGTTGTATGAAATGTATGTGACGTATTATCTGAGAAATTGGCCCCAGGTCACATATATTTTTACCCATTCTCCTTTGGAAGAGCGGTATATAGCTTGAAGTGCAAGTAAAGGAAATAGTTACAAAATTGAAACTTTCCATTCAGTGAACATAGCAGCATCTATACCTACCCAATTTCACCTAAAAAATAAATCTTTGCAAAAAGGAGTGCAACCACACATTTTTGCCTCTCTTTACGTTTTTGAATACCACGACTACAAGTGAATCCATTACATCGTTATTTTTGTTTTTAAGAAGTAGAAAATTATAATAAGTGTTGGAGTTTTAAGAAATTTGTAATGCAAAATATGAAAGAAAATAATTTTTGAAAAAGGTAAAAAATGCATGAATTCGTAAGTGGCTCGCTTTTTTAAAAATATGCGCAATAAATGCTGATTTCAAAATGGTATAATTTATTATTGTACATAGATCCTAGGGATGTTCACAGAAAAAATATATCGATGTTTTATCCGATCGCATAAAAACATCGATGTTTTCGATGCATCGAATGAAAACATCGACATTAGTATTATAATGAGTAATCTGTTAATAATAATTTGGTAAGTATGCGTAAAAATCGTTGGTTATACATTGCTCTTCTATTTCACCACCCACATCTTTTGAATGTGCGTGTATGCGGTCTCATATTTAGAGCCAATTTATTCACTATTGCTCAACTTGATGAAAACTCCAAAGTTGGCCAACTTACAAGTTGACTTCAAATCCGTAGTTGAACTGAAAGTTGAAAAATGCTTTTATTCACTACTTCGAATCTGAACTCCAGAGTTGAAATTCAAAAGTTGACCAACCTGCAGTTTCTTAAATATCCTTGGGATATTTGTGACACATGGCGCACAAGGCGTCATTTTCAACTTTTGTTTTGCATAAGAATTAATTTTGCATTTTGCAAGCTATACAAAACGGATTAGGTACAAATTTTATTTTTAAAGCAAATAATTAACACAATAATTTCTTATAACTATTTTGTTTTCCTAAAATGAAATTATAAAGGAAGAAACACAAATTTTCACAGAGAAGAATAATGTAGGCTCAAACAGGAAAAGCCAAACAAAGATCAATAACTCCATGAAACGTAAAAACTGTTGTTGTGAAATGGAATCATGAATGGATCGATGTTCATGAGTATGTTTTTACACTTGTCCGGCGAAATCGTCGCCCACTAAACTTAAACATCACAAGACCAGCAAATCATTCCATATACAACATGGAACACAAACGCAATACTGAAGTGTATTGAAATAGTACACTTTTTCCATTTTTTGGTGGGGAAAAGGCACCATTTTTATAAACAAATTTCAATTATAAAAATATAAAAAAAAAATATGAAACCAAAAAAAAAATCGTGCGGTCCGCCATCTTAGTACTACTCACCCGGCGATGCTTGATTTCGGTGATCGGTCGATAACTGAGTAGCATGAATGAATGGACAGAAATGAAGAAAAATCCCAAGTTTGGTCGCTAACTTCTACTATTTCGGGGAGTTGAGAAAATCCAAAGTTGATCAACTCTAGATTTTAAAATAAATAGTTGAAAACGTCAACTTTGAGTGAATAATCATGAGTTATGTTCAACTTTGACTGAATAAATTAGGCCTTAGTGTTTTTGCCACAGATTTATTAATCAAGTTCATAATCTCTGGGTTTTGCAACTAATACGTTTCGTTTTTATGGAGTAATAAACAGATCGAGTTGGAAATTTAAGTTTGAAGAAATGGATAGCAAGATTTCGGCTAAACTTAAATTTGCGAGCAAAATCGAGTGCAAAACGCATTTCAACTTTTAACTGATAGGAGCGCAAAGTAGTTGAAGGCTGAAGCGTAGTTCAGGTTCAGGTCTTTTATTCAGGTCGTTTATTCGATTTATCGAATAAAATGCATCTATGTATCGTTAAACATCGAAAGTATCCGATACATCGGTTGATTCTATATACAAAAACATCGATGTTCTTTTTAACTAATAGTTTAATTAATTTGATATCGGCTTTAACTGAAATGACGAAATTCACCTTTTAAGGGGGATATTTAACCTTAATAGAGAATTAACGAACTGTATCTTTTTCAATCAAAAGTTGATTAAAAATTGAACAATTATAAAAAGACTAATCAACGACTATTGAGCATAACTGTTTGTCTAATTGGAAAAACCGTAAGGGTAACTTGAATCATATTTTCGCAATAAAATCGATTTTCATTGAAAAAAAAAAAAATAATAATAATAATTAAAATGTGAAAAAAGGTGATTTAGCCACCTTAATCAAAGTCCATTAAAAATTGGATTTTGTTGTTTTAACTAATATCACTTTTAAAACACTATCCACATGAGAGTGACCAACGATCGACAAATAAAGAGATAAAAATCAACAAAATCATTATTCAAAGGTGTTTTCTCGTGATAACACTTGCAGTTAGGCTGCAAAGCTTTTCGCTCCGTCATATTTAACATTGAAGGTTTTGAATGAACAACAACCACTTGTGTTGGCTTCCACCGAGTATTACATTTTTGGCTGGAATTATTGCAATTTCATGGCTGCCAAACCAATCATCAGATTCCTTTAGTTCCGATTTTAATTTATAAATTGTTTTGCCGTCAACTGGATTCGAGCCTAGACCAAGCTACCTCAGAGGCCGTTGAACTACGCATTGCACCACGGAGCCATAAATGTAATACTCGGTGGAAGCCGAGTCAATCATTATTCATAAATTCATGGTAATGCAAATTTAAAAAAAATTAAAATTTTAAAACTTTCACAGACGAAGTCTCTTACGGAAGTCGCCTTTTTTTTAAATAATCTCCTACCGTGAGCTACGATGTTACACATCAAAAATTGTTTAGTAAAATCAGAGCTGTAAAATCTAAAGTACAAGTACCAGTACCGGGACTTGACTTGAACTTCAGTACTTCAAAATACCAAATGCCAGTATTAAGAACATCCTCGCAAGTACCACGTATCAGTTTAGGCACCAAAGTATGTACTTGGGCAGTATTTACTTCTAAGTACTTAACACGAACTTTCGAGTACTTGACCATCAGTATTTTCAATTAAGTGACCAGTTCTTCGATCCAAAGTTTGTTGGTCGAAGAAACACTTTATAAACGAACGTTGAAATCAAAACAAAAGTTACTCAATGAGCTAGAAAATTCTTGGAAGCAATGTTCAAGTACTTGATATGCTGCTCAAGTACTCAAAGTTAAAGTACCTTTTACTAGGTAAATACTGGTACAAGCCTATTTTTAAGTTCTATTACCAGAGTAGGTACTGAAGTACAAGATGTACAATACCTAGTACATTCTCTTTTACTTGAGAGGAATGAAGTCCTGATATAATGAACAAAAGTGGCGTAAATCGAATAAAACAAGCACATATGCCTATAAAATATTTATGTTATATTTTTTTTTTTGAAAGATTAGATGTTCAAGAATCCACAACTATGTTTAAAATAATTTATACCTCTAAGACAAAAATATAAGGACAAAATAAGCAAATTTTTCAAAAGAGGGTTACGCCACTTTTGCACTCATAGCCCCAAATATGAGTTAAATTATGAAAGATTTATTAATAGGAGATGTCACCGTGGCTTATATAAACGAACATTCCCTTTAAGCGTCCACTATTCCTTTTAAATATTAAATTTAATTATGTATAAAAAAAAACTAATTTCACTTACCATCACTTTCAAAGCGCCGCATTTGGAAAACTAAAAATATAAAAAAAAACATTTATTAGAAAAATTAAATAACTAACAAATAAAAAAAATCCAAATATAGTTAATGTCAATGTAAAAGCCGCAGGTTTAATTAAAATTTGTTTTACAAGTAATTTCATCTAATTATGTTCAATGAATATTTAAATCCAATTTGGACAAATTTTTCGATATAAATTTTGAATCCCTTCAAAGTTTCCCGAGAGCCAAAAAAAAAAATGTTAATAATAATTAACGTATGAATAAACATTTTTTGTTTCCACTTCGCTTCACACTTATACTACATACGTTGTATGATGATGCATATGAATACATAAAAATGCATAAAATTAAATGCAATTCCTTAATTGGAAGGATTTTTTTTTGTCTACAGTTGTTCTTCCAACAGACATGGAGTAAAGTGAAGTGAAGCAACCAACCCACAATATATCATCGCTCTAGCCTTAGCGTCATCAGAGAGCTTGCCATTGCCATATGTGCTTTCAATATAAATGTATTCTTGTGAGTTCCTCAACATCAACACCCTTCAGGGAAATTTCCTATATTAACAGCAGGACTAAAACTTGCCGACTGCGAACTTCGGTTCGTCGTCGATGGGGGTGGTTGCTATATAGCTCCAACCTACCCTCTGTAGCGTGTCTCTTGTTTCCTTTTTCCTTTTCAGAATCCTAGAGATCCAATATATGCATTTCCCGAAACCCTCTTTGCATCGCGTTTCGCCTGAATAATTTATTGCCATATATACCTAACCTAATGTACATGGGTATATTTTTCTTGTGTTATTTCTTTCTTCTCCCCCAATGTTCAAGTCGTACTCTTTGTCAAGGTTTTTATTTTATTTTTTTTTTTTTGTAGCTAGGGTGTGAATTTATCAAGCTTTGCAAGCTAAATTTTTATTGATAACGTTAGCTAGCTAGGTATCATTTGAAGAAGTAGAAAATATTAAAAATATATAGCAAAGGGTTAAAAGGAGTGCTCTGTTGCTCCAACTTAACGTTATCCTTCTTTAAAATAATGAATGTTAGGTATATTATTCTTTTTGTTTTTCCAATACCCCTGTCCTTATATAGCAGCTATAAGAGACTATATACCGCCACCTAAGCTAAGCGAGACTTCAAGGAACGATGGTCGTTTGCTGATTAACGTTACTCGTTTGACAATAATTTTCTTTTATTTTTCTAATTTATTTGAAAAAAGGTGCGCAGGGTATTATATAACTCTCATACCTAATCAAGAGGTTAAAAGAGGTCCTTTTTGAAAATGTAATAATATTTCTTGATACTTTTTTGTTGTCCCAGAAAATGGGGGTGTGACTCATCTTTGAAGAATTTTTTTGTGGGCTTCAATTATGAGCTAAATATATATATATTTTTTTTTGTAATATTTCTCAATGACCCCCACTCACGTAAAGCTAAATTGCTGTCACATCATAAGTAGATAATATAAAAATATACATGTATAAGGAATAGGGGTTGTGGTGGTTGTTGATTCAGCAAGAAATGGAGCTATTCTGCAAACACCCTTCTGCAAACACCTTTTCAAGGCTTGATAAGGGGGGAAGGGAGGTGGTTTCTATGAAAATATACCAACAAATTCGTAATTACATGATTTCAAGGCTGGTTCTCTCTGCTGCTGTGCTCATTTGTCATTTGTGGCACCTCATCAACATCATCACACACACAGACCATGTATGGTGGTAAATTTTACCAAACAAAATAATATCAAGGCGATGAAAGGACTTTTTTTTCTTTTTAAGGAAACAACTTGCATGAGTGTTAAATCATGCTGAAAAAGATATAACTTTTATATATTTTTTGTGGTAATATGAATATAAGGAGGAGGGGGGGGGGCTATGACACGATTTCGGAATAGAAACGCGTGTTATGGGAGACGTGCGTTTTTTGTTTTGTTCTTGTCAGCACACACGTGTAGCTCTGGATAATGAAATTTGATTAAGTAGTTACAAAAGTAGTCAACCATCAATGTAATAATAAAATAAGCGAAATGAGAAGGTTAATGTTGTATAGAATTTTGTTATTAAGCATGTTAGATAGGTTTGTCAAATGAAGTGTTACCAACTTACAATTTTAGAAGAATTACTTTAGCGTTGACATCAATGTCCCTTGAACTTTTTTTCCACTACCATGTGTCAATATTAAGAAGACACTTAGTAATATTTGGTACGACTGTAACGATATCATGATCGATTCATGAATTATTGACTTTTATTTTTTACTTTAAAAAAGCAACGGGCGGGAATTTTAAGGTTTCAATGCTTTCTTAAAGATTGTAGACCATTAGCTTGGGTCTTTTAAGTCTTCCAATTTGCAGTCACTGATTTTGTATGGTACAGTGTGTTTCTTGACGACTTCTGATGTAACAATATCTATTTGAAGATCACGATGTAAATTGCCACTTGGTGTATGTAGGTGAATTTATTCGGCCCTAGCGATGCATCCGTTGGAAGGGAAAATTCTGTCATTTCATAAATATCGGAGGAGTTTTTTTTTGCTCTCAATCGGCTTTTCAGAAGAATTTCCTTAAGCAAAACGTTTTTTCAGCACTTCCTCCCCCCGCAGAAAAACAATCTAGTTTTCAACAAGACACTTGAGAGTTTTACGTAGATTCAAAGAAGGGGCTAGCAAGGGTAAGCAAAGGCTAGAACAAAAGGGCCTTGGTGATTGTGATCCCTTTTGCCTTGTCAGGCGAAAAAAAAGATGGCTTATAACTTGATCTCGCGATCTTGTATTTGTCGAGCCAAAGCGCTACCCACTGGGCTTAACTCACTATACAAAAATTCTGTCTTGAACGTGATTAAGTTTCATACTCTAATGTTTCATACCATATTGCATAACAAATACATATAAAATAAAACAGGATTTTATATACTTGCTTTTTAGGTAGAATAACTTAGAACGGGTTTTCTCACCCATAGTAAAAAGTGTGATATGAATAAGACGACAAAGGAAAGAGAGAGAAAAGTGTCGAAATTGCATGGTGCTTATAAACTGTTTGTTTTTGGTGTAACAGGCAGTTTCCTGATGGGGTACCGAAACATTTCCAACAAGTTTTTACTAGGGAGGACCTCTCGAGTTTTTGAAAAGTTTCCCTCGTCAAAATTTTTGGTACTGAAATCCTGCAAGGGCTTGTGCAGTATGTGACAAACTGTCCCAGTCTAGTATTTCCCTATTGAAAACATACAGAACTAGACAGAAACTTGGAATTTTTCCAGCCAGGTTGTATTTTTTTTGTTCTGGATTGATATGTTTGAGTTCTTTCCTATAATAATCTAACCATTTCATTTTTCTGTATTTCAAGTATGATTCTTCTCTTATTTTTTTGATGTGCTCTTTCTATTTTAGATTTGCATCCAAAGTCAAGATATTTAGCAGTATTAGTGTTCGGCACAGCTTTACTCATGATACAAATTGGAAGATTGCTTTGGTCTTTGTTTGTAAAATTTGATCATATAAATCGATTTTGTATCGACTGCATTTTGAAATGTTGCTGTAGCCTTCGTAACCCAATATCATTTAAAATTAGGTCCACTGGAATATTCTTAGTATTTAACAAATACAGGTCGTAGGACACTTCCTTGTGATACACCGCCTTCAAATTACTTAAGTTCTCAATAAATGTTGCTCGAACCGTACTCGAAAGAGTCGGTCGGTAAAATAAGATTTCAGTATTTTATATTTGGAAGTACTGCCTGGGAAGATCTCTTTGCAATTTATACATAAGTCCAAAATGACTTTATCAATGGCTGGATCAATTTTTAAGAATAGAGGCGAACATACTTGCTTTGCGTCAAGTGCTTCTTCATTAACTTCGGTTCAGGATTAGACTTCTTTCTTCTTTAATTTTGCTAAGCCTTTTCAGGAGCAGTTTTTCAAATACCTTTGTCTTGATTGGGATTTTGGACGATAATGGCTTGCCAGGCTTAAGTTGACTTCTGCAGTTTTCTAATGATGTGGCAAATACTATTTCACTTAAAGTATGCATTGATTATGGCATTTCTTTCATAAAATTCAGCTATTATTAGATCGTAGCCTGGTAATTTTATTTTAGATAACTTTTGTTGGAATACATACTTTTTAATTCTTCGAAGATGACGAAGGGAATTCCATATTCGTCGGTGTTAATAACAAATTGTAAGTGATGTGTAGATGAATTTGTTGATGATGTTAAGTCATTTGTATTAAGTTCGACATATCAGCCGTCTGTTTCGGTTTTTCTTATCCATATTCCGTTTAAGATGCTAAGCTGCTTTTGATAAAGAGTATTCGGTAGACGTATGTGTCGTCAAACTTTTCAGGTATCTTTTAAGGGAATTATTTTTTTTAATTTTTCTTAAAAAGTTCGTTCCGAAGACTTGTTACCAGGACCGCAGTACAAAATAGCCGCCGAAGAAATTTTATTTCAGAAGACATCAGATCTTTCCATTTCAGCTTGGACCGCTTTCATACAAGAAAACTGAGTTGCTAGCAATTTAATTCTTACTTTGTAGACAAGAGGAGCTGGCAGTAATGGGGTTTTTTAGAGCATGCGTTTTTCTCTTACCCATAAGGGGGAAGTCAATTTGTTTCGCCAAACGCCAAAAGGAACAAAATATAGCACCGGATTCCTAGGATAATTCTTCTCTTGACTTCCATTTAGGTGTTATTTATGGAGTAAGTATTTACTCCGAAGAAGATGAGCTCTTCTTTACATCTTCGAAGTTGGTTGCTATCAATAGTGACGTATTGTCGAATATGTTGCCCGAATACTTTTTTTGTACAAAAGTACCAAAGATGGTCCTATCCTCGTTTACTTTAAGACCAACAAGTATTGCTTGTGCCGTGAAAAGCTGTATAACGAGAACGACACATTGAAAGTGGCTGCTGATATCTATCGCTATAGTGCGTATGCGCTTGTAGTTGAGTTGGGCAGATTTGTTGAAGATAGTACCTTCCGGTATTGACACCTGATATGCAAACTATCTCTTTCAGAACGAGATTGAAGAAGTCACATGATAGCGTATCGCCTTGCCTTTGACCCCTTTGAGTTCAATTCGGCAGAGATATTTGCAAATTGCTCCCTGACATTAAAAAACACACGATGTAGTAGTTGAACACTGCAAATAGCTCCTCCGAATTTTTACAGTCATCATTCCAAACATGCACCAGGACCAGCCTTCCCAGAATCCCGAGATCGACGAAAGCTGTACAGAGCTCTTCACGAAAAATTCTATCATACTCTGGACTTAAAATTCGATGGTATTTTCTTCAGTGTGAATATTTGGTCATTTGGTCGATCTGGTCGGTGCCTGATAAGTCACATGGATATTTGCTGATTTAGGTGTTGCAAATCGGCTTGAAGTGTCTCAATAGTACGTTGGATAAAATCTTATTGGCTGTTTAGCAGACATATGCCTAGTTCATCTTCAAAACTTGGAGCTGTATTTTTAAGATTCAAGGTAACAACTTTTATAAGGTCGACCAATACAACAGATACATACAACATTAACGAGTGTAATAAATGTTCCGGCATTAAAAGGGAAAACAGAATAAGAGCTTTCAATTCTTTTTTCTGAATTATTAAAACTAAGTTTAAATTTCAAAAAAGAAACATTTTAATGCATGATTTGAGTTAAAAAATTTAACAAGTTGTTTCCAATTCTGATCCTATGTGGTGGACTTGGTTATGTATCTCATTTTATTTTTATAACAAAGAAACCCATTTTGAAAGCATTTTCTCACACTTAGTATTATCATCATCATTATGTACATATACATATTATCATTTCTGTTGCATCAACGACGTCGTCATTTTGAAGCAGACTCATACACCTTAACCACCTCTGTAAGTGCAACAAATTGTCTTTTTTCATCATTTTTTTTTAATTTAATTTCATTTTGAGAAAAATGTTTTCAAACAAAATAGAAGAAACACAAACAACCTAACCCCCATATACCCTTATACAACAGTTGATTCATAAGTCCTTAGAGTCATCAGAAAGGAAAGTTGAAACAAAAACCAACGAAACCCAGGAACACAGAGGATGCTCCTATAGATACAAATAAAATTCCAACACACTCGTTATAGACGAAACGACAAGTGCTTTAAGCGTATAATTATTTCCAATGTCAGCGGATATAATACCTAGCAGCGGAACGACAACAACGACGATGGCAACGACACTGCATTTCAGTTCACCTGCAAAACCACCTTTTCCCGCGTATATGTCGGTACATACGTAGTATGTTCACTGAAACCCTCTACCTCACCACCTCTCTATAGCATCATCATGCACTCAACACTGCACATTTACCAACATAATGTTCCTCTGTTTTCTTTATCAAAATCCCTTCACTCAGGTCTGAAGGGGGGCGGGTAAGAGCAACGGCAGCAGCAAAACAGAAAGGAAAATCCAAATTAATTTCATTTGTGTAAATTATAAAAAAAAATCACCTCACACAGAACAAAAATAGAGGTATAAACGAAGCTTTCACATGTCATCCTGCCATCAGGACCAGATGAGCAAGGAAGGACGAGCAAAAGCGACTCGCTCTCTCTCTGAAGACTAAACATCTAAAGCCACTGCCATCACAAGTCGTCGTTGTACAAAACAAGTATTTTTACGCAGATCGTAAAAGTTTGTTAGTAAGCATTAAGGATACAACCCAACCTCCTACATTTATACATATCCACCCGCTGTCTCCTTGTGCATTATTGTTACGAGGCATCTCCGCAAGGCGTCACAAATCCAAAGGATTTAAATTTAAAATGAAACTCGTCGCAACCACCACAATCAGCTTCAGCAGTATAACCCCAGTATATACCTACCAGCATGAACTTTCTTCATCTCTAATATCGTCCTTGCTGCAATTAAAACTTTAATATTACCTACCACCCGCATTTTACAAATTATATATATAAAAACACACCAGCCCATTTGGCTCTTCAGTCTTCATCTGTCCCTCATTCCACATCTCCACACAAAAGTATATTTTATTTGTGGCAAAAGATAAGCGTACGCTTTTTCAAACACAAATTGGCTTAAAACCATGCAGCTTGTTCATGCATTTTATTCAATCCGTTTTTTTTTTGTGTCTTGTTGTTGAGAGGGACGAGAGTGGGGTAAAGTTTAAGGTAACTGTGGATCTTTTTGACAAAAAAATGCTTGCAAATATGTTTGGTTTAGTCTTAATGTCATAAATAAATCCTTAAGGTTTGGAAATGCCCTTATCATTAAAAAGTTTCACAGTGTAAATTTACTTTTATTTTAATTACCACTTTTCATTCTACATATACTAGTACCCTCGTGCTGGCGTTGATTTACTTAATTTTTGAAGTTAAGAATTTTAAATTATTTAAATATTTCTTGGAATAATCCCATAAATATCCGAATGTTATCATGATGGGCAGATGTTTTATAATTTAGTGAGTAAGGTTTTTAGCGGCATCTGAGGTATTCATTACATAAATAATAATGTACTTACCTTCAACTAATAATAATGTTCTCATTACATAAATAATATATGTACTCATATAACATAAATAACATGTAGTGCTCATTACATAAATAATTTATAATCTTTATGTGAATAATATGTACTCATAACATAAATAATATGTACTCATAACATAAATTTTATGTAATCAATAAATAAATATTATATACTCAATACACCCGAAATATGTACTCAACAAATAAATACAAGGAACTCGTTGCATACATAATAATGTACTTATTACATAAATCGTTTGTGCTCATAACATGTATTATATGCTATCATAACATAAATTATATAAACTGATTACATATAAATTTGTGCACATCACATGTTTTATATGTTTTCATTGCATAAATAATATCTACTCATAACATGTGTTATATGTTTTCATTGCAAAAACAACATGTACTCATGCATAAATTATGTGTTATCATTACATAAATAATATGAGCTGATTACATAAATAATGAAATAATGTGTACTCATAACATAGATAACAGTGTTCTCATTAGGTACATAAATAATATGTACTATTGTACTCCTTACATAAATATGTGTTGTGTACAATGAGACTGCCAGTACTCCGACGTTAACTTTTCTCAACAAATAAAGATTTCATGGCAATACCATTCTAGCTTCAGTACAAAGATTTTACACAAAAATCTAGAGCGAGTAGGTTGGTTTGAGACAAGACAAAAATAGTATGAGAGCGGGAGTATATTCTATGAAATAGTTGTTTTTTTATTCTTTGATATTTTGAAAAGTATAAGTCAGAGAACCATCTGGTTTTCAGTGTTTGCCTTTAAATTAATAAGAGAATTAATTATTGAAATTCAAAAAAGTGCTAAAACACACTAATTTCTTAACAAAATCAGTTTGAATTCTTTTTTTTTTTTTTTTTCAAATTTTTGAAAACAAATTTTTCAAAAACTATTCACGTAAATAATTTAATAAAAAAAAAGATTTTTGGCTTAGAAAAAACTATGGCAGAATATTTTAAGCGTTGTCGTTGTTTTTTAATAAAACTTTTCTTACAAGTTTTCTACACTTCTCTGAAAAACTTTTCATCTAAAAAAATATTCATGAAGGTAGTTTAGTTATACAAAATAGTCAAAAGAAGCCACAGTGTTTATTTGTGATGCTAAGCTAATGGGAAAGGATTAAAACTTATCTTTAGGTGGGAATAGGAAGCTACTTTGCAGAATTTGTCTGATGCTTTCATGAATGACTTTATTCAATAGAAGATAGATGGACATAGTTCTTTTGTTAGAGGACAGACCAGCTTTGGACAAGGATTAGTATATGTGGTATGAGTATTATTTATTCATGTAAGTGTTTAAAGGAAAGAATATAATATCTTATGCAGAAGCAGATTTTTTTCTCGACGTCAGGTTTGTGTTCAAATTTGCATATTTATTTTTGTTTTAAGAAATCAGTTTGGGAAAAGGATCGGATAAATTTATTTAAATCTTTTATCTATTGATTTGTATGACCGGCACGTGGGAATGAGAAGATACAATAGAATTTTGTTACGATGACGACTTACAGCTAGCACGCCGCCGCCGCATCAACTCGGCGAATTGATATTTATTTTTGGACGGCCAGAGGCAGAGGCATTTGGATGATTCGGAAGGATTTGCAAAAAAAAAAGGATCAGAATATCGATGGTGAAATTATAATTGTAAATTTTTAAAAGCACTTTATTGAATGAACTGTGTCTCTGTGTCAAAAAGTAGCATGTTTTTAAGTGATAATGTATATGTACATAAATATACAATAGCTGAAAGAAATGAGATGGCAAGTAGATTTTTTGCTTGTTGATATTATGTATTCTGTATGTATTTTAAAAGTGCTTCTTATTGAATAATTAATAACAAGCAAATTTGTTTTGATTGAAACTGATGACATTATGTACTCGTACATATTTAAAGTGACGATTTTTCATGTAATAATTTATTGAGAACAGTTTTCATCACGTTTAAAGTTCTGCAGACTTCACTTTTCCAGTACCTGTTATATTTAAAGTATATTCTTTTAAACCATAAGTTTTAAATCTGTAGTGCATTCATTTTGTTAATTGTTTGAGTTCAGAAATGACAACAAAAAAAATGGATTTTAAGAAATGTTTGTAAAGAACCTTAAAATCATGCATTTTATTCTTATATTCAGATGAAAAATTAAATGAAAATAAGGCAAAATTGGCTTTTTTTTCTATTTACAAAACGAAATAAGACAAAATTTCATTTGGAAAAAAGACCAAATTTGTTTTTACGAACAAATTCAGTGATAAGAGAAGCTTGGAAAGCAGACCAACTGACAACATAGGCGCCTGCCAGGCGACTGAGCATCCCCTAAGCGGAGCGACGGAGTCGCAGTAGCGGGACTGAGGACACAAAAAGGGAGCAAAAATCCTTGAACCCGCGAAGCGGGCCACTTAACGTACTGTTAAGTTGAAAAACTTTGATGCATAGCCAGTTGATGAAAGTTGTTGCAGTTTTTTTATAAATTTTTTTTAAATTAATGTTTGTGTATTTTTGATATCCATGACGCGACAACGCAGAGCAGATGCTGTGAAAAGATTCGATGTCGGAAAGCTTAAATCGCAAGAGACCGCCAGAACTTTTGCAGACCACGTAACTCCTTATCTCTCAGGAGGTCCGCCACCATCATCAAGTGCAGAGGACAGTGGAAACAATGTCAACAAGCCATCAGAATTGCCGCCTCTGATGTGCTGGGTTTCACTAGGCGAATACAACGAAACCCCTGCTTCGATGAAGAGTGTGCATGCAGCTAAGGACGAGGCCTACCAGGCAACGCTGCAGACTTGAAAAAGAGCTGCTGAGAGAGTAGCCCGGGAGCTTTACGGGCTGAAACGAAAAGAGGAACGACGACTTCTCATGAGGAAAAAGAGAGAGCACGAGAAGCGAGCGGTAGAGTCTATTGAGGGTTGTAGCGGTAGGGGAGATGTTCGAAAATTTTATCAGAGGGTGAAGCGATCCACCCAAGGATACAAGGATAGAACGGAAGCCTGCCGAGATGAGAGTGGGAATATGGTAGTAGACACACAGTCAGTGCTGAGGATCTAGAAAGAACACTTCTCTAAACTGATTAATGGCGAAGACAGCCAAGATGCCGCTAATAGGCAGAACGCTCCATTCAACTTGGACGATGATGGCCAAGAGTTCCGTCCACTCGACCTAACCGAAGTGCGGCAGGCGATATCCAAACTTAAGCCGTACAAGGCTGCTGGTGCGGATGGCTTACAAGCCCAACTATTTAAATCAGCGGGAGATGAATTGGCTAGGAGCATACACCAGCTCATCTGCAAAATTTGGTCGGATGAAAGTATGCCCGATGAATGGAACCTTAGTATAGTGTGCCCCATCCATAAAAAGGGAGATGTTTTGAAATGTACCAACTACAGAGGAATTAGTCTCCTAAACGTCGCTTATAAAATCTTGTCGGCTACTCTTTGTGACCGCTTAAAACCTTTTTTCAACGATCTGACCGTCAACCGTCGATCAAATGTTCATACTCCGACAGATTTTAGAAAAATCCCGGGAATTCCAGATCGATACACACCTCCTTTTTATCGATTTTAAAGTCGCGTATGATAGCGCGAATAGGGACGAATTATACAGATCCATGTCGAGTCTCGGCATCCCTGCCAAACTCGTCCGCCTGTGCAGGATGACGATGGAGAAATCTCGCTGCTGTATTATAAGAAAACTGCAACAGAAAGTGTTAAATTTGGTATAACATCTATTAGTACAATTATTCAAGAATATTTTAAAAACAGAAAAGACAATAATAATCATTCAACCGTGGTGGTAATGTTCAAGTATTTGAGGCATGTCGTACTTTGTTTTTTAATCATAACCTAAAAACTTCAAGGAAAATATTTTTTTTTTCTGAAAGGTCTTAATGCCAGCTATAACCGGTTACAAGGTTATCCATTATTTTCTGGACACCCTGTATATAATCGAAAATAAATTGCTTTGAAAAATAATAAAATTTGCCGCTTAGTCTAAAAAATGGAATGCCTAGAAATTATTAAGGTGTAAAGTGTTAAAAATTCAACAAACCAAAATTACTCATACGCCCCAGTGAACCATTATTTATTTTACCTTGCTTGTTGAGAAAATTTGCATAAATTAACAGGCTCATGAGTATTTAAATAATGATTAGTTTCGATAATAACTTCCACTAACGAGAAAATGTTGAAAATAAGTTTAAATAACAAAAAAAAAAAAAAATATACCTACTTATAACGGATATATTTCTTGACGGCACGATGAGTCGGCTGAGGAAATTGCTTTATCTTTGTACCATTGACATATCACGCCTTTTTTGTTTAAATTTATTATTTCAATTTTGCGCACTTGTACTTCTAAAAATAACAAAAAATATTGCACTCCAAAATTTCACATTTATAAACAAAATATCAGGAAAACAAAAAACAATTTTGTTTGGATCTATTGACTTTTTCACAACATCCTATAAAAATGCAAATGTATCAAAAAACATAATACACATCTTCTTATTCATTATAGTACTAGCCGATACCCTTACAATTATTACAATATCTTGTACAAAATTATCTTCTATAAATAACTTAAATGAAATAGAAAATAAAAGATCAAGACATACATGTAGTCTCGAATCGCAATAAACCGAATGCCAAAATGTCGTGCAAGTAAGCCGTCAAACACTATATCCACTGTGCCAATGTCACCCTACCTAATGAGAATACAAAATGAGAACCCAAACAAAAACACTCCAAAAACGTTATTTGTAGAACCTCGATTACTTTGCTGTTGGGATTCGAGTTTTTTGGATTTGAAATTTTGGAATTTAAATTAAAACAACAAAATAATAAAATTATCCGCTTCGAATTGACGAGGATTTTATTAATAAAACCAAGAAATAAAAAAGTGTGTATACGCCCGAGAGTACCACTGTTGTATATTCGTTCTTATAAAGAATAAAAGCATGGCAAAAGTAAATTGTTTGACGCGAAGAAAGCATGAGCAAAGGTATACCAGCAGATATTTTCTCTTCATTGGATCACTTTAACACTAACGGCCAGTTATAGAAAAGTGGTTTAACTTCGATTCAAGATTTTTAACTATAGATATTGGTAGATTTACTCATGTTCAATCAAGGTTCAAGCATTTTCCTGGCTTTTATCACATACCTTACCACTTCAACCCTCATGAGTGAAAATCTCAGATACATTATTAGAAGGGTTATTGATCCCCTTGTCCCCCACCATATCTTCACCACTGCATTCTATTTTGTATAGCTACTTGTATTTGATGAGCAAATTTGATTTTATTGGTTCGTACACAAATTATTTATACAAAGGAGAATGGGCAAAGTGGTCTACCCACTCAACAGTAATGTGTTGTATGTCGTTGAAAAGGTAATTTTACTGACTTCATTTCATTGTATGACCATTAAGCTCTAAACTATGGGGTTCGTGAGATATTCGGAATCAAAGCACCGAAAAAGACAATAATGCATTTCTTCATTGGTAGTGTGTCCTCATACCTACATTAATCTGTGATACATAGTTGAAAAGATAATTTTGTGTACTTTATTTTTGTATATAGCCGTGAAGACGTAGATCATAGGGTGCAAGAGATATGTGGGCATACAAATCGGCAAATATAACAACAATGCAATTCTTCATTTGGTACTGGTCTACCGACTCAACAGTAATGAGTCATACGTCGCGTCGTTGTTAAGGTTATGGCATTTGCTTTATTTCATTATATGGCAGTTAAGCTCTCAACCATGGGGTTCGTAAGATATTCGGCTCTTAAGCACAAAAACAGCAATAATGCAATTCTGCATTGGTAACTTATCAACCAAGTCAACAACTATGAGTCATGTGTCATGCCTTTTCAACGACACATGACTCATAGTTATTGACTTGGTTGATAAGTTACCAATGCAGAATTGCATTATTGCTGTTTTTTGTGCTTAAGAGCCAAATATCTTACGAACCCCATGGTTTAGAGCTTAACTGCCATATAATGAAATGAAGCAAATGCCATAACCTTTACAACGACGTATGAATCATTACTGTTGAGTCGGTAGACCAGTACCAAATGAAGAATTGCATTGTTGTTATATTTGCCGATTTGTATGCCCACATATCTCTTGCACCCTATGATCTACGTCTTCACGGCTATATACAAAAATAAAGTACACAAAATTATCTTTTCAACTATGTATCACAGATTAATGTAGGTATGAGGACACACTACCAATGAAGAAATGCATTATTGTCTTTTTCGGTGCTTTGATTCCGAATATCTCACGAACCCCATAGTTTAGAGCTTAATGGTCATACAATGAAATGAAGTAAGTAAAATTACCTTTTCAACGACATAAAACACATTGCTGTTGAGTGGGTAGACCAGCTCCCATACATTTTTGCCCATTCTCCTTTCAAACGTATACTATTTGTTGACTATCTTAAAAGTTACGCAATGCAAAATTATCACAAATTCAACAGAGCTAATGACGAGTTATTTGGGAATATGAAAAATGACAACTTGCCAAAAAAAAACGCAAAAACTTTATTTCTGCTGTTGGAATTTGTTGTCAAAAACCTGATGTGAAAACTGTTTTTAGAAATTACATGCATATACGAAGTATAATCAAAATCGTTAGTTATTTTTGAAAAAAAAAAAAAAACTTGAAAAAATCGAAATTTTTCCGTTCTAGATGAGCTTAAACAAACACTTGAATTTTGCGCCTAGAGAATCACATAAAAATCCTTCATACGAAATTTAAAGCAAATCCGTACAATCATTAAGGCTGTAGCTCGCTGTACTAGATCAGGACGCACAAGTAAAAGCAGACCGACGGACACGTCCAGGCCGAACATAACTTTTCTTGATTTCTACACCATCCACCATCGTAATGTGAGTTTTGATTAAAACGTCGAAATTTGCTTCCACGCACGAAAGGACCAAGTAGCTCACCTACACCTATGTACATACAAAATTGGAAAGATATCGAATATTTTGCATAAAGTTCTTGTCAAGGAAATTGTAGTGCCAGACTTAAGGACTGATGGAATAAGGTCATCATACATTCAAAAACAAAAAAACAAGAATATATTTTTTACTGGTCATCATCTAACTTAAATTAAGTGAAAGGCAACAAAAATAAGTTCTGAATAAAATAAAAACTTGAATCCTTTTGAAGAAAATTACTAGTTTCATCTTCGTATTATAAACCAATATAAAGACAAAGTTGAAATTTCCCTAAAATAATTGCAGAATCGAGGTATTTTTTGCAGAACAAAAAAAAAATTACTTGATCATTATCGTCACGCAACACTCTCAGGACGTCGTCGACGCCACAGCCGTTGGCGTCGGTCGTCGGCTATCGTCGTGATAGTTACAAGCTCCAATTCAGTGCTGTTCCATCACACTTTGGAGGCCAAATTATTATGCGGACGTTTAGCAAACCAGATTTTTGTATCCGACTCCATCATATTATACGAATCCAAATTGAGAAAGGGTAATTGCTTTGGGTTTAATTATAATTATCCATCAAATAACGCCAACGGGCAGCAATAATTCGAATGGATTAAGTGTCCATCATCAGTAGCAGCAAAAGCTACTAAACTAACCATCATGTACTATAGATAATTCTATATATTTGCGATTCCATCAAAAAGGGAACGCAAATCGGTTGCAAAAATAAAAATAAAAAGGCTGTATACCTATAGATAGTAGTTGCATCAAAGGGCACCCAAGTTCAATGTTCCTTTCTTTTGATTCTTCTCTACAAAATGCATATTTGATGATCCAGCGTGTAGCATGTAGCACATTGACACGAGGAATGATGATGATAAAACAACAAAACTCAAAGAGGAAAAGCTAACAAAAGCGTGAGAATCTCTTCACCCATCAGACGAAGACCGAGGACTGAGGACCGAGGAGCTATGACAACAAGCTGACGACACTGACGTAGTTTTCTAATTTTTTTTTTTTCTGTTTAAAGTCAAGTCGAGGCTTCTACAAACAATAGGGAAGAATAATTCATGCCGCAGTGTTGTTCTTTCAGCCTTTGGGCGGGTGGAAGAAGTTCTATATAGCTATAGAGACTTAAACCAAGACTTTTCACTACTGAAAGGTGCCAATTAAATTTAACTCGTAAGTAGAATGCCTTTGCATTGGGGGAGATATATATACACATAATATAAGTGCAGTTATGCTGTGATGCGTGTCAGACAAAGTCAAGGCTATGCAAATGAACCTTTGACTTAAGTGATCGCGGTAGCTGACAAAATGAATTTATAAAAATAAGAAAATGGTGAATTGATGATTGGGGTTGTGAGGTGAGGGTGCGGGTTGAACGTCCAAGTCAGCGACATAGATTTTTGATTAATTTGATGCTTATTATAGCGCACGTCAAAAGGTTTCCATTTTATTCAATCAAATTATCCAACAAAATTGATAATATGTACAAAAATGGAAAATTTGTACGAAAATTGGAAAGGAAAATTTTATTGATTTACTTTAAAATACCTTTTGGGGATTCTAAACCCAAAAAACTCTGCGTCGTCTGCCATTAAAAAAAAAATGGGCACAACTGGATCGTACATACTTGCTCTCGTAGCTAACAACTTGAACGTAGCTTAAAATTGTCAGTGTGCATAAGTGGTTCTTTAACATTATGATATCATTAGAAAAAGTTTTAAAAACAATTTAAAATAAAAATTATTACTATATAATTTACTATAAATTTGTTTTTTTTTTTTTAATAGCTTAAACAGATAGAGCTAAAAAAAAGTGTGCCATCTGATTTGTTTGATAAATGTGAATTTACGAAAAAAAATTTCAAAAATCGTTTTTATATAAAAATTCTTGAACATTTTTAAAAATAAAATTTGGTATGCCAACTTTTGGAATTAAATAATTTATAATTTTAGACAGAATTTAAAAAATATTCATTGGCCCATTTTCAAGATATTGAATTTTCAAAAAAAAAAAAATTAATATTATTTTAAAAATCCAAAAATTATTATTTTTTCAAAAAAAAAATTTTGTTAATTGTTAAAATTGTAAAGAAGCACTTGCATACAAAATTTGGTTGAAATCGGTGTAGCCGTTACCGAGAAATTTGAAAACCAAAAAATCGGTTCTGTGACAGGTACTGTTAATAACCGTTACAAATTTTTTTTTTTTTTCAAACAAAATATTTATTTTAGTATTATAGCAGCTCGTACTTTTTTTTTTTAAATCATAAGAGCCGCTTTTAAAGTAAATCAATTTTTGTATATTGGTTGTATGACAGGTACTGTTACTTTTTGAGCTAAAAAAAAATTCAATTTCCCCTCTAGGGAATCACATAAGAACCTTAAGTCCAAAGTTTGAAGAAAATCGCTTCAGCCGTTCAGGCTGCAGGTCGAGGTACAGACGGACAGACGGACAGACGGACAGACAGACAGACATAATTGCGAGACCCACTTTTTTCGCGTTCTCTATCATCGTAATGTTAAGCAAATTATTATCTCGAAATTTTTTTTTTGCACGAATCCTGAACTTGCCCTATACTACGTATATCGCAAATAAAAAGCGTTAAGAAGCGTTTACTGAATTTACTCGACCCATTTAAGTCGTAGAGTAGTTAGTTTTATTTTCTTTTGTAGGTTAGTACTTACTTTTTTTACTTTAGACAGCGCGCACAGCCCAGGATGGGCTACAGCCTCAACTAACAAGCCCCTCCAGCCAGCTCTGTCCCTAGCTAGCCACTTGCAGTTGCGCACACCGAGTTGGTTGAGTTCGTTCTCCCACCCACTTGTGCGCGCCACCTGTTATGGGTTCTTCTCCCGAAGAAACAGCGGTTGGCAAGAGTGAATCTTCGTTTGATCTCTGCACAGATGTCATTTTGCGGGGTAAGTGGAGCCCAGGTAGACATAGTCCTTGACAATTTCGAAATTATATCTATCCGTCGTAATATTTTGCCTAAGTCGACGATGATGAGATTCCTTTCTCGATGACTGCATATACTACCGCCAATCCCATTTTAGCCGCCTCCGAATTAATGCTCGCAAAGCTCCCTTCGTTCTGCCGACAATGTCTATGCAAGCAATTGAACGGTCTTTTGATAAAATGTACCGCTGGTGTCCACATGTGCGTTGCGTACAATGGCTTCAAGAACGATGTTGCATAGGCTATCATAATACGCGACTTTAAATCGATAAAGAGGAGGTGTGTATTGATCTGGAATTCCTAGGTTTTCTCTAAAATCTGTCGGAGTGTGAACATTTGATCGACGGTTGACTTGCCTGGCCTAAAACCGCACTGATAGGGGCCGATCATTAACTTTACTTCCACTGCTCATATTTTGTTGTTTTATATCTTAAAATTTATCTTAGAAATGTGTCTAAATACCGATTTCAACCAAATTTTGTATGCAAGTGCTTCTTTACAATTTTAAAAATCCAAAAATTATTATTTTTTCAAAAAAAAAATTTTGTTAATTGTTAAAATTGTAAAGAAGCACTTGCATACAAAATTTGGTTGAAATCGGTGTAGCCGTTACCGAGAAATTTGAAAACCAAAAAATCGGTTCTGTGACAGGTACTGTTAATAACCGTTACAAATTTTTTTTTTTTTTCAAACAAAATATTTATTTTAGTATTATAGCAGCTCGTACTTTTTTTTTTTAAATCATAAGAGCCGCTTTTAAAGTAAATCAATTTTTGTATATTGGTTGTATGACAGGTACTGTTACTTTTTGAGCTAAAAAAAAATTCAATTTCCCCTCTAGGGAATCACATAAGAACCTTAAGTCCAAAGTTTGAAGAAAATCGCTTCAGCCGTTCAGGCTGCAGGTCGAGGTACAGACGGACAGACGGACAGACGGACAGACAGACAGACATAATTGCGAGACCCACTTTTTTCGCGTTCTCTATCATCGTAATGTTAAGCAAATTATTATCTCGAAATTTTTTTTTTGCACGAATCCTGAACTTGCCCTATACTACGTATATCGCAAATAAAAAGCGTTAAGAAGCGTTTACTGAATTTACTCGACCCATTTAAGTCGTAGAGTAGTTAGTTTTATTTTCTTTTGTAGGTTAGTACTTACTTTTTTTACTTTAGACAGCGCGCACAGCCCAGGATGGGCTACAGCCTCAACTAACAAGCCCCTCCAGCCAGCTCTGTCCCTAGCTAGCCACTTGCAGTTGCGCACACCGAGTTGGTTGAGTTCGTTCTCCCACCCACTTGTGCGCGCCACCTGTTATGGGTTCTTCTCCCGAAGAAACAGCGGTTGGCAAGAGTGAATCTTCGTTTGATCTCTGCACAGATGTCATTTTGCGGGGTAAGTGGAGCCCAGGTAGACATAGTCCTTGACAATTTCGAAATTATATCTATCCGTCGTAATATTTTGCCTAAGTCGACGATGATGAGATTCCTTTCTCGATGACTGCATATACTACCGCCAATCCCATTTTAGCCGCCTCCGAATTAATGCTCGCAAAGCTCCCTTCGTTCTGCCGACAATGTCTATGCAAGCAATTGAACGGTCTTTTGATAAAATGTACCGCTGGTGTCCACATGTGCGTTGCGTACAATGGCTTCAAGAACGATGTTGCATAGGCTATCATAATACGCGACTTTAAATCGATAAAGAGGAGGTGTGTATTGATCTGGAATTCCTAGGTTTTCTCTAAAATCTGTCGGAGTGTGAACATTTGATCGACGGTTGACTTGCCTGGCCTAAAACCGCACTGATAGGGGCCGATCAGATCGTTGACAAAAGGGTTTAAGCGGTCACACAGGATGGCCGACAAGATTTTATAAGCGACGTTTAGGAGACTAATTCCTCTGTAGCTGTTGCATTTCAGAGCATCCCTTTTTATGGATGGGGCACACTTTACCGAGGTTCCATTCATCGGGCATACTTTCCTCCGACCAAATTTTTCAGATTAGTTGGTGTATGCTCTTAACCGATTCATCTCCCGCTGATTTGAATAGTTCGGTTGGTAGGCCATCTGCACCAGCAGCCTTGTATGACTTTAGTTTGGATATAGCCAGCCGCACCCCGGTTAGGTTGTGTGGACGGAACTGTTGGGCATCCAAGTTGTCCAAGTTGAATGGACTGTTCTGCCTACTAGCGGAATCTTGGCTGTCTTCGCCATTAATCAGTTTAGAGAAGTGTTCTTTCTAGATCCTCAGCACTGACTGTGTGTCTACTACCATATTCCCACTCTCATCTCGGCAGGCTTCCGTTCTATCCTTGTATCCTTGGGTGGATCGCTTCACCCTCTGATAAAATTTTCGAACATCTCCCCTACCGCTACAACCCTCAATAGACTCTACCGCTCGCTTCTCGTGCTCTCTCTTTTTCCTCATGAGAAGTCGTCGTTCCTCTTTTCGTTTCAGCCCGTAAAGCTCCCGGGCTACTCTCTCAGCAGCTCTTTTTCAAGTCTGCAGCGTTGCCTGGTAGGCCTCGTCCTTAGCTGCATGCACACTCTTCATCGAAGCAGGGGTTTCGTTGTATTCGCCTAGTGAAACCCAGCACATCAGAGGCGGCACTTCTGATGGCTTGTTGACAGTGTTTCAACTGGTGCTCTGCACTTGATGTAGACTTCTTGAGAGATTAAGTGTTACGTGGCCCGCAAAAGTTCTGCCGGTATCTTGCGATTTAAGATACTCGACATCGTACCTTTTCAGAGCATCTGCTCTGCGTTATGGCGTAAGAGATATCCGCATACGTAGTCTAGCTACCACCAGGTACTGATCCGAGCCAATGTCGGCCCCTCGGAACGTTCGTACACCCAAGATACTGGAAGCATGTCTCGCGTCTATCGCAACGTGATCGATTTGGTTGACGGAAGGCTACACATTTGTTTTTTGAAATTTTACACAATTTGTGTTTTGAAATTTTAAAATGTTTCATCTCATTTTGAATTAAAAAAAAAAGTAAATACAAATAAGGTTTACGGGATACTTACACACCCTTTTAGTATGAAACTTTTGCCCCTTCCCAATAATTTTTATTTAAAATATTTAGACACATTTCTAAGATAAATTTTAAGATATAAAACAACAAAATATGAGCAGTGGAAGTAAAGTTAAGATTTTTTAACAGAAAAAAAAGCCGATTAGAAAAAAATTATTTTTTAAAAATAAAATTAAAAAAAAAAATATAAAATAAAAATAATTTTTTTCTAATAATCTTTTTTTTTTCGTTAAAAAATCCTTACTTCATTTCTACTGCTCAAATTTTAAAGATTAAGATCTCAAAATTTAGCTAATATATGGCGCTTAATTTGTGTATAAAAATTATTGGAAATTTAATGTTCTGTAAATAGTATATTAAGTTCTTTTTTTTCAGTTCGGATGGACATTGGATGAGATAAACTTTTAAAACAATTTTTTAAATCGAAAGTTTTCTGGTATTTCGACAATAATTATTTATTTGATGGACCTATCAATATTGTTTTTAAGACAAAAATTGTAGAGAGCCCCTACAAAAGTAAACAAAAATAACTACTTTACGACTAAAAGGGGTCGATAAAATACAGTACACACTTTTTTCAAAATGACGGTTTTTTTGTTCAAATTTTGTGGCTTTAGAAAAGGTACTCTTTAAAGTAAAACAACAAAATTCTCCTTCCTTATTTTTTTTTTAGATATTTTTGATAATTTCATTGAACTAATTCCCTTAAAAGCATAACCGTCAAAAAGCAAAATTGAAGTTCAACATTTGTGTTCTTTCACAAGAAAATCTCAAGAATTAATTTCGGGCAACAGTTTAACTTTCAAGCGATGGTTCTTATGGTCAAGAGCAAGACTATCCCCACTTGTAAGATGTGTCGGAAATCTGAGAACGGACAATTTGACAGGACTTTTAATGGAATTCAGCAATTTTTAGACTTGAATTTTATTTGTAATTCAATTGAGCAATCAGGATTCTTAAAGATTTCTATTTATTATTTTTTTTTGACATATAGTCAAAATATTACTAAATTTTTAAAGACAACCTTAGGTAATTTTCCAATAAGAAAAACATTCTAAAGATGTTGGCTCGTTGGGTGTTATTTTCTTGTAGACAATTGAGTGATTATTTCGGTTGAAATAATTAAGACGATAAAATTAATATAATCACACTGTTCTCGTTACTATATACTTCTTCAAAGTATGCACCCCAAGGGCGCCAAAGAATAATCTAACTGTAACTGTAAGTAACTTTAAATACTCATAGTTTTATTTATGCGCTAAGAGCGTGTTAAACCTCTTTATATTTGAAATTCTCTTCTACCGCATTAGTGCCAAATTTCCATCTCAGCAATGATACTTTGTGCAAAACTTTGATTTTGTTTACTGGGGACTGGGATCTGGGATGCCATCACTCAGAGCAGTCCAATTCTGAAGCAAGTAAGCAAGAGCACTCAACTTAACACCCTAGGGCTCGCAACGTTTCGTCTCACCCAGCACCAGCACGGAACGAAAGAAAAAAGTTGCCGATTCGATTTAATATTCAATCCGAGTGTGTATAACGAGTGCCTATACACTTGGGGAATTCTCAGTATTCGATCCGTGATAAGAATTTTGAGAAGAAGAAGAATAAGACGACATTCACCATAATCCTCTTCATCACCATTTCTTCCATAATACACCATCACCTATCCACAGACACTGTTTCACTATTAGACTACTACAAAGGTCGATGACGACGAAAAAAAGGAGCAAAGTGCGAGGAAAAGGAGTTAGATTTTCTTTTTGTGAAAATTTACTGACAGTTAAGTTGAATATGGTTGAGTGATTCATGAGGCAAGATATAATGATAATCGAATTTATTTGCTCGAAATGGATAAAATCAGATATTTTTTGTGAAGGAATTGCGGAAGGTGATTGTTAGTAAAGTTTTGCGAAATTGATGGTTGAAGAGCGATGTCAGCAATAATAAGAAGTGATATTCTTATGAAAAAATGGAATAGTTTTTTTTTTTGTTTACTTAAATTTTCTCAGAGACTTTGGTTTAAAAACTTAATATTCTCAGAAGAAATGACAATTGAGAGCATGATAGATATCCTTCTTTCAATGAATTTTGTTTGTAAAGTATATCCCTTGGAGCAATTTTTATGGTTGGACTATCACATAATAGATATAATCAATATGCGGCTTTCAGTATTTGCGATAAATGGATCTCTGCTCTAATATGTCGATGGCAAAAAACTTAGCTAAGAAAAAAAAACAAACACCATTAGAGAATATAATTTAATCAAAAGTACAAGTGACCTCAACTTTTAATAGAATTATATTCAGAATTCTGTCACCTCGCTTGAAACAGAAATAATTTAAATTTTTAAATTTTTTGATTTTCGTTATAACCAAAATGCTTGGATTGCATATTTTTTCTTACACCAATTAGAAGCCTAAGACCAAATTATCATTATGAATCATGAAATTTCCCTTAAAATGGCTTTCTATCGTTTGTGCATATTTTGCATATTTTATGCAAAATGGGAGCGGGTCAAAATTCTGGTTTCAAAATTCTGCTTTTCAAAATTCTGCCTATTGGTACAAAAAATCTGCTTTTCAAAATTCTGCTTTTTTTCGATTCTGTTTTACAAAATTCTGCTTTTAAAAATACTGACAAGTTATAATATAGAAAAATAAAATTCTGCTTATTCTGATTTTTTTTAAGAAGGATTAATTAACGATGTAACAAAACAAAACAACAAGAAAAAGTATTATACATAGTCTAATAAATTAATGCAAAAACAACATCTCAGCAAAACCACTGAGAACTATATTATTTGCTATTCGCTTAAGGAACACAGTATGGGTTAAGTCTGTTCTCTTTTTTAAAATTCTTTTTTTTCTTAGTTCTTTATAAAACACTCCCTGTCACTTGTTTGGGGCCACTATTTACATAAAAGTTTTTTCTCGATAAATACCTGTAAGCAATATTTACCCTGGAAATTTATGATACGCGTTAGCAGGTTTATATATTTTGCAATAAAAAAGGATAAAGTTAAAGAGTTTACTCGGAAAATTCACAGAAATTTCCCAAATTATGTGAATGGACTGCTAAAAATGGATATAAAAAGTTGCGTCACTTGTTTGAGGCCATTCCAAAAATTGCTTGGAAAAAGCTAACATCGCCAATTTTTTTCAAACAAAATTTTAAAATATTCAAGAAAGGATAGAAAACTATATTTTATATTAAATTTCAAGTTAAAATGGGCTCTGGAAACACGTCGACAATAGCAGAAAGAGGATCAATAGATGCTTTAAAGGAACTGGGATTCTCAGGCCGAGAAAAAGCTAGCAGCCCGAACAGAAGTAAAACCATTGACAACAACTATCTTGCAGACACTATAAACTATGGAAAAATAAACAAAAAGTACGCACAGCTCAAGCAACAACAATCCGATAAAAGCGACTCATTCAGCGACTAGCTTCAAATTCCACACTATCAGAGCCTAAAATTAGGTCAAAAAGTGGGGTATCAGCCAGTATTTCGACGCTTTTAAGGATAATTAACACAAGTGGTACATCGAGAGTATGAAAATCAAAAAGAAACCGGTTCTACGGCAGCTACATAAGGAACTACGGATGAATTTCGCCAGGAAGCATGTTGCCTGTAGAAACGCATGGAAAAAGGTTGTCTTTTCAGGTGAAAAAAAGTTTAATCTTGACGGACCCGATGGTTACAACTTTTATTTTCACGATTAAAGGAAAGAAGAACATATTTTGTCAAGACATCACAGTCATATATCACGTATTATGGTGTGGGGAGCTATCACCTATTATGGAGAAATGAATTGGAATTTAGAACTACAACAATAATCGGAAATAGTTACAAATGCCTGCTGTAACTGGTGTTTCCAAAGCTAAAGAATATTCTGGAACCTCTACCTTAAATATTCCAACAAGACAACGCCCCTTCCTGGGTAGCTAGTAGCTGGATTCAGTAGGAAAACGTTGGACTTTTACCATGTCCACCCTATTTCCCGGCCTCAAACATCATCGAAAACGTTTGGGCCTGGCTATCTCGACAAGTTTCTGATGCTGGTAGACAGTTTGGACATAAGGACGTCTTGGTCGAAGCTAACTGCGATGTTTGAAGCCAGATTTCACTGGATCATTCCAAAAAATTATATGATTTAATTCCAAACCGTCTAATAGAGCTAGTTTCAAAAAATGGCGGTCATACTCATTATTAAATGACAAAAACATAATACAATAATGTTTAAAAACAAGAAAAAAAGGAAACATTTTTATAGTTTTGTTAACTTTTTATAAGATTTTTCAAGTGGCCTCAATCAAGTGACGCATTTTTTTTATACCCAAATTTGCAATCCATTCTTATAATTTGTGAAATTCCTATGGAATTTCCAAGTTACCCCTTTGAATTTATACTTTTTTATTGCAAAATATATTTACCTACTCACAGGTATCAAAAATTTCAAGGAAAAATATTTCCTGCAAGTATTTATCGAGAAAAAACTTTTGTGAAAATAGTGGCCTCAAACAAGCGACAGGGAGTGTATGTAATTGATTTTTTCTGTTTTATTCTCTCTCCATTTTTGACCCTTTCAGCTTTGGCAGTGAAAATTTACTGACAGTTAAGTTGAATATGGTTGAGTGATTCATGAGGCAAGATATAATGATAATCGAATTTATTTGCTCGAAATGGATAAAATCAGATATTTTTTGTGAAAGAATTGCGGAAGGTGATTGTTAGTAAAGTTTTGCGAAATCGATGGTCGAAGGGTGATGTCAGCAATAATAAGAAGTGATATTCTTATGAAAAAATGGAATAGTGTTTTTTTTTTTGTTTACTTAAATTTTCTCAGAGACTTTGGTTTGAAAACTTAATATTCTCAGAAGAAATGACAATTGAGAGCATGATTGATATCCTTCTTTCAATGAATTTTGTTTGGAAAGTATATCCCTTGGAGCAGTTTTTATGGTTGGACTGTCACATAATAGAGAGTTTGATTGGAATCACATTTCTCCCTATTGCACTTAAAATCAAACATTATTTTACAGGCAGGTACTGTTTCTTGAAGTGAAAAATCGTTCAGAGGTATCTGTATTATAATCAATATGCGGCTTTCAGTATTTGCGATAAATGGATCTCTGCTCTAATATGTCGATGCCAAAAAACTTAGCTAAGAAAAAAAAACAAACACCATTAGAGAATATAATTTAATCAAAAGTACAAGTGACCTCAACTTTTAATAGAATTATATTCAGAATTCTGTCACCTCGCTTAAAACAGAAATAATTTAAATTTTTAAATATTTTTATTCGCGTTATTTTCGTTATAAATAAAATGCTCATAACTAGGGCTTGGATTGCATATTTTTTCTTACACCAATCAGAAGCCTAAGACCAAATTATCGTTTTGAATCATGAAATTTCCCTTAAAATGGCTTTCTGTCGTTTGTGCATATCTGCTTTTCAAAATTCTGCCTATTGGTACAAAAATTCAGCTTTTCAAAATTCAGCTATTTTTCGATTCTGTTTTACAAAATTCTGCTTTTCAAAACACTGACAAGTTATAATATAGAAAAATAAAATTCTGCTTATTCTGATTTTTTTTAAGAAGGATTAATTAACGATGTAACAAAACAAAACAACAAGAAAAAGTATTATACATAGTCTAATAAATTAATGCAAAAACAACATCTCAGCAAAACCACTGAGAACTATATTATTTGCTATTCGCTTAAGGAACACAGTATGGGTTAAGTCTGTTCTCTTTTTTAAAATTCTTTTTTTTCTTAGTTCTTTATAAAACACTCCCTGTCACTTGTTTGGGGCCACTATTTACATAAAAGTTTTTTCTCGATAAATACCTGTAAGCAATATTTACCCTGGAAATTTATGATACGCGTTAGCAGGTTTATATATTTTGCAATAAAAAAGGATAAAGTTAAAGAGTTTACTCGGAAAATTCACAGAAATTTCCCAAATTATGTGAATGGACTGCTAAAAATGGATATAAAAAGTTGCGTCACTTGTTTGAGGCCATTCCAAAAATTGCTTGGAAAAAGCTAACATCGCCAATTTTTTTCAAACAAAATTTTAAAATATTCAAGAAAGGATAGAAAACTATATTTTATATTAAATTTCAAGTTAAAATGGGCTCTGGAAACACGTCGACAATAGCAGAAAGAGGATCAATAGATGCTTTAAAGGAACTGGGATTCTCAGGCCGAGAAAAAGCTAGCAGCCCGAACAGAAGTAAGACCATTGTCAACAACTATCTTGCAGACACTATAAACTATGGAAAAAAAACAAAAAGGACGCACAGCTCAAGCAACAACAATCCGATAAAAGCGACTCATTCAGCGGCTAGCTTCAAATTCCACACTATCAGAGCCTAAAATTAGGTCAAAAAGTGGGGTATCAGCCAGTATTTTGACGGTTTTGAGGATATTTAAAACCAATGGTAACATCAAGAGTATGAAAATCAAAAAGAAACGGGTTCTTCGGCAACTACACAAGGAACTACGGATGAATTTCGCCAGGGAGCATGTTGTCTGTAGCAACGCATTGAAAAAGGTTGTCTTTTCAGATGAAAATAAAGTTTAATCTTGACGGACCCGATGGTTACAACTTTTATTTTCACGATTAAAGAAAAGATGAACTTATTTTGTCAAGACATCACAGTCATACATCAGGTGTTATGGTGTGGGAAGCTATCACCTATTATGGAATTTATAACTACAGCAATGAACGGAAATAGTTACAAATGGCTGCTGTAACGGGTATTTCCAAAGCTAAAGAATATTCTGGAACCTCTACCTTGAATATTGCAACAAGACAACGCCCCTTCCTGGGGAGCTAGTAGCTGGATTCAGTTGGAAAACGTTGGACTTTTACCATGGCCACCCTATTCCCCGGGCTCAATCATCATCGAAAACGTTTGGGCCTGGCTATCTCGAAAAGTTTCTGATGCTGGTAGACAGTTTGGACATAAGGACGTCTTGGTCGAAGCTAACTGCGATGTCTGGAGCCAGATTTCACTGGATCATTCCAAAAAACTATATGATTTAATTCCAAACCGTCTAATTGAGCTAATTTCAAAAAATGGCGGTCATATTCGTTATTAATTGACAAAAACATAATACAATAATGTTTAAAAACAAAAAAAAGTGAACATTTTTATAGTTTTGTTCATTTTTTATAAGATTTTTCAAGTGGCCTCAATCAAGTGACGCATTTTTT
This sequence comes from Melangyna quadrimaculata, assembly GCA_949320155.1. Classification (NCBI taxonomy): domain Eukaryota; kingdom Metazoa; phylum Arthropoda; class Insecta; order Diptera; family Syrphidae; genus Melangyna; species Melangyna quadrimaculata. The sequence continues at coordinate 23,181,725 of OX439485.1, forward strand.
TATATCCAATATTGCAATCCATTCTTATTATTTGTGAAATTCCTATGGAATTTCCAAGTTACCCCTTTGAGTTTGTACTTTTTTATTGCAATATATATTTACCTACTCATAGGTATCAAAAATTTCAAGGAAAAATATTTCCTACAAGTATTTATCGAGAAAAAACTGTTGTGAAAATAGTGGCCTCAAACAAGTGACAGGGAGTGTATGTAATTGATTTTTTCTGTTTTATTCTCTCTCCATTTTTGACCCTTTCAGCTTTGGCAGTGAAATGCGTTATTGCGCTATTCTGCGTTTTTTCCAAAAATATTTTAACCCCATGGCTTACAGCATAATGGCCCTTTAGTAAAATAAAGAGAACGCAATAACCTTTCCAACAATATATGACTTATTGCTGTTGAGTAGTTAGAAGAGTACACAATGAGGAAATGTATTATTGAAGTTGTTGGTTCTTGGAATATCTCTTGAACCCCATGACTTAGAGCTTATTGGCCATATAATATAATAATGCAATTCAAATTACCTTTTAAAAAACGTATGACACATGACTGTTGAGTCGGTTGACCATTTCCAATGAAGAATTGCACTGTTATTCTGTTTGCCGATTTTTAGGCCTTAATACCTCTAGAACCCCATGGTCTTCATCTTATCGGCTTTCCAAAAATAAAGTACAGGCTTTATACTTTATACCGATATATGTCACATTTCTGTTGAGTGGGTGTAGCAGCTTCCAGTGCGGAATTGCATTATTGCTTTTTTATGCATTTTTGCCAAATGCCTCCCAAACCCCACTACCTACACTTTATCGGTTCTACACAAAAATTAAGTACACGCAATAACCTTTTCACTGACGTATCACACATCACTGTTGAGTTGGTAGACCATTTGCCAATGAGGAATTGCATTATTATTATTGTTGGTGCTTTGAAGCCAAATACCCCACGAGCCCCATGGTTTAGAGTTTAATGGCCATATAATGAAATGAAACAGATTACTGTTGAGTTGGTAAACCAGTTGCCAATAAAGAATTGCATAATTTTTTTTGCCGTTTTTGATGGCTTAATAACTTTTTAACACCATGATGTACATCTTAATGACTATATAACAAAATGAAGTAAACGTAATAATCTTTTCGACGATATATGACACTTTACTGTGGGTGGTAAGACAAGCTCCAAATGAAGAGTTGCATGACTGTCATTTTCGGTGCTTTGAAGAGCAATATCTTTTGAACCCCATGGTTTAGAGCCTTACGTCCATATAATTTAATTGGTGTACATGCCATTACCTTTTCAACGATGTATGACACATTGGTGTTGAGTAAGTAGACCAACTCCCATACATTTCTGCCCATTCTTCTTGAAACTACGAAATACCTGGATCGAGGAGTTGGTTTGATAAAAAATGAAAAAACTGAATGAGATAAGGTAAAATAATCGTTTTAAGTGGATATTTTAAGCGTATATTTCCGATCTTAAGTGCATGAAAATCTTAGCCCTACAGCTATAAAAACAAAATGAAATAATTCTAGAGAATGGTGAATATTATTAAAATAACCATCTTTGTTGAACGTTGACATTATGTGAAACTGTGTGCTTTAGTCGAAATGTATCCCAACCTTGAGGGTGCAGGGAAATAATTCCACGGAAATCTGCTCCACATGGAAATTTAATTCACTTTAAGTGGGAATCTGCTCAACTTTTCAAAGTGAAATAAATTGAGAGAGAGAGAATATTATATTTTACCTCAAATTTTTTGGAATTGTTTCTCACCAAAAACCGCGTGAATTTTAAATATTTTTTATATTATGCTCCAATTTTCAAAGGCATTAGGCAATAACACTCAAGGTAAAAATGCCTTAAAATATTGCATCGCCCAAAAAAATATAAAATAAATTGGAATTATGGGCCAAAATTACTTTAGCTTCAATTACAAAATTGAAACATATCTCAGACTCAGAGGGGTCAATTTTAACTCCTTTTTTAGGGCATGTGTCCTGCTCACGTCACTTCGTCGCAAAACAAAAATTTTATTTTTTTGGATTTCTCGGTAAAAACTCCAAGGATTTGGATGAAATTTTCAATGTCTGTTTATATGAGCGAGAAAAAAAAAATCAAAAAATAGTTTATGTTAAATTTTCCTACTGCTTCAACGATTTTGTAGAAATGTTCATAGTTCTTATGAGCAAACAAAAATTAAACATTTTAATTAATATCCACCTCTGCCACACCCTCTGTTATTATTTTCTCGGAAACAGCTACACCGATTTTTATGAATTTTCAGTGTTTGTTGTTAAGAACGTGAACAAAATAAAAAAATAATTTTAACAAAATGAGCCCACTGCCACACTCCCTTTACTTATTTCTTTTTTTCGTGGAATTGACGTTTTGAAATCTATGTGTTTTATCACCCGAAAACCCCATTTACCTACATATTTGTTTCTGGTCAAAAAAAATTTGAGTTTTGAACTAAAACTATAAGATCATGATGGTGAAGAAGTCCAAAGAAGTTGTTTTCGATAAGACGTCCGTCGTTTTGTGCGTCAGTGTGTCCTAATTTACATTGAGTAAGCCCCAAGACCTAGACAGTTAAACGGATTTGCTTCAAACTTGATGTGAAGCTTTTTTTGTGATTCCCTAGAGGAAAAATTCATTTCCTGTTTTACTCACTAGAAGGGGTAGCTCAAAAACGTCTCCAATAATTTTAATTAAGCTTCTTACATACATGTAATCCTTAAAAGAGTTTTAATAATAATGCATTCTAGATTTTGGCAACAAAAATTCGTATAACAGAAATAATTTGTTGAGTTTTTTTTAAGCAAGTAGTCTTTTTGTTGTCATAATCCCGAAAACCTCGTAAATGACTTGGTTTGTTTTATAGTTTTGAATTCCGGTTAGTAAAAAAATATTGCAACATTGTGGAAACATTTTTTTCGGATAAATAAATTCAAAGAAAAAATACTTTTTTTTAAATTTTTATCTTTTTCGTCCTTATTATTTGTATTATTTTTTTTTATTTTAGGTTTTAAGTTAAATTAACAGTTTTCGAACATATTTCTTACACATTTGTTTGTTCTTAGTGATGAATTTATTTGCTTTAAAAATATCTATAAGGCCCAACTTAAAAGAAAGAAGAGGGCTTGCATAAAAGAAGTAGATGCTGAAATAAACGTTCCAAATAGCGATGTTACAAAAGCTTAGAAATCTAACGATGATATTCCATATCTAAAATCAAAAATAAGTGTGTGTACTGTGTATATGAGTTATAGCGAAGATCCACCAGATAAGAATTGCGACTCAAGCTTTTAAAATTATTTATCAGAACTCCAACATAAAATATTAAATTTACTTATGGCGAATGAGTGTTAATGTTTTTTATGTTCGGGCCTTAACGCATATGTTGTAAATAATATAAACAAATGTATAAATGCAAACGAAAAGCCTAACGAATCTCAGTTTTCCAGGTACTAAAATTTTAAACGATATTTTTGAAGCCGGGTTCCAAAAAAAAAGGTGTTAAAAAGGATGATTCGCATAAGGTGTGACATTGCCATTTTTATGAAAACTCCCCCTCCCACCGTAACCCCCTCCCAGTACGAATTTTTGTCTCGATCCGACCTACACGCCCTTGTTTTAATTCAACCTTATGCGAATCACATATGTTTATCAACATTGCCTGGTACAAATTTTCACAGAACCTTTACTTTAAATAGTTTCTACGTTTCGTAATTCCATTTCCAAGACTCTTAAAATATTTGTCAGAATTTTGCAAGATTGAATTTATTTGAAATATTTCTCGGTAATATTTACTTATCAAACTAAAAATATAGTCATCAAAAGGACTATAACTTTTTTCCGGTGATCGTATCGTCTTAGTTTAAATTTTATTAGATTCAACACTAAAACGTATCTTTAAATCATGAGCCATAAGTATATGCAATTAAGCCACTCATTTTTTCTTTTGATGCACAGCAATCAACCCCCCTTGCCTTCAAAAAAAACAAGATACTTTTATAGACTCTTTTGGTTCTACATTTTTCATGGGTGGCAATGGCACAGTGGATATAGTGTTTGACTGCTAACCTGGACGTGTGGGTTCGATCCCCAATCTTGGTAGCATTCTTTTCTAAACATCTAATTCTCAGTCCACTGTGCCAACAAAAATCTTTCCTTTCCTTCTATTCCTTCTAACTAGTGCCGTGCATTGCATTTAAAAGACCTGAGGTCTTACAGGCATATAGTTAAAATTATTATTATTATTATTATTATTATTATTATTATTATTATTATTATTATTATTATTATTATTATTATTATTATTATTATTATTATTATTATTATTATTATTATTATTATTATTATTATTATTATTATTATTATTATTATTATTAATGTAACGCTTTTACCAAATTTTATGAAGGTAGGATTTTTTTTTTGTTTGAAGGATTTTGTATAGATACTTTTTTACCTGTACTGCTTAAATTATGAAAATAATCAGAGTAAAATCGCGATTTTTAAAAACATTTTTAATTGTTGTGTCAAAATCAGGAGAGCCACCAATCAAGACACTTTCAAGGTTTTAATTTTTCTATTCTTTTAAGTAGTAAGAAAAGTGTCTCCTTATGAAAGGTTATATTTTGTCAAGTAAAAGAAAAACCATTTTATTTAATCAATATATCAATAAAAGGTACATTGATGTTATGATGTGATAATTTTTCAACTGTGATGAAATAGGTCAAGTGCCATAAGAAAATTAATTCATAACGGTGGTTCACCCGGGCGTATACGTACTCTTTTTTAATTTTGTTTCATCTTTTAATAATTTATATTTTATTTGTGTGTGCCTATTTTTAAATACATATAATTAAAAGGTTTTGCACTCTTTACTTTAATTTGCGTTTCGCCCAGAGGTATATTGGTTGGCTCATCAGTTAGACAACCTTACACTCAATCTAATATCCAGATTGTTAATCGATGATTTCCAACACAGTTCTGATACAAAAATTTTGTTTTATTCCTTTCAAAAATATAAAAAAAAAACCTTTGCAGCAGTCATGCACAGACACTCTATAAATAAGTGCAACTACTTTCCATTACTAACATTCAAATGACTTTACATGTCCTTTCCACTCATGCGCAGCTGTTGTTAATATTTTTAATTAATTAGTTAAATGAGATGAAATTATAATACCTACACAAATACACGTAAATCTGTCCAAGTGTCAGTTTTTTGAAATGTAAGCTCCTGGAATATAAATTGCAACAATTTATGGATTTTACTTAAAGTGTTTAAATTAATTTGAAAATTAAACTTATATATTCCTATCTCAAATGTTTCAGTAAATTGCAACTCATTAATTATGAACATATCACAGCGAACACGCACACACTAACAATCACAGTTGGAATGCGTAACGTCATGCATATATCTTATTTTTTAATATCCATTACCCACTAATTAATCAATCCGCACCACTGCTTGCAACCTGTCTCTATAAATTTCCACTTGATAGATTTTTTTTTTCAATCTGCAAAAGATAGAAAGAGAGAAAAAATCTCATATCCTCAATGCAAATGACCACTTGGTTAGATCCTGTTTTATATATTGCACAATCAATAAATAGATACAAAAAAAAGGTAAGAAAAACAACACAAAACCACTATAGAAGTTGCTTTGGCAAAAACGCAAATCGAATTTTTCTCCCCAGCCCAGCCTATTGGCTAAATTGGTTTCCTTCGTTATAGCCTGCCATTTAACGGGAGTAAAGCATAACAGCAAGCAAAGCAACCTGCCAAAAGGAGCTAAAGTGTGGTTATACGGTTACCCCCTTTTCCTAACTACCTACAACTGGCAGAGAATTAATAGCCATCTACTAGGTATCTATCAGATTCAGATACACATAAACTCGAGCCATTCAACCAACAAGTACTAGGTAAAGAGTAAAACAAATTCCCAATAAAAAGGAAAAGAAATCCCAGTTGCAACATTTTCCACCATCGAATGAAACAAGTTTTGTGCGCGCTTTAGCAATGTATAGGTATCTCCTCAACTCTTGAAGTGTATCTTTGCAGGTATCTCTGTATGAACGAATAAATGCAACTGTAGAAATGAAAATAAAGGTGAAAAGACCTTGCCTTAGCGAAAATCAAGCCAAACTACTCCTCATCAATGGGGTGCGCCCTGGATACCCAGCCAGCCAGAGTCGACCATTATTCGGCTCAGCTCGATCCGGTGTTTCGTCCAAGAAATCAAGACATGCAATAAATTGCTCTCTTGCTGTGCTGAATAAGACTTAAGGCCTGAAGCTGTCGCGTTTGGTGCTACATTCGATGTGGTCATTTGGAAATTCCACGATTTCAAATGGAACACTAAAGAATTGTTCTTGACTTGAGTTGAGTTTATTTTGTGGGCGCCATCCAAAAACCGTAAGAACTCGAAAATGAGCTGAAAATTACAAAACTTGATTACGTGCCGGCATTGGCTTCGACAGGACTCTCAAACCCATCCACACAGTCCACATCATCACTGCACATAGTTTAATTCTATGTGCATCCAGATATCTTGGCAAGGCTGTACTCAAAATAATATTTAGAAAAGGTTGATATTTGAATATTATTTTACTTGAAAAGTGTAAAGGCAGCTTAGCAAATTTGTTCACGAAAACAATAGCTGTTTTATTTAATTACATAGATATTATGCAAATTCATGCAAGTCATTAACGAGATATTCTGGAATGGTAATAATGATAGCTATCAGGACGCACCAGACAAGCAGACGGACGCACGTCGCGTTGTGTCATGCATCGTAATGTTAAGCCGGAACTCCACTTGTTTTGTGTGTTGCTGTCATAAGTCATTCCATATATTTAATACGCCACACAGCGACACAAACCACGAGACCCAAATGTAATTCTATGGATATCAAATGTATTGAAGCGATAGCGACACTCGTTAGTGATGATAGTATCCTCTTGCTGTGATTTTTATAATAGTACAAAGACAGACTGACTGAAGAGACCACTGTTATATCGGGGCGAAACACTTTATTTTCTTGAGTTGAGGTCACTTATACCTTTTAATTGAATCAAAGCCAAAAGGTACATACCTTCAAGAGCAAGTAAAATTAAGGAATAAGGAACCTAAATAATAAATATGTAACAGTTCAAATTTTGTTGGCAAGACCATGCTGACTGTCACACAAAATTCCACTTAAAAAAAAAACAGAAAATTTCCATGAAAATTGGTAATCCGGGATGAAGAACCGTTTTTTAGTAGGTACATTTCGATTTTTGGAGCATTTAAATGCTGGAGGTACTCTGTGGAGTTGAAGGAACGCTGATTACCGATCTGGAGAATGACCTAGAACCTTATAAAATGGTCAAGACTCATTTGATTCATGGCCCATGCGGTGACCACAACCCACTATCGTCGTGTACAAAATGCTAACCACCTGCATTGGTATGAGACTTCAGACACAATCACTGATGGCAATGATGGATATTGACTTTATCGGCGACGACGTCGATCACCAGCGGATAAGGGGAAACCATTCAAGATGAAGGTGAGAGGAGCAAACTTTGTCGTCGACAATGGTTGGATTGTGCAGTACTGCAAGTTAAGTTTTTGTCAAAAGCCTTGCGAAGACTCTTATCAATGTTGAGGTATGTTGTTCTATCAAATAAGTCTGTAAATACGTGGTGAAGGGCATAGTTATAAAGCATTTGAAGCTCTGAATTCCACTTTGAAAGATTCACGAAATGATAAACGATGACGTTTCGGTGGATTCTATATACTGTCTAGCGACTATCGTCATATAATGCCTGTCATTCCAAGTAGGGCTGGCCACGAGATGATAAAAGTCTCGGTCTCGGTATTGCAAATTAAGATTTTCTCGCAAAAAACTTAGACTGAGGCCGACATGGCGAGACTGAACAATTTCGATTTTACCGAGACCGAGACGATCCTTACAAAAGTCTCGCCAAGTCTAGTCTCGTGGTCAACCCTAACTCCAAGATCAAAAATTGAACGCTAGCCCAATAGCGTCAGCTTTATGCTGATAAAACGGACATGCAAATTACTTAACGAAATGACCAGCTCCTAGTCCCAGCAGAGTTCTCCAGGAAATTGTTGGCGATGGGCAATGGCGTGATCTCAGTCGACTTAGTCACCGCCCTGATTCAATTTCTACCGAATTTTTGTTACTTTACAAAGAACGCCGCAAGATTCATCACGAATTTTTCCCTAATATCGCTCAGATTTATGTTGACCATGATTGGCTGAGTGCACGAGTGATTTTCGCTGCGCAAATACAAGAATTTCGATCATTTGAATTTCATCATTTAAAATCAAATCGCCAAGGAGTTACATTTAAACAATTCCGTCGACTCCGTGATGGATGAAAACGAAGCCATCAACTTTTACACGGAATTTTCGAATTCTTTGGATGTTTTGGGGTTTGCCGCCACACAATATGAAATTGAAAGTCGATTCAGTTATAATTTTGTGGCGCAACCTCAATGCACTGAAACTTTGTAACGCGTTGGACTGAAATACATCGAAATTGTTATATTTCAGTTATTTCCGTTCTATTCCATTATATTCATTGCATTAGCGTATTTGAGCGGAACGAAAATCACTGGGTAATCTAGTTGTCTTTATTAAGGTTGGATTATTTTGACACAGATAGCTGTTTCCCGCTCGAAATCTTGATAGAAAGTCAGTATCATACCTCCGCGAAACGAAATGAGTCGCTTTACGCTTGAACAACGTTGGAAAATATTAAAAACTTATTTCCAAAGTGAAGTGGGTGAAAAATTATCTTTTCTGATGAGTTGCATTTTCATCTTGTAAACAAACAAAATTTCCGCATCACACGCACGTTACTATATCGAGTAGAAAATGCATCCACAGAGACTGACAGTTTGGTGCGGATTGTGTAGCGGTGGCATCATTGAACCATTTTTTTTAGGTTGATAACAAAGTTTCGGTAGTAGCCCGTAGCGTTAAGGTTAGTGCGATGGACTGTCACGCTGGAGGTCTGGATTCATTTCACAGTCTCGTCCACCTAAAAACTAAAAAGTTTTTTTTTCAGGGCTACTACCTCTTGCGAGGAATTGACAAATCCTCCAAAAGTATCATTTGTCATGAGTAAGTGTTTCTCGTCTAACCGTTCGGATTCTGCGTAAAATTGAAGGTCCCTTCCATTCCTGCCGAAACGCGCACATGGGAATCGTTGCTAGTTGTTAGTCACTAGGCCCTGGTTCTTCACGAGCCGTTGCGACACCCAATTTATGTATATTTTATTTTTAAAAAGTTTCGATCAACGGTTTTGGACATGGATTTGGATGACCTCAGAGGTTCATGCAGGATGGCGCGCCATGCCACTATCGATATTTTGCGCACTTAGTTCCCAAATCTTGTTATCAGCCGTCTTGGCGATGTCAATTCACCGTATCAGAGCTCCGCTTTGACTCCTTTGGACTTTTTTTTCAGGGGAATCGTGAAGGACCGATGTTATGCCAACAATCCGGAAACGATTCAAACACTTTAGGCCAATATCATCCAAGCAATCCGTGAGCTACAGCCACAAGGTCTTGGAAAATTGGAGTGACAGAATGCACTACTGCGAAGCCAACCGATGCAGCCACTATATATGCTAATAAAAATTCGAAAATTTAAACGACATACATTTGTGACTTTCGTCACATATTTATTCTAGAATATTTAATATCTACTAAAATATTTAAAAAAAAAAGTAGAACATTTCGATTTTTATAACAATTACCAAAGCTCCAAAACCCAAAATCGATACAAATGTTTGAGATTTTTTTTTTATCTTAACCCAAAAGCGCAACCAAAATAGCTTTTTCAATTGAACTTTTACAATACTTCATCAAACTATTTTAAACATCTTGATCTATTCTCATTTCCGGAAACTCTTAAACCTTTACAGAAATCACTAGACCCAAATTTACAGCACTATTCCTATCTGCGTTCTCATTCCCCTGTTCAAAAATAAATCTTCACATTCTTCCACACTTCACCATCACCAGCCACTAAAAAAGAGCTATAGGTACTCAGCTAAGGCGTTTTTTCAAACAATATTCCTTCACTTGTTCCCACAAAGTGGATGCACTTGTAAGTTGTAATAATTCTTTTTACTTTAGCGAGGTCAACCTGAAGCCATAAAGAAGATGTTCTACCTACTTCTTGGATAGATAGCTTTTGTGTGTTCCTTTTTAAAAGTGAAGATAGAACGTATATTTTGTTTGTATATTCGGAGCACACTTTTGAGATATTTTTTTTTCTCAATATCATAACCGGAAGTGTGTGACACTTAGTCAAACAAAGTGCCGAATATAAAGAGCCTCTGAATCTGATGCCATCAATAGAAAGATGGTTCTCTATAACAATGTACATCATAGGCATTAGATTCTGGCAGGGTGCCACAGCGCGGTGTTGACAAAAAGGTCTTTTGTCAAAATGGCAATTGTTTTGCGTGGCAAATGTTTAAATAGAGAGAAAAAATCTCTGTGTGTGTATACCATGATGTACAACCATTTTCATGAAGGAAATAAAAAAGACAGGAGGGTAAAATAAGACAAAAGAGATTTTCTACTTCTGGTTCTGGTTCTGGCTAAAGTCCCCCTTTTATTTTATTTTTTTTTTTTAATGAAAACTGTATGCACAATAATTCTCCAACAATATATAATTCTCAGGTCTCAGCATGGGGTGTAGAATTGCAAAAATTTATCTGGGAAAGTGAACACGGGGCGTCAGAACGGTATAGGTATATTTATATATTCAAAGCATATAAAGTGAGGTTAGGGAACTTTAAATGAAAGAAACAATTTAACAAAAGCGAAATTTGAGAAGTTGATGAATTTTTCAGAACAAATGTTACAAAAAGAGTTTTTTTTTTTTTTTTTGTTGGAATTGTTTTGGATTTGAGTCATTTGATACAAATAATTTGTAAAATTTAACCCCTAATAATAATTTGTGTTAAATGTTGAGTGTAAGCAAAATGTTGCAATTGACAAATGCAGTTTAACAGAAATTTGAGATAAAAGAAATTTTTGGATTGTCTTAATTAACATGAACAGAAAAAACAGTAGTTACCTTCCCAGTAAATATAAAGGCCCCATGATTTTTAATTCAAGTAAAATAATATGATCAATCGTAAACAGTGAAACAATTAATTTATATTTGATATTGGTAGATATTAAGTAAATGGAATTTTTTTTTAAAGGATTTTGTTTTTAATAATTAGCAACACTGTTTTAAGCGACACGGCATTTGAAACTTGACTGATGTATTTGTGCTGAGATCATCATTTATTTTGATTTGGTAATGAGATCTCAGAGGTCTCACTGTCAAAATACATAATTTTTTTATTTTTTTTATTTTATTTATTTATCTACAAGCGATTTGCTTAACAGATGCAATTACAAAATTTATACATATTAATTAAAATATAAATTTATACAATAACTCAATTTTAAATTTATCTCGAGATAAATGCAAATCAAAAATAACACATACTTCATTGAACGAGGAAATTGCTCGTGATATAGGTTCATTTTTACCATAATTCGTTCTATGCAGTTGTTCAAAAAGGAAATAACTTGTTCTTAACTGTCTAGATGGTACATAAATGGAAATCTGAAAAAGCAAAAACGGACTTCTTATATTATAGCAAAGTATATCTCTCACAAACATTACATCATGGATTTTTCTTCTAGATTCTAGGGATTTCATCCCGAGCAATTGGCACCTAGCTTTATAGTCTGGACTAAAATTCCAACGCATTTTACGAAACACAAATTTAGTAAACCGCCTTTGGATCCGTTCAATCCTTTCAGAATGAACTCTATAGCATGGGTTCCAAATCACATCAGCATATTCGATTGTTGATCTAACCAGTGAGGTGTAAAGGGTTAGTAAGACATAAGGATCCGTAAAAACCTTACTATTCCTTTTAATGAAACCGACTAGAGTATTCGCCTTCGCAACAATATAATCGATATGCTTTTTTGAAGAAAAAGTATTGTCAAAAATAACGCCTAGATCTTTGATGTTGTTCACTTTAGACAAAAGATTTGATTCAACTTTATATGGAAAATTAATAGCAAATGCAGATTTGGAAAATGTTATAGCTTTACATTTTCCAATATTAAGTTTCAAACTATTTAAAGAACACCAACTTGAAATATGGTTTAAATCTTGTTGAACTCTTACACAATCTTCAATGGTTTTAACTTTAAAGTACAACTTTAAATCATCGGCATATAGCAGATAATTACAATTTTGTATTATGTCAACTATATCATTAATATATATTAGGAAAAGTAAAGGACCAAGATGACTCCCTTGCGGAACGCCGGAGGTACATTTTATACTTCTCGAAACTTTGTTGTCAATAATTACTCGTTGAGTTCTGTTTTCTAAATACGAAGAGATCCATTGAAGCATCTCAGAATGAAAACCAAAATACTGAAGCTTTTTCAGTAAAATAATATGATCTACCGAATCAAAAGCTTTACTAAAGTCTGTGTAAATTGCATCTACTTGACATTTATTCTCCATTGCATTTAGAACATATGAAGAAAAAACCGCCAAATTAGTCACAGTAGACCGACCAGATACGAAGCCATGTTGTGACTCAGATAAGCATTCCTTTATCAAAAATTCTATTTTATGTTTAACCAAACTTTCGAAAAGTTTGGGGATGGCTGAGAGCTTGCAGATTCCTCTATAATTTTCTACTAGATTTTTAGAACCTGCCTTGAATATAGGAACAAGAAATGCTTCCTTCCATTCTGGTAAAAAGAACCCCATGGACAATGAGTTGTTAAACATTTTCAACAGAGGCAAACAAAGAGAATCACTGCTGTTTTTCAGAATGGTTGATGGTATTCCATCGGCACCACCACTATTATTTATTTTAAGGGCACAAAGCGCTACTAAAACCTCATCGAAACTTAATTCCATTGAACCAATGTCAACCTTTTCTTCCAAATTAGACACAAACGTGTTTAGTGGGGAGCAGTAAACAGACTCAAAAAAGTTAGCAAAAAGTTCCAAATGAGTATCAACATTTGACGAATTGACTCCATTGAAACTAACATTTTGAGGAATTCCAGATGACTTTCTTTTGGAGTTTATGAAAGACCAAAACGATTTACTATTTTTTTTTATGTTGTTTTCAATATTCACAATGTAATTTCTGTAGAGGAACTTATTTAGTACTAAAAAATCTCGTCTAAGGTTACTAAAAACCATATAATCAGTATGGTGTCCCGTTATTTTAAATTTCGCTAATGCTTTATTTTTAATATTTTTAAGGTGTAAAAGCCTTTTGTTATACCATAAAGGTTTCGAAGATTTCCGTTTATGTACACGAGGGACAAATTGATTAAAGCCCATAAACAAAATTTCAGAAAAACGATTATAATTGCGTACTAAGTCAAAAGAATTTAGTTCAATATTCCAATCAATACCAGAAAAGAAATTTCCTAGTTCATTGAAGTTAGTTTTTGAAAAATTAAAAGAATTAACATTTGAATTAGCTTCGATTTTTTGGTAATCATACATAACAATATCAATAACAATTTCTTTATGGTGAAGAGAATTATTTAGTAATGAAAATGGAGCTTCTGTAACACTTACGTTAAATTCATCAGAGCAAATAAAAACAAGATCTAATATTTTCATTAAACAATTAGTAACAGCATTAACTTGGCAAAGGCCTAATGAGTAAATATAATCAATAAAAATAATTTCAAAATCTCTGTTTAAATTACAAGCAATAAGCGTTTTTTCATTTTCGGACCATGTCCAAATAATATCCGATAAATTGAAATCACCAAATACACTTAAATTATCCAATACTGAGCATTTACAATTTATAAATTCAATATTTTGAATATGCTTTTCATATAAATCTAAACTACTTTTTGGAGGAACATAACTTACTACAAAATAAAGATGATGTTTTGAACCAGTCTTAACACGAACGCAGATTTGTTCAATATCTTTAATAGGCAGAGTAATTTTATCGCTGCAAAGAGTAGTGCGAACAGCAATTATTATGCCACCACCACGTTCAAGTGATGTTTTGCACCGATCAATACGATAGACATTGTAAAAGCGACAGTCAAATATTTCTGTGGATAAAATTCCACTGTATAACCAAGATTCTGTGATGATTATAATGTCATAATCAGAATGGCAAGCGAGATTAAACAGTTGAGCTACCTTAGTACGAATTCCACTAGCGTTATGGTAATATACATTTAAAGCTGAGTTAGTTTCCATTGTTACGATATTTGTTGAACTATTTCCGCAGGCAGGTTTTTTGGAATATACACAAATGGACGAATTTTTACCCCAATAGGCCAAAAAGATGCTCAAAATTTTGGATTCGCTTGCTCTTGATGATTTTTGACAGTCAGGCTTCTGACATCAACTACTGAACAACTACTCGAAGGACCAAAGTTTTTTTTGAAAAGACCTTGGCTCGCATTACGTAACTTTTTTGATGACTATTGTCCAGACAATAGCTAGAAACGATATCGACAATAGTTTGCTGCACGTTACACTGCAACTCTCGTATCGTCTACCGTTCTCGTTTTTCATAGTTTGAGAGTCACTGAAAAACACGTTTGAAATATAAAACATCAGAAATATTGTACTGCCATCGTGAGAAAATTCGTTTTGTTTGCTGTTGGGCTCTTGTTTTAGTGGAAATAAATTTATATAAGGCCTTAGACATAAATGGCATTTTTTTCAATATCGTCGTGGCCGTGGGTGTCGTTTATTAGATAGCTAAAATGTTGCGTTGGACAATACACACAAATGTAGATACATACATATGTATGTATACGTTTTTATATTTGTAGTCATACTTCAAGAGCTGACAGTGGATGAAAATGGACAAAGCGGTTTACCTATTCAACAGTAATTTCCCCTAATCGTATACTGCGAGTACCTTTTTTGTTTATTTAGCCGTTAAGCTGATTCGATAGATAACTCCACATCAAAACACCAATTACCTTTTGAACGAAGTATGACACATTACTGTTGAGTTGGTATAGCAGTTAAAGAATTGCATTATTATTATCTATGTATTTACAAAACAACGTGCTGCATGCAATAACCTCTCCAACGGCGTATAATAAATTACTGTTGTTTAGTTAGACTTGCTTTCAATATCATGAGCATGACGCATGCACCTATAAACCCTAATAGTACAGGCAACGTGGAGTCAAATAAGGGCAATCTGAAAAAAGTTTAGACGTCTGAAAAGTTTGAATGCAGTTTTGAAGAGGGATTGCTTCTTAGCATAAATCTCGATTTGCGAGATTTTTGGTCTTGTGGGGCGTCCGCCATCTTGGATAGAAGACAAAAAATTAAGTTTTTTTTTTTTAAATATTTAGTTTGAAAATTATTTTCTCAAAAACTGTTTGCTCAAACAACTTGATTTGAAAAGTTAATTTAAAAATAGGTTTTTGGCTTTCAAAAACGCTATAACATGATATTAAGTGTTGCCGTTGATTTTTAATATTTTTTTTTATATTTTAAGTCATTGTTTTAGAAAATTGCGCCTTCTGCCTAAACGGGGTGAAATAGACCACCCTCCCCATACGATTTTTTTCTTATCTCAACTCATCCTACACGTTCTAGCCTTTTGTCACACCTTTAATTTAAGACTTTTTTTTTATAAAAGTAATACCTAGTTTGGGAGTTATTCGATAACTAAGTCCGTAAGGCTTAATTTTGTACTCGTTTTTCATTAATCACTTTTGAATTATCTACACCAGAAAAATAATTTATATTCCGATTTGTAGGAAATATAAATTAAAACAAAAAAGTATATAAGATATTTTTCATAAAAAAGGACAGGGAGAAGTGCAAATTATCAAAAGAAATCGTTTTTCCAAGATGGCGGACGCCCCACAAAACCAAAAATCCCGCAAATCGAGATTTATGCTAAAAAGAAACCCCTCTTCAAAACTGCATTCAAACTTTTCAGACGTCAAAACTTTTTTCAGATTATTCCCCATTGCCTGTACAATTATAATTATATTTTCATTATATTTTTCATATGCAGTCCCAAGATTTGTTGTCGGCTATTGGAATATAAAAAACTACATCAAAAACACCAAGACGATAGCTTCATAGGTATCGAGCAGTCGATATCGTTGAGACGATAGCAAATTTCAGCTTTTTTAGTTACATGAAACAAAACTCAAATCGTAGATTCGATATCGTTGGAACGATAGTCGTTTTGTATTCTTACGTGAAGCATATCTATCGATAACGATATCGAAAACGATATCGTCAGAGTTACGTGATGAGAGCCCTTTTATTGTTCGTAAAACTTATTTTTAAACTTTCTATAAAAATGTGAGAAATAAATCCAAGACACACTTTCATTATGGATGGATTTAACAATTTATTCTGCCCGCTGCTGATTTGGAAAATGTTTCTTTGACAGTTATATTTTATGGTGGATTAGCACAGAGGTTTATCGTTGAGAGTGTAAACTTTTGGAACCAAGTTAAACAATCTAAATGGGTTCTTCATGGAACTGTCAATTTTGGTTGTTCCACAATTTCCTTTAGAAATATAATTTTCAAAACTCTTAGACATCTCCTTAAAATGATGTTAATTCTTCTGATAAGGAAGGAAATCGTGAGTAAAATATAAAAATACGATCTTATTTCAAAAAACGGAGTACTTACACATACATACATAGGTACTTATATTCGTTGAACATTGACATTCGTATAAATGATACTGGTTTTAAGGCTAGGCACACATTGAGACGCTTCCGACAGTTCAAATTCAATCAAAGATTTTTTTACAGGAAATATAATAACTCGTGCCAGTCTCGCAAGGAAAACTGTGTTTCCATCACAATCACTACCTCACGCGCCACTTACTGTAAGACGCGGGTCAGGTCATGGCGTATCAATATATCAATAAGAGTTATTGTTGTATTGATTATAAAAAATCGTGCTGCGATGTGTCGCGTGACATGCGATGAACGCGTTTCAATATATGCCTAGCCTTAGAATGGTGTTCAGTGTTGACTGTTTAGTTTAAAAATAACAACAACAAATGTCTATCCAGTTAGCATCACCACTTCAAAATTTCAAGAATCTATTAATGGGTTAAATGTCGTGAATTTTTACCGAATTTTTTTAAAAATTAACATTGGGTAATGCTAATTTGACAGTCAAGTTAACATTACACACCCTCAAAAAAAAAAAATTCTAAAAAAAAATGAAGGTGAAGGACAGTTATTGGCTGTCGTGAATTTGTCGTGAAAGAAAAAATTAGCGATTTTTTAAGGCAAACAAAAATATGTATATGGTTTTCAAGTTTTCAAGGGTGCCAATGGAAAGTTACTAGTGTGTGTCGCACTCTAGCCCAGGAAAAATGTACAAAAAAATGGCCAATCTGTTAAAAAAATGCAACCGAAGGTTTTTAAGCGCAACTGTCTTTATTTTCGCATAAGAAACACTGTCGCGAAAGTTTATTGCAAAATCGTGTGAGCGTTAATATTTATCCAATGTTAAATGTTGAAAATATCAGTTTTTCGCAAAAAACTCGGAAACGGTAGATGATATCGAAAAGTGTTTTATACAAAACTTGTAGACTACATATGTCATTTGCCAAAACAAAAAGTTATAACTATTTTTTTTTACACCCCACCGTTGAGAAGATATCGACATTTTAAAAAACGTAAAATGTCAAAAATTGTCGTTTTTCACGTAGGTATAACTCCTAAACGGTTCAAATTTTAGAAGACATCTGAAGACAAAGTTTGTAAACTATATGAATCCCTACAAGAATAAATTATTATTTTTTTCTTGAAAACAACTGTTTTAAAGATATAATTTTTTTTAAATATTTGAGAAAAAGAGTTAAAATTTCAGTTTTTTTAAATTTTTACTCTTAAGGCCGTGTGTCAATTGCGTTAAAAGTGCGTTAAATATGATCCCAACGCTAAATTCTAAATAAATAAACCTGCTCAGGAGCTCTTTTAAATTTTAACAAGTGGATAAATGTTGACGTTTGTATTAAGCTTCTTGCACATTACTTAAACCATCGACCTATTATACCTGAACTGCTAAGAGCCAATATCACGATGGTTCCCTTTATTAAAAAAAAATCGATACACTAGCGGCAATTTGAAAACGACTTAGGCCAAATTTATTCACTCAAAGTTGAACATAACTTTGCGATTAGTACTTAGATGGAGGACCGCATGACCATTGAGTTTTTTTTTCTTGGTATTCTTTTGACTCCGCGCTTCAGATGGAATGAAAAATCCATTCCAATAATTATTCGGAATAAATAAAAAATCGACAATAATGGTTTATCCTGAGTATTTTATTGAATAAGAAAATACAAAATTCTTATTCCAAATATTTTGAATATCTAAACTAAATAAAAAAACATATTCACACTCAAATGAAAAATTATTCAAATGCAAGCCAAAAGTTGCGTCTTGTGTGTCATGCTTAACAAATGAGAATGACGATCGACTAGCAGTCCAGGTATACTAGGTTCATGACTGCCACTATCAAAATGCAAATTCCGCGTTCAAAATCGTATCCAAAGCGATTTGGACAGATTTGTGTTGTAATTCCTCTGAAAAAAAGTTATTGCAACAACAAATCAAGGTATTTGAACATTTTTGGATAGGTTGACACCGTCTCGGATAGGTTCCTTTATCGCAAGAAACGTATGTTTTAAAATATTCCATTTATTGCAATTGACACAGCAAAACCCTCCAATTTTATTCACCCCTATAAAAACGGATCAAATTTAGCTGGGATCAAATTTAACCAACATTTTAATGCAATTGACACACGGCCTTAAAGTACAAGTTGTTGAAAAAACTCTTGCGCTTAATTAAAAGATTATCATATTTTCTTCAAAAAAAATATGAAACTTTTTTCCATAAGAGTCATAGATAAGTCGCAAGATATTTCTATTTTAATAGTGTCAACTGTCAAAAAAACCGGCTTTTCGCATATATCTTTTAAATCCCAAGCTTAATCGAAATATTAAATTAAAAACCAAAAGTCTAAATACTGGTTTTTGGCTTTATACTCCTAAATTACGAACTTTTCGGAAAATATTTCATAGCTTTTTTGCAGATTTTAATATTCCCTAGATCTAGAGGAAACATTATCACACCTTTTTGCGTATAACGCATCAGTTCTTCAAAAATGGATAACTTCGAATAAACAGGATTTTGTAATAAAATGTACATACAACTATATTTTCGCTTCTGTCCGCGTCCATAGTAGTTATTCAAGATTTAATGTTAGTTTTTCGCATATAACTCCAAAACGGTAAATGCTATCAAAAAGTATTTCATACAAAACTTGTAGATCTTGCCATTTCCAAGAAAAGTAAAAAGTATTGACAATTATTTTTCTACGACTTACCAACATTAAGAAGATGTCGATATTTCAAAAACCGTAAAATGTCCAAAATGCTCGTTTTTTCATGTACCTATAACTCCTAATAGCTCTTCCACACTACCCCACTGTGTATTAATACATGTCAAATTGAAAGTGGGAAAGAATTCTACGCGACTGCCAAATTTGTGGGAATGAAATGACTTTTCATATTTTGCTTCCACAGTTGCTTGTATTAATACATTACCGTAAGCTAAAAAAAAGTGTGATAGAATGTGGGATAGAATTAGAACCATTCCTAAAATTATTCATGTATTAACACATGTAAAATCGTGTGGGAAAGAATGTCGGGTTGTGTAGGCTGGGCTTTCATATTTTGTTTCCATACTATTCTACATGATTTGTTTGATTTGTTTGTGTATAGGAAACAATTATTATTATTTTTCTTAAAAACAACCGTTTTTAAGATATAATTATTTTAAAAGTTTAACAAAAATTCTAGATTTCTTTTTTTTCAGAAGTCATAAATACCGGTTTTTATCTCTTAACTCTTAAATTACGAATTTAACCGAAAAATATTTTTAAATTAGTTTGTAAATTTTAATATTCTCTATAGAAAAAAAGACTATGACACTTTTATAACGTATAAGAGATTAAAACAATCTAGTTTTCAACAAGGCAATAGAGAGATTAACATAGATTCTGGCCACGGACTAGAAAGGGTATGATAAGACTAGAACAAGAGGCCTTGGCGATTATGAACCCTATTGCCTCAGCCTCGTTATCAGTTTCATACTCTAATGTTTCATACGATATTGCATTACAAAAATAAACAGAAAAGAACAGGATTTTATGTATAATTTAAACAAGCACATACATAATGTAGGTGGGTACTTGATACCTAATCAATTATTAACCAATATAAATAAACGAATTTGTTCGTGTGGTTTGAGGCTGTAACATGGCTAAAAACTACCTACAGTTATAAGATTAGTTTTACTACCATGTTTCGCTGAGCCCTAATATATGCTTCTAGCTCCACTTAAAAATAATTCCCATGCTTAACACATCAATCCCAAATTCTTGTTATTATACTTTATATTTAAAACATTTTAAGGCGCGATAGGAGCGCATATAAAGGCACAAAAAGCACGGCTATTGTTAAAGGAAAAGTGATGTCAAAATTCGTTTTCTATTATAAAACTTCATATGTTCAAACTGGATCTCCAAACTCCAAGCCTCCCCCCACAACCAAATCCTAGATCCGCTACTGCTCAAATCCATAGTAAAAAGTGTGAAAGAAGACCATGGAAGGAGAGAAAAAAGTGTCGTATGATACTGAAATTGAAATTGTTACTGAAATTGATTAAAAAGTTTTTGTTGTACAAGAGACATTCCTATGATGGGGTACCAAAACATGTTCAAAAAGTTTTTACTAGGGAGGGCCTCACGAGTGTTTGATTTTTTCTGGTCTACATTGTTGGTACTAAAATCTCACAAGGGCTTTTAAAGTATCTGACAAGTTTTCCTCGTCTAGGTTTTCCCTTCTGAAAACTAACTAGGGCCTTGCATAAACTAGACAGAAACTTGAAATTTTTCGAGCCGGGAGAAATTTAAAATATTTTCTTTTAAATTCGTCATTTAAGAAAAGGTAAATAGTATTTGTATTTATTTTGTGTTTTGAATTTTGGTAATTTTTTTTTGAAATATGATATGAGTGCTAGATTTAGGTGATTTAATAATTGGAGTTCAATATAACTTATTTTGAAGAGTTATTTTACATTGAAAATTTGGGCCTTTGTATGTTTTTTTATTAAGACAAATTATTGTATTGAAACCTACAATTCATTTAAAAAAAATAAATCGGGTGGCACAACGGCTCATGAAGAACCAGGGCCTAGTGACTAACAACTCGCAACCATTCCTGTGTGCGCCTTTCGACAGGAATGGAAGGGACCTACAATTTTATGCTGAATCCGAACGGCTAGACGAGAAGCACTTATTCGTGTCAAGTGATACTCTTGGAGGATTTGTCAATTCCTCGCAAGAGGCAGTAACCCTGAAAAAAAACTTTTTAGTTTTTAGGTGGACGAGGCTCAATTCATTTAATCTGTTTTTTTTCGGTCGGGTTAGAAGTAATAACAATTTTATCACTAGTTTAAAGATCCTTTATTATACGTATATTAATTGGAAACCCTATCCGGGTTTAAGATCTTATACCTGCCAAATCATTTTGTATAAGGTAATTTATACATATCACCTCGTTTCTCGTATGACTAATAAGGTTATGTTTTTTTTTGCTTCTATTACCTTCATTATCTACCTAGCTCTATCAAAATTATCAAATTATCAACTTTAATTTGTTTTCCCTCTGAATGACTGGACAAATACCAATTCTACGAATCAGAAAATACCTACTTTTACATAAATCATTAGAAAAAACCCACAAAAGCCACTTAGTCTTGGCATAAAAAGCTTGAAGAAAAGAGATTAAACAAAAAAATATGTGTATAGATTGAAAAAACACACGCATGCGCACCACCTCAGCACAACCTCTTTTGTTATAATTGCTTTCCTGTAGCTCGAAGACCAATTTTCCAGTTTATTATTTTTTCCATTAAAATAAAAGTTAGAAAATGGAAAAAGAATCTCATCACTTGAATATTTTATAACCAGATTGCTTTTTTTATATCGACACTTTGGAACGCACCGAATGAATCTTGTCTTGAGAGGTCATCGACCGACTCTCTCTATATTGCTGGACTAATGTCCAGCTTTTACAATGCTCGCACCTATGTATATGTATGAACTGAACATTATAGAAGATTGTTCAGTCCGCACCTTTATGATGATAGATGCATCTTCAGCGGACTTTAACACAAATCTTCTTTGGAACACAACAAATATGGTTGCTTTTGCCGTGGTTCAAACTTATACTCGAATGTAGTAGGTATGTATAGAAACCGTATTATTAAACCAAGGCATTCTTGCACTTTTTCAACGATGAAAGTTGAGAGAGAAAAGAAAACGCGGCCATTAATCATAAAGCGACAACATCATCATCACCAGCATCATCTTCTCCATCAGCCATATAAAGTAGAAGATGAGGTATCCCGTAAAGATACAATACCTTTCCTCCCTATATCTCTATCTCTAGCAAGCTAGATGAAGAACCAGAGTGTTTGCTGGATAGGAGGATGGGGTTGGGTGGGGGGGATATGTTGTGTGGTTTTGTATGATGATGTTGTTTTAATTAAACCCCAACTGAGGTACCACTTCAATTTGAGACAATAGAATTGAATTTTTTTTTATTTTTTCCTCATCAAGATAGAAACTACTTTAACCTCATCCGGCATTTAGAGTTCAAAAAGATCTATTTGTGGTGGTTTGTATTCAAATTTTAAATTAGTATTTTTTTTCTCATTCTGATTTTTATCTCGAGTACCTACCTATGTATAAGAAAGTCAAAGTTAGAAGGCAGAGGTATATGCGTAAGCGTACATCTATACAAAAGTCCTTTTAATTCAATTATGTCTCAAGAGACAGTTACAAGTGGATGTGTATTTTTTCGAAGGAAGTTGATAAATATACATAAATTTTGTGCCAGCTCTGGATAATGGGATTAGCATGCGCTAAATGTAATTTACTAGAGGGGAAGTGTCATTTATCCAATTGAATTTGCCATATTCTGTTCTATTTGCAAAATTAAACTGTCAAACCAGGTCGGGTTATTGAAAGAGATGGTAGAAAATATAAAAATAAGCACAAGGAAATGATGTTTCCTTTATCTTCTTCTCTGTAGAATGTAGACCAAGTCTTGGCACAGTTGTTGTTGTTGTGTTGTCGTTGAGAGAGGGTTTCTGCTTCCGTTTTGAGCTCTAATTGCAGTTCAATCGAAGGAACAAGAATGACGATGGGGATGATCGATCGATTGGAATCGAGTCGTATTGTGTTGGTGACAATTAATTAATGATTGCGACGTGTAGATGCGATAAGTTGAAGGCAAAATCAAATGAAATAAATAATAGATCAAGAGTGTTGTGTGGAATGAAGCTTAACGTGAGGGTAAAGTTTTATTTTCTAGAAAAAAAAAAAAAAAAAACAAATTCTTTATAAATGACACTGAATTGTAAGGAGCAAACTGCCAAAATTACTTGAATGAAGCCCACACGTTTGGGATATTACAAATTTAGATGCCTTATTTATGGTTGGATTACATGTGTCACTCTCTCAAAAGTTTGACATCTTAAAACCCACATGGCACTTTATATTTCCACCTCTCTACCTTTCAAGTATTCTTGTACTGCGAAATACTTTGTTTGAATATTTCAAGAGCTCAATGATGAAAATGACTACCGACTTTAAACTTGTTCCATAGAATATTGGCGATGGAAATAATTGATTATATGTATACCTACTAATTTTTAACTTCAATCACATAACCAGTCATCAAAAATTAAAACAAAATTACCTACACGTACATACTTTTAAATTATAAATTGTTTGGTGTTATGTTGTTAAAATCAAGCCAGACCACATCACAGCAAACATCACTTTTTTATATAAAATCTGCGTCATGCTGCTTTCATCAAAAAGACTCTATACATAGCATCAAAGCAAGTTATTTATTTTTGTTTTTTTTTTTTTCCATTTCAACTTTTATTCATGTACATGTACAGTAAACCAAAATGGATTCAATTTGGTTAATTTTTGATGTAGGTACCTACCTGAGAGGATTTCATTTGTTTCCAAAATTCAGAGTAGGTATGTATTGATTTATTTATTTATATGTAAGAACTTGTGCATTCATAGGTTTTCTTACGTAGATAAATATAGGTATAGTTGCTTTTCGTTTAACTCAAAATATCAGAAGCCTTAAATTGATATAGGTACCTTTTTATCTTCATAAAATAAATATCATTTTATTAGGCTATTGAATATACCGAATATTAAAGGAACAATTGCGTTCACTATGTTTGTCTGAAACTTGAACTAGCTCAAACACACAAAATTCGCCCAAATTCATCCATGCATTTCTGAGAGAATGGTCATTGTTCAGTTTTTCGGGAACTGGAAAAGTAGGCCAAATTTGAGAGAATTAGATTTTGTTTAAAAGTGGATGGTTTAAAAATTTTATAAAAAAAAAATAAGCAGGGAAAAATAATAAAAACCGACCTAAGAAAAGTCGAAAAATCATTGATTTAAATTTTGTTCTATGTACTAAACTGCTAAAAACTTATACGTGCCTCAATATGCGCCTAGCCTTGAGGCGAATAAACACAGTGCGAGCACATTCACATTAAAAAAAGAAAACTTAGTTGAGTATAGGTACTTGAAATATTTTCGGTTGAACTATTTTCGGGCCCGACTGACTACTGTTACCCCTATAATGCGCCTCAGTAAAATCTGAAAGTTAAGTTCCCATCTTGAAAAGAGTGGAATGATGACGTCCATCGTGACGAAAGATTTCGACGCAACTACTTTTACTGATGGTTGGTTTAGGAATATTTTCGGAGGCTCTAAGCATATCGAGGTCTTTTCGGCTATACCCGATTTTGCTAGTGCTTTTTAAGCTGAATTAACGGAAATCAGGGTAACATGCAAGAACCAAAACACGGCTATTTTTGTCAGACAGTCAAGCGGTTTTTAAAGTCATTTATTCGACTACATCATCCTCAAAATTGGTATAGCATGCCAGGATGTGCATTCGAGTCTGAACATAAGCTTCAGGGTCATTCTTGTCTGAGAACGTGCTGACGATCTGGGCAGACTAGGATCAGCCCCTCATAAATCACTAGCAGAAAGAGTCAACTTTCCTCACGGAATTATGAATACCAATATATTGGCAATTTTTCTCACCGAATCCAACCGTAGGTGGAATAGTTTCGCCAATTGCATCATTTTGAGAAAGATTTGGCTCATCTATAATAAATTCCGAAGGCGAAACACAGCCAGGTTCATTACCAAATGCACGGACTCACGGCCAATTGGACAACATGCGTCAGGAAATAATCATCACTGTCGTAGTTGTAAGGACCTGATTTGATTTCCTCTGTAAATGTCCCGCTTTTGCCAGGACGAGAACACGATCTTCTCGTTAGGCATTCTTTGACGACCTTAACTAACTTTCCAAAATGAAGATCAAAGGTTTTATTTATTTCCTCAACACGACAAAATGGATCTAGGATTGACCCCGGTTTCTTTGCACCATTTTCTTGGTCGAGCTCCTTCGACTGCAAGCAAACAGACCAATGGTTTGTTAACGGAGCTCATAGCGCAAGAGGGCTGAACGATCACAGAATTCACAGTTTCAGTATATCAGTCAACAGAATGGCTAGTTTGGCATAATGTTGATGGTTCTCAGGTGCGAATTGTTATTCTTGTAAGTGTTTTTCCTATAACATATGCCCACCCATTGATTGCTTAAACTTACACTTACACTTACACCATAAGAATAACCCTCATTCATCGAAAAAAATCCATGAAAGATATCTGATATTACGAGTGGGGTGGTACTTGTTCTGGTGATCATATGTCATGCTGATAGAGCAGACGGAGGTCACACGGAGTACCACATCCGAACGTGACACTTGATGATCGCTCTATACGGAATCTGATCGTATTGGCCTTGAGCCAATCAACAAATTGCCTAACTTGACATATTGCAGCCGAACTCAAGGCGTAGACGATGATCCACTAAGGGGTCTATCTCCAATTCACAAATTCATCAACAGGTCAAACGAGTTATAGTATCAAAACGCTAAGTTGACAGGGCAACGTTCCGTTCACCTAGAGTAATGAGACCAACGCAGTAATTTGCAGTTTTTCTTTTGCATTTTTTTGCATTTCTATTCCCGATTTACAGTTCATAAATAAGTGCATGTAAGTATGTGAACTATTATTAACACAGTAAAGTTAGCGGGTCGCATATGGTGCATCTCTTGAACCAAAGTGTTCACGAGATACACCAACTTGCAGTAAGGCTCCAAATTTTCATTTTAATTTGCATTTTAAGCAGGTCACATGCTGTACCTCGTGCGTGCTAGGAACTTGCAGTAAGCCTCAAAATTGGCATTTTTTTTTTGTATTTAGAGAATTGACTGGGTCCAAATTTTGAAGTCACTATTTTTAAGAAATTCTATAAAATTTACTTCACAGTGAAGTTGACAAGTAACAAAGTGTGTCTCGAGAACTAAGCATCATGCTAAGAATTTGTGTTTTGTTTTGCATTTTAAGAATAAGCTTGGTCCGAATTTGAAAGGTCTTAATTTGAAAAAAAAAACTTTCAACTTAAGTTAGCAGGACAGTATGAATTTTTTTTTCAAATTAAGGACTTCAAAAATTTGGACCCAGCCTAGGTACTTAGAGTCTGTTTATATTGTGACTTTTCACTTTTAGAAAATAGGGATGGTCACGAGACGAGACTGCCTTTTAAGCGACCGAAACGAGACCGAGACTGTATATTTGGACCGAAATTTAAAGAGAGTCTAATAAATTAAAAAATCCAATTTCAGGTAAATATTTATTTTCTTCTGCACATATTCAAACGATAATCGAAAATATTTCGTTCCAATAATCAACAGTTTGTCCGGAAATCGTAATTTTTGGGGACGAGACCGAGACGAGAATTAATTATACAAGACCGACACGAGACCGAGAAAGGGACTGAAAATTTTCGATTTTAAAGAGACCGAGACGGGTCTTACAAAAGTCTCGCGGAGTCTCGTCTCGTGGCCAGCCCTAGAAGAAACCAACGTACATTGAGGCACCTCTTTTTTCTTAGTAACACTGGCTCACTATTTTTTACTGATGCTGGCTATGTTTTGAGCATAATTATAAAACAAATAGAAAGCTTATTCTTCTTCATCTACCTGTGCTAAGCAATCCAAAAAAAAATTAACTTACCGAACTGCAAGATGAAAATTTTGAGATCTGGAAAACAAAAAAAAAAGTTATTAAATATATAAGAATAATATTTTACATTTAAAACATTGAATTATTTATTAAATACTTATATTATTTTTATTATTTCAGAAGTCAGAACCCTTCTTTATTTTCTAGAAGAAGGGTTATCTGAAAATATAATATAAAATTAACCAATATTATCTTTATCAGGTTGATATTTTCTAGCTCAGTTGAGCGTGTTAAACAATATTTAACCGTCAGTACCAGATTTTATTCACCCCGTACCAGATATAAAAAACCGCCAGCTCCAAGTTGGAAAAATTTCAAGTTTATGTCTAGTTTCGGCAAGGCCGTAGTAAGTTTTCATTAAGGAAAATATAGTCGAGGAAAACTTGTAAGATACTTGGGAAACCCTTGTTGGATTTCGGTACCAAATATTAAGACGAGGGAAACTTTTAAAGCACTCGTGAGGCCCTCCCTAATTAAAACTTGCTAGACATGTTTCGGTATCCCATCATTAATGTCTCTTGTACACCAACAAAAAAAATTTATAAGCACCATGCAATTTCAGTATCATACGATACTTTTTTCATTTTCTTTCCTTTGTCTTCTTTTTCATACCTTTTAACTATGGGTGGTGAAACATAGGGCTGGCCACGAGACGAGGAATGTCTCGATCTCGGTCTTGCATGACGAGACCGAGACGAGACTGGCTCTTGAGCAACCGAGACGAGACCGAGACGAGACGGTATATTTGGACCGACATTTACAGAGAGTCTAATAAATTAAAAGAATCCAATACCAGTTAAATATTTATTTTGTTTTGCACGTATTCAAACTATAATCGAAAATATTTCGTTCCAAAATCAACAGGTTGTCCGGAAATCGAATTTTTCGGAGACGAGACTGAGATGAGACTTAATTATACGAGCCCGACACGAGACCGAGACGAGACTGTAAATTTTCGATTTTAACGAGACCGAGACGAGACTTACAAAAGTCTCGCAGAGTCTCGTCTCGTGGCCAGCCCTATTTAAACATCTGTTAGCCCTGTTCTAAGTTGTTCTACCTATAAAGCTACTGAGTTAGTCGAGTGGATAGCGCATTGGACTGACAATCAGAAGATCGCGGGATCAGGCCCCACATAAGCGAAATTGTTTTCTATTTTTTTTCGGCTGGCGAGTCAAAAGGGTTTATAATCGACAAAGCCCTTGTTATAGCCTTTTCTAACCCTTGCTAGCCCCTTGCCAGAACCTATGTTAAACTCTCTAGTGTCTTGATTGTTTGCCTGTGTGGGTTTATTTGAATTTATGTGCGGTCAAACTTAGCTGTAGCCGAGTGGATAGCGCTTCGGACTGACAATCAGAAAATCGCGGGATCAGGCCCCACATAAGCGAATTTGTTTTCTATTTTTTTGTCGGCTGGCGAGTCAAAAGGGTTTATAATCGACAAAGCCCTTGTTATAGCCTTTTCTAACCCTTGCTAGCCCCTTGCCAGAACCTATGTTAAACTCTCTAGTGTCTTGATTGTTTGCCTGTGTGGGTTTATTTGAATTTATGTGCGGTCAAACTTAGCTGTAGCCGAGTGGATAGCGCTTCGGACTGACAATCAGAAAATCGTGGGATCTGGCCCCACATAAGCGAATTTGTTTTCTATTTTTTTTGTCGGCTGGCGAGTCAAAAGGGTTTATAATCGACAAAGCCCTTGTTATAGCCTTTTCTAACCCTTGCTAGCCCCTTGCCAGAATCTATGTTAAACTCTCTAGTGTCTTGATTGTTTGCCTGTGTGGGTTTATTTGAATTTATGTGCGGTCAAACTTAGCTGTAGCCGAGTGGATAGCGCTTCGGACTGACAGTCAGAAAATCGCGGGATCAGGCCCCACATAAGCGAATTTGTTTTCTATTTTTTTTGTCGGCTGGCGAGTCAAAAGGGTTTATAATCAACAAAGCCCTTGTTATAGCCTTTTCTAACCTTTGCTAGCCCCTTGCCAGAACCTATGTTAAACTCTCTAGTGTCTAGATTGTTTGCCTGTGTGGGTTTATTTGAATTTATGTGCGGTCAAACTTAGCTGTAGCCGAGTGGATAGCGCTTCGGACTGACAATCAGAAAATCGCGGGATCAGGCCCCACATAAGCGAATTTGTTTTCTATTTTTTTGTCGGCTGGCGAGTCAAAAGGGTTTATAATCGACAAAGCCCTTGTTATAGCCTTTTCTAACCCTTGCTAGCCCCTTGCCAGAACCTATGTTAAACTCTCTAGTGTCTTGATTGTTTGCCTGTGTGGGTTTATTTGAATTTATGTGCGGTCAAACTTAGCTGTAGCCGAGTGGATAGCGCTTCGGACTGACAATCAGAAAATCGCGGGATCAGGCCCCACATAAGCGAATTTGTTTTCTATTTTTTTGTCGGCTGGCGAGTCAAAAGGGTTTATAATCGACAAAGCCCTTGTTATAGCCTTTTCTAACCCTTGCTAGCCCCTTGCCAGAACCTATGTTAAACTCTCTAGTGTCTTGATTGTTTGCCTGTGTGGTTTTATTTGAATTTATGTGCGGTCAAACTTAGAAGTTAAATATCCAGGTACTTAGATCAAATAAAAGTTGAACAGTTTTTTCTACAAAAGAGAAAATGTATATAATTGTAACAAATACATATGACTATGTTATCATTAAAAATTGTAATAACAAACACAATACTTTGTTTTGAACAAGTTAAAAAGTGATGTATTGTAAAATAGCAGTTACCAGAAACGTGATTTGGATTTACCTTTTTCAAATATCAACTAGGTACCTGAAAACATAACAATTACCACTTAAACAGTCCCTGATGCTACGTGCTTTCACTTTTGTCGGTCGCATAATATGCCAATAGCCGTGCAAAATGTTCTTCTTTCTTCTTTTCGACAAATAATGGCTCTATCCTAGAATTTTAATAGCACAGCGCCCCCAAGAATTGTCCACTTAAGCAAAACAAGGGCCATATAGAACGCCAGACGCAATCAGGTTCACCCTATTCTTATTATAATTTAAATAAAAAATATAAATCAATACAATGAATTCATTGTCCCGTGTTTCTGCATCCCCAACACAAAAATTAAAAACAAATTTATTTTATCTGCATATAATGCACTTTTTGTTTGAATTAATTTTGTGTAAATTTTGACCAAAAGTAGAAACGTACGGACGTACCTCATGTCACCATAAAATGAACAATATTTTAAAATTCGTTTGAGGATTATTTTTTTTGTGCGGGGATATTGTTTTTGAATTGAAATGTTGATAAAAAATCCGGGACAACAAATTGAAAAAGTGAACACTTCAATTCAAATAAAACACAAGTAAAACAAGGAAATACAAACAAACCAATAAACAAAAACCCACAGTCAATGGTGAAAATGGAAAAAAATTGAAAAACAATACCCTGTCCTCATGTATAGAGGCAGACTGTGATCCAGACCGAGAGTCGTATATGAGAGGAAGTAGGTACCTACCTACAGACAAAAAAATAGAAAATATTCGTGAAAATTCAGCCAAGTGTATCCACTCGACGTAAATGGATTTTGTCCGCTATCGAATCGACAAACGTGCGTCTAAACTCAAAGCAAATACGAGAATATATACAAAAAGAGAAAAACCGGAAAATTTTTGAAAAACCAACAAAAAAAAAACAAACAATGAAATATACTCGTAGCAGCCGGAATTCCCTCCTTGGATACATTTTGTCTGCTTGCTCTTTAAGGTAAGTATTGGTTTTGTGCATACAAAAATGAATTTTCTAGATCAAGATCGATAATTTTAATTTTTATATAATATCGAGGTCGATTTAGATGCGTTTTTTTTGTTGTTTGAAGTAGGTAAGCCTTCTTAAGGAGCTTTGAACATTTTAAAGTTAAATTTAGTGCAACGAAAAACCGAATGCTTATGGATGAAACGAGCATAGAAAACGTTGGCATCGTTGTGTTGTTTCTAAGTGGTGATGGGTGGGTGGTGATGGAGTAAAAGTAAAAATTTGTATTGATAGGCTGAAAGCTTTAACATTTTATCAAGCAATAAATAATATTGGATTTTTTATCTATTTAACGTAGTAGCCCGTAGTGTGCGTTGGACTGTCACGCTGAAGGTCTGGGTTCAATTCCCAGCCTTAGGGCTGGCTACGAGACGTGAAAAGTAACGGTCTCGATCTCAGTCTCGCATGACGAGACCGAGACGAGACTGCTTTTTAAGCCACCGAGACGAGACCGAGACGAGACTTACAAAAGTCTCGCAAAGTCTCGTCTCGTGGCTAGCCCTACCCAGCCTCGTCCACCTAAGAACTTAAAAGTGTTTTAAGGGCTCTACTGCGTCTTGCGAGGAATTGACAAGTCCTCCAAGAGTATCATTTGTCATAAATAAGGGCTTCTCGTCTAGCCGTTCGGATTCAGCATAAAATTGTAGGTCGCCTCCATTCTTATGTCGACACGGGCACACAGAAATGGTTGAGAGTTGTTAGTCACTAGGCCCTGGTTCTTCATGAGCTGTTGTGCCAGACAACAATAGCAGATATCCCAGCGGAAATTTGCTATCATGTCTATTATTTTCGCGTCTATTATTTATTATCGCTTTTAAAAAATTATAATTTTTTTTATTTTTATAGCTCAAAAGACAAAAGTATTTCGTATCTCGTATTTCGTATTTCGTCACCAATTCATAACTTAGGTGAATGAGAATAAAGGGGTTCGATTTTTCACCGCTTGTTTATGAATGACCACCAAAAATAATCGGTTGTCCACTCTTAATTAAACAAACAAAAAAAAATTTC
The DNA here is from genome assembly GCA_949320155.1 of Melangyna quadrimaculata. Classification (NCBI taxonomy): domain Eukaryota; kingdom Metazoa; phylum Arthropoda; class Insecta; order Diptera; family Syrphidae; genus Melangyna; species Melangyna quadrimaculata. The sequence goes on from OX439485.1 coordinate 23,213,863, forward strand.
TTTTTTATAGCAATTATCAGAAAACTAAAACATCGTCTACTGACCTCAATTTATAACAGACGAATTTGTCGTTTGTTTGTACTCTTAGGTAAGCAAAGAAAATCAATTTTCCGTCCTTATCTAGTTCAAATGTTATCCCATGTATATTTTTTTATAGCAAAACTCGTCTTTCACTTTTTATTCATTAATTATGTATACAGTTAAAGTATTCATTTGTTCACCATTTGTTTATGACTGTTCACCAAAAATAATCGTTTTTTCCAGTCTTTGTTCAAAATATATTTTTTTTATAGTAACTATCACAAAACAAAAACGTCGTCTACCACCCTAAGAACTAAGAAGAATTGAACTAATTGCGTTCGCTTATCCACCTCTTTTTTATGTTTGTCCAGGCAAAAAAGTCATTTGTCCATTCCCTAGAAACAAATTATAAAACTTTTAATTTTTATAGCTCAAAAGACAAAAATTCAAAAAGTCACTTATGTCACCTATGGCCTGTCCTTATCGCTTACCCCACAATTTCCTATCGCTTACCCAACGATTTCCTATGGTAGTCCAGTAACAAAATTATATACACCGCCAAAACGAAAAAAAACTCATCTACCACCTCAAATGATAGCTTTAAGGGAATTCAATTAAGTGTATTCGTTTGTCCAGCGCTTGGTTATGATTTTCCACAAAAGAAAATCATTTTTGTCCACCTTAAGCTGGTTTTAGACTTTCGGTGTTATCATCGGTGTACTTTATTACCCTAACAACTTGTGTTTAAATGCTAAAACTGTTTAAATGAACATTGTTTTGGAGTGTGGTGCAAATTGTAGGGACATTTTCTAAGTTTTTTTAATTACTGAATGGCACAAGAAGCCTATTTATATAAATAAACAATTTTGTAAATAGAGTTTAACTTTCTAATGTAAATGCTTTCTTCGTTGTTCGTTGTTGAGAGAAGAACAAACACCGAACAACGGACAACGAATGAAGAACGAAAGTCTAAAGCCAGCTTTAAGTTCAAAAAATTATTCAGCCTTTCGTTTTTATAGCATATCTACTAACCTTAAAATTCATTCAAAATTTGTTAATTTTGAAACTTTACTGAAAAATCAAGCAAGCACATACGACTCTTTCGTGCAGTTTCCATTATCATTTGAATTTTCTTAGTGACTATTGCAAAGCTTATGGTGTGGTTTTTATTATGGTTCACTTCGCTCAAACGCTTTGGAGAGATATTATAGGTACCACACTCCATACATAATGTATATGTATGTAAGTTAAGGTATGTACATACATACATATACATGTATTTGATGTTTTATTTTGTTTTTCCAAATTGGATGCCAATATTTTGGTTTGCAATTTTGTATGTTTCTGTTTATCAAAATATCTTCATCTGTCTCCTTTATAGATGGTTCAATCAACCTAATAACTTATTTCCTTTGGCAGAGAAACTGTTATCTATTCATATATGTATCATAGATTGGGAGACTCAAATTCACAAAATCTTAAAACTTTATAGTAAAAATATTGTGGCTATTTGAAAATTCTATTTCACAGCACAAAAGAGTATATATGTATACCTTTGTCCGGAAGCTTATGCAAATATCATCTCAATATTGATAGAAATAAAATCGTTTTATGGTCGGACATAGTCCTAGTGTGTGTCAGTGTCATTCACATAAATTCTGTCACTTGGTCAATGTTGTGAGTGATGGGCATTGACAATATTCTACTATGCTTAGATATAGGTTGGCATATGTATATGGTTTCAAAAGAAATTCGATTTGAATTTGATTTTGGTTGTGAAATATGAAAAGTCGAAGACTAAAGCCAATCTAAACTGGGATTTTGATTACTTTTTCATATGAACTTTAAGCCAAAACCAATCATCATTTGTATTATTTCTGTTGTCAAACTCCTTTTTTCTCATTCATAAAATAGTCAAATCCACTAAAATAGCTATCACTGAATAGGAATTTACACATACTCATGACATTGCACAAAAACTGTATGTTATACAACACTATTGTCTATAAATTTCGGAAATTTCAAATAATTCAATAAATGAACAATTTGACATAAAGAATACCTCACTTTTAACACATTGAATGAGTGAAAGAGAAACCCATGTATTACTTCTGTAAAAAAAATTTTCTTTTTTTTCGCTGCACCTTGAGTGAGTGGGGGAGAAACATTCTTAAGTTACACCATGCATGAATGAAAGAAACATATTTATCACTTTTGTAATGTATAATCCTCTTTTTCGCTTGCACATTGAGTGAGTGGTGGAGAAACATATTTGTTACCTACTTCTGTTGTTTGTAATCTTTTTTCTCATTATAAAAAGCCGAATGCATTTATTAGGTAGGGGAAACTGGGGCACATTTGACACTTAATTTTTAAAGGTCTGTAGTTACCAAAATTATATATGAAATCCAATACTTTTTTTTCGTATCATGCATTGGCTATTCTAGAAAAGACTCACAGATACATTTTATTTTTATAACAACTTCATCAATTTTTTTAAAATTTGTTTTAAAAAAAAGTCATTTTGTCAAGGGGTCCCGGGCATGAGGCACCTTTGACTTTACACGGGGAATATTTGACAATTGCAGTTTTAACTCATAATCGTATGCATAAAAAGTATCAGCGGGTCTATTCTGCCTGTTGTTTTAATAGAAAGAAAAGTCAAACATTGTTTAAACAATTTTTTTTTAACAATATAAAGAAACATAAATCAATAAATCAAAAAATATATATTTTCAAAAAAATTAACATGGATAAGACTTCATTTTAAAAACTATCAGTCCATAAGGTCCTTAAGAATTATACATAGGAACATTTATAAATATGTATCTTATTTAATATAGAATTTGCCGAAGTCAACGTGAAATAAATATTTTTGACTACAGTGAGAAGTTGAATATGATTTCACTCCTTAAAGTCAAAGAAATGGTGGACAGCTAATATTGTTGGCCTTAATAAAGTCATACACAAATTTCTTGAAAGAATCGTTTGACAAGCCGTATGCGTGAACAGAGCATTTTTTCACATATTCTACCAGTTCTTTGTCTTGCAGCTTCGTAAGGGTTTGGCGCGACGCATATTTCGATTGAAAAGTGAAACCTTCGTCAGCGCTACTTTCCCGCATGCATCGAATCAGACCAGTATTTTAAGGAATCCTGGTTTTTCATACGCATTATCAATGTGGTTATATTTACCCCATATTTTTCATAAGCTTATGTTGGCGTTTCAAATGTGCCCCCTTTGTAAAAGTCAAAGGTGCCCCAAAGGTTCTTCATAACACTTTTAACATTTTTTTATATTAATGTTTTACTTTAACAAAATTGGCTTTAAAATATTAACATTTCAAGAACAATGCTATCATTATATTATTTCACAATAAAAAAAAACTCTTTTATTTTATTCCCAAATCTCTTACAAACCGGTGGTCAAAAATTACATCAAAAATCCCGAAATCACAAAAACACGTGTTACTCGAAAATGAGTTGAAGCAAAACTGCCAAAGTTCATAACGTTTCTTTATATTAATTGAGGCTTCGTTTACCATTCCAACTTTTCTTCTTTCACACCGAAAATCACAAAGTCAAATGTGCCCCGGTGTCAATTTACCCTATCACTAGATTGTATGAATGTAAGAAACATATTTATTAATTCTTTATTTTAAAATGTTTGAAGAAGAAATAGAAAAATTGGGGCGTATTTCAAAATAGTGCGAGTTACACAAACAAATGCATTCTCACAGGGTCGGAATGCAGCGAGATAGCTAAATGCTGGGGCCCCCAAAAGAATTTTTAGCTCTGTTTTTGAGAGATGTATGTATGTAAAAAGCTTATTAAACTAAATAAAAAGTGAAAACAACAGATACTTACATCTATTAAGGAAAATGATAAACAAAAAATTCAAAAAGATTTCATTCTTACGTCAAATATTCTTTACAAAGAGGCTTTGTAAAACTAATATGTTCTGTTCATAATAATAATAAAAAGAATTTATTTATTTTGTTCAGACATTCTATTTAAAAATTTAAAGCCTTTTTAATGTGCGAAATTTTCGCACGGGTCTTCGGGTTTAATTGAATTTCACCAGAGAAAACAAAAAAACAGTTTGCCTCCTTGTTTTTTTAGTGTAGGGTATTATTGCATTTCTCGTATTTATTCAAATTTTCTAAAAATATTTTTTTTTAGATTTTTGTTATACCATCAAACCAGATTTCAGCTTGTCTAGCCACTTTTCTAACCCCCTTGTATTTTTCGAAAATACCCGCACAAATTGACCTGCCCGTTATTGAAACCCATTTAAATGAAAAAACTATGGTTATGTGAGAAGTAGTTCCTATGGAATTTTATATTTTCTTACAGATAAAACCATGCTTTTTCTAAAATTGTACGTATTTAATTACAATTTATACCAACTATTTCAAAATTTGGTTCTTATTCAAAGAAAATCTGATAATTCTGGGACTTTGACTTTTCAAGATATTAAAAGAAAATTAGTAAAATCAAGAAAAAACGTTGCTGAAAGCCTAGTCGGATGTTTCCCAATTTTATGAGAAAGTTGTAGCACCATGCAATTTTAGAATCAAACGATACTCTTTTCTCTCTTTCCTTTGTCTTCTTTTTCATATCACACTTTTTACTATGGGTGTGAGACATCTGAACAGAAAACCTGTTCTAAGTTGTTCTACCTAAAAAGAAATTAAAAAAATTCTGTTCTATTCTTTATGTACATATTGTTATGCAATATGGTATTAAACATTAAAGTACGAAACTTATTCACTTTTGACATTGAATTTTTGTATAGCGATTAGCGAGTTCGCCCAGTCGATAGCGCATTGGACTGTCAAGCAGAAGATCGCGGGATCAAGTCCCATATAAGCCAACTTTTTTTTGAGTTTGAATTTTTAAAACAATAAAAGTACCTTATTACAAAAAAATTGAAAGAAATTAGTTCAGATTTTTTTGTTGCTGTCAAAATTAAGAGTTTAAAAATTAATTTTTCAAAATTTTTATTTGAAAATAAAATAAATTCAGGAACTTCTAGCTTTACGTGAAGGTATGCCAAGGCATTGTAAGCGTTATGGTTGATTTTTAATAATTTCTTTGTCTGTTTTAAGTCTTCTTAGCAAAATTGAAAAACAAGGGGGCTGGGGTATAGACCACCCCTCCTGTACGACTTTTGTATTTATCCAACCCAACCGCACTAGGTTTTTCTTACGCAGGAGTAACAAAGTAGACACATTAGAGTAGAAATATAAAAAACGTACTTTAAACAAAATCCGCCCAGTGCCACGTCCACTTTTATTAATAGGCTATTGATAATGTCATAAAGAAAGGTACTAAGATGTTACCGGGTTTTTATGGTAAAAATCATTGTATGGGTTATTGAAGATGAGAAAACCGCGAAGTGCTATTAAATGAGATGGTGCAATTTTGAGGGGGAGAGGTAAATGCAATCCTTTTTGTTTTTTTGCATATAACTCGGAAACCAAGCCAAATTTCGAAAAAATGCCGTTAACCTTTATTGTAGAGAATAAAATTATCTATAGAATATGTCTATTTATAAAACTTTTAAATTTGTATTTGTGTAAAAAAACAAAATTGCAAAATAATGCAAAAAATTGATTTTTTTTGGTTTATTTTACTTATTTGCTCTTAACTTTTTTTCCGGTAGAGATAGGTATAAGAATTGCTCCATATAAAAGACAGATTACAAAACTTCCTTTAAAATGGTGTATTTTTATACAAAATTAACAAAGTTAAATAGTCGCTCAAAGTAAGCCATTTTTTCGATTTTGATTGCGTTTACTTTGACATTTTTTTAATTCTAATATTTTTTTATTTTTTGCAACAAAACTTAATTTTATTTTATAAAATAAGAATAAAAAGTTTATTTATTAATTAAAATCGATTATTATTACAGCTTTGTTACCTTTATATATAAAATAAAATTATAAAATGTGAAAATGAAAATCATACAAAAATAAAATAAAAATGACTTCTAGATTTGATTAAATCTCTTGAATATCGCCATTCATTTCTTCCAGAATATCATCTTCTTCTTTGTGCGTTTCTTGCGAATTGTCGCAGTCCCAAATTGTCCCAATTTTTGACAACTACCAGCTTCCGTGACAACCTGTTTACATCCGCATGCCATTTTTTTTCAGCAAAACATTTGGTGCAGGTTATATTTAGATGCTTTACACCCCCTCTCGAGAGGATGCAAATTTTTTCCATTCCACTGGTGTACTTTGAAATAAGTCCTTAAGCCGTGCTGTGCGATGGCATCACGCGTTGGTTATTGGGCTATTGAAAATTTTTAATTTTTTGATAGCCCACAAAAAAGTTGAAAGCGAAAGCTACTAAGTGTGTTATTCAACCCTCTTATACTATTTCGATCATACAATATTGCAGGTTGCTTGATTTCAAAAAGTACACATTTTGGCATTGGGTAGCAATGACAAGATGATAAGAAGATCAATATCTTGGCCAACTACTACCGCATTATTTGACTGGGATGCCTTTTCTTTTGCACATTCCAAAATCGATACATCTGCATCTTCGTGGGCTTGTTTCGTTTCTATATTGGCAACCAAGAATGTTTGCATCAAGTACATGTAATACATTTTTTTTATTGCTCTCATGCGACAAAAATTTGTCGGGGTTGGAAAGTGCTTTTAATTCATCTATAATTTTAACTCTTGGGACAACATGTTTGGTCCGGCGCAACTTTTTTGCACTTTTTGTACCAATATTTAAATCACTTGGATAACCGTCAAAAACAACAATGGTACTGGTATAGAATCTTTGCAAATGATTTTAGAATTTGGTACTTATTTCTGCAAATGTTTCATTAGTGTTCTACACGATTTTGTTCACTAAATATCCACCAACAAAAATGTGATGAATATTATCGATACAATTATTTTCAACGGGTATGAAAAACTCATACAAGTCTGTTTTTTTTTTTTTTCACATGTTTAACCCTCCCGAAATTGTTACTTTGTTTAAAACCATAAAAATTGCTTAAAGCTGTTAAATAATGTCAAAGAAAAAAAAAATCGAAAAAATAGCTTACTTTGAGCGACTAGGTATATCTTTGTTAATTTTGTTTTAAAAAAAAATATGAATACGCCATTTGAAAGGCAAATAATCTTTCTTTTATATTGAGCAATCTGTATACCCATATCTCTACCGCAAAAAAGTTAAATGCAAATAAGTACAAAATAAAAAAATTAATTTTATGCATTTTTTTTTTGCAATTTTGTTTTTTTATTTTAGCAAATTAAAAAATTATTTAAAATTGTTTGAAATGGCTAATAAATATTATTTTGTATAATAAAGGTTAACGGCACTTTTTCGAAATGTGGCTTGGTTTTCGAGTTATATGCAGAAAACGAAAAGGGTTGCGTTTCCCTCTCCCCCTCAAAATTGCAACCTCTCATTTAATAGCACTCCGTGGTTTTCTCATCTTCAATAACCCATACAATGATTTTTACAATAAAAACCCGCTAAGGCGCCAGTTATAGCTTTCATTGAAAATCATCATAGAAAATTTTGTCTTTCAATTTTGATGCACTTAAACAAATAAAACTGATGGCGTTTTGATACCAAAATGATGGTTGTCAGTTATATAATTTTTTTAGTGAAAAAAGTGTTTAGTTTTTTTTACAACTTTCATATAAAATCATTTTTTGTTTTTCAATGATGAAAATCGTTTTCAATGAACAGCTGATATTTTGTTCCCAAAAGTGGAACACATTCGTTCCAATGAAATGCGTTTCCTTGTCTTCCTGTTTTCGTCTGGCAGCGTTTCGTTCAATGATCGACTTTAACCTCAAAGTTGTTTTTTTTTGTATGGGGAATGGAATTTTCAATGAAAGGAAATTTCATGATAGCTATAACCGACTTGTCAGAAAATATTCCACCATTTCACTGATTTGTGTTTCAATGATGGATTTCAATGAAAGCTATAACTGGCGCCTAACGTCTTAGTTCCTTATTGCCCTGTTTTTAGGACATAATCGATAGCCTATAATAATGCAAATAGCCTATAACCAAAGTTTAGGTTAAAATTCTTCAACTGCCGCGCCCACTTTTCTTAAATCATATTTTTTTTTTGTTTTCAAAATTGACTCAAATGACTAGGATGAAATTTTTTAGAGTGTGTTATTTAGCGAGAAAAGATTTAAAAATATTTTTGAATAGAGTCTGCCAATTAGCATACACCTACTTTTCATTAATCCTGTTTCTCGGAAACGGCTCTATAGCTCTTAAAAGTTTTAGTAGATCGATGATATGATGGAAACTTAAATAGAAATTTAAAATACATTCACCTCTAAATCCAATCAAAATTCCTACCAAGGCAAATTTGTCTACGCTGGCTTCACATTTCCCAATAAAACACTCGTAATGTTAAATCGTTTTATAAATAGGTAGATATTTACGCGTTGTGCGATGCCTTGAAACTTATTCCATCGATTTGGACGCAGTTTCAATCATTCTTATCAAGAAATAAAAGTCCCATCGCTAAGGTATTTTCTTGGAAATGAGTCACTTTATGGCAGATAAATTTCAGAATCCTGCAAAATACACTGACACATGACATTTTCTCGCTGATTGTGATTATAGATTTTTCCGTGAAGTGCTCTTTAGAAACATATATACCTACCTACCTCCTAGAAGGGGCACGAAAAAACAGCAATCCTAAGCTAAATTCTTTTCACCATCGTCGCATATTCTCCGTTCTGTTTTATGGGTCATAACACGATTTACGATATCCATCTATCACATAAGGACGAATGCGTTTGCTTGGTGTATATGTATCTGCATCGAATTACTGTCCATGTCCGTTTTCGTACCACACCTCAGTCCAACCTAAATACAAAAATTTACGATCCACTTCACCCTTGCCAGGGCCAGCATTTGTTGTTGTTGTTTCTGTAGTATGGCATCTGTTCGGGTCATCCCTTTTGGGGCAATAGAAAACAAAAAAAATATATAACAACAGACGTGATGCTCGCACTACCCTTCGTAATTTATTTTTCGCTTTTACTAGGTACATCTACCACACAAGAAAAAAAAATGAATATCTTTTGTATGGGTTCAGGAAAATAAAAACAAAAAAAAACAACAACAAAATTAGAAACTCCGAAAAATGGGGAAACTACCCCATCATCGAATATGGCCACCATCATTGTGTAAAAAGGGATCAAACTCGTTTTTATCAACGTCACGTTACGAAGAGTACCATTTTGTGTGTTGTCCTTCGTTCTGCTACAACTACTGCTGAGGCTGACGCTGAGCTGGTGCTGCTGGCATGTTTCAGTTTCAGGCACACTCTTTGCACACTTCATGCACTATTCCACCTGCCGCACTATACTTGGATTGTTTTTCATCAGAAAGAGCTTAATCTACCCCCAGTACCCAGTTGGCCAGTTGGGGTTTGAAATTTACCTAACATTCATTTCATTTACTTTCACTCTAACGACACAAATACACGCACATCATGCACCGTACATTGTACAACCCTATTCGCCGCCGCAATATCACATGTCACCTTTCTGGAACCCTCAAATTGAAGAACATTAATATTTCTGTTAAGGGGTAGGAGCAGAAAGGTAGGTAATTCGGATTCGGATTCTGATTCTGAGTCATATAGAAAGTCGAGACGTGTTCGATCACAACAGATTCCTGAGTAGTCTAGCTAGGGTGAAGCAGAGAAGCCGGGGGTGGTGATGGTGATTTGTCTGCACTTTGCATGTGTGCGTGATATAATTCTATAAAGTTGCCTCCATTCATCCCAAAGTATTTGATCGACCCCTATAACGTCACGTCAGCTACAGTATGTTGAACTAAGAAAACTGCCGCCAAGTCATTGAGGGAAATCTCACTTTGTTAAAGAGAAGATTGTTATTGTTGTTGTTGGGTCTTTGGCAACGACAACGCATATTTAGATAGAAGGGTGATTAACCTTTTGTTGTGTTATGGTTTCTGAATAGATTTTACCTTAACATAGAGAAAAGGCACGGCCGCGCCACTGGCAGGCAACCCGGCTAGATTTATTAAGGGTGAAGGCTGATATTTAATTATAAGGAAGTATAGGCCAGTTTCCTGTGTATATGTAAGATAGGTATAGGTTGGTATTGGATATAAAGTTTTAGACGTTTGTGGAATGAGTTGTGCTATGGTGATTAAGTCTAGGGGCTATAAAGTGTATATAGACTATGTGTTTCATATGTGTCATGAATATTATAATAAGTACCTACCATAATTTTTAATCCTGGTCATTTTATACGTAGGTATATATAAATATTATGGTCTTTGGATAAGGGGTTTGGTTTTGACATAATAATATATTTAATTTTTATGATAATTTAGGTAGTTTTGCAAAGTAGGGTTTAAGATCAAAGACTTAAATTAAGCTTTTGAATTATGAAAGTGATAATTTATGTAATTTAAAGTTATATAATCATTTCGGACGCAAATTAAAAAAAAAAAATTTTAGTCTACCTATGTATATACGAAAATCTTAAGCGAGCAAAAATAAAATAAACTATTTGAAGTGGCTTTTATTTTTATATTTATTTAAACTCAAAGATATTTACACTCAAACTTGTAAGCAAGTTGCTTTCAAGTATCTTACTGGTCAGTTTTTACTAGGATACCCTACCTAGGATTTTAAATACACATTTTTATTGAATTATCTTTGTCATCGAACTTTGATTTTTTCTTACTTCAACGCATTAACAAAAAATTACGTCGAATTCTGCATCAAGTCTGTCAAGTCTTGCGATGGTCAACGCACGATGCCATTGCGTTGACAGGATTTTCTGTCTTGTTAAGGAAACATGGATTCAAATTCATCTTATTCAAAAATTTTCGATTTTTTTTTAATAATTAAAAAAACGAAATTGGATTATTTGGAGGTTTTTTAATCCATCATCATCGTAGCCATCCTTTAATGGAATTTGACAATTCATACGTTGACAGATAGGTAAGAAACTTAATTATATCGTACGAGGAGTATTTCGTTCCAAATGTCACGCAAAAGCGACATCTGTGAGGTTGGCGGGGCAACTTTAAACTAGAGTAATGGGACCAACGCAGTAGTTTGCAGATTTTTTTGCATTAATTTAGCATTTCTATTCCCGATTTTGCAGTTCACCAAATAGTGGGTGGAATCGAGTGACCTGCTAACTTTACATTGAAGTAAGCAGGTCACATAGTGTATCTCGAGAACCAAGCATGCTAGAGACTCTAAGTAAGGTCTCAAATTTGCAGCTTATTTTGCATTTCAATAAATTTGGGGTCCAAATTTTGTAGTCCTTTAATTGAACAAAATTTTATACTGCCCTGCTAACTTCACAGTGAAGTTAGAAGGTCAGAGTGTACCTCGAAAGCCGAGCATGCTACAGACTTGAAGTTAAGCTCTAAATTTGCAGTTTATTTTGCATATCAAGAAATTATAATTCCAAATTTTGAAGTCCACAATTTGAAAACAAAATTCATACTGACCTGCTAACTTCACAGTGAAGTTGGTATCAAATATTTATCAAATAAAGATCTTCAAAATTTGGACCTAAAATTTCTTGAAACGCAAAATAAACTGCAAATTTGGACCCTTACTGCAAATTCCTAGCATGCTTAGTACTCGAGATAAAGAATTTGACTTGTTATTTTCTTATTGAAGTCAATTTTTTTAACATTTCTTTAAAATAAGGACTTCAAAATTTGGACCTAAGATTTTTTAAAATGCAAAATAAACTGCAAATTTGGAGCCTTACTGCAAATTCCTAAGATACTTAGTTCTCAAGATACACTATTCTATTATGACTTCACACTGAAGTTAGCAGGGCAGTATGATTTTTTTTTTTTCAAATTTAGGACTTCAAAATTTGTAGCTTAGTTTCTTGAAACTGCAAATTCGGAGCCTTAATTCTACTATTTAGTAACTATTTAGTAACTATTTAGTGAATTGCAAAATCGGGAATAGAAATGCAAAATAAATACAAAAAACTGCAAGTTACTGCGTTGGCCCCGTTTCTCTAGGTGAAAGTTGCCCTGCCTACTTCACAGACGTCCAAAAGCGAATCGCCTTTTCCCGAGCAAAAAATTTAATCTCAAAAAATGCAGATATTTTAAGTTTTTTCAATGGATCATCTCCGTAGCAATCTTTAAATTTAATTTGACAGTCTATGACTTGACAAATCGGTAACAGAATGTTCCAAATGTCACCGAAATCCCCAAAACTGTCATTTTTCTCAAACAAAAAATATATGTACTCTCAAAACATTAGGATTTCTAAGGAACAGTACACATATCTAAGGTATTATCAGGCGCAGCTTTCCAAATTTCAAGATGGCTGCCCTTTGTGTAAGTACACAGTAAACAAAAACAAATTTTTTGTGTTCGTTTGAAATTAAATTTTTTTACTATTGATTTTGACAACATGCGCAGAACTGAACAAAAATGAACATGCTACTTCTCTCTTCTTCTCTACTGGCTTCCCAACTGGCTTCGAAAAAGAAAAGCCAATTGACGAGCAAATTTGCTCAGGTTTGTATGTGTTAGTAAGAAAATTAAATGTATTGTAACTTGTAAGCCAGTTCTGGCTCGTGTGGCCTCAGGGTAAGAAAAACAGTTGAATAATAATTTTCTTCTCAAATATTTCAAGAACAAATAATAATTCCGAACCCAATTTATTTTTTTTTGTACACATTACGACGTTGACAACAACTGGTAATTTTTTCAAAAAACTCAACAGACTGTTCTAGTTTTAGAGCAACAAAACTGAAAAAAAAAAAATTTTAAACTCTTAAAAATGGTTTTCAACTAGAATATCTTGAGAACGATCAAATCCTACGACTTTAAACTTTTACCAAAAATATACGTCAATAGGTACCATCTATACCTAGTTGTGTAATTTTGAAATTTTTAGAAGCATCATTTGAAAAGATTGAAATCAAAATGTTGCCAAAAACGATTTTTCAAAAATGTATTAATTCGAAAAATTATACCATAAAATAGTTTCAAAATCAAAATTTTGCATCTGTGACACTTAATTTGTCTTTTTATATTCTTTGCAACCATATGTAATTTTTTGTTTTAAAGTATTTTTGGTTTTTGGTATTTTTTTTGTGCCAAAAGTCTGTTTTAAAATAATTGGCTAAAATAATTAATACCTCCGTACCGAGAGGAGTTAGGACAAAAAGTAAGGTTCCTTCGTAAGATTCTTAGAATTTTATAAGCTATTTCCAAAAAAAATCAAATCTTTACCAACTAGGTATTATAAATTTATTGCTAAAAAGGTTTTCTATGACGTCTTAAAACAAGAACTTAAATTTTCAATGATGGTTTTCCATTTATAATCTTGAAAAAAATTACTCAAAACAAAGAAAACTTCCACATCCAAAACTCAGAAAAAAAAGCAAATAATCCGTGACTATATACGTTATGCAAACGACGTATAATTAAATGAACAGTCAAAGTTATTTATTTGTATGTTTATCGACATATGTACCTATGTTCCTACATCACTTTTTCAACTTTTTGTTTAATAATTAGCATGAACAAACTTTACCTGCCAAAAAGTACAAACTCTGCCTTTAAGCATAAATACAATTTTTTGTCTGCGTATGCATAAATCCATTTAATTATTGTATCGGAAGCAAACTTTTAATACCCATCATCATCAGCCACAAAAATTATAACTTACCATCAGCTCTTGATGAGTTAATTTTTCAAAGTTGGAAAATATCATAAAATCTGTTTTAATTATCTTTTTATCAAAAAAATAAAACTCGCAGACTTTATGAATTTTTAATCAATGTTTCAAATATAATTTCACACATGCATGAATATATCAAAATCCTTTCAAGGGGATTATAATTAATCCATCAATCAGAGTTAATTTTCTATAGCTACTTATAATATATGTTGTGTAAAATTTCATCCTCTTGATAGAATCGCTTCATTATTATAGATGTTAACAGTTCTCTAATCCGTCAGTTTCAACTATCATTGAAAGAAGAAGTGCAGTATGAGTATATAGTGTATAACTGCTGTACCTACAATTAATGGACATAATACATATGTAGGCACCTAAAGGTATCGTAATGCAATAAAAAAACAAATCGGCTTATTGGGGATAATGTGTGTAATGTATGTACCCATATTAGTTCAATTTGAAACGCTAGGATTAATAATTTAACTCAAATGCAAAGCTTAATTAATCCTTAGTAGACATTTTTAATTTAAAAAGATATTCTTTGGTGGCCAAAAATATTTACGAGATAAAAATAAATTCGTCAAAGGAAATTCATTTGACATTTATGTAGGTATAATATGTATACATAATATCGTAGGTACTCATCTGCATTCACAGGATATTTGTACAAAAAAAAAATACGAACCAGTCTGCGATGTTGGTGTGTGTACATAATGTGGAACACTTCTAATTAAATTTTCTACATAATTATGATGCCACGATAAAGCTTTTTCATTTGTATGTAGGTATAGGAATGAGAAATTTTATCCCGAATAGGGTGAAATCTATCAAACGCAAAGAAAACTCATGGTTTGATTCGAGCTGTAAAGAGGTTATTAGGGTTAGAGAAGTAAGCTTCCGATGTTATAAAGCCAACCCTACTGAGGAAAACTGGAAAAAGTTTCAACAAGCTAGAAAGACCTGTAACATTCATATTCGAAGAACCAAATTTTTACATGATCAAAAATTACGGCAAAAAATACTACAATGTCCCAAAGGTAGTAAAAATTTTTGGTAATTTGTAAAAATCATACGAAATACCACCTCGTCCTCGGTTCCAACGCTCGTCTTCAACGCTACTCCTTTTGTCAGCTCAATCGATAAAGCCCATTTGCTTGCAGCACAGTTTCCTGTAATTCGACGCTGCCAGAAAGTGTTATGACTCCTCCTGTACTTGAGAGCGTAAATGATTTTATGGGGCAAATCTTCTTTCGCACTCGTGCAGTTGCTAGAGTTCTTAAGGATCTCGATGTACACAAATCCGCTGGCCCGGATAGTATCCCTCCCATTGTTCTGAAGAGGTGTTCTTCAACGCTGGCAAAACTTCTGCGTAAGCTTTTCCGTCTGTCCTACTCTACTGGTCTCTTTCCGAGTGGATGGAAAACAGCATTTGTCCAGCCTGTCCCTAAAAAAGGCGTATCTTCTTCACCCTCTAACTATCGACAAATTGCACTTACGTCCCTTCTTTCCAAGGTCATGGGAACGCTGATTAATTTCCAGGTCAAGAAATATCTCGAGGAACGAAAGCTTCTTAATGACCGGCAGTACGGCTTTCGTAGCAATAGGTCCACTGGTGATCTGATGGTATATCTCACCGAACAGTGGAACAAATCTTTACATCGTTTTGGAGAAAGTAAGATTATTGCACTTGATGTTTCAAAAGCGTTTGATAGAGTTTGGCATCAAGCTCTTTTATCGAAAATGCGCGGATTTGGTTTCGATGAATCTCTTCTTCATTGGATTAGAAATTACCTTTCGGACCGTTCAATACAAGTTGTATTGGACGGTTTCAAGTCTGAAATCCACAAAATAAATGTTGGTGTGCCCCAGGGCTCCGTTTTGTCTCCGACTCTCTTCCTTATTTTTGTAAATGATCTTTTGTCTGAAACTTCTAATCCATTAAACTGGTTTGCTGACGATAGTACCCTCAGTTTCTCATATTCGTTTACAAATTCTCATCCATGTCCTTCGGATGTGGAACTTGACCGGCAGCGTATGATAAGCTCATTAAATTCTGATCTCGACAGCATTGTCCAATGGGGAATCAAAAACCGCGTAGAATTTAATGCTTCTAAAACTCAATGTTGTCTCCTGTCGTTAAAGCGAAACCCACCCCCAATGCCGCTATCCATGGGCGGCACTTGCATCGAGGAAACCGAACAGCTCTTAGTTCTCGGTATGTGTGTCACAGACCACCTTTTGTGGAATGACCACATATTTGATGTCGCCAAAAACGCTTCTAAGTGTTTAGGTTTTCTCCGTAGATGCAAGAAGTTTTTTTCCTGGCTGTGATCTGGCTGTGATCTACAAAGCCTTTATTCGTCCAAAACTTGAGTACAATTCTCATGTTTGGGCAGGAGCTCCTAAAACTCACTTGAGTTTGTTGGACAGAATTCAAAAGAGAGCTTTAAAAATGATAAGCGAAGGATCTATAACAGAAACAATTACATATCTCGAACACCGCCGTAATGTCTTTCTGTCTTTCTCTATTTTTTCGCTATTATTATAATCAGTGTTCTAGTGAAATAGCCAGTTGCATTCCCCCCCTTAAAAAATTCAACCGTAATACTCGCGCTTCTAGGAATGCACATCAGTTCACCCTCGAGCCCAACTTCGGACGTACTGTAATGTACAGAGATTCTTTCTTCAGTCGCACCACACGAATGTGGCATGCTTTACCTGACTCGACTTTTTCCTCCCATTTCGATGTGCAAACGTTCAAAACCAATGTGCATCGGTATCTCCTTCTAAATCCTCTCCTACTTTCCTAATCGCTCGTGCTGTGTTAAAAACATTTTAAGGGTAGCCATAACCCCTTTTGCGCGCGTGGAATATAAAAAAAAAAAAAAATAGGTAGGGAACATAATATGTACATGTATAGGAAAGACCAAATTATTTTAAAAGGATACGGGTGCAGATAGATATAATGCATTCGGGCTGTATTATACCTAGGTTAGGTTAGGTTAGTGGGCTGACAGTTGATCTTGTTACCGTCACACTTAGATCAGTGTAGATCCATTGTGATACCCTGGGGATTAATCCCCATAAAAGAAACCTATGATAAATCCTATGACATAGCCCGTAGAGGGCGTCGATAAAGTTCTAACAAGCTGAAGCTTGGAAAAGTCATTTACAAATAGATTGAAGGAGTGTCAGTCGCTGCGTAAATACCGGGTTGAGGATAGGTTGACGCACCATTATCTTTTAAGGGCGTGTCCCTTTCCTTTACCCTCACTGGATTGATCAACCCCACACCAGACCCGTAGGAGCAGTGGCTCCATGCAACGTCTGGTGCTGGGTTCGATAAATCAGTGGTTGGTGCCAGCGACTGCCCAGTTCGGGAAGATAAGGAGAGTCCGTCGACACAATCACCGGGCAAAGGAGAGGCGAGCCCACCATAGTGTTTTTAGAGCGTGAACCTCTCCCTTACCCCCACCAGGTAAATCATTCATCCGCCAGGTCCTTAGGAGCAGTGGCTCCTTGCAACGTCTGGCGGGTAAGTTTGATAAATCAGCGGTTGGTGTATGTGATGGTAGCTTTGTTAAGTCGGTCCCATTAAGGTGTTGAAGAAGTGTCTGTTTGCGCATAACCACCGGGTTGTGGAGAGGTTAACGCACCGTTGTCTTTTAAGGGCGTGATCTCTACCTCTACCTCCTCTGAATAGATCACCCACTCACCAGGCCCGTAGGAGCAGTGACCCCATTCAACGTCTGGTGAGTGAGTTTGATAGATTAGTGGTTGGTGTCTGCGTCTACCCTGTTCTGTCATATTAACCTACGTCGTCGGCACAATCACCGGGCTTAGGAGAGACCAACGTATCACTGTCCTTTAAGGGACGTGATCCCCCCTACCCCCACCGGTTATTTTTCTCAAATAAATGACCAAGTGTCCGGACACTAGCGCTGTCCGGATACTAGTGCATTAACCCTACGTTCGTACATTCAAAAAAAAATGTGCAAACAATAAATAAAAATATAAATAGATATATAATATTTATATAGCATCAACAAACTTTATTCATTCAATTATTTCATAAACACAGTTTGAACAGCTCATCAGACAGCAAACAATAAATAAAGAAAAAAAAAAGTTAAATAATGAGTAATATTAATATTTCTTTTACAAAAAGGAATATTATATTCATAAATGTATTTATAATCATTTTTTCATGAAACCATCTCCTTCGTGGTGTTCTTCTTCATCATCTTCTGTATATTCTGATAGGTAGGTAAGATAGGAGTAAGCATATTATTTTTAATAATTAAAATCCTCCTTCATCTTATTTATGATATGCCATCAACAGCAAAGTAATCCACTCGAAGTGGCCTTTGCTTTAGAAATTTCTATTATTTTTCAAGTGATGCGGTCTTGAACAAAAATAAACTGCATTTTCTCTATATGGGTAAACTTCAACTCAAACTATCATAATATCCACCCAATATAGGGCAGTTTGTTTGGTAGGTTATAGCGAGACTGTTGGTGGGATCACCAATTTAAATGCATTTTAGAAGTGGATTTTCGAATCCGGTAAGGCTATAGTATAGTTGCACAATGCACACTGCACAAATTTACACAGAATGCTAATGCAGTATTTGATTGAAAATATCTACACTTCCATCAGTTTTTTTTTTTTAGAATCGTCGATATCACTTTTCATTATTTTTACTTACGATAGAGGTATACTGTAGGGTAAGTTTCGGATTCATGCAAGAAATCGAACTCGAGATAATAAATTTCCCTAACATTAGGATGATAGAAAATGCGAAAAAAGTGGGTCCGAAATTCTGTCCGTCTGTCTGTCTGTACCTCGACCTGCGGCCTAAACCACTGAACCGATTTTCTTCAAAATATGAACTTAAAGTGCTTAGAGGGGTAATTATGAAGTAAGTAATTTATCTCAAAAACGGCTCTAACGATTTTGATAACAAAATTTAAGAATAACTAGGTATTAAGGATATGGTCAGTATTTTGATTACAAAAAATTTAATAACAGCGGTTATTTACGGTACCTGTCATAAAACCGGTTTTAAGTATCCGCTTCACTAGAACCAGGGCCTAGTGACTAACAACTCGCAACCATTCCTGTGTGCGCCTGTCGACAGGAATGGAAGGGACCTACAATTTTATGCCGAATCCGAACGGCTAGACGAGACGCACTTATTTGTGACAAGTGATACTCTTGGAGGATTTGTCAATTCCTCGCAAGAGGCAGTAGCCCTGAAAAAAAACTTTTTTGTTTTTAGGTGGACGAGACTGTGAAGCGATCCCAGACCTCCAGCGTGACAGTCGAACGCACTAACCATTACGCTACGGGATATTTTTTTTTTGTATATAGGTATCAACATTTTTGAAAAAATAACTTGGATTTAAAAAAATATTGATTTATTTTTTTTAAATTCAATATCTTGAACCGTTTAAGGATTTTTTTTTAGTTTTTTTGCAAAATTGCATTTTGTTTAACTCTAAAAATTGGCATACCAAATTTTATTTTTTAAAATGTTCAAGAATTTTTATACATAAAAAAAATATTTTTTATGAAAACCGCTCTAACGATTTTGAATTTCTTTTTATTAATTCATATTTATCAAACAAATTCGACAGTAACTTTTTTTTTAGCTCTAGCTGTTTAAGCTATTAAAATAACAAATTAATAGTAATAAATTGTTATAGTAAAAAATTTATAGCAACCAATACATTTGTATATTGTCAGTTTCTAGCTACGTTAAAGTTGTTAGATACGAATACGAGAGCAAATTTTTTTTTCGAATCGGCAAAAATTTACCTACCCAGCGGGAAAAATTCAAAAATTCATTGAGGAAAAATCAGCTTTTTCCTTGGGGAATGGCAGCTGCACCGTCCACATCTCAGCTGATTCCTTTGATGAAATTAACATGGGCATGTCCTAGGCACATGCTGATAATCTGGTGAAAATTCCCCAACGAAATCACTACTTCGTTGGAAGTTGTTTATTCACCAACCTAGGTGATGAAAAATATGGTGGTTGCATAATCTGTGAATTCACTACATAAATGAATGTGGTTTATTCATCGGTTCAATATAATGAAAATTCAATTGTCAAATCACAAGATAAGTGGTAGTTGTTTATTCAGCAATAAGTTAATTCAATATGAAAAATGTGAACAAAATTAAATAAATAGTGAATTAATTAATTCATTATTAATTGATTGGTTAATAAAAATATAGAATTAAAACTTTAAATCAATGTGAAATCACTAAGTCAGTGGTTGTTGGTTAATCACCACTTCACTTATGCAAAGTGGTGATTAACCAACAACCCGAAATACTTTCAGACAATCTGAGATTGCCTCATTATAATGGAAATTCACAAGTCCTCTTATAATATTTACTGTCAGTAGAAAATGTCAACAGAGAGAACACAAAAAAATCAACTTCTATCAAAACACACAATGGCGGTGCACACTTTACAAAGCATCTGAGTGGACAAAGACGATGAACTGATGAATTTGTATATGACTTTTCAACAGTTTTTTCATCGCATAATTTTCCCTATCAAAAGCAATTTTTATTTCAACGAAAGAAAGGGTTTTCTAAACACAAAGCAGAAAGTGGGTTCAAATCTATGAGCTGAGGAAACCTTGCATGCTTCTTCACTTACTAAATCATTACATGTCGTTTCCTTTTATTATCTGGCTAATGAATTGATTGCTGTTGTTTTGTTGTTTTCTACACACAAAGCAAAAAGTGGGTTCAAATCTATGAACTGAGGAAACCTCGCATGACTCTTCACTCACTAAATCATTGCATGACGTTTCCTTTTATTATTTGGTTAGTGAATTGATTGAAGAATTCAGCTATAAGATTCATTGGGGACGATATTTCCCGCTGGGTATATGAAAGTTGTTAAAGAACCAATGACGATGAGAGATATACATTTATACATATGTACATGCATATATCGTAGAAAAGGTTATTTTATGTAATAGATGCTGGTACACACTTTAATTTCATTTAAAGAACATTATTAAGTTGATGAACTTTAATACCCGTCAGTTATAGTCACTCAGGCACCTCTTTAATTTTTCCTCTCAAAATGGTAATATTTATAAGCTGAAGAAAAAAAAAAGTGTTGAAGATAAAAACCTCTTAACGTTCAACACTTTTTGTTTTTATCCTAAACATCCTAACGTCTGATCAGTAACAGTTCGTATCATATTTCTTATACATAATACACATAACAACTGAGTACCTCCATAAAAACAATATTATCGCAGTACATTCATCATAACACTCATTATCTCACTTCTATAATTACCTCTAACATTTTCTACTATTTTATACTCCTTCTCTTTATAACTTACGTAACATAGGTATATAAACAATGTTCGACATCTGTCAAAATTTCCCTAAAACCCTCCAGTCCTCCCGATTTATTACAAATGGCTAATTATTTTGGCATCAGGTTTTCATTTTCATTGTTCTCTCTTTTACCTATACTCATGTTTCAGAAACATTAACAACACATCATACCTATAAACATATATTTTATAGGTACACAATTACAAACCCACACACACACACGAAATCAAATCCGGTAATGGGTTTAGGGATTCAGGGATTCAGTATACACAAATCCATCATCTGGGCAAAAAGAAAATAATAAAATTACACTCAGCCTTTTTGAATGATAGTCCTGCTTTCAGTGTCCTGTCTGTCCTGTCCTCTTTCTCCTATCCAAGTCCTTCTATTGTTGTAGCACTAAGTAGATTGGGTACCTATTCATTCAACATAAGTGATGATAGTAACGTTATATCGCTTTTTGGTAACATGATTTTATTAGAGTGTTTTTGACATAAAGTGCTTTTTTTGGCAAATAAAAACTCACAACGGTATATCTACGTACATATATGATTTGGGAATTACTTGCACTATAATGTGTGTAAAAAGACTACAGGCCCACTGTAGGCACATCGAGCTATATAGATATCTTTTTTGCTTTAAATTTTGTATAGAAAGTTTTGTGTGTGATTCCTTACATGAAAAAGAGACTGGGTCGCACCCACGGAAGGAAGGACGGAAGGAAAGCCGTATGTGATAATCGGTCTGAGAAGTTGCTTATAGAGAAGCAACTTTGTGCTCTAGCTCAGTCCATTCCTTTTCCAAATTAGAGGTTGGATTCGTTGGGGAAGCGGAATCAGCTTTTTTCAGAGTTGCTGTTACGTGCGGGTTGAAACGTAACTTCTCCTCAAATTTGATACCCAGGTATTTCACTGATGTTTGGTGGTTACCTCTGAGAATTTTAAAAAAGAGTCAAAAAAAGGAGTCCTGGGCGAAAAAAAAGAGTCCCGCATAAAATTGTAAAAAGACACCAATATATGTATTTTTAAACGGTATAATTCAAAAAATTTCATAAAACTAAACATAAAAGCTTCTGTTTGAAACAATACAAGCAGTGGCCTACGCAGGTAGGGGCTTGAGCCCCCCCAAGCAAAATGACATACTGTGCTAAGATGTCATATAATATCGAAGGATGTTTTTTCTATTATTTTTAGTTCAGATTTTATTTTTGTTAAATTTTAACTTTAACAGTATTTTTCAATTTTAATTTAAAATCAATTATAGGAATGGATATGGTATTGAAATCATAAATTCATACCACTCGTAATCTGGATTTTATTTTACATTGCAAACGAATCTTAGTATCCATAGAAACCCAAACAAAAATTCCTTTGATATCAGTCAAAATTCCCAAAACGATTTCACACTTTTCTTTCCATATCTAAATATTTGTATTGAAAACAATGCGGGATATCCCCTTTCACTAATATTGTCTAAACGTATACCACGTTTAAAACGTCGCTTATGAGGCCCCAACTGAGGTGTTGTGAATAAATTTACAAATAAAAAAAGGAGAACGGATTTTGATTTTTCACCAAATTCTAATTCTAATACCCAAATTTGTTATTTCAAACAAAAAAATTAGGTACAAAAAATATTTAATTTACAAAGAAAGAAAAGAATAATATTAATTTCATAACTAGGGAGTATTTCAAAATCAACAAAATTAAATTTTTTCACGGATTACTTGGTGTATATTGGCCTTAAGTGCTTGAATCGTTTCCGAATTGTTGGCATAACATCGGTCCTTCACGGTTCCCGACAAAGAAAAAGTCCAAAGGGGTAAAATCCGAGGCAGATCCGAGGCGGCCAATTGACATCGCTAAGACGGCTGATAGCTCGATTTGGAAGTTTGCGCAATAGATCGATAGATGACCCAACTGTCACTTTCTATGGATGAATTGGCTTCTGGAAAGTATAGTGCGGGTCATTTCGTCCCGCGGAGGTATGATACCGACTTTCAGTCAAGATAACGAGCGGGAAACAGCAATCAGTGTCAAAATAACCTATGATTTAAAAATAAACCCTTTATTAGGTGGTTGATTATAAGAAAGTTTTTAATTTTGTTTGCTATTTTGTGAGACTGAGCCCCCCACAAACAAAATCCTGCGTACGCTACTGAATACAAGTACAAATAATTCTAAGAACTAATTGTTTGGAACTGCTTTTCTGTATTATAGAATTAAATTTGAGTCTGGAGTCCAGTCTTCAACTTAGCCTATCCTCCAGCTAATTTAATGTAAAAAACATTAAGTTACAAGTGTCTACCTTAAGGCGGTTTGTTACTTTGTTTTTAATTAAAGCTAATTTGGAAAAAATTCTTTCATTGCAAACGCTGCTATGGGGAAAGTTAGTATTTTTATAACAAATTCATATAAATTTTTAAACAAAAACTTTTTTTAAATTTCCCACCTGAGTCCAAAACTTTTCAATGTCATTAATTTCAAAGTACATACATTTTATAATCGTTATCTCGGACTTTTATTTCTAATAACTTATATTCTTCAATCACTTTCTCTGGAAGAAGAGTAAAGTTCGGAAATTCTGATGTTAATGAAAAATAGCTGAAATCTGCTTGGACGCTATAACTTTTGGATCTAAATATTTTAAAACTGAAAGCTTACTGTCGTTTTAATTAATACGTGATAATACGTCGCAAAACATTTATGATTTTGGGTAGGCACCTGCGAAATTAGCAATTAGCATATAGTATTGATAGAATATAATAGAAGAAGAATCATGAATAAGAATTGAGCTCTGCGCAAAAAGTCCACAGATGACAGATTTAATTTTGAAAGTATTCAGCAAGTATTGTGCATTTACAAAAACGAGTCCCAAATGTTCAAAAGGATTCAAATTGCAATGATTTTAAAAATGGGAGTCCCCGGAGTCCCAGCGTTTAAAAAAGAGTCAAAATGACTCTTAAGAGTCCCAAAGGTAACGCTGCTTGGTCATCAGTTGCAATCCGTCCGGTAGATTGAGTAAAATGCTGCGGCAGCTTGTGGCTAAAAGAGTGTTGCGATGTCCCGCAGGTCTTTTGAAGCAAGCAAGCTCGGATTAAGCTGTGTTGACTTTCATATCTTATCTTGTGCAGAACTCCCAAAGGCGTCAAACGCGTTCTTCTACTCTTGGGGCTGCAATGACTGGGTACATGAACTTGGCATAGGTTAGTGAGTCGCCCGCATAAACATAAACTCATTGCATATGTTGGGCTGAGGTTGGTCCGATGTGTGTATGTTGAAGAGGTATGGGCCCAGTTTGGATCCTTGATCAACTCCTACTCTAATGGTTTTAATTGTCGATTTGCTGTTTTCGATCTGCACAAATCGAGAAAACAAAAAAAATATTTTTATTAGTGTACCTGGAAAATAAAAAATGACTTGTTTTAGCCCCGCGTTCATATGCTGTCAAATGCTTTCTCCAAACTTATCAGCTGCCAACAGCAACCTGATACCTACCTCATGATATTTATTGAGGGTGCTATCAACATCGTTTTTGAATCCCAAGGCTGGGCGTTGAGTGGATTGTTTCTCCCCAAAATCCAAACCTGCATGACCGGGACGATATGTAGTAGCCCTTAGCGTAATGGTTAGTGCATCAGGGTGTCAGTCTGCGTTTAATTCTCAGCCTCATCCACCTTAAAAACTAAAACAAATTTTTTCAGGGCTTCTGCCTCTTGAGAGGAATTGAAAAATCTTCCAAGAGTATCACTTATCTTGAAGCATTGTCTAGCCGTTCGGATTGGGCATAAAATTGTAGGTCCCCTCTATATTCCCTCTAATTGTTGCGCCAATACGATACCTTACTCGTTTTTGAAATATAAGATGTGTTTTATTTGTCCCCAGTTCCGATTTCCGGTTTGGATTTACATTCAAAAATACATGTGTTACAAAAATAACTCAAGATCCAGCTTTGTTTTTGGATTCGGATTTTCAAAATCCATTCTTATCACACACCTTAGCTTTTACTTTTAAAATGTAGCTTTTGCTCTGACCAATAGATGGATATTTGATGTAAGAAAAAGGAAAGGAATACAATGAATAATAAGGAAGAAAGAGGTGGGTATATAGCAACTTTTATCATTGTGATTCTGTTTGTTTTATTTTCATGATCATATCCAAAACAGATCTGGGGCATAATAAAATGCAGCTATTGTAAAAATTAACCTCTCTCCAAATTACCCACTTAAATAAAGAGAATTTTTTGTATCATAATCGTAGAAGAAATTTTTGAGAAAAATAAGATTTCCGTTTTTGTATACAAAATGAAGATATATGGAAGAAACCGTTATTTTGGATCCTTAACTATTTCATCTTCCCCATCATTATAATGAAATTTTTTTTCAAAATCTCGAGTTCAATTTTTTTGTAACCTTCATCATACTCGTATATAAAATTATTTAAAGAAATCTACAAACTGGTGTTTTTTATAGAGACTTATTTCATAAATTGGCAACACTTTTTTAAGTAAAAGCTTAAACATTTGTGAGTTTTGACACGCGAATACTATTTTCTTATGTAATCACCCTGGTGATTTTACTTTCCTGGCATTTAAATTAATTTGACACTTTCTATTTCCAATAATTGGATACTGAAATTCACTACACACAGGCACACACACGCATCAAAACATATGCAAAATGTAAGTGCGACTGAGCGCAGTAGTCTGATTCAAGCACTTCATCTGTTTCAAATTTATTATAATCCCAAGCTTTTTGTTAATTTAAGACTTAATTACTTAGACCTACTTTTTGCAAAAAGTACAAAAGTGAGAAATTAAAATGTTCGCTAAAGAAACTTGCTTACAAAAAAACATAAGAAAATTGTTCTGATATATAAATTAAGCCACCGTACACAATTTTTAACTGTTTTTTTTTTTTTTTTTTTTTGAAAGCAGGTGTCTTCAGTATAGATTTATTTCTCACTTTTGTACTTTTTGCAAAAAATTGGTCCATGTTATGCCTTCGATTTTTGAACATAAATAAAAGTTTTTTTTTATCAATTTTTGTCTAGCGACTTTTTGCTCCCTCAAATTTCAGCCAATCTAGCGACTTTTGGAGGTTGGTCTAACGACTTATCAGTTCAGCTTGCGGCAACACTGTTGATAGATGATTTTTGTGCAGTTGATTTCAGAGTTAAGGCTGGATGATCAAAACGTCGATGTACGTCTTGTGAATGCGATTAAGACGCTCGAAAAAATGATAATAATTTTCCCAGACAGACGGCAGCAAAGCCGTAGGTACAAATCTATACAGGGTGATTTGCATAAGGCGTCACAAAAAGCTAGGGCGTGTAGATTGGACTTAGAAAAGAAAAACATCACATGGGAGGGGTGGTCTATTTCCCCCCCTTAAGGCTGGAGGGGCAATTTTCAAAAAAATCACTTAGAAGAGAAACAAAAATATTAAAAAATAACGGTAATAGTTACAGAGCCATGCTATAGCATTTTGAAAAGCCAAAAGTCTATTCTTTAATATTATTTTTAAATTGAGTTGTTCAAGTGAATAGTTTTGTGATTGATTTCCAAACTCGAATTCTGAAAAAAAAAAAATAAAAAAAAAAATTTCAATCTAATTTTTTTCAAAATTTTATGTAATTAATTTTTAGCCAAACACTGAAAACCGCATGGTTCTAGGACTTCGACTTTTCAAGATATTAAAAAATGAAGAAACCAGCATCTTAGTACACTTTATTTGTTCGTATGGTATTTACACAAAATGCTTTAGAAAAGCAAACGTTTTTTGTGAGTTTCTTTTTATTTACTTAACAAATATTATTTGAGGTATCATAGGTAGGTACATTGGGTAAGGATGTTCCAGAATATTTCCTTTATCCCTTGGTTTCTTCCTGAGCAAATAGATTTTTTTGTAATTTCTCGTTCGTTCGCATAGAAACTTTGCTTTGGAGTACCTTTATAACGGGTGATTTTTTAGCTGGTTTGTTTTGGCAACACTGGTTTTGACAGCTGACGTGTGTTAAGTACCTTGTGTCACTGTCAAACAGCTTCAGTTTGGTTTGCAATTTAACCATGGATCGTCTTACAAATGAACAACGCTTGCAAATTATTGAATTTTACTATCAAAATTCGTGCTCGGTTCGAAATGTTCATCGCGCGCTGCTTCCATTTTATGGTCGGCATTCTCGACCTTCTGAGCAGTCTATTCGGAAGATTGTGACCAAATTTCGCACCAAATTTACTTTGTTGGACATTAAACCACCAACACGTTTACGTACTGTGCGTAGTGAAGAAAATATTGCGGCCGTATCAGCTAGTGTGACAGAAGACCGCGAAATGTCGATTCGGCGCCGTTCCCAGCAGTTAGGCCTTTGTTACAGCACTACGTGGAAAATTTTGCGGAAGGATTTGGGCGTAAAGCCTTTTAAGATACAGCTGGTGCAAGAACTAAAGCCAGCCGACCTACCACAACGCCGAATTTTTGGTGAATGGGCTCTTGGAAAGCTGGCCGAGGATCCGCTTTTTTATCGAAAAATTGTGTTCAGCGATGAGGCTCATTTTTGGTTGAATGGGTACGTAAATAAGCAAAATTGCCGCATTTGGAGTGAAGATCAGCCAGAAGCATTGCAACAGCTACCAACGCATCCCGAAAAAGCTACTGTTTGGTGCGGTTTATGGGCCGGCAGCATTATTGGGCCATATTTCTTCAAAGATGATGCGAATCGCAGCGTTACTGTCAATGGTGAACGCTACCGAGCGATGATAACAAACTTTTTTTTGCCCGAAATGGAAGTTCTTGACTTGCATGATATGTGGTTTCAACAAGACGGTGCCACATGCCACACAGCACGCGAAACAATGGCGCAATTGCGAGGCGAGTTTGGTGAACAGTTAATTTCACGTTTCGGGCCGGTCAATTGGCCGCCTAGATCGTTCGATTTGACACCATTAGACTATTTTTTGTGGGGGTATGTCAAGGCTAATGTCTATAAAGACAAGCCCGCTTCGATTGACGCACTGGAAGCCAATCCATGCATTCATTCGTGAGATACCGGCCGATATGTGTGAAAGAGTATGCCAAAATTGGACTCAGCGGATGGGCTACCTGAGACGCAGCCGCGGTCAACATTTGCATGAAATTATCTTTAAACATTAAATTGCAAGGTTCAAACTATCGATTCAAATAAATATGTCATTCATTTTTTCGAATTTTGTGTGTTTTTTTTTTTTTTTTAAGTTCTAAACCTCTTAAAAAATCACCCATTATATATAAAAACAATACTGTTATATTTTATTTTTACTTTGACAACTTTTTTCACTTTTTTTCATTTTACTATCGAATTATGGCGGAGCTTAACTAACACAACTTATTTTTCTCAAAAATATTAAGCAAAATGTATGAAAACGACACCTAAATAGCTGTCACCCACAAACTGTAGCACAAAAGTGATAGTCAATTTGATAATCACCTCACGTGGAGCAAAAGCATTTGTCTTGATGATCAACCATCAACTATCGCCTTAGCCGATTCCACCCCAGTATTAACATTGTAAAAAAAAATTTGATCCCTAAGTGAACTATGTTTATAGGATTATGTGTTTAATTTAATTTTAAAGTTACCTCAAAAAACATCATTTTTTTTAACGAACGATTAAACAAAAACCATCCCATTCCTACTATACTACGCCGTCAATTCACCCCTTTATTATATCAAAATAGTGCTCCTTTTTAACACATTATCTTATCTAAATGAAAATATCCTTTAAACCATTTCAAATCCTCATTTGAAGATATTGACGCAATAAATAGTAACTGCTGAGCTCATCATGTGACATCTTTGATTTTCATTAATTTTTATTTTCATTTTTTTTTTTTTTTTTTTTCCAAATTAATATCAAGCATTTGATTCACAACTGAAGAAGAATAAATCCGAAATCAATTTCCTCAATCCCTCTTATCCATTTTAACACCATTCACACTACCGCACACTACACGTACCCTTTCTACATACATCATCCATGTATAGAAACATAGATGCCCGTATTTATAAAAAAAAAAAACAACCATCCCTTCTTCCTTCTAGATTCCTATCATTAATTCTCATCATTACGGATTTGTCGAAACTTTGACGCAAGCATCTGAGTCAACCTGCAAGCCAAGCGATACAAAAGAAGAGCGAGCAAATTTGCCACTGACAAAACCGACCAAAGACACGTATCGACGTACATCATACTATGCCAGAGGATGGAAGCAGAAGCCTGATCTGATGTAGGAGCACACCACTCAAAAAGAGGATATTACAAACAAAAATTGCTCCTCTGCCCCAAAGCGTAAAAGGAATAAAGAAAAAAAAAAGGATATTCTAGAATAAGGGTCGTCGCTCGTCGTAGTCGTTTATGATTGGGATACGTGATCAATATTGATTTAAGGAATTAAGCCAAATTCAAGAGAGTAGGTAGGTATATTGGTAGTTAAGCGTTCGGTTTCCCATTGATAGAAGAACATTACCGAGTGTTGTTAGGACTAAGAAGTGAACTGCGTCAGAGGATACTACCCATCCAGGTATGTATTGCTTTTGAAATACATAAGTATCTATATGTTGTATAAAAGGTACTCGTATAGGTATACATACATGTTTGAATAGCTTACCTCTATACGAACTTGAGATATTTTGACAAAAAAAAAGAAAAGAAAACTTTATCGGATCTTGTGGCACTTAAGTTCATTTCCCTGTTTTCCTCTTCTTTTTTTTGGGAGGTATAAGGGTTTAACCAATATCGTATGAGTGAAATTGAAGTAGTATTAATCTCATTGAACATGAAGAAGTTAATAAAAAAAAAAATATATAAAAGGGATTCCGATTTCTTGAAAGAAGCCTAAGTGTGGTAAAAAGTAAATGGATATTATACCTGCCTTTTGGTTTAAATAGAAAAAGGGTTTATTTTTTGGCAGTAACGATAATATTATTCCTTCATTGTGTAGGGGTATACCTGGAGCCTACGAGAATTATGGAGGTTTGTTTATTCTTTTAATTATGTATAGGTATATCTTAGCTATTATGCCTATGTATTTTTATGTGAATTAGCTGCATAGAACAGGTGAAGTAGGTACCTTATATTTTGAGTTCGTTTGCAATGACCATTTAATCTATACACAATTAAGCTTTGGAAAATCTAGTCTATAGCTAAAAATGGGTTATTTTTATTTGCGTTATATACATAGGTACATTATAACCAGTATAACAACCAGAATGAAAAGGTTATAGTTCACTTTAACTGACCATTCACACAACTGACCATTTAATGGATAGAATTGTAGTCTAGGAAAATTAGATACAAAATGTCCTTTACTTCGAAAAAATTCCGATAAAGCTGAATGTCAGTGGAGAACTTCATTTTTACGTCCTTAACAGGAGCAACAAAAATTTATAATCTTTTTTGTGTAAAATTATAGGAACTACAATGTGTACCTACAACTTTTTTCAAATGAACCTACAGTTATCGAGTTATTTGGATAAAAAATAATCTTACACTCTTTTCTCCACTAAAATGTATGCTTGAAGCTCCCACTCCAGTTTTAGAGTAATTTTTATGAAGTCTAAAGGACGTACAAATGAACTCCTCTACCAAAACTAATATTTAAAAAAAAAAAAAACTATTGTAGTAGCCCGTAGCGTAATGGTAAGTGCATTGGATTATCACGCTGGAGGTCTGGATTCACTTTCCAGCCTTGTCTACCTAAAATCTAAAAAAGTTTTTTTCCGGACTACTGCCTCTTGTGAGGAATTGACAAATCCTACAAGAGTATCAATTGTCATGACTGAGTGCTTCTCGTCCAGCCGTTCGGATTCGGTATAAAATTGTAGGTCCCTGCCATTCCACTCCTGTCGACACAGGAATAATTGTTAGTCACTAGGCCCTGGTTCTTCACGAGGCTTTGCGCCACCCAATTTATTTATAATTTATTTTTTAAAAAAATATCCTTGCCGAGTAATGCTCACAAACATTTGAACTTCTCTGGATATCAGAAAGGGAAAATTTTGGTACCTATGTAAGCGTAAGGTGCCTATGACAGGCTTTGAATTGAAAAAAAAACTGAACTCAGAATTCCGTCTGATTGTCTGTCTCTGTCTGTTCCGGTCATGCAGCCTAAAAAACAGGATGATTAAGGTCCGTCAAGCTGAAACCGCCACAACTGAAATTTTAAAATCTAATGATGCCATATTTATGTTTCATTTTTGGGCTAATTTAGTACCCGGCAATCCCGATGGAGAACTTAAATACCTTGCCCCTATAACTTGTAGTGGACCCAGCTTGAGGTGAAGGTGTGGCGGTTCCAGCCAGCTTCACTTATGATTTTTTGAGAATTTATTTCTTTTTTTGGGCTCTTGATTTAGCAGAATTCAAAATTATATACTCCATGGTTTGACCTCTATATGTAGTGTCAAACATATCAAAAAGTCTCCACTTTCTGTATACTTGAAATTTCAAAAAACTAATGATAAGGGAATTTAGTTCAATTTGTGGACTCGTGATTTGGCGGAATTTCAAATTGATTTCTCCATGCTTTGACCACTATATCTAGTGTCAAACATAAAAAAGGTCTCCACTTTCTGTATAATCGACATTAAAAAAAAATCATACTGATTAGATATATACCTAGAACTTGGTAATTGGAAAATAACAATATTTTTAAGAAGTCACCTTTCTTAAGAAGTGATATAGAATCAAAAAATACTCCAAAATATACCCCTGCCCCCTTCAGGTTCAGCGTGCAGTAACTTTTTTGAAGACATCATAGTAGCTATACCATTGAGTTTATACACATAGAGAAACCACCTGATTGTTAAGTTATCACCAATCTAGGAAACGCCCTTAATTGCACCTAAAACAAGAACCAGTGATAATCAATACAGTTCCTGTATTTGCTCCATAAGACAGACTGTTTCTCACCTATTTCCACAAATAGTCTACCTTAAGGTGAAAATAGTCTACCTGTGCTAATGGTGTTTGTATTGATTATCACTGGTTCTTGTTCTTGGGCGCTACCTAAATTGGTGATAACTTAACACTGAGGTGGTTCTTCTATGTGTATAAACTCAATGGCTTTACCTAACTATTTCGTTATTTAATTTTCTCCTTAGACTATGCTAAAGTCAAGCTGGGTCCACCACAAGTTTGAGGGGCAAGGTATTTTAGTTCCCCATCGGGATTGTGGTACTATCTTGATGTATGTACATCGAGCTAGAGTCTAAACGCGGGTTGACAGATTTGCTTCAAATTTGGTGGAAGTATTTTTATATGATTTCCTAGAGCAGAAATTCGTATAAAATCATCCAGGACGGGTAGTTGCCGTACAAAGATTTAAGTTTTATAAAGTTTTTTTTTTTTTGAAAACTACTCCTTCAATTTTGGTTAAACTTTGAACATGTCATCTGTAAAACAGTGTTATTAATACTGTATTTAGGTCTTTTGTCATAAAATTTGAATAACGGAAATAACGTTTTGAGGTTTATTTGAGTAAATTTCATTTTTGACATAGATATTCCTGAATACCTCGTCAATGGCTTTGTTGATTAGGTCCAACAAATTTCAAAATTGCTATTGTTATCGAACTAGTCTATATGTTCGCTTAATGTATAGCTGCATTCTATTTGTTTTCTACAAGAGCAAGTTTTTTTTTCTTTTAAAGTACGCGCACTCAAGGGGTTTTTGATACCCTTAAAATGTTAAATTAAACACAGTGCGAGCGTTAGGAAAACAGGGAAGGATTAAAGAGGAGATGCCGATTCACATTGGTTTTGAACCTTTGAATGTCGAAATGGAAGGGAAAAATAGGGTTAAGCATTCCACATTCGGGTAGTTCGGCTAAAAAAAGAATCTCTATACCTGACAGTACGTCCGAAGTTGGGCTCAAGGGTAAACTGATGTGCATTCCTGGAAGTACGAGTATTACGGTTAAATTCTTCAAGGGGAATGCAAAAAGCTATTTCAGTAGAGCACTGCTTATGAAAATAACGGTAAGTCAACGAAAGACATGAAACATTGCAAGTGGGTCAATGATAAAGGCTTTATATAATAACAGCCAGATCAGAAGGGGTGAAAAGTTTCATGCATCGCCTAAGAAAACCTAAACACTTAGCAGCATTTTTGGCGACATCAAATATGTTATCGTTCCACACAAGGTGGTCTGTGATACACATACCGATTACTGAAAGCTTTCCGGTACGGGTGGGTTTCGCTAAGACGACAGAAGACAGCATTGATTTTTAGAAGCATTAAATTCCACGCGGTTTTCGATTCTGCATTGGTCAATACTGTCAAGATCAGAATTTAATGAGCTTATCATACGCTGCCGTTCTAGTTCCACATCCGAAGGAAATGGATGTAAATCTAAAAACGAATATGAAAAGCTGAGGGTACTGTCGTTAGCGAACCAGTTTAATGGAGTAGAAGTTTCAGATTAAAGATCATTTATGAATATAAGGAAGAGAGTCAGGGACAAAACGGAGCCCTGGGGCTCGAAGAAGAGATTCATCGATACCAAATGCGCGCACTTTCGATAAGAGAGCTTGGTGCCAAACTCTATCACACGCTTTTGAATAACAAGCGCAATAATCTTACTTTCTCCAAAACGATGTAAAGATTTGTGCTACTGTTCGGTGAGATATACCATCAGATCACCAATGCTATGAATGCCATACTGCCGGTCAATAAGAAGCTTTCGTTTTTCGAGATATTTCTTTAGCTGAAAATTGATCAGCGTTTCCATGACCTTGGAAAGAACGGACGCGTTGAAGAACATATCTTCAGAACAATGGAAGGGATACTATCCGGGCCAGCGGATTTGTGAATGTCGAGATCTTTTAGAACTCTAGCAACTGCACGAGTGCGAAAGAAGATTTGTCCCATAAAATCGTTTACGCTCTCAATTACAGGCGAAGTTCTATCACTTACTGGCAGCGTCGAATTAACAGCAAACTGTGCTGCAAGCAAGTTGGCTTTATCAAACGAGCTGAAAAAAGGGGTTTCATTGAAGACGAGCGTTGGAACCGACGACGAATGCAAAAATTTGGTTCTTCGAATATGACCGTTTCAGGTCCTCCTGGCTTGTTGAAACTTTTTCTGGTTTTCCTCAGTAGGGTTGGTTTGTAACTACGGAAACTTACTTCTTTAACCCTTATTACCTCTTTCCAGCTAGAATCAAACCATGAGTTTTCTTTGGGTTTGATAGATTTCACACTATTCGGGATAAAATTACTCATTCTACAAAGAATTAAATTTGTGATCATATCTGCGCTGGAGTCTATGTCACTGTCGAGAAAGCATAGTGACCAGTTAAAGTTCCTGAAGAAATCATTGAGACCATCCCAGTTGGCTTTCTCGTATTGCTAAACGGTTATCTTTGATGCTTTCTCTTTAACTGAGGTTTGTTGGCACGAGAAATTAGCAGATATGACATAATGTTCTAACGAGCCTAGGCGATAATATACTTACCCCCGTATTTATAAAGAAAAAATAGTTATTTCAACTCCTGTGTTTAGGAAAACTACACTATGGAATAATAATATTCCCGGCTCAAATGGAGCGGTGAGTGATTGCCTTTAATTTGAATCCGAAAATTTCTTATTCCATTGTGTAGTTTTCCTAAAACGGGACTTGAAATAACTATTTTGTCTTTATAAATACGGGGGTAATAGTGTATTTATCAGGGTCAGAGGTAAGGAACAAGTCAAGAGTGTTGGCGGATTGACCTTCGACGTCCGGTATTCGAGTTGGCTCGTCAACAAGATGTGTCAGATGATTCAACTCAGCAAAGAGCTCAACATACCTTCCTGCGGGTGTTGTCTGACTCGAAAAGAGAAGCCAACTAGAATGGTAAACATTGAAATCGGCCGCAATGATGATTTCAGTGTGAGGGTAACTGAAGTGATTTTTGTTTGTAGATTGGTCTGCGATTTTTGTTTGAAGTTCCAAAACAAATACTGCAAGAAAAGTAAACCTTTTTTACCAACAACATACAGTAAAATTGTATGTAGGAGGTTAAGCTTTGAATATAAAAATACTCGTCAAACTATTATCCTTCATTCTAGCACAAAGGAACCATTTCAATATTCAAAGAACCATCACAAGGAACCACCACAAAGTAGCATACCTACCTAAATAATTTTGTTTTTAAGCTGCTTTATCAGCACAGTTTCAGCAATACATCTCTTCCAAATTTTCTGAGTGCCCTTTTAGTTTCCATAACAAGTCTTTTATCTGTTTTGCATGTTCCTATATTTTAATGTTCCCGCTCACCTGCACTTTATAAAGTTCTCCATATACTGAACCGCCACCCTCTCCCCGGTTAAACCATTCCGACCTAGTCTCTTTAAAAAAGCTTAGAAGTTGGCAAATATTTACACAATAAAAGTCAATGTTAACATATAGATGAGAATTACAAGAGTCTGCATATTTTTACATCCTCATTTATCATCTATAGAATAGATAGGTAGTACATAGTCAAATTCTTTCATCACCCACAAAGCTAGATGAAACCTTACAAAAAAAAAAATAAAATAATCCTTAACTTATGCACAAACATATGAATCCTAAGTACCACCAGATAGATTGTGGAACTAAAACTTTACTCATCGCATAACGTAGTTGCAAAAGTTTTTAATCAAATTTTCAAATCCTGCATGACCGAGTATAGTACCTATATACACCACGTATTGTATATCCATCCTGAAGCAACATATGTACACATTATTATATAAATATATTCTCTATTGCAAGAACAAAAGAAAAAAATAAAAATAAACTAAAGAAGGAAAAGAAAAATAAATAGGATCATATTGCAAATCTCCACTCTGTACCATTAGTAGCGCATAACTCCATGAGTAATCAAATCACCAACAGCAGCCAAAGTATTTGTTGCATGAAATACATTATATTAAATATATATACGAAGATATATACATGAATGAAGGAAGGAAGGAAAAAAGCAAAAGGGCAAAGTATCCTTATACCTATTACCAACAACTACCGAGAGACATGGCTTGATTATGAGTCATCACTTGGAATTCCGGAAAACTTTTTTGAATCTCCCTTTTCCCACAGGAGAAAGTTTAACTGCTTCCACAAATAAAATAAAGAAAGGAATACTGGAAAAACACATCACAACAAAAACAGCACCGTATCATCAACGGCTGAAAACGAAGTGGAGAAAAGGGACGTTTTTTCTAACCATCATCGTCACTTTTACCTCCATTTTGAACCACATTGCTTGCTCCAGCTACATACTATTATATATCCTTCAAAATTCTGCTTGCTTAGTTATATTTGCAGACAAAGTTTTGTTTTTATTTCCCCCACATTTCAAGGAGATGTTTTTGCGGCAATACCTATATACAGTGCAGTGGAAAAAAATCACCGTTGAGGCTTCCAACTGAAATTATTGCAGTGAAATCCCTGACTTTATGGAGCTGATATTGTGCTAAAGTAGTGTGAGTTTGGAGTGATTGAAAAACAAAATAGCATAGCGAAATTTCACAACAATGGTTCGTACTAGAGTTTTTGGGAAAGTCTCCACTCTTTGTTTTTTCACAGATTGGGGGCCACAGAAGCACTAAGTTTCCCACCCAACAGCATACCAGGGTTGATGCTTAACGAGAACACAGCATACAAATATTAGTGGAGAGTTTCAAAAAATTGCAGACAAAATAAAACAAAAACAAACCAAATAATTAAGAAAACTATATAGAAATACAAAAAAAAAATCGTATGAATCTCCTCACATTGCATTTGATGCGATCACAATATTAACGCTGCTAACAGTTATAGTACAAGAGCCGACATCAAATTTTGGGAGTGGATGTATAACTAAAATCTGAGCATGAGGGTTTATAGATGCATATTTTGTGATATCAAAATCGAAAGTCTGGCAGGTTTTCTGTTCAGCATTTGGCAGGGGTGGGGGGGTATTATTACTTCTATCAATTTTTTAAAAATACATTATGATGATCTGTCATTTTCCCTAAGTCCAAAAATATTGGTGATATGACTAATAGAACTCAAGATAAAAGGTTTTTAAGCGAGCCTAATCGATTTTGTCTTGGAGATTTGTAAACCGCAAAAAATCAACAAAACTAAATCTCCAAAAAAAGTCGATAAAGGTTCGTTTAAAAAGCTTATATCTTGAGTTCTACTGGTCCTTCAAGATTAAGGTGTTATGACTTAAGGAAAATGACAGAGCATCATAATCTATTTTCAAAAAATTGATGGAAGTGTTAATACCCTTGATAAGAATTTTAGAAAATCTCTATTTTCAACCCTCCAGCCCCACCAAAGGCTTTTAGACTATTAAATCAGTGCAGAAAAAAAATTGAAACTTTTTGTAAAATCGTCTTGTTGGGGACCAAACAAACATTTCGTTTCAAATCCAACACCATATTATTGTGGATGGTGAACAAAAACAGCGAACAAAATATTATTGGAGAGTTTGAAAAATTGCAACATAAAAAACCAAATCAAATCAAACTAGCGCTGGCCACGAGATAAGACTCTGCGAGACTTTTGTAAGTCTCGTCTCGGTCTCGTGTCGGTCTCGTATCATTAAGTCTCGTCTCTGTCTCGTCATGCGAGACCGAGATCGAGACCAAGACTTTTCTCGTCTCGTGGCCAGCCCTGAACCAAACAATCAAAGGAAACTATGCTTCAATGCAAACAAACACTAAGAATTCTCAAAATTCATTTTCCACTCAAAATTAATGTTCCAGACGGTAAAATCAGTGCAGACAAAGAGTGGAGACTACCTGAAAAAGTTGAAGACCAAAGAAACATTGCGCTTCCCGTACAATAGCAGATAAGGATTGATCCTAAACGAAAACAGGGAACAAAATATTTGTGGAGAGTTTGACAAACTACAAAAAAAAAAAAAAAAAAAAAAAATTAAACCAAATAATAAAAGAAAACTATGCTGTTACGCAAAAAAAAAAAACAAATGAATCTCAAATTTCACTTTCTGCTCACAATTGACGTTCTAGACAGTGAAATCAGTCCAAAAAAAAAAGGGGATACTTCTTGAAAAATCGTCTTGTTGGGGGCCAACGAAACATATTTAGTTTCCCATTCAACAGTTACTAGGGTTAATGCTGAAAGAAAATACGGAAAGAACTATTAGTGGAGAGTTTGACAAGTTGCAGAAAAATAAAAACAAATAATCAAAGAAAATTATTTTACAAAACAAAAAAACACGAACAAATCTGAACTTTCATTTTTTGCTTACAATTAACGGGGGAAGCAATTAAATCAGTGCAGAAAAGTGGAGAATTCTTTGAAAAATCAGCTTTAATATATTGGAATTGCCTCTGGTTGGTTAAAAAGCGTGCCTACCTCCTGCAGAACTAAATTCTTTTGCTTTTTTTGATGCTATTTTCGCTCCGCATCAGCTTTGTAGGGCATTTACTAGTATTAGACTTAAATCAAGGTAATATACCTACGAATAACTATAAATTGTTGTATACCTTTCCTGATTGTGAATTTCATTCCAATTGAAATTTTGATGTATTATATTTCTCTGGTAGAAATTTAACAAAACTATTATACCACTCATAAGAATAAAAACAAATTCGGCCCAAATATTCCCGACAGCACTGTTCGTACATAAAATGTTGTATACTACATATGTATGTATATAAAAGAACCAAACACAAATAAACATATGAACGTTAAGGAGTTACAAATCGGCAGCAATTAAATTTTATATTCTGTTAAAAATATCAGTATGTATGTATCTATCTATTCATTTGCATGAATTGCATATAAGTGTAGAGATACCAACGTGGTGAGAAATGACTGTAGACACTGCATACGCAAGAGCTTTTTTCCTACTTTTTTGTACCTATGATATTGTGAAAGGAAATTTTTCTAAGAGTCAATTTGCCCACAGGTCCTTTCCTTATTCGTTTTGGCATGTTTTTCATAATTCATACAATAAAAGGACGAAATTATTGATTTTTGTAGCTCTTACAACCGAAAATATACCATACCTAAATAGTGAGTGAGTGTGTTTTTACTATAAAACGTACGCCCGCCAGCGTTGTTGGGATACAACATTTTACCAACACACTCATGCAAAGTGCATAAGAGAGCGAGTAAAATGAGGAAATTGTCGCGTAAACATTGGCAATGGAAATGGGAAGGCGAATATTAAATGAATGTACGAGGAGGACACGAACGCCACGTTTGTCGTACCACCTATCGTCGTTGTTGATTTTCTATGTTTTCGAGGGTTTTTCATTTGATTTTATTTATGTAGGAAGGTAAAGGTAGAGGTAGCTTTCGTATTTCACTGTCATTCCCCCCCCAATTCTGTGTTTTTTTTTTTCAGAAAGTGCATTAAAGGTTAATCACAGTCGAGGAGAAAAGTTTGATCCCAAATTAGAAAGATTTATTTAAGATTTTATAAACGGGGAGTAATTCTGGCATATAAGGTAACCAAGTATTCTTCGATGAACTTTTTCATTAATTTTAAGGATTTGATGTTTGACAGAATCTTAAGAGACAAACCACATAATATATACCCGGCTGGAAAAATACCAAGTTTCTATTTAGTTTGGGCAATAGGGGGAATC
Source organism: Melangyna quadrimaculata (assembly GCA_949320155.1). Taxonomy (NCBI): domain Eukaryota; kingdom Metazoa; phylum Arthropoda; class Insecta; order Diptera; family Syrphidae; genus Melangyna; species Melangyna quadrimaculata. The sequence goes on from OX439485.1 coordinate 23,253,596, forward strand.
TAGACGAGGAAAACTTATCAGATACTTTGGCAAGCCCTTTCTGGATTTCAGTACCAACAATTTAGACGAGGGAATCTTTTCAGACACTCTTATAGCCCTCCCTAGTAAAAACTTGTTGAAAATGTTTCGGTACCCCCTCAGGAATGTCTCTTGTACACCAATGTCTCTTAATAAGGACCATTCTTTTTCATATCACACTTGGGTGTGAGACATCTGTAAAAACCTGTTCTTTAGCTAAAAAGCAAGTACATACAATCCTATTCAATTCTCTATGCATTTGTTATTAGAGTATGAAACTTATTCACTTTCGATATTGAATTTTTGGATCTATATTGTGTAGCCACTCCCAGTGGGTCGAAATGAACTGACAAGCAGAAGATCGCGAGATCAAGTCCCACATTAGCCTCCTTTTTTTTTGTTGCCTGACGAGGCAAAAGGGTTCATAATAGCCAAGGCCCCCCGTTCTAGCCTTTGCTTACCCTTGCTAGCCCCTTGCCAGAATCTCTCTAGTGTCTTGTCGAGTGCTAGATTGTTTTTCTGCGTGGGTTATCACTTTAAAATTTTAAGAATCGAATAATTGGGACTAATTGTCGAGAATATTTCGTAAATTTGTCGTGAAAGAAGAACATTTTTCGCGCTTCTTTCTGAAAGAAAATGCATTTTTATGACAAAAAACGATATTTTCTATTTCTAACAACTTGTGTTTTTTTAGTTTTTACACCATTAGTCCCCACTGTGTTTTGGCCCTCAGCCCACACAGCCCACAATATCAAAATATCCTTTTCAGTTTGTTGCCCGCACATTTTGTATACCTACGGATCTGAACGCAGCTTGATTTTCTTATGTCTTTGTCCTCGAAATTAAGGATAATTTTTACTACAAAAAGGAGGGAATCCCATTCATTTCCATTTCCAACGCAACGCAACCAACATACTTTACAACCACCATAACGATATCAAACCAAAAACAATTGCACAACAACGACGAAAACGAAAACCATTGCTATCTTCTGCTAGCAACAATTTCAGCTAGCAGAAGTTGTATTTTTCCTTTTTGTTGTTATTTCGTTACAACAGTAATGGATTTATAGTGAACACGGGGACGACATGAGGAAAAGACCCAAACAGAAAACAAAAAATAAAAACAACCCTCAAAAGAATTTCCATTCACTTGAAATGGTCGTCTCGCTGGCTGGCTAGCTGCTCCTGCTATAGTTGCTTGAATTTGGGATTGTGATTCTACTGATGCCTGCCTGCCTGCCTGCCTACCGATGCGTAAAGTTTTTCCTTTGTCCTTCAAAAATGTTCGAACACTGTTCAATTTACCCCTACTTATCCTGTTATAGTGTTGGATTTAGCAACAGCAGCAGGTCCTTGCTGCTGCCACTGCCACTCTGCCAGTCCATCAGGAAGGCTTTTCTGAATTTGTTTTTTTTGCGTCTTCATTTTTATCGTTTTCTTTGGGGTGAATCGAACAAACACTCTCATCCCCTCCCCCTCTCGCCCCTTCCTGTCCCTTCAGGCGGTCTATGATTTTCTCTTTTATGCAGCACAAACAAGGAATAAGGTACGGGCGGCGGCATAGTGGCGCCGCGCCGGGAATTATCCCTGCTTGAAGGGATGCAAAATGCACCCCCAACTTGTAAAATCGGCATGACAATTTATATAGGTATGTGTATTGTGTATGTTTGTATAGCAAAGAACTGCTTTGGTGGTTGTACCTATACATACATATGTGTATAATATTGTCTCTTTAATGTTTGTTTCTTAGTTTGCCTTTATTTTATATTTTGTTTGCATAATGTGGTAGTGTAGAGGTAGAACGAAATGTGTGTGATTACATGTGTGTGTGTGCCTTGTGCATTAGAGGGGTGGTTGGTTGGTGGGTTATTTTCTGTTTTTTTTTTTTTTTTTGGTTAATCTTATTTTTGAAAATTTTCAACTTGGATTTCAACAACCAAGGACGAAACGATGAGGGTGGAACAAAATATTGTGTTTTGACTATGATGATGGTGAATGGTAAATAATGAAATCTACTACAACGGTTTCAATACGTCTGCAGCATTAAAGTTACTCAGCGGAAATTGTTTTGTACCTAGAAAGTTTTTATTTGAAATTTTTTTCTTTGCCACAGTGAACATTGTGGTGGAAAATGAAGTCTGTCTGAAGTGTAAGTGCAGATAAATCAATGAAACATAGAGATTTTATGATAGCGTAACCAGATGTTAAAAAAATTATATGAATTTGAGTCGAGGGGAGACATTAAAGTTTCTAATGGGAACATAACTAAGGGGTTTTCATTTGGCAATGATAATTTCGCAAATATTTGACTTGCAGTAGGTAAAATAATTTCGCATTTTGCTAGGTAATTGTTTTGCATTTTTTGTTATGTTCGCAGAATCTGCATTTTCAAAATTCACACATCACCATTTTGCATATCTTATGTTTCATTATTTTGCATTATGTTACTTCTTTTGTTCATATAATATCGAAAAATGTTAAAACCGATATATCGAAAACGCTCAAGTAGCAAACTGTTTGAATTTCTCATTTTGAATAGGGCAAACAGGGGTAAGACTAAGTAAAGATTCAAAATTTTGCATGGCATAGTTATGTTAATGGTCGTAGAAATAAAAGAAAATTCATAAAAAATCGTTCTTTGGATATTACCTATTCCTCCGAAAAAACGCTTTTACTCCTATACTCATCCATAGAAAATTCTTATTAACGTTTAATGCACTCATATAATAACTCTATAATACTCCATAAATTAAAATAGGGTGAACTATTTCAGCACGTATTGTATCCTTATGTATTTAATTCAGGCACTCCCAAGAGTATTTACTACAGCACTTCAAAGGAAGTGCTATAGGAGTATTCCCCATTAGTATCTTTTTTTTGTCGATAGTAGAAATGAAAGAAAATAAAGATGGCCACATTTTCTGAAACAAAAGACAACATTCATTGTAGAAGCCGCAGCGTAATGAATGGTTAGTGCGTTGGACTGTCACGCTGGAGGTCTGGATTCATTTCTCAGCCTCGTCAACCTAAAAAAGAAAATGTTTTTTTCAGGGCTACTGACTTTGCGAGGAATTGACAAATCCTCCAAGAGTATCACCTGTCATGAATGAGTGCTTTTGGCTAGCCGTTCGGATTGGGCATACAAATTGTATGGCCCTTGCATTCCCTGTCGACACGCGCACACAGGAACGGTTGTGAGTTGTAAGTCACTAGGCGCTGGTTCTTCACCAGCTGTTGCGCCACCCAATTTATTTTAATTTATTTATAGACAACATTCATTGCGCGTTATTTCAACCGAATAATTCCTTTCCTATCAGGCAACGCAGTATAGTAGGTGATTTTATTTATTTATGAAGTAGCATAGTCCCTTAAACAAATTTCAATTGTATTTCATTATGTTCAACAAAGAAGAAGTAAAGCGACACTATATTTTTGAGGCTACAAATAGAGAGAGAGAGAGAGAGAGAGAGAGAGACTAAATTAAGTATTTTTTAACTGTTTTATAGGATGACTATTGGAACGAAAACTTCTCGGTTATTTTATAGGAGCAATCCACAGTGATTAAAGAAAAAACAGTTCATCACTTCTGTGACACTATTGTTGCTAAAAAAAAAATAGGGTTATATCACCTTTAACTTCTATAACGTATTTGCTTCTCTTAAGAAGAAATACAAGAGCGCTGTAGCAAATGACACCTAATAGTCAGAAAGTGATAGCAATTTTGTGAGTTGGATCTTTAAAAATTAAAAATGCAAAACATTCGATTGATAATTTTATTCGTTTAAGATGAGATGAGATGTTGAAGGGAGCTGTATTTTATTTCATCGATAAAAGGTTGCAAATTATAACACAAAACAAATTGTTTAAAATTTTTGTTAGTATAATTTAGACGCAATGATATAAACCTTGGACCTTAAGACATTTATTTAGAATATTATGACATTATAATTAAATAAAAAGGCATTTGATCTTATCGCTCTAGGTAACACAGCCCGAATAAATAAAATCAGCGGCCAAAAACCGACACGTTGCCTAAAAACTCATTCAAAATATTCACAAAGCCCCTCAAAAAAAAAATTAGAATTTCTTCTCTAAAATTACTTAAAAATGCTACCCGACTGGAAGATACAAAGTTTCTGTCTAGGTTGGTCAAGGCCCTAGTAAGTTTTTAGTAGAGAAACTCTAGACGAGGAAAACTTGTGAGAAACTTGGCAAGCCCTTGATGTATTTCCGTACCTACCAAAAATTTAGACAAGGGAACCTTTTTAAACATTCGTGAGGCATGCCCTAATAAAAACTTGTTAGACATTTTTCGGTGTACCCCATCAGGAATGTCTCTTGTACAGTTTACACCAAAATAAAAAATGTATAAGCATCATGCAATTTCAGTGTCATATGACACTTTTTTCTCTCTTTCCTTTGTCTTCTTTTTCATATGAAACTCTTTTCTATGGGTGTGAGACATCTGTTAGAGCAGTGGGTATGGCATTCATCCGACAAGCAGAAGATTGCAGGATCAAGTCCCACATAACACATAAGCCAACTTTTAATTGTTTTATCTGACGAGGCAAAAGGTTTAATAATCAACAAGGGCCTTGTTCTAGCCTCTGCTTAGCCTTGCTAGCCCTTTGCCAAAATCTATGTAAAACTCTCTAGTGCCTTGTCGAAAACTATATATTATTTTTCTTCGCAGGTATGTATCTAATATCAATGGCCTTTAGGCTCTATCTCGATGAACAGTGGACGAACAGACGGACTGATGTGCTGTAACCGACGCACAAACTGTCAAATTTCATGACAAAAGCCACTTTTTTGGACTTATCCGTCAAGATGGCGGCAGTTTTGGAAAAAAGTCTCGATTGTTTGTAACCCGAAACCAAAATGAAAGAAGTCTCCTAATAAAATTCCAAACAATAACTCCAAACTGTTACGGTTGGCTTCGAAAATATACATATAACTTCAGTTCTTAGGACCAGATATTTATAATAAATGTCTTTGAAAGATCAATCTATACATTATTGTATAAAAATATATACGGGAAGAAGCGAAAAAGTACCTACTAAAAGGGTATTTAAAGCCGTCATCATCTTGTATGATTATATTTTTATACTTTCTCCTATAAGCTTTCTATAAATAAGTTCCAGTAAATGTTCTTTTGTTCCCATTATTGGAGTAATTATTTCAATACAAAAAACGGCTGGATCGCGCGAACTTATTTTCGTAGGTTAAAACTAGAATGTAGCTAGACTTTGACGGTGAAGATATAGCACTGATTTGCTTGTATTTTTAAATAGTTAATACAAAAATTAATGACAACATATAAAAAAAGCTATTTTGAAATTTTTTTATTTAATACAAAAAAATTGAAAAAAGTTGTATATACATATAATAAAAACAAACAATTTTTTCTTAAATATTATTTTTTCGTAAGAAAACGTTATTCATACAAATTTTAAATGCAATATTTGGTAAAGAACTTAGGAGTACTGAATCGCAAAATAATGATAAAATCAACTAATCTTAGGACAAGATAAGAGGGAATATACCTAAATGAGTATATCAAAATGCAATTTTTTTCATAACCCCATCAAATTATTTCTATTATTTAATTTTTTTCGGTAAAAACGTGATATGCAGTATTATAGACTAAGAGCCCAGGGCCGCCAGACATACGTCATTTTATCAAAGATAAGATTTTTTCTGCGAACAGATACTATGGTAGCTAAGAACAAATGGATACTTAGAATCTTCAATCCGGTGCAATTAATAGGTAGCGAGTGTTAGAGTTGCACACAAATGTTGCAAATTGCGTTATTTTATCAAAGCTGAAATTTTGACATGTGTTAGGGGATGGTATCATTTAATTTATTTGACACTTGCCAGACATCTACAGTGGGACCTAACGTGAGCCAGACACTTAAAATATGTCAAACTAATCGTGCCATTTACATAACAGAATTAAATCAACATTTTATGTTTTCTGTGGGCAAATATTCTACAATATTTTCTTGTCAACAAGACACTACAGCGGGGCCTTACCGCACCTTAAAACTGTCAAAATAATAATTCTTTTTTTTACTAAAACGCGATTTTTTCGCTTATTTAAGCTGTTTTTAAATGTCTGGCTGATGAATTCGACCCACTGTAGATGTATAGCTGATGGGGAATTATTTTTAAACAGTTGCCCATAAAACATATAAATATTAGCTTTAAAACTACAACGTAAATGTCACGATTAGTTTGGCATATTTAAAGTGTCTGGCTCACGTTAGGTCCCACTGTAGATGTCTGGCAAGTGTCCAATAAAGTTAATGACACCATCCCCTAAGACATATCAAAAATTCAGCTTTGATAAAATAACGCAATGTTGCAACATTTGTATGCGACATTAACACTCGCTACCTCTTAATTGCACCCAGATTGAAGATTCTTAGTATCCATTTGTTCTTAGCTACCATAGTATCTGTTCGCAGAAATAATCTTAGCTTTGGTAAAATAACATATGTCTGGCGGCCTGGGCTGTTACTCTATTATTTGAATCTAGATATGACATGTTCAAAGTTTAATCAAAATCGTTAGAGCCGTTTTGGAGAAAACTTGATAAATCTGAAATCTTTCTATAAAAATAAAATAAATCCAGTGGCACAACGGCTCATGAAGAACCAGGGCCTAGTGACTAACAGCTCGCAATCATTCCTGTGTGCGCCTTTCGACAGGAATGGAAGGGACCTACAATTTTATGCCGAATCCGAACGGCTAGACGAGAAGCACTTATTCGTGACAAGTGATACTCTTGGAGGATTTGTCAATTCCTCGCAAGAGGCAGTAACCCTGAAAAAAAACTTTTTAGTTTTCAGGTGGACGAGGCTGGGAAGCGAAATCTTTCTATGGCAGCTACCAATTCTAGATGAAACAATAGTTTGAATTTCACTCTAGGAAATCATAAAGAAATGTTTCACATCATTGTTGAATTTCACTCTAGGGAATCATAAAGAAATGTTTCACATCAAATTTTAAGCAAATCTGTCAAACCGTTAAGTCGTAAATTACTTTTTTGGAATTCGATAGCATCGTTATGTTATTTTTGATTAAAACCTCGACATTTTTTACACAAAACCAAAACCTGCCCTATAGAGCTGAGGCCGCTTATAGGAATATGACACTTCTGTAGCACGTCTATGAGAGCACTGATAGAATATTCTTAGGAGTGACTGACTAAATGTGTAGTGCAAGGAGGTCGTTTGGATTGTTATGCAAAGTTAAGTGATGATGAAACTTCTTGCAATAAATATTTTAAACATTTAAAAGTTTGAATGTTTATGGTCCTCTCTTTACCTAGTATTCATTAGTTATCATACCAAAAATCCTAAATTCATTAAAATGTTGAGCTTTTGTAAATTTGTATCAATTATTTTTTATCATCTACCCATAGAGTTAAAGAAAGTTCATTTTCGAATTTAAAATATTTAAACAAATAAATTATTTTTATTGGAATTTCTTTAAAAAGTAGGTACCACCAACCTATTTAAGAGGCATCAATTAATCTTTGTGAAACCAACCATTATCTAAAAATTTTAATTTCTCTTATTAATGTTTGATTGACAAGAAATTTGGCCAAATTGGATTTCAACCAAAACAGAGCAGCCAAAAACTTTTTCGCTGATTAAAATATATGATTCATTTGAATTCAGTTCTTCATATTTGTTTTCATCCCACAAAAAAAAAGTCCCTGTTTGTGTAATGAATTTGTCATTTCATTGTCAATTCGAAGACACAAATGAGCTTATATTAGAATCCTCACAAGTGTAGAGATATACTTGTACATAAATACAGAACTTCTGAATCTCTGATGAGTGATATACGCACGTTTTACTTTCATCCATGCCCTACATGTATTGCAATTGTGAGACATATGAGACATCCCTTATCCGAACTGTCTGTCTACTCAGCTGTCAGATGTGAAAACGCCCTACTTCTACATATTATGCCATATGTTTCACACATCCCTAAACAAGCAAAAAAAAAACGCGTATTTTGATCAATTCGTTGAAAAGTCATGTCAAAAACCCTCCCTCAACATTTCCATACATTTTACTCGTACCTACATTGCTATAATAATATGTGAAAATGAAAAACAAAAAAGTTCAGAACAAAAATCAACTTTAAGAAACTAAGATAGAAAGAAAAAATCCTAGAACATCTGCCACAGTGAATAAAATGAGTATAGGTATAGGAAGAGCCATTTTGTATAATAGTAGTTAAGTAAATTTTCCGTATTTGAGTTTGAATTACAGTTCGGTAAACTATTACTACAGTTTCTGTATAAACAAACAAATATGTAGATATCCTCGTCAGTATTTCGTTGTTACACTAAAATGACAGAAACACTTGTGCCATTGAAAATATATACTCTCGCGCTGCTGCCATGCCACATATCCCCTATTAGTTGGGGTATTACTCAGCTCTAAATCAAACACCCAACTCAACTGTGGACTATTTGTTTGGGGGATGCCAGATTATATTACAGTTATCCTTATGCAAAATCCATAAAATCATCACTTGTTCTACTCGTTTGGAATAATTGGATTTTTGCCAGCACAACACACTTACTCAACATCAAAATCATCCCCTATATTATAGTCGTGAATAATGTCTTCGCTATTATTGCAGTGTATAGTACCTTAGTAGTTGTTGTTTCTTATTTATTTTGTTCGTTCTTTGTTGCTCACGCTTTGCCTTTTTCATACAATTATAGCTATGACCATCGTCTGACACTGAATGGTATTTTTAGCACAGTGGTGGCCAAGTGGTAAAGAAGTGGTAACCATTATTGTTAATATAATTATTGTTGTTGCTAATTATTTTGAAATAAATAAAACATAACCTGAGGGGCTTATAAATTACACTACTAAATTCCAACTGGTTTTATTTCATCGTTCCAAAGTTATCTTTTGCACAATTTAAGATCTTTAATTCGATAGATGTTAGCAAACCGTAAAACAATCTATTGACTCGTCCATACAGGCTGAGTGCGTCAGGGTTACTCGCACTTTTATCACTACTTTTGTCAACCATTTTCGTCGTTACTAGCCCGAGGATCTAAAAATGTTTGCACATATTTTTTTAAGCGTGTAATGAAGCTTTGCAAGGGTAAAGTTTACAAATGTTTTAAAGTCTTGATTGGATTTTACGATATGATCGGCATTTAACATCATTTTCTTTGAAGATCTTAGTTAGAATGCCGTTTTTGGAGAGTTTATAAATAAGACTTTTTTTTCTCAAGAATATAATTGACCCCTCTGTCCCATATTTAAAGCACACGTCCATTTAAATACAAATCTTCTTCCCCCTCTTACTATTTCTCGTTTTCACTTACGTCCCTTATTTCCAAGACCGTTAAAAGCCTGATTAGTAATTATCAGCTTAAGAAATATCTTGAAAAACGTAAGCTTCCTAATGGCAGACGGTACGATTTTATCACATCGAGCAGTAAAATCGTTTTGGAGAAAGTAAGATTATTGCACTAGATAGTTTAAAAGAATTTTTTGACAGCAATTGGCTTCAAGCTCTCTTATCAAGATTGAATACATTTGGTATATTGACGAATATTTTCTTCATTGATTTAAGTTTGAAGTAGAAGAAGTAGTTAGAAGTAGAAGGAGTCGAAGAAAAAGGATCGCACGAACTTGCTCCTAGTTAACAACTGGAACGCAACTAGGCATCGACGCACGTTGTATGTAAGTGGTTCGATAGGGACTTCTTTATCTTTAAAGTCTAGTACGCTACGATATTTGTTTATTGTCTACAACACGACAGTGAGATGCTTACAGAAACCCGTTAAAAGTCTCACTAATTTTGTGCACACAATAAATGGTCTATCCGTTAAAACTGTGCCAAAAAAAGAGTAGAAACTTCTCTAAATAATCTGCTTTAGTTATCGATTTCGATCATTGAACAGCCCATTGCAAAATGAAATTTTTGCGTTTATGATTTTGTTGTGACATTTTTGTATGGGAATTTTCGTTTCACATCAGCAGCGTACTAGGCTTAGCGAGGAAACACCCTTAATTAAAAACTCATGCAGTCGTTCCACAACGTAAGGTTTTTACGTGTCTACAATTAGAGACGAGTTCAAATAATTATTTTAAAAATTGTATACTTAATACAAACAAAAAAAAAGAAGGTGTGGAAACAAAATATTTGTTCTTTCGGTTTATTTTTCCGTAAAAAAAAATAATTTATACAAATATTTAATGCTAAATTTGTTGGTTCCGCGAAATTAGACCCCAGGAAATAAGGCCCCAAATTGGGGTATTTTTCCATACTTAAATTATGCCCCAATGAAATAAGATATAAATAAAATATAAATTGGCGGAACCAATTTTTTTGACTAACTTAGAAGTCCCGAAATTCAAAATTATGACAAAATCAATCAAGTCTTTGACGTGGTAAAGATATTACATGCAGACAAATCGTTAGAGTCGTTTTTGAAAAACTTAATAAAATTTTAATCGTTGTATGACATCAGCTACCCGTTCTGGATTAGGTATGACAAAAATTTGGATTTTTCCTCAAGGGTTTTTCTTATACATTCTTTGTCGAAGAGAGCTTAATTGTAGCGAATTTTACGTAATTTAGTGGCGTCTATGTTTTAAAAATTAACCCTGGGTAATGCTAACATGACAGTCAAGTTATAACACTACCCACTCTAAGAAAAAATTAAAAAAAAAAAGATGCCATTGTCGTGAATATGTCGTAAATTTGTCGTGAAAGAAAAAAATGTTTACCACTTTTATTCTCTAAGAAAAAATCAAAATACCCTTTAAATCACCTTTTTATGACAAAACCCGATAAAACTGTTTTCCTAAGATTTATTGATATGAAATGTATGTAAACAATTTTCGTGTGATGTCTTTAGATAAGTTGTGCACGAAAGATAATTTCTCGTGGTCTTTTTTTCAGAGAATCACCTTGTAGTAGCAAGTAAAAATAGAATTAAACAGGCTGATTCGCATAAGCTGAAAAAAACTAGATGGTATAGGTTGGGTTGAAACAATAAAAAAAAGTCTTCTACTTGGCTGATGTATTCCAGTAGTATATAGAATTTGTATTATAAAACACACTCATATGTAAACAATGCAGGCCACGGGTAACAAAATTTCCAACAATTCTTGATTAGAAATTCTAGTTGGGTTGGATATAGTTCGCAATTGATTTTCGCAGTAAAATTGATGTAAGCTGGACTGAACTTAATAAAAATTGCGTCTTGACAAGGCCCTCACTGTCAACTGAAGAGTCCAAGTGAGAACGCCGGGACGAAACGCCAATTTTTATGGACAAAAGGCCGTTAAAAGCTATATTGAAAAAATCGGGTGTTAATGAATAATTTACATGAGGTGTACAAATTGTTAAACCCTTTTCAAGAAAATCATATTTTTAAGTTTTTCTTTGAATGATATATAACATTGTATAGGACCCAATTTTCGTGCTTTATATTATCGTCTCTTAAAATCATATGCTTTATTTAAACTAAGAGTTCAGTTTTTTTAAGGGACGTTAACCTATAGAACGGTGCCGTGACATTTGGTCATGAGTCATATGGCCATATTTCAAAATGTGGCCATACGACACATTGTGCAAGTTAGTGTGAAATGGCCATATTTGAAAACATTGCCATTTAATGCTTTTTCAAAGTTTCGTATGGTCATATTTCTTTGTGACTTTTGGACATATGGGCTATGGGTTAATGCTCGAATACCCAGTTATGTGGTTCAAAACTCAATAAATAAATTGTTGACCTTTGACCCACCCTGAAATTTTATTTAAATTATTTTTTAAAATATTCTTTAAAAACAAAATTAAAATGTTTCAGAACAACTTTTTGAAAACGTATACAAGTGTGAAATTCCTGCGAATTTTTAAAAAATACTTGTACGTTTTCAAAAAGTTTTTTTTTAATGTTGGTTCTGAAATTGTATGTTAAGTAATTTTTAAAATGTGCAGGACTTTCTTTAAAAACTAAACTAAAATTATAATATAATAATTTGAAAGTGACATATGGCCATAATCACCATATGACATTTACCATATGGACATTTGACGCTTTAACAATGTGTCACATGGTTATATTTCAAAATATGGCAATAAGACACATGGTTAGATGTCACGGCGCCCTATAGAACTTTTATTGCAACTTAAATGTTAATCAAAAATTGCATATTCAAATAAAAAAAAGAAAATATTTACAAAAAAAAAAAGAGAATAATTTCAAAACTCGAAAACATAACAGAATAATTTACATGTCCTAGCAAGCTTAAGCTTTGATCTTGCTGACAAAAATGCACTTAATTATAAACTCTCCAAACAAAATTCTTAAATAAAACCCATGTTAAAATCATAAATCATAATTACGCTTTCGTCGTCGTTCTCGTCAATTACATACCATGTGGGAATATTGTTACAAAAAGCTCTCCCCTAACATGTTTTTACCACAAATAGAGGCCAATCATTATTATTCCCAGCTTCCAGTTACTAACTTAGACCAAACAAACCAACATATGTAGATATATTGATGTAAATTTGTAAGTTAAGTAGGTTCACCGCGGCAAGTGAGCTACAAAAAAAAATTATATTATAATTTTCGTAATTTTATACTTCCCAAACCAAGATAAAATGTAATTAAAAACGACTTAAGTGCAGCAAATGCAATGCACTTTATACACACTCACTTCTATACATACTCCAGAATGTGTCACTTTTTGAGAGAAATCTTTTCGCTTCATTACTCGTACACTGATGATTGCGACTTATCGCGTTGTTCAAGCGTGCAATTACAACAACATTAATACTCAACGTATTATGTTTTTTTTTTATTATTATTATATTATGAAAAACAAGAAGAAGGATGCCAAAGTGTTAATTGAGTTAGAAGTCAGCAATTTTTTCATTAAAAAAAAGATTAATAGCTTCTGAAGTCTTCTCTTGACAGACATTTCTTATAGATTTTGTTCATATTCAAATTAGAACAACTCTGATAAATTCTATGTTGCCACCAGTTTCGTAGCTGAAACTAATTTGTAGGGGGAGGAGGCTGGCGCACGAAAATTAATTACCCTGAATTTTATTTGTAACTTTTTTGTCCTTTAATAAAGTATTTGACATGTTTAAAAAAAAAAATTAAAATGACTTTTTCTCAGAATTAATTTTTTCTTGTACCACTTCTTGCTTAATGATAATAACTGTAATAGACAACCTTTCCTTTACAATTTTTCATTTGTTTTGCATTGAAGTGGTATTACAAACATTTTTAAAATTCATAAAAATTAAATTTTCTCACAAATTAAATCTGGTTTAGGGTTTGAATAAACAACAACCACTTGTGTTGGCTACCACCTTCAATGTTAAATATGACGGAGCGAAAGCTATGCAGCCTTACTGCAAGTGTCATCACGAGATAACACCTTTGAATAAATCTGTTTTATCTTTATAACAAACTAGCTGACTCCGGGGTGCCTTTGTGGCAGGTGGCCAACTAATTGCCGGGGTGGTAAAAAAGATGCAAGGTGGCAAACAAAATTTCGGGGGGGGGGGGGGGGGTAATTGCCACGATGGCAACAAAAACTTGCCGGAGTGGCAAAAAAAACTGCTATGGTGGCAAACAAATTTGCCAGGTTGGCAACAAAAATTGCCAGGGTTGCACGAAAGTTGCCGGTTGGCAAAGAAAATTGCCAGGGTGGCATACAAATTGCCATGGTGGCAAAAAAATTGATAGGGTGGCAAAAAAATTACCGGGGTGGCATACAAAACTGTACTCAATTGAACACAGTGGCAGGTAATGAATAAAGCGTAAGAGAATTCGTCCGATTAAGTGTAAAAAAGCGTTCAATTTTGAAATTTTATCATTCTTACGGTAGGGCTTGGAAGCTTGAAAAAAAAAATGTTTTCAAATTAGGGTCGTTCAAAAATATTTGAACTCAGTGTACCTCGTCCAATCTCAATAAAATTGCTTGACGTTCTAGCCGAGATAGAATAAGAATTGAGGCAAACAAAATTTTCAAATTTCTATCCAGAAAATAGTATCCGACTCTATACTAATAATCTTACTCGTTATACCCACAGCGTACATGTTACATCACATCAATCATTGGCATTTTGTATTTAATTATTAAATAGCTTCAATCCATGATAATGAATAAATAATACAAAAGTAAAAAGTATAAAATAGAAAACATTTTGCATCTGGCTACGGGCCTGGCTATAAAAAACGTTTCGTTTTCTGTCCACAGATACAAATCTCATTGGAATAAATATAAAACTGATCTCATAAAAAGATATACAATTATTATCTGTGTTCTGTTTGAAATACAACTCTCTATGTCATGTGTTTTGTTACGAAACCTACGCCATAACTTTTTTAACACTAACAAAATCATTTTGTTTTGCAATGAAAAAACTTTTCTAATTAAACTAAACAAAACGCAACGCTTCGAGCAGGAGATATATCTAATCTAGATGTGTTATCAAGGACGAATCTAATAGAAATGAGATAGAAATGTATTTCGTTGAATTTAAATATTACCTTAAACTTTCGGTGGTATTTTAGAGAAAAATAGGCAAACAAAAAACACATTAAAAAGGACGTGTTGGGTAATCGGTTGATCTCAAAGGAATGCGATTTTGTATGTTCTGAGAAGATTATGTGGGTAATGTTTACAACAGTATCTACGTATCTCATCTTATTTTCTTTTAAATTAGGTTAAAATCATTTGATTGTTGACATGATTATAGGGCTGTTGCGCCTTATTGTAACATGATTTTGTCTTGTACAAACATGGAAGTTAATTAGTTACATTTTTTTTAAAAGAAATTCCCTGTAGCTACTACTTAAAAACATGTCATTTAAAAGTCTTTGCAAAAAAGAAAGAAAATATTAAGGTTCATTTAAAGCAAACCATTATTATCAAGTATGAAGTACCTACATAGGAGCTCAAAATAATCACCAAAGCAGCAGTCAAATTTAAAGAACAATCTACCAGTTTACACGATATTAAATTTAATTAAAACAAAACAAAGTAAGAATGATATGGCTTTGTGGTTTTGGGAATACAAAAATCTTTTTCTTTTACAAATAATTAAAAATAAAAGTATATTTTGCATAAGCAAGCCTCTTAATTTGAATTGATTGAAACAACGAAACATTTTTAAAGTGCTACCTTTTTAAAAAAAGGAGAAAAAAAGATTCGGTGATCTACTTAATTAATTGCTTAAAACCATTTTTATGTTTCCTAGGTATAATATTTAATTCTTTTAATTTAAATTAGCACAAAGCATACAAAAGTCATTAAAGAACCAACAACAACAAAAAGACTCTCCTTGTTCAATTTTTGATTTGCTGATGTAAGACTTTTTTTGAAAGGTATTTAATTATTGTCGGAAAGAACATAATAATGTATAGGTACAGTAGCAACTGTTGTTTTGTTTTCGTATATAATACCTTAAAAGTGTCGTATGGTATTGAAATTTCATGTTGCTTATAAAATTTGTGTGTTTTGGTGTGCAAGAGACATTCCTAATGGGGTACCGATATATGTCCAACAAGTTCACAAGCCTCACGAGTGTTTGAAAAGTTTGCCTCGTCTAAATTGTTGGTATTGATATCCAACAAAAACTTGCCAAATATCTGACAAGTTTTCCTTGTCTAGATTTTCCCTACTGAAAACTTACTAGGGCCTTGTCCAAACTAGACAGAAACTTTGCATTTCTGCCAGCCGGGAAAAATTGCATATATATTAAAAGACTATTGTAATTTATACAGCACCCGTTTGTGGATTAACGCATCAAATAACTGACTTACTTCACAAGAAGTCAGTACTATTATTTAATGGACTGTAAATTCCGGAATAAAAAGCG
This sequence comes from Melangyna quadrimaculata, assembly GCA_949320155.1. Lineage (NCBI taxonomy): Eukaryota > Metazoa > Arthropoda > Insecta > Diptera > Syrphidae > Melangyna > Melangyna quadrimaculata. The sequence continues at coordinate 23,269,525 of OX439485.1, forward strand.
AACACATTTGTTTTTTTTAATAAAATCTAAAATCAGGTGTAATTTTTTGTATACAAACTTCATTAGCGTTTTTTACTGCATGATATTTTTTTATAAACCTAAACTGTGCAGACAATTTGAGTACCATATTTCGGACTGTCATCAGCACCGTAAAACTTTTGTTCGAATTTCTTAACGTGACAATATTTTTTAACGATGAAACATGCGTCTGACAGAGTTCACACAATTATTATGCTTGTGTCGGGCTTGTGTTTGATGGGTTATAGAACTAAAATTGGATGTCATGCTTAATCAGAGTTACCACTGCGATCAAATTTAATTCTGAGGAAATCATTTTGTTTGGTGGGATCCGGGGTATTATTTTTTTTATAGAAATTAAAAAAAAGACAAACAACGAATAAGAATAAAGTTTATCTGTTTTTCTTAAATCATTTCTAATAAAAAAATAATTAAATAATTTGTATTTATACTGCTATTCTGAATATAAATTACATAATTATAGTTCCGTGTAAAAAAAAAATATATTTTTTTTCTTGGCAGTGCTTCCTAATGAAAGCTTTTTCTTTGCTTTTATTTCGCATGCCTCTCAAAAGAAATTTCTGGGAAGCCTTACGAAAACTATAACTAAATTGTTATTACAAGATTCTGCTAGTAATAGGTTTGTAGGAAGCTGTTTTCAAAAATATAGCTTCGAAAACTTGCAACTTCGATGTCCAAACTAAATATAAGCCTTGTAGAAATAATAACTTATAGAAATTCAAAAAAAGAACCTTATAGAGGAAAAATTGTTAGATGGGTTGTCTACATTCGTGTGAAAAAAACACTCATACGCCCTCATACCCATATCAATTTTTATTTCTTTGGCGGTTTTGCAGCAGAAAGGGTTTACTTTGTCCACAATGACCAGATTTTGCAAAAAAAATTGTGAACACAGATACCTACATATAAGAAAAAAATACGATAGAGATCGATTTACAAAAATTTTAAGGTGGTAGTCACTTTTCTGAAAATTTTCAAGAAAACAAAAACTATATTTTATTTTTAACTCAATGTTTGACTATCTTAAAGAAAAAAACACCAAAATTGTTAAACTTTCAAGTTAAGAATCAGTCTCTGAACTAAACTTAAAGCGTGGATATTGCTTATGAATAGATTTAGGATTTGGAACTCTTTAAAATAAAGGGAACTTATTATGTTTACGAATTATGAAATTTTCTTAAAAAAAAGCATTCATAATTGTGCATATTCGTACACAGTATTTCTATAATGGTTCAAAAAGGAGGCACAAATATGGAAAAGGTCGATTTCAATTTAGGTTTTTATTTTTATCAGTAAACAACAATTGGACATTACTAGAATTAACAAAATGATATTTTTAGCTCGAGAAAATAAATAAATAAATTAGGTGGGCGCAACGGCTCGTGAAGAACCAGATCCTAGTGACTAACAACTCGCAATAATTCGTGTCGACAGGAATGGAAGGGACCAGGGAAGCATTTATTTGTGACAAGTGATGCTCGCAAAATTCCTCGCAAGAGGTTAGTTTTTATGTAGACGAGGCTGGGAAGTGAACCCAGACCTCCAGCGTGACAATCCAACACAATAACCATTACGCCACGGGCTACTACTGTAATAGATTCTAATCTTCTATTATATTCCCTTAAACAATTACCCCCATGTTAATAAACGAAGCCAGCGGCGAGTTATCTTTCCCTAGTTTAGCGAAGGATTAACTATGATAAATAAATATACCTTCCTTGGTGGTTTAACTAGCTCGTAAGTGGCAGAAATCTTACTCCTAATCCACGAGTTAAAGATAGCTTCGTTTATTAATATGGGGGTTAAAGTTTACCTAAAACTATCTTAGATATCTGCGTACATATCCTGTAGGTAGGTATCTTCTTTCCTTATCTCTCTCTTATTTTCTATTAATACAAAGTTTAAGCCTTATAACAAGATATATTAAATAATTTGTGTCAAGTTCATTTGAAATTCACCAAAAATAAGAACCAAATTACCATTTTCAATAGAGGTATAGGTAGCTGTATTACCTTTCTCTATCTATAACAAAAAAAAAATCAATTACCTGCTTACCTCCCTATCGCCCTAAATTGATACAAAAAATTAGCATATTTCTCATCTTTAAGTTTACGCATCTTCATTTCATTATTATTCAACTATCTACAATTTAGGGTGGTCCAAATAATAATGTCACTATTTTATTTTGATTCATAGCGTACACTCCCCCCGTCATCCCTATTTCTTCTAAGTAAATAAAACACAAATCGTGTTAGTAGGACCTAAGCTTTTTATTTTAAAAGCATAGGAAAGACACATTATGATATAATTAATAAATTGTTTTAGAAACAGGTTAAGATATGAATTATTACAATAAATTGCTAAGCATTTTTTATTTTAATTGCGAAGACAAAAAAAAAGAGACTGGATGCGACCCACAATACTAACATCTCATTGGTGCCCTTGACAACCATTTTAGCTATTTACTTACAATTGTAAAGTTTTGATTTTTTTTGTTGTTGGGAATAGCTTTTAAAACTCCATGGATCTTACTGTTTTTCCTACCTCCTGTCGATATGGAGGCATTCAATTTTAAAGCCAATGGTGCAATTTAGTAAGTAACTAAGTTAAAAAAAAAAATGTTGTTAATTTTAAACGATTTTAGAATCTGACTATCTCTTAATAATTTACTAAAGTTAAAATCACGGAATTGTTACGTTAACTTTTAATAATTTGCTAAATCCATATGACTGAAGAATGGAGAATTTTACTACTGGTATACTGCCGTCCGTCCTAAGTAAAAACGGCATATCTCCATTTTAGTAGTTTGGATATAAATGTGTTTTATTGTTTTTGGTTTCTTTGAAAACCATACGAAAATGGATTTACCTCCCTGTCACTTGTTTGAAGCCACTATTTTCATAAAAGTTTTTTCTCGATAAATACCTATAAGCAATATTTTTCCTGGAAGTTTTTGATACGTGTGAGTAGGTTTATATATTTTGCAAAAAAAAAAGGATAAAGTTATAGAGCTACCTTGGAAAATCCATAGAAATTTCCCAAATCATGTGAATGAACTGCAAAAAATGGATATAAAAAGTAAAAAACTTGAGCCCATTCAAAAATAGCTTGGCAAAAGTTAATTTCGCCGATTTTTTTCAAACAAAAGTTCTAAATATTTAAGAAAGGATAGAAAACTATATTTTATTTTAAATTTCAAGTTAAAATGGGCTCTGGAAACACGTCGATAGTAGCAGAAAGAGGATCATTAGATGCTTTAAAGGAACTGGGATTCTCAGGCCGAGTAATAGCTAGGACTATATAGCAGACACTGAAACTATGGAAACAAAACGAAAAGGACACACATCTCAAGCAACAAAAATCCGAGGAAAGCGACTCATTGAGCGGCTAGCTTCAAATTCCACACCATCAGCGCCTAAAATAAGGTCAAAAAGTGGGGTATCAGCCAGTATTTCGACGATTTTAAGGATTATTAAAACCAGTGCTAACATCAAGAGTATGAAAATCAAAAAGAAACCGGGTCTACGGTAGCTATACAAGGAACTACGGATGAATTTCGCATGTAAAAAGGTTGTCTTCTCAGATGAAAAAAAAAAGGTTTATTCTTGACGGACCCGATGGTTTCAACTTTTATTTTCACGATTAAAGAAAAGAAGAACTTATATTTTCAAGACATCACAGTCTTACATCAAGTGTTATCGTGTGAAGAGCTTTCAACTATTATGGAACAATTAAATTGGAGTTTATAACTACAACATTGAACGGAAATAATTACAAATGCCTGCTGTAACGGATATTTCCAAAGCTGAAGAATATTCTCGAAGCTCTACCTTGGATATTCCAACAAGACAACGCTTCTATCCATACTTCCAGGGTAGCTAGAAGCTGGATTCAGTCGGAAAACGTTGGACTTCTACCGTAGCCACCCTATTCACTGGACTCAAACATCATCGAAAACCTGGCCTGGCTATCTCGAAAAGTTTCTGATACTGGTAGACAGTTTGGAGATAAGGACGTCTTGGTCGAAGCTAACTGCGTTGCCTGCAGCCAGATTTTACTGGATTATTCCAGAAAACTGTATGATTAATTTACAAACCGTTTAATAGAGCTAATTTCAAAATATGGCGGGCATACTCATTATTAATTGACAAAAACATAATACATTAATGTTTAAAAACAAAAAAGTGTGTGTGGCTTGTAAAAATGCTAGTTGTTTGGATGGGCACGATCAGGTGACCTCGGTGGTGCAATGCGTAGTTCAACGGCCGCTGAGGTAGCTTGGTCTAGGTTCGAATCCAGTTGACGGCAAAACAATTTATAAATTAAAATTGGAACTATAGACTAAGCACCACTAAAAGGAATCTGATGATTGGTTTGGCAGCAATGAAATTGCAATAATTCCAGCCAAAAATGTTATACTCGGTAGAAGCCAACACAAGTGGTTGTTGTTCATTCAAAACCTTCAAAAAAAGTAAACATTTTTATATTTTTATTCTTTTTTTATAAGAGTGGCCTCAATCAAGTGACGCATTTTGGTATACCCATTTTCGCAGTCCATTCTTATAATTTGTGAAATTCCTGTAGAATTTCCAAGTTATCCCTTTAAATTTATACTTTTTTATTGCAAAATATAATTACCTACTTACACGTATCAAAAATTTCCAGGAAAAATATTTCCTACAGGTATTTATCGAGAAAAAACTTTTGTGCAAATAGTGACCTTAAACAAGGAGTGTATATGTATTTCCATTTTCATTCGTGATAGCCATTTCCAGTTGGAAATCTAATTATTTTTCTCGACCCAAAAATAAGACACTCAATTTTTGATATTTGGCGCTTATGCCCTATTTACTTAGGACGGCAGTATAGGTTTGACAAGACAACAGTTTGGTTCTTTGCTTAAAACCTAAACATCCAAGAAAAATGTTGTTGTTACAGCTTGTGCTTAAGTTTAAGCTTTGAGTAACTCAAGTCAAAAACTGTATGGTTTATATATTCGCCTCATGTTTCATACGAGTCAGTGGCTCATTGAGACCAGTGCTGTCGGAATGGCTGCTATAGTTGCATTTCGCTCCTGTGATACCCATGACTACTGTGGTACCCATGTTTCGAATAGCCTCCCCATAGTCTCCACATGGAAAATTTAATGAAAAACGTATTTTTCAGTTTGAAAATATTTTTAAATCCCAATTTCTCACATCCCTGCTCCTATTAAAAATTTCACATGTCTGTTAAACTTCAAAATGTCATATTTTCATTTGTGATCATATTTATTTTATGAAATATCTAGAGTAAGGGCTCTCCCAAACCAACGCGAAATTGGCGCAGAACATTCGCCGACGACAGTTTTTGTTGTTATTTAGCATTGTTTATTTCTCATTTGTGCTATCATTGTGAATGATTCGCCATGCAGAGCGAAAGTTCGGCGTCGGTTTGGGAGAGCTTTTAAATAAGGCTCCCTAACTTCCCAAAATGCTCCCCAAATTTTATGAAAAGTGCTACTCTCGGAATTTGTGAAGCGACAGCTATGATTGAGACCATAATTGGTTAGATGGAAGTCAATAGATGAAAAATACCAGAATTCCATGAACTATGACTTCTAACCATTAAATGAATTTCGTCTAATAGAACTTTTTCGACGTTTTTCCAGGGATATCATATTTTAAAGAAGAAGGCGATCGTATTTGGAAGAAAACGGAATCAGACTGGTTTTTGATGCTATGTATTAAATAACTTAATATCATCGGCGTAGATAAGTACCCTACAGGATTTAACTATCGAAACAACATCATTGATAGCAATAATAAAGAGAAGTGGACCAATGTGACTACCTTGAGGTACACTAGAGTCCGCAGCTATTGAATCAGAAATTATTCCTCTAAAAAGAACTTGATAAGTCCTCCCCTTCAATTATTTTACTCAATCAATAATTCTCCTTAAAGACAATCATGAATAAATTAAACAAAATTGTTATAAATTCCTGTATCATGTACATATACCTATGTACCTATATCAAAAAAAAAAGATGTAGGAAGCTCCAAAAAACATATCATCTTAACATATGATTTATTATTTCAAATTAATATTCAAAGTTAAACTTCTTCTCATATATAGGTACCCACCTATACAAGGTATAAAAATATAATTGGTATCGAATTCTCCAACAGTAAAAACAAAAATTAATTAACATAATAAATTAGCATAAAAATGATCGAACTAAAAAGGTACCTATAAGCTATAGGTAGCTATGCAGAGATACCTATCTAGAAGGCAGGAATGAAAATAATTATAAGCAACAAAAATCAAACCAACTAGGTACCATGTTATGAATGTGAATAAAGCTTAAAGGTAAATATTTATACCTAGCAGCTTGATCGGAATAAAATGTGTGTATAAAATTAAAATTCATCTCATGTTCTGATTTTCTCAACACATACATAGTTAGGTACCTATACGAATAAACATTCTTTGTATCTGAAAGCATTGTTTTGCTGTCGCCGGATTAAACAGAGCTACATCTTCAAGCTATGGGTCAGTTTCAATCCCATTTCTTTTCATCGCACGCTTTAATAAATATGCATAAATGTTAATCGACGAATTACATATTAAGTTATTAATAAAACACTACTTACATCCATTTGTCGAGATTTTTTTTCAATTTATATTTTAATTTGTTTTAATATCCAAATCCAAATTGATAATAATATTATATTCCACCTCAAAGATTATGCACACATAAATCAAGTGCAGCAAAATGAAGATACACACAGCTCCAGGATCCGATGAAATGCGCTTAAACGTACGTTGACTCCACAACAATATATTGAGTGGTTAGTTTAGGTAGATTGTATTAGTAGTTGAGAACGACATTCTCTGTATACTTAGACATAATCAGAGCGAACTATTTCTAGACCAGGTGCATGATTTTAAAGAGCTCTTCTAGCTGCTCTTATACACTGCATAGAGATACACTAAGCAACACAAAAACCAGTAGCCAAAACAAGTTGTTAAAGTTGGTGTTTAGATTCTTAATCCTTTTGTAGGCAGGTGGGTAGGTACTTTGCCCAACAACTTCTTTGTCACTCACTTTTTTAATAAAGGCTTAAAGGCTCTCCACTGATAAATGATATAATTATGACAATTTTGTATCTTTAAATTGGTTTCTTTAGAAGGTTAAAGAAGTATCTTTTAAAGCACCTTGTTTGCAATGTTACACGATTTTTTCCAATTGGAATTTCATAGACAAAACGAAAAACCAAAACAAACCGGGTTTTGTTATTGACGAAGAAGCAGTAGCTTCTTAAACAGGTAAACACCTTTAACTTTGATTATACACACCTTTAAATAAAATAACACACACGGTTAAAGATACTTTTTCAAATTCTTTACACATATACACGAGTTATAAAGAATGATAATAAAAAAGAGGAAAAACCAAACTTCCAGTGCTACCTTTTTTATTCTTGATGATCAAAATAATGCCAGAAGCAGGAAAAACCAGCACCACACCAAACCAATTCGAAAGACCGAATCCGAACCGCACTTCTTTGACTATTCTACTGCTATAATACGACGCATACGGAACAAACGAACCGATGTATCTACGAGATACACCACTGTCATTCACTATCTCGCTCCCACCAACGACCAACGACCGACCGACCGACGACGGTTACAATATATGAGATATGACGCCGCACCGGTGCCGTCTTATTGTAAAAGATACAAAGGTAAGGGTAACGCAAAATACGAGTAACAACAACTACACAAAAAAAAACACAAACACAAAAAGATACAAAAACCTGACTTGACTTTTATTACACCGAACTGGAGTCAGAGCTGGAAGTCAGGGTCGAGACACGGGAGTTGGGATTGGGACGGTATAATGGAGCGCGGTTATAAAAAGGCAAACACAAAAAAATAGCAAATTTTTGATGAACGACACAAAAAAATGAAATCGAAAACGAAGCTATAAACATCCACAAAAAAGTATCTAGATACAATGGAGATTACAAAATACGCCTTTTTGAATGAATTTACACACCACCGTTTTTTGTTTTGAATATTTTGTTAACTTTCCAATTGGCTAAAAATATTTCCTTCATCAACCTTCAACCAAAGAACATAATTTTTTTAATGAAAATTTTACACAAATGCAATTATCTATCTTTAAGCTGATTTTCCAACACTTCTATCCGTTAAATTTGAAATCACTTGTATTTTTATTTTAACTTTTGTTTAAAGTATGAATCTTTGTATGTTGTAACTATTTTTCTATAAGGCAGTCAAAAGGGGGTTGTTGGAGTGGCGGCAGGAAAATAATAAAACCGGTAACATTTGTTTGCGTTTTGATGGAGAGAAATAGAGAAATCTATGCGCGGATACGTCCTTCGCAAACGACAATTTCTAACGAACTAAACAACATTTTTAACACTTGTTTCGGTTTCGCTGGCTTGCTGTTGTTTTGTTTTTGAAATTAAGTTACCAGCAACATGATGCGGAGTTTTTACTACAAGAAGTTGTGTTGGGAATTTTATTGGCTGATTGTTTGAGACAAGTGAAGTGGTTGGAACATGTTGGATAGAAAATGTCTGATTGGATTTTGTTATGTTTGATAGAGATGTGCAATGGGAAATATTGTAATAGAATTTATCGAATATAAATTTTGAATGGGGTGGGTGGATTTGTTTAAACATTACAGAGTGCGTTTTTTGATACAACGACAGAAGGATATTTTTGTTCAGTATTCATTAATGGTTGAATCAAGAACAAACTGACTCTATTGAAATTAGGTACATACATACAGAGTCATAATCTACCTACATATATAAATTAAAATGCAGTGACTGTCGTTTATTTTGAAATAATTGAATATTTTTATTCGATCCCATATGGTTGTTTTGTTATACAGTCAACTCCGCTTAACTGCACTCCGCTTAACTGAAAACATCGGTTATCTGAAACAAGAAATTTATTCCGGAGGCTTATTGAGTGTTTTTCACACAAACTGCCATAACTGAACTCCGCTTAATTGCAAACTCCGGATAATTGAAACGAAATTGTTTGCCTCAAATGAACATTTTTCACTTATTCAACCCCGCATTTGTTGGTTTTTTAAATAAGTTATACCTATTCATGTTCGTTTTGTAATTAATTAATTTGTTATTTGAATTGTTTCATATGGAAGTATTATTATTCTAACACAATACACAAAAAATCATACCTACATTCTTTTTTTGATTTTCATGCTAAATGAAATTTAATTTGTTTTGACAAAACTCCGCTTATTTGAAACAAATTTCAGTTATCCGAAGTTCGTTTAACTGAAAACTCCGCTTAACTGAAACAAATGGTCTGCAATAATGGTGTTTCAGTTAAGCGGAGTCGACTGTAATGTCAAGAAGTCCATAGTTTTAAAAACTGTCAAACAAAAATTCTATGTTTTTTTTTAGCTCAGACATATCAGAGCTCAAAAAGTGCGTTTCTTTTTTCCATCTGAGCTAGCTCAGAGCTTGATCGATTAGCTCAGAATAAAATGACCGAGCAAATCGAGCGAAACACTGAGCGAAGCCAACTTCACTTTTTTTCAGCGATTTGACAGACGAAAGAAATACAAAAAATTAAGCATGGATCCCCAGGACAGTCGCCCGTCTAAATCAGGTAAACAAAAATGTATTTTAGTAACACACCTATGAAATGACAGTTCAGTGCTCAAATGTGTTTCATAAATAAGTCTGAGGGCTTTGATCATAATCTGCTCAGAGCTCTGCTCTGATCGCTCAGCCTCTGCTCAGAGGTTTATTTAGAGCCAAAAAAGATAAACGCCAATCATAGGATTCGAACCCACGCATATCAGATTTGCTCAGTCTATGGTATGGAGAAAAATGGAGGCGGAACAAGACAGCATACTTAAAGGCACTGATAAAAATGCTGATGCTCCAAATGCATTTGATAAACAAATAACACATCTCAACCTGTGACGTCAGTGGTCTAAAGCGGTGGAGTGCGTAGTGCACACGACTGCTATGACTGAACAAATCTGATATGCGTGTGTTCGAATCCTATGGTGTGCGTAAAAAGTTTTTCAAATAAAATTGGATTAAAGCTGAGCACCATAAAAAGGAAACTGATGAGTGCAAAAGTGGCAAAGCACGAAATAGCTATATCTCCAGCCAAACAATTGGTGGTAGCGCCTTTAAGTTGCTGTTGTTGTTCAAAAAATCAATGAAATTGACGGAATAAAGAATGGTCAAGCCTAATAAGCTGACATTCTTGTACGAATAGTACAATAACAACAATGACAAGAGAATTCATGAAATAATTACATATATGGACAAAAATTCAGATGAACTTTTATGTTTTATTATAATATAATTTGGACCGAAATTCAATCGTGTCACTTGTATTCAGTCTTGGGAGCACATTTGCGTAGTTATAGTTTAACACAAAGTTGACTCGATGTTTTGAATACTTTTCGTTGTAGTGTTGCCGCAACAAATTGAATTACATGAAACGCGGTCAAGGACGGTCCAAGGCTGCGTTTCTTAATTTTGTTTTGTTTTCAAAAATAGATTTTGAAAATCGATGAATTTATGAACATAAAAACCAAAAACCGTTTCTACTTATCATGTTTACGTCTTTCACAAGAAATTTTGGAAAAATACCTTCAAGTTTTCGGCAACCACGCAGGCCGTAGACGGAAGACTCCCTTTACGTATAATCATTGTATTAAAATGCAGAGTTTATAAAATTAAAATCAATTTATGTTGAATTATTAGGTACATTTTATTAATAAAATTATTATGATCCTCTATTTAATTTAACTTAAAATTTAGCATTTGATTAAAAACTGAACTTATATATATTGTCGTTTCGGAATCAAACTTTTGTGGACTTAACCGTTTTTCCCCTAACCCTTTAAATATTAAATTAGTTTAAGAGATTTAAGATGTCTGGCTGACGTAAGGCTCCTCCAATGGGTCATAAGAGTTCTTGGTTTCAAAAATATGTATGCCCGAAATTCTAAATTGTTTTGTTTTTAAAAATTCTATAAATAATCCCAAATCCTCCGTTGTAATTTTATGGCAGTTTTGCATTAAATTTTGATGGGGCTCAAATCAAGCAAGCTATCAGGACCATACATTCCCAACCATGCATTTTTTTTTTGTATTAATATGAACTGCTTTAGTTTTACAGAGTGGTTATTAGATTTCCAATCCGCTACCTTAAAAAATAAAATTCTAAATAATGCACTTGGTGCCCTTGGGCGTAAACGTAATTTTTTTTTTTAATTTAAAATTCTTTTTGCTAACATTCCAAATTCTGGGGTGAAATCGGCTAAGGTGATATGTGATAGTCATTAACCCCGTTAACATGAGGTATTCGAGTGAGCTTCAAGCTCGCTTGGCCCCTTTGTATACCTGCGTTGACTTGAAATTAGCGTCAACCAACTCGATTCCACTTCAGAAGCGGAGTCGAGTCGAAATTGTTGGTAAAAAACCTGGGTCGAAGAGTCGGTCTTGAGAATGTGTTCACCACAGTGTTTTTGCACATGGGCGAGTAAAATTATTTATTTGTTTTGACAGCTATGTGAAGTATTGAAGTATGTACTAAAATTGATTAAATTTGAACTGTTTTTGTGTAAAATAAATATATTGTTGCCATTCAATTAAATGTAATCTCAACACCATATCAACTCAACTTCAAATGGGGCTCCCAACTCACGTGACTCACGTTGTAAGTCGACATGTTCTCTACAATTTTTGTCTTAAACTTTTTTTTGATAGCTCCTTCCTATAAAAAGTTATTGTTTAAAAACCAGCAAATTTTCGATTTGAAAAATGGTTTTTCAAGTGTATCTCATCCTATATCCATCCGAGCTGAATTTTGAGATCTTGAACATAAAAATCTGATGAGTAGAAATAAAGTTAGGATTTTTTAAAAGGAAAAAAAGCCGATTAGAAAAAAATAATTTTTATATTTTTTTTGTTTTATTTTATTTTTAAAAATAATTTTTTTTAATCGGATTTTTTTTTTTCTTTTAAAAAATCTTAACTTCATTTCTACTCATCAGATTTTTATGTTCAAGATCTCAAAATTTAGCTCGGATGGATATAGGATGAGATACACTTGAAAAACCATTTTTCAAATCGAAAATTTGCTGGTTTTTCAACAATAACTTTTTATAGGAAGGAGCTATCAAAAAAAAAATTTTAGACAAAAACTGTAGAGAACATGTCAACCTACAAAAGTAAACAACAATAACTACTCTACGACTAATAGCGGCTGAGTAAATTGAGTAAAGGCTTTAAAACACCTTTTTAAAAATGGCAGACTAGGCAGAGGGTTTTTTTTTATTGGAAAAATGTGGTTTTAGAATCTCCAAGATATACTCTTTAAAATAAAACAATAACATTCTCGTCACGAATTTTTGTAGATATTTTTTTTGATTTTTTTGGATAATTTGATTGGACTATTTCTATGATAGCTAAATAGCTGTCACAGAAAATAGTTAAAAAAATATGATTATCACTTGTGACAGTCACCTTACGCAGACGAAATTCGTTGATAATGACTACCACATATCACATATCACCTTAGCGAATTCCACCCCTGTTTTCTATAAATCTTTAAAAATACACGTAGTAAGAAAAACGTCATTTAATTTGCGTTCTAAAGCAGGCAGTTTTGTTTTTTTTTTTTTTAATACAGAATTTTGATCATACAGAATTTCAGAATTTTGAATTACAATATTTTTGTGCAACCAGAGTTTTGAATTACAATATTTTGAAATAGGGTTTTTTTTGTCTAAGCATATGGATATTAAAAATATTCAAAAACATATTGATTTCTTCGACTAATATGAATTTATAAAAAAAAAATAACATTTTCGAAATAGGTTGAGAGTTAAAAAAATAAAAATATTTTTATATAGATAAAAGTATGTAATAGAATTTTGAGAAACATCTTACAAAAAAAAAATTTGGACGTAAATTAAGGGTTATTTTTTATATACAAAAAAAATTAAATTTCATCAAGCTGTTTTCGAAAATCCGGTTTCTCAAATACAAATTTTGAAATATTTTTTTTAGAAAACAGAAAATATTTGTTTCAAAATTTTGATTTAAGTATAATTTATACTTTAGAAGCATCTGCCTGCATACAAACTATTATTTTATTTTGTTAACTCTAAAATTGGGTATAATGGAAGTGATGTTAATAAGAACATAAAACAAAATATTTTCTAATTAAAAATTATAAAGAACTTTATCAGACTCATCTGTTTGATAAAATACTTTGAGACGTTTTCGCGAAAAATAAAATTTGTTCTTACGATTTTTCAACATTTGTATTGTACGTCAGGTACCGTTATTTTTAAGTTTATAAGCATGATTTTTTTAATTGTTCTAGAAAATAATAAGAAATTACTAAAAACCAAGTTTTCAAATGAAGTTTTCTAAAAAATTTAAAAGGCTATTTTTTTTGTTAATTTTCTAAATTATAATGGCGAATCTAAGAAAAAAATATCAGAGGATCAGTTTTCGAGAAAACCAATACCTAAAAAAAGTACTTTGCCTAGAGGTGCCCAAAAAGCCCAAGGTTATATGACCGAGTTTGACCTAGTTGTGATTTTAATTCATTTTTTCGCAGATGAAGTAATTAGTCCTTATCAAAATTCGGCTATTTTATTTGGTACCCCTATCGTCGGAGTTGTTTTCGTCAAAAATAACATTTTATTTATTCCCTAAATGCAACTTGAAGACATCAAAGAATACCTAACTATTTGTTGAGTATCAGAAATTTAAAAGTTTCCACAAATATCTACTTTCATCAGTATTCCACAAATATACATTTCAAAGGTTGTGACATAATGTGTATAATACGTGTATGTATTTGAACAATATGCTCCCTTTATGTAACTCAGTTTCAGTTCTGAATCGTTATCAAGGTGAGCCCTGAGCAGTGTGAATTTTTATTCTTGAATAAAATGTATTTCACGTCAAACAAAAAAATCCTTTCTCTGCATGTGAATACAGTTATCCTTTCCACCTGTCCATTTTGATTGTGCATGGTGCATGTTATTTCAAGAGACCCATATTGCGGGTAGATTCACTAGCAAACAATTTTACAATTTTTAATCCCCCATCACAATGACGACGACGAGGGCTTTTATATTTATCCGCGGTTGTCCATGAATTACAAAAAGCACACACATTACTCTATTGTAAAATGTGTAGTTGAATGGTGTTTGTGCTTCACAAAGTGGACGATGTTTTTTTTTGAATTAACAGGAATCCCGTCCATAGTAATGCGATGGTAATTTGTTAAACTCTGTCGCTAGTGACATTTTCCTGAAATGGGGAAGTAAAAACGCGATGGCTGTCTAGACCGGCCACTAATGGCTTTTGTTCCCCCGCACTACACGAAAAATGTTCCTTCGATTGATAAGCAAATCCTGGATGGAAAAATGACTGGTGCGACAGAATGGCTATATACTGAATATTGTTATAATGGAGGGTGTTGTAAATAATCCCTGCCTCACCTTGTTTTTTTTTTTTTTTGATGAAATAAAGGTTAAAGGTCCCTTGATATTAGTGGATATTGTATGCACAAGGCATAACGGGTAATTTATGTTTTCATTTTTATATTGAGGTCACACCTTTATAATAATGAGGATTGTATGGTGCATGACGGTTACTTTATCAAATATATTTGTAGGTAGGCTAGATACTTTAAATATTTTTAAACTGTAGGTACATTCAGACCATAACAAAATGCAGGAGAACACGCAGGAGCAGGACGACCAAAAGTACATTTTTTTATGAATGAACAAATCGTAGTTTATTTACTGTTATGTTATTTTGTTTATTTAAAAACAAAAATATGGGTTATATTAGACACACATAAATTAATTTTAATTTAATCTGTTTTCATAATAAACACTTTTCACATAGGTACATACCTATTGAATGGCACTTTAATTATATAAATTCCTAGAATTCTATAACTTTTCACTGAATTACAAATTGCAATTAAATTTGTTAAGCCTCTGTGCCATGCATAGTAATACATGATATTTACTAACATCTATTATAAGCTCTTTTCCCTGAAATCAGTTAAATATGGAATATTTGTGCATAACCGTATGTGGTGAATTTTATTTCATAAGGTTTCTTATTTCCTAAACTTTTAATTTTTTTAAGTTTATAACTTATATTTCTTAAAAATATAAAATTTAAAAACTACCAAAAATGTTTTTTTTTTTTGTCAAAAAAATGCATGCACCATAAATAATAAAAGACATCTAATTTTACAATTTAAAAAAAAAGTAATAATTATTATCTCTTTTTTTTTAATTTTGAGTTTGAAATTAATATGAATAGATATGAAAAGTATACGTAGTCCTGGTGAAGGTGATAACGAATACGTCCGTCTGCCAGCATGTAGTGGCCCCGTTACCACGTAAAAGTGCATCAAAAGTACAACTTTTCTGAAAATTGAAATCGGATGGGAAACTATTTCAAATGTAATACACCTTGACGCCATGAACTCCCTGATTAGAAAACTGGTTTCGACAGCCCAACTAACAATTCAGCTTCTTTTAGCTTAAAAATATTGATGTGCCGCAGGTTTCACTTTATATAAAGCTTCGGTACGGCCTTCGGCGGAATTAAATTTCTTATACATGTAACGAATTGGATAACAACTTCTTCAAAGCCAAATAGAAATAAGAAAAAGAAGACTTACAGAGTTTGCTGCCTTTAAAAGTTTTCTGTAACCATTTTCAATAAGCTTTATTGAATACTTCGATACGGCTTGTTAAGTCTTACTAAATAATCATAAAAGAATGGCCACGTTCGGGTGGAAGGCAGATATATGGTATCTACTTTAGCATCTGATACGTTTTCGAACGACCAAAACCGTGTATGTAACCAAACCAAACGAAAACCAAGAAAATGAACAGGTGAGATATCAGCTGTTAGTATGAAGTATCTCTCCCAAACCAACGCGAAAGCGGCGCGGAACATTCGCCGACAGCAGTTTTTTTTTTGTTGTTTAGCATTATTTATTTGTCATTTATTTTGTATGATTGTGAATGATTCGCCCTGCATAGCGAATGTCTCACGTTGGTTTGGGAGAGCCTTAATCCAAACAGATCCGAACATTTTTGGGATAGCCTTAGATTTCTTTTTGATATCAGCTGTTTGGTTCGTCGGCTGGTTTTTTCTTTAGGCATTACAACAACACGAACAAATCTAGATACCATTGGCGACGTACCCGAATGCGGCCAATATCAATCTATGACAAAGAAGCTCGAATTTGTTTAATTTATTTTAAAAAAGCTTTTTAAAAAAAAACTCTATTCACATTTATAATTATATACTATATAATTATATATATAGTATATGTATATTGAATAAATTGAACACGTGGAGAGAAAGATAATTCATTTTACTTGATTTGTCGTTTTGAACATTCCGAAAGCTACTTTTCGTTGGCTTAAGACATAAGCTTCAATACACGATAACCATGAACGAGGTAAATGCTCATCAGATAAACATTACATTCGGCATTCTCGTATATCTGGGTATGTATGTGACGTCACGGTCAGATTTTATGTTTTTGTTCTATTTAAAGTGAAGACCATAATTAATTTAAGTATTTAAATAAATTGTTTTTAAATTCTTAATGAGCATTTTAAAAATAGAAAAAAATTATAATAACAATCAAATAAAGTTAATTATTTTTCATTTCTCCGAACATAAGCAGATGATTGTAACGTCACACCCCTAATGAGTATACCTTGTTTCTGTTAATCGTGCTTAAGTGGCCGTGTTTTTTCGGATTGAAATTATCAAAACTATGCATTATTACTTAGTTTATTTTAAGACTATTTATATTAATTTAAGACTATTGAAATGAAAATGGAGCAAGGGGACTGCTAAACAAATCGTTAAGGTATATTTGTTTCCCCACGCGAAATGTATAAGAGAGTTAAAGAAATCTTGTTTATGTGTGAAAATTTTTATAGAAGCTCGGATTTATTTAAGGAAAATTTTAAGTTTTAAAAAAGGAAAAGGCTGATTAAGTTTTTGCATCTTCCAAATTATATCTAAGATGGCTGAGTGGTTAGAGTGATGGACTGTCACGTAGGAGTTTCCGAGTTCGATCCCCAGTGAGGTTAAAATATAGTTTATGTTTTATAATCTGTTTCTCTGATACTCTTGGAGGATTTGTCAATTCCTCGCAAGAGGTAAGTAGCCCTGAAAAAATTTTTTTTAGTTTTTTGTTGGACGAGGCTTGGAAGCGAACCCAGAACCTCCAGCGTAACAGTCGAACGCACTAACCATTACGCTACGGGCTACTTTTACTACTGCTACTCCAATACTATAATTAATAAATAATTGAATTTGATACTTGATTTTCAGATAAAATGCAGTAAGTTCACCTTCTATAAGACTTATATTTCACTTTTATACAACCATGTTCGAAGCTATCTGTCAAGTTGAAGTGTCATTCAAATTTCCTAAATCGCTCGTTAAAACTTCGTATCGGCTCCTTAGGCTTTTATACAATTTGCTACTTTTAAGAGATCTGCGAATAAGTTTATAAGAAGATTTTCCGAAATCACGTATACAAGCTATATTAGCTTGTAAAAGATTCTCGTTTTTATGCTTAAGTAAACTTTACAAATGTCTTATGGAACTTCTAAAGCCTATTCTTTTAAGCCGAAAAGAAGCTGAAATGTTAGTTGGGAGACGTGTAGGTGGCCCTAAAACCCAGACAGACGTCCCCGAAAACGCGTTTTTTTCGCTTTTGGGCTTTTGGGAAACCACCTAAAATTGATCACAACTTTTAGCCATGGACTCCCTGAGTGTGAATATGTACGTGACAGACGTCTAAGTGGCCCCGCAACCACCGACAGACGTCCCTGAAAACGCGTTTTTTGTCAAAAAGGAAACCACTTTAAATGTATCACAAACGAAAGTTCTTGACCCCCTGAGTCCTTCAAAATTTCTTTTTCAGCTAGTCAAAACCTTTAAATTAGGTAAATTGATAGAAAAACAATAATAATATTTGAAGGCGAGTTATTTCGTGAATTTCAATAGTTTGGCGTAACTCAAAACGTCTGTCAGTTAAATTTTCCGACTCAGGGAGTCAAGCCCTATAAATTGAGATGAATTTCAAGAGATTCGTATTGATAATCTAATTGATATACTAGTAATAACATCCGCGACTTTTATCACGCTTTCCAGCAGTATGGCGTAACTCAAAACGTCGGTCAGTTACATTTGGCAACTCAAGGAGTCAAGCCCTTTAAATTGAGATGCATTTCAAGATATTTGTATCTTTAATCTTTTTGATAAACTAGTAATCACATCCGCGACTTTTATCGCGCTTTTCAGCAGTTTGGCAAAACTCAAACGCATGTTACTTATAAAATCACTTTCTTGAGTCAGAACCTTTTAATTGGTAATCATTTGGAGAAGCTACCACTAATATACAATTAAAAAATAAAAAATAACATCCGCGAATTATACCGCGGCTGTCAGTTGTTTAGGGCCACTCAAACGTCTGTCACTTACATTTTAAATTTTTTGGGGTCAAGACCTTTTGATTGGGATACATTTCAAGTGGTTTCCTTCAAAATTCTATTACTTAAAAAAATAAAATAAAAAATCCGCGATTTATTTCGCGACTTTCCAGCTGTTGGGTGACACTATAAACTCCTTTTTTATACATTAATACTCTGGATTGCGATAAATTTTGGTGGCAACATCAAATATCTTAAAATTTCGATACAAAATCCGCGACTTTAATCGCGTCTGTCGGGGGTTTCGGGGCCACTAAGACGACTGTCATGTACATATTCGCACTCAGGGGGTCAAGATCTTTCGTTTGTGATACATTTCAAGTGATGGTTTCCTTTTTGACAAAAAACGCAAAAAAGCGCATTTTCAGGGACGTCTGTAAGGGGTTTTGGGGTCACTTAGACGTCTGTCACGTACATATTCACACTCAGGGCCTCAAAGGGCTAAAAGTTACAACCAATTTCAGGTGGTTTCCCAGAAGACTAAAAACGCCCAAAAAAACGAATTTTCGGGGACGTCTATCTGGGTTTTGGGGCAACCTAGACGTCTGTCGAAACCATTTTGTAATCAGGGAGTTGATGGCGTCAAGTTGTGTTACATTTGCAATGGTTTCGCATACCCGATTTATATTTTCAGAAAAGTAGTACTTTTGCGTGGTAATGGGGCCACTACATGCTGGCAGACGAACGTATTCATTATAACCTTCACCAGGACTACTTATACTATTCATACCTTTTGGTTTCCTTTCACGGACAAAATCTGCTTCCGGCTCTTAGACTATTATGTTCTTCTGCACAAAATTCAAACTATAATCGAAATTATTTCGTTCCAATAATAATTAACAGCTTGCCCGGAAATCGTATTTCTCGGAGACGAGACCGGGACGAGACTTAATTATACGAGACCGACACGACACGAAACCGAGACAAAACTGAAAATTTTCGATTTTACCGAGACCGAGACGAGACTAACAAAAGTTTTTCCGAGTTTCGTCTCGTGGCCAGCCCTACGCATAAGCAAACATTGTAATCTTTAATGTCAGAAATGAGTAAAAAAAGGTTAACTTGTTTAAGAATTTGGTCAACCACAGGGAAATTTTAATCAATGATTAAAGTTTTTCACGCTCAATATTGATTTTTAGCACCTCATTTCAAAGGTTGTCATAAAATGACAACTAGTTTGAGGAACTGGTCAGCCATAAGTTTTTTTTAATTGAGTTTTTAAAGTTTATTTCAAGGACACAGCTAAGGCTCTTAGCATTTAATTATTGGAATTAAAAAAAAAAAAACAATTACAGTTAAACCTCCCTTAGACGGACAGCGACGACCGACGACGCACATTGGCAACAATTTTTTCCGTTTAAGAGAAACAAACTGCATGACTGGATCGCACAAACTTGCTCTCGTATAGATAGCAACTTTAAAGTAAATAGAAATTGACAATGTACATATATGTTATTAGTTCAATTGATAATTGAACTAATAATATATATAATAATAACGTCGTGAAAAATGAAATGTTTAAATATAAATTATTATGTAATTTGTTATAAATTTACTATTTAAATAGGTCAAAATAAAGTAGGTAACCTTTAATTTTCAAAAAAAAAAAAAACTTCAATATTTGTATTTTAAATCAACAGCATATTGTTTTGAAAATTTGTTCATGCAGAATTGTTAAAAATAAGATAATCCTCCTGTGTAAAAAAAAATTGGTTGAAATCGGCGAAACAGCTCGCGAAAAATTTGAGAATCAAAAAATCGGTCTTATGACAAGTACCGTTAATAACCATCATCGGTAAAATTTTATCTTACCAAAATATTGACCATACCTTTGGTAATAACTCGGAATTTTTTTTTGCAAAATCACTAGAGCCGTTTTTAAAATAATACGATTTTTTTTATATTGGTAGGTAAGGTACCTACCGTTATTTCTTGAGCTAAGAAAAAATTTCAATTTTACCCTTAGGGAAAAAGACAAAGTTTAACGAAAATCGCTTCAGTAGCTTAGGCTGCAGTCGATGTACAAGCAGACAGACAGAATTGCGGGGTCCACTTCTTTTGCGTTCTCTATCAACGAACTACAATGTCCGATTAGTAGTATAAATGTTTGGTCATTTGCAAAGAAAATACGAAATGCTACTTTGTCGTCGTTCCAACGATCGTCTGCAATGACACCCCTTTTGTCAGCTCGTTAGAGAAAGCCAATTTGCTCGCAGCACAGTTTGCCGTTAATTCGACGCTGCTAGAAAGTGTTATGGCTCCTCCTGTACTTGAGAGTGCAAACGATTTCATGCGAATAATCCTCTTTCGCATTCGTGAAGTTGCCAGACCTAAAAGATCTTGATATACACAAATCTGCTAGCCCCGATAGTATCCCTCCTATTGTTCTAAAGAGGTGTTCAACTCTGGCAAAACCACTGCGTAAGCTTTTCCATCAGTCCTATTCTACTGGTCTCTTTCCGAGTGGATGGAAAACAGTATGTGTGTCACAGACCACCTTTTGTGGAATGAGCACATATTTGACGTTGCCCAAAACGCTGCTAAGTGTTTAGGTTTTTCCGTCGATGCAAGAAATTTGTCTCCCCTTCTGATCTGGCTGTGATCTATAAAGCCTTTATTCGTCCAAAACTTGAGTACAATTCTCATGTTCGGGCAGGTGGTCCAATAACCCACTTGAGTCTATTGGATAGAATAAAAAGAACAGCTATGAAAATGATAGCTAATAGAAATATAACGGAAGCATTTGCACCTCTCGAACACGCAATGTTTCATGTCTTTCGTTATTTTCATAAACAGTGCTCTAGTGAAATTGCCAGTTGCATTCCTCCTCTTAAACAATTCAATCGTAATACTCGTGCTTCTAGGAATGCCCATCAGTTTTCCCTTTTGAGCCCAACTTCGGACGTACTGTTAAGTATAGAGATTCTTTCTTTAGCCGCACTACGAGAATGTGGAATGTTTTACCCGGCACTATTTTTCCCTGCCATTTCTATATTCAGTGGTTAAAAATCAATGTGCATCGGTATCTCCTCTTAAATCCTTTCCTATTTTCCTAATGCTCGCACTGTGCTTAAACATGTTAAGGGTAGTAAAAATCCCTTATAAAATATAAAAAAAAAAAAATCGTAATGTTAAGGAAAATTAATATCTAAAGTTTGATTTTTTTTACGAATCCAAAACTTGCCCTAAGGTACCTATGTATATGTACATATATCGCAAGTAAAAACATTAACAATTATTTAAAAAAAAAACCTATTGCTGACAAATTTATGAAATTAGTTGACCTTTTATTTGGATTTGGTTTACTTTCGTGGGTTTTTGTTATAATATCTAAAAATGAGTAGTGCTTGAATACGTTGGAACATTTAACAAAAATTATAAACAAAAATCTATTCTGCCGTCTTGAGTAAAAATACGTAGATGACTTGTTTGTTGTCATTAAAGCTCAAGAAGTGCAAAAAACACTAAATGCATTGAACTCTTTCAACAATCAAATTGAATTCACGGTCGAAATGGAATCAAATGGTGAACTTCCATATCTGGATGTGAAAGTCTCTTGAGGCGAAATGATAGGTTGGTTTTCGATTGGTATAAAAAACCTACCTCTTCAGGTCGCCTAGTTCATTCCAAACAACCGAAACCAATAATTATCAACACGGCGCAAAACTTCATCAATCGTGTTCTTGATACAAGCGATGTTTCCTTCCACCAGAAGAATATAAATATTATCCGTAACACCCTGTACTTCAATTCCTTTCCCCCCATCATTGTCAACAAGCTCATCAAAAACTACCAACAAACGGAAAAAGACAAAAAACTTGATACCCAACAAGCTATTGTGTACAAGAGTGCACTTTTCATTCCCCACCTCTCCAACGTCACCCCACCTATAACAGACAAGAAGAAGACAAAAATAGCTTTCAAGTCTGCAAATCCCCTGAAAGACAAGCTTTTCACTAATATCAAAGGGAAAGTGGATAAGATGGAGAAAGCCACCATTGTTTATAAGATAAATTGCTTGGGTGCGAAAGAGACAACTTGTTCATCGGTCTATATAGGTACATCCAAGCAAAAACTAAAAAATCGTCTGTCTGGTCATAGATCAGATTTAAACAGCGGGGCTGCACAAAAAACTGCACTAGCTCTCCACTGTTTGCAAGAAAAACATAAACCAGATTTGGATAATGTGGAGATTTTGCAAACAGAGCAACATTATTCAAAGAGAATGTTGCTGGAGATGCTACATATTATTAACAACAATAATGCTGTCAACCGAAGATCAGACTGTGAAAAGCTCAGCAGTGCATACAGCCAACTGATTAAGCGACCAACAACACACAGTAGGATAAAGTATAGGTGATTGTTTAGAGAAATGGACGTTTTTTTCCTGTCCACCAGTAAATTTAAAATTCAAATTCAAATTTAAAAACTTACTAATTAATGTTACTTCTTTGTAATAGATTTTGTTGCTTGAGAATATTGTGTATAATGACTGATTTTCTTAAATTAAATCTTTGAATATTGTTTGTAAGTTACTTGACGTCATATATAATATTTCTTTATATTAATGTATGTATGTATAACTTTTATATTTTTTATAAATAAAGGCCTGATGAAGAGCATTAACATGCTCGAAACGTTGCATATTAAATAACATCTGTAATTATTGACCTACAGCCCACTAAAAGTTATATATATCTATCCTTATCGATAAAAAGGTCACAAATATTATATAATTTATTAAGTAAAAATAGCCTAAGCGCCGAAAATTAATAATGTAGTTTGAGGCATATTTCGACTCTTTAAACAGCGTCTGATTTTTGTGTGAAAAAAAAATCATATTTCCAACTGCAAATGGCTCAAAATCATGTGTGAAAATGGGCATAAATCCATTTTCGTACGGTTTTTAAAGAAACCAAAAACAGCAAAACGCATTTATCTCAAAATTACAAAAATAGAGATAATTTCTGAAACTTCTTGACTTTTTTTTACCAATTACTGACTAGATGGAATACTTTTTTTCAAATATCCCATATATGAGGTGCTTTGGGTATGTTATACCTTATACCGGGGGTAACCCCTACCAGATTTACAAACATAATCTAGCGAGCACTATTTACAGGATTTGTTTTATAATTTTGGGTAATCGTTGAATGGACTATTAGGTATACAAACATACTATAGCTATAAAAGCAAAAAATAAACTTATTTCTTGCTGGGCTTAGAATTTTTGGCATACTCAGCAGTCAACACACAAATCTTCCGAACCCAAACACTGTCCAAAGGTTGAAAATAAACTGCGCACCAAATTCTGTCTAGAAACATTTTTTATTTGCCTTGAACTGAACTAGAAATATGGTTTAATACAATTATTAATGTTTGCCGACATTATTTTTATTTCATCAAAAATACAAAATCAGATAAGGTACACAGAACAAAAATTATAAAATAGCTTAATGTATTTTAAATACTAGTATTTATATTTATGGAACCAGATAGTAAATGTGTCCTCTTCTTGGCCGATTCGATCTTCCAGTTCTGACGAATGCACCTGGGCTTGGGGCAAGTGGTCTTCTACCACCAAATCTTAATCCCAATTCGGCTCCAACTCGCGTCTCTGCTGCATAGAGTTCAGGGTGTCTATGCTCTCCAAAATATTCAATTATTACACCTTGAACTAAGCACAAACTCAAAAACACAATAACAAAAAATATACAAATTAAACGCATATTTTTATATAATTTAATCGATTAAAAATAATCAAACCAGACAGCGTGGAACATTGAAATGCAACTAAATTTGGTTTTTGGAATTGATCGACTTTTATTCAAGTTTTTTGTGTTGTGATTAAGATTTTTGGGGATTTCTAAAATATTGTTAGTTTGTTTCTTTTTCGCATATAATTTTTATTAATTATGATAATGTGGGAAGCAAGTAACCAGTTTATTTGCATTTTAGAAGATTTTTAATTGCAAATGAAATTTACATTACTTATACTATATTATACAATCATTAGGGTGGTTCTTATAAAATTATTAATTATTTTTGACGGACGCAGCCTCTTATGTCTTCTTAAAACATTAACAACATTCCTGTAATATTTAATTTCTTTGTATTAACGGTAACTCCGTTCCCAAGACGTGGCAACGGAATTTCTTAATAAAACACATAGATTATTTTTTTTTTGTTCTATGAAACCTTGAATTGTTATTAATTTGGAAATAATCGAGTGATTTTCTTATCTCTACCGAAAAATTGAAGAAAAAACTTCTGTAATTATGGTAATAGTAAGAAAATAGCTATCCGAATTTTTGAGCAAAAGACTGAAATTTACTGTAATTAACGTGTATAAGAAATTTCAAGTAATACAGCGGTAAACGTTCAACGATTTCAATGAATTCAATCATAGATTTTTTTTATTATTGTGATTTAAGAAAGAAATTCGAACATTTCCAAATTAAGCCCCACCCTAATAAGCATATACATATATTTTTGTAGGTACGTTTTTTTTTGGTTATAGTTTGTTTTTCTTGATTTATGATGTGAATGAACGTACATTTTTTTAATTTGAATAAATTGCTCTGAATGCTGAAAGTCAGTCATCATTTTACGTTCCTCTATGGTTGTATCAGGTACGGTTAAAAAAAAAAAAACTGTCACCAGTGTTGTCATTGTAGTCTTATGCAATGCTTAATCATTTTATTTGAAACATTGAAATATGTAAACCATATTATAAAAGAACATCATTCTGTTCAAATTAAGATACAAAATATGCGAGTGAAGAGAAAAACAGAACAAAATAAAATTTCCCTCTAGTGGGCTTTAGATCAGCTTTTGTTTTTTGTTGTTTTAAATTCTCAAGTGAAGTTTCGGTTGTGATTACAACCTTCTTCAGACAGCTTGGGTATTTAAAATTCTTTGTAGAATTTGATGAATATAGTTTGTATTTTATTTTTTATTCAATTTAGTTAAAATCTTTAAAAAGACGTTTAAGCAAATTGTTTAAAAAAATAAACCGTGTATCGTTTTAGTTTAATTTGTTTACAAAAGTAATTAAATACACTTTTAAATGCAATGAATATTTAAAAATAAATTAAATACATTAATATAAAATATAAAATAGTTCCAAGTTAATTATATTTTTCTCGTGAAATAAGGCCCCAAAAAAAGTACTCAGAACAACAACAAGGAAATTTCTCAAATTTTGGGATAATAATTTCGGCGTTAGGCAATAACGCCCAAGGCAAAAGCGCCCAAATCTATTTGGAATTATCGCCCAAAAAAATTCTGAAAAAATTGTTGTTGAATTTTTGTTTCCAGTTTTGGGCGTTTTTTCCGGTTTTTGCTATACTTGTCTACATAGACGAAACAACTCCCAAAATTTTATGTTCAAATAGACAAATTGGAAATAAGGCCCAAAAAATGGAAATATTGCCAAAAATAATTACAAAACAATAAAGTTACCCCCATTTACAAGGAAATATCGCCCAACAAAAACTCGAATACCTCTGAGGGTATGGTCAGTCGCCAGGCAGGCGCCTATGTTGTCAGTTGGTGTGCTTTCAGATTATTTGTAATAAACAGTAACTTGGGTGGCCCGCTTCGCGGGTTCAAGGATTTTAACTCCCTTTTCGGGTCCTCTGTCCCGCTCACGCGACTCCGTCGCTCCGCTTAGTGTATGCTCAGTCGCCAGGCAGGCGCCTATGTTGTCACACACTAACTGACAACTTTGGCACCTGTCTGGCGACTGAGCATACCCTAAGCGGAGCGACGGAGTCACGTGAGCGGGACAGAGGACCCGAAAAGGGGCCACCTAAGAAACTCTTGTTAAATAAAACTATTGACAATAAAATCCGTTGAAATTTTGTTTGGAAAAATCACCCAAAATTGAGGAAAGAACCACCAAACTTTACAAAAACAATTTACATGTTCAAATTTCGGGCGATATTTTCATTTTATGATTGGGGTCAAAAACTTTATTTGGGCAATATTTCCATTTTTTATTTTATTTTTTGGCGATAAAATATTTTTTGGGCGATAATTCCAAATCGATTGAGTCGCTTTTGCCTTGGGCGTTATTGCCTAACGAAAATAATTTCATTACGATAAGGCCCAAATTAAATAAGACCCCAACACTAATTTTGGGGCTGAATTTAATTTTATTTTAATTTATAATTTACAATTCTATTAATAATTTACTTAAAAATGCTAAAGAACATTGTCTTTCACAAACAAAAAAATTGTGAAAATCCGCAAATTGAACTGGTAAAGTACCGCAAACTGTTAAACAAAAACTTGAATTGTATCGCACAACCTTTTTTCAGCTATTCTGTTACTTACTAATGCTTTTCAATGTAAAGATCGTGCTGCACCTTCAGCGAGTAACAGAATAACTGCAAAAAAATGGGCTATACAATTAAAAAATTAAGTTCAATATGAAAAAAAAAAAAAATTGGGGTTTTATTTAATTTTTCAAACAAAAAAAAAAAAACAGTTGGGGCCTTATTTCATTTATTTTTGGGCCATTTTCTCATTTCACTGGGGCCTTATTTCATTGGGGCACAGTTTCATTATGAAAAAATACCCCAATTTGGGGTCCTATTTCATTTTCTTCTCTTGGGGCCTTATTTCCTGGGGCCTTACTTCGCGGAGCCTTATTTAGGTAATAAAATGAAAATTAAATTTATTTATTTATTCAAAATTTCTTGGAGAAAAATATGGTAAAAATACCAAAAGTGCTGAGGCCAGTGTGAGTAGCTTAAGACAGAAGAGGGGGTTAAATGTCGCTTTTGTTTTTTTCTACTGTTTTTTTTTTTTCTGAAAACTAAGCATAAATATTATCGAACAAATTTTTATATTTTACATAACGAAAGTCAAAAATCTTTATGTGGGGTGGGGGTAGAAAAGTCAAAGAAACATATAACTATCCCACATATCAATAAGGTAATGCCCAGCCAAGTTCTGGCAATAGCAGGGCGATTCATCTAAGTTGTGACAAAAAGCTTGAGCGTGTAGGTTAAGTCGAAATGAGAACAAATCGTATCGGAGGGGGTCTATTCCCCCTCGTTTAGGTGGGAGGATCAATTTTTTAAAAAATTGACTTCAAATAGAAAATAAATTATTAGAAAATCGTTGTTTTTTAGTAATTTGTTTTTTGTTTTAAGTCAATATTTTAGGTTATTACCCCTCCCAATCATACGAGGGTGGAAAGATCCCCCTCCTATACAATATCTTTCTCGCCTCAACTAAACCTACACATAAAACACATTTTATAATATTAAGTATTTACATATATAAAATTAATTTTAGCTCAGTCAAATTAGACATTGACCCGGACAAAATGTTTTACATGTATATTTTTAAGTGGAAGTGTTCAGAACAGTGTCCTTTATCAACTGTGAAAAGTCCGAAGCAATCCGCGTTGGCATACGACCACAATATTGAAAAAATGCAGCCATCTTGCACTCTTTGTTTGTGTCTATATCTCTGGAACTTGTTGCCCTAGAAAGACCATTCAAGTGACAAATTGACGGGCTTAGATAGCCAACATCAAGAAAATAAAAACAAATTAGTTAGGACAGGTACTGTTTTGAATTAAATTAATTTAACAGACTAAATTGCAGTGCAAATATGAAAAAAAATTACCCATGTCCCATAAATATTTATTATAAAGCTGAAATCTAGTGGACATTTTCAGAACAGTACCAATAATCATATATGTGTTAGGTTTCAAAAAAAACAAATATGAAAATGCCAGGAGCAGTTTTTGTAAGTGTATTAATTATAACAATATAATAAAGGAACTTTAAAACAGGTTATTATTAAAAAAATAAAAGTGGTTCAGTTGAGAAATTTAAAAGAGGCATTGATTCCATTCTTCAGTTTAGTGAAACTCGCAATGACGGAATCTCCGCACTTATTGGAAATTCGAAAAGTGCTTTAAATCATATAAACTGTCGAAAAGAGTACACGCGCCGACTTAAACCTCTATTTAATGCTGCGCTTGCGGCTTGACGAGCCTGCCAAGAGAAGGTCACGTTTGTCGTTCGGTAGTTTTGACTTCAAAAGTAAATGCATGTTTTGTGAGCTTGAGGTAAGTTATGAGAAACATCTAGACCGGCAAGCATTGTATAGTGTGGTGGGTAATTGTGCTTGCGGACAAAGTGGTCTTAGCTGCACGGCAATGTGTGGTTATTGCGCCGGTCACGGGTTTGCTTATCGAGCAGAATTCATCGATGAAGACGACGGTGAAGATATTGCTAGATACGAAGGTAATGACTGTAAAACATATTGGCGGTAATAAGGTGTTTCATTGTTCCGTTATTATTTTCAGATAACGAGCAGAGCAACCAAAGCTGCTAAACAAATTTTAAAATTTGTATCACGAAAATTTGAACAAGAACTTTATAAATAAGTTTGTCTTATTTAGACCAATGTTGTATGTTTCTCTGTTTTCTTTTCTTTAATAACCTGTTCTAAAGTTCATTTATTTTATTGTTATAATTAACTAGGGTGCCCGCGACCGCTTCGCAGGTCGTTAATAAAAACTCAAAGTTATCTTCAAAATGTTTATCTATTGTTACGCTCTTTGGTATACAACATTTTTTGTCCATCTATTTGTGGAATATATAAATAACACTGATGGTTTGCATACTCTGGAGCATGCAACATATAAGTGCCCATGTGAAAATTCTGGGTATTCTAAGTCTATGCTACACACTTCTAAAGACAGACATTGTAATAGCAAGGCGAATTGAAACCGTTTAAAATTGAATGGTAAATCAGATGGAATTAGCGGAATTCGGGGAATAAGAACGTCTTCTTCCTTATGCTTTACTTTTAAAATTGTGGCTTCGATAACATTATTCATTAAACGCTTAGCAGGGCACACTGACTTTTAATCGTAAATTATGGGGTGGCATTCCTGGTAAATCTAGTGAATTAAGAAATTCTGTTGGATAGTTCACTACGTCATCTTCGTCTATAATTGTATCGATTGACTTACATGATACTAATACACCAATTATTCCATTTTTATCAGCTTCTATCACAATTAACATCGTTAACATCTTTATTTTGTCCTTCCAATATTGCTCGTTCGCTCAACCAAGCATGATCTTTGTATCGCTGTGCAAATGGACACGCATATTTATTGCCAATCTGATTGTTTTGACATATCTCCACAAATTAGGTGATTTCAAGCATGCATTAATTTCATCCGCTGGAGTGGATTGTGGAACTAAGGGCAATGTTTGTCGAAAATCACCGGCCAATAATATAAAGACACCACCAAATAAATTTTGATTGATTTGAAGATCTTTCAATGTTCTATTCAAAGCTTCCAATGACTTCTTATGAGCCATCGTGCATTCCTCCCTAACAATAATCTTACATTGTTGTAAAACCTGTGCTGTTCTCGAGTTCTTTGGAATGTTACATGTGGGTGTTTGAATGTTCAATATGGTAACTTCAGAAGGCCGATTCTGAAAAGCGAAGCGGATCGCTTATATTGTTTAATTTGTATTTTCTTAGTCTTAAAAGGCTCCCGCTTTCCAGTTTTTGTTTTCCTTTCTAGGTGATCTTAAAGTTTATGATCAATTTCAAACAAAAATTGGAAAGCAAAAGAGCCTTTGAGAATAAGCAAATCAAAATCCGCCAATGAAAGCGATCCGCCGCGGTTTCCAGATCCCGCTTACAGTGCAGGATGTGCAGTTCGACCACCTTCCAATAAGGTAGCAGCAATTCTCGATGAAGCGAGCGCCAATGCTATTTTGTTTTGTGAGCGAATACATACATACATGCTAAAATCAGTGAAATTAAAAATGTCTTTCCGGTACATCCGGTCCATCCAAAAAATAAAATACACCTTTCTCATCATAAACAGCTTTCGTGATTTATAAACACTGAATTTTAATTTCGATTCTATAAGGAATTGTTGTTTTGTTTGATTTTTTACTTTGAATGACAGTAATAAAACCTGAATTTCCGTTTTGATTCTATTAACAAATGTTGTAAGATTTTTCTTCGTTTTGTTGATTTTTTTTACTTTGAATTTTTTTTGGCATAAAAATTGTAAGCGGTCACAGTCATTTTTTTTTTTCAAAATTCATCAAATTCGGAGCTGCCAAACTTGAGATATAAGAACACAAATGAATAACAATTCATTTTTTAATATATATAGAACTTAAAAAAAAACTGTTCCTGGGATTTTCATATTTGGTTTTTTTTTTTTGGAACTTAACACATACGATAATTGGTATACTGTTCTCAAAATGTCCACTTTATTTCAGCTTTTTTATAAATAATTCTGGGAATGGGTAATTTTTTTCGAATTTGCACTCTTCAATTATTTACTCTGTTAAGGTAGTTTCATGACGGTATTCCTGCCGAATTTTATACAAACGCATCAATAAATGTTTTGTTTCATATTAATTCATTCTTTAACAGGATTCTTGATGAAGAAACAATTCCAAAATCTTTTTTAAAAGCATGGATTTGTGCAATATTTAAAAAGGGAGACCCCCAGCGCCCAGACAACTATAGGGGCATATCGATTTTACCTTGCTTTCGGAAAATATTCACCATGAAATGGGTTGAAGAGAATCAACTCCTTAGTATTTTCCAGGCCGGTTTTCGCTCGGGACTATCAACACTTGATGATATATTTGCACTCACTACTATAGTCAAAATGTTTTTAGAGAATAAAAAAAAACTTTACGTTTTTTTTTGTCGATTTAAAAGCGGCCTTTGATACGGTAAACAGGAGTTCTTTAATCTATAAGATTTCTACCTTAGGTATTTCAACCAAATTCCTCAACTTATACAAGATCCTTTTTAACCGATACCTCTGCTGCTGTATGGAATGGTACTATAATGTCTGATTCCTTTTATACAAGTGCTGGTGTTCCACAAGGTTGTGGATTAAGTCTATTAATGTTCCCACTATATATTGATGATGTATTCAAAGATTTCCCTGGCGGTATTAAGGTTGGCGAAACATTAATAAAGATGCTTCTATACGCAGATGACATTGTATTACTGGCTGAAAATCCCACAGCTTTACAGTTACAAATAAATAAGCTGAAGCGTTTTTGCGATTTATGGGATCTAAGCATAAATGTCGAAAATCATGGTTTTTGAAAATACACAGCGAAGAAGAACTCCACAAGAAAAATGGTTTTTGGAACGTGAACCAATAGCAATTGTAAATCCATTCAAATACTTAGGTTTCTTGATAACTCGCAACCTTGATTTTCGCCCACATTTAAAAGAAAAGTGTACTGCAGCCAAAACGGCTATTAATGTTATGTGGAGTAATTTCTTTTGTAACAAATATGTGGATGCAACTGCTAAATTTAGAGTGTTTGATGTAACTATCAAAACATGGCTGTGCTATGCAAATCAAGTTTTTGGCTATCAAAACATAGAAGAATTTGAAGCAATTCAACGTTTCTTTTTCAAGCGCATCTTTAAACTAGCTAACTCAACACCCACGTATGCAATCCATGTTGAATCCGGTATGCCACAAGTATTTTTAAAGAATTTAAAATTAAGTGCTGAAATAAAAGTTATGAAAAGATCTGACTCAAACCTCAAAAAACAAATATTAAAATATGCACTTCAACGTCAAATATCGCCTTTTAAAGAATGGAACGACTTAGCATCTAGACATAGCGTAGATCTCGACCTTAATAATATAGCGCTCAACTATTGGCAGGATGTTTTCTATGGCTGCATAGCAAAAATAGACGATTCTCTTTATTTGCATTGTCTGAATAGAGCGCAAACATCGCCAACTAGGCTTTTATGCAAGAAATTAAACCATACACTCTTTATTAAAAACTACTTTAACAAAAAACTCACTCTCAATCAAATGAGTGTTATCTTTAAAGCAAGGACCGAGATGCTTTGTTTAAAATATAGACCTCATAGAATTGACCTTCGCCCGATATGTAGTTTG
Source organism: Melangyna quadrimaculata (assembly GCA_949320155.1). NCBI lineage: Eukaryota > Metazoa > Arthropoda > Insecta > Diptera > Syrphidae > Melangyna > Melangyna quadrimaculata. The sequence goes on from OX439485.1 coordinate 23,302,119, forward strand.
TGCAACCGCAATGAAATCGAAAATGTGTATCACTTTCTAGCTGTATGCCCAATATTAGAAGAAATCCGCAGGCTTTATTTTTCAAAGAGCTTACTTACACTTGAAGATACAAAGGATCTTTTAAATGGTTGATCAGGTTGGAAAATTCTTTGTCGCTTTGTGAATCATGCCTTAGGTTACCGTAGCAGTTTCATAGATTGAATGTAAGATTGAATTTAAATCGTTGAACAAAATGTAAATTTATTTTTTTCTAAATGTCTCTTTTTCAATTTATATTGTGTTAATTAAAAATTTATTAAATTTGATAAAAATAATTGTATATTATTGTAAGCTCAGATTTTCTTATACTTTATCTTATTTTTTGTTTGATTATATACTTATAACTTTAACCTTTTCTTTTTATTAAAAAAAATAAGTCAACTAGGCAGACGGCAAAATTTTGTCATGCTTTACTATTCTTAAGTAAATCAAAAATGTTAAATTATCGAGAAATAAAGAATTAATAATAATAATAATAGATAGTGGTTTCATGGAAAACAGTTTAGCTATAAAACACCTGTTACTAGTTTTGTGTGTGCTTCGCTGATTTTGAAGTCGAAGCCTGGCTATTTTACGCTTGAATGGTCTTTATAGGACAATTAGATACCCAGATATAGCCAAAAAACGAAAAATACAGATTATGGTACTTTTTTTTAAATGGTGGTCTATCCCCAACAGGGCCTTTTTGGTAGCTTACACATAATGATTTTTGGTACTGTTCTGAACATATCCACAAAATTTCAGCTTAATAATAAATATTATTTTTTATTTGCACTGCCTTTTAGTCTGTTAAATTCATTCAATTAAATAAAATTAAACAGAAGCCATCAATACCTGTAACTAATTTGTATTTACTTTCCTGATTTTGGCTATCTAAGCCCGTCAATTGGTCACTTGAATGGTCTGTCTAGGGCAACAAGTTCCAGAGATATACCCATAAGCAAACAGTGCAAGGTGGCTGCATTTTATCAAGATTGTGATCGTACGCCAATGAGGATTGATTGGAAATTTATCACAGTTGATTAAGGACACTGTTCTGAACACTAAAAAATATACCTGTAAGAAATTTTGTCCGGGTTAAGGATTTGTCTTGTCTAATTTGACTGGGCTATTAAGGCTTCTAAATTTGTTTAATTTTGGGAAAAAAAAAAAATCAATTTGTTTTTGACCAGTGTGACAGTCCAACGCACGATAAACAGTTTAGAAAATCTCGATTTTCACGTGAATCGATTTCACAACCAATTATTTCATCGCGAGAAGTAACACAATTTCATATATTTCTAGTTTATTTTTTCAAACATAATTTGTTATTTTAAATAAATTTGTCCGTAGTTTCTGGAAGCTGGCAGGGTTTTCTCTCAAATTCCACGTAGACGTAGAAGAGATCGTTGAGGTTTTTTTTATAAAGTTTAGTACGCTGCTAATTCGAAACGAAATTTTCCTGTCGTCTCCAAAAAGACAACAAAATGCTTACGAAAACACAGCGGAAAAATATTCATAGACAAATTGCAAATAAATAAAACTAAATTTAACAAAAAAATCAAACAGCCATGCTGCAATGAAAGTTACATCAAATACAAACACGAACAAACCCAAATGTCATTTTTCCGCACACGATATAAATGGTCCGGGCAATTAATTCTGTGCGAAAATAGAGTGGAGACTTGTCAAAGCGATCTGGTATAATCGTAAATTCCGTTGGTCGAACAGCGTACCACAGAACGAAAAGCACAACGAAATGTTTCGTTTATGATTTCGTTATGTCATTTTTGTTTTCGTTTCACATCAGCAGCGTACTAGGCTTAAGCACGAAAGTCTCGGATCCATTATAAACATAATAAAAACTTTTAAAGCATGATGTTTCATATGAAATTTGTATTTTAATTTAACTATGTAATTAAAATATAAATCTTTGTTAACAGATACCCGGGGGCTTTTAATACTCATACAGAAAATTCAATTCCTTACTTTATCATCTTATTTATCTCATCATTCTGAACAATGAACAACAAAAAAAAAAACGAAGGATATAGAATGGAAACATTAGTTATTTAGTCGAGCTTCAAGATTCATTCTTCAAAAGATAAACTCAACAAAGTTTCATCATAATTCATGCCCAACAACCCATTCTTGTTTCAGCAAAAACTAGCTCCGATTTCCTGTGCTCTGTTCACACTGTACATATATTTGCAAATTGTGATATGCATAGATAAAGTAAATACAACAATCATTCCATTTCACTCCGATTGCAAGAAACCTGTGATTGCATTCGAAGGACGTGTGCTGTGTGCATCACTGCAGCAAAACTTCTTGGAATAAATTTTGACGAAAGACAACAAACTCACTTAGGAAAAATAAAAAAGAATAGAATGTATGTAAAGGAAGAATACGGACAGGCAAGGCAGAAAGATACATCTCATGATGCAAGGATTCTCTTTTTTTTCCATTTTGTTCTGTTTTTTTTTTTGTTAGAAGGGATATAAGTTATCCTCCAAGGATATTGCACTAAATTTTAAAACTCTCTTCACGTGCCATGAGAAATAATACCTAAACCTACCACACAGTTATTTCGCTTTTGGAATGGAGCTTGGCTTAAATTTACATAACACACCAGCCATAGCCAGCCAGCCATGCCAGCCAGCAGCATAAAGAAGGATGCTGACTCATTTCAGGGCCACTTAACACAGAAGACTGTATAACTGTATATAAATGTGGCAGGTTTCAGGTTAAAGCAAAACTTTGCTCCTTTAAACGTTTGTCCGTGTTGAATGAATGCTTCGCACTTCCTCTAGCACTCCCCTCTATCTCCAGGGAACGTCGTTCAACATTCTATGAAAGAGTGAAGGTAAATTTATGGCCAAGTACTTCCTTACCATAACACCTGGCACAATGAATTCGCCTCCCGGCAAAAATGGTTGCATTCGAAGCGGAAGATGAATCCCAGGAAAAATGTGCAAAATGTGCTGCCTCGCGTCATCGTCCTTCGCATTTGCAGTCGTGATGTCGGCCGTTCTATATAGGGTTTGCAAGAAGTGCATTGGAAACTCAAGACTTTGCATGTGGATATATATCCAAAGAGTGACTTACCCGTTTTTGAAGGGTCCCTACTCCGAAGGCAAAGCGTAGGTATCCTTTGAGGGTGCATAGTTTTTCTCAAGGCTTGCAGCACGTACAAACATTTGAAGTGAGAGAAACTATGAGTAGGTACCTACATACCTGCTTCCTGGGCTCGGCAAGGATAAGGCCGTCTGAAACTTTGCCGAAGATGACGACAGCTATGGCGATGATGGTGACGATGTCGTTGAAAGCAATTACCGGACTAACTGCAAAGGAGTGTGAATTTTATTTGCAAAAGCAAATTCCACTAACACAAGTGACAAACCATAAAGAAAACTTAAATCCTATGAAGGAAAAAAAAATTCCGCCATACCTACCTAACCTAATATCTACCTAGTGCTTGTTCCGAGGAAAGAAGAAAAATTGCTTTAAACTTATGATAAACCGGGCGGGCGGGGTAAAGTTCGTGGTAGTGGGTGTTAAATTAAGTTAATTTTATGGCTTTGCGAAGTGAAAAATGAATTTCATGCCGCTTAAATTCCAGGACGGAGGTGATTACTAAAATACACGTTCATCCTATTAAGAAAAAAAAAGAAAAAAAAACTAAAGAAAGAGCTTCATTTTTCGAATCTTTGTATAAGGAATTTATTATAGCGAGGGACTATTAGCCATAAACCTAACTTAACATGACTTACGTTAAGCTGAATGAAAAGGAACGTTGTCAAAAGGTCAAGTCCTTTCAACTATTTTCATTGAAAGCAAAAAGATAGAACCATCAGTTCCCTCTATAGAGTAGGCCAGCGGCAAAAAGGAAGTTATAAAAAAGGTTCGGTCTTAAAGTAAATGTTTGTGTTAAAGCAACCAGCAGCCGCGCAATGACGTTCTTTTGAAAATATTTTATGGTTTGCAATGCAATAGATATGTAGGTACCTATAAAATATTCAAGGACCTTTTTTTGTTTTTTTTTTCTGTAGAATTATTGTGAGAAAACATGAAACTTAACTAATGTTAAAGTTCAAGAGAATATACCTGTTGAATTCTATTGCGAAGCTGCTGATTAAAAATTATAAATAGAATTCTTGGAAGCTTATGGTTTGAAGTCATGAAAATAGTTGAGGTTTTGTGTTAAATTCGTGTAGTGGAAGATCTATGAAAAATGGAGGCAAAATGCTTATTGTTGGAAATCAAACTAAAGGTTACCGAGTAGGTGGGAGGAGGCTTTTTGAATATAGCTGCAATAATTTCAATGACCCTCTCATGGCAGTATATAATAAATAGAGGCAATAGAAGATAGTAGGCGGTATCCACGGAAAAAAAACCAACGCTCATGTGTGGTTTATTGTCCCATGCTTAGTATAATCCCTGAGCTCTCAGATATTTTTTCAGCCAAATGGGCATAATTCTCGGTGTCTTTTTTTGGATGAATCTTTAAACAAAATTGAATTTACTTACTGCAAATTAGGGATGGGTCATTATTTCGGTAACAGGTATTCAGTAACAGGTATTGGAAAGTAGCAATAACATATTGCTGCTGGAATACAAAAATACCTGTTACTGAAATAACATATAAAATTCATAATTTTTTTTTTTCAGAATTGGTTATATCAAGAAATAAAACAAATTAAGAAAATTCAAGAAAAACATTTTCTTCGGTACTGATATTATTGCTAAACTGTGATTCTGCTTAAAAGTGATCTTAGAGGCATTGTGTAAATTTTTTAAACTTTGCTCAATTCTGAAAATTTATTTATTGGTTAATGGTTTAGCTTTTTTGGAATTATCTGTTTATAACTGATTTCAGACACATTGCGTAAATTAAACTAAAATTTGTTGTTAAAAACTGATATTGCCAAACTGTTATTCTGTTTAAAAGTGATTTAAGGGTTATTGGGACAATTCAAGAAACTTAACAGTGATTTTGCTTATTGTTATTAGTTACTTCAGATTCATCCTGTAAATTCAACTAAAAGTTTTTTTTATTACTGATTTAGCTTAACTGCGATTCTGATTATGAGTTATTCAAAACAGATTAAGCTTTACAGTGATTTCGCTTATTAGTGATTCAAAAGTCATCGTGTAAATTCAACAAAAAGTTTCTCTTTATTACTGATCAGTAACAAAGAACAACTTTTTGTTGAATTTACGTAATGACTCTCAAATCAGTTATAAGCGAAATCACTGTTAAGCAAAATCAGTATTGAAACTTTTGTTGAAATAACGTGAAAACTCTGCAATAACTAATAGGTAATATAGCAGTTTAGCAAAATCAGTAATAAAAAACAACTTTTTGTTAAATTTATACGATGACTCTGAAATCACTTATAAGCAAAATCAGTATTGGAACTTTTGTAGAATTTATGCGAAAAGTCTGCAAACTAGACTTTGTTGTTGACTTAACGTGATGACTCTTAAATAATAAGAAGAATAATCAAAGACAAGCAAAATTAGTAATAAAAAACAACGGAAATCACTGAAAAGCGAAAGCACAGTTCAGAAAAATCATAAATTAGATAAAAAAAAAATTTCTCGATCTTTCAAGTTTCCAGGACAATTTTGATTTCTTAACTGTTATTTCAGTAACAGGTATTTTTAACAGGTATTGGAAAGTAGCAATAACAGTTAGTAATAGTTACCGATAACTAGCAGTTTGGCCCATCCCTACTGCAAAGCCCTAAGAGGACATAATGATGAAATCAATAAGCAGTTTTTCCACTAGTGTAAGAGATTCTTAATTTGTTCAGCCAACTATTGAGTTGAATAAATAGTTGAACGAAGTTTGTTGAGCTTCTCGTATAACATAAAATCAATTTAAAATAAGCATTCAAGCGGGCATTAGCATATTTATTGAACAATGACATTTAGAATTTGATTTATAACTAGTTAGATACGATGATATTATACATACATTTATTGGCACTAAGGGGGCCAAATTTATACTTTGTCTGAAATTTAAAGGATTATAAAATTTAAAATACACGTAAGGAAATTAAATCTTAGTCGTTTGACTTTATTGTCCTCGGGGTGTCCTGTACCGGTTGTCAAATTGTGGTTTTGGTGGGGAGATGGGTTGGCGTTTAGCCACGATGATATGCTGACCTAGTGTCAGCGTAGAACGAAACTGCTTGCTCGTTGTCTGTGGTGAGGTTGTCGTCCAAGATGTCCATCGTACTGAGGTATCCCGGCTCGGTTTTTTGTTGCTTGATTTGGGTGACTGATGGTGTGTCCTACTTGCTTCTTTGCTTGAAGGAGTAGGTACTTGTCCAGGGGGATGATGTTCTCCTCTGTGTACAGACGCTCATTGCTGTGATGTTTCATTCGCTGGCGGTCGAGATGTAGTCCGGTACAGATCCGTGGTAACTTTCTTTCGAATATTTGAAGTTCCTTCATGGCCGTCTTCGAGATGGAGAACCAGACTGGAACGGAATAGCTAGTGACAGGCCGCAGGAGCTGCTTGAACACAAGTATCTTTGTTTTCTGGCTTATGCGTCTCATCAATGGATGGAAAGCCCAGTTGGCCTTTTTGAGAACGTTTCGTGAATGCGAATTGAACTTTAGCAACTCATTGAAGTGAATGCCGAGGTACTTCAGTTTTTTTTTGGCTGCTGTCTTGGATCCATCCGGAAGATTCGGAACCAGGCTTCTGTAGATCGCTGTGTTGCGACTACCTCTACTGGGTCTTCTGAAGTACACAAGCTCCGATTTCGAGGTATTTATTTGGAAATCCGGATGACCCATTTCTTCTAGTAGGCGTAGAGTCTGTTAATGTGGTATTCAACTTTGCGAACAGCTGCCAGTGGAGACATCGATGTGGCGTATGTAAGGGAGTCATCAGCATACAGGAGATTTCGGCAAGCAGTTGGCATAGGCTGATCAGCTGTCATCAGGCTATGAAGGAACGGGCCTAGCTTCGAACCTTGGGCAACTCCGGCTTTGATGTTCCTTACTTGTGATTTACACTTGCCCAGTTGAACGTAGAATTTTCTGGAAGAAAGAAAAGAATTTTTGTTAGTGACGGGGGTAAATGAAAGCTTATGGATAAGGGCTTCAATCCATACGCTATCAAATGCTTTCTCGACATCCAGAAAGCATCTAACGGTGACACGATAATTGTTGAGGGCTATGGTGATGTCGTGCTGGAACTTCAGGAGCATACGCAATGTAGAGTGCCAATCTGCATGTCCGGGATGATGGCGTTTTCGCTGCAGAACCTCTTTAGTCTCCGAAGTTATACTTATTCCAGTATCTTACTTATATTGTTCAGAAGCGAAATCGGCCTGTAATTGGATACCGAGTTGCAAGCACCTTTCTTCGGGATGGCCACGATCTTTGTTGTTTTACACTTTGGGGGGAAGTAGCAGTTGTTGATGCAGTTGTTCATGATGATTTTCAAAAGGATCATCAATGCATGTGGCAGCCTTTTCAGGATGTAATTTGAAACCCCTCTTATCCGGCTGACTTTTTCGACCTTGAATTCCCGATGATATCTGCTACCTCCTCCAGATTGCAGAGATGTGTGCTATCAGTTGGGTCACTTGCTAGGTTGGATTCGCCAAAAACGACTCCTTCCTGGTTTGGCTGCAGGGTTTGCTGGATGGATGCCTCATCAATTATCAATTTAACCACCGTTCCATTTGTACATTTTCAATGGATATCGTTTCACGAGTCAGTTTTCATCATCGCAGTTGTAACGATGATGAAGAAACTTTGGAAATAAAATTAATTCTGTCATAGTGGAGTCACTCATCAATTAGCAGCTGTCAGTGATACTAAGCATTTGCTTATATTTTCCCAGGTTCAGGCAACTTCCCAAATTTGAATGTCTTAGCAATAACACTGTAGTAGGCCGTAACCTAATGGTTAGTGCGTTGGACTGTCACGCTGGAGGTCTGGGTTCACTTCCCAGCCTTGTCCACCTAAAAACTAAAAAGATTTTGTTAGGGCTACTTTCAGATTTTTATTTTTTTAATTAAGCCCGCACTAAAGGTGTTCTTACTACCCTTAAAATGTTTAAACACAGTGCGAGCGTTAAAAAAATAGGGAAGGATTTAAGAGAAGATGCCGGTGCACATTAGTTTTGATCCTTTGAATATCAAAATGGCAAAATGGCAGGGAAAAATAGTGTCGGGTAAAGCATTCCACATTCTTGTAGTGCGACTAAAGAAAGAATCTCTATACTTAACAGTACGTCCGAAGTTGGGCTCGAGGGTAAACTTATGTGCATTCCTAGAAATGCGAGTATTGCTGTTGAATTGTTTTAGGGGAGGAATACAACTGGCTATTTCGCTAGAGCACTGTTTATGAAAATAACGATAAAATAACGAAAGACATGAAACATTGCGGCGGTGGTCGAGAATTGCAAATGCTTCCGTTATATTTCTATCACCTATCATTTTCATAGGTCTTCTTAGAATTCTATCCAATAGACTCAAGTGAGATATTGGAGCACCTGCCCAAACATGAGAATTGTACTCGAGTCTTGGACGAACAAAGGCTTTATAGATAACAGCCAGATCAGAAGGGGTGACATACAATTCTGGGTCCCTTCTATTTCTGTCGACACGCGCACACAGGAACGGTTGCGAGTTGTTAATCACTAGACCCTGGTTCGAGCCGTTGTGCCACCCAATTTATTTTAATTTTATTTATAGCACTAAAACTGCATGATCCTAAGACTTACACTGCAAAAATCGCAGGAAACCGTAACTGACTGACTGACTGACGGATTAACTGATTGGCTGACTAACTGACTGACTGACTTATTGGCTGACTGACTGGCAGATCAGCGAAATTATGGAATCTTAGGTGTAGCAGGACTTGAAGTGCAAACACAGGAATTGCATTCAGAGGGCGTGGCATCCAACATATTTGGACAGGTGCCCCAATAACCCACTTGAGTCTCTTAGATAGGATTCAGAAAAGAGCTTTGAAAAGAATAGGTGACAGAAATATAACAGAAACATTTGCAACCCTCGAACACCGCTGCAATGTTTCATGTCTAACATTATTTTACCGTTACTTTTACAAACATTGTTCTAGTGAAATAGCCAGCTGCATTCCTCCCCTAAAACTATTCAACCGTAATACTTTTACTTCTAGGATTGCACATCAGTTCACCCTCAAGCCCAACTTCGGACGTACTGTCAAGTATAAAAAAATAAATAAAAAATAAATCGGGTGGCACAACGGCTCATGAAGAACCAGGGCCTAGTGACTAACAACTCGCAACCATTCCGGTGTGCGAAGGGACCTACAATTTTATGCCGAATCCGAACGACTAACCATTACGCTACGGGCTACTACTGTCTAGTATAAAGATTCTTTTTTTAGCCGCACTACCCGAATGTGGAATGCTTTACCCGGCTCTATCTTTACCGACCATTTTAATATTCAGGAGTTCAAAACCAGTGTGCATCGGTATCTCCTCTTAAATTCTTCCCTATTTTCCCAACGCTCGCACTGTGTTTAAACATTTAAAGGGCAGACAGAAGCCCTTTAGTGCGCGCTCAGCTAAAAAAAATATGGAGCACTTTTTTCGACTCTAGCAAAATTATCAAATTTGGTAGAGCGATAGGGCTTAAAGTGCAAGCAACGGACAAAATTTGAATTTGAAATTTTCCATTAAAGGAGAACGGACAAAGTGGTCTAACTACTGAACAGTAATGTGTAATATATACGTCGTTGAAAAGTTAATGACGTTTAAATCAATTACTTATACGGACGCAAAGCTCTAAGCCATGGGGTTCGAAAGATATTGCCCTTCAAAGCACCGAAAAAGACAGTAATGCAACTCTCCATTTGGAGCTTGTCTTAAAGGACACATGTGCTTCATTTCATTATATGGCCACTAAGTTCTAAACCATGGGGTTCGTGGGAAATTTTGCTTCAAAGAATCCAAAACAATAACAGTGCGATTCCTGAGTGGAGTTGTAAAGGGTCTACCAACTCAACAGTGATGTGAAAAGGTTATTGCGTGTACTTTATTTTTGTATGCAACCGATTAAGTGTTGGTGGTGGGGTTTGAGAGGTATTTGGCAAAAATGCATAAAAAAGCAATAATGCAATTTCGCATTAGAAGCTGCTGCACCTACTCAACATAAATGTGACGTGTTAAAAATAAAAAAGCATGTGTACTTTATTTTTTTTTAAAGCCGTTAAGATATAGACCATGGGGTTCGAGAGATATTTGGGCCTAAAAATCAGAAAATAGAATAAGAGTGCAATTCTTCATTGGAAATGGTCTGCCGACTCAACAGTTCCTTTTAGAAAAGGTAATTGCAAATAGAATTATTTCATTAAAAAGCCGATAAGCTCTATATCATGGGGTTCAAGAGATATTCGGCTTCAAGGAACCAACAACTTCAATAATGCATTTCCTCATTGTGAACTCTTCTAACTACTAACTCAACAGCAATAAGTCATATTTTGTTGAAAAGGTTATTGCGTTTTATTTATTTTTTTACATAGTCATAAACAGGCCCCGGATTTCTATGCAAATGCATATTTTTTTTTGGAAAGCCTTAGAAGCAAAAGAATCAGATAGTTTTTCAAATTAAGAAATTTGCTTTAAAATGGCATTCAATCGTTAGTGCATATTTTTGCATATTTTGATATAAGTGCATATTTTGGCGTATTGAGCATATTTTAACAATAAATGCATATTTTTCCTGTATATTTCAAGAAAATAAACTTTGGCTTTCATAAGTTCAAACTACGGGTTGTTCTCAGTGAGACTATAGTAAAATTAGCGGGTTGGAACTCGCTTAAAAACAAATAAATTTAATGGACGAAGCAGTTTCAAAAATGAATGCAGTAGAGGGTCCAATGGGTCAATCTATTTGTAAAAAAATAGAAAATGTTTTTAAAAAGACGAAGATATCCTTCGTGAAAAATATCTGCACATCCTTAAATGGGAATGAGGAACAGTGCTTCGATATTCAATAAATGATATTGTTTCATTAAAAAATGCTCCACTACCGTCTGTTAACGTGGAGAGGTCATTTTCCATGTACAAACATTTTTGAAAACTTCAGAAAAAATTTCACGATTCATGCTAACACAACCTTCTTACGAAAATAATGCACATATTATTAAAAATACTATTTATTTTTTGTTACACCTACCTGAATTTTATGTTTATTTTATTTACTTTTTGCTGTGAAAACTTTCTATGGATAAAAGACTGTATTTTGTTTTTTTATTTAAATGGTTTTTCATTGACTTTTTGAATATTTCTGCATCATATTTTGAATTTCTATGGCATATTTTGGATTTTTTATGATGGCATATTTTGTACTTTGTATAGCATATTTAGTAATTTTAAGTGCATATTTTAGGCGCATATTTTGTGTTTTTCAGAGCATGAGAATCCGGGCCCTGGTCATAAGGCTGTAAACCCTGGGGTTTAAAGATATTTGGAAAAGAGGCAGAACAGCGCATTATCAGTGTTTTTTTTTGTTTTTTTTTTTGTTTTGCCATATGAAAAGTAGTGAGATCTAAAAATACCCCAAGTTCTAAGTTTATGACCGTAAAATATCAAAGCACCGCACCGCTAGGATACCACTAACCTTTTTTTAATTTTAATTTATTTTCATCCATCGAAACTTATACGATATTTTGAATTATAATTTCACAATTCCGAAAAAAAAAATAAAGGAGTGGAGAAACATTTGCGTTCATGTCCACTCTATCATGGAATTACTCCTCTAAAAGAAAATATCTCTGTAGTGGTTTAAGTGCATTAAGGCAATCAATGCTTTAATTTATTAAATTATGTATAGATCTGATAATATACATATGCATGTACACCGAACAAAGGTTGTGTGAGTGTGGGTGGGTATGTTTAATTTTCATGCTGTTTAAATTACTGCTTTGACACACAAGTCAAGCTGAAATATATAATTCCTTAAATTAAAAAAAAAAAGATAGCACCATGATATAATAAGGCACAAAATTAGCTTTCAAAGGGAATCTTATTTTCCATTTGAGTGAATTCATTGAATATTCATATAAAGTTACCATCGCCACTCAAATCCTATACCCTCCATCATATACCCATATATTGCGTTCCTTTTCGAAAGACGATTCCAAGTATTTTTTTATTTTTCAAAATTAGATCATTCACACCCTCTTAAGTCACAGGGAGAATTTGCTATGCTGTGTCATGTTATCGTCGCGCTTCTTCACATCGTTCACAAAACTCTCGGAAGCAGAGTCGTGACATTTCATATTATACTCGTATATAATGTGTGTTGAACAATGTGGATCTTTCACATGAACTCCATCCTTGCCGCGCATTTGAATAACAAAAGAAAATTGGAGGAGGACTCTGGTATCTACAACAGTAGCGAAGAAGCAGTCCTTTATCATGACTTTGTCAGCGACCCGTCAATAGGTCCTTCAGTAAGAAAAACTTCCGTCTCAAATGTATTGTTACGATATATGACAATGCAGGCATTTCATTCTTAATTAGAGAGAAGACAATGTTCTGTATCCTTAACTAATTTATACATACTTAACCTACCTCTCTACGCCAATAAGAATCCTCGCCTATAAAAGGAGTGTATTTCATAAACAATGAAAGAGAACTTCAGCAATGTTGCAATTGCAAAATTTCCACTATCGAACTGAATTGGCACGCAACCAATGTTATGATTTTATGGAGCGGAAGGCGCAACTGAACCCTCTGAGCAGCACACATCAGCATAGGTATCTTATCGCCTTGACAATTTCTTCATTCATTTGCATGTTCTGAGAAAAAATGTTGCTATACAATTTGATTTCACTATAAAGTGGATGCGATGTCTGGTTGAGATTGACAAAGGCTATAAAGGTTATGGACCACATCGACATCATTAGCCATTGAGCTCAGCTATGCTTTGATGGCAACTACGTACTTGCCCTTTTGAGCGTTCAGTTCTTTGTCACCATCAGGTGATGTGAATTGATTGATATTATAATCTTTTCTCTTTTTTACAGAAAATACACTACTTATACATCACACCTTAGGGATAAGGTAGTCTGCTGATGTCGTCTTCTGATCGAAATACTTGTTCAGCATTTTCACTGTCAAGCTAGAATTGTGAAGGGCTGTTTTTTATTTTGTAAATAAAATGAACAGCTGGGTGTGGGATAGTTGCTTCTATGGAAATAGAATCTATATATTTCTTACAAAAGATAAGATCTTTAATTTGTTTTAAAACGTCTAGGTTCCTATTTGGACAGTTTCTTTGCATGGAAATATGTTTTGCGGGGAAAAGTACCAAAGTTTGTTCAGGTACCAACAACTTGCAATTTTTGGTAGAACCCATCTCGATGCCCTTGGACCTTCTAAATTATGTAGGCCAAAGGATTTTCGGTCAGGCCAACGCCTTGGCACCTCCTGAACGCGTTTTGACCATATTATTTTGACCATTTGCTTGGTCGATTACCTTGGTTTAGTGGATTACCAAGCTGCTCAAAATTCTCAACAAACTTCTCGAAAGTGGAAGGTTCTTCATGAAAAGCGAATTACCAGTCTCCACATACTGATTAAAATTCTCCTCACGAGCATGGCGTTCATGAATTATGATTCCTATGCCCCGGCCCCCTGCATATTTTTGCTATAATTTAAGAAAAACACACCATCACAAAATTTAACACTAAGCCTCGCCACTATCAAATCGAATAAAATATATAATGGAAAAAATATATGAAAAATTAACAAAATAATAAACACACATTATTCACGCTTCCCAATTATTCCTAGTGACAATGCTTGTTTGATAATTTTTTGGAAGCAAGCCAGTAAGAGAAAAAACATCAAGTCATACATTTTTTTACCGATAAATTCAAAATTTAGCCGTATTAAATTAAAATATTATGCGGTAGCTCATAATCATAATCATAATAATTATCCGTGCTGGGACGGATAAAGAATATGTCAGCAGTGAATCCCGCTTGTCTTAAGAGGCGACTAAGGGATAAATCACATCTAGCCAAATAACACCAAAGTGAGCCTATCGACACACAATATTACCTTAGAGCTTACCATAAAGCGTGTATGCAAGTCCTTGGGTTAATGCGTCTGGAGATCACCGGTATTGTAAAAGAAGAAGATCAAAGAAAAACACAAAAGGAGCATGCCAGTGTCGAAAATTTGAGGACATATTCCGCAGTTTTAAAATTTTTCGAAAAATTTAGAGCGTTATGGAAGTACTTGCTAAAATAAGTGGCACTGGTACTGATTCTGGGCCGATCAGAAATGGTCGGGTCAGAGCTAAACGGATTCCGGGGGCTAGCATTACTTTAATGCAACAAATTGGACGGAATTTAAGAGTGGCGAGTTGGAACGTTGGAACTTGGGACTATGGCCGGTATAAGCTGTGAGTTGGAAGACATGATGAAAAGAAGGCGAATAGACATATTGTGCGTTCAAGAAGCAAAATGGAAAAACACTGGAAACATGGCTCGTTTCTTGGACGTTGAGGCAAAGGCATACAAGATTATCTACTACGGAGAAGAAAAGAACAAAAATGGAATCGGTATCATCCTTGCGGAGGAATTGCTTGGTAACGCCTTGTCTATTTCGAAGTCCAGTGACCGTTTGATGTCTCTAAAATTGGTGATGTAAGGAAATGTGTTGATTATTGTCAGCGCTTATACTCCCCAAATTGGATGTGAACAACCGGAAAAAGATGCGTTTTGGCTAGACTTTCACAATCACCTAAAAGACATCCCGAAAGATGAGCTGCTGTTTGTGGGCAGAGATTTGAATGGACATGTTAGGAAATCTAACGAGGACTGTCATGGTGGTTTGGGGTACGGAACTAGGAACCCTCCTGGTGAAGACATCCTAAATATGTGCAGATCATATGGTCTTATATCGTGTTAAATATCATGTTCATCAATCACCAAAAGCACCTTATCACTTACAGTAGTTGTGGAAATGAAACTCAAATCGATTACCATCTGGTACCCAGTTTCATAAAGCCACAAGTCAAAGATTGCAAAGTGATCTTGGGTGAACCGATCACCCCACAACACCGTCTTCTGCTGACAAAACTTTTTATGGAGACAAGGAAGACGAACAAATAAACAGAGGGTTCTAGAGGAATCAAGTGGTACAATCTGGATAAAGTTAAAGGCGAAGCTTTTGTCTCTTTTATGATAGATTATCTGTACAGAAATATCGACAGACATGCAAATGGAGGGTGTGGAGTACAAAAATGTCGGACTCT
Organism: Melangyna quadrimaculata; assembly: GCA_949320155.1. Taxonomy (NCBI): domain Eukaryota; kingdom Metazoa; phylum Arthropoda; class Insecta; order Diptera; family Syrphidae; genus Melangyna; species Melangyna quadrimaculata. The sequence goes on from OX439485.1 coordinate 23,317,430, forward strand.
CTGCAAGAAACCTGCCTGCGGGAAGCGAAATCACTGCTAGGAATTTTCAAAGGACACTACCAACAGGACAAAGATACATGGTGGTGGAATGATGAAGCCCAATACGTAATGACTAGGATAAAAACGTCTTTCAAAGCTTGGTCAACTTGCCCCTCTCGTAACAAAGATGAAAAAGCACGCCCTTCAAGCAGGGAGTACGAAGAGCATGATTGTATCGGGAGCTGGAGGAAATAATTGCACCGGCTGCTGATGCAAACCAAGCTATTTAGGAGCTGCAACATGTCAACATGAACAAGGGCGCAACTATTTTCAAAATCGCCGCACAGAGAAGGAAAAATGCTCACGAGATTCGTTCATCAAAATTCATTAACAACGTTCAAGGCCAACTCCTTGTGGATGACGACAAAATTCTTCACAGATGGCAAGAGTAGTGTGAAGGGCTTTTAAATTAACAGTTTCCGAGGATATACTTTCCAATAGCTGCACCTAACAACGAAGAAGTCGCCGACATCGCAGTCGAAGAAGTTATCGATGCGGTGAAGAACTCCAAAAAGTGAAAAGCGATTGGGCCAGACGAGATACCTCTAAGTTCTGGAAAAAGATGAAGACATCGGGTCTAGATGGCTTATGATTCTCATCTCCAAACTGATCTGCGGCGACCGAATGCCTAATCAGTGGAGGGAAAGTTACCTTCTTCCAATCTTCAAGGGGAAGGGTGATACACCAAATTGCGACAGCTACCGTTCGATCAAGCTGATATCACACACCATGAAGATCGTTGAGCGGATATTGGAATGCGACCTACGAAAAGTAATACGGCTATCTGACGACCAGTGCGGATTTTTTTCGGGTAAATCAACCACAGATGCTATTCAGAGTATAAAAATCAGAATGGAAAAATATCGGGATTCCTCGAGAGAAAACTCTGCCATCTTCTGTGATAGAAAAATGCCCCCAAAGCTGAAAGGAAAGCTCTACACGGCTGTTCTTCGTCCAGCGCTTACATACGGTTCACAGTGTTGGACAATGTACAAAAAGTATGAGAGTAAATTGACGGCAGCTGAAATGAAGATGCTCCGCAGGACAGAAGGAGTGACAAACCGTGATCGAATAAGAAGCAAGAGAATCCGAGGAAGCAAAAATACGTCAAAAATACCATCTTGGACAAAAAACAGCATGACCAACTTAGCTGGTACGGTCATGTACAAAGAAGATGCCATGAGAACCCAGTTAAAAAGGCAATAGCACAAGACGTTCCAACACTATTGCGGAAGAAAGGCAGGCGCAAAAACTCCTGGATGAAACAAATGCAACGACACCTGAATTAAGTTGGCCTCAGCCATGACACAATCCAAAACCGGGAGGCCTGTCGACGCACATTTTCTGAGGTCAGCCCGGCGAAACCCACAAGTGGGACCCTAGGTGAAGAGTGGGAGAGTTGTGGTCCCCCTCGAGATCATGACAATCGCCGGTTAATGAAGAAAAAGAAGAAGAAGCGCGTAAATACTGAAAAGCCTTTCCATAAAAACCTATATCGAGTTTTTTCTTAACCATAAAATTATTTTATTCTTCCCTATAATTACAGTATGTGTACAAGTAGAAGTGTTCTATAATTGAAGTTTTATTTAAAATATCATTTGAGTCCTACAAACACAAATTAAAATCAACTATAATTAAATATCAATATTGTGTCATGATACTATGCTAAAATTCAGAGAACTGTTTAGGAATAATCGAAATTTTTAATTGCAAATCCCATTGATTATTCTTAAAACAAATTATTTGAACAAATATTATAATAGAGACGTAATATATGTAGGTAATAATGATTTGAATATTTAATTCCACTAATTCCACATCACTTTCTATTAAGCCTTCAAGCTATTATGTTTGCCAACGGAAGAATGACACAAATTTCTAAATTAATGCACGTTTCTATTCAAGCTTCAAAATCAAAAATTCATAAATATAACTCAATAAATCAAAATATAAACAGATAGCAATAAAACGAAATAACATTTGGAAATAAACTGAAAATACAACAAAATTCTTTTCACAGAACAAACTAATCAAATTAAATCCTCAACCATTATGAGCCACTTTATCTGGTATATAGGATACAAATTCTATACAATACCCCAACAACCAACTATCAGGGTATAGATGAAATAAGTTAGATAGGAGGACAAAAGTATATAGAGTATAGTTTTCTCGATATCGATGAGCTTGTATAGAACGCACTATCCACCGACCATTAGCTATCATCCATAATCCATAATAACGGATTCATTCGGTTCAGTGGGTTGGAAAGCTGAAAAATGATACGATCTCTTTTCTCTTGGTTGCAGGTGAAATAATGAAAGCGCCATGGAACGGACTACCAGACAGACGGATAGACTGGGCACCACCACTCCGGGGGTATATAATCAAATCAAAAGAGCTAACTTCTTATCCTCGCGATGGTAAAGGTAGTGGCTGGGATGGTGGAACATGGAAAGAGGCAAGTATCCTTTGTCGGGAGGGAGTTTGCTATATAACCATTTAGGTACACTGGAGCTGGAAAACAGGACCAGTAGCTTATGCCTCAGAGTCCATATCCATAATACATATTATGTTGGGTCTTGGTTTGTTGTATATGTATCACTGTATCACTTGTAAGCCACCATGACTTTTTGTTCATTGATGGTTGCGATGGCGATCTCATGTTTCACATCACTTTCCTCCTTGCTGCTTCTTGATGCTTTTAACTTGAAATTGGAATCACTAAGTTTTTATCTACTCCATCCTCCTCTTTGTTTTTATTAGAATTAATTTCACTTGAATTAATAAATCTGTAGTTAAGCATTAAGTAGGTCGTAAATAAAGGGTGTTTTTTTTACTGAGGGATACAAATTGCTATGTTACCATTTCATAATATTGTTTTTGTTGAAAACACCTTTATCGAGCCAAGAATGTGATAACCGATCTTATACCTTTTGATTATTATTTATTTTTTTTTTCTCAACTAGCTTACCCCTCAGAAGTTGTCAATTGAAAATATCTACAAAAATTCGGGAGGATAATTTTATTGTTTTTTTTTTTAAAGAGTACCTCCTGGGGATTCTAAAACCACAAAATTGGCTGCACGAAATTTGGCCCCAATGAAATATGGCCCCAAACTTAAAATGAAAAATGGCCCCAAAAATGTATATTGGAAACAACAAAAACAAAAAAAAATCAAAATTTGTAAATTGGGGCCATTTTTCATTGTTTTGGGGCCTTTTTTAAACTTAGCATACCCTAAGCGGAGCGACAGAGTCGCGTGAGCGGGACAGAGGACCCGAAAAGGGAGTTAAAATCCTTGAACCCGCGAAGCGGGCCAGGCAAGGTAATTTTTTTGTGGTCTCCCAAGCCGACACAAAACATTTTTTGTGCGATTGTAATTTTTTTCTTGTTGTTGCTTCTTATATTAATTTTGGGGCAATTTTTCATTTTGTGTTTGGGGCCATTCTTCACAAGTTTGGGGCCATTTTTCACAAGTTTGGGGCCATTTTTCTTTATGAAAAAAAGCCCCAAATTCGGTGCCATTTTTCATGTTTCGTTTTGGGCCATTTTTCATTGGGGCCAAATTTCATGTAGCCCACAAAATTCCAACAAAAAAAACTCTGCCGCCTTTCTGAAAAATGTGTTTAAAAGCGTTTACTCGATTTTCTCAACCGCGTTTAGTCGTAAAGTAGTTATTTTTATTTACTTTTATACGCTAAAATGTTCTCTACAATTTTTGTGTTAAAAACTTTTTTGATAGCTCCTTCCTATAAAAAGTTATTGTTGAAAAACCAGCAAATTTTTGATTTTAAAAATAGTTTTTCAAGTTTATCTCATCCAATGTCCATCCGAACTAAAAATCACTTTAGATACTTTTAATAGAACATTAAATTTCCTACTTTTTCGTCCATTTACACCTCATGTCAGTCAAAAAACTTTCAAGATATAGCACGACAAAGTTTCTAATATTATACATATAATAAAGTATCGTTTTTTTTTTATTAAATTGCCCCTACTTGCCCCCGTTAGATTAACAAAAATATAAAATGAAAGCTATTAGTTTTTTAAACGAACCTTAATCGATTTTTTTTTTTTTGAGACTGTTTTTTTGATTTGTTGTGTTTTATAATTTTGCAAGAAAAAGACGATAAGGTCGTCTTAAAAAGCTTATATCTTGAGTTCTATTGGTCGGATAGCCAAGTTTGGACTTAAAGAAAATGACAGAACATCACGGTACATATTTTTTAAATTAATTGAAGTGGTAATACCTCTATTTTTTAAATTTATTGAAGTGGTAATACCTCAGAAAAAAAAAATTGGAAACTAGCGATTTTCTCTACTGAAAAAGAAACCTGCCAGACTTTTGTTTTCGATACCCCGATTTATGCACCTACAAACCTTCATATTCATATTTTGGTTATCAATCCAATCCCAAAATTTGCTGTGGGCTCTTGGTCGAATTCGGTTAGAGAGGACTTTCTATTTGAGTGTCTATATGTTAAAAAGGTATTTTTGTTTTAATATGGAGCATTGACTATCATTACTTACACAGATCTACAAATTTTAATTTTTTACTTGTCTAGGCCAGGTATTGGTCTCGAGCTTTTTATATAAAATCTTTAGTACTATCATGGCCCAAAAAGACGGTGGTGACGCCTGGTGGTTCCACAACTAACTTTGCCTGCTGTGGAATCAAATCGAAAAGAACACTACCGCAGCAATAGTGTCAACAAGGCTTCCACAAAGCATGATGAAAAGCTGGCTCATGGAAAGTCCTAAAAAGCGTCGATTGACGGAGAGGTCCAAGAAAGTGAATTTTGGCAAGAAGACGTCCGTGTGTCGGTCTGTTTGTCTGTGCGTCCGTGCATCTGTGCGTCTTGAAGTACATCGAGCTAGAGCCTAGACTGTTTGACGGATTTGCTTCAAATTTGGTATGAAGCATTTTTGTGTGATTGATTACCTAGAGGGGGGATTTAAATGTTTGTTTTAGATCATCTAGAACGGTTGGCTGCTAGCTGCCATACAATGATTTCTATTTTTTCAAGTTTTTGCAATGAAAAACGGCTCCAACAATTTTGATTAACATTTTATATCTAGAATAGTTGTACAAAAAATAAAGTTTTGGGGTGTTTGAGCAAATTGCCTTTCTTCGGGATATCTTCTTCCTGGCTTGACTGATTTTTTCATTATTTTCCAATAGAGTACTTCTAGCCTTATCAAAAAGTATAGCATTTAAAATGTGTATGAATTATTTTTTTTTTAACAACATTTTTTTTTGTATTTCTATTTTCTTTCAAAAAAAAAAATCAAAATTGCTATTTTCACTTGTCTTTTTTTTTCTTTTTCACTTACGATATACACATATTATCGAACCATTACAAGAAACCGTCAGTTTCTAGCTACATCATTCTAGTTGTAAGTTACGAAAGCAAGTGCGATGGCGATCTAATCGAAAACCAAAAAATAACCTCTTTCTTGGTTTTATTTGAAGTCATGCTACACTTACATATATTACCGTGTTTTTCTCTTAAAAAAACTAATAACTGTATCTGAAAGTATTCTCCTCATCCTACTTAAATGCCCTATCATCAACACCACATGTTTGTTTTGGTGACGGAAAGAAGCTGACAATTTTCGAGATGTTCACCCTAACAACGGACTTTTCAATGCGTCGCCGAAGATATTTATCCCGCAAATGATCAATTTGCATTGTTGCAAGGGTTTGTCCATCGCACTGATCTTCGAAAGGTTGCAAGTTATAGTTTCATTATTTGGAATATTCAATGGGAACTTAAGGGACATGCCGAGACAAAAATGTATACAATTTTGAAGAAATTCAATAAAATACGTAAAAAAGTGCGTATACGCCCGAGTGTATTGAAACGGTTTCTTGTATAGGGTATGCTAAAGGCATCATTTGTATTTGTTTGTTCCTCTAGAGTCTAGGCTATAGGGTGAAGCCACTGGTCACTTTTCAATATTTTTAAAATAAAAAAAAATAAAAAAAATAAATCGGGTGGCACAACGGCTCATGAAGAACCAGGGCCTAGTGACTAACAACTCGCAACCATTCCTGTGTGCGCCTTTCGACAGGGTTTTTAAATAACAATGGGAAGATGATAAACTTTAATTAAAAAAGCTGTGTGTGAGGTACTAACAAAATTCTTGTTTTATTTGAACGGCCTATGTATGCAATTATGAATGAAATACATCATCGTTCAAATGCCCGCCTAAGCTTCTTTCGGTGGCGCGGGTCCTTTTAATACACTATTCAATTGCAGTTTAAGGACAAAAATAAAATTCTTCATAATATTTTAAAGCAGTAATTTACTGATTTTTTGCATGTAACAAAAAAAAACTTGCCAAGTAAACCAACTCAATTTAAATCAGTAATCATTAAATAACAGATTTCTCTGATAATATTTAAAATATACTTAAAATATTTGATATTTAACATCAATAAACTTAGAACTTGGCTGACTTGTTATTTAAAGGTTTTTGTATATAGAAGAACTTGGCTCCTTTTAACATTTATGTATTTGTTGTGATTTCACTACTTTTTACAAAGATTCTCTATATAAGGAAAAGTGGGTGGATGAAATGCCCCTGCATGAAAAAGTTCATGACTTTTTGTTCGCATACCCACGAAATCGGAAGTTCTCTCAATATATTTAATATTAATTCTGTGAAAATGGGTAGTTGCCACGCCCACTGAATGTAAAATTTCAAAGTTTTAATCTTCCCTTTGCTTTCATGTCAAGCCCTATCGCTCTACCAAATTTCATCACTCTACGACAATCAGTAGATCTCTACATAGTTGATATCAATTCTGAGAATATGGGCGGGTGCCACGCCCCTGAATAGATAATTTAAAATTTTCCAATATCTGCTTTGTATTGACCACATGATCTTCCAGTTTACCAAATTGTATTATTCTGCAACAATCCAAAGTAATCCATATAATCAATAACAATTCTGCGAAAATGGGCGGATGCCACGCCCTCCGAATGCAAAATCTCAAATTTTAAATTTTATTTGCTTGCACTTCATCCCTACCGTTTTACCAAATTTGATCATTCTACGACAATTAGAAGTGCACCTCATAATTGATATCAATTCTTATTCGAATAGGCGGATCCCACGCCCCCTGAATGTAAAATCTCAAATTTTAAAATTTTCCTTTGTATACACCACAAGGCCTACCGTTGTGCGAAATTGCAAGATTCTACAATGTCGGGAAAAGCTCCATAATTTTGATGATCTGTCAGTGAGTGAGTGAGTCAGTTACAGTTTTTGCAATTTTTGCAGTCTTATATCTTGGGAACCACTGATGCTTAAGAATTGAAATTTGGTAAGTTGACTAAACCTGCTGAGCTTAGCAAATGCTGTGAGTTTGAAGTTTGTGCCTCTATTGGGACTGAAGTAAGAGGGGGGTCGAAAATCGCCTGAGTTTGATCCTAAAAAAGGGTATAGTGCCAGAACTTGGCTGAGCATCTGCGAATTTTATCGCGCTTTTCGGCAGTTTGGCGTAACTCAAGCGTCTGTAAGATATAAAATCATTTTCTTGAGTCAAAACCTTTTAATTGGTAAACATTTGAAAAAGCGAATTATATCGCGGCTGTCAGTTGTTTGGGGCCTGTAAAACGTCTGTCACTTACATTTTAATTTTTTTTGGGTCAAAACTTTTTGATTGGGATACATTTCAAGTGGTTTCCCTCAAAATCCTAATAGTAATAAAATAAAATAAGAAATCCACGATTTATTTCCCACCTTTCCAGCTGTTCAGTGACACTAAAAACAATTTTTTTTTATACATTAGTACTCTACTGTTAGTCAAGAACTTCCGATTGCGATACATTTTGGTGGCATACATCAATTATCTTAAAATTTCAATTAAAAATGCGCGACTTTAATCGCGTCTGTCGGGGGTTTTGGGGCCACTTAGGGCCAGTTTCACAGTGAACACATACCGGAAAAAGCTGCACTTAAGTTTTGCATATTGGTACATTTAAGTAATGTTGGCAGCCTGAGTTAGTGACACTTAAGTGCCCAACACGGGAAACTTAAGTCCAACTTATTCAGGTAAATTTACACTGCACAAATTTACTAGAAGTCTGTCATGTACATATTCATACTTAGAAGCTCAAGATCTGTCGTTTGTGATTCATTTCAAGTGGTTTCCTTTTTGACAAAAAACGACAGGGACGTCTGTCGGTTGTTTCGGGGCCACTTAGACGTCTGTCACGTATCACGTACATATTCACACTCAGGGAGTCCGTGGCTAAAAGTTGTGACTAATTTCAGGGGGTTTCCCAAAAGCCAACAAAAAAATTGGGTTTTCGGGGGCGTCTGACTGGGTTTTGGGGCCACCTAGACGTCTGTAGAAACCATTTTTGCAATCAGGGAGTTGATGGCGTCAAGTTGTATTACATTTGAAATGGTTTCCCACCCGATTTCAATTTTCAGAAAAGTTGTACTTTTGATGCACTTTTACGTGGTAACGGGGCCACTACATGCTGGCGGACGAACGTATTCGTTATCATCTTCACCAGGACTACCTATACTATTAAAAACTTTTGGTTTCCAAAATCTGCTGCCGGCTCTTAGACTATGAACTATAACTATAAGCAAATTATAAACAAAACAAAAGAAATAATAAACGTTGAAATCATTGTGTATTGCTGATCTTTTTTCAGATAATCGCCATAGTTTTAACACTGAATAAAATAATACAGAACAAATTTCATCTCTCACAAAAAACACCCTTTCAAAGTGTAAGATTTATTGTAAGGAAAAAGTTTTATTTCTTTCTTGCTTGAATTGACTTTTAGGACAATGAAGGTGGTGTATTCTCTTTATATGCCTCTCGTTAAGTGAAGTGGTAAGTTAACAATAAGTTTTCGGTTAAGGTGTACTGGCTTTAGATATTAAGTTGGTTTCTTGTATCTGCAAAAAAAAAAATATAATAAGGGCCCTAATTCATTATGTGCAGGTTTTTATTATGGTTCAAGGGACAATTCTCTACACCTTGAGCAAAAACTGATACTGATACATGCATACATGATGCTTGGTTGTTTTTCATATGAAATTTTTGTTTACTCACAATATGTAAGAAGCTATTAGGACAGACTAAGGAACTGTAAACACAACACATTCCTATTTTTTTAATAAACCATTTTGTAAGCTGTAGTATCACACAATAAACACAAGCACTTAAAATGCTTTAAATATTTATGATGGGACATTATAATCAGTAGCGGATCTAGGATTTGGCTGTGGAGGGGGCTTGGGGCTCAAACTTGATACTTACATTTTAAATAACGAAATTGGTTCTAAAATTAAAATTTAAAAAATTGCCACTGTGCTTCACGAAGTCAATGTTTTGAAGATTTTTTTAAAGATTCTTCTTTTGGTGCCCTATGCTACTCATGTCACAATTTTGAAAAATTAAAAAAAAAAAAGAAACAGAAAATGTTTGTGTGTGTCTACTGTAATTGGAGCCAGAATATTAAGTGGTGGACTAATTTTCCTCAACTTCAAATTTGGAACAAAGCATTATCAGGTAGGTATTATCGTCTATAGAAGAATTTTTGTTAAAGGTCATCTAGAACAGACAGCTGACATCCGATTTTTTCGTTTTTTTTTTTAATTTTGTCAGATATGTTTTTACGATTTTAATTAAACTTAGCCTAAAATGTCCAAACTGATTGTTATTTAACTGCGTCCATTTAAGATTTCTTTTTAATAAAAATTTAGTTAGGAACATAATGGCAAAATACCGAATTATGACATTTTTTGAGAAAATTGTGCCAATATTTTTCGTACGTGTACCTAAATATTTATAACCAACCTAATAAATTTATCACTTTTGTTCTTTAAGCCAAACGAAGGTGAATGTAGTTAAACTTGTGTTTTATTAACTTGTAACAAATAATGTATGCCTAAAATTCCACGTTATAGTCTTGTAACACAACAGTAATTAAACAATTTCGTGTCTAGACTTTTAGTGAACTGCCCTTGTTTTTCTTAAAGTATAATTGCCATTGGCCTTGGCAGGTTTAAAAGTTAAGTCTCAAGGGAAACAATTCTACTTGCATTTTACATGCATCTTACGCTGTTAGGCTCAAACCCGTACTTTGTCCAATTCTCTTTGTGATAAACCCAGCTAGCTCCGACTTGTTTTCGTAAAACAATTTCCAATTTGATAGTTTAAGAGCTAAAAGCCGAAAATTCTCACCACTTAGCTAAGTTTTTTTGCTTGTTGTTGCACTTAAAATGTTAATTGTTAAGCCCTGACTCCAATTTTTTTTTTTAATTTTTTTTCGAGCCTTAGTCCTGATTTTTTTTTTATCAAAGCTTTTTTAATCCAATTTCCATCGGACTTATCAGTCTTTAGATTTAAGGTTCAAAAATTCTACTGATTTTGTAAGTTTTTATGGAATTATTACTCGTTTTGTATGGGCTTTTATTTAATTCCCTTTGCACTCTAGCCCCATATTTTTGTTCATCCAATTCTTTTCGGACTTAGAAAAAACCATACAGAAGGTACATGAATATCAAACTCTAGTGGTTAAAAATATTTAAGAAAAATTCAAGACTCACGTTTTTAATTTATTGTTGTCTATCACTCAATTCATTTTAGAAATCGGCTCTAGGGGGGGGCTTTAGCCCCTATAGCATCCCCCTCTGGATCCGCCACTGATTATAATGTTTATTTACATTGAGAATTCATAACAGTCGAGTAGGTAATCAAACATATACATCTGTAAATATTAAATACCATTATAACATAACCTGTGTAAACTTTGTTGTTCAATTAACCAAAATTAGTTTTGTTACGAAAATACATCGAATATTTATCTAAGTACCTCTACGTACTATTGAACTATTTAACCCTGAACAATTGAATTTAATTGCAACATGGAATAATTTTGAAACTTATTACAGACAGTTTACATGAAAAATGCAACAAAACAGCAAAACAATTTGAATAATTTCACATTTGCCATCAGATACATATACAATACAGTATGCGTAGATACTTTTGTACCTAAACATAATAAGAACTCTCTCTCCCTCGATTAATTGTGGTAAAATTCAAATGTGTAGTAGGTATAATTTTTCAAATACCATTATAAATCGAAATAATTTAATTAAAACATTATACATTAATTAAATTTACATATAAGTATGTATATTTGAGTGAGTGGGACTGTTGGAGTAAAATAGATTAGAGCAACCCAATATCATGACTTCAATATGATTATGTTGAATTGTTTAAATGGTTTCATAACTTCAAAATAAGGTTACCTATTGAATACTATGTCAAATTTAATATTAACTGGAAAATACCAGAGCCTTCAAAATTCTAGTGTCAATTCATTATATTATTCATATTATGTTGTATAGCTACGGTGACCATCCTTCCCGGGACTGTCCCGTATATCAATAGCCTGTCCCTGTTTTTTTTGCAAGAAACCCGGGACGTACAAGTGTCCCGGTTTTCTTTATTTTACCCGTATTTGCCCCGTTTTTTCTGATGTTTTTGTTTTAATATTTTTATAACACTTGCTACTAGGGCTGGCCACGAGATGAGAAAAGTCGCGGTCTCGATCTCGATGAGACGAGACTGCCTTTTAAGCAACCGAGACGAGACTTAATTATATGAGACCGACACGATACCAAGACGAGACCGAACATTTTCGGTTTTGACGAGACCGAGGCAAGACATACAAAAGTATCGCAGAGTCTCGTCTCGTGGTCAGCCCTACTTGCTACGAATATTTAAACTAGCGGGATATATCATTTAAAGGACTGGACATTTTTTGTTGAGTAATTCTGCGTAATGTACCTTTCTGGCCAGAAATAGAAGCATGTTTGGCTTTTGTGAACCAAATCGAAGGGACACAAGAATTAATGACTCTCAGTTGTTTGATAAATTTGTTTGCTTAAAATCTTTTTTAACTTTAGAAATTATTGGATTGTGTTTTATAAGGCTCTTTTGGTCTTTTTAATTTTGGAATGCGAATAAAAACACTGATTCCATTCTTATACCCAACGTTTCGTAAGTATTCTTTACTTCTTCATGGGTTTATTTTATTTATTCACGTTTTGTATTAAATCATACTATATATCTTAAATAATTCCCATAATTGCATCAACCCGACGGCACTGACACAAAAATTGAAAATAAATTAACAAATTTAGGTACGAAATAAACAGAAAAAACTATTCAATTAAACGAGAAATGACATAAAGGTTATCACAGATTATCAGGTACTTTTAAATTATTAACAAATGGATGGAAAACAAAGACAGTAGGTGAGAAATGTGTAGACATTTTTACGCATTTCTCAGGTAAAACATTGGCTTTCCAAACCTTTTACAAATTGTCGAGTTCAGCTTATGGTTTGCCAGGTTCTAATGGTCCCACTGAAAGGGTTTTTTTTAATAATGAGCGAAAAATCAAAGCTAATTGTAATTACAATTTAAGCTGCCATGATTTTAAAAATTCTTTAGAAGGAAACGAAAAAATTTTTAAAAGACATTTTTTCAGCAACAAAAGTTTTTCAGCTTAATAGCCCAGTCAAAACAGACATTTCTCTGAACAAAATTCCGATAACGCTTCATCTTGGTGGGGGCCTTCCAGTGACTATAACGCAGCAATGACTAAAAGTCCCCGACGATTCAAAAGGAGCATAACTTTTTAAGCATGGTTAAGTGTCAAAAACATAATTTTTCAGGAAATAACATTTTAGTGGCAAATGCTATCGAAAAAAAGTTCGAGTACAGTTTGTAGATCATTAAATTCTCTATAAACAAATGCCCATTTTTTTTTCCTACGACCATAATTAAGAAGGTATAGCTATTTAACAATATCAAAAAATAACAAAAATATTGCTTTTTTTTTAATATAACTGTTCAACCGTCAATGCTTTCGCAAAAAAAAGTCTAAGAACACCTTGTAGACAGAAAATTTTCTATAAAAAAGATAAATTAGATAAATTAAAAAGATAATTTAAAAAATATAACTGTTAAAAAAAAAAACAAAAAAATGACGAAAATATTGTTTTTTTGAGTATAACTGTTAAACCGTCAATGCTATCACAAAAAAGTCTAGTAACATTTTGTAGATCACATAATGTTCTATAAAAAAGATTAACAAACTTTTTTTACTACGACCTATTATTTACAAAACAGAGCTAAGAAAACAAAAAATTGACGCAATTATTGTTTCTCTGAGTATAACTGCTAGAGGCCAAGATAATGCCTCAAACACTCCTTTTAAATAGCTCTACTCTTTTTGATTTAAAAAAAAAGTGATTAGGTAACAAAAAACAAACTTCAAAAGTGTTTTCTCGTGATAATACTTGCAGTTAGGCTGCATTACTTTCGCTCCGTCTTGCCAAGTAAACCAACTCAATTTAAGTCAGTAATTATTAAATTACAGATTTCTCTGATAGTTCTGAGGTTCTTCGATATTACTCTAATGAAAATATTTGATATTTAAAATTAATAAACTTAGAACTTGGCGTACTTTTAGGTCTCACTGCTTTTTACGGGTGACTTGTTACGCAAAGGTTTTTGTATATAGAAGAACTTGGCTCCTTTTTTAACATTTATGTTTTTGGTGTGATTTCACTACTTTTTTTTATCAGGAAAATTGGGTGGAACAAGCGCTTCATAAGGAAAATGAGAGCCTCATAAGGAAAAGTAAGTTTTTTTATTTATGCCTTTTGTATGTACTACTCCTACCACTCTACCAATTTTCGTAAGTTAGAAGTGCTCCATTGATATGATAATAATTGATAAGAAGTGGGTGGATGGAACACCCCTTCTTCTTTGTATACACCTGAAAACTAACCATACCAAAATTCATAATCCTGCACAAATCGGAAGTGCTCTCAATATATTTAATATTTATTCTGTGAAAATGGGTGGTTGCCACGCCCACTCAATGTAAAATCCCAAAGTTCTAATTTTCCCTTTGCTTGCATGTCAAGTCCTATCGGGGCGGATGCCTCGCCTCCTGAATGATAAATATCAAATTTTAAAGATAAGTCATTGTTTGCAGTTCAAGTTCCACCGCTCTTCCAAATTTCATCATTCTACGACAACCAGAAGTGATCCATATAATTGATATCAATTCTGCGGAAATGGGCGGATGCCACGCCCTCTTAATGTAAAATCTGAAATTTTAAAAAATTTTCTTTTGCCTTCACTTTAAGTCCTAACGCTGTACCAAATTTCATCAAACGACGACAATCACAAGTGCTCCAAGTAATTTATAACAATTCTATGAAAATGGACTGGTACCACGCCCCTGAATGGAAAATCTTAAAGTATACACCACAAGACCTACCGTTATGCGAAATAACAAAATTCTACGATGTAGGGAAGTGCTCCATAATTTTGATGATCTGTCAGTGAGTCGGTGAATCAGTGAGTCAGTCAGTTACGGTTTTTGCAATTTTTGCAGTCTAATATCTTGGGAAACACTAATGATATAGAATTGAAACTCGATGAGTTGACTAAACCTGGTGAGCTTAGCAAATGCTGCAAGTTTGAAGTTTCTGACTTTATTGGCACTGAAGTTAGAGGGTGGTCGAAAATCGCCTGAGTTTGATCCTGTAAAAAGGGTGTAGTGCCAGAACTTGGCTGCGCACTACCGTGCCCTTTGATTTTGACACGAGACACGCGAACCAATGTGCGGAGAATGGCATAAAGGTTTCTATAATCGTGTCGTGTGACACTCGTCAGGTCACGTCACACACCTCGGACGCGTATCAATATGAGCCTAGCCTAAGGGCTCGGTCACATTGAGCGACAATATAAAATGCGATTTTCAGAAAACGTGTGTCAGCTCATGTCGTGCTGCTCTATCAATATGCGTTATTCTATGGATTTATCAAAGGGCACGGTAGTGCCCAGCCAAGTTCTGGCACTACACCCTTCTTACATGATCAAACTCAGGCGATTTTCGACGCCCCTCTAACTTCAGTGTCAATAAAGCCAGAAACTTCAAATTCACAGTATTTGCTAAGCTCACCAGGTTTAGTCAACCCACCAAATTTCAATTTTTTAGCATCAGTGGTTCCCAATATATAAGACTGCGGAATTTGCAAAAACTGTAACTGACTGACACACTGACAGATCATCAACATTATCGACATCGTAGAATCTTGCAATTTCGCCCAACGGTAGGCCTTGTGGTGTATACAAAGGAACAAATTGAAAATTTAAGATTTTCTATTCAGGGGGCGTGGAACCCGCCCATTTTTATAGAATTGATATAAATTACTTAGAGCACTTCTTATTGTCGTAGATTAAACTGGAAAGAAAGAACATTTTAAGAGGAAAAATTTTAAAATTTGATATTTTTCATTCAGGAGGCGTGGTATCCGCCCATTTTCATAGAATTGATATAAATTTTTTGGCGCACTTCTGACTATCGTGGAACGATGAAATTTGGTACAACGGTAGGGCTTAAAGTGCTGGCAAAGGGAACATTTTAAAATTTGAGTTTTTACATTCAGGGGGCGTGGCATCCACCCATTTGAATAAGAATTTATATCAATTATGAGGAACTCTTCTGATTGTCGTAGAACGATCAAACTTGGTAAAACCGTAGGGCTGGAGGTGCAAGCATATGCAAAATTTTAAAATTTGAGATTTTGCATTCACAGGGCGTGGCATCCGCCCAATTTCGCAGAATTTATATCAATTAAATTGAGCACTTCTGTTTGTCGTAGAATGATGAAATTTGGTTGAGCGGTAGAACTTGAACTGCAAACATATGCTAAACTTTTAAATTTGATATTTAACATTCATGGGGCGTGTGCTATCCGCTTATTTTCTCAGAATTGTTATTAATTATATCGATCACTTTTGATTGTTGCTGAATAATAAAATTTGATAAACTGGTAGATCATGTAGTCAGTACAAAGGAAATATTGGAAAACTTTAAATTATCCATTCAGGGGCGTGGCACCCACCCATATTCTCGGAATTGATATTTACTATGTAGAGAACTTCTGATCGGCGTAGAGTGATGAAATTTGGTAGAGCGATAGGACTTGACATTAAGGCAAAGGGGAAATTAAAACTTTGAGATTTTACATTCAGTGGGCGTGGCAACCACCCATTTTCACAGAATTAATATTGAATATATTGAGAGCACTTCCGATTTGTGAAGGATTATGAAATTTGGTAAAGTGGTTAGTTTTCAGGCGTGGGTATGCAAAGAAAAAGTTGAAATCACGAGCGTTTTTATGCAGGGGGTTTCATCCACCCCCTTTTCCTAATAAAAAGAATCTTTGCAAAAAGTAGTGAAATCACAACAAAAACATAAATGTTAAAAAAGGAGCCAAGTTCTTCTATATACAAAAACCTTTGCCTAACAAGTCAGCCGTAAAAAGTAGTGAGATCTAAAAGTACGCCAAGTTCTAAGTTTATTAATGTTAAATATCAAATATTTAAAGAAGAGTTATATGGAAGAACCTTAAAATATATCAGAGAAATCTGTTATTTAATGATTACTGACTCTAATTGAGTTAGTTTACTTGGCAAGTTTTCTTTTCAAAATTTAGTAATTAGGTAATAAAAAAAACTTGCCAAGTATACGAACGCAATTTAAGTCAGTAATCATTAAATAACAGATTAGGTAGCTTTAGAGTTTGAATTTTTAACTTAAACTTCTTGGTTGCCATAATGTATCTCTTTGATTTCATGTTTATAGTGGGTTAGAAACTATTTGAAATGGTTAGGCCTCCTATAGGCTGGGCAAAGCAATCACCTATTCAAATATGTTTCGAAATCGAATGACGCACTGAAACAGCCGCCATCAAATTCTCTATACAAATAACAAATTCAGCAATTTAAAGTTATGTGCACACTATGCAACCAAAAATCCTCAAGCGTATTGCTGAAATCGCAACCGCACAACAACACAACGACGACAGACAAACGACATGGCTGGATGGAGCTCTGATGGCTTCGTGATGTAAAAATATTTGCATATCGCACCGATTCATTGTGCTTCGTGCTATCACACACCGAATCAGCAACGTCTGATGATGCCTCGCGCATCAGGATAATGAGGATGGGACTTGGCGGGTTCGGGGTTTTCTAGAGTGCACCCTATTTGTATAGCAGCAATGCCGACATCACCGCCACCGCCATGTTTGCTGATGCTGTTTTGGGAGGCACGACATCGTTTCGCATTGTGGCCACGAGTGTTTATTTACGAAAATCTGCCTGCGATTTACTCCTTGGAACCATTTCTCTATATTTATGTGTAGGTATGTATGTTAGCCTACTACTCTGCTATTATCTGTGTCTGCAGCCATATCGTTAAACCATGAAAGTATAAGTGATGAGTTTTAATTCCCCTGAAGATAGGATCCAAGGGATCCTGATTCCTGGCGTCGACGTTGGTGGAATGAAACACACCCACACAAAACAAAAAATGCAAGCTAGATACATTTTAGCAGATTAGTTCAGCATTTTAGTAGTCTTTCCGCAGAGATAGGATTCGCCAGCAAAAAAAAAAAAGTAAATATCAATTCAAATCACCAAGAGGATATGGGAAGGAGGACTTGGGTCCCTAAGCAGAGCACATTTGATAGCAGCAGTGGTGGTGGTGGCGGCCCGGGTCAAATAGATAACGAGAACGATTTTCACATAATAAATTGCAATAAATCCCAGAGACAGATTAAAATAATTATTTCGAAACCATCGTTCTGGTTTTTCTATGAGTTTCTACCCCCACCCTCTTGCTCATGTTCATTTCTGCTTTTTTTTTGAATTGTTCAACTGTATTTGAATTCTAGGATATTGATCTCTTGTGGATTGTTTTTAGTGAGGGTGGGAATATGTGCATTGATTTAAAAACGAGGGTGATTGCAATGTTACACCCCGCAGTTTAGTTTAATTTAAGTCAATGCAGACCATTTTTAAGATATGATCTTTGATTCGTTTGTATACCATAGGGTGCATTTTGTTGCTCAAACTACTTCGGATAATTAGAATTGAGTGCTTGGAATTGGAATGACATACCTATAAGGAACAAGGGACTGTGATAACTGGCAATATGCAGCCACACGAATTTAATGAGAGACACAACGAAACTATAATGACTTGGGGTTGGACTTATATTTACTCTGGGGAATGGATGGGTTTTAGATTTCATGTGAACTGAATGGTCACTCAATCAGCAAACGATACAAATCTGGGACTCTATAACGACTTACAACACAAGATTGTGAAAAGAGTTTTCTTTTGTAACGTTTTTGTCAGGGGACACGAGTTTTGTGTTTCTGCAATTAAAGAAAGTTATTGAGTTTTGCATTGAAATTAAGGGGCTAGTATTTTTACTTACGATATAAAGGCTGCTACACCCAAAGTGTGACAAAAACCTATTAGAGAGTCTTAGTCTGTTCCCCTTCATTTAGGCAGGAGGGGCAATTTTCAAAAAAAGTGTACTTAGAACAAAAAAACAATATTAAAAATTAACGGTAACTCTTAAAGCCCTGTTATACCTATTTTGTAAGGCCAAAAATCCCTCCATTATTTTCTTTTTGAATAAAATTCTTTTGATGAACAGTTTTTGAAAAATTAATTTAAAACTCAAAATTTAAAAAAAAAAAATTCAAACTACTTTTTGCCAAATTTTACGTTTTTAAATATACTTATACTATTTTCAAAATTTCAATGCTCTGATCAAATTTTAGTCAAAAAACACTGAAAACTGTTTGATTCTGGGGACAATAAATTTTCAAGATTTTAAACAATACAGAAACCAACTTTTTAATGGAATCCAAGAGAAAACGAAGTTGATGACAAATCAACGGTCATTATTTAGTCGGATTCTTCTATGTTTTATGAGGAAGTTTGTTAATTTATTTTTTACTCTTTAAGAATTTGTCCGTTCAAAAGATCTGTCCGCTTGAGGGAGCTGTTCCCAAAGAAGGTTTCACTGTGGTGCAGTATTTGGATTCGTAAATGCACTTGAACCTGTGATTTCGATGAAAATTGCTGTTACGATGGTGGAGAAGTCGTAAAAAGTAGGTCTCGAAATGTCTTCTGTTTGTCATTCCGCGCACTTCTGTCTTTACAATTGATGCCTAACTTGCCCTCATGTTTTGTAACCTTTTTCTTACCAAAAATAACGGTAGGTACCTTACGAGTGTCTCAAAAATGTTTTTGTTAGATATTCAAAATGGGTGTCGTGGATCTTGTAGAGGATACCCACACAAGTAAATTTTTAAAAGTGGTATTTTCAGACCCCGCGACCGTTTTGTATGTAAAAAAACAGGTTTTTTTCAAAGTCAAAAAATGGTCAGGAAATTCGCGTATCAAACGTGGTTTCACCGACATAAAAAGATTTTTTTTGGCTCTCTGGGGATGCTTAGGTGTAATAAAATAGCCCAAGTTACTGCCCCTTAACATTTCAAAATATGCCTTTATTACTCGATAAATAGCTGAAAACCCCCACAAAATAGGGTGATTTTAAAGGCCCACACGGATTCGGGAACGAGCAAGAAAGACTCGTCTAAGAGGTAATTTCGTGTGCTGAACTCAAATCCGTCATCGGGCCTAGTTTTTGAAATATTTCAGACTGAAAATGAAATATAAACATTTTTTTCCCTATTTTTTGACATTTTGTAAAAGTTCTAAATAGATTTTTTTTAAAAAACCAAAACTTAAAAAAAAATATTTTCTTTAAATATTTTTTTTGAAAATAGTAAACACTTCGAAAACGAATGGGTCCAATTTTTTCGAACTTGTTATAAAGTAGTTTTTCAATAATTTCTAGATCAATTGAGAAAATCATGTTTCTATAACTAAAAAAATGTAACCTACCATAAAAATGTTGAAAAACCGTTAGAATAATCTTGTTTTCCTCGAAAACGGGTCCAATTATTTTTATAAAAAATTGTCTTACCATTCTCATAGTGCAATTCACTTTTAGAGAACAAATAAGTTAATTTTGCATTTTTATTAACAGTAGGGGAGAACGGGGCTAGAAGTAATAGCTTAAAATGAAAATTTAGAATTAAGTGAAGGAGAAAAAACTTTAGTTGTGGATTGGGTATTAGAGAAAATAGTCAAAGAGGTGGTACACAAATTATATATGGGTTTGTAATTTTTGTTCTCTGTATTTTTTGCATAACTCTTCACACGGAGAAACAGACCAGTTATTTTTTTTATAAATTTGTTTTCATGTTTTGGTCAGGCTTATGTTTCCATGCGATTACAATACGATTTACTGTTTTTTTTTTTTTTTTAATGTGTAATTTTTGTCAAAATTGATGGAAAAATTTTTGCTATAATATAAATAATTATTATATTTGTTTAAATGATTTTTTTGAATCAATTAATTATTTTCATTTTCTTTTCATAATTTTATGGTTTTCGTTAAAAAATAAATGTATGTTATCTTATAATTTTCGTTTAAATTTACCACAGCCCTTGTTGCAACATGCCCCACATACGGGGAAAATTGTAACAAAACGGTTGTTTTACTAATTGCTATATTTTAACAACTTCTGATCAGACTTCGTTAAGATTATCTATGTAATTTTGTAGCTCGTCGTTTAAAAAGAGTTTGGTTTACTTATTTGCATAACCTAAGGAGAAGCATCAAATTTAGCAAAAAGTGTTGGTTTTAGCCCAGCTCTCCCCTACTTCCCATATATGTATATCGATGCGCGAATCAGAATTTAAAAAATGTTGGTTTTATTTTTTTTAATGAAATAATTTGAGCAGGAAAAGTTAAAAATTGTTTGTTTTAAATTTCGTTTAGCAAACTGCTTATAACTTTTGTTTGTACAAATTTTAACGGATCAAAACATTTTTTTTTATAAGATAATTGACGGAAATATACACCCCTAAAAAAAAAAATAAACATATTAATTTATTTTTTCTCGTAAGCCTAAGTATTTATAGTCTAAGAGCCCACAGCGATTTTTGGTTGTGAACGATAGCAAAAATTCCGTTTGTTTTAAGATAGGTCCATACTATTCATATGCAAATATGAAAGTCTGGCATGTCGGGGTTGGGGCCTTTGTATGCAATACTGCATTTAAAATGCAGTGCATTGAAAATGCAGTGTAGGAACTTCAAAATCATATTTAAGAAAAGAGCTGAGTGGCCTAGACATGGCTATGCAGTTCAAAATATTTTCCGAAGAGCCAAATGGCTGCAAGACGCATTCAATGCTTCAATCTTTGAGTGCGTCTTGCAGACATTTGGACCCACAGAAAAGGTCATACACCCCATATTTATATCTAGGTCGGTCAGCTCTTTCATTAAATACAATTTTGAAGTTTCTACACTTGGTACCTGGACCTTAAGAAAAAAATGCATTTTCAATGCAGCATTACGTACAAACGCCCCAGCCTGACATGTCAGACTTTCATATTTGCATATGAATAGTATGGACCTATCTTAAAACAAAAGGAATTTTTGCTATCGTTCACACCCAAAAATAGCTGTGGGCTCTCGGTCTATTAGACAATGTGCTCAAATATTTTTTTTTTAATTTTTGGTTTTGATGTTTAAAAAAAAATGTATTTAACAGGGAAACAAAATTTTTTGTTGAAATTTCTATATAAAAAGTAGGTAGGTACTTGAGAAAAAAATTACAAGTCAATATTTTAAAAGTTTTTCCCACCTGATATTTAAATATTTATTTTTATGCATCAAAAACAAATATTAAAGAATATTATCACCCAATTCTTGAAATATTTAGGCCTATTTATATTATATATAATATTTTATAATTTTCTCTTTTACAGAGATTTCTGTTGACATTGGGGCCTACCTAGCGATTGAACATATCGTAAGCGGATGAGCAACGAAAACCCTTGAAACAAGTGAGAAAAGTTCGCAATTAATTATGAAATGAAAAACATTTGGGGTTTAACTAATTCCTCAGAAAAATTCTAGATACTACCAGTACAGTAAGTTCTAGAATTTCATTGTTTTGGAATTTAACGGTAACATTCTATTAAAACGTAGTAGCCCGTAGCGTAATGGTTAGTGCGTTCGACTGTCACGATGGAGGTCTGGGATCGCTTCCCAGCCTCGTCCACCTAAAAACTAAAAAAGTTATTTTCTGGGTTACTGCCTCTTGCGAGGAATTGACAAATCCTCCAAGAGTATCACTTGTCACGAATAAGTGCTTCTCGTCTAGCCCTTCGGATTCGGCATAAAATTGTAGGTCCCTTCCGTTCCTGTCGATAGGCGCACACAGGAATGGTTGCGAGTTGTGAGTCACTAGGCCCTGGTTCTTCATGAGCCGTTGTGCCACCCGATTTATTTATTTTTTATTCTATTAAAACGACAAATATATTTCAATGAAATTTTGTTTGTTTCTCAAATTTATTTATGTAAATTTCTAAAACTGTTACTCCAAAAAAATTGGGGGGGGGAGGAGCTGGAGGGTATGATGTAATTCCACACCATTATATCTTGCAGCAGTCAAATTTTTTAACCTTTTTTTTCATTTTTACTCCTAAATATAAATCAAATTCGTTAAACTAAGTTGGACTTTTTAGAGAGTTTTTTTTTTTTGCAGACAGCCTTAACCCTTGGATAAAAAAAATGTACCTAACAAGGTAAATATTACTATCATCCGTCTGATCCGTCATTTAAATCTCCTTAAATATATAGATATGAGAAGACAAATTCCACATTATTTCTACATAAGTAGGTATGACGCGTTTTAAAATACTATTATTATTATTACACTTACAGGTCATAAAGAGAATTATTCAAGGGTATTCTTATTCTTCGTGCTCAAAGATACAAAACTAAACATAAAAAGGCATCAGCATCACCATACAGAGAGATATTTTTCTAATATAAAATATAGGTATGTGGGTATTTCTTATGTGGATTTCTATACAAATTTCTTTAAAATTGTATATATATGCACGACCACATAATCTCCGTAGAGAACATTTTTTCTTTTCTTTTTTTGTTTTATAACAATGTGAGATGATAGGGAATTCCTGAATACAGATACATAAGCAAGCATAAAGGGATCATGGTTTTGACTCAATGCAAAATGGCAGACATCCGCATCGTGATAGTCGTCGACGAGGAGTTTTTTAGAAACGAACTCTTGTAGTTGGAGCATGAGAAAGATGTGATGTGAACCTACGTAGGTATCCAAAACAATTATGAGCATATGAGCATGAGCACCATCAAAGCATAGTTGAACTTTGTATATACCTACGATCCTATAAGTAGATATTCGTTTGTCTATATCTCGGATTACGAAATCTTATGTGATGCTCTCAAGACATTAAGTCCTTTTTCATCTCCAGAGATACACACCAAAGAGATATATTTTAATTGCCATTCATGGGAAAAGGATTTTTCGAAATTGTTATGGTTGTTTGAAGAATCATTGTTGACGTAATTGAATTATCTAATACTAACATACCTATTAATTTTATAAAATAATTCGGCCAGGATAGGAAGACAAAAGACAAGAGGAAAAACAAAGTTTTACGTGATTATATAGTTTTTGGTTTTGTTTACATATATTAAAATCATTCTTGAATAATAATATTATGGTTGGGTAACCCAAAAATACTCAGGAAATATTATTATTGCTTAAGGCAAATAGTTTTTATCGAGTGGAAATACATATGTATGTATAATGTATGTATAAATGCGAAAGAAAATTCAAATACTTATCTACAATTCAACACTAAAGCTCTTATGCAGTTAAATATGTAGGGGTAAGAACTTGGAATTAGAATATCAATAATACCATAATATCACCATGGCTGAGGAAAACTCTTGATATTTAGAGTCTTTTGCTTTTCTAAGATGCGAAAAAAGGCCAGAGGATGTAGGTAGGGTTAGAGCAAGAAAACATAATTATACTGAAGAGGGACTCACTTTCCGCCTTTCAAGCCAGAAGGAGAAATTAAAAAAAAAAAATATTCTAAAAAATTAATAGAACAACAAAATAATCAAAAACGGCAACACTAACAATACCATGCTGTAGCTTTTCTTAAGGCCAGAAATTACTTATTTAATTTTATTTTCACGTCAAGTTGATGAGGTGAATTAAAAAAAAAATCACTGCAAACTGATTTTTACTTGCGAATTATTGTATGTAGTGTACAAGTACTAGACTGAACCAAATCCTTACGTAAATACGACGAAAAACTTAATTTATTCAACGATTTTATAGTTACAACTCAGCCGATGTTGAACTTCGTTGACACAACGACTAGTCATTCATTCCTTGATCAAGCTGTTCACCAAACAACGAATTTTCGTTGAGTCAATGAAACAATTTCATAAGTCAACGTAAAAATCCATGAACGAAATTTTCGTTGAGTCATTAAATTTATTTCATCAAATAACTTAAAATAATTCGTCGATTTATAATTTATTCGACTCGATATTCGTTAATTCAACGAATTTATTCGTTAATTCAATAAATTTATTCGTTATGATACTTGTGTTGTATTATTCTTGTTCATTTTATGTAGTTCTAAAATCTATCAGAGAACAAAAATTAAATGACGTGTTGACGTTTTTTTTTTTTTTTAAATCAATATTTTGAAAACAGGTTGATGATTTTTATTTTCAAATGTTGTTTAAAATTGTATTTTAATAACAACCTAAAACTACCACACCAAATTCAATTTCTAAAAATATTCCAGAAATTTTATGTACCGGGTGATAAATTGTGTGGCGCAAAGGCTCGTGAAGAATCAGGGCCTCGGCCCAGTGACTAACAACTCGCAACCATTCCTGTGCGCGCGTGTTGACAGGAATGGAAGGCACCTACAATTTTGTGCCGAATCCGAACGGCTAGACGAGAAGCACTTATTCATGACAATTGATACTCTTGGAGGATTTGCCAATTCCTCGTAAGACGCAGTAGCCCTGAAAAAAAAACTTTTTCGTTTTTGGTGGACGAGGCTGGGTAGTGAACAAAGACCTCCAGCGTAACAGGCCAACGCGCTAACCATTACACTAGGGGCTTCTACGGCGATTCACCTCAGGTGTGACAAAAAGATAGAGCGTGTAGTTTGAGTTGAGACAACAAACAAAATTTTATGGTAGGGAGTCTATTTCCCTCCGTTTAGGTGAGGACAATTTTCTAAAAAATAGACTTAAAACAGAATCAAAATTATTAAAAACAACCGTAACACTTACAATGCCATGCTGTACCTTTTCGTAAGGCCAGAAATACCTTCTTTTACTGTCTCTTTAAATAAACTTATATTTTTCAAAAGTTTTTGAAAAATTTATTTTCAAACTCAATATTTTGAAAAAAAAAATTAAAAAAAAACTTTCAAAATAATTTCTTTTCAAAATTTAACGTTATTAGGTAAGTATACTATTTTTGTGGTCAAAATTCAATACTCTTATCAATTTTAAGTCGGATAATTCTAGGACTTTTAGATTTCAAGATATTACAAGAAATAATAAAACCAACATTTTGTTGAAGTTAATAATGGATCCCAAGAGAAATCAAAAGAGTCAACCGATGTTCTTAAGATGAAAGTTTATTGGAAAGTGAACATATTTATAATATTCAAGAATAATGTAAAATCCATAGAACGGTAGAAAGCTTTATACAAATAAACATTTTAACTATATATATTAACACAAAGAGAGCATAATATTTGTGTTGTAAACTGTAATAAATTATACTTGAGAGATTTACTTTCCAACACATCTTAGTAAAAACTAATAAAACGAGGTTGAAACAACTGGTTGCCGAAATGATCAATTAGTCCGATTATGCTTAATTTTATGAGAAAGTTGGTTCATTTATTTTTCAATATCTTGAAAAGTAAAAGTCCTAGAATCCATGCATATAGAATTTTTGAAATCTTAGATAGGAAAGCCGTCTTTACCTAAGAGCAAGTTCGTGCGACCCAATCGTTCATTTTGCTATAATTTCAAATACATACTACACTAAAATATAAATATTTGTTTTTAGATAGATTTTATAAAGACCCTTTAACCTCATGGCTTCAAAACCCTTGTTCTCTTACCAAGAATATTGAAATGTTATTTTTTTTTCAAAATTTACATTTTATAGAAAAAATTTATTGCTGCAGTACACATCATAGTCCTTTCCAGACTAAATCCTTTTCCAGGATCAATACAGATATACGGAAAATATTCACTTTAAAAGAAATATTTGCATTTCATATACATAAGTAGTAACAAGAAAAAATCAGTATATTGTTTTTTTTTGTACTTCATATTTCCTATATGTACGAGTATCTATCTACCTAGCTATTATGTGCTTTTTCATAAAAGGTTCGTCTTCCAATTTTTGAAGAAGTCATATCTAAATATGAACAAGTATGTTGGGGCCCTGGAAAGAATAGAATAGAAGAGAGCGAAGTAGGTACTAACATTTTATGGTAGTGCCAACCTTTATATTTTATGTGAGGTACCTTCATTCGACAATCTAATCCCACCTGCAGTTGTATATACGAATACTCGTATATACGATAGAAGATGCTGATCGAAAGTAACTTATATGGAAATATTTTTCCTTTGTACTTTACAGTTTATTTGAATTTTTATTTTTGCTCTGCTCATGCTTTGAACTTTAAATGATTAATGAACAAAGAAAGAAATTATTTTACTTGAATTTATGATATTCACACAAAAATTATATTTTTTTTTTTTACAAAACAAAAATTGATTTGAATTCTGGATTCAACTTTCATAAAAGAATTTTTTGAATATCTACAAATATTTTTTTTTAAAATAAAGTGGCACGTCTTTAAATTAAAAAGTTGTTATATGTGTTATGAAACTTTGTTGAAGAGTTAAAAGATATCTCAACTTCTTGACATCACTTATCTACAAAAAAGAGTGGGGAGAGGGAGGGGGAGGCGACAAAGTCGATTTGTGTAATTAATTCACTGCAGCAAAATTGCTCACATACCCTTGAACCTTCCTCACCCCCCCCCCCCAACAAGTCACCCTTGCCGAGGTGATTTTTATTGACGTTTCCAACGTTTTTGCAGGGTTGCATAATGGTCTGTTAGAACTGAAATAAACATAATTCGTCAAACTGGATCCGGATTCGGATCCGGATTATATGGATATCAGAACCTGGATCCGGATCTAATTTGGATATCCCTCGGATAGGCCGAGGATCCCGATCTGAATTGAAGCTCTAGCGGGTGGTCAAGGGGGGTTTGGCATAGTCAATTTGTGTAATTATTTCAATGAAAAAATAAAATTCGCTAAAACGTTATGGCCCATTTGCTAAACCGAAACTTAAGCATTTTTGTTCAACATAAGAACTTATGTGACAGTTAATTACCCCGTTTACAAACAGAATCGAGAGTTCCAGTTGGATAAGGGTCGGATTTTCGACCCAGGTGTTTCGTAACCCCATTTGAAGTTGAGTTGATATGGTGTTGAGATTACATTTAATGGAATGGCAACAATAAATTAATTTTACACAAAAACAGTTCAAATTTAATGAATTTAAGTACATACTTCACATAGCTATAAAAACAAATAAATACTTTTACTCGCACATGTGCAAAACCACTGTGGTGAACACATCCTCAAGACAGACTCTTCGACCCAGGTTTTTTATCCACAATTTCGACTCCGCTCCTGAAGTGGAATTGAGTCGGTTGAAGCTCATTCCAAGTCAACGCAGGTATACAAAGGGGCAAAGCGAGCTTGAAGCTTGCTCGAATACCTCATGTAAACGGGGTAAATGCTGAGGAAAAAGTAGAACACAAGCGTTTATGTTGAACTTAAATATTTATGCTTCTTATCAGCATATGGGCGTTAGAGTTGTACGTTCTAGGCTAGGGTTTTGTCTCATTTCTTGCACCAAGAGAATTTGAAGAAAAAAGAGGAAGGAAATGAACAACTATCACGAAAGCTGGGAATTTTCTAATTTCCGAGAGAATTCGACAGAAAAAAATAAGTTGGTCTAGATAAAACAATTTTTTTTCTTAGAAACCAACCGTGAATTGACAAAGTATTTTTCAATAACTTGGAAATACCCTGTATAACGTGAAAATGATGTAAAATAAAATTATTCAATCTTAGATAAAAAATATTGAATTTATTTATTATTATTTATTTTTTACCTGCGATATACGTAGTATAGGGCAAGTTTAGGATTCGTACAAAAATAAAAATTCGAGATAAGAATTTTCTCTTACATTACGATGATAGAGAACATGAAAAAAGTGAGTCTTGCAATTCTGTCTGTCTGTCTGTCCGTCTGTCTGTACCTCGACCTGCAGCCTAAACGGCTAAACCGATTTTCTTCAAACTTTGGACTTAAGGTTTTTATGTGATTCCCTAGAGGGGAAATTGAATTTTTTTTTCTTAGCTCAAAAAAATAACGGTACCTGTGGTCGTACAACCAATATACAAAAATTGATTTATTGCAAAAACGACTCTAACAATTTTTAAACAAAAATTACGAGGTACTAAAATTACTAAAGTAAATATTTTGACAGAACAAAATTATAACGGTTATTAATGGTACATGTCATACAACCGAATTTTGCTTTTCAAATTTCTCGTTAACTACTACATTGATTTCAACCAAAATTTGTATACAAAAGGTCGCTTATAATTTTAACAGTTTTGCGTATACAAATTTTTGGATTTTTTAAAAATATTGAATTTTTTTTTTTTAAATTCAATATCTTAAAAACGGGCCAATAATTTTTTTGTTAATTTTGTGAAAAATTGTATTTTATTAACTACTAAAAGTTGGCATACTAAATTTTATTTTAAAATATGTTCAAGTTTTTTTATATATAAAAAAATAATTTAAAAGAAACCGCTCGAACGATTTTTGAATTTTTTTTTTCATAAATTCATATTTATTAAACAAATCAGATGGCATCTTTTTTTTGGGCTCTATCTATTTTAGCTATTCACATAACTAATTTAGATTGAAGGTTTTGAATAAACAACAACCACTTGTGTTGGCTACCACTTAGTATTACATTTTGGCTGGAATTATTGCAATTTCATGGCTGCCACACCAATCATCAGAATCCTTTAGTGGTGCTTTGTCTATAGCTCCAATTTTAATTTATAAATTATTTTGCCGTCAACTGGATTTGAACCTAGACCAAGCTACCTTAGAGGCCGCTGCACTACGCATTGCACCACCGAGGTCACCTGATCGTGCCCATCCAAATCAAAGTTTTTTCATTAACAATTGCTTTTGGACAACTAGCATTTTTACAAGCCACACACAATAACTAATTTATAATAATTCATAGTAATCATTTATATTTTTTTTAATGATTTCATAATTTTATGGAACCAATAAATATGAACATGTCTATTCCAAGCTACGTTAAAGTTGTTAGCTACGAGAGCAAGTTTTGTGCGATCCAGTCGTGCCCATTTTTTTAAATGGGTCTGAATCTGGAGTCTCTGAGTCCAAACCTCCCTCATAGGCAAATCTCAGATCTATTCCTGCGCTTAGTTGTGCCAACAGGGCAGCAAGGAACTAAGACGTTTTAACTGTAAAAATCATTAAATAGGGTGATTGAAGATGAGAAAACTGCAGAGTGCTATTAAATGATCTTGGCTGCGAATAGCGAAATTCTGATGCCAATTCACTATTATAGCAACATTTCATAATACAAATATTTCTAGCATAAAATCCCAACAAAATTTTATCCCAAAACAGAAACACGCTACAAACTGTGTGTGAAGTGTGTTCTTCCAGTTAAACTTTTAAAAGACAAACTTCACAGCTCTTCAACACAATTGTTAAAAAGCCGAAGAAAGAAAATTGTCAAAAAAAAAGATAACAAGACCGCTTCGTCATCGGATTTAGTTTTTTCTACTTACGCCCACCATGGTGTTAACATCTTGACATCTTCAATTTTAGAAATGCCATGAGTTTGTGCTTTTTCATAGTCCTCAGGTTTGACAGAAAGAGCAATAAATAAATGATGGCACAACATTTCAAAGGGAAGAACATATAAAATCATCGTAAGGAGAGAAAGATACTCCTTTAAAGATAAACACTCAGTTCCAGTTGAATAGAAACACACTTTTTTTTTTACTATCAGAGCGTGTAGCACTTAGCTAAATTTATAAATTCACGTTTTAGTTTTAGTGAATATAAGAGAAATTTACTGCGAATAAAACTACAGGGAGAAAAAAAGGGAAAAATTCAGGAAAATACCATGAGATTAATTTTTTACCATTTTTTTAATTACTTCATTAAATACACTGTTTTTTTTGCGCCACTTCAATATAAACAGTGTGCGATTTGTCTCTATAGATTACGGTAAGAAGAAAAAATATTGATAAAATAATAAAAGTTTAGATTAAAAATAATAATTGCTTGATCAAAGAAATGATGGGTCGCGGAAAACCACTAAACCCTGCAAAAAAAGCCAAAATATAAGTACCTACACGCGGAAAACAAGCGACCCGTACGCACATTTGCCAAGCAAATAATTGTTTGGTCGAACCTTAGAAATAAAAAAAATGTGTAAGGTAGACAAGCAAGAGCCACGACAGAAGCAGACCGAATAAAGTAACATTAGACTGACTTCAAGTGGCTTAGAGTGGTTTTACAGCTTGTCTTAACACTATTACTACTATTGTTATTCGTGGTTTACAACATTTAAAGCGCCTATAATTGAAGAAAAATCACCGTTAAATCCA
The DNA here is from genome assembly GCA_949320155.1 of Melangyna quadrimaculata. NCBI lineage: Eukaryota > Metazoa > Arthropoda > Insecta > Diptera > Syrphidae > Melangyna > Melangyna quadrimaculata. The sequence continues at coordinate 23,348,147 of OX439485.1, forward strand.
ATACGAATCCACAATATAATAGATTTTTGCAGGAAGAATATGTCGTGGAAGAAAAAGTGGACAAAAGTGGTATTTTCTAATGGAATCAATTTAAATGGCCCGAACGGATATAATTTCTGTTTTCATGTTATGAGGAAGGAACCAAGGTTTCTGGACCGCCACTATAGGCAAGACGGCTGTGTAATGGTGTGAGGTGCGAACTGGTTTGGAACAATCGATCTGGAGTTTCCCACATTGAAAACGACGGCAAACTCCTACAAGGAATTATTGCCAGAAGCTTTCCCCAAGTTTACCGATGTCTTTGGACCAATACCATAGACATTTCAACAAGACAACGCCCCAATCCACAGCGCAAGGATCATAAACAGTTGGATATCCGTGAAAAGTATTACCTTACTTCAATGGCCACCGTATTCTCCGAACCTAAATTTTATTGAAAACGTATGGGGATGGATTGTGCGTACGATTCTGACCGACAATATGAGGCCAAAGAATCACTTACTGCTGTGCAATCAGAGAAGCATGAAGTGAAATTTCTTTAAATTATATAAAATAACCGCATAATTCACTTTCCAACAGGGTTTTTGAAGTTATTTAAAATAAAGGTGGTAGGGTAGCACACATTATTCAAATATTTAGGCCTACCCTTCAAGCAAAATCACGGACCCGAATTTCTCGGTTCACTTTGGAATCCCCAAAAAAACTGAGTGTCTCACACACATTAACAAATTTTCTGTGTACGCATGTAAAAACAAGAACAAGAATCGAGAGAATTTTTGAATGCACGGAGAAATAGAGAGAGTACAGTCATTTTGTTTTAATTTCCACCTCCTTTTTTTTTAGTTCAGTTTTGTAGGTAGCGTGGCGAAGACCATTGCTTTTTTATCTTTTTTTCTTGTGAAAACTAAGAAATTTCCAATCAAAAATACAAGTTTACTGTTTATTATATGTATATGTTTAGTTGTAAAAATATATATTGTACCTTTTATAATTGATAAATAAAAATAAAGTCTTGAAATGAACAAAATTGTGTTTGCTTTTTTTTGTATGCAATGTAGAAACTCGACTAGATGGGGAAGTTTCTTTTTAATACCTCGATTCATTCAATTTTGTTGGTCCGTTTTGGATTCCATTTAGGTTCCGTTTTTTCGGAGTATGGTGAATTGGAATACTCTCTCTCTCTCTCACAATACATTCACATAATGGCTCCGTGGTGATTCTAATTTCCATACTAATTTGATCCGATTTGGAATCGTTTTGGATCCGGTTTTGGGTCCGTTTATGAACTGGTTTCGGATCCAAAACGGACTCGCTTGCTTGAAGGGTATTCTTTCATATTTGTTATTCTGCTATGAATTTTCTGTTATGATGCATAACAGATCTCCACCATAAAAGATATTTTATAACTGGTATTCAGGAGTTCGATCTCTTATAAAAGTCTGTTATGGAACTTCGAAATAGAAACATTTATATGAACAGACCTAAAATCTGCTATCAAATTATCAGCTGTAGTAAATAAAAAAAAACTCGGCACTGATGAGTGACCAAAATAAAATTAAATTGCGGAATTTTCGTCTTTGGTTTCGCGTAGATAAATTGGTGTTCTATGAAATTTGGCTATTATCGTTCCTGAATTTAATATCCAATTTAAAAAGTTGTACGAAACACACACTGGCAATATTAAGGCGACTTCTTTTTTACCTTTCATCCATCATAAGTGTTCTGTGCATTTCTGTGTAAAAATAATTTTGCTTGAAATTACGTATTTGTGTTTGTAGTTATGTATTTTAATATTATTTTAGTATATTCGTCTCCTTTTAATAACATATTATTAACAAAATAAAAGTTTTAACCTCATAAATTGAAATCTTTTATGATAAAAGTCAACCAAATCTGTCTTTTTTTCTGTTTTGGTTAATAACAGATTTCATAACAGAATTCGAACTGCAGAATACCAATTAATTAAAGAATAAAAGATTTTTTGACAGTTCGAAAATTTGTATGAAAATTGATAAAAGAATAACAGAATAAAAGATTGCGCCGAATAGGCCTAATTATTAAAAATAAAAAAACTATACCTATACTATTTAAGGGAATGGCGCAAAATTTAAAACAGTATGATACTACTTAACATTTTACTAATTTTTTAACAGTTTACTAAAATTTTTTAAATATTAAATACCTTCGAACAAGTATCATATTTAACTTATTTCCTTCATAAAATTCAGCTGAACTAGTCCAAAAAAGTAACAGCTCGTGCAAAAAATTCACAAACACCCCTGATTTTGACAATTTTAGACGTCAAAGTGTCATATGGATTTAGTACGATACTAAAAAGATAAAATAGCCATTTGGTGATTTTAACTTATGTAAAATGTTAGGAGATGCTAAAATCTAGTATTATACTAAAAATGATTTAACATCGTACTAAATCGACTAAAATTTTGCGCCAATGTTTCTGTTCAAGTGGCGTAAGAAAACAGTGTTTTAAATGAAGTAATTAGAAAAACTGGTATAAAACAACCTAATGGTATTTTCCTGAATTATTCTGCAGTTTTATTCGCAAAAGATCCCTCTTTTAGGAATAAAATACTAAACCAGAAGGTGAATTTATAAATTTACCAAAGCGCTACACGCTCTGATAGAAAACAAAAAGTTTGTTTCTATTCAAGTAGAGCGGAGTGTATGTATGTACATATGTAGTGTATCTTGTATCTTTGTTATCAAGTGGCATCATTCGTATATTTAATTGCTAAATCATGCTGACATGACATGTCCAAGCTATAGCTAGTACACTCTTGTCATGAGAAATTTTAATTATTTTCACAGATGTTTTCTTATACCTACACACAAATAGACATAATGAACATACTATGTATATATATTTATACTGTTTTAGTTTTAGGGCTGGCCACGAGACGAGAAATCTGGCTCGATCTCTGGCTTTTAAACAACCGAGACAAGACTGTATATTTGGTCCGAAATTTACAGAGAGTCTAATAAATTAGAAAACCCAATTTCAGTTAAATATTTATTTTCTTCTGCACGTTTTCAAACTATAATCGAAAATATTTCGTTCCAATAATCAACAAGTTGGCCGGAAATCGTATTTTTCGGAGACGAGACCGAGACGAGACTTAATTATAGGAGACCGGACCAAGACGAGACTGAAAATTTTCGATTTTAACGAGACCGAGACGAGACTTACAAAAGTCTCGCAGAGTCTCGTCTCGTGGCCAGCCCTATTTAGTTTTGAATTTATTTTGAAAACATTTCAAGGGTAGTGAAAAGTAATGGTTTGATATATTTGGATTAAGGAGAATATTATTCAGAGGACTCTCTGTGATGGGAGTTTATTTATTTATTTACTTTGTGTTTTAATTAGATAGGTATTTTCTTGTGAAACGAAAATATTTTGATAAAAAGTAGGTAGCGAATATTTTGAAAACAAGAAAATCATTCCTTTTGATGCTTTGCTTTTAGTGATGGTGATGAGTTGATGGAGTATTTTCGTTGAAAATAGGTACCTATACTTAAGTACAGGATCCTTAAGGACATTATTAGTCTTCATGATGGTTTACCTATATACACTTTTTATTATAGCACTTTTAGGATCTTAATTACTATTCCATTAAGTCAAAAATTGTTGGCCATTTAGTTATATTTTAGAACCCCTGTATTCAAAAATGTAAAAGGGAATTTTTGAACATTTCCCTAATGCTTTTAATTTAATTCAAAAACTCAACCAAAAGTCATGGAGTGATATAATTAGTCTCACATAATAGCGCACCGAAACCTATTACCCTAATAAAAAATGCATTAAGATGTGCTTTAGCCCACCAGAGGGTGTTGCATGTTATCCACCCATAGATACTCATACTACATACAACTTTTTCCACTCTCTCTCTCCTTTTCTAACTGTTTGTCCAGGTGTGGTTAGAGGTTAGTCATCTCATTAGCCTTTGACTCCTTGTGTGTTTTAAATCCCTTTAACTATATAATATATGTGGTCGCATAGCGTAACACCGGGTATAATAAACATTACGAGCTTCCACACAAACGAAATGTGGCAAGCCCATTAAAACAATGTGGTTGGGGTATAAGGTTAAAGAGGTTAGGGTGAAAGTGCTTGGCTTGTGTGGCATGATGGTCCATGTTATATTTCCCGAATTGCATTCTATTTTCAACAGTGAGTGGATACGTTTAAATAAAATGCCAAATTGTTAATTAGGTTTTTTTTGTTTTGTTTTGTGTTTTTGTTGGAGTGAAGTTATAAACATTAAGAATTGCTTTTTGTGAAAGTGTGCGGTAGCATAAATTTATGTTAAGTGTCAGAATGATTAACACGATTTATAACTATTTTTTGGGAGTTTTTCATGGTTTTATCTTTTAATGGTATAATTTGAATATACAGTTCCTTCTTAATATTATGCTTTATTTGTGTTTTGATAGTGGAATTATACATTTGAAAAGGACTTTTAAGTCATTCATATCCATGCTACAGAGTACAGAAGTCAGAATTCCTGTGTCGTAATGGTAGTAATACACAAATTGTGATTATTTTACCTCCTAGTGGAGTAAGCCACCAGCTACTGGTGTTATCCTTCTGAATCCAGACTTCAATTGCTAAACTTATAAGCACGAGTATTGAATGAAAAAACAAGAATAGAAACATTTTAATACTCTGGACGGAAAATACTGGATGAATGAATCGACCGAAGCCTGGCAATAAAAGTCTATCAAATAAACCATAGGTATATATCAAAACAATGATGTTCGATGGATAAATTCACTAGTGTTGTTGTTGTCAGCGGTCTGATGAAAGACAGAGACACACCTTGTCTCTGACTAGCTAAGCCAAAAGAAAAAGATCTTTTTTTTTAATAAATTCAATTAATTTATAAATAATAAGTTAAACCTGAATTAGCGTTCGCAATATGTTCAATAATTTTAAGGGGAGTCAAAACCCCTTTAAGCGTTTCCACATTACGAAAAAACACTTATCAAATTTTTGTTTGTTTAGTCTTTCTTCATTCATCGCCTAATCTGAAAAACTGTTTCCTGACATAAAAATAAGCAGATCTATTTCCATAGTTAGGTAACTAATACCGGTTTTCAATCAAATCTCGGTGTAAATATTAAAACAAAAACTGGTGGCGGATGAACTCTTTATGGGTCAAATGAAGAGCTCATAATAATAATCGGGAAATCAAGCCTGGTGTTCTCTAGGACCTATAATGGTACTGTATAGGTTTGTTCAAACGGATGATACCGATGACAGCGAGGAGTCAGCTTATAACCTCTAAGGTGATAAGTTATCGCCATCAGGTTGTGATATTGATCAAAGTCACTTTGTAAATCAAATCCAATTAGGGCTGCCAGACGTCCCGATATTGGCGGGACAGTCCCGATATTTGAACCCTGTCTCGATATTAGGGCTGGCCACGAGACGAGAACAGTCTCGGTCTCGATCTGGGTCTCGCATGACGAGACCGAGACGAGACCAGACTGCCTTTTAAGCAACTGAGACAAGACCGAGACGAGACTGTATATTTGGACCGAAATTTACAGAGAGTCTGATAAATAAAGAAATCCAATCTCAGTTAAATATTTATTTTCTTCTGCACATATTCAAACGATAATCGAAAATATTTCATTCCAATAATCAACAGTTTGTCCGAAAATCGTGTTTTTCGGAGACGAGACCGAGACGAGACTTAATTATACGACACCGACACGAGACCGAGACGAGACTGAAAATTTTCGATTTTAACGAGCCCGAGACGAGACTTACAAAAGTCTCGCAGAGTCTCGTCTAGTGGCTCATGTCCCGATTTTGTCCCGACTTTTCACTTTTACTTGCTATGAATAGGGCAATTATTGGTTTTATGTCAAAAACTAAATTCGAGGTATTAATCAAAACTAACATTACGATAATGTAGAAGTTCAAAAACTGATTTTTGACATTCGTCGGTTTGTTTGTCTGGGCGTCCCGATTTATATCGAGCTAGAGCCTAAACGAATCGGTGGATTTGCTTCAAATTTGGTGTGAAACATTCTATGTTATTCCTTAAGAGTGAGATTTAATTTTTGTTTTAGCTTTTCTAGATAGAACAGTCATACAAAAATGTCGGTTTTATCAATTTTTTTTTTCTTTTTAACGGCTGTAATGGTTTTGCTTAAACTTCGAACATGTAATCCCTAAAACAGTTTTTATTGCACTGCATAATAGTCTAAGAGCTGGCTACAAATAAAAGTGAGTCAACGGTACACAACTGATTTTTACTGGAGAGAATGATTTAGTGTAGCTGAGCACAAATATGCACGTCTGCCAGTGCGATTCAGAGGCTTAATGGGGTAGGCGGGGGCTCAAAGTTGTCAAATTTTGGTGAAAAAAATTATAAGGTACATGGATTCTGATAAAGCAAATGTATTGTGTCCATCTTCAATGAATGTGAAACAAAATGGCAGACGGTTTGGGAGAGGCTAAGTTGCCGGCAGACGTCGTTAAAGTTGTCAAATTTTGGTAAAAAAAAAATCATGCATACCGATTTTTTTATTTAAATACTTATGTATATAGAGAGCAAAATCCAAAATGTCAAACGAAAAAGTAAAGGCTAACACCGCGGCAGACGTGTTTGAAAAGTGCACTGTTAAACCAGAAAAATTTCATTATTTCTGCATTGATTCTCAGTCAACCACTGAAATCCGGATGGCTCTAGGACTTTTACTATTCAAAATAAACTTATTATTTCAACTTAAACTTCTTAGTAAAACAAGAAAAAATTAAGCAGAAACGATCATTTATATGGATTCTTCTTGATTGGCTCATAATTTGATTAGTATTTTGAAAAGTAAAAGTCCTAGAGCCATTCGGTTTTCAGCGGTTGACTGAGAATCAATTGGAGCATTAAATTTTGGAAACAAAAATAGTACCTAACAAAGAAAACTTTTGAAACAAATTAGTTTGACATTTTTGTGTTCATTTTGCTTTTTCAAAATTTTAAGTTTGAAAATTAATTTTTCGAAAACTGTTCACTACAACAACTTTATTTAAAAATAGTATAAAAGAAGGGATTTCTGGGTTTGCAAAAAAGTAAAACACGTTATTGTACGTGTTACCGTTGTTTTTTAATTAATTTTTTTCTGCCTTATGTCAATGTTTTTTGATAATTGCCCCTCCTGCCTATACGGGGGGGGGGTACTAGACTCCTTTCTTATACGAGTTTTTGAGTGTTTCGACCCCAAACTACGTGCTCTAACTTTTTGTTAGACCTTAAGGTGAATCATCACCCTGTAGGTAAATTCTATTGATGTACGGAGACTTTTTTGTTGAGGAATTTTAAAGGGGTTGGATTCAATGAATTTTGGTTTTATTTATTCGGAATAAAAATGTGCTTCTATTTTTTTTTTGTTTAATTAAAATTATTTCTTTCATTTATAGTCATATTCTCTCAAATGTAAGTAGTACCATAAATAATATTTAAGCAAACAAAAAAAAGTTGAAGCTGTACGGAGACTTTTTTGATACAGCGTATATTTATAAAAAAAAATCAGGCAAAGGTGAAGAAATCGATTCGGAGGAAGATTCTGATTGGGTAAGTGAAGACCTAGAGTATGATGAGTCATCAGGTTCCGATACTGAAGCTGATTAGAAAATATTACTTATAGTAAATTGTTGGTTAAATACGATAAATAAATAACAACACTCTTGTGTATAATAAATCTATTAATAATTAAATTTTGTACGTATATGCGAAAAACCATTATTTTCGCCATTGCGACTGATGATTCTTATGGAAAATACCGTCATAATATTTTTGTACTGAATATTACGATGTATAAATTGAGCGTAAATTTTTTTGTAAATCTTAGACATTTCAGAGTAAAAAGGGAAAAAAACAGAAATTTAGACCTTTTTGAATTTTTTAAATTAATTATATCTTTAAAATTTTAGTTTTTAAGAAAAAAATAATATTGTTGTCTGGTAGTGGGTCAGTCAATGTTCAAACTTTGTATTCATATGTCTTCGGAAATATGAACCGTTTAGGGGTTATACGTGAAAAAATAGCTTTTTCGACATTTTACATTTTTTTAAATGTCAAAATCTTCTTAACGGTAAGTCGTAGGAAAAAAATAGTAATCACTTATTTTTTGGCGGACAACATGATCTACAAGTTTTGCATGAAATGATTTTCGATGCACTTACCGTTTCGGAATTATAGGTGAAAAACTGATATTTTTGACATTCAACCTTGAATAACTATTGGCGGTTAAGCGATTTGGCATTGAACTTTTGCGACTATATTTTTCATGCTTAAATAAAGATAATTGCATTTCAAAATATTCGTTTGTATTTTGTTGGGCAGAAATAATGTAATTTTTCTGGTTTAACAGTGCACTTTTCAAACACGTCTGCCGCGGTGTTAGCTTCTATTTTTTCGTCTGCCATTTTGGATTTTGCTCTCTATATACATAAGTATTAAAATAAAAAAAATCGGTATGCATGTACCTTATGATTTTTTTTTCACCAAAATTTGACAACTTTGACCCCCGCCCACCCCATTAAGCCTCTGAATCGCACTGGCAGACGTGCATATTTGTGCTCAGCTACACTAAATCATTCTCTCCAGTAAAAATCAATTGTGTACCGATGACTCACTTTTTTTGTAGCCATCTGAAATAAATGTTTGGTTTGTTTTGTGCATATTACCGGTTTCTTACTTGTTTTGAAATATTCTCGAATATCTCGTTATTGCCTTTTTTGATTTTGTCAAAATTTGGAATTCGGTAGGTAAGTTAGTCAGAAAATACTGGTCAAAATACTACTTAACATTTTTCTAATTTTAAAACAGTTTAGTAATTTATTACTATATTTAAATTACAATTTTCTAAATTTAAAATATTTTTGAAACTGTAGAACACGTCCAAAAAAGTGCCACTCGTTCAAAAAATTCGCAAACATACCTTATTTTGACATTTAGAAACGTTAATAGGTGTCATATGGATTCAGTACGATACTAAATAAACAAAACAGATTTAAATTTAAGTAAAGTGTTATGTTATGAGATAGTTCGATGCTAAACTCGTTTTAAATTTATAAGTTAAAAATGATTTAACATCGTAATAATTCGAATAAATTTTGCGTCATTGCATTTAAGATTTGTATAAATAGAATTTCTTTAATGTCCCGATTTGTCCCGGATTTGGGGCCCTGGCATCCCGATGTTAGCCAAATTCAATCTGGCAGGACTAATTCCAATCCCCATTGATTGAATAATCAACGCCCTTATCCACCAAACCGAGATGAAGTGCGTGCAACGTATAATTTGAATTCGACTTACAATGACACAAGCAAACAGACTCTTCGGGAGACACTTCTTCAACGAATTGGAGGAATTATCTGACATTACAAGCAAAAATTTGTTAAGATTTATCAACGCTACCAAATAGCTTGGAAATTGCTGAACCCTATCAAAAAGCTGACTATACAGGTGTCAAAAGACATACAAATGGTACAGGACGAGAATCACAAAGATAGAACGAAACAAACACGACTTAAAAACGCACGTGTTTCCTGTACGAGCGGCAACAAACGGAGAATGGGCACCTTGCCCATGCATGAGATCTATTGTGCCCCCCACCTAGAGCTGGATAAGGCCTGATCATCTTAGAGCTCTTCCTCCAGTAGGTGCCATATCACCCGCCATTTGTTTCACTTGTCATTTTTGCAATGTATTTTGTTTTTGAAAAAAAAACTGTTTTGCATTGTGAAATCCCCTAGTAATCCATTTTTTTGGATTATAAATAAGCTTAAGATTATATAAATCTATGCTTGAAATGATTATTCTTTTTACTTTTAAAGTTAAGAAAAACAAAAAAGGGGTGCTATATCACCCGACCCTACCCTATTTAAAAAAAAAAAAAGAAATATCGGCTTCTCAATAAACAGTCATAAGTTGCAAAAGATTTCTTTTGTAATTCCAAATAGCAACTTGAAGTTGCCAGACGATCAAACATTATCAACCATGTGTTTGACTTTGCCCTTTTCTTTCTTGCAGACAAATTCAGTACTGGATTTTAGGACGAAAAGATATTTTGAGTTGTCCAGAAGAAGACACTTAACTTTAGAAGCCTTATCATACCAGAGTTTGTTTAGAGAGTAGCTTAGGAAGAAGCTGTCCACTTATAATTCACGTAGATATGTGTCGCAACATCATCAAGAAGTTATCTTAAAACCACCGAAATCTACCATCTTCGAAAGAAGAATTAAATGTGAAAATTCTGCAGTGTTAAACAAAAACCGCTTGGGAAGAGTATTCAGCCAGGAGATGGAAAAAAATATTCTGCGTAGAAAAAAGGGGCGCTCCCTACCAATTGAAGAACTGAAGCTAATCGAAGAATCTGGCTATCGAAACAACACAGTGAGGTATGTAGACTTCTAATGGTATTGAAAACAGAAGTCCGGCTCTGAAAAATAGCTTACCTATAGCTACCGAAGCTCAGGAAGTATTGACGACTTAGTGTAGCATCATTTCTAGCAACTGACGCATGTGCATAATGTAAAATGAGTTATAGGGCAAGTAGGACACTCACCTCGAACTTATGCGAAGACACAGTTCTTCCATCCTGTAAAGGAAGAAGCTATAAGAGGTAGACTGAGCAACAAGGCATTCACGTCGATTCAGAGGATATACCATCAGAGCTTCTCGATATGGATGGGTTATGGTATAGGAGTATGTAAAAAAATAAAAATACATAAATTTGGTGGCGCAACGGCTCGTGAAGAACCAGGGCCTAGTTCTTCCAACTTGCAACCATTCCTGGTGTGCGCATGTCGATAGGATTGGAAGGGACTTACAATTTTATGCTGAATCCGAACGGCTAGACGAGAAGTGAACCCAGACCTCCAGCGTGACAGTCCAACGCACTTACCATTAAGCTACGGGCTACTACTAGGTGCATGTACAATTTGCAACTAAACATGGGTGGAACGATCCCTGGGACTGCCTTCCATGAGTTCTCCTTTACTCATCTACCTGCGAAAAAAAGCAATCCTATGTCCTAATCCTAATCGTTGCATATTATAGTTCGTCCTGAGCCTTAATTTTTCAGCCTGTTAGATTGACCAGACTCACTGACGCAAATACGGAAAATGACAAAAAATTTCAAGTCAAGGCTGTACTCACCATCTTTTCACTGACTTTCAAGCCTCCTATAAAAGCATTCATTGTCAAGGGTACCTTAACATAGCGATGATTTACCTCAGAATAACGCACAAAACGGATCCAGTTATGCAGCCTTGAATAAAGCTTTTCCGTAAATGTGCTACCACGTGATTTAGCAATCTCGCTTTGGAGCAGACACAGTGTTTTAACCACGGAAGCCCCTATCTTCAACAAAATCCATTCAGCTACTAGGGTTGAGTACGAAAGAAGAAAAGATGGTACTGTTTGGTGGTAGGCGAATAAAATAGAATAACAAATGGTCAAACGAATAAAATAAAAGATCAAATGGACAACAATGCCCCAGCCGGTAGAGTATTTGAATGCAAGTCCACTTAACCTCCGGTTCAAAGGTGTGAAGTAGTGTGCTCAGGATTTTGTAACATGCACTAGACAATGACCCTTCATGTACCGTGAGTCTGATTTAAGTACCTACATAAGTAAAAGTTGATTTATTCAGTTAACCAATATACAAAATTCAGACTAGATTGAAGGGTATTTCCGTGCCAAAAATCCACCTCTACAGCGGATTTGTCATTACTTCCAATAAGAAACTTCAATTAAATTCGCATATAACGGGGTAGCCAAATACAAGATTCTTTTCAAAAATTCATAGAAAATGAAAAAAATTAAATTTTGTCCATGTAGGTACCTATATTATGGCTTGTTGATGGTTTCAAGATGTACATAGCTCACGGATTGCTTGGATAATATTGGCTTATGTGCTTGAATTGTTTCCGGATTGTTGGCATAACATAAGCCCTTAACAGCTTCCCACAAGAAAAAAATACAAAGGGGTCGCCAAGACGGCTGATAACACGATTTGGGAATTTGGTGCGCAAAAGTTTGTTAACGTAGCCGCCGAGATGAATATGTGCCCTGACAAAAAAGATGATTTTTCCCCAAGGCTGTTCAAGCATAAAAAGCGAGTCATTTCGTTCCGCTGAGGTAAGATACTGGCTTTCTGTCAAGACTTTGCCGGGAAACAGCTGTCAGTTTCAGAATAAATTACGATTTAAAAAGAAACCACTAAATAATGGTGCACCCTTTACATTCAAAAATAAAGCAGTCCATACAGCATAGACCTTTAAATATTTCAGAATTTTCTCAAATAAAATAATTATGAATAAAAATGTCCTTTTGACTTTATTTTCAAAAAATTTCCTTAAATTAATCGGGAAAAAAAGAATAAGTTCATTAAACTGTCGCTTCGAGAAATATTATATTATATACGAACGTTCACTGCAGTGCTCGCGTGCCTCGTCCTTTAATCTAACAGGCGTCTTTTAAGTTCAAATAAAAAGACACATTTCCACCACCACACAATTTATAACTTACTTAATACACATGCCCACAACACACAACAGCAACAGCCAGCAGCGGGGGTAATCAAATTCCCATTTTTATCTGCCATAAAAGGGGACTTTTCATTTCTCAAATTTACAAATATTCCTATAGCATGAGTCACCCTCAAGTCGGAACTATCCATGTAGGTATGCTATATATGTATGTGTGTTACCTACATCATATATAATGATATAAAACTCCCCAGTTACCTACAGCTACTTCCTCCTGTTTCGTTTGGGTCCTTTTTCAAAAAAAGAATTATATTTGCGCTCCTTATCCGAATGGATTAACAACACACATCCCCCCTCTAGCCACCCCTCCCACCCTTCAAAAACAAAATTCTATGGGCGAACCAATATGTATTTCATGTTCAACATCTCCGCAATTTTGTACGCGATGCTAGTAAAATTACCAACAGATTGGATCCTGACTGGGTGGCTAGGTGGCTAGGATAAATTGTATATCATGCACTTTTGCTATAAAAAGGACATAAAGTGAACGGAGTGTACGCTAACTCGCTGCTATACTGTGAGCGGCGCGGTCTGCTGCTAGAGCTAGCGCGGTGTATTTGATCCCGTTTTACAGATGGCAATTTCGATTATGAAGCAATATACCTATTATTTTTATTATTTTTTTTTTTAGTTTTTTTTTTTCCACACCACTGTACAATGTTGCAGTTCCTTATAAATTGAGTACAGTAGAACGAACGTCGAGTTACATAAAATCAAATGAGAGGTGGCTTTGGCTCGTTTCCATTTTTTTTTTTTATCAAAAATATAAAATATGGACTGGCATTTTTGTTTGCCTTTTTTCCGGGTGTTAATTTTTTATTTTTTTTTTCCCATCACATAACAAACCTTGTCATAAAGTGTTGTTTGTATATGTATTTGCTATCATCGTTATTTACTGAAAATTTTTTAAATCGAATATTTTATATTGAAATATGACCTCTTAAATTAAATGTGAATGAAAAGGCTGTGCTGTTGTATAATAAATAAAAAAAGGAACAAAATAAAAATAAAAAAACCCTTTAATCAATTGATTAAGTGAAAAGGGTTTTTGTTGAGGGTAAGGATACATTGTCAGCAAAATGAAAATAAATTTGCATAAAATTAGACCACAGTTTCATTTTCATCGCATGCGTTGGTATATCTATAAGTATTTTTTTCAGATTTAAATGGTGGGGGAGATATTTTAAGGAAACATTTTCGAAATTAGGAGAATTGAAAGGAGACATTAAATTTAAGCGATTGGTGGGTCGATTTTTGTATATACTTGTGAAAAAAAAACTGCCATAAAATTTAAGGAAATAATTCTTATTTCGCTTAAAAGGCAGCTGCCATGCATACAAATGATTTAAATTTTTTTTTATGTAGGTAGTTTTCTCAAAAACGGCTCTAGCGATTTTTTGTTACAATTCTACATATTATATCTCTATACTAGTTTTAATAATACTGCATACTAAGTGTTTGCAAAAACACGCACGTTTTTCGAGAAAATTGCCTTTTTTCGCATTTTCCAAAATATATTATTGGTTTTATCATAATTTTGTAACGGGATAGAGTCACCAAAAAAAGAATTAAAATCCTTTTAACTCACGAAGCGGGCCACCAAAAAGGTACCTACTTTTGTTAAAGAAAACTATTCAATTGGCGTTCGGGCGATACGTTTTAATTTTTTCCGTTGAAATTTTGTCTGGAAAAATAGCCTAAAACCGAGAAAATAACGGCCAAATTTTACAAAAACAATTTACATTCAAAATATTTTTGTGGCATCTTTATTTCATAATTTGGAGGAAGCGTAATTTCGGCCATAATTCCAAGAAGAAATCTTCTTCCAGGGGGACAATTTGAGGATTAGATTATTTCGCAAATTACAGAAAAGATATTCAAAACTTTTTCAATAGATTCAAATTGGGTGTGTTCGTTTAATCTTCCCAAAACCGATAACACCGTAGAATCTTTAGCAATATTCTCGCCATAAATTATAGTGCAATAAATGAAACTGTCCATAAATATCTGTCTAGGGGTTCAATTCTGGTTTTGTGAAAAAAGTGAATCGAAATATTCGTTTTCACATTCGCTTTCATCCTTTGCTTTCAATTTGTCGATTCACTTGGTGCAAAAAAGCGATTCTTGTTCAGTATGGTGAATTCAATATCATTCGCTGTGGTGAATAATTTTGTTGTGTCTCCTGTGAATTTGTTTTGCTATTGTGAATGCTGAATGTCAAAACTGAACTAAGAAAAATCATTTTTCCATCGTTGTTAATTGTTTCAATTTTTGTCAGTCTTTTTGCATTCAATTTATGCAAACTAATTAATTACAATATTTTTTTTTATTGCCTTCAATATATTTAAGACTTCTTGTTCGAACAAATCGTTGAAATGTTCAGAGGTTGGATATTTAGGTACATTATTTGTGATTATGTATTGTGTTAAATTATCTACATACAATTTTCAGGAATAAGAAGGGTATTATCAGTCGAAACTTAAGGCACAATGAAAATCCTTTCGAATAGATCATCAAGAAAAATAGTATTCAATTGTAGGTACCGCTTTCCAGAACAATTATGCAGAACCCAAGTCTCCTTCCACTGCTGTGCAGCTTTGTGGCAACTAATGCATTCAAATCATTGCCTAAAGATCTACATGCATTGTCCCTTTGTCCCACTCCATCTACTGACACAAATTTACAAAAATCATCAACAAATTGAATAAATACATAAATCGAATTTGTTTTTTTATGTATGTATCATAATGTTATCTCGGGATTAACTTCTAAATAGCTAATTAGAGGATCTTTTCGAGGATTGGTCACGCTATTTCCCTTATTTTTCTTTACCTAAATATATTTCCTCAACATCCGTTTTCACTTTTTCATATCAAGATTCACAAACGATTGAGATCGTGAAGGGAAAATGTTCAGATGAAAGTTTTTGACGTTTGTTTTCATTTTTCCACAGAACGAGAACCGAATTTAGTGTGAAAGAGTGAAAAGATTTTCATTTCACTTTTTCACAGAACCAGAATTTACCCCCAGCTGGTTTATGTACATAAGCATTTCTTTGTCCGGTTGGAGAAATGTCGTTTCCACTCAGCTGTTTGAATTCAAAACCCCGAACTCAAAATATTTGTTCATCGTTAGGCCCAAAAAAAAAAAACAAAGTTTGGAAAAGGGGTGTGTAATAAGTTAGCTAATGCACGCATACCTTAATGTAAAATAGTTAAGATTAAGAATGCAAACATAATGTTAAGACTAAGAACGCAATCATAATGTATTCCTACACCTAAAAAGTATCTACTTTCTTGCTCTTGTAAATGTTTAGGATTGTTCAGTGAGGTTTTTTTCAGATTAGAACAGAACAGAACAGAGAAGAACAGAAATGTCAGACAGGATAGAACAGGCAGCTGTCTGACATATGTAATAGTCAAAAAAAAATTCGATTTTGGTGGATAAGCAAGAAATACTTTTTATTAAAAACAATTAGAAATAGTATTTATTTAACTACACAATTTAATGTAATTTAATTTATGTTGTTTTTTTAAATATTTATTTGTTTGTTTCCAAAGTAAAAGCACAAAGAGCCACGAAATTAGTTAAAAAAATATCAACTTTTAAGTGACAGCAGCTGATTTTGACAGTTGTCACAAACCTGTTCTAAGTTGTTCTACCTAAAAAGTAAGAACAGAAAATCCTGTTCTATTCTGTTCCAAACTGTTCGGAACAGCCTCACTGAACAGCAAATCAGAACAGTTTAGAACAGAAAATTCTCATTGAACAGCAAAAACTTGTACTTTTCTGTTCTAAACTGTTCCAAACTGTTCGGAACAACGTCACTGAACAAAGCTAAAAGCTTTTCATTCTATATTTGACCGCTGTTCAGACAACTTTGATAATAAATTTATAAGTTTAATTAAATCAGTATTGTTTTATTTAATTGACGATTGACATCATTGTTACAGGGTGTTTCTATAAAAAAGAAGAGCTTAAAGGTCACACACTGAAAGGAAAATTTTTTCAGAAAGCGTTTTAAAAATCTCAATTTTAAAATTTTACCGAAAAATCGATTAAAAGGTGGCACTTCCTAGATCACGAATGTTCAATTTTTAAGTGTCAACGGTGCTCGATTTTGAAAAATTGGGCTTTCATATCGTCCCCAAACATCTATTGAACGGTGTCCCTTCCTTGATCATATGTTTCGCGGGATAGAGGAAGTCAATTTAAAAATTGGTGGGCGAAAGTTACGTGGCAAAATGTAACGCTCCCACAAAATGCAGCTGATAGGAGAACAATTCGGGTGAAAAACATACGTTCGCTTTCCAGAAAGCAAAAACTTTCTTGAAAACCCATGCAGGAACTAGTCACACAGTGAAAGTTTTGTTTTTGAGAAAGCGTTTCCATGAGTGCATAAATGACTTTCAGAAAACGTTTTGGAGAAAATAATATTCAGGTCGTCACACTATACAAATTTTGCACTTTCCTTTCAGTTTGTGGTGTCACCTTTAGGTTAGACAAACGATTTTTCTGGTTGGACAAACGATTAAAAAAAAAATATGTGCTATACTATCAGTGCCATACGTTGCTGAAAACGTTTGTGTCTGACAAAGCAGAGTTTCTATTTTATCAATCAAGTGCCAAATATGTTAAAAAATAGAAAGGTGTGCTAAAAATATTGGGAGTAGTGTCCATATGCGATGAAGCGTCTATACACGTATTTGCAGATTTGTATTTATAAACACAGTAAAAATGCATGGACATATTCATAAAGCACAGATATGTATAAGGTAGAATTTTCTGTAAATAATTTGAATTGAATTTTGATAAAGTCAATTTAAAAGAAATCAAATTCAAGCTTTTAATAAATTAAACATCCAATACCGGTTGCAAAAACGACCCAACTCTAATTTGTAAAACACAAGTACATACTTTGTTTCAATTGACTATAAGATTAAAGTTTTGAAAGTCACGCTGCAGTGACACGTGTGTATATTTTTTTGTTGTCGTCTAGCTACCCTATTTTAAAAGAAACAAAAAAGAATAAACAAGAAAAACAACTTAAAATATAATTAAAATTAAAAATTAATGACGTCACATGTTACATCCCACCAATTTGCTTTTATTTTTTGGCTAAGCAAAATTATACACCCACGTCCATCGCCACCACATTTATGTGCAATTCTCTAATTGGAATCAACCTAACAGTGTGTGGTATTTCTATGCTTTTGTGTTTCCCATGTATACACTTCAATTTAATCCCTAAGGATGTCTATACTATCTATTTATGCCAAGTGGAAAGTTGATAGTCTGGGAGTTAGCATTTTAAATGATACTGATACAATTTGGTTTACGGGTGAAGTCATATGTTATACATGCGTAACGCATGCACTGCGTTGCGTTGACGCATACGTTCACGTTCAGGATCAAAAGAGTGCTGATCATCTATGACCATCATGAACATCTATGATGAAAGTGTTTTTTTGTTTTTGTTTTTAAGGAAAGAGGAAAGTATAGAATTATGACCATAACACCTATCCCCAGAGATCGGAAATTACAGTTGACCTTTAGTCTTTAGTAGCCCGTAGCGTAATGGTTAGTGGGTTCAACTGTCACGCTGGAGGTCTGGGTTCGCTTTCCAGCCTCGTTCACCTAAAAACTAAAAAGTTTTTTTCAGGGCTACTGCCTCTTGCGAGGAATTGACAAATCCTCCAAGAGTATCACTTGTCACGAATAAGTGCTTCTCGTCTAGCCGTTCGGATTCGGCATAAAATTGTAGGTCCCTTCCATTTCTGTCAATAGGCGCACACAGGAATGGTTGCGAGTTGTTAGTCACTAGGCCCTGGTTCTTCATGAGCCGTTGTGCCACCCGATTTATTTATTTTTTTAGTTTCAATTCGTTTCTAACTGATTGATATCAAATTCGCCAAATTTCGTTTTGGGTTTGTTCTGAGATTTTTTAATAAAGGGAAATGTTTTACTTTAAACCGTTTCCATAGAAAATAAATCAAAAATGGATAATTTCTTTAATTTTGTAAAATCAAATCTTTAAAGAAAAACATAAAAAAATGTCAAACTGATTTTTTCAAAGTATGTTATTAGACAGGGATGTGACCCCAAACTGGTGCAAAACCGGCACTAAACTCGGTCCGAACAGAAAATTTTAAAAAATAATGGGGGATACAATCACAAAAAAAAAATTAATTGTGGTGGTTCAAAGAAAACGGGTTTGATCAATTGTAATGAAATTGACACAGTTTATACTTATAACAAAATTATGGAAGAAAAAATGTTTTTACATCAGGGTGGTTCAAAAAAAAAAATGTTTTTTATTACCGCTTTCAATGAAATTAAGACAGTTTGTAGTTGAAAGGATTATTGAAGAAGAAACGAAAATCCCATTCCTTTCGTTCTGTGGAACGGTATCTAACCTGCGAAATTGATGGTTATACCAGATTGTTTTGCCAAGTCTCCACTCACTTCTCGCACTGAATTAATTGCCCGGAAAGTGTAATGTGTGCGGAAAAATGACATTTGGGTTTGTTCGTGTTGTTATTTGTTGTAACTTACAATACAACATGGCTGTTGTTTGATTTTTTCGTTAAATTTTGTTTTATTCATTTCCAATTTGTGAATCTCTCCATGAATATTTTTTGCCTGTGTTTTAGTAAGCATTTGTTTGTCTTTTTGGAGACCGCTGGAAAATTTCGTTTCGCATCAGCAGCGTACTGGGTTTAAGGATGAACAGGTAGAAAGTTTGAGCTAAGAGCTGTTTTTAAGAAAATCAAAAATAGTCTAGGCAAATTAGATTTTGGCCTGGATGTAACATAATAGTATCTTAGATTTTTGTAGTATTCGATCAGAAATAATATAAACAAAGATAATATGAGGTTCCTCCCGCTGAAAAAGGTGTGATATTTGTAGGAAAAACGAAAAGGTGCAAAAAGTGCATTATTCACTCTCTGCTTTTTTTTATTTCCTTGTATATCTTTGGAAATATGCATCTTAGGAACAAAATTATCAGGCCAAAATTTGTTTGCTATAAAATTCTCCACAAGATGACATTTATATAAAACTTTCTGGTGTTATATTTTTGTTTCTATACAGCGTTGAAGTCAAAAAAAGGTGTACAAAACAGAGTAGTTTTGAAACGCTAAACTGACACATAAAAATGGTTCAATTCTACTTCAAATATAGACTCTAGTACTCTAGGGAATTACAAAATGAAATATTGAAACCCGATTCAAATCGGTCTGATAGGTTCGACATGAGAGATAATGTTTATTAATTGCACCGCAAAATGTTTGCGTCAATGCAGTGGTCAAAGTTAGACATTAAAGCTGGCGCTAATTTTTGTGTACATACTTGGAACCCTTAACTATCGCAAAGTATTGTTATAATATTTAATTAAAAAGTACAAGTGACCTCAACTCCAGAAATAATTGTGTTTCGCCCAAGGTCCAACAGGCTCTTCAGTCAGTCTGTTATACCCTACTAAGACACAAATTTTGGTCGATGTTTACCGACTCTTATAAAATTCACAGCAAAAAGATACTGTGAATTTTATTATTCTAGGGGAATTCATTTAAATTCGTGCACCCAGAAAATAAATACCCGTGGTCGGGTTTTATATAATAAGAAGATGAAGAAATTTAAATATTAAAATATACTTCTGTTTTAAGTGGAGTGAATGAATAAAATTCAATTAAAAAGTACAAGTGACCTCAACTTTTATTATCTCTCATGCCGACCGATTTGAATCGGGTTTCAATATTTCATTTTGAAATTCACTAGAGTACTAGTTCCTACATTTGAAGTAGAATTGGACTATTTTTTATCTGTCAGTTTAGCGCTTCAAAACTACTCTGTTTTGTACAGCTTTTTTCTGACGTCAACGCTGTATAGCAACAAAAATATAACACCTACAAATTTTATATAAATGTCGTCTCGTGGAGAATTTTATAGTAAACAAATTTTGTCTTAATAATTATGTTCCTAAGATGCATATTTCCAAAGATATACAGGGAAGTAACAAAAAACAGAGAGTGGATAATGCATTTTCTTGCACCTTTTGATTTTTCCTGCAAATATTCGGGTATCCGGAACTATCCGCCACTATCCGGATAGTAACGGATCTTAATCATCTCATTCACAAGTACCCGGATAGTTTGAAGATTTGGATATTGTTTGAAGCTTTATTTTCAAGCACATAAAATAAAATAAAAATAAATAAATCGGGTGGCACAACGGCTCATGAAGAACCAGGGCCTAGTGACTAACACCTCGCAACCATTCCTGTGTGCGCCTTTCGACAGGAATGGAAGGGACCTACAATTTTATGCCGAATCCGAACGGCTAGACGAGAAGCACTTATTCGTGACAAGTGATACTCTTGGAGGATTTGTCAATTCCTCGCAAGAGGCAGTAGCCCTGAAAAAAAACTTTTCTGTTTTTAGGTGGACGCACTAACCATTACGCTAACGGCTACTACACATAAGCACATAAGCGATATAATAACAACAAAATTGCTTTGTCTATTTTTGAGATTCTTATCCTCAAGACAGTCAGAGTTTAAAAAGAAAAAAGTTTTTTTTTATCAATTTTTGTTGGCTTTACAAAAACACAACAATACCTGACAGGCTATAATAAATGCAATGCAATACCTTTATTCGTGAGAATGTAATTTTCTACATCTTTTACGACCTGCCAAAATACCATTTTCTGATGAAGCTACGTCCTGTTTCCACACCAACATATTCGCCCATAACAGTTTGATGTATATTTTGGAAAATCTTTTTATAGCAATTCTCGAATTTCTGGGCCTGAATAATTCATTTAGCGTTGAGCATGAGTTTATTCTTTTTTTTTTCTATTTTGAAGCTTTTCATGAGAGGGTTGTTTTGCTCTTCTTTGTATATGGTATGGATACTTTCCCTTTTGGTAGTGAAAAGAAATATTTTAAGGAAAACCAAGAAGAATTTGTATTTACAGGGGCTAACTTTCTTTGGTTCAGATCGTATGTGTTGTTTCCGTGAACAAAAATTGAAGAAAAAAGGTACAAAATCGTCCTCGAAACTATAAAATGAAAACAAATTAAAGAATGTTTGTCCTATTTATTGCAATACTTTTTAAACTTATTTAAAAAAAAATTAATTGTAGAGAAAAAAAATCAAAAAATGATAATAATTTTTTAAAATTTTAACTTAGGTTTTGCGTGGTTTTTGTAAAAAGAAAAAAAAATTGTTCAAAAACAATTTTGCTCAAAATATTGATTTTTATATGACTTGGTAGAGAATAAGACACACAACTAACAATTTAACTGCTGTAAGGGTCTATCGAAGCTATTTCCTAATCAGCAAATTTGTCTCTATAAGGCCTTAGAGAAACACATTTGGCCCACATTGAGAAGCTCGAAAGGCGTTTAAGCAATCATTTACAGGTTTGTTGGAAGTCCTCAATTTATTTCGCTAAGGCCTGAATTACAACATTCGTCTGTTGCTTGCAACGGAGTTTTTTTACTTAATGTTATTTTTTTTTTTTAATTTTTAATGTTTCCATGATTACGCATCAGAGAAAACATGGAAGTGGTCACACAAACATACATTTTGTGAGACAACAATTAAAATATATGTTAGTTCCTTTTTCATTGAAATCGATTGTTTTTAAGAACGAAAGGATTTGATTTAAGACAAAATATAAAAACTATTTTATGCTCCATAAAATATGTACTTTTCATTTTGTACACAAACCATTTACTGACAATTTTAATTTGTATCTTTGTTAAAAACACTAATTTGCCAAAATAAAAAACATAAACAATAACGACCATCATTATGTTTTTTCAACTGAAGGTAACTTTGTAGTATAGATATTAAAAAACGTTTAAAATGTAATTAAAAAACTACTGAGAAATGAAAGCTTCATACTAAGATAATTTTTGAACACATTCGAATTTCTTAACGTGACAATATTTTTTAACGATGAAACAGAAACTATACTATGGTCACCTCGTTTGTGAATAATTCAGCCAGCAGTAGCTTATTTTCACATCAATACTACCTTCCATGCGAAGTACCAGCTTTAAATGCTTTCATGTTGAATGTGCAACACTTCGCTAGGACCAAATAATCGGAATTATTACCTCCAGCGCATGCGCCTGAGAGGTTGATTAAAATTATATTTGCATAACTACCTCTTTACAGGTCTTATAGAAACAAATTAGGGTGACATCACTTCGCTGAGGCAAATTCATCGAAATAAATGCTTCTCGCGCATGCGTCTGACAGAGTTCACACAATTATTATGCTTGTGTCGGGCTTGTGTTTGATGGGATATAGAACCAAAATTGGATGTCATGCTTAATCAGAGTTACCACTCCGATCAAATTTAATTCTGATGAAATCAATTTTATTGGTGGGATCCGGGGTATTATTTTTTTTTTTATAAAAATTAAAAAAAGAAAACAAACAACGAATATGAATAAAGTTTATCTGTTTTTGTTAAACCATTTCTAATAAAAAATGATTAAATAATTTGTATTTGTACTGCTATTCTGAATATAAATTACATAATTATAGTTCTATGTAAAAAACATAAATATATTTTTTTTTTTCTTCAAGTGAATTTAAATAAATTGTTTTCTTTTTCCATATTTATCTCAATGCAGAAAATAAATGTTTGTTTCGTGTTTGTTTTGCAAAATTTAAAAGCTTTACCTATACTCAATGATTCGGTTTAATTTAAATTTTAAAAATGATACAAATTTACCTATTTTTATTTTCATAAATAATTTGACCTGTGGTAACCCTCTCTCGGCAGTAGAAACATACATGCGCCGAACAGTACACAAGATAATGCTTGTATCGCGCTTTTCCTCAGGGACCGTACACAAACAAAATAAATTGACATAATTACACTAACAATTATGCTTCCATTAGACTTTTGTACACATAATTGCTCGTTTCAGGCCTTTGTAAGCTGGCCCTTCCAGAGCTCTTGGCAGTGCTTCCTAATGAAAGCTTTTTCTTTGCTTTTATTACGCATGCCTCTCAAATCTAATTTCTGGGAAGCCTTACGAAAACTATAACCAAATTGTAAATATTCAGGCTTGCAGAAAATTAAAGATTCTGCTCGTAATAGGTTTGTAGGAAGCTGTTTTCAAAAAAATTACTTAGAAAATTTGCAACTTCGGTGTCCAAACTAAATACAAGCCTTGTAGAAATAATAACTTATAGAAATTCAAAAAATGAACCTTATAGAGGAAAAATTGTTAGTTGGGCATTTCAAATAAGCGTATTAGAAGGCAATGACAGCATCTAAGTGATGAGCCTATCACACAAAAATTTGTGAGTTCCGGGACTCAAGAGTGGATGTGTCAACAAGGCATACCAAACTTCCAGTTGGTTGCTTGGTTTTCGAAAAAACTCTATTCATTGCACGAACCATTGGTTTCCATGAGTCAAAAATGCTCGGTAAACAAAATGGTGCGAACCGGATATGTAATGCTGTATGCGAAGCTATCCTACTTTCAATTTTACCCATATCGAGAGCTAAGATGTTTACACATCAAAAGTTTTTGACCTTTAAAACTAAACTGGAAATGATAAATTTGGAACTCTGTGAAAATTATGTTTTTTTTTTAATTTCTAGGAAATCTGGAACGGTAAAATCCTGATTTTAGTACGCAACACCAGAAAGGTTAGATTTTGGTATTGATGGGTTTGTGTTGTGGCCAAAGGAAGGAATATGGGGTGTCCTTTTCGTTTCGTCATTACAATTGAATTTTACTTGCTATTGCGTGTGGTCAGACAGAATAAAATTTATATAAATTTTGTTTTAATTTTCACTGTGTTCAAAGTATTCGGGATAACTGCTAGGTTATTGGAAAGCGGTCGAACAGCTCATCCTGAATTCCAATTGCCACTGAACCTGCAAGTGGATAAAGAACCTACATGCAACATTTCAAAGAACTCTGGGATTGCGAAAGTATGTAAGATTATTATCTGGGACGAGTGCACAAGCACATTGCACAATGGCTCACTCAACTAAATGATAAACCACCGATGTTTCGGTGGTGCTGTGATCAAACGCTACCTATCATTCAAAGATCAACTCCGGCAGATGAATTGAATGCTTGCCTGATGGTATCGGCTTTATGGCAATACGTTAATAAATTGCAATCGAAAACAAATATGCGAGTTGTTTTACAAAATGACCAGTTCGATGCAGAATTCTCCAGGCCATTATCGGCGATGGGCAATCGCGTGATTCCAGTTAAGGCTGGCCAAGAGACGAGAAAATTCTCGGTCTCGCACAACGAGACGAGACTGCCTTTTAAGCATCCGAGATGAGACCGAGACGAGACTGTATATTTGGACCGAAATTTACAGAGAGTCTAATAAATTCAAAAACTCAATTTCAGTTAAATATTCACCCTTATTGCGATTGACCGAATGAGCGAAAAAGTTTTGGTCATTGGGAATAATGCAGACCGTTGTGGATTATAAACAATTGACAAATATCAATGAATAGTTGATCACATTTTCAGTAAATTGAGTTTAAAAATACAAAATATCAATATTTATCAACTATCAATCAACAATCGCAAATCGCAAATCGCAATAGGGGTGATTAATATTCTTCTCCACATATTAAACTATATGGGGTACAAATTGCATTTTGATGTTTCGAAAATATTTCGTTCCAATAATCCACAGGTTGTCCGGAAATCGTTTTTTTTCGGAGACAAAACTGCAAATTTAAATTTTCTCGCGGATAAGGCGAAACTGAGAACGAGACGAGACTTAATGATGTATTAGACCGACACGAGACCGATTTTAACGAAACTGAGACGAGACTTACAAAAGTCTTGCCGATGCTCGTCTGGTGGAAAGCCTTAATTCCAGTGGACTTAAGTCACCGGCCTGATTGAATTTCGACCGAATTTTTGCCACTTTAAAAATAACGCTGGAAGAGCTCATCACGAACGTTTTCCCAAATACCGCTCAGAATTATGTTGAACTTGTTAGAACTGAGTGCAAGAGGAAATATGGCTGCCAAAAACAAGGATGTGGATCATTTGAGTTTCGTCGTTCAAAATTAAATTGGTGCCAGGGAGTTACGTTCAATCAAATCTGTTGACTATCCGTGATGGATGAAAACAAAGCCACCAACTATCCCACGGAATTTTAGAATTCCTTAGATGTTTAATTGTGAAGAACATCAAATCAAATCTAATTCAAGTCACGATTTTGAGGTGAAAATTAAAAGGTAAAGATGTTCTCATTCTGTGGATTCCGCTTATATCAAACGATTTGCCATTCGTATTTCAGCGAGTTTATTATTTGGTGCCTCTCTTTTTTGTTTCCTATGACTGTATGATAATCAAAAAGACACAAGGACAATCACTGGATGTTTGTGAGATGAATCTTGAATTTCCATGTTTCTTCCATGGTTAATTGTATGTGGCGTGCCCACGTGTCCGCAAACTGACCGCTTTGTATGTGTACGCACCCGAGAGTAAGACGAACAAAGTTAAGTACCATAAAGCACTTCAGTGAGAAAGCGGAAGGTCGGCTTACACGCCAATCATTTTGGTTCGATTAAAACACAATCACATTGTTAATTTAGTTATTTGTATTGTATTTAATAGAAATTAAGAATAAAGAATTTTAACTGACCGAATTACATGAAACAGCATTGTGCATGCTCGGAAGTACTATTTTCATTACATTAACGATTTTTAGGTGGAACGAAGTTTACCGGGTCAGCTAGTTAAGTGTATATAGTTATTATAAGCACTCCCCAGCATCAGGTGCATCCTTTCATATAACTAAAGAAATCTACCCTGCACACAAAATTGAGTCATATTGCACAATCACGTCTCCATACTAATCATTCTATTTCCGAATTTGATACACAAATCTAATGCTAAACCTCCGCCCGCACCATTTGCAGCAAGTGATATCAGCACTAAATGCATCCCATGTCATATGAATTAGAGACTTCTAAACGCGATTGTAATTTGTCATCATCAATTATTATGCAGACATAATTTAGGTACATTTGTAGCAATTGGGCCACCCGACCGCTTACACTCTTAATAACATCTGTTCAACTCGAAGCCTAATGCAACTGAGGACTGACATCACTGGTACTGAAAACTGATGCTGACGCTTGCAAATGTTAAATGAGACGAAATGGAAACTATTCAACATCAACATCCCAGTCCTCAAAACTCAAACTGTATGACTATATCATTACGTAATTTAATTTTATCAACGAAATTAAAGAATTTGTGCAATTATTACAATTTAAGCAGACACATGATCCAAACGATTATGCTTGAAGATTTATTTATTAATAAGACATATACGAGTACTAGGCTATTATACATCTGATCTGTCTTTAGAAAAGAATATTGTAACACATTCAAATTCTCCCACAGAGAATACAAGACGATGACGACGACTTATCATCTGATGATGTTACATGTCACACATAAAATTGCCTTTGCTGTGCATGGCTTAGGCGGGAAGAGGGGGCGGGGGAATTTGTGGTTGCTCAATTCTATGACTTTTGAACTATATTCAACTTGCTGTCATCTGGGCCAATGTGTTAATTATGTTGCATAAGAGATGTTTTTTTTCTTATTAAATTTCTAATTCATTAAAATTTAAATAGAACCGTTTTTGTTCTTGCGTTAGTCTTCATTCGACAAGAAAATGCTTTTATTGTACTGACGTTTGGGAATATATCAATTATAGATACACAATGTAAGTACGTAATTTGAACTTACATACAAAACTTAAACACTCGTATCCCTCTATCAATGAGTTTGATTAGATCACTGGAAAAGGTGTATATCACTGGGAAGGAATCATTTGCGGCAAACGTAAAATTGCCCAAATTCGTTTGCCAGCCAGTTTTGACAGTTCGTTTGCAGCAAACTCTTAAATTCGTTACAATTCATACTGTTGTAGCAAAATTCTATCGTTTGTTTCAAACGAATAGAGTGTTTGTGTCAAACGAATGTAGTGTTTCTGTCAGACGAATAATGGTGTTTTGTAAACATATTTACTGTTTGTGGCAAACGAATGGTGCTTTAAGAGTAAACGTTAATACTTTAACGACAAGCGAATAGGTCAATTGTTATAGAAGATCAAAGTGGTTATGACAAATGAATAACAGTTTGTTGCTAATGACTTGTAAGTTTGTCACAATCAATACAGTGGCTGCTGGTTTTCCCTTAATTCTGAAATTATATTATTTTATTTTAATTGAAAAAAATGTCAAGCTTTACTTACCTGGATTTGAACTGGTATCCTTCCGTGTCGAGAGCGAGCACGAGCATGCATCCACTGAGCTAATTTACAACATAAAATCCTCCGGCAAAATGTTAATCAGTTGAAAACTTTACACATTTTCCTTTTATTTAGTTGAGCAGAGGAAATTCACTGATTAAGAAATGTGGCTAAGACAATTTCATGTATTTTAATTATTTTAACTATGATTAATTATTATAACTATGACGATGACGACCGAAGTATTTAAAATATTGGGTCAGTTTTTGTTTTAAACTATTACTGCGTAGATGTGCTCCTAGGACTGAATCAAAACTTTTAAGAAAATCGTTTTGTTCAAGACAATAACTGTTTTTATGCGTTGTAAATTAATTATATATTGATCGAAACCCAACATGTGCTTTAAATAAGTATTCAATGTTTATATTTTTATCATTTTAACTTCATTATTACAACAAAAAAAAAGTTGGGCACCAGCAGGGATCGAATTGGCAACCCTCGGGTCTACCTGGAGTAAAATTTTCCATTATCCAGTCATATGGATTTAGTACGATACTAAAAAGATGTGATTTTAACTTTAGTCAAATGTAAGGGGATAGTACGATGCTTAACTTCGTTTAAAATTAGCAAATCTCAATTTTTAACCTAGTATCATACTAAAATTGATTTAACATCGTACTTAATCATCTAAAATTTTGCGCCATTGTTTTTCGAAATGAACAACGGAGATGTAGGTTATTTTTATTAATTTTTAAAATTGAACTTTTATTTTGAATGTAAATATTTAAACAATTATTTTTAATGCAAAGATTTTTAAACTAGCATTTATTTTATTTTTTAATGCAAATATTTTCGAAATTTGACTTTGTTATTTTTTAATGCAAAAATTTTCAATTTTGAATCGCATTCTTTTTAAATGCAACATATTTTCAATTGAAATTTGATTTTTTGTACAAGTAGTGCTGAACTTCAGAACAATACCAAATTGATAAAGCAAAACATGTATTGAAACGTACCCAATACTTGCCCTATAGATTACCTGAAATTGGTTAGATAGGAATTAAACAAATAAAATACTTTTTCCAAATAGGAAATTTATTGCTGCAAGCAAATTTCTTTTAAAGAAACCTAAAATCAAAAATTCTTTCGCCTCAAAAGCATGAAATGTTTACCACAAGCATTAAGTTAATTTGTAAAAATAAGATTTAAAAATATATACCCTGCAATCATTCAATCGTTTGCTACAAATTAGTTTACTTTCTACGAATTAGTAGCCCGTAGCGTAATGGTTAGTGCGTTCAACTGTCACGTTGGAGGTCTGGGTTCGCTTTCCAGTCAAACTCCTTTTTTCTCATTTATAAAATAGTCAAATCCACTAAAATAGGTATCACTGAATAGGAATTTACACATACATACATACATACACATAATGTCATATTGCACAAAAACTTTATGTTTTACCACACTATTTTCTATAAATTTCGTAAATTTCAAATAATTCAATAAATGAAAAATTTGACATAAAGAATACCTCACTTTTAACCCATTGAATGAGTGAAAGAGAAAAAGATGTATTACTTCTGTAATTTAAAATTCTCTTTTTTTTCGCTGCACCTTGAGTGAGTGGGGGAGAAACATTCTTTAGTTGCGCCATGCATGAATGAAAGAAACATATTTATCACTTTTTTAATGTATACTCCTCTTTTTTCGCTTGCACATTGAGTGAGTGGTGGAGAAATATATTTGTTACCTACTTCTGTTGTTTGTAATCTTTTTTCTCATCATAAAAATCCGAATGCATTTATTAGGCATCACTAGATTGTATGAATGTGAGAAACATATTTATTAATTCTTTAATTTAAAATCTTAGAAGAAGAAATAGTGGAACGGGCGTATCGAGAAAAAAGTGAGGCTTTTAATTAAAATAGTGAGAGTTACACAAACACAAATGCATTCACATAGGTCGGAATGCAGTGATATAGCTAAATGCTGGGAATTTTTAGCTGTGTTTTTGAAAGGTATATTTTTGAGATCTAAATACTCACTATGTTAACTTTTATTTCACTTTTTTATTTAGCGTTTTCACTATTTTAACGTTTTGAAATCTCTTAACACATTCCTCTAGCTCGGCAAAATGACAGTGGTGCGTTATTTTTCTATAAAATGTTAACTATTGTTGTTGTGTCAAAAAAAAATTAAATGTCATTGTATCATTTCGTTTAGGAACGATCAATGTTAAAAATATTGTTGGTATGTCAATCAAAAGGGGTTGACACATTTAGAATAAAAATAATCAAACAAATTTTTTTATTGCATCAAATTTTATTAGAAAAAATATTGGGCCTTACCAATAATCAAATTTAGTGACGACTTAAATAATTCTGTAAAATGAACCATAATGGTATGGAATCTAACTAATTATCTGTACATGGTACGACCTTAATATTAATGTTAACTCTAAATAGTGAATCAAATATGGTATTGACTTCAAAAAATTGAACATTCCATAAATAGTACATTATTCGTGATCAATACAAATAAGGTTAATTTACTGGAATATTTAAGTCCTTACTAAATATGATTATTGGTAAGGCCCATTATGATCACTTAAATGCATATGTTAAATATTTAAATTAAATTCTTCTAATATGTTCAAGACTGATTCAAAAATAAAAAAAAAGGCTCCGATTTCCAATGCCACTAGCTTATAACTAAGATATGAGCAAAATAATTAGCCTGTTAAAAATTCAGATTTTTAAATTAATTTTTAGAGGTCGCTCATCGCTATTTACTATTCTCCATAAGATTTGTATGGGACAAAACCAAGTTTTGTACTTGGAAATTTATAACTTTTTAATAGCAAGTATTTAAATGAATAGCATAACATTTTTTTTTAAGAAAATTGAACGCTCTACAAAAAAGGTTAACACTTTTTATCTAATAAATGTACTCCTTCCAAAGTTATTAAAGGTCAAAGCGGAACTAATGTTTAATTTCACTGTTTTTTGTATTCCCCATTGAGAATTCCAGCTATTATACAGAGTGATTCACCTAAGGTGTGTGTGGCAAAAAGCTTGATCATGTTGGTCTATCCGATAAAAGAAAAAAATCGTGTGGAAGGGGGGATCTAACCCCTCATTTAGGTGGGAGGGGCAGTTTTCTAAAAAATTGACTTAAAACAGAATAAAAATTATTAAAAAACAACGGCAATACTTACAACGCCTTGTTATACCTTTTTGCAAACCTAGAAATCCCTTCTTTTACTCTCCTTTTAAATAAAGTTCATTTAGTGAACACTTTTTGAAAAAATAATTTCCAAACTCAAAACTGAAAAAAATAAATTAAAACAAAAATTCAAACGATAGTTTCTCAAAATTGTACGTAATTAAGTATTCATTTTGTTTTCAAAATTCAATGCTCTTATTAATTTCTAGTCAAACACTCCAAACCGGATGTTTCTAGAAGTTTTATTTTTCAAGATATTAAGAAATGAACCAACTTTCTCATAAAACTAAAAAGAATCCGACTAAATTATATCACTTCAGCGGATTTATCATTTATCACCAACTTCTTGCTTGTACTAAGAAGTTGGTTTCTTAATTCTTAAATATCTTGAAAAATAAAAGTTCTATAAACATCCACAACCATTAGTTCCGCTTTGACCTTTATTAACTTTGGATGGAGTACATTTATTAGATAAAAAGTGTTAACCTTTTTTGTAGAGCGTTCAATTAAAAAAAAAAAAATGTTATGCTATTCATTTAAATACTTGCTATTATAAAGTTATAAACTTCCAAGTAAAAAACTTGGTTTTGTCCCATACAAATCGAAAATAGCGATGAGCGACCTCTAAAAATTAATTTAAAAATTAACAGGCTTATTATTTTGCTCATATCTAAGTTATAAGCTAGTGGCATTGGAAATCGGAGACTTTTTTTATTTTTCAATAAGTCTAATGTTCATATCAATAATAAAAAGAATTTATTTATTTTGTTTAAACATTATATTTGAAAATTTAAAGCCTTTTTGAATGTGCGAAATTTTCGCACGGGTCTTCTGGTATCATAATGTTATCGAATCAATAAATTGTCTATTTCAAGCTACGTTAAAGTTGTTAGCTACGAGAGCAAGTTTTGTGCGATCCAGCCGTGCCCATTTTTTCTTTATGAATACGGGTGTCTGTATATACTTAATTTTTGTATTGCTAAACAAAAAAAGGATGCCATTTGATTTTGTTGATATTTTCCAATTTACGTACAAAAATGAATTAAAAAAATTAAAGGAATAATTAATACTCAGACAAGACTTTAATTTCAAAAGATAAGTTACCGTTTCTGAAAAATCGAATTTTCACAAATTAAAATTGAAAATTTTGTTATGCAATATTAGGCGGTCTCTTGCGATTTAAGCTTCTCGACATCGTACCTTTTCACAGCATCTGCTCTGCGTTGTCGCGTCATGGATATCCGCATGCGTAGTCTAGCTACCACCAGGTAGTGATCCAATTCAATATTGGCCCCTCGGAACGTTCGGACGTCCAAGATACTGGAAGCATGTCTCGCGTCTATCGCAACGTGGTCGATTTGGTTGACGGTTCGTTGATCACTCGACCGCCAAGTCCCCTTGTGTATATTGAGGTGTGGAATAGACTAGGTACATGTAAGGATGTATGCATGCGGACAGACAATTTTTTTTATAATAAGCCGTTCCATGGATTTTTTTTTTTTAATATTTGGTGACGTTTTTGAGAAAAATAATATCTCCCCATCCAAAGTATTTTTTTTTTTGTTTGCTAAAGAGAAATCTACATTGATGTTTTTTTATCTAATATTGTATTTTACTTTCAATTTCAATTCTTGAGAGAAAACACATGTCAGATAATACATTATGTGCTATATGCAAAAGAAAAGCCATAATTTGTCCATGTAGATTAATCCAGAAATGTTCTAGCTACATTGCGTTAAAAAAGATTATATTTATGGAGCCCTTGGGCTTTGGGTGAAAGGAATAGAATTCCACAAGAGTTCATGGAGTTCAATTGAATATTTTTCCACCCACAATACGGACATGCAGACAAGCGAAAAATGCTTTGAGCCGTTTATATTTATAAACGGAAAGCCAACCAACTTGGACATCATATATTTCATTCCATTCACTTGGTTATATTTATGGCCTAGAAGGGATTCCATATTGTTGCACGTTCTGTCCGAGGGCCATTTTGTACGAACTCCCGCATCACAAACGACCCACCGGCCACCGATGACGACAGACTACGATGCAAGAACGACGCGACGGACGTCAGCAGATGGTATCCACTCCGATCTCTACAAATAAAAGAAACAATTAAATGCAAAGTTTGACTTTAAAATTAAAGATTCTCTGCAAACTGGAACGCTTCCTCAGGATGCGTTCATCATTTTCTTTTTTTTTACATTTAAATACAAGAACAAAAAAGTAGAAATAAGATAAGAGAGAAATGATAAAGCTTTTGGTTTGCTATCGTCGGCCGGTCGTCGTCGTTGGGCTTCTCGAGAATAAAAGGGACATCCCCACAAGTAATTCAACATAAATACTTTTGTCCTCGGAACAATAGAAGCCGCCAGAGCTGAGTCCAGGAGAACCTTTCTAGAATTTCTTCGTTTGGTTATATTATTACAACCCAGAAGAAGGAATGACAACGACAACATGGCTTTGTCTATAGAACGTCGCTCGTCGTCGTCGAAAACGTTGATGACAGAGAACAAATGCAAACTGTTGCTGCCGCTGGCTGGCTGGCATGGCATCACACAAAGGATTACGAAATGTTCCTTCTTTTTCGAAAGCGATATGTATTATCCACAGTGGAACAATTGTTCCTCGATGTGATATAGCTCGCTTCGCTATACTGTCCTGGTCCTAGTTCGTCCTGGTCTTGGGTTGGGCTTAAATAACGGCTGGAGCTGGAGGGAAGTGTTACAAAAACACAGGGAACAAAAACGTTCAAATTAACAAGAAAGGTTAGATAATAAAATACTCTTACGCAAATTAATTGTCCTATGATGAGAAGAAAAGCATTGTTCTCAACTTGGCAAGCAGCATCGTTATAGCAACGCGCGTCGGGAGCACTTTTAGGGAATTTTTCGGTTTGAAAAAAACAACAACTACAAAAACAATAAAAGTAAAGACTTAAGATTTACATTTACCATAATTTAATGGTTCCTTTGTGAAATTAAATTGTTAGAATTTGGCTATTGTTTGAAAGATTAGTGTTGGAAAAATATTTTTTGTCACACTTAAGGAAAAGATTTTTGTTTGAAAACATTCTGGTTTACGAGTACTGACAATGGTTTTGTTTATATGACGCTCAAGACTTTAATTTTATTTAAAGCAAAACATGAAAGAAAGCCTTCGGAAGAAAGTTCCTGGTACATTTTGTTACTTAAAATAAATTGGGTGGCGCAACGGCTCGTGAAGAACCAGGGCCTAGTGACTAACAACTCACAACCATTTCTGTGTGCGCGTCAGGGGCGTATACAGCTTTAC
This sequence comes from Melangyna quadrimaculata, assembly GCA_949320155.1. NCBI lineage: Eukaryota > Metazoa > Arthropoda > Insecta > Diptera > Syrphidae > Melangyna > Melangyna quadrimaculata. The sequence continues at coordinate 23,382,539 of OX439485.1, forward strand.
TTCTTGGGGGGGGTCACGTCACACAAACTAATATTTATAAAAAGTCATAAGTGCCTTGTATTTTTTTTTTTTTTTGTTTTATATTTTACTGATGGTTTATAAAAGAAAAGAGAAAAAGTCTTAATTAACTATAATGTTGAGTGAAACTTGATGTGTACGGACGTGTTTTAAAAGTGCTAAGAAATATTTTATTACTACGAAGTTTCTGTGGCCCAATTAATTTATGGAAGTTTCAACTATGCATCAGTGGTTGATGAAACAATCAAAAAATAAAAACAATTGTACAAAAAGAATTAAAATACAAATAGATTTAAATAAATTAAAATTGAATAATAGCGGTGATAAACTGTTATAGAGTGAACAAGTGAAATGAGTGGCCGGTGCAAGGAGTGCGATGGATCCTTGAAAGGGGGGGGGGGACTTATATACCATGCAACGGAATCTGTGGCGCTTTTTTCCATTTTAAGTGTGTGAAATTATCTGAATATGACGCAAAGATGATTAGTGAGAAACCAGGGGTTCTTTTTATGTGCAGTGTTTGCAAAGAGTATATAAAAATAATGTTTAAGAAAGTTGGACAGTTGGCAAGTGCCATACAAGAAAACAAACAATAATTGGATAACCAAAATTCTAACATCGAGACAAAATTATATAATGTAAACAAGTTAAACGAAGAAAGAGAAATAGTATTGAGTGTAGTTAAAAAGTCTTGTAGTGGTGAAAATCATAGTGATATTGTTAAACAAAATATACATAATGTTATCAAATTAAGTGAAGAAAAATAGATTAACTGAATTAAGAAAAGTATATAGCAGTGAAACAAAACCAACTTATGCTGATTCTGTAAGAAAAGATCAACATGCCCAACTAACATTTCAGCTTCGGTTCGGCTTAATAGAATAGGCTTTAGAAGTTCCATAAGACATTTGTAAAGTTTACTTGAGCATAAGAAGGAGAATGTTATACAAGCTAATATAGCTTGTATACGTGATTTCGGAAAATCTTCTTATAAACTTATTCGCAGATCTTTTAAAAGTAGCAGATTGTATAAAAGCCTAAAGAAGCCGATACGAAGTTTTAACGAGCGATATTGGAAATTTGAATGACACTTCATGATGACAGATAGCTTCGGACATGGTTGTATAAATGTGAAATACAAGTCTTATAGAAGGTGAACAAAAGTAAGTACAAAAAAAAAGAAAGATAAATTTTTATTTTTATTTTTGAATGTGATTTTTACTGCATTTTATCTGGAATCAAGTATCAAATTCAATTATTTATTAATTACAGTATTCTAAAACATAAATTATATTTTTACCTCACTAGGGATCGAACTCGGGAACTCCTACGTGACAGTCCATCACTCTTTCCACTCAGCCATCTTAGATAAAATTTGGAAGATGCAAAAACTTAATCAGCCTTTTCCTTTTTTAAAACTTTAAATTTTCCTTAAATAAATCCGAGCTTCTATAAAAATATTCACACATGAACAAGATACGATTAAAACGAATTGTTCAGCAGTCCCCGTGCTTCATTTTCATTTCAATAGTCTTAAATTAATATATCAATAGTCTTAAAATAAACTAAGTAATAATGCATATTTTTGATAATTTCAATCCGAAAAAACACGGTCACTTAAGCACGAATAACAGAAACAAGGTATGCTAATTATTTTTTTCTATTTTTAAACTGCTCATTAAGAATTTAAAAACAATTTATTTAAATACTTAAATTAATTATGGTCTTCACTTTAAATAGAAGTAAAACACAAAAGCTGACCGTGACGTCACATAAATTACCACGAAAATGGCGAATGTTATGTTTATCTGATGAGCATAAACCTCGTTTCTGTTTATCGTGCATTGAAGCTTATGTCTTAAACCAACGAAAAGTAGCTTTCCGAATGCTCAAAAAGACAAATAAAAAAATGAATTTTCTTTCTCTCTACGTGTTCAATTTATTCAATATACATATATAATTATAAATGTGAATAGTTGTTTTAAAAAGCTTCTTCAAAATGACTTATACAAATTTGAGCTTCTTTATTATAGACTGACATATTGGCCGCGTTCGGGTACGTCGCCAATGGTATCTAGATTTGTTCGTGTTGTTGTAATGCCTAAAGAAAAAACCAGCCGACGAACCAAACAGCTGATATCAAAAAGAAATCTAAGGCTATCCCAAAAATGTTCGGATCTGTTTGGATTAAGGCTCTCCCAAACCAACGCGGAACATTCGCTATGCAGGGCGAATCATTCACAATCATACAAAATAAATGAAAAATAAATAATGCTTAACAACAAAAAAAAAAAAAACTGCTGTCGGTGAATGTTCCGCGCCGCTTTCGCGTTGGTTTGGGAGAGATACTTCATTAACAGCTGATATCTCACCTATTTATTTTCTTGGTTTTCATTTGGTTTGGTAATATACATGGTTTTGGTCGTTCGAAAACGTATCAGATGCTAAAGTAGATTCGATATGTCTGCCTACCACCCGAACGTGGCCATTCTTTTATGATTCTTTAGTAAGACTTAACAAGCCGTATCGAAGTATTCAATAAAGCTTATTGAAAATGGTTACAGAAAACGTTTAAAGGCAGCAACTTATATACAAATTTTGTGCAGCCTTTTTAAAGTGACATCTTCAATCATCTTCTGTAACATCAACTTTAGAAGCCTATTCGAGTGACAGCTCGCAAACTCGGTAAGTCTTCTTTTTCTTATTTCTATTCGGCTCTAAAGAAGTAGTTATCCAGCTCGTTACATGTATAAGAAATTTAATTTCGCCGAAGGCCGTACCGAAGCTTTATATAAAGTAAAACCTGCGGCACATCAATATGTTTAAGGTAAGAGAACTGAATTATTAGTTGGGTGTTGTTATTAAACCAAAAAAAGCTCAAGAGAACAAAAAAAAGAAGATCTTAAAGAAAACATTGACCCATCATCACTGGCTGTAAGAGTGAATAAAGTTGTTGATAAGAAGGATGGAGCTATCCTTATTGGCTGTGATGATGATAGTTCGCGAAAAATAATAGAAAGGCGGTTAAAGAGAAATTAAGAAGTGAATATGAAGATTTGGTTCCAAACCTGCAAAACCAATGTAGGAAGGTATGTGGAATAAATGAAAACTGGAGCGAAGAAGAACTATTGTCAGCCATTAAAAAACTTAAACTTAAACATAACCGGTCAACGACGCGATCTGACCGTACCGCCAGATCGCTTCCTGTGTGTCCCGGGCTTTATAAGCTGAATTAGTGAACGCGCTCTTCGTTTCTATTCCTGAATGTTAGACCGCTTTCACACAAGGGCGAGTAGAGCGTAAGGGGAAGAAACAAAATCTCCCCTCTCAACCTTCTCGCCCACAAACTATGCAGTATCTGGAAACCAGTGGCGATTCCTCTCAGATGCAGGAAAAATGCAACAGTGCAAAAAACACTTAATTCATCCCATTTTGTGACATTTTCCTTTATAATTTTGGAAATATGCAACTAAGGAAAAAACCGTCAAACTATAAACTTCTTTGCTATAAAATTTTCTAACAAGACCACATAAGTTTTAAATTCATGCATGTTATATTTGTCTTGCTATCTTACCATGAATTTAAAAAAAAATAAGAAAAACTTATTTCTGCAACAAGTATCACTGCTGCGGTCAAAGTAGGACACTTAAGTTGGCACTGATTTTTTTTGTTCACGAATTTCTTATTGAATTCTAAGTTAACAATATTTTAAAATCTATTGAATTCTAAATTTACCAATCGAAAATCCTATAAGTTTTCTAGATAGCCAACTTGCTTTTTTTCTATGTTTTTATGTGTTTACTAAATAATTATTTCAGATTAACAAAATTATCTTGAGTTCTCGGGGCGGGACATGACCCCGTGACACCCCCCTGTATACGCCGTTGGTGCGCGTGTCGGCAGGAATGGAAGGGACCTACTATTTTATGCCGAATCCGAACGGCTATAGACGAGAAGCACTTATTCATGACAAGTGATACTCCTCGCAAGAGGCAGTAGCCCTGAAAAAAAACCTTTTAGTTTTTAGGTAGACGAGGCGAAAAGTGAATTCAGACCTCCAGCGTGACAGTTCATCGCACTAACCGTTACGCTACGGGCTACTACCATCTACTACCGTTTTTACTTGTTACATTTAATTAAAGTATAAAGATTGCGGCTATCCACCGGTTATCCATCGTTTTTCTTTTTTTTTTCTTTTGTTTTGGGGGTGTTGCTATAAAAAGAAAAGTCTTAATACCTACATATTTTTTTTAGGATGGAAAAACAATTCTTTTTTCGGAAAATCCTAAGCAGGTGGTGGCAAAACAAACGCACTTAGCCTCATCGTCATCAATTGAGGGTTTGTTAACAAGTTTTTTTTTGGGGGGGGAGTGTTGTGGTGTTGCTATGGAGGAGAAAAAAGTTTTGTTTTGTCTGTGTATGTATATGGCCAAACGACTTTTTTGGTTGGACAAAATTGGACAATCGAATCAACCCTGATCACCCAGAAATTTCGAGATTCTGGTTTAACTTTACCGCACAGCGTTAAGGCTTATTTTTAACCCCTCTTCCATTTTCCCAAAGTTTAACCAACTTTTAAAGACTGTAGTGCAGCAGGCCACAGCCCACAGAACACGTTTGCTTGCCTTGATGATCTTATTTAAAAAATGTTTCAAGAGCTGTATAACTCCAGCCCTCTTTATAGGGCAGAATATAGAAATTTGTTAAAAAACTTGACACTAAAAAACTTCACACTATAAAACTTCATTTTATAGAAAAATAGAACTATAAGCTGATATAAATTTAAACTAAGTTATCTCTTTTTTGTGTCTTACTCCCACCTACAAAAATTTCCCATTCGTATCTAGTTGCAATTCAGGAAAATCTTTATCAATTCCTAATCGAAGCGTACAATCAATTTTAATTTCTAGGAAACCAGATGGACCTGAATTCATCAAATTCGACGAACAATCCTATTCATCAATTCAATCATCCATCATTTCAAGCATGATATTCAATTGAATGCCAATTAGCAGCAGCAGCACATAACCCATCAAAACCACCTCTAAAGGATGAAGATTTTATCTTTGTTGCCGATTGTGTTTCGTGACTATTCTACAGGCACTGGTACATTTATTCGAACAGTTAATGTAAAACAAAAACAATAGTTCACTTCAACAAGTTAATATTTCTTATACTTCGTCATCAAATAAATCGGACATAGTCGACATCTAATTAAAATTGATTTCGACTAGTTAAAGGCGAGTTTGTTAATGGTTAAAGTTAAACAGAAGTTAAATTTCCAAATTTGGTGAGCGTCATGCTAGCGAAAGAGTAATCGTGAATAGAAAAATTATTTATTGCTTAATTAGTCCATAATTAGTCGCTAATTAACTAAGTTCAAGATAGCGAAGCAACCCCTCTAAAAGGGGTAAAAACTTCTTACATTGAATGGTTAGTTGCTAAATAATTTTCCGTTAATAAGTCTCAATACCATGTTAGCGAAGGAACAAGAAAGACATAACACTGAACGAAAGAATCAAAATGTTCAGAACTACTTAACGATTAATCAAGGACAAGTTAATAAATTCTTTCTAAACCATTCACTAAGGCGTTCAAATTTTTGAGGGTGTTTTTCGCTAACTTGATATCAATCGAGTAAGCAAAACGTAAAACAAACACTTTAAATTCGTTGGAGGTGCATTCCATGAAAATACGGAAGTTATTTACGAGAAGCAAAGTTTAAAGTGGATAATGATTAAGCGGTAGCAGAAATTTCTAGATTCCACTTCATGGACTCATGGAGGTCAAAATAATTGTGGAATGCAAAAAGAATGTGGATTTTCAAGAAAAAATCTGTTGTTCTTCTACATATATATTTTTTTTTGTTAATTTAATAACACGTGACGTTTTGTGTCCGTACGTGACACGACAGCAAAAAATGATTTTTTCAACAGTTACTATACATGAGAATAACTTTAAATGTGTGAATCTTAAAAATATTTTCATAATATGATCGAAATTTGAGTAAGATTTGTCCGCACTTGACCGTGGAATGCAATTGCCACATTAAAGTTTTTTATTATTGTGCATACAAAATTTTAATTTCATCAACCCGTTTGTGCAAAATTGAATTTTTAAAACCAAAAAAACATTTTTTACATAGGATCATGTTTTTACTTGCGATATACGTAGTATAGGTCTGTCCTTCTGTCTGTCTGTCCATCTGTCCATCTGTCCGTCTGTCTGTCTGTCCGCCCGTCTGTCTGTCTGTTTTTCCGTCTGTCCGTCTGACCGTCTGTTCGTCTGTCCGTCTGTCTGTCTGTCCATCTGTCCGTCTGTCTGTCCGTTTGTCCGTTTTTCCGTATGTCCGTCCGTCCGTCCATCTGTCCGTCTGTCTGTCTGTCTGTCTATCTCTCCGTCTGTCCGCCTGTCCGTCTGTCCATCTTTCCGTCTGTCCATCTTTCCGTCTGTCCGTCTGTCTGTCTGTCCATCTGTCCGCCTGTCCGTTGCCTGTCCGTCTGTCTGCCTGTCCGTCTGTTCGTCTTTCCGTCTGTCCGTCTGTCTGTCTGTCCATCTGTCCGTCTGTCTGTATGTCCGTCTGTCCGCCTGTCCGTCTGTCCGTCTGTTCATCTTTCCATCTGTTCATCTTTCCGTCTGTCCGTCTGTCTGTCTGTCCATCTGTCCGCATGTCCTCTGTCCGCCTGTCCGCCTGTCCGTCTATCCGTCTGTCCGTCTGTCCGCCTGTCCGTCTGTCCGCCTGTCCGTCTGTCTGCCTGTCTGTCTGTACCTAGACCTGAAGCCTAAACGGCTGAAGCGATTTTCTTCAAACTTTGGACTTAAGGTTCTTATGGGATCTCCTAAAGAGGAAGTTGAAATTTGTTTTAGCTCAAAAAATAACGGTACTTGCCATACAACCAATATACAAAAATTGATTTATTTCAAAAACGGCTCTAACGATTTTGAAATCCGAGCTACTATAATTACTACAGTTTATATTATGGTAGAAAAAAAATACAACGGTTATAGAACCGATTTTTATGTTTTCAAATTTCTCGTTAACGGCTACATCGATTTCAACCAAATTTTGTATGTAAGAGGTCCTTTGGAATTTTAACAATTTCGCATACACAATTTTTCGAAAAAATAATTTTTGGATTTCTAAAAAAATATTTAAATCATTTTTTTGAAAATTCAACACCTTGAAAACGGGACATTTAATATTTTTTTTAATTTTGTGTAAAATTTTTTTGTATTTAATTCTTAAAGTTGGCATACCAAATTATATTTTTAAAAATGTTCAAGAATTTTTATATATCAAAAAATATTTTTTAAGAAAACCGCTCTAAAGATTTTTGATTTTTTTTTGTGTTATAAAACAAATCCGATGGCATAATTTTTTTTTAGACCTATCTGTTTTAGATATAAAAAAAACAAATTTTTAGTAATTTTTAGTACTAATTTATGTTTTAATTTATTTTTAAAACTTTTTTAATGACAGGTATCAGAATGTTATGGAACCAATACCTTTATGAACATGGTCAATTTCAACCTCTACGTTAAAGTTGTTAGCTACGAGAGCAAGTTTGTTCGATCCAGTCGTGCCGTGCCCTTTTTTTTAAATTATCTCGGAAACTTTTAAAAATCACTTTGTACCAATTTTAACAAACTTAAACAAAACTGTTTTTCAAAATATTAAGTTGTCAAAACAAATTCATTGGTAGGTAAGGTACGAGTGTACAGTAATATTTAATTTTTTTGGGAGCTTCTCCAGGCATAAATTAAAAAAAAATCAACAATTAATAAATATTTTTTTTTGTCCTTTGAATTTTGACTGTGACTGTTATATGTACAAGTTGTACGTCGTGGAAGATGGATGTTGATTTAAATGGAAATGTGGATTCTGACTATATTCCCTACATCTAAAGGTGGCGATTGGTAAGCACATGAAGTGACACATCAATTCGCTTGAAAATTGCTTTTCATCCAACCTTCTATGTTTACTTCAGGCTGTTGCAACAGCCCGCACCTTAACTCTCTTCTGTCATTTCTGAATGAATTCTGATTCTCGTCGCTAATTGCTTGATATTTTAACTCAACTTAGATATTTAGATGGGTTTAGCATTAGAATAACATTTTTGTTCAGTTTCATAGTGAGTTCACATTTTACATTCTTCAGTATTTTCTTTGATGAAAATGATTTGTTTGACCTAAAGTTATATTACCCGGTTGTCAAATGGACATTTTTTCTTGTAAAGGGTTTTCTATACGAATATTTCTCAGAGCCTATCTACATTCTACTGTTAGTATATCCTAGTAGGTACATACAGAAGCTTGAAACTTAACATCAGGTCACACACTATATGGGGATTTTTACAAAATTGTCAAACTCCAAACTGACAGCCAACATTTTGGGTTAATGACATTTGTGCGTTCTTTTTGTTTCTAACTAGTTAACCTTCATCGTTCTTTTAATAAGAAAAGGTTACTTTGAGTTTTCACTTTGGGTTTAGATTGTGTTTGATTTTCATCTTCCGATTTGGAATTGTTTTCAATTTTATAATAATTTATTATAAATGTAATTGTTTTATTATTGATTTTGATATTTGGAATTGTTTTCATCGAAAATTTATTCTTCCGATTGGATCAAATTTTTCATAAAGAATTGTGTGCTCATAAGAAATTAACAAAAAAAGCAAAAACAAATTACAAATGTTTTATATTACGATTCCATTTCATGCAAAAATGAAGTTGATAAAGATTTAATATGTCAGAACCCATGCATTTTTGTTAGTGAATTATTTATCAACAAATTCAACAGATTCAAATTTGTTTCTTTTGTTTATTATTTCTTATTTGTTCGATTTTTTTTCAACCCCTTCACAATTGTTTACCTTTGATCGTTTTTAAATAAAAAGTAACTTTTTAAACTTTGATTTTGCAACTGTTGTTTTTGACTGTAGCAACAAAAAAGAACACACCACTAAAACCACGCACTAAACGTCATTAACCCAAAATTTCGATTAGACGTTTAGAATCTATAATACTTACTTACTTACTTAGGTCCTCGGACCTATTACGTCCGTGATGTTTCCCTTACGGGACATAGGGCCTCCACTACACCTACGCGCCATCGTGTACGATTTCTTGAAATGTATTTCAGCTCTCTCCAGATTTTCCCCAGTCGTGCCGATTCCTGTTCGACCGTTCTTCGCCATGTACTTCTAGGCCGGCCCACTTGTCTTCCCTCCTGTGTGAGCGGGTTCCACTGCATTGCTTGAGATGCAATGCACCGATCGCCTTTTCGAAGCGTATGGCCAATATACTGCCACTTTCTTCTTCGTATAATGGAGTCTATGGGCTCCTGACCCGTTCTCGCATGAAGTTCGGCATTGGAGATACGGTTGGGCCAGAAAATCCTCAAGATGTTTCGTAGACATTTATTAACGAAGGTTTGCAGCTTTCTAGTGACAGTGTCAGTGACTTTCCAAGTGCTGCATCCGTAAAGCAGAACGGATTCAACATTGGAGCGGAACAGTCGTAGCTTGGTCTTTAAGCTAAAAGAGTTGTTTCTCCATATTTTGGACAGCATTCCGAACGCAGCCTTTGCTTTTCTGATTCGGCTGTTTACGTCCAGTTCAGTTCCGCCACCCGTAGAGACAATACTCCCAAGATATTGGAAATCCTCTACCATCTCTACCGGTTGTCCAGAAATATTTACTTGGATTGATGAGGAAGTTCCAAGGCTGATCCTTTTAGTTTTTGCCGAGTTGAATTAAGCCCTACGATTTCTGCTTCTCTCTCCACCGTTAATGTCATTTGATGGAGATCCATGATCCTATGAGAGAGTAAGCATACGTCGTCCGCGTAGTCCAGATGTTTGAGGTGAGATTGCAGAGTCCACTGAATTCCTCCATTTCCATTTGACAAAGCTGCGTGCAGTACGTCACTTACCACCAACAGGAACAGTATTGGTGACAGTATACAGCCTTGCCTAACTCCACTTTGGATTTCAAACTCCTCTGACAGCCGAACTTTGTGCTAAACGTGACACTTGGATCCATCATATGTAGCCTTGATAATAGCAATCAATTTATCTGGGATGCCCCTCCTGCGCAAAGCAAGCCAAATAAATTCTCTATTGACACTGTCGAATGCCTTTTCAAAATCGATGAACAGCAGGTGAAGTGGTGATCGATATTCAACGCACTGTTCGATGATGATCCGCAAGGTGTTGATGTGATCCACACAGGAAGATCCAGTGCGGAAACCTGCTTGTTCGGCGTCGAGTGTGTCTTCGAGGTGGTCTTTAATTCGGTCCAATATTATCCTTGCTATTATCTTGGCTACTGCAGGCATAACGCATATTCCTCTCCAGTTTTCGCACTGTGTGAGATCTCCTTTCTTTGGGAGCTTGACAATCATTCCTTTTTTCCACTCTTCAGGAAAGCTCTCTGCTTCCCAAGCTCTCTTAATAAGTGGGTGCAGTAGCCCGCTCGATGTCATTGGGGCTGCTCCTAAGAGCTCTGCAGGAATACCGTCAAGTCCAACCGCTTTGTTGTTCTTCAGTGCTTTGATGGCGGTGATAATTTCTTCTTTACTGGGGGGTACGGTGCGTATTCGGGAAATTGTTACTTCGGGTAGCTCAGTGGGAATAGGGTTCACTTCACTTGCGAAAACGCGGTTTAAAACCGCAGAAAAGTGTTCCCTCCACCTTATGAGCTGGTCCTCATCCGAAATTAGCAGGGATCCGTTTGTGTCTTTAACCAGGTGTTGTTTAGAGCTCTGGACACCAGTGAGCTCTTTGGTAATTCTGTAGACGGTCCTACTGTCACACCTACTAGCGGCTTCTTCTGCTTCTGTAGCCAGTGCGTTGATGTAGTTACGCTTATCACGTCGCACACTACGGTGAACTTCCCTCATCTTCATGCGGTACGTAGACTCAAGCTCGTTTCTCCCTGCTGCTGGGGTAGCTGCGATGCGAGCTTTAAGGTGTTTCCTTTCTTCGATCCTTGCCCAAGTTTCGTCGGAAAGCCAAGCACTATTTCTTCCTTGCGCCCGGCCGACTATACTTTCAGCACCGGATATGAACACATTTTTCACAGCACACCAATGATTTTCGATGGATGTGGTTTCCGTGCTGCTGATTGCGTTCAATCCTTGTGAAAGGTGGTCCCCTAGTTGTTGGCGCACTGCAGGATCCTTTAGTCTATCTGTATTAAACTTGGGCATTCGAGTGTTTCCTTGGGATCTCCGAACTGCAGCTGTACGCAATCTTACGGTAGCAATTATCAGATGGTGGTCCCGGGCCATTCCCATGTCAGCACCTCTTCTGTTACGGACGTCCTGGAGACTGCTTCTAAAACGCCGGCTGATCGCGAAGTGGTCAATTTGGTTGGAAGTTGCTTGTCTGTCAGTCGACACCCAACTGACTTTGTGGCACGTCTTATGCTCGAACATGGTCCCTCCAATAACAAGGCCGTTGGCGTTGCAGAAATCGACAAATCGTTCGCCATTGTCGTTTCGGTTACCAACACCATGTTTTCCCATGACATGCCTTAGCCCAGTGTTGTCATTGCCAACCTTGGCATTTAAGTCTCCCATCACCATAACTATATCACCTCGTGGAACGCTATCATAAGCAGCACTCAGCCGGTTATAAAAGGCCTCCTTCTCAGGATCCTGTCACCTAAAGGCTCCCAGGAAATTAGGCTTTTGAGAGCTGTTTTGGAAAGCAGCAATCCAACGCCAGATTCCCGAGCGCTTCCAGGTGTTTTTCCGGAATAGAATAGTACAGTGTTACGGGTTGGTGACTTGAACTTCCCCGAACCCAGCCATCTAACTTCACTTATCCCTAAGATGTCCATCCTATACCGCATGAATTCCTTCTCTAGTTGCAGGAATCTGGCATTCTGAGGACCTTCTTTTCCATTGTCAAGAAGCGTCTTCACATTCCAGAAACCAATCTTTGTCCGGGTACAATAGCCAAAAGTCGTCAACGAGTTATCATTAATTATCCGAGGCGTAGTGTTGGTTTCGGTAGCGGGTTGATTTCAGTTACGGAGATTGCTAACCTCCGTAACCTATCCTAGAAAGCTAGGCCTTTTCGCACTTGTAATTTTGGCCTATTTATGTATATTGGGATACACAAATAGTTGCCCGGGGACCACCACAAGGAGGTAAAACAAGCACTTCATCGTGACTGATTGTTGCGCTACTGGCCCAGACCAAGTTCTGAGCAATCAATAGTTTCCCGATCAGGCACGATGCAGGTCGCCCATACGTTGAAAAGTTTCGCTGAAAGTGACGCCGAAACCTCAAACTCAAAGTATTTTTATATGTATGTACATATTTATGAAACTAAAAACTAATGAAAACTTACGATAATTATCAAATATTATAACACAAACTATCGATAATAAGGCGATTAGGTATCGATTTCTCTCCACCTCTAATACATAGTTCGATTGAGATTGAGTTTTGAGGACTTATTTTATCATTTAATTGTTTTGTTGTGATTTGTTATGTGTCTCTCTAAAAAGAGTTTATGTTTCTGATGCTGAGTTTAAATTTTCAAATCATTATGAAATTTCATCTTCAGAGAATTATGTCACAATCGAAAGTAAGTAGCGAGAGTTTTAATTAAAATCAAGAAGTTGGATAACGATAATGATGCTGATGGCAAACTTTTATTATTGTTTTATTCCTTCTTCCAGAGAAAGTTAAAGAAAGTGTGAAATTATAGTTTTGAGAATATTGCAAGAATAAAGAGGTCATTTTATTTCAATAATTCTTGCTCCACATAAAATTTTTAATTATTTTATGACAGAGAAAGGTAAGTTGACTCTTATCTTTGCCATTTTAAGATTTGAAATTAATTTTAAAAAAATCTGTCGATGCATTTGTGGAAAACTGAAATCAAAATCATAGTTTTTGAGCAGAATAAGAAATAGGATGAAGCTTATGTGAAACGAATTGAAGAACAAGACATAGGTCCCTAAAGGTAGGACATTGTATAAGCTTTAATATTGATTGAAAATGTAAAGGAGAACAAAAAACACTTCAAAGCTGCCTCCAAAAAAATCTTTCAAGTGTATACTTTATTTTTTTTTTTAATTTATTTCAAAAAGATATTTTTAATATTAAGCCCGTTATAAGGAAAAATATGACTTAAGATAATTTGGCTTTTCCTTAAATTGTATTTTGTATTAATTTCCAAAATCTTAAGTTGAGATAAGATATTTTGTTTCGTTTTTTCGAAGGATGTTTTCAATTCTTATGTCCATTTAAGATGATTTGCGTGTGCAAAAGTGAAAAAAAAAGATATTTAAGATGATATTTTCAGGTTTTTATTTTTAAGACTTTAACCCCCTTTATTTATAAAAAAAAAATAGTTATTTCAAGTCCCGTGTTTAGGAAAACTACACCATGTAATACGAATATCTTGGGCTCAAACTATAGGCATTTGCTTAGTGTTCCATCCATTTGAGTCCGGAACATTTTATTCCATGGTGTAGTTTTCCTAAACACGGAAACTAAAGTAACTATTTTTTCTTTATAAATAAGGGGGTAAGTCTTTAAAATAAAAAAATTACATTTGTTCTATAGAGATAAACTTTAATAATGAAAAAAAAAAAACTTAAAAAAAAACAAAGACTTGAATTTCTTAAAAAAATATTAAATCACATTTGGTTTACAGACAGAAATTAATTAAAAGAAGAGAAACAGTTTAGTTTATTTAACTTTGTTTTGAAAGTCAATACAAACTTAATAAAAGGAAATAAACCACATTATAAATTCATTGGAAAATACCCAAGGTCATAGCACACCAACTAACAACATAGGCTCCTGACTGGTGACTAAGCGGAGCGACAGAGACGCGTGAGCGGGACAGAGGACCCAAAATGGGAGTTAAAATCCTTGAACCCGCGAAGTGGGCGACCCAATGTATTGTTTATTGTACATAAACTGACAACATACATAAAACGAAAAACCTAGTATAACGTAACTTATAAGAGGGGAGCACTACGAAATCTCGCAAATTAAAATCTCGAATAAAGAAATCTCGCATTTTTGTATAAATCTCGAAATACGAAATCTCGCAAACTAATAAACTCGCTTTTCATAAACTCGGAATAACAAAATCTCGCTTTTAACAACCTCGCATTTACATTTCACGACAAAAAATCTCCAAAAATTTCAACTAAAATCTCGCAAACTAAAATCTCGCATTAACACATCACGTTGGAAAATTCCGCAGCGAAAAATAAGATCCTGCAAATGAAAAATCAGAGGCCTAAAAAAGGGAGATAAAGCCCTTGAACCCGATAACCCGCCGCCACGGGCCAAACCAAGGGACTGTTTATTACAAATAAACTGAAAGCACACCAACTGACAACATAGGCGCCTGCCTGGCGACTGAGCATACCCTAAGCGGAGCGACGGAGTCACGTGAGCGGGACAGAGGACCTAAACTGAAACTGCGCATAAACTGAAAGCACACTAACTGACAACATATACAAAGGAAAAACCTTGTATAACGTACATTTTAAGTCATATATGTTTTTTAATGCGAGCTTTTAGTTTTCGACATTTTAGTTTGCGGGTTTTTGTAATTGCGAGATTATGAAAAGTGGGTTTTTGTAATTGCGAGATTATAAAGAGCGGGTTTCTATAATTGCGAGATTTCGTAATGGAGATTTCGGGTGCAAGATTTTTGTTTGCGAGAGTTCGTAGCCAACCCATATAAGTCTTATATGTTTTTAAATGCGAGATTTTATTTTGCGGGTTATTGTAAGTGCGAGATTATAAAAAGCAGGTTTTTGTAATTGCGAGATTATGAAAAGCGGGTTTCTGTACTTTTGAGATTTCGTATTGTGAGATTTCGATTGCAAGCTTTTCATTTGCTAGATTTCATAGCCAACCCGTATTAAACAACCCTATCTGAAACACTAACTGAAACTCTAAATGAAAAAAGAACTGAATTATTAACTCATTCAATAAAAGAAAAACATTCGCACTAAAGGAAATCCAGAACCAACTACTCTTAAAAATATCTTGTTCTTGTTATTTCGGGATTTGTGTTAAGTTTGCAAACGGTAAAATATCCCATAACTACTTAGGGAGAGACAATTTTCAGTTTTGAATTCAAAAAATCATCTTATGTTGACATAAGATGATTTGCCTTTTCACAGATTTCCGGAATTTTTTTAAATATTTTATCTTATGTCGACTTGAGGATGACTTTTGTTTCTGTTTGCACGCGCGAAAATATCTTAAGTCAACTTAATATGATTAAAGATTTCACAATATAAAAAAAGTCTTAAGCCAATATAATCTTAAGTCTGTTTTAGGTTTTAAAATTAAGCAGAACACACAATATTATGTGGACTTAAGATATTTTACCTCGTGTAGAGAAATTTCTTTTGAACATAAGATGAAAATGTTTTTGTCTATAAATAAGCAAAGGAGTGAGATAGAAGGATGCCTATAAGACGGAACTGTAGTCGCTTAGAATGCCACTGATGTTCAACAAAAAAAAAAAAAATATATCTTATGTCGACGTAAGATACTTTACCTTTTCAGTCGAGATATACTTGATGACTCTTTTTATTGTAAAATTAATTGGAAAGGAGATATTGGTGAAAAACTACTTGAACAAGGTGACAAAGGGAAGATTCAGAAAGAACACCTTAAACTCTATAAAAATGCAAAGTTAGCAAGACTGCTTCAAAACTCTTTTGGAAAACCAAATGACTGAACTTACAAAAATTATCAATAAAACTAAACATCTTTAATTTTAAAATACCAAAAATTTAAAGTATTGAACTTTATTTAGATTTCAAAGCTTAAAAAAAATATACGTATAAACAAATAAGTCTTCAATGTCGAAATTCTGCCTGCAGTTTTGCTTTTCTTTTCAGTTCAGCAGGGTGATGAGATTTATTTCCCTTGTCTCTTAACTGCCACAAGCAATAGATATACAAAACATATCTGCATATAATGTATAGGAATGTGCAATAGATTGCGCATATAGTGTTGGGCGGGAATGTCTGTGAATCTTATGGCAGCCCTCTCTCATAAGCTCCGTAGGAATACCCAAAAGTCTTTCCAACAAAAATCTTAACCAGAAATCAATTCTACTCATGGTTAGGGCTGGCCATGAGACGAGACTCGGCGAGACTTTTGTAACTCTCGTCTCGGTCTCGTTAAAATCGAAAAGTTTAAGTCTCATCTCGGTCTCGTGTCAGTCTCGTGTAATTAAGTCTCGACTCGGTAGCAGTCTCGACTTTTTCGCGTGAAAATTCAAATTTGCAGTCTCGTCTCCGAAAAATACGATTCCCAGATAACCTGTGGATTATTGGAACGAAATATTTTCCATACGTCAAAATGTAACTTGTCCCCCATATGGTTTGAATATGTGCCGAACAAAAAATAAATATTTGACTGAAATTGGATTTTTCAATTTATTAGACTCTCTGTAAATTTCGGTCCAAATATTCAGTCTCGTCTCGGATGCTTAAAATGAGTCTCGTCTCGGTCTCGTCTCGGATGCTTAAAAGCAGTCTTGTCTCGAGACTTTTTCGTCTCGTGGTCGTGACCAGCCCTACTCAATGTGTTATGTATACGAATATGTACCCACATAACACGATAATGCCATGAAAGGGAATTTCTTTTGCTGAGACAGCATCACTTGACACATAGTCGAAGGCATGAAGAAAAGAAATTCGTTTTCAAGACGATGCGATGAAGCGATATGCAGATGCATTATATCGCCTCGAATTTCATAGTCATATCCACAAAACATAAAGCATGGGAACTGGGAACTTGCCTTTTTTGCCCTTCAGGGCTTGAGGGAACTTGAAAATGTATATCTTTCTGTGGAATTTATTGAAAACCTTTCATCCTTGGAAACAAAATTGGCTTACTTCTGGGAGCCAGTTTCGCATAACCATCGTATATTTGTTGGTGGCAGGAACTCTTATACAATGTTTTAGGCCAGCTGACGCAACTGCAGGATAAAGGAGGAATAGCAGTGGAAGGAGCTGCCGCCTGAAAATGGTTAAATTGAAGATATCCTTTTGCAGAAAGATATTCGATTTCTATACTTGAATCACATATACAAACTCCAGCCAACCGAATCAACTTACATTCACATCGATTCATACACCTCCCCCTATGTCAACGCCAGCCGACAACGACGACGATTGTTCGATGACAGGATAACAAGGCACGCTCCCTAAATATTCCAGAAGTGGCTTGAATTCCATTTTCCATGTTTAATTAAGGCACAGATGTGACGAAAGCCAACCAACAAGACAAAGACGCCTACGTCTACGCCGAGAAGAGTTGTTATTGAAATATTTTGAAAGCTTATTGCTAATGCTTCAATTAGTTTGTAAAATACAAAATGTTGGTTCAATTTGCATGATTGTAAATATACGTGTATAGGTAGCAGTTAGGTACTGAATAACATTTAATATTCTAAGAATATAAACAAATTCATTCAACTTTTGGCAGCTCGTTGACTTCAATTGGTGCGAAAGCATTATTTTTATCCTTTGATTCTTTTAATATGTGTGACTTCAAGGGAATTTCACAATATTGTAGGATGTACGAGAATGTATGTATGTAGGATTGTAGGTATATTGTTTTTGTATTCCAAACGAATTTCAAATTTTCTGCTAGAATAAGTACCCATTCAATATGGTTGCACTCTTATCTGAAAGGATTATTATTTTATACTTTTTTTTTCAGGAATTTTCTTTTTTTTTGTCAGCAGCAGCTATAAATTTCCAGCGAAACAGATTTTCAAGTTCAACGATTTTGATGATAGTGACAGTTGGCTGGGTTAAATGATAATATTTAAAGAGCTTACAATATTGGAACCATGTGCATATGAAAGTGTTCATGTTCATAGTATTGTTATTTCACCTGGGATTACTTTGCCACTAAAAAAGAAACATTATGATTTGAATTCTTCTTTAAAATAGTATGAAAAAGACAACAAAAACGTTTACCTAGTTTTCTAGGGAAAATGAGTTTTTAAAGGTTATACAATTTTAAAAGTATTTTCCAAGAAAAAGTTCCAAGAGATACATATATATATCAGGTAATATCACTAAAGGTACTCTGTCTGGTCACATTGGCTGGCATATACTTATATCAAGTAAATCAAGTGATCGAATAAGGAGCAAGAGAATCCGAGGAAGCCTACACGTCAAAAATACCATCTTGGACAAAATACAGCATAACTTAGCTGGCTCA
This sequence comes from Melangyna quadrimaculata, assembly GCA_949320155.1. Classification (NCBI taxonomy): domain Eukaryota; kingdom Metazoa; phylum Arthropoda; class Insecta; order Diptera; family Syrphidae; genus Melangyna; species Melangyna quadrimaculata. The sequence goes on from OX439485.1 coordinate 23,400,803, forward strand.
AAAGGCAATAGCACCAGACGTTCCAACACTATCGCGGAAGAAAGGCAGGCGCAAAAACTCCTGGATGAAACAAATGCAACGACACCTGCATTTAGTTGGCCTCAGACATGGAACAATCCGAAACCGAGAGGCCTGTCGACGTTTTCTGAAGTCAACCCGGCGAACCCCACAAGTGGATCCTTAGGGGAAGCAGTTGAGTAGGAGAGTTGTGGTCCCCCTCGAGATCATGACAATCGCCGGTAAAATCAAGAAGAAGAAGATAATTATATCAAGTAAAAGCTCTAATAGGGTTTGCGTACTTAGAATTATATCTCAGATCTACAGACATTCAAAACCAATGTGCATCGGTATCTCCTTTCAAATCCCCTCCAACCTACCTAATTGCTCGTGTTGTGTACATCATTTTAAGGGTAGTCGCAACCCCTTTAGCGCCCGCTAAATATAAAACAAAAAAAAAAATCTGTTCTCAAGTCAAAATCTTGAAAACAGAAAGCTTTTTTATAAAAACCACGGAATAGCTCTTCTGTTTTTGATTCAATGGACAATGGGTGAGGGTAACTCTGTTGGAATATATCAATGAGGACGCGGTCATGGTGGAGTGTACAATATTTTGCAGGGCATTACAACAGCAATTCCTGTACGTTGTTCAGTGGTTTGGAATCTTTTTTAATGGCAGTTTTCTCAATTCAGTGTCATGTCGTGAGAGTATACACAGGCGCCACTGTTTTGAAAAATCTCGCCCATAAGCCCTGTACTGACAATTTTTTTTGAACAGAGTATTGTATAGCGTTTTCATTTTTGTTCAGTTCTGCGCATGTTGTCAAAATCTATAGTAAAAAAATTGAATTTCAAACAATCACCACAAATTGGTTTTTGTTTACTGTGTACTTACACAAGGAGTAGCCACACTCTCTTGAAATTTGACAAGTTGCGCCCGATAATACCTTAGATACCTAGGTCATGGTTTTTTTTACCTTTTTTTGAAAGTAAAAACATAAATTTAAATAAAAATCATGGATTCGTTTTTAAAATATTAAATTAAATGAAAAATAAATGATTTTTTTTTCTTTAACTTAAACAAAAATTCATGGAAAATTTTATTATGCAATGTTATCTACTAAAGGTGGTATTATGGCTTCTTATGGAAGTGTTCTAACCGAAGAGAATAATGCTCAAATTCGAGACTATGAGGACGATGGCCATAGCAGTCGCTGTGAAGGTCAAAACATTGGATTAAGTATGCAGCTACCTTGGATATAGGGAAAACTTTGAAAAAACAACAAATCGCTAGCGACCATGGCAACAACACCTCAAGAAAGACAACTCATATTCCGAAAAGCCTCAAATTCAACATTATCAGTTAGCAAAATCAATGGTAAAACCGAAGTTAAAGCCACCAAAAATGCTCTTTATCAGATTGTCCGGGAAGCCACACATTTTAGTCATCTGAAAACTAATAGAGTAAGAGCCCAGGGCCGCCAGACATACGTTATTTTATCAAAGCTAAGATTTTTTCTGCGAACACATACAAGGGTAGCTAAGAACAAATGGATACTAAGAATCTTAAATCCGGGTGCAATTAAGAGGTAGCGAGTGTTTAAGTTGCCTACAAATGTTGCAACATTGCGTTATTTTATCAAAGCTGAATTTTTGATATGTCTTAGGGGATGGTGTCATTAACTTTATTGGACACATGCCATACATCTACAATGGGGCCTAACGTGAGCCAGACACTTAATGTATGTCAAACTGTTCGCAGAAAAAATCTTAGCTTTGATAAAATAACGTATGTCTGGCGGCCCTGGGCTCTTAGTCTAGAAAAATGATCCACCGAAATCAGGCCGGTTCAGATCTAATTCGTGAGCTTTTAAAGTTGAGCTAAACTGCGCCTTAATAAGAAATACTGTGTAAAATATAATGGCATCAGGTGGTTCTTAGTAAAAAAAAAATAAGTTCAATTTGGATGTTCCCAGCGGATATACCTTCTATTAACATAACATGAGAAAAGAGAAAAGAGAAAATAAGCTGTGGTATTAGACACAAGAAGGGAGGCCGTTTAATGGTATGAGGCGCAGTATGCTATTATTACCCAATTTAATTAACTTGAAAAGTTCACGAATCAGATCTGTACCAGCCTAATTTTGGTGGATATTTTTTAGTTTTCAGATGATTGAAATGTGTCGCTTCCCGGACAATCTGATAAGAAGCATTTTTGGTGGCTTTAACTACGATTTGACCATTGATTTTGCTGACTGGAATGTTGAATTTGAGGCTTTTCGGGCTATGCGTTGTCTTTCTTGAGGTGTTTTAGCCATGCTCGCTAGCGGTTTGTTGTTTTTTTTCAATGTTTTCTCTATATCGAAGGTAGCTGCATACTTACTCCAATGTTGTGACCTTCACAGCGACTGCTATGACCATCGTCTTCATAGTTTCGAATTTGAGCATTATGCTCTTCGGTAAGAACACTACCTTTTGGCAAAATTGTTAAATTCATGAGAAAATGTCTTTATTGATTTTGTGCATACTATTTTTAACCATTTTTAACGATTTTATGAGCAACTATGTTCATTTTTAAGGTGTATTTAAATGAATACCACGCAAAATAAGATCGATTTTGTTACTTAAATTGTTCAAATAGCCATAAGACTTACAATTTTTTAGAAGCATTCAAAATTCTTCCTGGATCTTAATCCCAATATTACACTTAATAAATTCTATAATAAGATTTGTCATAAGTATGAAAGGTTTAAGAGAAATCATTAAAAGTCTATTGAGAAAAATCTGTATTCAAACGAGTGAATTGGAGTGTATCGATCACATAACTTGAGTCGGTACAGGTTGGTTTACACCTTTTACATTTAAAAAAAGACACAAAAAGTTTGGGGTTACAATATTGAACAAACTTATACCAACTGCGACTCAAATAGAGGTACTCTTTTAAATTTTAAACGCTTAATTTATCGAACTTCACGCCGTCGTTCAACATTATTTGTTACTGAGTTGAAAAAGCAAAACTTTATTTCCGTTCTTTGAATTGTTTGACAAAAATCGGGTATGATGTTTTATTGAAACTGTTCTAGATATTACATGTACCTAACCTTCGAAGTTTAATCAAAATCGTTAGAACCGTTTTCAAGAAAACTAGATTAAACCAAAATCGAACAAACATTTTAATTTCACCTACAACCATATACAAATGTTTTACACCAAATTTGGAGAAAATCCGTTTTGGTTCTAACTCGATTTTTGGACTTGTTCATCATCGCAACGCTATAGTTTTGATTGAAACCTCGACAATTTTTTATGACGCGAAACAAAAACTTGCCCTATACTATAGAGAGCAAGTAAAAAGCGAAAAAACTAATGGTGAATTACGGCCCGCGCCTATAAATGAAGACTTCATTTATAGGCGCGGGGCGTTATTCACCATTAGTTTTATGAAGACTGCTATCAGAAAAATGAAATTAAACCACCCACACGGTCTTAATTTGAATGAGCACTTCATTTCTGTAAGCATGTGTATTCTTCATCAAATATTTCATTTATTTCTAATTTTAACATAATTTTTTTAAATCATTAGTTTTACCTTGTAGTTTTTTTGTTTGTTTACTTTGTAAGTGAATAACATCTGGATTGGCTTTAATGTAGGTACTTCTATACCTCCTTTGCTCTGCTTAAGAGGTATAGCTATCCATTAACCAAAGAATGCTGAAATGAAAACTACAAGAGTTATAAACTTATTTCGAAGGATACACAAATATTGCTAGCTGTTGTAGGTACTTTCACTCTGCATATACTTACTAGCCGCAAAAATTTAATTTACAAGCCATGATGCAGCCAACAAGCATCCATCAGAGATGCAGCAAAACCCAAACCAAGCAAACATATAACCACTTGTTTTTACTTGGAATACCGATTTCGAGTTTCAACTAGATATGTATAAGTATATGGTTAACTCCCTGTAATATAGTCCTGCCCTGGGATATGATTCCCTGCTGTCGACTCGACTCTACTAAACTCGACTCCTCGACAGCCACTAGCTACCTTTTCACTAATTGAAAAAGTTTATTCTTCCGCATTCTTTTCACATTAAGTGTTGCACTTAAAATAATATGTACCTATGTCAAAGCAAACATTTTCACAGCCCCAGCAACACAAGAGGAAAGGACAAACATTGTGTTGGCTGGTTCTCTAAGTTCTTAGATATTTTATAGTTATACTCTTGCACTCAACATTGTGGTTTAGGTTAGGGCTCTTGTGAAAAAAAAAAAAAAAAATAAAATGTACAACTTTTTACGGACAGTAATTTATTCAACAGCGTTCAACAATTTGGAAGCAAAACTTGCGTTCTTTTGACGTTTCCGTGGATGCCTCTTCTATAAAGGGATAGGGATAGATACACAACGGAAAAAACTGTTGAAAGGACATGTTGATACCCTGAAGGTATCGTTTGCCCCGTGGGATAACTGCAGAGCAGCAGCTAATTATGTCTGTTTTTAGTTCTTATTTAGGTTATTCGAAAGGATTTACCAGTTACAGACAGACAGCCACCCAGTGTACCATTAATTGTGTTAAAACTTTGTTTAGCGTATCTCGCGAATCTTGTACACCCTCACATCAGGGGATATCTTTTAATCTAATTTTATGTTCAACCATTCCATTACAGTTGGTTTTGCTATTGAACTCTTTTTTATTTGGCAATTAAATAGTTATTTGTTCTCAAAAACGGTCTGAACAATGAATGCGAAATACAAACAAACAAAAACCATTCAAATTGTACCTTTTACGAGTAGGTATATGAGTGTGTATGATTGAGTTCGACTCAAAACGAATTTGTTTGTCATTTAATCAATCGGTGCGGGAAAACATTGTTTTATTCAATATTTGTTTCGAACAAATAACAGAAATGTTTTTGTGAATATATTTTGTTTGTATATACGAGAACATATTTGAATTCGATTTTAGGACTTTCTCCATTATTGACAGATTTTGTTGTGTGTTTTTATTTATTTTTTGATGTGTTGTTCCTGTGGAATTTCAAATAAAATTTTCCATGAGCCATAGTCATATGAAAATCAACATTTCTACCTCATGCTGGTACAGTAAAGCTTCCTTCAGGAGAGAGTTGAAGGGACCATGACCAGTAGACAATAATAAAAATAAATAAATAAATCGAGTGGCACAACGGCTCATGAAGAACCAGGGCCTAGTGACTAACAACTCGCAACCATTCCTGTGTGCGCCTTTCGACAGGAATGGAAGGGACCTACAATTGTATGCCGAATCCGAACGGCTAGACGAGACGCACTTATTCGTGACAAGTGATACTCTTGGAGGATTTGTCAATTCCTCGCAAGAGGCAGTAGCCCTGAAAAAAACTTTTTAGTTTTTAGGTGGACGAGGCTGGGAAGCGATCCCAGACCTCCAGCGTGACAGTCGAACGCACTAACCATAACGCTACGGGCTACTACAATATAGGTAACACATAATTGGTTACACTACTTGTTTTAAAGATTATTCTGTTTAAATTTAATTTTTAACTCAAACTTAAACTTAAGTAAACTGAAATTTTTTAAGGTCAAAGAATAACTTTACCATCTATGCAACCAATATACAACAAAAAAATAATTTTTAGAAAACTGTTGTAGGGATTTTGATTTAAAAAAAACACGAAATACTTACTGTTAATGTAATGGTCAATATTTTGGATGAAAAACAAACTTAAATAACGTTTATTAATTTTATGTTCAAATTTCTTGTTAAAGACTTCTTCAAATTTTAAACACAGAAGGTCCTTAACGATTTGAACAATTTTATATATTTTGTAGTTCTGCATTTTTGATATGTTTTCCCAACTAACAATTTTTCCTCCATAAGGTCCATTTTTTGAATTTCTAGAAGTTATTATTTCTACAAGGCTTGTATTTAGTTTGGAAATCGAAGTTGCAAATTTTCGGAGCTAAATTTTTGAAAACAGCTTGCTACAAACCTATTACAGGCAGAATCTATAATTTTTTGGAAGTTTGAATATTTACAATTTGGTTATAATTTTAATTAGGCTTCCCAGAAATTTGTTTCTAGAAGCATGCGAAATGAAAGCAAAGAAAAAGCTTTCATAAAGAAGGACATTGCCAAGAGCCCATGAAGGGCCACCTTACAACAACCTGAAACAAGCTATAATGTTTACGAAAGTCTTATGGAAACATAATTGTCAGTGGAATTATGTCAATTTATTTTGTTTGAGTAAGTCCCCTGCGCAAAAGCCCGATACAAGCATTATTTTGTGCACTGTTCGGCGCATGTATGTTTCTACTGAAAATGTTTATGAAAATAAAAATAAGAAAAATTTTATCATTTTGAAAATTTAAATTAAACCAATTCATTGAGTAGGTATGGTCTAATATTAAAGCTTTTATATTTTTCAAAACAAAAACGGAACAAACATTTATTTTCTGCATTTGATAAATATGGTTAAAGAAAATAATTTATATTCACTTGATAAAAAAAAACCAAACAAACAAAAAATATATTTATTTCTTTACATGGATCGTAATTATGTATTTATATTTGAAACTGCACTACAAATACAAATTCATATTCGTTGTTTGTCTTTTTTGTTTTAATTTCTATAAAATATAATATCCCAGATCCCACCAATAAAATTATTCCCTTAGAAATAATTTGATCGCAGTGGTAATTCTGATTTAGCATGACACCCAATTTTGGTTCTATAACCCAGTTAAAACAAGCCCGACACAAGCATAATAAATATGTGAACTCTGTCAGACGCATGCGCGAGAAGCATTTATTTCGATGAATTTGCCTCAGCGAAGTGATGTCAGCTCAATTTGTTTCTATAAGACCTGTGAAGAGGTAGTTATGCAAATATAATTTTAATCAACCTCTCAGGCGCATGCGCTGGAAGTAATAATTCCGATTATTTGGTCCTAGCGAAGTGTTGCACACTCAACATGAAAGAATTAAAAGCTGGTACTTCGCATGGAAAGTAGTATTGATGTGAAATTATTTACATACGAGGTGACCATAGTATCGTTTCTGTTTAGCGTTAAAAAATATTGTCACGTTAAGAAATTCGAATGTTTTTAAAAATTTTCTTAGTATGAAGCTTTTCATTTCTCAGTAGTTTTTTTTATTATAATTTAAACGTTTTTTTAATATCTATTCTACGTACCTATTTTCAGTTGAAAAGAAAAATAATGATGGTCGTTATTGTTTATTTTTTTTTTTATTTTGGCAAATTAGTGTTTTTAAAAAAGATACAAAATAAAATTGTCAGTAAATAAGTAGTTTGTGTACAAAATGAAAAGTACATATTTTATGGAGCATAAAAGAGTTCTTATTTTTTTTTTTCTCAAATCAAAGCATTTCGTTTTTAAAAAACAATCAATTTCAACGAAAAACAAACTTATATTTCAATTTGTGTTTCACAAAATTTATGTTTGTGTGACCACTTCCATGTTTTCTCTAATGAGTAATCATTAATAATAAAAAAAAAAAAATAACATTAAGTAAAAAAAACTCCCTTGCAACAGACGAATGGTCACCTGTAATTTTTAAATAAGGTAAATTCATCAGGAAGCCCCAAGGAAGTTTTTAGGAAGCTAATTTCGGTTTCAAGTGGTTCCAATTTGGCACTCAATTTGTATATGCCAGGCTAGCTCGATACCTAAGGTGCCCAACTCTCAACCCAACCATCCTCGGTTCAATTCCCGCAAAATTCATTAAGTAAGAAATGTGATTTTTTCAGATATAAATAACTATTGTGAATTAATTTCCAGAAGAAAATCATTACTAGCATGAAAATAAAGGAGAAAATATAGAAATGAAAATAAAAAAATAATTTTTATTTTATTTTGCATTTTGCTTCGAAAAGGCTTCTCCTAGGCCTCGTCAAGCCTTTCATAAGGGGTTTTCGATGTGTCTATCGAAACACTTGAACAAAACTACATTACTACATTTGCAATGTTTGAGTAAAGTTTTTTTCTATAAGGCCTTAGCGAAATAAATTGAGTACATCAAATAAACCTGTAAATGATTGCTTAAAAGCCATTCGAGCTTCTCAATGTGGGCCAAATGTGTTTCTCTAAGGCCTTATAGAGTCAAATTTGCTGATTAGGAAATAACTTCGATAGACTCTTACAGAAGTTAAATTTTTAGTTGGGTTTGGGGCTTGTTAGAGTAGTCTATAGCGAAGCTTGCAACTTCGAAAAACTTGTGCTCGCTGCAGGAAAAATGCAACAGTGAAAAAAACGCTAAAGTCACCACATTTTTTCCGACATTTTCCTTTATAACTTTGGAAATATGCAACTTAGAAAAAAACCGTTCACTATAAACTTGATTCCTATAAAATTTTCTGCAAGACCATATCAGTTTTAAATTCATGCATGTTATATTTGTGTTGCTATCTAACCATGAATAAAAAAAAAAAAAAATTCTGAAAAACTAAGTAATTTTAAAGCACTCGAAAAATAGGTCAAAAATTGTCCAATTCTGCTTAAAGTTTGGAATCAAGTAGAGTATTACAAGACAAAATTCGAAAATTCGATCCAAATCGGTCAAATAGTTTTGGCAAGAAACGTGATGTTAACTAAGTGCAACAAGCAATGTTTGCATCACTGCTGTGGTCAAAGCAGGAGACTTAAGTTGGCACTGATTTTTGTACACGTACTTGGAACCCTTAACTATCATAAAATATAGTTATAATATTTATATCTTTTTTTAAGCAACTTTGTACTGAATGTAAAAGTTTCGAAAATATTCACGAAACTACAAATGTACATGCCAATTGAATTTTTGGAACTTTTAAAATCGCTACTAAAGTTGCTAAAGTTATGATAGTTAAGGGTTCCGAGTACGTGTACAAACATCAGTGGCAACTTAAGTCTCCTACTTTGACCACAGCAGTGATGCAAACATTGCTTGTTGAAATATTGAGATAACCTACATGCTCAAACTAGTAGTAGCCCGTAGCGTAATGGTTAGTGCGTTCGACTGTCACGCTGGAGGTCTGGGATCGCTTCCCAGCCTCGTCCACCTAAAAAGTTTTTTTCAGGGCTACTGCCTCTTGCGATGAATTGACAAATCCTCCAAGAGTATCACTTGTCACGAATAAGTGCTTCTCGTCTAGTCGTTCGGATTCGACATAAAATTGTAGGTCCCTTCCATTCCTGTCGAAAGGCGCACACAGGAATGGTTGCGAGTTGTTAGTCACTAGGCCCTGGTTCTTCATGAGCCGTTGTGCCACCCGATTTATTTTTTTTTTACATGCTCAAACTAAATAACCCGGGCAGAAAAAAACAATCTAGTTCTCGACAAGGCACTAGAGAGTTATATATAAATTCTAGCAAAGGGGATAGATAGCAAGGGTTTGCAAGCGCTAGAACAAGTGTCTTGGTGATTATTAACCCTTTTGCCTCATCAGGCAAAAAGAAAAAGAAAAAAAGATGACTTATGTGGAATTTCATCCCGCGATCTACTGCTTGTAAGTCCAATGCGCTACCCACTGGGCTAACTCGCTTTACAAAAATTTAATGTCGAAAGTGAATAAGTTTAGTATACTCTAATCTTTTATACCATATTGCAAAACAAATGCATACAGAATAGAACGTGATTTTTTATATGTACTTGCTTTTAAGGTAGAACAACTTAGAACAGGTTTTCTGTCTGACGATGCTCAAAAATCCGTGCTATTCTGTTCTGATCTGACTTTTTCCAAAGTAGTCCTATAATATCAAGATGTCTCCACGCACATACTTAAAAGTGTGACATGAAAAAGAAGACAAAAGAAAGAGAGAAAAAAGTGTCGTATGATACTGCAATTGCATGGTGCTTATAAAATTTTAGTTTTTACTGTACAAGAGACATTCTTGATGCGGTACCGAAATATGTCCAACAAGTTTTTACTATGGAGGACCTCACGAGTGTTTGAAAAGTTTCCCTCGTCAAAATGTTTGGTACCTACTGAAATCCAGCAAGGGCTGACAAGTTTTCTTCGTCTAGATTTTCCCTACTGAAAACTTACTAGGCCCTAGCCCAAACTAGACAGAAACTTGGAATTTTTCTAGACGGTAACGAATAAAAGTGCTCGAGTTGATTAAACAAAAATCCGGATTAGAGAAGTTCTACTCTATCTCTATTTAGTTATGTATGTATAGACATGTTTATTTAAAATGAAACCAAGCCATCAGCTTCGGAAATATCTTTATGCACGAGTATACCTGTGGGTTGCATAAGTATTGAATATTTGCATCTCTATCCTATTTTCAGTTTATACGGAAATTGATCGAAAGCCCCCGGGGTATAATAATATGTTTGGAGAGTGTGACGAAAATGTTACATACATATTATGTATATTCGTGTCGTAAATTGTGTCGATTGTTGTGAGGTTTCGAGTGAAACATCATGTCAGTGACAATAGACGAAACGAAAAAAAATGCGAAACATTTGAAATATGTTGTAGGTACCAGTACCTACCTAGGTGAAGATTTTGAATAAACAATCAAGTTCAATTTTGTTTGCATTGCTTTATTATTGATGATGACTGTAATACTAACAGGATAACATTTGTATTTGTTTTTTTGAATTTTACCAGTTTTCGGCAAATTGGTGTCAAAAGGATAAGATTCCTCACTGTATGATATAAATAAGAATAATGCTTATTTAAAATTGCTTACTCGAAGTTGATAGCGAAATTGTGCCAGCTACCGTTCGATCAAGATGTCACAAAGCATGAAGATCGTTGATCGGATATTGGATGGCCGCCTACGAAAAATAATACGGCTGTCTGACGACCAGTGCGGGTTTGTTTCGGGTAAATCAACCACAGATGCTATTCAGAGTATAAGAATCAGAATGGAAAAATATCGGGATTCCTCAAGAGATTTGCATATTGTATTGGTCGATTTTGAAAAAGCATTCGACAGACAAGCACGAGATCTGATATGGTTTGCACTTAGGCAACGAGGAGTTCCGGAAGTCTACGTGCAGATGATCATGGACATGTACGAGCAAGTTAAAACAAAGGTAAGATGCCCCGCAGGAATCACCGAAGAGTTCCCAGATAGTGTAGGTGTGCACCAGGGCACACGGACGGACCCCAAAGTGAATCAGTTATTCTTTGCTGACGATGGAGCCATCATAAGTGAAGATCCTGTGTCCTTGCAACGAGCACTTGATGTATGGGTGGATGTTCTGGATACCGCATTAGCGCGAAAAAGACCGAATAACTATGCTGTTCATTTTCTGATCCACACTGGCCTTTTCCGGATCTATTTGAATGGAACAGTGCTTCCCAAGTGCGAAAAGTTTAAATATCTTGGATCAATGATAAACAGCAAATGATCTTGTGATGACGACATCAAACATCGCGTAAGCGTACGATGGATGAAGTGGCGGGAAAACTCTGCCATCTTCTGTGATAGAAAAATGCCCCCTAAGCTGAAAGGAAAGCTCTACATGGCAGTTGTTCGTCGAGCGCTTACATACTTTTCACAGTGTTGGAATGTACAAGAAGTATTATAGTAAATTGACGGCAGCTGAAACGAAGATGCTTCGCATAACAGCAGGAGTGACAAAGCGTGATCGAATAAGAAGCAAGAGAATCCGAGGAAGTCAAAAATACCATCTTGGACAAAATACAGCATGACCAACTTAGCTGGTACTATCATGTACAAAGAAGATGCCGTCAGAACCCAGTCCAAAAGGCAATAGCACCAGACGTTCCAACATTATCGCGGAAGAAAGTCAGGCGCAAAAACTCCTGGATGAAACAAATGCAACGACACCTGCATTTAGTTGGCCTCAGACATGGAACAATGCAAAACCGGGAGGCCTGTTGTCGTTTTCTGAGGTCAACCCGGCGAACCCCACAAGTGGAACCTTAGGAGAAGCAGTTGAGTAGGAGAGTTGTGGTCCCCCTCGAGATCATGACAATCGCCGCCGGCTAAATGAAGAAGAAGGAGACTCGAATTTGATAAGCCAACATAAATAAATAAATTAAATTTTGTGGCGCAACGGCTCGTAGAGAACCCGGCATAGTGACTAACAACTCGCAACCATTCATGTGTGCGCCCGTTCGACAGGAATGGAAGGGACCTACAATTTTATGCTGAATCCAAGACATGTGATACCCTTGGAGGATTTGTCAATTCCTCGCAAGAGGCAGTAGCCCTGAAAAAAACTTTTTAGTTTTTAAGTGGATGAGGCTGGGAAGTGAACCCAGACCTCCAGTGTAACATCCGAACGCCAAGCCAACAACCTGCTTTAAATACAAAGAGATAAATAAGAGGATCCTCAACGGTTTTATGACATCTGGTCGGCCATAGCACTCTTACATATTCGAGCACTCCTTATACCTTAACACTTTTCAATATTCAAAAAATGTAGGCAGTTTATTTAAATATATTGCATAGCTGCTAACTCGTTAAGCTCGGTATGTTATCTACAGTTCATTGAACTTTTTCGAAATAATCATAAAGTCAACTGCGTACATCCAGCCCATTTGGTGTACCTATATTATATGGCTTCGTCCGCATTTCAACTCAAAGTATTCTGCAAGCATTATACCTAAAGCAAAATAGGTTCTTATCTGAATATTTGAAAGGACACATATGTAGATACATACATTAGCAAGGACTTTCCTACTTGAAAGCTCACAAATAAAAATGGAAACTTCCCTTTCTATATTCCTATTATCAATAAATTTCCTGAGTAATCTCCATATTCGATTGTGTTCAATAAACCTTCTATGTTGAGACTGTTCTCTTGACACTTTCCTAGAAATTGAATATTTATTCTAGGCCACGTGGTGTTTTGGCTTTTTTTTCTTTCCACATCAATATACGCATGGCGCAGCGCGATCTGACACATTTTTGTTATGCCTATAGAATTTTTCCTTTTCCTCTACTCAGTCTTCTTATTGAGATTATAATATGGACGTATGTTTCCCTCTGTTCAGCGCAATAATGCCTGATAAAGTGTTGGTGAGATGATGGTATATTGCAATAAATAAAACATTCGTCCTTGTTCTTCGGTGAGATTTTCCAAGGCTTCTTTATACACAACGCTATAATAATGAAGCCGATATGTAGGTAGGCATAGGCATATTCGATGACAGTTTGACAATGACAAGACAATGAAAAAAGTTTATTTGGCAGGCACACAATATGGGACACTGAATATTTGTCCTTAATTAAAAATTAACCATTTATTTTTGGGGAGGAGGTAGGGCGTGGGGCTGAAACCGATTGCTCGTATATTATGTGCTATATATTTAATCAATAGGCACCTGACTGATGCAAAAGCAATAAATCGTTAGCCTGAAAAGAAACTTGACTTAGGGCTTAAAATAAGGCCTGTACAACTGCATATTTAAACAATCGACCTATTCAAGGCACCCAAATTTTAGGGCCGATATAAAGTCAAATACAATTTTTTAACAAACACTCTATATGAACACTATTTTGTATCAACTTCTAGAATTTAAACAAGTTTTCAACATTTATTTATCATCAAAAAATGTATCGATTGTAAAAAGAATAAACTATATGATCCACTTGTTTTCGAAGTTTTTTTTGTAGCGCCATCTAGCAGAGCAAAAAGGTTTTTTAGGGCTACTTGCCGCTTGCGAGAAATTGAAAAATCCTCCAAGAGTATCACTTGTGATGAATAAGTGCTTCTCGTCTAGCCGTTCGGATTCAGCATAAAATTGTAGGTCCCTTGTATTCCTGTCGAGTTGCGAGTTTTTAGTCACTAGGCCCTGGTTCTTGGCGAGCCGTTGCGCCACCCAATTTATTTATTTATATCTACCAGAGCATTTGCATTTTCGATGCTCTGCGTTTTTAATACAAGATTCATACTTACAAACGCTCCAACCACAGGCACGGCATGCTTTGAAAACTTTCATATTTGCTGCATTCCGTGTAGCGCCAAGGTATTTTTAGTTTGCAGAGATATTGGATTCTGAATGAAAATTCACAAATTATCTGTGGTTTCAAGTTTTCAGGAATATCTTGCAAGCGATGTTAAGGAGACTGATTTCTCTGTAGTTGACGTAGTTTAGAAGACCTCCTTTGTTTAGAATTGAGCAATGGTGAGATTTTGGTTGAAGACTAAAAGTTTGGGCCCATTTTTCATAATGAAATTTTACCCCAAACTTAAAAATGAAAAAAGGCCCCAAAACAAAGAAAAATGGCCCCAATTTCACGTCGCGTGAGCGGGACAGACGACACATGCAAAAGCGGGAATGAAAAAGAAAAAAAATGACATATTTCAATCTCCTCGATCGAGCGCTTTTCATATGGTCCTACCTTTTCTTTCTGAGAAGCCGGTGTTCTCCTCTTCTGCTCCTAGAGCTTGCAAGAAACTCTGATCCTTCTGTACAGTGACGCTTTGTATTCCTCCTGCTAGGCTGCATGTGCTTCCCGACACTCGCCATCAAACATGGGTTTCGTTGTGCTGGTCGAGGTCAACCCCGCAGCCAGCAGTGGCAATGTTGCCACAGGTTATCATCACTTAATGCTGGCGGCATAGGACCTCATAAGAGGTAATTTGAGACTCGATTGGAGAAGGAACTAGCTAGCAATCTCTTGTGATTGTAGCCGTCCGATGTAAAAATTCCTCACAGCATTTCGTCCGTTTGGATTTGTTCGAAATATCCCTAGCCGTATCTTGGCTATAACAAGAGATAATAGTCCAAGGCAACGTTGTCCCCTCGGAACGTTCGGTTTTCCCTGATACTGGAAGAGTGCTTTGCATTGATCAATTTGGTTGACGATTGATTGATCAAAAGATTTCCAGGTCCCCTTTCTAGATATTGAGATGAGAAAACTCTGTACTTAATACCTTAATGTTTCATTCCGCAGAGAAGTCGATTAGCCTGATTCCATTGTCGGCGGCTGTGCTTTTGATTTTGTCACGAAAAACGTCTTTTCTTCCTTTTGCTGCTTGTTAAAATCGGGCAATTTTAATGTCAAAGCAAGTTCACCGCTTGTACGTCTTCTCCAAGAAATGGTTGAACTCGTCTTTGGTGTCTTCACCTTTCTATTCAGGTGGAACATGAACGCACGTGAGGCGTATTTTGGTGCAATTAGCCTTGAAGCAGATTGTTACGAGGCGCAAATAACAATAACAACTGAAATTTCTGCGGACCTCACAAATGCGGACGCTTTTCATACAATTTGGTAAACAATTTTAAATTTGCGCTTAGGCCAATAAATTTGCTCAAGCCGCCACTGATAGTCCCACATTATTGCGATGGTTAGGAATGAAACGATGTGAAAAATTCTGGCATTTTTTAAAATGGATAACATTTCAACCGTAAAACATCACATATCATATCCTAATGCTCATTGCCGGCGGCATTGAAGTGATAGATGTAGGAGTGAGACTATTATCCCTCATATTTTAGTCCAAACTCTCCACAAAAGTTAAAGCACCGATATGAATGTTTGTACATACCTACTATACAAGTGCAAGAGACATTCATTGTTCGGAACAGAAAATTTCAAAAATGCTTCTGAGCGCAAAAAAAAGGAATATCCTCGGTAGTTTCAGTGAACCGGAAAGCATTCAATACATACATACATACATGCAAACATACGTTTCATTGCTAATTTATGCATTCCTCGCTTGCTTTTGTAGAACTTATGTACCTACATATGTTTTAATAAGAGTGAAAGCAGAGTAGGTGGGATCTCGTTTTATTTGTTTTGTTTTTGCGCTTCATATCAACGTCTATTAAGTTGGCAAAAAAAAAAACAGCGTGGGTCCTGACAGCGTGCTCATCAAAATGATTGTATTCATAATTATATGTATGTGTGTATCATATGTCGACATTTTAGGCGGGAAATTTTAGCATAGGGAGAGTTTAGGAAACATTTCCGAGAGGGTTTTTGGAATAATACGTATAATTTTTTCACTGGTAATTATTAGACATCAGGCGCGAACGCAGGGGGGGTTTTGGAGGTTCAACACCCCCCCTCCCACCGAAATGTAAGAATTTAACTTCCTCGCCATACAATTTCACTCTAAATTTTTGAGTTTTCAGTTTTCTAGGTGATATAATATGATGTAACTTTAGTAGATATCCATGTCCTCAGTTATATGTATGTACCTATAATACTACTCCAGGCGCAAACGCAGGGGGGGTTTGGGGTTCGATATGCAGAAGCTAAGCAAGTACTAGGCTTGCCGCAGATTTCTGCAATACGATCTCGCCCAAAGTTCTTAAGAATGGGAATCTAGCAGTCTTTGAATACAAACCAGTGAATAAATGCTTATAGAAATTTGTTCATAAAATGACCACATATAATATGAACAAAATAATTTCTTTCTCAAAAAATATCAGCCTAATTCTCGGCAGGAAACAATTTAAATGAAATTAGGTAGGCGCGAACGCAGGAAAAAATTTGGGGGGGGGGGGGGTGTTTAAACCGAAAACTCAAAATTAAGAGTGAAATTGTAAGGCGAGGAAGTTGAATTCATACATTTCGGGGGGTCGGTGTTGAACCCACCACCCCACTGCGTTCGCGCCTGAAATTAGGAACCTTCTAACAGTACCTACCTTAAATAATTTTTTTTTTTATTTTCGACTTTCTTAATAATTAACTAACTTCCAAGTTGTTAATGGATGTAGTAAGTCAGATTCAAACGGTGACCTACATTGGTCCTAGAGGTAGTTCTGTAGTCGATTTTTGTCTACATGGGGAAGACTGGAGGCCCATTATTGAAGACATGACGGTAGAAAGAGTGCCTCTCTTGGATCACCTTCCATTAGTGATCTCTGTAAAATAGAAGGTAGTAATGAAGAGGATGTGAGAGAGCTACAACTTTTGCCCAAACTTCGTTGGAACCAATCTAGCATACAAAGGTATAATTACTCGCTTAATGAATTTCTGCAAGCTGAACGGGAGAAAGAAAATGGAGATTTAGAAATGGATTCCTTGGAAACGATTGTCAAAAAGGCCTACGCAACTGTAACAACAGGCAAAAATAAGACAACTAAAAGTGCTTGGTTTGATAAAGATTGCTCTAGGGCAAGGAGTACATCCTTTGGTCTCCTTAGAACATATAGAAAAACCGGTTCAAATTTCTTCAAAACCTTATATTTGCAAGCCAATTCAAGATTTAAAACACTTTGTAAATCAAAAAAAGGTAAACTTCGAAAATCTCGCACAAAGCCTTGCGATTTGCAAAAACGCGAAAGACTTCTTGAAAAACGTAAGAGAAATCAACGGAGTTAAATTAAAAACTAGTGCCAGCTTGGGAGTAGATGTACTTAAGTCATATTTTCAAAGTCTTCTTAATGCGGATACCCAATTTTTGAATTCACATTACGCTCGGCCCTACATTTATTTTAGATACAACGATCACAATGGCAGAGTTAAAAATAGTTTTGGCTGATACTAGAGACAATAAAGCACCGGGATCGGATGGAGTTCCAACTGAATTTTTAAAGTATGCTTCAGACGAATTTATTTATGAACTTACACGACAATATAATACAATTTTCGAAACCAGAAGGATTCCAGAGAGCTTCAAAGAGTCAGTTTCGTTCCCTATTCACAAAAAAAGGTAGTTCTGATGATCCAGTTAATTACAGGGGTATCTCCTTTTTAAATGCGTCATTGAAGGTCTACACGATTATACTCCAAAAAAGACTATTATCATGGATAAACCAAAATGGAAAAATTAACGAGTGTCAAGCGGGATTCAGACCAGGTCGGAGCACAATTGATCACATTTTCGTTCTTAGGAATATGGCTCAAACATACATTGACAGAAAACAAAAGTTATATGCACTGTTTGTAGATTTTCAAGCAGCTTTTGATAAAGTTAGTCGTCCAGCTTTATTTTATAAACTATACTGTAAAGGGGTGTCATATAAATTTGGAAGAGCTATTGAAACCTTGTATGAAGACACGAAAACAGCTATATGGAACGGAGAGCGGCTTTCGGACTGGTTTTCAACGTTTATAGGAATGAAGCAGGGATGCAATAAAAGTCCAATTAGTATCATCATGTATATCGATGATCTTATCGATAATCTACCCGGTGGAGTAGATTTTGCAGGAATAAAAATAAAGGGGCTGTTATTTGCTGATGATTTGGTACTCCTTGCTAATTCTCCTGAATCATTGCAAATGATGATAAACCGATTATACAGATATTGTGAACGCTGGGGATTATCAATAAATTTGGAAAAAACTAAAGCTATGATTTTTAGAATGGGAGGAGAAAGGTACGCCAGGACGGAACACTGGACTTATAACCAGAATAACATTGAAATTGTGAAACACTATAAATACCTAGAAACCTTAATATGTCGAAACATTTAAGCGAGAAACTTGCAGCAGCCGAAAACGCCTTAAACGCTACATGGAGAAGCTGTCTTGGAAATAAAAACGTATCTCATTGTGCAAAGTACAGAATATTTCAAGCCACTATGGAAGCAATCATGTTTTATGGTCCTCAAGTATGGGGCTATGAAAAGTTGGATATCGTGAAACAAATTCAAAGATTCTTTCTGAAAAGAACTTTTGGCCTACCATCAACCTCACCGAACTATATGCTGCACGTAGAAACGGGGATTCCGGAGCTCTTTACGAAAACACTTAAATTACATGTTGATTATGTTATAAAAGTAATGCTGCTTCCAAACGGACGGCTGCCCAAAAAAAACTGCACTGTACGCTTTACAACGAAAGTCACTGTGGGTTCAACAATGGCATAACTAAGCAACGTCATGTGGAATACAACTCAGTCTTTCGTTGCAAAATAGCGGCACGTGGAAAGATCAAATGTATGGAATGGTGGCACAGTTGGATGCAAAATGGATTCAAGAATGCCAATGGAAAGCGAGTACGTCAATAAACCGGTCAATGTATGCAAATCTTCAGCACTGCCTTGGTAATGCAAACTACTTTCAAATACATTTCAGCACTAAAAAAATATCTTCTATATTCAGGATGAGAGGAGAACTTCAAAACCTACAGTATCAACCACATAGGGAAGACCTAAACATTGAATGCTCAATGTGCAACCAAAGGACAAGGGAAGACGTCTTCCATTTCTTGGGAGTATGCCCATTGTTAATAAAAATTCGAAGGGGTTTTTTCGGCAAAAATGTATTAAGTGTAGTCGAAATGGTGGACTACTTAAAAGTTGTTCCGAAACAACAACAAGCCTCGGATATGGATGATTTTAAAGTTGACGACCCCAGCAAACGAAACAAGTACAATGAATTTCGGATCTGCACGTGGAACGTCCTGTCCTTATACAGAATACGTGCAGCCGAACAATTAGTGGAGAACCTGGACAGGCTAAAGGCTGACGTAACAGCCATCCAGGAAGTGCGATGGGATGGAGAGGGCATACGGAGACTGAAAACGTGTGACATCTACTACGGCGGGTGCTTGAAGGAACAGGGTCAGCGGTTTTTTGGTTATGGTTTTGTGATAAGGGGAAGACTTAGACAAGAAGTCTTGGGCTTCCGGAGTGTAAGCGAGCGCCTGGTCACAATCCGCATCAAAGGCAAATTTAAGAACATTTCGCTGATCTGTGTTAACGCCCCCCATGAAGGGAGAGAGGACTCAACCAAAGAAGCATTCTACGATCTCCTGGAGACAACGTATGATATGTGCCCGAAGTACGACGTGAAGATCAAAATTGGTGACTTCAACGCAAGATTCGGAAAGGAGGGTATCTTTGGTTCGATAGTCGGAGGACACAGCCTACACGACGAAACTTCCGGCAACGGACATACGCTGGCAGGCTTTGCGTCGGGGTGAAATGTCATCATCTCAAGCACCTACTTCCCACACCTCAATATACACAAGGGGACTTGTGTATATTGAGGTGTGTGCGTGATCAAGTAACCGTCAACCAAATCGACCACGTTGCGATAGACGCGAGACATGCTTCTAGTATCTTGGACGTCCGAACGTTCCGAGGGGCCAACATTGACTCGGATCACTACCTGGTGGTAGCTAGACTACGTATGCGGATATCCAAGACGCGACAACGCAGATTAGATGCTGTGAAAAGATTAGATGTCGAGAAGCTTAAATCGCAAGAGACCGCCAGAACTTTTGCAATCTCTCAGGAGGTCCGCCACCAGCATCAAGTGCAGAGGACCAGTGGGAACACTGTCAACAAGCCATCAGAAGTGCCGCCTCTGATGTGCTGGGTTTCACTAGGCGAATACAACGAAACCCCTGGTTCGATGAAGAGTACCGGCTAGCGCATGCAGCTAAGGACGAGGCCTACCAGGCAATGCTGCAGACTTGAACAAGAGCTGCTGAGAGAGTGGCCCGGGAGCTCTACGGGCTGAAACGAAAAGAGGAACGCCGACTTCTCAGGAGGAAAAAGAGAGAGCATGAGAAGCGGGCGGTAGAGTCTATTGAGGGTTGTAGCGGTAGGGGAGATGTTCGAAAATTTTTTCAGAGGGTGAAGCGATCCACCCAAGGATTCAAGGCTAGAACAGAAGCCTGCCGAGATGAGAGTGGGAATATGGTAGTAGACACACAGTCAGTGCTGAGGATCTGGAAAGAACACTTCTCTAGACTGCTTAATGGCGAAGACAGCCAAGATGCCGCTAATAGGCAGAACGCTCCATTCAACTTAGACGATGATGGCCAAGAGTTCCGTCCACCCGACCTAACCGAAGTGCGGCTGGCGATATCCAAACTTAAGTCGTACAAGGCTGCTGGTGCGGATGGCTTACAAGCCGAACTATTTAAATCAGCGGGAGATGAATTGGCTAGGAGCATACACCAGCTCATCTGCAAAATTTTGTCGGAGGAAAGTATGCCCGATGAATGGAACCTCGGTATAGTGTGCCCCATCCATAAAAAGGGAGATGTTCTGAAATGTACCAACTACAGAGGAATAAGTCTCCTTAACGTCGCTTATAAAATCTTGTCGGCCATCCTGTGTGACCGCTTATCAAACCGTCCGTCGATCAAATGTTCACACTCGGACAGATTTTAGAAAAATCCCGGGAATTCCAGATCGATACACACCACCTTTTTATCGATTTTAAAGTCGCGTATGATAGCGTGAAAAGGGACGAATTATACAGAGCCTTGTCGAGTCTCCATCGTCCGCCTGTGCAGGATGACGATTGGAGAAATCTCGCTGCTCCGTCAAAATTGGTAAGAACACCACCGATTCATTTGATGTTAAGAAAGGATTGAGGCAAGGCGACGCGTTATCATGCAACCTATTCAACATCGTTCTTGAAGCCATTGTACGCAACGCACATGTCAACACCATAGCGGTACATTCTATCAAAAGTCCGTTCAATTGCTTGCATATGCGGATGACATAGACATTGTCGGCAGAACGAAGCGAGCTGTGGCAGGGGCATTTGCGAGCATTGAATCGGAGGCGGCTAGAATGGGATTGGCGGTTAATGAGGACAAGACGAAGTATATGCTGTCATCGAGAGAGGAATCTCAACATCGTCGACTCGGGCAAAATATCACGATGGACAGATATAACTTCGAAGTTGTCAAGGACTTTGTCTACCTGGGCTCCACTATTACATCGCAGAATGACATCAGTGCAGAGATCAAGCGATGAATTACTCTTGCCAACCGCTGTTTCTTCGGTCTAAGAAGGCATTTAAGTAGTAAGCCCCTCTCTCAGAGAACCAAGGAGACTTTATACAAGACCCTAATCATCCCGGTCCTGCTTTATGGGTCAGAAGCATGGACACTGAAAGATTCGGATAAAAATCTGCTAGGGTGCTTTGAGAGGAAGATTCTTCGTGTGATTTTCTGTCCGGTGTGTATCGAAAGAGTATGGGGGAGAAGATTCAACGACGAGCTATACGGGCTATACAGCGACGTTGACCTGGTCAAAAAGCTGAAAATACAGTGGCTGAGATGGCTGGGGCACGTGGAGCGTATGGACAGCAACGCACCTGCCCGACGAGTCTTCGAATCCAACCACGATGGGGTACGCAGCAGAGGAAGAACCCGTAACAGGTGGCGCAATCAAGTTAATGACGACATCAAAGCACTCGGTGTGCGCAACTGGAAGCAGCTAGCTAGGGACAGAGCTGGCTGGAGGGGCTTGTTGGTTGAGGCCGAAGCCCATCCTGGGCTGTGAGCGCCATCAAAAGTAAAGTAAGTTTTGTAATTTGAAAAATAGATGTTTTCTTGCCCCTCAAGTCAAGAATTCGACTTTTCGTATATAATATTTAATAACATTTAAAAAATTTTGAAACCCCCTCCCCCCCCCCGAAATATTTTCCTGCGGCCGCGCCTGTTAGACATTCATTTCATATTTATTTAACAAACAATGGAATCACTCAGAAATACACACATACATACATACATAATATTTTAGAGGGAAATGTCAAGTTAAAAGTTAATATTCAAGTGAAAAAATGTCAAAAGCCGTTGTGATGTTTTTAAATGTTTTATTTTTAATACTTAATCAACGAATTCTTATAAAGTATCTTATCAATATTGGAGTTGGAGCTTTATGAATATTGGCATAGCTGGAATAACACTTGTTTGAGAAACGAGGTTGGGTTGAGACAATATAAGATCGTATCGTAGGGGGTCTTTTATCCCCTATTTAGGTGCGAGGGGCAATTATGCAAATAAAGTTGTTTTAGTTTTTGAAAAAAAAAATGAAACTATTTCAAAATTTTAAGAAATTATTTACTACGTTTTTGTTTTCAAAATTCAATGTCATTATCAATTCTTGGTCAATACTGCTTCTTCGGAATAATCGTCTTACTATTATTTCGCAATGATTACCAGAACCGTATCATTTCCGGTTGAATTATTTGTAATCCTGTAATTACTTCGAGGTAGTAAATTTGTGACTTCTTGTTGACAGGAAAATACCAACAAAACATGCGGTAGACAAAAGGCAGTCTGTCCTTTCTGTCTAGACGCCTTTGGGTTCTCTTTGGTATTTTGGTTTAGGCCTACAACAAAAATAAAACCATAACAACTTTTTTCAAGTGTGAATTATTATCCCTTTTTCCTTAAAACAGTCCTCCATAACACTACAAATCAGAACTGATGAAGGTATTCTTTTTAGCATTCATTCATCACAACGTTTTTAAACTAAAAAGTGAAAAAAGCCCCACAAAGTTGTTCTGCCAAAAATGATGGGCTAAAAAATGTATCGCGCTCAACCTATATTTTTCAGGATATTAAGTTTATTTCAAAACTTTGCTTGATATCAAACCAAAAATTCTCAGAATACAGGACATGAACATCTACAGGGACACAGGGCGAGTCGTTAAGGGAAAAAGAAGAGATCTCTCCAGAGTGTGCCTGGGTTCCTTTAGCGCGTGCAAAATGCTATTTATCATGAGGGACTTGCCTTAAACCGTTAAATCACCAACAACTAGGAAAACAGGAATACTCCAAGGAAACTTCCAAAGCCTCCCTACTTATGCAGCAGCCTAGTATACGTAGAGCCAATGATGGCGGTGGCGGGCGTTTCACTCGAATGGCCAATGTTTTTGGGGTTTCAGAGTTCAGCCTTGATGTGGAAAGTTTATACGTATGCTTGCTGTGTTTACATATATGTTGTGTGGTTTCAGGTGGAAATCGGGAGGACTTCCATAAATCAACTCCGGTGTTTAAAAGTTTACCCTAAAGGGATGTAGGATATGTGTGTGACTACATATTAAACTATATGTAGGTATGTATGAAAAAAAAAAAAAACTAACATGAACCAGACCACCGACCGTTGTGTCTAGTATGACGTTTTTTCAACACACAACTCTCCTGATTCTGATTCTGAGTCATGTTCTTTATAGGAAGCTTTATGTAGGTAGTCATAGGAAGGAAGGAAGCCTGGCACTTCCACCTTTATACTTGTTTATAAACATTAAATATGCAATCACGAGCGAGCAACTTCATCCATCACTGGGAAAATAGTGGGTGGCTTGGCTATGGTTTGGCTTGGAATGGTATTTTTGTTCGTCATCGTAGTCATGGGGATTTTATATTTCGTCCGGCTAACAGAGAGAAAGAGTTAATTAAAATGACGACGATGATGACAGATTTTGTTGATCCATATTCTTTCGTTTTTTGAATTTTAAGCAGCCTTTTACCTCCAAAATCTTATGGTTTGGTATACGGGTAGGTACACTGAATTTGCCATGAGCATTGACCTTGCTCATTCACACGGTAAAATGGTTTAAAATGAAATACGAGTACCTATCAGTTTCTGAGAAATTATTTTGTGGTATTTTTTCATGTTCAAAGGGCATACAAAGCAGACCTTTAGGTACATATCTGTAGTGATTTTCACGTGTTCTAGAGAATACACAGAGTTATACTCTATAGCTACACATTTTGATTCATATACATATTTCATCCCGTTCAATGAGGTTGATGCCTGAAAGATAGATCTATAATAACATTGGATTAATCAGTAGATATATTTTGAAATGGTTTATAATGGAAATAGATCCATTTCAGTTTTGGATATTTGGCTACAGAAGAGGAAGGTGTCATTTTACCACAATGTATAGGTACCTTCATATATATAACTGATATAAACTATGAAATTTACTGCACAGTAAACCAATTTAAAAATACCTTGGGGAGGGGTGTTCGGATTTTAAACAACAATACAATATACAAAAAATACCCTCAATTTATTTTTGACAAAAAAAAAAACGGATTTAAAAAGAAAACACGAAATTTGCAAAGCCCTAAACTTATTTTCTTTTAAAAATTTGGATATGCTACAGAGTATCGGGAGAGAGGCAAAGTCGGCCAAGAATATTTGAATAAAATCCGAATTGTATAATAATGTAACGAAACACTTGTATGAGAGAGATCAAGCTTTCTATATTTTTTGTTGGTGTTTTTTTGTCGAAAGAAGGTGCAGTGCATTTAGTCAAAAAAAAATGTATGGTCAATTTTGTTTAGGGTTATGTTAGAAAACATATTTTCTATTAAAAAACCAAGTTTAAAGAGTGGTACTGGTACCGGAAGGAAAATGCCAATATCTTCAAAAATGTTATTTCTTTTATTTTGCTTAATAACTCCCGAGAAGTTTATTTGTTCACAAAATCGTACAAAAACAACTTTTAGATAGTACAATAATTATCTACAAAATGGCATATTAAAGACCTCTTCTTAAGTTTTGTGTAGAATTTCATGAGCTACAA
Organism: Melangyna quadrimaculata; assembly: GCA_949320155.1. NCBI lineage: Eukaryota > Metazoa > Arthropoda > Insecta > Diptera > Syrphidae > Melangyna > Melangyna quadrimaculata. The sequence goes on from OX439485.1 coordinate 23,425,980, forward strand.
TGTGTACCTAATTTTTTCATTTAAAAGAACCTATAGTTTTCGAGTTATTTAGCAAAAAAGTTTAAACATTTTATGCTCCACCCTACATGTAGGGTATTTTTCAGGGAATGTTAAAGACAAAAAATAAATCTCCACCAAAATTCAGCTTTGTCGGAATTTTTCCTAAGTGAATATCTTATTTTCCTGGACTAATTAATATTGGTTTGGTGTCGAAAAATTGTTTTTTTTTCGCATGGCATCTGTTGCGTCAGTTCGGTCTGTGTATTTAGTTGTAAATTGTACAAGAGCCTGAACAGGTAGGCGTGTTTTAAGTTTTTACACTAATTATTTATTTGTGTTTACTTAGGCCATGTGTGAATTGCGTTAAAAGTGCGTTAAATTTGATCCCATGGCTAAATTTTGACATTGCTGAGGTGAATACAGTCGTCAAAATTTAACCTGCTCAGGAGCTCGTTTAAATTTTAAATAGTAGATACATTTTGACGCTTGTTTTAAACTTCTTGCACATTACTGACACCATCGACGTTTTATATAGGACTGCACATCACGAAGGTTCCATTTATTAAAAAAATCGATTTGAAAACGACTTAGGGCCAGTTTGTTCACATTGGGTGAAATTAAGTTTGTGACTTTCGCACGCTTTAATTAACTAACGCTTATCACTAAAATTGGCTTTTTACCGATTAAGAACTCATACTTTGGATTTTTGGAAAACAATTTGATCATCAATAAACACATTCGACGATTTCCCAGTTTAAATAATCAAGGATTAGAGCGGGGTACACATTATCAAACATGTTTGACAAACCTGTTTGATGTCAAACACTCAACAGTATCAAAAGAATTTGTGAACAAAGAACGTGTTTGTCAAACAGAGAGTTTATAAAGGGTACGCCAAATAACTTTTTTTTTTTTTGAAAATTCATCATCAACATCGAGTGTAGCAAATGTTGCCAATATCCTCCTCATCAATTTTTGTGAACAAAAATGAACAAAAATTCGTTCAGCATGGCCCGATAACGATCGCCATTGACTGTAACGGCCAATCCTTGCTCAGTTGAAGAAAAATGGCCCAATTATGCCTCTGGACCAAAATCCGCACCAAACAGTGACTCGTTTTGGGTGTATCGGCTTTTCATTGTATGCGTGCGGGTTTTCTGTGCCCCAAATGCGACAATTTTGCTTGTTTACATACCCGCTCAAAATGAGCTTCATCTGAAAAGATGATTTTTATGGGAAAATCAGCAAAGTAATGTCGCAATATTTCCCAGCGTTGTTCAAGCGTATACACAACCATATTCGTTTAGCGGAAGGATAAAACTAATTATCTGTCAAATCAGACATGAGCTAAGTTTAAATAAGCACTAGTTGAATAAAAAACGTTAGATGGCGGACCCTTTACAATTTATATCGTTCGAGCTACTTATAGAGCATCAATATAGCCACTGCGGTTTCTGCATGCGTGGCATCTGGCTTGTTGAAAATGGCAACTCTATCACCCAACTCTGCATTTGCTTGGAGCTTTTTAAAAGATCTCACTTTTCCTTTCCGTTAGAGAGCAGATGCGGTGTCACAACCTGTCATTGCGTGGAAAAAAAGAAGAGATGGGAGTAGCTGCCCAAGCACCCGCCGCGCCGTAGCTCACTTGAATTAAGTTTATAATTTCGGTTTGATCGCATTAATAAAAAGCGTGAAAGATGATTCATTTATGACATAAGTTCTTTTCTTTTGTATCTAGTTGTAGTGCATTTCACTCGGTTAAAGTACCTACCTAGTTTCATTCAAAACAGTTTAGCCATAAGACACCTGTTCCTAATTTTGTGTGTGCTTCGCTGATTTTGAAGTCGAAGCCTGGCCATTTTACGTTTGAATGGTCTTTCTAGGACAATAAGATACCCAGAAATAGCCAAAAACCGAAAAATACAGATTATGGTACTTTTTTTTTTGTAATGGTGGTCTAACCCCAACAGGGATTTTTTGGTAGCTTACACAAACTGATTGTTGGTACTGTTCTGAACATGTCCACAAAATTTCAGCTTTATAATAAATATTTATGGGACATGGGTAATTTTTTTCAAATTTGCACTGTAATTTTGTCTAATTTGACTGGGCTACTAATAGTTTTCGTAATTTTTTAATTTTCTAAAGAGTTAAACTTCCTAAGTCCACACGGTTTTCAACAATTTTTTTTCAAAATTTTGAGTTTGAAAATTTATTTTTCGAAACTATTAACTAAAACCGAATTTTTTAAACACCAAATAAAAGAATGGATATCTGGCTTTGCAAAAAGATATTGCATAAGATTGTTAGTGTTGCCATTGTTTTTCAATATTTTTTTTTTTTATATTTAAAGTTTTTTTTTGCTTATAATAAAAACTAGTACTTTAGTAAATCCAAGATGGCGGCTTACGCAGGGGAGCAATTTCCCGACGAAACACTCCAGCTCCAGGATGCCTAATGACCCCTTCTAACGAGTTCTGAAAGAAAAGTGTGCAGTACTACTTTTTCCTTGGCAAATGCGCATTCCGACTACTACCCACTACAACATCACAAGACAAGCAAATCGTTCCGTATAGGTATAACATGGAACACAATGCTGATAATTTATCTGTTTATTGACATTGGGCACCTGTTCTTGTTTTTTTTTTATAAAAAAAATCAATTAGAAAAAATATTAAAATATGAATCAAATGCCAGCAACGCGCGGTGTTCCAATGCGGTCCTCCACCTATGTACTAACCGTACCCGACGATGCTTGATTTCGGTGATCGGACGAGAACCGATATTTTCATTGCGGATAGCATGAATAAATAAACAGAATTGAAAAAAAATCCCAAGTTTGCTCGCTAACTTCTACTATTTCGGGGAGTTGAGAAAATCGAAAGTTGATTAACTCTAGAGTTGAGAATCAAAAGTTGAAAACGTCAACTTTGAGTGAATAAAAATTATTTCTAAAGTTGAATGTAAAAATCCCAAAGTTATGTTCATTTTTGACTGAATAAATTAGGCCTTAAGATACCTATGCTTTAGATCTGCTTCATAGTTTCTCGTTAACATTATTGAACTATTAACATAAATCCTGAATGATTATTAAAATTGTAAAACACAAGAATACCTAGCTTAAACCTTTTCGTTCCTCAGACTTTATTATTTTATTCCTTAATAAAACTTCTTAAAATAGTCCCATTTTGTTTTCAATCTCTTAAATTAGTCCTTAAAGTGATGATAAAAGTTCAAAAAATAAATCCTCAAACAACTGTAAATCATGAAATGTTTTTCTGAGTAAGTGAAACTTTCGACTTCTTCAATGCCTCATTGCAACTAGGTAGTCCTGCAGTAAATTCAAAACTCTTGAATATACCAAAAGCATGGCATGGAGGATGTAGACTTCTTAAAACGTCTTCATTTCTTTTTATTGCCTTTGCATTTTGCATTTTTGCTTCAATAAATCAGAAACAAAAAAATAAATTCCTCTCCAACAATCCATGGAAAATGTCTGTGGATTTGTTCGCATAGTTTTCACCTTCCTCTTATACTTTTATCCAAAGATAAACCTAAGAAACTTCCTGAGATAAAGGGCTTTCGGGTTGGATAAGTCGTGAATGCTGAATGCAGCAAAGTTGTATTTTGTATATAGCACATTTTCGTTCTTGCCAGCTGTGTTCTTGTTTATGTTTATATTTAACTCTTCTGCAATGTGCAATGTAAGTGCCAACAACACAGCGCAGAACCGCCAACGAGTAAGGCTTCTTCTTTATTCAAAAACATCACCTCTGCTCTACTGCCCTTATGGCCGGTAATGTTTGCTGCTTGATGGCTGGATCTGGATGGGCCTCATCCGGAGGGATGCAACGGAAGCGCAAATTATGTAAATTACCGTTGCTGCTTTTCCAGGAACCTACTTATTGCAGACAGATCCTGCAATGTGCAACATTTATTCACGGCTTTTCAGTTGTGCTTAAGGTACGAATATGCCTTTTAACTTCACAGGAACTTTCATTCATTTGAACATTTTTACCCTACAAAGTAACTTTGGCGAAATATAACAGATCCATCTGTATATTATATAATAATATAAATATAGTTACATATGAACAAAATATACATAGGAACAAAAAAGAAATGTAAAGCTTTAGTCAAATAAGAATACAAAGCATATACATAAATGTACAATGTATATCTAAGGATATTTTAAAAATATATGTTTTTAATTTTACCTTTTTGGTGACGAAGCGAGAAATAAATTTTAGTAAAAAAAAAACAGTCGTCTGCACCAAGTCGTTTATGTGCACCTAGAAGCCAAAAACGGAAATGAATTTCTATACTGCAGGAAGTTAAGTCATTTTAAATTATGAATGTAGGTTGAGGTTATGTGTGCTGCATGGCTGCAGGAAATCATTTTTATTTACGACTTTTGTACAGTAAAATGCCAAAATTTATAACAAGAAGTCGTTATTCATTTTAATGGCCTTAAAATACGGTTCAAATAAATTCAAGGGAGTTAACTGTGATTTAAGCTTTTCAGTTTAATAGTTTAGACAGAGATTCTAACAAAAGCTTTTACGGTCATAGTAAGTTTCCAAAATGATGCTTAGTAGTTAACAACTAAACAAATTTCAATTAAGGGAAAGAAATAAAATAGGTGGCATACGAAAATTCAAGTCAGATTATTTTTAATTTAAACTTACACAAATATTATAATTAAAATCTAACATTTACTCAAATCAAAAAGATAAGAAAAAATGTAGTTATTATGACATTATAGGTTTTTTTAAAGCAACGTGCTCTGAGGTGTAGGTGTAGGGTTAAGAAAGCCTTAAGATCTTAAACTTTGTAGGCTTGTGTTGAAGAAGACACAATCAATTTTTCAGTGCAGGGAAATACTTAACCGGGGAAATATTTAGGCCCATACTGATACAGGGACCTTGTTTCGTGTGAAATAAACCGACTTTATTGAAGTAACTTAAGTCTCGTTCATACGCATTTGCATTGCATGTTTCTGTTATATTCGATTTTTACCGAAAACATCAGAGTGCTCAAAAGGAATTTTTTTTTTCGTTCCAAAATCGGAAAGCTGCAACAGAAATGAGTATTTTTTTCACTCAAAATGCATTTTTTTTATATATATAAAAACGATGCAACCAACTTTAGTGTCATTGCAGTTTCAAATCGGTTCTACACGCTACAACTCTGTTATACTACTGTAAATTTGAAACATTTCGTCCATAGGTTCTGCCTGTTTTATTGCACAAAATGACAACTTCGCCAGCTCTCCGCAATGGTATTTTGCATGGATATGGTTAAAAGTTAGAAACTGATTTAATTTTACTTTTTATTTGTTTCAGAAGAACTTCATCTCCTTCTTCAATACTATTTTCTCGTGCCCGTCTTCATTTATCTGCATATAACGTGTTCGTTTTCGCGATACACAGGGTGGCTGATGAAAGCCGCTACCAAAACAAAACTAAATAACTTTTTTTCTTTTTAATGAATCTGGATATTTTTTTTTTATTTTGCAGATTGATTCTTAGATTTAATAAAAATGGATAACTGGGACACAGAAACAAGAATTTGGATTGTCCGCCGCTATCACGCACTGGAGTCCATAGTTTTGGTTCAAAGAGAGTTTAGGCGCACGTTTGGCGGCAATCCTCCAAGCAGATGGACCATAATAAGACTCGTAAACAATTTTTCCGAGCATGGGACAGTCGAAAGAAGACCTTACCATCGAAACCCTTCAGTTCGGACGCAGGAAACAATCGCTGCTGTAGCTGCTGCCATACAAGAAAATCCAAGAGTTTCGACAAGAAGCTTATCTGCTCAAATGGGTATAAGCAGACAGTCATTGCAGTCAATTTTGCACGATGATTTGGACTTATTCCCATATAAAATTCAAATGGCCAACCAACTGAACGCAGCAGACTTGCCGATTCGCTTGGAATTTTGCCAGAAGATGCTTCAAATGGTGGAAGAGGACGGAAACATGTTGAACTGTCTGTTTATGTCTGACGAGGCCCATTTCGACTTAAACGGTAACATAAACAAACAAAATTGTCGAATATGGAGTGCTTCCAACCCACAGATACTCCATGAGACGGAATTGCATCCACTTCGTGTCACAGTGTGGTGTGCAGGCTCATCGCGCTGCATTATCGGGCCCTATTTCTTTGAAGAAAACGGTCACACTGTTACGGTTAATGGAAACCGTTACTTGAGCATGTTGAGAGAATTTTTCTATCCAGAATTACGCCGAATGAGAATTTCTTTCAACTCTGTGTGGTTTCAGCAAGATGGTGCAACTCCTCACATAGCCCGGCCTGTTATGACAGAACTGCGACGAAAATTTCCCAATAAGCTGATATCCAGAAACTCCACATTCCGTTGGCCCCCCAGGTCGCCTGACCTTACTGCACCTGACTTTTTCTTGTGGGGGTATTGCAAGCAGGAAGTCTACAAAGCAAAACCAACAAATTTGAATGAATTAAAGCAATCCATTCGAGAAACAATTGCGGCTATTCCTGTCTTAACTCTCCAAGCAGTAATGAACAACTTTTTGGTAAGATGCCGCACATGCATCAACCAGTAGGGGGGGCATTTAAAATCTATTATTTTTAAAACTAATTAAGCTATATTTAATAAAATTGAATGATCTTTAACATGAATAAAAGAAAAATGAATTCCATACACTGAAAACAAAAGTTATTTGAGTTTTTTAATGTAGCAATATTCATCAGCCACCCTGTACATAACTAAAAAAATAATTACGTCCTCCGCATTTATTCGCATTATGTTGGACATTTTTCATATGACCATGATAACGACATCGATGACACACAATTTGTTGAAGGGCATGTAATTGATACGGTTGTTTTTTTTATCCATGACATCGATTGTGAACTAATTTTTTTTACATTATAATCTATTTGTGGTTGTAGCTTAAAAAAGCTATCACAACTCGCAGAACTTCTTCAATACTGGCATCAACTTCGGATTTGGTTGAATCGAATTTGATGAACCATCTCGCTTAGAATTTCCACAGGTGGCTCAGGTGTTTCTCCACTCTTATTGGTGCAACAACAGGATACAGCGATTTGGTGTATGCTAGCAAATCGTCCACCTAGAGCAAATTCACAGAATTGCTGGGTTGATGTCGATCCGATGTGAAGATATTGTAAAGATACGGTGCTAGCTTTTATCGTTGGGTTATTTCTGGGTCCTATAACACAGAACAACAAGACAACTAGTCAACAATTACAGCTGTGTGAAGTGGGAACCCTGAAGTCAAAATTTTTGGGTGGGGTTTATCAGAATCGGTTGTCCATCGTTTGTCCAAATAAAAAAATCGTTTGTCCACCCTTAGGAAAAAAGTTATTATAAGCTTTTCTCTTTTATAGCAACTCCCCAAAATCATAAAAATCATCTAGATGAATTAGAAGTCAGGAGGATGAAACTAAGTGCGTTCGTTTGTCCACCGGCTGTTTAATATTATTCACAAGAAATAATCTTTTTTCCTCCCTAAGTTCAAAAGTTATTCAACATTTCATTTTTATAGCAGCACTATTTATAATTTAATTTTTTTTTTTAGCAAAATCGTGTTAATCCCAATCGTTTATCCACCGTTCGTCCAGGTTAGTCCAGCAAAAAAAAAATCCAACCTTCGTTCAAAAGTTACTCAACATTTCGTTTTTATAGCAGAACCCCTAAAGTCAAAAAGCTTGTCCAACATCCCAAATGACAACTTATGAATAACTTTTGAACGAAGGTTGAACATTTTTTTTAGCTGGACTAACCTGAATAAACGGTGGGCAAACGATTGGGATCAAAACTATTTTACTAAAAAAAAAATTTAAGTTGTTATGGTGCTGCTATAAAAAAGAAATGTTGAATAACTTTTTAACTAAGGGTGGAAAAACGGTTGTTTTTTGGTGGATAATCTTAAACAGCCAGCGGAAAAATGAATACACTTAGTTTCATTCACGTAAGTTATCATTTTGGGTGTTGCAGAAGCTTTTTGACTTTGGGGGTTTTGCTATAAAAACGAAATGTTGAATAACTTTTGAACGAAGGTTGAATTTTTTTTTTTGCTGAAATAACCTGGACGAACGGTGGATAAACGATTGGGATTTTATTTTCTGCCTTACACTTAGTGCTTTACTTTTATTAGTGGGGGGAACGTCATTTGTGGAAGAGACTTTCGGTAAGATAATCGACCACTTCTACGGGCACACGAAATCTCTCAATAAACATGGGGTTCTACTTCAAAGTTAGTTATTTATTTGAACACTTTTGTCTGTCTTTGGATCTCATCATCACTGTCTGATTCAGAATCAAAAAAAAAAAAACATTTGTTTAACAAAACTCTTGATCACTAAATAAATGCTTAACGATCCTCCCGATGCTGTCACTTAATTAACAATACTGCAAGTGTTTATTTCTAACTTGTTGACTTTCAACTATCCCGAAACCGTCGGTTGAAATTTATCAACTATTCAACATATTTATTCTCTTTTTTTAAACTTTTGTTGTTTCCAGTTACAGAAACGGTGAAATTGTGAAATTTCCCACTTGTTGAAGGAAACCAAAACAATTGTTATAGTTCTCCTAGACTTGTTGTTCCGTGTTACACAAATTTTAAAAAGTTGGTGAATTTCCATTGTGCAACAAGCACTTTATCTATTGTGTTATAGGCCCCTGCCCCCTGTACCTGGAAAATTAACAATTTGTAACCTTGTGAATCAGGCCCCTTATCAAAATGCTGTCGAATGCTTTCTCTGTATAAGTTAACGAAATATTTGCAACGGATGCAAAACACCTACATCATTGTCTTGCCTAACATTCAACATACGTGAGAGAATGTGCTGACAGCGCGTCTGCTGCACCAACAACGGATGGTCAGTCACACGAGATTCGCAACACGCCGGCATGTCGTGGGATAGGAGTTGGGATAGCCTAAGTAAAATATAAGTTTCTTTCTAATTGTAAGTTCAGTAAAATTTTTAATGTGAAATAAAGAGGTTCTTCCTCCAAAAAAAAATATATTTTTTTATAATAAAATAATAAAATAACTTAATTGGCGCCCAACTAAGTGTGGCTTTGTGAGTGAAGAAAAAAACCTAGTGTAAATTAACGACGCGTAAGACGACGTCAAGTACCTCGCCGTGCTCGTTATATCTAGGAAAGTGCGCGTAAGTCGACGTAAAGCACCTCGCCGCGAGTGTAAAGACTTTAAAGAAAAAACTCACTAAGCCACGAACCCACAACCAGATCAGCAGTCGTTAGACAATCTGAAGCCAACGACGGAGTGCAGGACGAGAAGGCCCTAGTAGTAAAGCAAACGGAACCAACTTCCCCTGCCAGCGCTGGAAAAATGTTTATAGTGAAAGATAAATTTAAAAGCTACATATAATATCAAATCTTGCCAACAAGGTGTAAAACAATTTTTTTTTACTAAGAACTAAAGTCAGTCAATAATATTAAGTAATTAATTAATAATTCGTGTGAAAAAAGCTATTTTTTTTTTTTAAAAAAAAAGGGAGAAAAAAAAAAAGGAAGTTTGAATATTTTTCCTAAACATCATTCATTTTTTACGAAAATACAATAAAAATGCCCCCTAGAAAACTGGTTAATCAGCCGGCTCCCACCGCTAACCAAGATGAAGAGCAACCGGGCATACCCAATGAGCAAAATTCAGGTGGTACAAATACACCACCACAAAATTCAAATGCGTCGCATCCTCAGAACGTAGAGGCAACCCCTGAATTAGAATCATTAATTGCTTCAATTTTTAGTCGCGTCCTTGAAACCCAAGGAGCAAGTATCTTACAAAACATACATAGTCCTAGTAGAGGAGTTAATAATCTTAATAATGACGAAGCAAATGAAATTAATATTGTAAGAAACAACCCGAATATTTCTGACATGGACAAAATCCCTGATTTAGTCAAATGTCTAAAAAACTTTTCTGGAGATCCAAACGAATTTGGATCCTGGAAAAAGAGCGTAGATCGAACGCTCGAATTATACGAGCACTTGAGGGGAACTCCTAAATACTATGCCATATTAAGTGTAATACGTAATAAAATTCTAGGCAATGCTGATATTGCACTAGAGTCTTACAACACCCCTCTGAATTGGGACTCCATCTCGAAATGCCTGATCATGCATTACGCAGACAGGAGAGATACGACAACTATAGAATATCAAATGTCATCCCTTATACAAGGAAATAAAACGGTTCATGAATTTTACCAATCAATCTATTCTCACCTATCACTCATTCTGAATAAAGTAGCTTGTATGGACGTAAGTCCCGACGCGATTAAGGTACTCACCCAAACATATCGTGCTAAGGCCCTGGACACTTTTATAAGAGGTCTAAGGGGTGATTTACCACGACTGTTAGCAACAAGAGAACCCGTTGATCTACCGCATGCCCTTAATTTATGCCTTAAATTAGAAAATCAGAATCTTAGAGCAAACCATTTTAACAATAATGTGACCATAAAAAAGACACAACCTTCGAACCCTGTTTTTGCACCCCAAAACCAGCCTCAACGTTTCCACAGATCATCCCACAATACAACATCCAGACCGACTCAACCCCAAAATTCCAGATACATTCCCCAAAGCATGCCAAACAACAACCTTCAACAACCACAATATCCTTCTTTCTCAGGAGTGGTCAATCATAATCAAAATTCCTATCCTAGAGCTCAGATACCTCAAACCTCGGGTAATCGAAACTTTAATTCATACAATCAGGCAAGAGACATACAACCACACCAACAAAATTGGCAAAAAAATAGGCAGCCTTTTATAGGAACGCAAGTGAAAAAAAAACCCCAGCCAACAAACTAGGAGAATAATAACGCAGGCTAACAACATAGAAACACAGGAAGAAATAAATCAATATGAACAGGTCATAAATGAGACTGACAAAGTTTCAGATGAAACTCTACAGGATTATATGAATACTCTTGATATTAATCAATGCTCGTATGGACCAGAAGAAACACAAGATTTCTCGGACATACATTTTTTTAGGTTAAGAGATTCTTCGCTACCTTACGTAGAATGTTAAGCGAAGAATGGTCAAATTTTGAAAATACTTATAGATACAGGGTCTAACAGAAATTATATTCAACCTGGCCTGGTTGAAAAGCCACTACAAAATTCAAAAAGTTTCCTGGCCACCTCAATAGGAGGTAATGTAGAAATTAAGTACCCCACCTTTGTCAATCTTTTCGGTGACAGAGAGAATAAAATTAAATTTTTCCTACTTCCTTCATTAAAATCATTCCATGGAATACTTGGGAATGATAGTCTTAAGGAACTATCTGCCGTTATCCATACAAAAGAAAATTATATATTAGTTAATAATAAAAAATTTCGACTAAAGCAACAAGCTTCTAACACTATTAACTATGTTGCAATCAGAAACAATCACTTAACGGAAGATCAAAAAAGTAAGTTACAAAGCTTAACAGACTCTTACCCAAAACTCTTTCTTGAACCCGATGAGAAACTAACATTTACCACCAGTGTGAAAGGTAGAATAAGGACAAAAAACCAAGATCCCATATATTCAAGATACTACCCCTATCCGATGAGTCTCAAAGAAGAGGTAGAAAAACAAATAAATCAACTCCTTGGTGATGGTATCATCAGACCATCTCGGTCACCATACAACGCACCCATATGGGTTGTGCCAAAAAAGGCGGATGCTTCAAACGAAAAAAAATATAGAATGGTAATCGACTACAGGAAGCTAAACGCAGAAACTATACCTGATCGATACCCCATTCCAGAAATAAATTCTGTTTTAGCGCAACTTGGAGAAAATAAATGTTTTTCAGTAATCGATCTTAAAAGCAGTTTTCACCAAATACCTTTATACGAAGGGGACGTAGAAAAAACAGCGTTTTCAGTCAATAACGCGAAATACGAATTCGTTAGACTCCCGTTTGGTCTAAAAAATGCCCCATCAATATTCCAAAGGGCACTAGACGATATTTTGCGAGACCACATAGGCAAAATATGCTTTGTCTACATTGATGACATAATTGTCTTCAGCAAAGATACAGAAACCCATTTCCAAAATTTGTCCACAATTTTTAAAACACTTCAAGATGCCAATTTAAAAGTACAGGCTGATAAATGCGAATTTTTGAAAAATAATATCGAATTTCTGGGATTTATTATCTCTGCTGAAGGGATAAAAACAAACCCAACCAAAGTGGAAGCAATAGCTAAATTCCCATACCCAGTTACACTAAAAGATTTGCGGTCTTTTCTTGGTCTGTCAGGCTTTTACCGCAGATTTATTAGAGATTATGCCAAGCTGGCAACTGGCAAAACCCCTGACAACCCTCCTAAGAGGGGAGGATGGTCGAATTTCTAAGCAAAATTCGAACAAAAAACTTATACATTTGGACGAAGAAGCCATAGCGGCATTTGATAAATTAAAAAATTCACTCATATCTTACTACGGATGCCTCCAATCATGCTCTAGGAGCTGTATTAGCTCAAGATGGGAAGCCCATTACGTTCATCTCAAGAACACTGAGTAAATCGGAGGAAGGTTACGCGGCAAATGAGAAAGAAATGCTTGCCATTATATGGGCATTAAATTCTCTGAGGAACTACCTATACGGTTCAGCGAAAGTCCTCATATTTACTGACCATCAACCGCTAACATATGCTTTAAGCAATAAAAACACTAACAACAAGATGAAACGTTGGAAGGCTATACTCGAAGAGTATAACTACGAGTTAAAGTATACTCCTGGCAAAGCTAACGTAGTTGCAGATGCCTTGTCCAGACCGCCGCAGAATGATCAAGTTAATGCGCTTACCGCAACCCAACATAGCAACGAGAGCTCCACCCAAACCCTTATTCAAACCGCTAATGAACCTATAAACGTGTTCAAAAATCAAATTTTTCTTAGTGTAGGAGACACACCGGACTACAAATTCGAAATAATCTTTCCGACGTACCATCGTCATACCATCGTGGAACCATTCTTCACCCAAGAAAAACTAAAAGAAATTCTCAAAAAATATCTAAATCCCTCTATAATAAATGGCATAAAAACAGAAGAGCCTATTTTAGGGAAAATTCAAGAGATATTTCCTTCACATTTCCGATCATATAGAGTACGATTCACAAGGAAAATGGTAATAGATTTAACAGATTCAGACCGTCAGGAAGCTGAAATTATAAAAGAGCATAACCGAGCTCACAGAAACAACAGGGAGAATAAAATCCAATTACTGCAAAAATGGTACTTCCCCAAAATGCAAGAAAAAATAAAAAAAATAACTGACATGTGTCAAGTCTGCAAAGAGCATAAATATGATAGACACCCCAACAAGATAATCCTCCAACCGACCCCTATTCCTCAGTTCCCTGGTCAAATTTTACATTTAGATCTCTATTTTACAGACAAAAAGATTATCCTTACGGCAATAGACAAATTTTCCAAATACGCCCTAGCGAGGATTATACCATCTAGATCGTCTGAAGATATTAAACAACCCCTTAGAGAGCTTATATTATCTTTCGGCGTACCGCAATATATTATAGTTGACAACGAAAAAGCTTTGAGTTCTAACTCAATATCTTTCATGGTAGAAAACTTTTTCAATATAGAAATATTCAAAGCACCACCCTACGTAAGTTCTGTGAACGGACAGGTTGAAAGGTTTCATTCAACCCTATCCGAAGTGATGCGTTGTCTGAAGTCCGAACGAACATTCAGCACATTTTCAGAACTATTGGATAAATCCATTTTTGAATATAATAATTCAATTCACACAACTACAGGCAAAAAACCGTTAGATGTATTTTTCGCGAGACAGCTCTCCAACAATCCCATAGAACTTAAAAAAGAAAGGGAAATTATCAAAAACAAAATAGAAAATAAGCAGGAAATAGACTTAGCATATCACAACAAAAAAAAGCATCAATTTAAAAATTATGCAGAAAAAAATATCATTTACGTTAAGATAAATAAGAGAATAGGAAATAAGCTTACCCCAAAATATAAAAAAGAAATAGTAGCTAAAAACAACAATTCCACAGTTATCACAGAATCCGGCAAAACTGTCCACAAAAATCTGATAAAAAATTAATTCTTCCGTAGGTTACTATTACTACTACCCCTGTGTGCAGCAAATGTACAAATTGTGGATTATTCGAAATCCCAATTGGTAAAAATAGATATAGGCACCGCAGAAATTCAGACAGGATTCTTCAAGATCATCCACATTATTAACATAGAAGAGTATAATGATCTGGTTACGAAAATAGAAAAAACCCTTAAGGAATCAAATCATGACCACCCACTCTATCCCATTATTTCATATGAAGTAACTAAAATTAAAGATCAGCTTTCAAGGCTCAGAATCAATAAAAGAAAAAATAAAAGATCATTGGACTTCATTGGTAGTGCGTGGAAGTGGATTGCCGGAAATCCAGATCGCCACGATCACGAAATTTTAACTGAAAAAAATGAATAATGTTCTAGAAAATAACAATAGGCAAGTAATTATAAATCGAATGTCTTTGGCAAAAATTAATGAGATTACAAATATAACAAACGAAATTTTAAAAACTGTAAACAAAGAAATAAAAGAAAAAGACTCAAGAATATTCAAAATTAAATATGAACTCGATGTAATCAAAGAAGAACTATTAAACATAGCTTACGCAATCCATTGGGCAAAAGCTAATGTAATTAACTCATATATCCTATCAAATAAAGAAATTGAAATGACAGAAAATATACTGAAAAAAGAAAATTTTCCTTTTGTAAATATTGACGAAGCGCTCGACGTTTCCAATATAAAAATTGCCTCTGACAGTAAAAACCTAATTTATATAATAAGTTTACCACTAACCGATTCTGAAATTTGTAATATTCTAATAATTAAAGCTGTTAAATTCGGATCCAAAATAAATAAAATCCCATTTGAAAAAATTTTAAATTGCAAAAATAAAATATTCGGAATTAAAGAAAATTGTATGAAAATTAACGATCATTCACTTTGTAACCATAACAATCTTAAAGATATAAGTAATACTACATGTATTCCCAACCTCCTAAAAAGCCAGATACCCACCTGTGTCACAACCAACAATAGACATGTCCCATCAATAGAAGAAATCTCAACTGGTGTGCTTCTTTTCAACCAATTCAACGATTCAGTGACCATCAACAACGAAACCATCATGTTAGAAGGCACCTATGTCATCAAATTCACCAATACCACAATTTTGGCCAACGGAAAGTTATTCAAGACAAATAAGACTACCAAATACCAACCTTTACCAGCAATACTCCAACTTAGGTCATCAGGACAAGACATTGAAGAAGTACTTTCTTTAGAGATGATCAAAGAACTAGAATTCAATAGTACAAAACAAATAAGCATTCTCCAAGATAAGAACACGAGAAACATGGGGATCAATATACTATTGGTTATAGTATTGGCCATCGGAATTATAGCTTACCTTTTCTCAAAATTTAAATCACGTAAAATTGCAATACATGAAACTGCCGATTCACCTGAAAATTCATCAAAATCAATTAAAATTGGAATCAGAGATTTAACACACCTCATGAACACATCATCAGCTGTAACGTCGAACGAGGGCGTTCGAACTTAAGCGGGGAGGAGTTAACGAAATATTTGCAACGGATGCAAAACACCTACATCATTGTCTTGCCTAACATTCAACATACGTGAGAGAATGTGCTGACAGCGCGTCTGCTGCACCAACAACGGATGGTCAGTCACACGAGATTCGCAACACGCCGGCATGTCGTGGGATAGGAGTTGGGATAGCCTAAGTAAAATATAAGTTTCTTTCTAATTGTAAGTTCAGTAAAATTTTTAATGTGAAATAAAGAGGTTCTTCCTCCAAAAAAATATATTTTTTTATAATAAAATAATAAAATAACTTAATTTATATAAAGAAGCACCAAACAGTCACAGTACACATATCTAAGGTATTATCAGGCGTACCTTTCCAAATTTTAAGATGACTGCCCTGTGTGTAAGTACACAGTAAACAAAAACAAATTTTTTGTGATTGTTTCAAATTCAATTTTTTTTACTATTGATTTTGAAAACATGCGCAGAACTGAACAAAAATGAACATGCTAATGATATTACCTGTATATATGTATCTTGCCAAACAGTAACCTTATGAATTTAATGAGGGAGCCTACAACATCGTTCTGGAACCTCAAGAGTGAGTGTAGAGTGGAATGTTTCTGCCAAAATCCAAACGGAAATCTGGGATGATGTTGTTATTGGTGCAGAATGCCTTCAATTTCTCAAGAATTAGTCCTTCAAGGATTTTTTTGGTGTTGTTACATACTATAACATGCGATGTGGGACGATATCTAGAATCGGCTCTTCTGTCGACTTTCTTCGGAAACGAAACTTTGGTCGCTGTCTCTCATCTCATCGAAAAATATCAATTGGTGAAGGAGTTGTTGAAGAAGATCGTGAGGAATATTACCCTGGCTTGGGCAAATTTTCTTCTCACGAAGATGGAAATCACATCCGGTCGCTGGATGATTTTTTAAAGTTGAATTAACTCAGCCACTTCTTGGGGGTTGATGAAGCTGCTAGTAGACTCGAGATCACTCGAAGGGTCATCACCGGTGAAAATATGGTAATTTCAATGTATGTCTGCTGTAGCTGCTGAATTATTGACTTGACTTCATTTAAGAATGCAGGGTCGTTGGTCGGGTTTTGGTCGAAAATTTATTTGAAATATTTGGTAAATGCTCTTTCTCCAAAGTCGCCGTGACTTCCCCATTCTTCTTATCTGGTACTTATTTATCTGGCATTTTTTGTCTTTTGTCGATAATTTTATTGATCTCCTTAAAAAAATCAGTCCAGTTCAAGGTGTGAGGTGTTGGAACTGTTTGTTGTTGAAATGTTAAAGAACGTTCCTCATCATAATTAGGGTGCATTGAAGTTTGCTCTTAAACATTTGGTATTAGCTGTTGACCGTTTTCCCATATCAAACATATAAACCATTATTTTTGAATATCTGCTATTGCCACAGAGCTAAAAAAATCATCGGAAATGGATGATGCTTGTACAATGAACATACTTCAATTTGAAATACATATATATAAAAACAAGGAGTTAAACAGGACATAAACTTTACATTCTTAGAGAACAAAAACAAACGTAAAAGCGTTCTCTTCCTTGGTTACTATGACCAAATAAAAACAATTTTCTTAAATTCAAGACTGTTCTACTGCAGAAAATTCTTTGAGTTCTATGTTATGGCTAAAATTCTGGTATACCTATCAGCCTACCTATCTTAACATCATTTTATATAACAAATATTGCATATGCAAAAACTTGCATCCACATCAAACTCATACAGAATGAAAATTGAAAATCACTTTCACTTATACTTACTTTTCATTTTGTTTAGAAAATTTTCGTTTTAGTTTTGACTACATGAATGGCCATCAGAGTGTTCAAAGAGCCATTTATGGTTCGTTCAGTTTGTATAGGACAAAGGACTTGTTTTTTTCAATATTTTCCCTTTGAGCTGTGAACAGTTTAACCCATAAAACTATTCTAGAGCTCAATATTGAATCACAAGCAAGCCAAGGCAATTAAATGCTAAAACAAATAAAAAAAAACAAATTAAAACCATGGTCAAGCAAACCAGGACCAACCAATTTTGTTGAATGCTTACAGGGTTATCCTTGTGCCCGTTTTTTTTTTTTCTTTTATTTGTATTTGCAAAGTTTGTTCATTGATGAAATAACTGAAATTGCTGCATTCGTTTTTGGGATCTTACTGTGCCACAAAGGGATTGAGAACAAGGTTGCAAAATAATCAAACTGAAATTTGATTTTGCTGTCAGGGCCGCACAAGAGAATTTAAGAAAAAAAAATATTCAAGTTGCAATTGTAACACCCAATGGCTAAAATAAATGTATTGATGGTCGTGTTAGAAGGTTTTAGCATAACTACCCTGTTTTACATCCAGTATAGTAAAATACGTATTTATATAATACATATCGTATATACTCGTTTTGTATGTACATTGTACACATATTTGCCACTCTAGTTCATAGTGTGGCGCCCAACGTTCCATCCTGCATTGGGCGCCAATTAGATTCCCCTTAAAATCTTATTAAAATCATATATATAAAACTACTTCAAAATACAATATAAATTTCGTTAGCCTAATTGATTTAGTTTTCAAAAAGTTTCTCCTTACACGCACATTAATATAAAACTGCCCTCTGTATACCTATATTTGATTTATTCAACCAATTGATTAAGCTGTCGACATATTGATCAAATTTAAATTGAAACTAATTTTATTTTACAATTCAGTAATAAAAACACAAACACTTTTGTCCCAGGAGTAGGTACACAGAGGAGCGTTCAGAACAAATGCACTAGATTGGTATTACCACCGCTCTCGTGGTGCACTTTATCAATGGAACAATTCAAAAGTAATATTGCAACTTTAATCCAATGTATTTTTCAACTTGCTACTGCATTTGGCTACAGGTTATACACATACATTACGTACATACAGACTGCTGCCTGTGGGGTTCAGTTTTCCAGTATATGAAATATTTGCATAATTTGTTCGAGCAATTTCGAGCAATTTGGAATTTAATTACGTTGCCCAGACGACAACGAACGACACGAAGCCAACCCCTTCTACTTATTCCGCTTCTTTTTTTTGTGGAACAACACTAGGATGAATTTCAAAATATCCTGCTGGAAAATGTGATATTGGTTTTATGTGGGCAAATGGTGTCGTTTTGAGGAATGCTGAAAATATAATTAAGAGAAATAATTTATGATTGAGTTAATAGCCAAGGGCTAGTGTTAGGGGGATAACTATACATTTAAAATATATCTAAATTGTATTTTTAAATTATAAAGGAGCCCAATTGAAACATTTCACTGCACAAAACTGGTTGTTCACTGCAACTGAAGAATTTTAAATGTTTTAATTAAATAATTTTTTTTTAAATATAATAGATTAAAAAATAATATGTTACAAAATTTGTATATTGTATTTCGTGGTAACTAAAATCTAAAATTTTTAATTAAAACTTTAGCATCCAAAATGCCGGAAAAAAATAACACACAGAGTTCCCTTGAAAAAAAAATAAAGTACAAGACTGGATCAGACGAGCTTGCTCTTGTGTTTCAAGGTTTCAATGGTCTTTAACCGCGTCTTCTCCTTCTTCTGGTGAAAAGTCTACAAAACGAAAAAAAGTTTTGATGATTTTTGAGACAGTAAAATCTTAATTTTAAAATATTCCTGTATAATCTGAAATTTTGCTCAACCAATTTTGTTCCAATTTTACATACATCTGAGATAATTATAAAAAGAACAACACATAGGTACAAACAAATTTAAAATATGTCTTGTTAAACTCATGGTGAGCTCCCCATCAACAATTATACTTATATCCTACACAGAGAAAAAAACAACGTAAAATCAAAGAAAAAAACTTTGATTCTAATATTTTTCGGAACGATTTGGCACCAACGCCGAAAATTCTTAGTTCAAAGTGGAGCGACTTTATTTCAAAGTGTTTCCATACTTAAAAACGAAGTTGATTTTACTACGTTTATATGTTGAATTAAAGTGGAATCATAGGTAAATCAAATTCATTCATCTTTTAAAACGACATCTATCTACTTAGAATCAACGTAGATTGAACTTCGGTTGGTTAGGTATTGATTCCAAATTGCTACACACGCCACGCTTCTTTGTTTAAATTGATGAACAAAGTCAAATGTATATTTTTGCTCGACGCATTTCATTTTTGTGGTGAATCATTTATTTGTTACGACTTTTAATGTTATGAGTATTTCATAGTAATAAATATAAGAAAATTAATTAAATATTGTTTTTCGATAATATGAAAGTGAATTTTTAGTGCGCGTTTAATTTGCTCACAAATGTAAGGGAGCTACTTCGAAAAACAACAACGCGCTCTCGAAATTCTTTATATTTAGCTTAAAAATACAAATAAATTGAGGTCGACTTGACTATGCAACACTTTGAAACTACGATGATGACACTTTAAATGCAAAAAAGTGGATCGCAATGTAAAATGTGGATTTCAATGTAAGAATGAATATGTTTCACTTTGAATCAAGGTTGAGCGCACTGTAAATGTGGATCTCAATATATAAAAATATAAAAATGATAATGTTTCACTTTAAAACATCGTTTAATGGAATGTAATGTACAAAAGTTGACTTCAATGTATTAATAAACGCGTTTTACTTTGAAACTAGGTTGAATCTCTTAAAATTACGTCGCATATTCAAATTAACATTGTTTCAACGATAATATGAAAATGCTCCACTTCATTTAAAATACTTTAGACCAAATACAGTCGTATTTAATTTTTGATTCCATTTTTTCCCTCAGTGTATATAAAACAAGGGGATGATTCTCATCAGGTGTTAGCTATAGTCAATAGGTTGGGTCAAGACAGTAAAATATTGTACTGGAGGGGAGTTTATTCTATAAAATACTTAGAACAAATATTAAAAAAATATTAAAAAAGAACAATATCCCCTTTGTACGGCCAGAAATAACTTCTTTTTAAATAAAGTTGTTTTAGTTTTTCAGTTAACTAAAAACTAAAAAAAAAAACAGAAACTAAAAACTTCGAAACAAAAATTTAAAAAAGTAAAATTCTCAAAATTTTGTTCCAAAAAATTGCGAAATTCAATGCTCTTAGCAATTCCTAGTCAAAAACCAGAAGGTTCTAGAACTTTCACTATTCAAATCGATACAAAACTAAAGGAACCAACTTTCTAGTAAGAAAGAAGAAATGTAAATGATCATTTTGGCAACTGTAGCATGATTAGTTTAACAGATTTAAGGCATCTGTCTGACGTAAGGCCCCACTGTAAGTCAAATAAAGTTAATGATACCATCCTCTAATAGCACAGGAAATAAATAATTTTTTTGTGGATCGAAATAAAGGACAATTGATTACCAACAAATTGGAAATCGTGTTCCTTTCAATTTTTATTTTGAGAATAATTTACGAAAGTTTCTACAGAAACGAGAAAATTGCGAAAAATAATGAAGCGAAGATCGCTGCATTTTTTTCTTTTAAAGTAGCAGACCTCGAAAAGTATCAATGATATTGGAAAATTTCAAATACCAAAATGTTGTGCAAATAATTTTCCAGGGGCGATGTCTGTTACTTTTTCAAATTTGCATCCCGTTATATTTTTTTTAGTTACTTTTTTAACATTTTAAAATTAACTTTTTGTTTAAACGGGCAGATAGGACCAAACTAACGGTTAAAAAAAGAATACAAAAATGGCACTATATAGAACAGACCTTTTTCTAGAGGCGATGTTCCTTAGTTTTTTTTTATTATTTTACTAAGCGTTTTTAGCAATGAAACATAAAAAAAGAACAACGAAACTTTAAAACCTTATAACTTCGGATCAACGAATGCTATTATTATTTTAGAGTATACAAACAAATCGCCGTAGGTGTTAGTTTTATGCTTTAGCCGCCATTTTGAAAAATGCCATGAAGAAAAATTCATCGCAAAATTATTAGTGTACATAAACATGTAAATATAGAAAACGAAATTATCTTCCTTTTCTTCATACAAATTTTGCTTGTAAACTGAAAAAAATACTACTTCACGCTTTAACTCTCAATGTATACATCACAAAAACTTTATATGGAAATAATTAAGATCATTTAGTTTTGTATTTATATATGTATATGTATATAAAAAATTTTACGATAAGTCAATCTCGAGATATAAGCTAAATCGCGTTTTTCAAAATTGTGTCTGACACACAGCAATTAAAGCCGCGCCGATTTTTTTCTATACTCAGACACAACCCATTTACCAATTTCAATCATAAAACTTGAGCGGTTTTTTTTTTTTTTTTTAAAACTGGCCTTTTTGTTATTTTTTCTTGCTAAGCAAATATAAATGGCTTAAGAACATGAATAAAAAGAATGCGTAGCATTCGTTGATCCGAAGATATAAGGGCTTATAGTTTTTTTTTGCATTGCTAAAAACGCTTAGTAAGATAATAAAAAGAAAACTAAGGCACATCGCCTCTAGAAAAAGGTCTGTTTGGTCCTATCTGCCCGTTTAAACAAAAAGTTTATTTTAAAATGTTAAAAAACTAATTTAAAAAAAATATAACGGGATGAAAATTTGAAAAAGTAACGGACATCGCCCCTGGAAAATTATTTGCACAATATTTTGGTATTTGAAATTTTCCAATATCATTGATACTTTTCGTGGTCTGCTACTTTAAAAGAAAAAAACAAACTCGGATGCAGCGATCTTCAGCTTCATGAAAAATAAGAACAAAAAAACATAACCTAAAATATATTGTCAACGTAGAAAACAAATTGTATAAAACCAAAACATCCAACAACTTTGGTCTGGATTTTGGATTTTTTCAGCTAAAACCGATAGATTTAGAAATATACACAAATTGGCATGTTCCGAAATGGCTGATTTCTTCAGGGGTTAGGATGACGGACGCCCCAAAAGCCAACCAGTTAAATTCTTTTTGAGATTGCCCTGGACAGACAAAATAAATGGTTCGCCTTTATATAATAGTTAACATCTAGAGTAAGTCTTCGATGAACTTTCACTATCTTAACAAAATCACCCTTAGTTTTTCCTTTAAAAAAAATATTTTTATACATATACATATGTATCTAGATTTATTCCAATTTCCAACCACTTTTCTCATGCTCCTTTTGATGGGTAGGTACAGATCTCATCTTCGTATACCTTTTGACTTTATGCATAATACAAAATATGTAAGTATTTTGTGGTCTTGCATTTATATTATTTTTAGAACCAGTTTTCTTTTTTTTAGAAAAACTCCATCAAAAACTTAAGGACCTAAGGGATAAGCATCAGGAAGTTGTTGTTTACTCACGTTTTGTGTGTGAAAATATCTTTATTCTTCTTCTCGTTCTTCCCAACATCGCATCGGAGTCTGCCAAAACAATGAGGAAAACATCCCACGACACGAACAATAACAAAAGTCTCTCCTGGAATAAAGTTAAAAACTTATGCCAGCATCATCGTGTGGTTCTTCGGAGTATTCCAAGTACAAGAATAGGTACAACTACTACTTGTGTGTGCGGGTGAAAAACAGGAACAGACCCATTAAACTAAAATACATGATAAAGCGTGGCTGACCCGAATTCAAAAGTTAAAAGGATGCTCAAACTAACAATGCGCACACTTATGTGTAGGTGTACCATCACATATATACTCAATGAAACAAGGTATCCTTGGAAGGCTCCTTGGAATTTATTGTTAATTGCAACACGTTTTGCTGGAGAATATAAAGAAATAAGCTAACTGAAAAGTTTTCTTGGAAATAGTGTTATGTTATGCCTTGGTTGCACCTCACTTAAAAGATTTATCTACAGAAACTCACCTTTAAATGGAGCTCACCCAAAATTCCTGTCAGTACCAGAGGTTACCTGTTTTTAGAAATGAACAACCTGGGTCTGGGTCAAAGGACAGAACTAGCTATTATAGCTAGTCCTGTCATTTGACCCAGATTCAATGTTTTTTGCAATTTAAAGCAACAAGGACTTTGTTAATTAGAGTATAGAGAGTTTAAACTTAATGTGATTTAGATTAGAAAATAATGAATAGATGGGAGATTTCTTTTAGTTTTTAATCATATGCTAAAATATTTAGAAAATTTTTGTTTCTGGTGGTGCAGTATAGCGACAGAAATATTTCTGTTGTTTATGTTTTATGTTTAGCTCTCCTTAGTTTTATTTATGTATCCTTTTGTGTTGCACATGTGTGTCCTAGATATTTTTAAACTTTTCATTTTATAAAATAATTTTTAAATATCTTTATTTTTAATGAAAGTTTAAAATGTTTTGTTTTTTTTTTTTTTTTGTTTGTTTCTACGTGTCTACATACACTTATGCATTCCCTTATGAAAATAAAAGCACATCCTCACTAAAGTTATTTAATTAATTTATCCTTCAAGCATCGAATTAAAAAAAATACCACAAAATAAATTCACTTCGTTTTTCTATTTATATATTTACTCATTAAAATTACATGCGATGAATAACGCGAACATCATCATAGCCACAGTGATGAAAAAAAACCTTGCTCTGAAGAGGATCTTTTTCAATCAATTTAAAGCTACGCGTTAAGGTTTCTTTTTGATAAATGGTAGATTATTTATGTATATTTTTATATCTGATGCTTTTCTTTTGGATTTTCCATGAAAATTAATAAATAAGAATCCCTGCTGGTTTTAACGAATTTATTTATTATTGACACGTTTTTATATACATTTATGTATCTGTGCTGCTTCTTTTGTAATTATATAAAATGAAATTTATGGAAATTTAAACTTATTTTATGGCTTGTCAGCAATATTGATTGATTGTATTGAAACAACATAAGACCAAATTAATTTGGTTTTACTTTACATATGAGGCCGTGGGTGCAATAGTAACTACATTTTTCATTATTTTCAGTAGAGCAAAAATAAGAAACAGGTTATTTTTAAACAGTTGTAGTTTTAAAACAAAGAAACATAACTCTGATTTTATTTTTGCAATATGCTCAAAAAATAACAGGGTTTTGATTTTGGATTTACAATAACTCAAAATACCGTCATAACTGATTTGAAAGTCAGATAGGCCACTCTTGCACAAAGGAAATATGTCATCAAAATTAAAAAATTGAATAGATAGGCCAAAGATTTGTAAATAAAACAAGGTTTTTTATGTACACATTTTGTATTTTTATTTTATTTTTTAATTAAGTTGAAATTTAACATTCGTTTTCAACGTTATCTCTTTTCGGTTCTAAAAAGACTAACCTGTTAAGAATGTTTGTCCATTTACGCTAATAAGAAAATCTTCTTAAATCAAAAAGAATTCCTTTTTAAATCTTAAAGAGGAATTATAACATACATAAGGATAATAAGAACATCCTTTTTAATAGTATAAGTTATCTCATATTTTATATACCAACGTGAAACGCTGCTTTGCTTTGCAAAACATATTATTTTCTTCCAGTCTAGAGACGTCTGCGTAGCGGAATTTTAAGAAAAAAATTAAAGTAAGAGTATACAATTATTTAGAATTGAGGATAATATTGAAAATGTAATCGCTAGTGCCAGTGAAAGTGAAATAGCCAGTGAAGCAATAAATGTTCCATGTTTAATATAGAACACTGAACAAATTGAGGAGACCCAGATATTTTTCTCTCCTGGGGACTTAAAAGTTCGGTGACGTGAGTGATGTCCTTGAAAAAATGGAGTTGGAAGACGGCGACGAATTCTTTAGCAACTTCGACAATTCCGGCTACTTACATTAATACTGGAAATAAAGGGTTGCGCAAAATGTATGGGTCAAGAGCCTAGCAATTTTTGGGTGGGATTTATTTATTTTTGTTCATAGTTTGGTTTATTATTACTTTTTTTTATTTATTTACTTTAATGACAATTTTTTATAAAAGAATTTATTTATTTCTGTTCATCGTTATGTTTATTATTATTTTTTTATTTATTTATTTGAAAACGTGTTTCTTTTTTTTTAAACGAATTTTGAATTTATTTATTTACCACATATTATGCATATCTATATGTTTCGTTAAAAAAAAAATAATAATAAATTGCTTGAAATAAGTTATATGTATTTCGACTTTTCTTTAAATGAATTAAGCAGACATTTTGTATAAAATTATTTTAAATTATAAAATTTTCATATTTTTTCAACCGATTTTCAAAAGAACTTTCGTTCATTTAAAAATCGTTCGTCTCATTGTTTCTAAGAGAATTTCACACTTTTTAACAAGACCTTCTCATTGTTTCAAAAAGATTTGTACATGCTTTTAATAAGTTCTTCTCTTTGATACAAAGCGTTTTCACTTTCTTCCAATAAGATCTTCTTATTGTTACTAAAAGATGTTCACATGCTTTCTATAAGTTCTTCATTCAAAGCGTATTCCACATTCTTTCAATAAGATCATCTTATTGTTTCTAAGAGACTTCCACATGTTATCATTTAGGTCTTCTTATTGTTTCTAAAAGATTGGCTCATACGTTTCAATAAGTTTTCACACATATTGAAATACAATAAGTTATCTTCTTAAAAATATGTGGATATCCTATAAAATGGGCATCAAGATTTTAATATGATTTTCTATGTGGCTTTAATAAGACTTTCTTCTTGGATGAAAACCATAGAGAAATCTTATTGTTTTTCTTCTATTTTATGTGATACTTTTTTTTCTGTGTAGTCTCGTGCAGACGTTACGTGAAACGTAACCCCTCCTCAAAGCTGATATACAGGAATTTCACTGATAGGTTGGTCATCACTGACGTTCCTTCTGGCAGATTGAGTATAATGCTGCAGTAGCTTGTGGCTGAAGAGGGGTGTTGCGATGTCCCGCGGATGATGATGATGAAGCAATCCAGCTCGGATGACCCATTAAGTGTTAGATTCCCACATGCGTCGAACGTTTTCTTCTACTCTTCGGCTGCAATGACTGCGGGAACATTAATTTGGCATAAGTTAGTGAGTCGTCCGCATAAAACAAATTCATTTCATTATTGGGCTGAGGTTGGTCTGATGTGTATATGTTGTAGAGTTATGGTCTCAGTTTCAATCCTTGAGCAACTCCCGCTCTGATGGTTTTGGTTGTCGATTGGCTGTTTTCGATCTGCCACGACGAATGATGTAGAATCGATAACACTGAAAATTATTTTTTTATTAGAGTACCTGGAATAATAAAAATGGTTAGTTTGTGTATTAGCCCCCGTATCCATTATGATGTCGAATGTTTTCTCTATATCGAGGAAGCAGCCAACAGCAACCTCAAAGTGATTGAGGGAGCTAACAACGTCATTCTGAAACCTAAAGAGTGAGTTCAGAGTGGAGTGTTGCTCTCGAAATCCTTACTGTAAATATGTGGTAACGCGTTGTTAGTGGTGCAGAATGCCTTAAACCTCCGAAAAATAAGTACTTTAAGGATTTTGCTGGTGTTGTTAAGAAGGGAAATGGGACGATATCCAGAAACGATACTCCTGTTGACTTTCTTTCGTATTGGTACTATTTTTTCTGACATCGGAAAATAGCAATTGTTGACATATTGCATGGAATAGAATCATGACTTGGTGAAACTACCTTATATGTTCATAATGAAATTGCAAATTGTGTCTGGCCCGGATGATTTCTCAGGTCATCCATTGTGGAATAACTCAGCCACTTCTTCGGGCTTGGTGAAGATTTCAATCAGCCATGGATCACTCGATTATCACAGGATTATCATCATTGAAAATGGTATTTTTAATGTTTCCTTCCTGCAGCTGCTGATGCTTTGACTCGACTTCCTCTAAGAGTGCAGGGTCGTTGGACGGGTTGGCACGAAATTTTCTTCAAAATATTCGGCAAATGCTTCCACCTTTTCCTGAGAAGTCCTAAAAGTTGTCTTCTCCTATTATAATTATTTGAATTATTTTAATAATCCTCGAAACAGTTTTTGAGAAAAATAATATTGTTAATATTTTTCTAAAAAAAATTCTGTGGCTGGTACCGTTGCACAGTGGTTTCGCCCATACCACAAAAATGAAAAAAATAATAGTCCTTGATTTGTTTGTTTCTTGACTTTTTATAATAGATTATAGGTCAATATTTACTGTTTCAAACATTTCGTCATAAATGTCACGTGTAATCAGTTTTGTTTTCTCATTCAAAGGTCTCAACTTAAATTGAGTTGGTTTACTAGTCAAGTTTTCATTTTAAAATTAAGAAATTAGGTACTAAAAGAAAACTTGCCAAGTAAACCAACTCAATTTAAGTCAGTAATCATTAAATAACAGACTTCTGTGATAATTTTTAGGTTCTTCAATATAACTCTACTTAAAATATTTGATATTTAACATTAATAAACTTTGGACTTGGCGTATTTTTAGATCTCACTACTTTTTACGGATGACTTGTTACGCAAAGGTTTTTGAATAATAGAAGAACTTGGCTCCTTTTTTAACATTTATGTTTTTGTTGTGATTTAACTACTTTTTGCAAAGATTCTTTTTATCAGGAAAAGTGGGTGGATGAAACGCCCCTGCATGAAAAAGTTCATAATTTCAACTTTTTCTTTGTATGCTCACACCTGAAAACTAACCACTTTACCAAATTTCATAATCCTGCACAAATCGGAAGTGCTCTCAATATATTTAATATTAATTCTGTGAAAATGGGTGGTTGCCACGCCCACTGAATGTAAAATCTCAAAGTTTTAATTTCCCACTTGCTTGCATGTCAAGTCCTATCGCTCATTTCCGTTTCAAATTTTATCTAACTTTTTTTAGGGTGCTTATTTCATATTGGTTTTTCTTTTATTAAATTCGCCGTTAAGAAATACCTTTAAATCATATATCATATATCATATGTACTATCTCGATTACACGAAAATACAATTTTTCGTAAGAGCTAACATTTTGGTCCGTATAGGGCAGGTCAAAAATAAACTCTCTAAAAAAAAACTCTTTGGATCAAATTATTTTAATGGACTCTTTTGATACTTGGAAACCATGAAATATTTAAAATTTTTAGCAAATTTCATCAGTGTCAAAACTTATTCATCAGTGGCGATTCCTGGTCCTTAGTATTGGTTTAGCTACGTGGTCTAGGGAAGGTTAAAATAAAAAAAAATCATTTTTTTTTTTTTTTAATTTTATTGATAACGACAATTAATAAAAAACATTAATATATGATATAAAATAAAAGTTTAAAAATGTATCGATACATAAATTCGCTTTGTTGTTCGACGGACACAACATTTTCGATGACTTTATCATAAAAATCGTCACTTTCTATAACAAATATATAACAATTATATAAATATAATTATCTAGGTACATCCTAAATTTATATGATTTTTCGTTGCAAAAAATCTTAAATTTAAACTTATCTACCCACATTAATGTATGAAGGTATGTATGTACCTATCTTTAAACAATTTGGTTCACGTTCAAAGCTATGTTAACAAATTTCACGTTAGCTGTCAGCCGATAAAAGATACTTCTAGCGACTTTATGCCGAAATAAATTGACAATTATTTAACTATGATCTATTTTATTATAATAATATTATTTCTAGGTTCTAGCATATATGCATTTACTTCCATCTTACTTCTCAAAAAAAAAAAAAACAATGTCGCACTCTCATATTTCAAAGCACCACAACCCAAAAATATATTTACTCACATTTAAAATCCAAGCAAATACAAAATAATTAATTAATTTCGCACTTTTAGGATTCGATACGAAACAACTGTTTATGTTTATTTCGCAAATAGCCCAGTCAATTCGACAATAAATTCGCAAAGCGCAATGTATTTCTGCATTTTTGATATGTTGTTGGGCATGTTAGAGTAGTCCGTAGCTTAGTTTGCAACTTCGAAAAACCTGTGCTCGCTGCAGAAAAAATGCAACAGTGAAAAAAACGCTAAAATCACCCCATTTTTTGCGACATTTTCTTTATAACTTTGGAAATATGCAACTAAGGAAAAAAACGTCCACTATTAACTTGTTTTTTATAAAATGTTCTACAAGACCACATCAGTTTTAAATTCATGCATGTTATATTTGTGTTGATATCTAACCATGAATAAAAAAAACAAATAAATTGAAAAACTAAGTAATTTTGAAGCAATCAAAAAATAAGTCAAAAATTATCTTATTATTATCAAGACGAAATTTGAAAATTCGATCCAAATCGATCAAATAGTTATGGCAAGAAACATGATGTTAATTAAGTGCAACACGCAATGTTTGCATCATAAAATATAGTTATAATATTTATATATTTTTTTAAGCAACTTTGGTAGCGAATTTAAAAGTTTCGAAAATGTTCACGAAATTACATATTTACATGCCAAGTGTACAATTTTCGGAAGTTTTAAAATTGATATCAAAGTATCAATGATATAAATATCATAACTTTATTTAATCATACTTAAGGGTTTCAAGTACATGAACAAAAAAATCAGTGCCAAAACTTAAGTGTCCTACTTTGACCACAGCAGTGATGCAAACATTGCTTGTTGCACTTAATTTACATCACGTTTCTTGCCAAAACTATTTGACCAATTTGAATCGAATTTACTCTAGAATATTTGATTACAAATTTTTAGCATAATTGGACAATTTTTGACCTAGTTTTTGATTGCTTCAAAATTACTAAGCTTTTCTGATTTTTTTTTTAATTCTTGGTTAGATAGCAAGACAAATATAACATGCATGAATTTAAAACTGATGTGGTCTTGTAGAAAATTTTATAACAAACAAGTTTCAAGTCATAAAGGAAAATGTCGGAAAAATAGGATGAACTTAGCGTTTTGTTCACTCTTGCATTTTTCCTGCAGCGAGCACAGGTTTTTCGAAGTTGCGAACTTAGATACAGACTACTCTTACATGCCCCAACAACATATCAAAAATGCAGAGCTACACCGCGCTTTGCCAATTGAGCACTTTTTTTGGAAGTAAGTAGGTACCTGGAGCTGCTTGCATACCTTACGTATCGTGCTTTATCGCATCATACTTACGCTTACGATTTCATTTATTTAGCTGGGCTTTGCTTAGGACACGTGTAGTAAAACGCTCTTGTATTATAGATTGTATGGTATTTGTATTTTGAATAGATATTATTAAAAATGGTATGTAACTTGGTAGCGCGGATGTTGTAAGCTTTTAAGGAAGACTTGTTGTATGAGAGTTTCGTGTTGTTTACTGTGTTAGAACAATGTGGGTAGGTTGTGTACACAGTACAAATATTTATGTACCTTGGGTTAGGTATGTATCTATTTTCTTTTATTATCATATCAATGCTATAGGCAGATAGGAAGATGGGAGTTTTGTGTTGTGTGAAGGAAAATATGATTTGAAAATAGGTAGTTACGTGGGTAGTTTTTTTTTTCTATTTATGGTATTGATAATTACCATTACCTAATGACAGGCGCGAACGCAGGAACAAATTTCGGGGGGGGGGGGTTAAACTGAAAACTAAAAATTAAGAGTGAAATTGTATGGCGAGGAAGTTAAATTCATACATTTCGGGGGAGGGTTTGAACCCCCAAAACCCCCTCTGCGTTCGCGCCTGCCTAATCACTATCATTATTTCAACATAACATTGTATAATTTATTCATTTAAATTCTTGGTTTAGCGGCGATAAACCTGCTAACTGAGAGGAATCGCCACTGACAAAATACCAGAATACCATATTAATTTTTTGAAAGCACTCAGTGTAACGTATCTTCCAATTTCTTCTTTGTTTGAAAAAAAAAATAGAGCAACGTCTTAAATGCTAATATTGGATGACGAGAGATTCAGTTTGCCATTTAAGAAATACTGATGTATATTTAACTTAATTTAATTTACTTAATTCCACGCGCGCAAAAGGGGTTATGGCTACCCTTAAAATTTTTGTAACACAACACAACACGAGCGATTAGGTAAGTAGGAGAGGATTTAGAAGGAGATACCGATGCACATTGGTTTTGAATATTTGCACATAGTAATGAGAGGGGAAAGTAGCGTCGGGTAAAGCATTCCACATTCTTGTGGTGCGACTGAAGAAAGAATCTCTGTACATTACAATACGTCCGAAGTTGGCCTCGAGGGTGAATTGATGGGCATTCCTAGAAGCGCGAGTATTACGGTTGAATTTTTTAAGGGGGGGAATGCAACTGGCTATTTCACTAGAACACTGATTATAATAATAGCGATAAAATAGAGAAAGACACGAAACATTACGGCGGTGTTCGAGAGATGTAATTGTTTCTGTTATAGATCTTTCGCCTATCATTTTTAAAGCTTTTATTTGAATTCTGTCCAACAAACTCAAGTGAGTTTTTGGAGCTCCTGCCCAAACATGAGAATTGTACTCAAGTTTTGGACGAATAAAGGCTTTATAGATAACAGCCAGATCAGAAGGGGTACAAAATTTCTTGCATTGCTGAAGAAAACTTAAACACTTAGCAGCGTTTTTGGCGACATCAAATATGTGGTCCTTCCACAAAAGGTGGTCTGTGACACACATACCGAGAACTGAGAGCTGTTCGGTTTCCTCGATGCAAGTGCCGTCCATGGATAGCGGCATTGGGGGTGGGTTTCGCTTTAACGACAGGAGACAGAATTGAGTTTTAGAAGCATTAAATTCTACGCGGTTTTTGACTCCCCATTGGCCAATGCTGTCGAGATCAGAATTTAATTAGCTTATCATACGCTGCCGTTCAAGTTCCACATCCGAAGGACATGGATGAGAATCTGTAAACGAATATGAGAAGCTGAGGGTAATATCGTCAGCGAAACAATTTAATGGATTAGAAGTTTCAGACAGAAGATCATTTATAAAAATAAGGAAGAGAGTCGGAGACAAAACGGAGCCCTGGGGCACACCAGCATTTATTTTGTGGATTTCAGACTTGAAACCGTCCAATACAACTTGTATTGAACGGTCCGAAAGGTTATTTCTAATCCAACGAAGAGGAGATTCATCGAAACCAAATGCACGCATTTTCGATAAGAGAGCTTGGTGCCAAACTCTATCAAACGCTTTTGAAATATCAAGTGCAATAATCTTACTTTCTCCAAAACGATGTAAAGATTTTTTCCACTGTTCGGTGAGATATACCATCAAATCACCAGTGGACCTATTGCTACGAAAGCCGTACTGCCGGTCATTAAGAAACTTTCATTCCTCGAGATATTTCTTGAGCTGGAAATTAATCAGCGTTTCCATGACCTTGGAAAGAAGGAACGTAATTACAATTGGTCGATAGTTAGAGGGTGAAGAAGATACGCCTTTTTTAGGGACAGGCTGGACAAATGCTGTTTTCCATCCACTCGGAAAGAGACCAGTAGAATAGGACAGATGGAAAAGCTTACGCAGTGGTTTTGCCAGCGTTGAAGAACACCTCTTCAGAACAATGGGAGGGATACTATCCGGGCCAGCGGATTTGTGTACGTCGAGATCTTTTAGAACTCTAGCAACTGCACGAGTGCGAAAGAAGATTTGTCTCATGAAATCATTTACGCTCTCAAGTACAGGAGGAGTCATAACACTTTCTGGCAGCGTCGAATTAACAGCAAACTGTGCTGCAAGCAAATTGGCTTTATCTTGCGAGCTGACAAAAGGAGTATCATTGAAGACGAGCGTTGGAACCGAGGACGAGGTGGTGTTTCGTATTTTTTTTACAAATGACCAAACATTTTTACTACCTTTGGGACATTGTAGTATTTTATGCCGTAATTTTTGATCATACAAAAATTTGGTTCTTCGAATATGAAAGTTACAGGTCTTTCTTACTTCTCTTACCCTAATAACCTCTTTACAGCTCGAATCAAACCATGAGTTTTCTTTGGGTTTGATAGATTTCACCCTATTCGGGATAAAATTTCTCATTCCACAAAGAATCAAGTTTGTTATCATATCTGCACTGGCGTCAACATCACTATCGAGGAAGCATAGTGACCAGTTAAAGCTCTTGAAGAAATTATTGAGACCGTCCCAGTTGGCTTTCTCGTATTGCCAAACGGTTCTCTTTGGAATTTTTTCTTTAACTGTGATTTGGTGGCATGAGAAATTCGCAGATTTGGCCAGATGAGCCTAGAGGAGATAATACACTCATAGTGTATTTATTAGGTTCATAGGTAAAGAACAAGTCAAGAGTGTTGGCGATTTGACCTGCAACGTCAGGAATCCGAGTAGGCTCGTCAACAAGCTGAGTCAGGTGGTTTAACTCAGCAAAAATCTCGACATACCTTCCTTCGGGTGTAGTCTGACCAGAATAGCGTAGCCACGAAGAATTGTGTACATTGAATTCGCCCGTAACAACGATTTCACTGTGCGAATAATGGGAAACAATTCTCAGGGTTGCGAGACCATGGTGTAAGAAAAATAGAGGCACTAAGCTATAACCAGGTATGCTAAATTCGGAGTAATCGGAATTTTCACTTTCTTGGGTTTCACTAAGTACCAATACTGCCGGCCTGTTTTTTACAGTTTGGACGTACACTGCACAGAAATTCTTTCTCTGCCCCCAAATGTTGCTGATATCGACTTTAAATTCACCTACCATTACGAAAAAACAAACAAATAAAAAAACAAATCAGACAGTTATCTACGCTGATATTGAGTTTGGGCCCCAATAGAACTTCACATTACAAAATACTATCAGTGTTATGCCTTAATAGTTTGTATTGATCCGCCCCTGGAACCCAAAACCAATAACAGCAATTTATCTGATTTGCTTCGACTCAATCAATTACTTACATTGCATTAGATGAGCCACACATTGCACGTAATGACTAAGCCAAAGCAATGTGAATGACGAGGGAAGGAGAGATATGCAAAATTTACCGCTAGCTGGTTTTAATTTTGTGCAGCATCAGCTTCATGGGCAAGGTGCACTTTTGTTGTTTTTTTTCTTTGTTCACAAGAACAAGCACTGGCACTGACACTAGCACTTTTTTTTGCAATTTACTTTTGCTTAATGAATAGATTTTATTTAGGCTATTGATTTTTTTTTTTTTCGTACGGTGGGTTCGCGGGAATTTATTATATTATTTATTTATGCACTTTGATAAAAGGTGATGGAGACAGATTGGTTTATTTGTTTATTTTTTTGATTTTCTAGTTTGTTTGTAATTTGTTTATTGGCGTAGTGCGCACGGGAAAATTCTCAACTCCCGACACGTCTGTTCGCGGTGGGGTGCGGATACCGATCGGTTATTTCCTTTAAATACATAGGTTGGTACAATACAAAAGTAATTATTCAATTATGTCAACTTTTAATTGAAATTTCAATGAGTTTTGGACTCTTCCTTTAAAAATATAATTTACTAGCGGAAACACCCGGCGTTGCCCGGTTCCCTTCTATTAAAGGATAGTTTGTGAACAAATCTTGAAAAAAAAAATTTCCCGTGGAAAATAGTTTTCCTTAAAAATATTTCTGCTATCGTGAATATATCTGAAATAAATTCGATGAATTGACCTCCCAATTCCCCAGGAAAATTTATTCCCGACATCAATAAATTTTCAACGTCATTCATGTTCTTAATTTTCAAAAGATAGAAATATTGTGCAAGTGTTAATTGTTATTAATATAAAAGCTTAACTATATATTCACGTACTTCTAAATATCTATGCTAAGGACACCTACTTGTAAGAAAATATTTGAAAAATTGGTATGGTTTGCTATCTCACCCCCAACTATCAACTGTCAAAGCAAAAGGTGTGATTTTTCGGATTTTTGACGTTTCACCACCATCACTGTCAACTGTCAAGTGCGACTTTTTTTATTTCCACTGGACTTAGAGTGCAAAATCCACCTCCTGAATCGATTGGCGCTCTGAGATCATGACATTTCGACACCTGTCAAATTGAAAAGTGAAATTTCTTATTTTCTGTTGGTGCTAAAGTGCTGGCCGAGACAAAAGGTAATAACACCCTCCTTAATCGATTGGTGCCCTTAGATTTTGACATTTCGACACACGACCTGCAACGCACAGAAGAGAGGAGCTGTAATACGGAAGTTCTTGCTCTTAAAGCATTGCTGTTACCATTTTTGTTATCATTGTGAATGATTTACTCTACGGAGCGAATGTTTCTCACTTATTTGGGAGATTGTGAAAGTATTCGCCGTGTTGATTTCAACATAACAAAATTTTCACCGACCATGTAAATCAAACATGTGATACAGAAATTGATATTTTATATAGTAAGATGCATTCATGACGATAAAAAAAAAACAATTTGTATTCGCGGACAGAACAAATTATTAACACGACGGGATGCTTAGGTAAACGAAAACAAACAGAGGAAAATGGAAGAATAGGAAATGTCAGGAAATTAACAAGAAATAGAAAGATCGTAAAAGAAGAAAGGATAGTACTAGATTTTTTTTACGATCTAGGCTAAAGATGTTCTAAATGTTGCAAAGCGAGAAAACTTTTGTGCAGATTTTCTCGGCGCAACTTTGAAGAGAAAAAAAAAGCGAATGGGTTATGGTATGAATTTTGACTCGAGAGTGAGGGTTTTTGGCTAATGAAGTCAATGATCTTGGAAATTAAAAACAAAGGAAATGAAAAGCTTTAAGTTCGGTATATTTTCCAATGTCGGTTGGTGATAGGACAGGGAAAATTTGCGGAATCAAACTAGGCGGGGCAAAAAATCTGCCGCGGGGCAAAAAATCTGCCGTGGGGCAAAAAATCTGCCGCGAGGCAAAAAATCTGCCGTGGGGCAAAAAATCTGCCGCGGGGCAAAAAATCTACCGCGGGGCAAAAAAACTGCCGTGGGGCAAAAAATCTGCCGCGGGGCAAAAAATCTGCCGCGGGGCAAAAAATCTGCCGCGAGGCAAAAAATCTGCCGCGGGGCAAAAAATCTGCCGTGGGGCAAAAAATCTGCCGCGAGGCAAAAAATCTGCCGTGGGGCAAAAAATCTGCCGTGGGGCAAAAAATCTGCCGCGAGGCAAAAAATCTGCCGTGGGGCAAAAAATCTGCCGCGGGGCAAAAAATCTGCGGCGGGGCAAAAAATCTGCCGCAGGGCAAAAAATCTGCCACGAGGCAAAAAATCTGCCGTGGGGCAAAAAATCTGCCGTGGGGCAAAAAATCTGCCGCGGGGCAAAAAAAACTGCCGCGGGGCAAAAAATCTGCCGCGGGGCAAAAAATCTGCCGCGGGGCAAAAAATCTGCCACGAGGCAAAAAATCTGCCGTGGGGCAAAAAATCTGCCGCGGGGCAAAAAAAACTGCCGCGGGGCAAAAAATCTGCCGCGGGGCAAAAAATCTGCCGCGGGGCAAAAAATCTGCCGCGAGGCAAAAAATCTGCCGCGGGGCAAAAAATCTGCCACGGGGCAAAAAATCTGCCGCGAAGCAAAAAATCTGCCGCGAGGCAAAAAATCTGCCGCGGGGCAAAAAATCTGCCGCGGGGCAAAAAATCTGCCGTGGGCAAAAAATCTGCCACGGGGCAAAAAAACTGCCGCGGGGCAAAAAATCTGCCACGGGGCAAAAAATCTGCCGCGGGGCAAAAAAACTGCCGCGGGGCAAAATATCTGCCGCGGGGCAAAAAATCTGCCACGGGGCAAAAAATCTGCCGCGGGGCAAAAAATCTGCCGCGAGGCAAAAAATCTGCCGCGGGGCAAAAAATCTGCCGCAGGGCAAAAAATCTGCCGCGGGGCAAAAAATCTGCCGCAGGGCAAAAAATCTGCCGCGGGGCTAAAAATCTGCCGCGAGGCAAAAAATCTGCCGCGAGGCAAAAAATCTGCCGTGGGGCAAAAAATCTGCCGCGGGGCAAAAAATCTGCCGCGGGGCAAAAAATCTGCCGCAGGGCAAAAAATCTGCCGCGGGGCAAAAAATCTGCCGCGAGGCAAAAAATCTGCCGCGAGGCAAAAAATCTGCCGTGGGGCAAAAAATCTGCCGCGGGGCAAAAAAAACTGCGGCGGGGCAAAAAATCTGCCGTGGGCAAAAAATCTGCCACGGGGCAAAAATCTGCCGCGGGGCAAAAAAAAAAAACGCGGGGCAAAAAATCTGCCGCGGGCAAAATATCTGCCGCGGGGCATAAAATCTGCCGCGGGGCAAAATATCTGCCGCGGGGCAAAAAATCTGCCACGGGGCAAAAAAT
This sequence comes from Melangyna quadrimaculata, assembly GCA_949320155.1. Classification (NCBI taxonomy): domain Eukaryota; kingdom Metazoa; phylum Arthropoda; class Insecta; order Diptera; family Syrphidae; genus Melangyna; species Melangyna quadrimaculata. The sequence goes on from OX439485.1 coordinate 23,463,700, forward strand.
CTGCCGCGGAGCAAAAAAATCTGCCGCGAGGCAAAAAATCTGCCGTGGGGCAAAAAATCTGCCGTGGGGCAAAAAATCTGCCGCGAGCCAAAAAAATCTGCCGTGGGGCAAAAAATCTGCCGCGGGGCAAGAAATCTGCCGCGGGGCAAAAAATCTGCCGCGAGGCAAAAAATCTGCCGTGGGCAAAAAATCTGCCACGGGGCAAAATCTGCCGTGGGGCAAAAAATCTGCCGCGGGGCAAGAAATCTGCCGCGGGGCAAAAAATCTGCCGCGAGGCAAAAAATCTGCCGTGGGGCAAAAAATCTGCCGCGGGGCAAAAAATCTGCCGCGGGGCAAAAAAAAACTGCCGCGGGGCAAAAAATCTGCCGCGGGGCAAAAAATCTGCCACGGGGCAAAAAATCTGCCGCGAGGCAAAAAATCTGCCGCGAGGCAAAAAATCTGCCGCGAGGCAAAAAATCTGCCGTGGGGCAAAAAATCTGCCGTGGGGCAAAAAATCTGCCGCGGGGCAAAAAAATCTGCCGCGGGGCAAAAAATCTGCCACGGGGCAAAAAATCTGCCGCGGGGCAAAAAATCTTCCGCGAGGCAAAAAATCTGCCACGGGGCAAAAAAACTGCCGCGGGGCAAAAAATCTGCCGCGGGGCAAAAAATCTGCCGCGGGGCAAAAAATCTGCCGTGGGGCAAAAAAACTGCCGCGGGGCAAAAAATCTGCCGCGGGGCAAAAAATCTGCCGCGGGGCAAAAAATCTGCCGCGGGGCAAAATTGGTATCATTGGTAAGGTAGTTAAAAGACTGTACACATGAGAGCGACCAACGACCGACGAATGAATGAACAAATGGGATTTAAAACATTCATAAAGCTCAATTTTTTACAAAATCTAGACAAAATAGAAGATATATAATTAAGGATTATTATAAGATACGAAAATTTTCAATTTAATTGCTAAAACAAGAGAATTTTAAGAAAACAATTTGTTCGTCGCGAATAGCCGCAATTTGTTACGCCCAATTTATTTTTTCAAATTTCTCATATTTAAGTAAATAAAAATTCAGATTTTACAATTTTAAAATTAATCTTGAATCGAATTCTACCATTTTGCCTAGATTTTGTGAAATATTAAGGTTTATTAATTTTGTAATTCCCATTTGTTTGTTTATTCGTCGGTCGTTGGTCGCTCTCATGTGAATGGTCCTTAAGGACTCAACATGCAATTTTTCTCTTGCAAAAGGCAGGAACGCAATCAAGAAGCTTTCGAAAAAGAATTGGGATTAAAAGTTGACCGACCCAAACTAGGATATGGCAATTCAAGTACGGGAAATGTAGCCAGGCGTTTTTTTTTCAAAAACTCTACAAAATCGATCGAAATTACCGGTATTGATGAAAATCTGATAAAAAGATTTCATACAATTTTGCAGTGCTTATCAAATGGATTAAGTATTGATGCTCCAACACTTAAAATGTATCCCATAAGAACCTTAAGTCCAAAGTTTGAAGAAAATTGATTCAGCCGTTGAGGCTGTAGGTCGAGGTACAGACAGACAGACAGACAGACAGACGGACAGACAGACAGACGGACAGACGGACAGACGGACAGACAGACAGAATTGCGAGACCCACTTTTTCGCGTTTTCTATCATCGTAATATTAGGGAAAACTATTATCTCGAATTTTTTGAAGTGAAACTTCTTTTTCCGCGTTAAGCGTGAAATTTCAAGGTTGAATTTTTGTGAATCGAAAAAATGTAACGCCACATGTGCAACGCTGAGATCATTGATTAGCTAAGTGGTGGGGGTAGAGTAAAAGTAAATTTTTTTATTGATAGGCTAATATATTTTATATTGCAAGAAGTTTGGATTTTTTGATAATCTATATTATTGTAGCAGATAAGAGGGAAAATGTTCTTTTATGTCTTTTTTCTAATTTCGTTAATTAGAATGCCAGAGTTTTGAATTTTTTTTGGTGGATAGATAATGAAATTCTAAGAATCTTACTAGTTTCAGATTTTTGTCTATCTCCTACTGGTATGGAGATATAAATTATTTTAAAAAACTTATCTCAAAATAGGCTTATTTCAAAAAATTGAATTGAATCAGCAGAGTCCGCTAAAAATTTGAATTATATATGGTTGCAAAATACATAAAACCAAATTAAAGTTGCCATATACAAATTATTGATTTTGCAGAGATTTGAAGTATAGGAACTTTTGCAAATACTCGGAAAACCTACTCAAAGAAACTGATTTATATCTTTAAATTTTCACCTTACGAGAAAGCCAACTGGGACGGTCTCAACGGTTTCTTCAGTAACTTTAACTGGTCACTATGCTTCCTCGATAGTGACGTAGATGCCAGTGCAGATATGATCACAAATTTAATTCATTGTGGAATGAGAAATTTTATCCCGAATAGGATAAAATCTATCAAACCCAAGGAAAACTCATGCTTTGATTCGAGCTGTAAAGAGGTTATTAGGGTCAGAGAAGTAAGTTTCCGATGTTATAAAGCCAACCCTACTGAGGAAAACCGGAATAAGTTCAAACAAGCTAGAAAGACCTGTAATGTTCATATTCGACGAACCAAATTTTTGCATGACCCGAAATTAAGGCAAAAAATACTACAATGTCCCACAGGTAGTAACAATTTTTGGTCATTTGCAAAGAATATACGAAATGCTACTTCGTCGTCGGTTCCAACGCTCGTCTTCAACGATACACCTTTTGTCAGCTCGATAGATAAAGCCAATTTGCTTGCAGCACAGTTTGCTGTTAATTCGACGCTGCCAGAAAGTGTTATGACTCCTCCTGTACTTGAGAGCGTAAATGATTTCATGAGACAAATCTTCTTTCGCACTCGTGCAGTTGCTAGAGTTCTAAAAGATCTCAACGTACACAAATCCGCTGGCCCGGATAGTATCCCTCCCATTGTTCTGAAGAGGTGTTCTTCAACGCTGGCAAAACCACTGCGTAAGCGTAAGGCGTATCTTCCTCACCCTCAAACTATCGACCAATTGCACTTACGTCCCTTCTTTCCAAGGTCATGGAAACGCTGATTAATTTCCAGCTCAAGAAATATCTCGAGGAACGAAAGCTTCTTAATGACCGGCAGTACGGCTTTCGTAGCAATAGGTCCACTGGTGATCTGATGGTATATCTCACCGAACAGTGGAACACAACTTTACATCGTTTTGGAGAAAGTAAGATTATTGCCCTTGATATTTCAAAAGCGTTTGATAGAGTTTGGCATCAAGCTCTCTTATCGAAAATGCGCGCATTTGGTTTTGATGAATCTCTTCTTCGTTGGATTAGAAATTACCTTTCGGACCGTTCAATACAAGTTGTATTGGGCGGTTTCAAGTCTGAAATTCACAAAATAAATGCTGGTGTGCCCCAGGGCTCCGTTTTGTCTCCGACTCTCTTCCTTATATTCATAAATGATCTTCTGTCTGAAACGTCTAATCCATTAAACTCTTTCGCTAATGACAGCACCATCAGCTTCTCATATTCGTTTTCAGATTCACATCCATGTCCTTCGGATGTGGAACTTGAACGGCAGCGTATGATTAGCTCATTAAATTCCGATCTTGACAGCATTGGCCAATGGGGAATTAAAAACCGAGTGGAATTTAATGCTTCAAAAACCCAATGCTGTCTACTGTCGTCTAAGAGAAACCCACCCCAAATGCCACTATCCATGAGTGGCACTTGCATTGAGGAAACCGAAAAGCTTTCAGTCCTCGGTATGTGTATAACAGACCACCTTCTGTGGAATGACCACATATTCGACGTCGCCAAAAATGCTGCGACTGATGTGGCTGTAATCTATAAAGCCTTTATTCGTCCAAAACTCGAGTACAACTCTCATGTTTGGGCAGGTGCTCCAATAACCCATTTAAGTCTATTGGATAGAATTCAAAGAAGAGCTATGAAAATGATAGGTGAAAGAAATATAACTGATACATTTGCTTCTCTAGAACACCGCCGCAATGTTTCTTGTATTTCATTATTTTATCGTTATTTTCATAAACAGTGCTCTAGCGAAATAGCCAGTTGCATTCCTCCCCTTAATCAATTCAACCGTAATACTCGCGCTGCTAGGAATGCCCATCAGTTTACCCTTGAGCCCAACTTCGGACGTACTGTCAAGTTCAGGGATTCTTTCTTTTCCCGCACCACGCGAATGTGGAATGCTTTACCCGACTCTATCTTTCCCTCCCATTTTAATATTCAGAACTTCAAAACCAATGTGCATCGGTTCCTCCTCTTAAATCCTTCCCTATTTTCCTAAAGCTCGCACTGTGTTCAACATATTAAGGGTAGTCACAACCCCTTTAGTGCGCGCCAAATAAAAAAAAAAAAAAAAAAAAATCTTCGAATTAAAATTTCTTATTATAGTTAAAATAAAAGAATTAAATTTTTCGTGAAGTCATCTTGACGAAAACTATTTTTTTTGAGTGTTTTTTATAGCGCAAATTCTATATATGTACTACTGAAATAAATCAGCCAAGTAGAAGACTTAGCATTATTTAATTGGACTTGTTGAATTATTGATTCAATATAGCTTTTAACGGCCTTTAGTCCTTAAAAATAGGCGTTTCGTCCCGGTCCAGGCGTTCTCACTTGGACTCTTCAGTTGACAGTAAGGGCCTTGTCAAGACGCAATTTTAATTAAGTTCAGTCCAATTTACATCAATTTTACAGCGAAAATCAATTGTAAACTTTTTCTGTCATTTATGCTTGTAAAAGTGTTTTCTTGTCACACTTGTGGTTCTTTTCAGTCATCTGTACTTTCTTAGCAAAAATAACAAATGTCTTTTAAACTTAATCACTTCTTTAGTACAACTTTACCTGATTTTCCGTCAAAGTTATCATCAGATACCTTTGATTTAGTTTTATTAATAAAAGTCACTGATTAAAGATGATTTATGATTAAATTGCGTTGATTAATAGAGGTGCACATAATGTTTGCCTTAATTAATTTGTCCCTATTTCTATACTCAATCTTTCTTTTCTAACAGAACAGATGCTTTACGAAACTAGATTAATTGCATACATATGTCAAGCCATAACATCAAAAGGAGAAAAATGCAAACAAATCCTATTACAAAAAACTTTGCTTCGGGGAAATCAAACGAAAACCACCGCGCAAAAAAATAAATATCGGGATGATGTTCGCGGATAAAGTGACAAAAGCTTTTATTCCCTGAAAGGGAGTTGAAAAAAAAACTCAAACTAAAAAATGGTACAAAGTGGATGACGTTACTGCTAAGCCTTTTCACCACCATCAGCCACCACTCAACCTATCATACCAAGTCATTCACTGATAATATACTCGTATAATATTACAAAGTGCCTTTGATAGAGGATTCCAGCGTTCAGCATGATAGCAAATATAACTTTATACTCAGTTGTTTTTTTTTATTATTTTGTTTGTGAACGACATGCCATTCGGATTTTATCAGGAACAGGCGATACTTCTTTTTATCCTATAACAAGAGTAATTAAAACTTCAATGGGCATTATTATTCCTGAGCAGAGCAACACATTTATCCTTTAAGATGACAGTAGCAGCCTAGAGACAAAATATTTCTGCGTATTTCTTCGACTTTAGTATTGTCTATCGTCTATCTGCCTGCTTAACCCAATGCAATGGACACTGACACAATCACCACCCAAAGAGCACCTAGAAGACAAAGGACTTTCCAGGAAAAAGTTAGATTTCTTCTCCCATTATTGTTATATTTTCCGTCTTAAGGCAGGACAGGAACGGGATGGTATAGATATGGAGGTGTCTTTTGCATATTTTACATGGACAACAAGGAAAATGCTAAGTGCACGATAATGGTGTCAGGGGATAAACAGAAAATCGTTGACATGGACTCCTAACTCCTGATAAATTCACAAGCTGTGTGCTGATCTGGTAGGTAACTAGGTACTTTTGCTTCTGCTTCGCATGCATTTTGAAATTGTTGTCGACATTTTTTTTTTTTTTTTTTTTTTTGATTATAAAGCCAATTATGTTGTGTTTCTTTTGTATACAATTTTACCCTTGCAACATAGCCGCGCGCATCAGGTTTAAAGAATGTAGAAAATTAAACAAAGTAGCTAGATTGTTGTCAAGGAAAAGGAAGTGAGCTTGAGCTTAGGGATAAATGATATTGGAAAGATAAGGAGATATTTTTTCACTGATGATAATGATGATGATGGCTTTTATAAGAATTAAAGTAGGTAATTTTGTGCTTGAAGCGATGGTTGTAAGTCTTATAAAAGAGCTCTAATAATAGAATTTGTAGTGCCTATCCTTTATGGAGGAGACTTGAGTTGGAGTTAAGTTCAGATTTTTCAAAATAAAAATAGTGTACAAAATAGGATACAAAAACGCAATGGGGCATATTCATAGTCGCAGATAGACCCAGGTTTAACTAAACTGCAGTTTAAGACAATTTTGGCTCAATGAATACAGACCGATTTTAATTACAAATTGTTGGTTTTATATTTTTATAAGATAATTAACTTGGTATACTATAAAAATAGCTTCAAATGAAATGATAAACTTAAAAAAATAGAATCAACGTCCGAAAATTCAACGAAACCTGTGTTTAACTTAGACCAGGGTCTAAAATGACTATGAATACGCCCCAATCACTTTTATATAATATTTTTAGCATTGTATTTTCTGTATAAGTCGGTGACTCGGTGTACTTAGAACTTAAACTTTGAACTTAAGTTCTTTAGGTGAATCCCTAGAAAATAAATTGAATTTTGAGTTTTTAGTATGATAACACACTCGCAGTTAGGCTGCATAGCTTTCGGCCCGTCATTTATATTATTTATGAATGTTTGAATGTTCAACAACCACTTGAGTGGGCTACCACCATTGTATTTGGCTGGAATTATTGCAATGCAATGCGTAGTGCATCGGCCTCAGAGGTAGCTGGTCTAAGTTCGATTCCAATTGACGGCAATAATTTATAAATAAAAAATTGAACACAAAGACTAAGCACCACTAAAGGAATCTGATGATTGGTTTGGCAGCCATGAAATTGCAATAATTCCAGCCAAATGCAATGGTAGTAGCCCACTCAAGTGGTTGTTGAACATTCAAACATTCATAAATTGAATTTTGCTAGCTCGAAAATAACGGTACTTTACATACAATAAGAATAGGCAACCAATGGTGTTCTTCGACTCAGCCAAACTGGTAGCTGGATATACAGTTCCATAACTACATTACACCCCGTTTACACTTTTACGAGCCGGTCACGATCGTATTTCCTAGCAGAGAAGACTGGGCAAATCAACGAACCATCAATTTGTGAATCGATGATATCTATATAACCGACGCAACGGTTCCAAGATGGATACTGGCGTTGGTTTAGTAGAGGGTTCTTTTCAGAAACCCTTGGACTAGTCAGCTCATTCAGACTTCCTAATTACTGCACAGTGTCTTCCGATCTGAAGTCGTGGCAGTGACGAAAGCTGCTAGACAAGTCTAAATGATGGCAATACATTTTCGAAATAGAAAGGTAAGACAGGATCTGGTGAATCACGCGAAAGTTGTATTACTCTAAACCCGTAGACCGTCGTGTAGACTTAATACTACGGGAGGCGACCTTAGGTTTACCTATCTCATCGCGGCTTCAGAAAATAATGATGCCAATTCGGCTTTTCGCAGATTTATCTCTGTCTTTTCTTTTTCTAATTTTGACAGTTCATTACAAAAAAAAAATTAAGAAAAAAATCTAAATCACGGGACCAAAGTTACCACCATACTTTTTTAACTTTAGTTTTTAACTGATGAACACATTTCTTGCAGTGTTTATTATGCCAAATTGAGCTAGCAAGTTGGAGCTTTAAGATATGGGTTAGAAGAGTTCGGCTCGTTTTAATTTCTACGCTTCTCGCTTCAAATTTGTGAGATAAAATTTTTTGTTTTGCAAATTATTTTTCCCATACAAATTTTGACAGTTCATTTCTACTGATATAAAAGTCTATGGTTTATAAGCTTTCTATGGGCTTCCGCGTTTTGCATGAATACCCCTATTGTAACAACGAAATAAAATTTTAAAATAGTGTAACACTTTTGTTACATTTGTAATATTGTGGCAACGCTGTTTGTTTCCCTTGATTAAGAGTTTTTTTTTTTGTCTATTGTGTTTTCCGAACACTTTTGTAAAAACATCTATTTTTGTATCCATTGCGTTTAACAGGTGGACCACTATGCAAAACTATTTCATATAGCCTAGAAAAACGCTTTTACCACTTAAATGCATTTTAAATGCATGTGTCACACATGTCGTCGAACATGGGTCGGATTCATCATTTTATAATCCAGTGTAAAGCATCTCATCTATCACACACTCAAAGATTATGTGGACTATACCTGTCACACAATGGGGTATATTCATAGTCGCATAACCGCAGGTTTAAATAAACTACAGTTTAAGACAATTTTGGCTCAATAAATGCAAACCGATTTTAACTACAAATTGTTGGTTTTATATTTTTATAAGATAATTTACTTACTTACACAAATAGCTTCAAATATTTTGAAATGATAAACTTACAAAAAAGATTCAACGTCCGAAAACTCAACTAAACCTATGGTCTAAAATGACTATGAATATGCCCCAATGTATTTGGAGATGTTATTACAAAAGTTTAATTTAGCGATGTGATCAATCCGTTCGCATTATGGATATAGTGTACGACAATCTGTCGCCGAATAGTAGGGAATATAATTGGTGTGAACCGCCTGTTACACACATGTAGAAGTGAATGGTTTTGTGTCACACCTTTTTAACTTTGATTTAAGACGACCTGCTGGGGTTGTTTTTCCAAAATACTTTAAGAGCAGGACTCTGGCTAATGGATTGGATACCAGGATTTGACTGAACTCTACAATAATTTTGGAGCCCCAACGGAAGGGAAAGGCTGAAAATGGATTGAATGAGTATTAGGTTGTTGAAACTCAGTGACGGTGCGTCAATAAGACGTTTTAGACAGTGTCTACCCTAGCAATTCGAAACAATTATCTACTCTCTACAGTACTTACATAAACCATTTTTAATAATTTATACTTCATTCAAACCAATCATTTAAGGGTGAAAAGAAGAACAGAACTGATAAATTGTTAAAAAACTTAACATAACTTTTACATGGTAGATTAAACAACAACGAAGGTTGTTTTTAATTCAGACTTTCGGAACTAACACATTTTTTTTAAACATGGCGCGATTTTGCTAATAAATTGGAACTTCCTGTGGCAGGTTTTATTTTTCTCCATCTTATTGAAGACTACCATGAAGGAACTAAGGAAATATTTTTTTTCTTCTATAAATATGCTAAATGGATATTTTATTTTTCGTCTTTTTTCAAAATTATATCGTCAGTTGGTTGTATAGTTTTCGTCCGTCCCGTAAGGAGGCAGCAGCAGGGCTGTCGTTTCATTTTTTGAGAAAGCAGTACCTCGATAAAAATAAAGCAGTACACAGCAGTACGGTACAAAACATTTTTGTTGGTAGATTTATTTTTATTTAAAATGAAAATTCTGTTAATAACCAATGTCACCAATCAAGTTAGATATTATTAAGTGAAATAATTATGGACTTAAAATAATGTTGTTGTATATTAAAAATTAAGATTAATTTTAACAATGTATTATTTTAGTGTTTATGTTAAGTGAGTTGGTTTTCAAGATCTTTGAGGGATAACAAACTACAACATCAACATTCGATTCAATATATTCAATTTTTTATTAAAATAGTTTTTATTAATTTATTGCACAGAATAAGATAAAATTAAGGCATCATAGTGCTTTTGAAGCATAGCAGTCAAAGAGTTAAATAACAATATTATTAAAAACGATAAGTTTTGCTTTGATATTGATAAAAAAACTTTAAACTTTTGTAAATAAAAATACCAGTAAAAAAAATAACTAAAAGACACAAAAAAAAAATAACTAAAAGAAACAAAAAAAAAAGAAAAACCTTCTTCACCTTGACGTGGTAAGAAGGTTTTAAAACAAATAATGTAAATGTAAAATGCGAAATAATGATACAAAATGTGTGTCTAACCAGTTAAATGGACTGCCGCACGTCACTGTTAAAACTTGTTGTGGTAAATTTTACAGCATCAACGAAACAACGAGCCCAGAGCCGCCAGACATGAGTTAGCAAGACTTTTTCTGTAAAAATACATACATAATATTATACATTATACACTAATCACAATCACTTTCGAAAATAAGTCAACCATGAAGAAAGTGTACATTTTGTTAAAGGCTAAAAATCAAGTTTTCACCTCATAATTTTTTCCTCGAGAGTAAATAATTTTTAAAATAAAGAACGATATGTATAATCAAAATAATGTTTGCTAGATAAATTCTTTGAAGTTCAAAAGCCCATATAGTTTTCTAAGAATTAGTCTTTTTGCCAGGACGACACGCGACGACTTTGAATTCATGGTGACAAGTCATGTGTGATTATTTATACATATATCGATTTATCAATATCATAACGGGAGATACATATATGTTTACCAATAAATATTAATCATTCATGTGGAATTCTATAGACCCACATTAAAGAACACAGAAAAATATAAATTATTTTTTCCCTGGAGTGTGAATATACTCTTTATTTGGTGATGGCGTTTGCCATGTAAATTCCATTTATTACCAGAAGGAAGTGTTGCTACAAAATATTGAAGTAATGTCAATATAATTTCGTTTTTTTTGTATAAAATATATAAATTTTTTTTTTCAAATTTATAATTGAGTCTAAATACACTCTACACAATTATCAATCTATTTAAATTATAATAAACACAAACACTGCGGATTGGAATTATTAGTATCACTACATTTGTTATGCCGTCCAACGTTTTTTTTTTTTTGTAAATCTTCTCTAAAGGACGAGTTTTGGTTTCTTAAATAAAAATTGGCTTTTTTTAAGGAAGTTATTCAATTTAATATAAATTTCTAGACCCTCTGTAGAACCAAGGGTTTCGATTATACAGACTCATATAGCCTAGAAGTTTAAGACAAACCCTACGTTTAGGTAACAAGAGAATGGAAATTGCTGGACACAATCTACATGAGTACCAAACTAAGGAACACAATTCAGTCCTCAATTATATTTCTTCCATTTTGTCTAGATTTTGTAAAGAATTTAGGTTTATTAATGTTTTAAATCCCATTTGTTCATTCATTCGTCGGTCGTTGGTCGCTCTTTAGGTTTATTAATGTTTTAAATTCCATTTGTTCATTCATTCGTCGGTCGTTGGTCGCTCTCATGTGTACAATCTGTAAGTACTGTTTTTTGTTTTTAAAATTCAATGCTCTTAATAATGTTTAGTCAAAAATTGAAAACACAATGGTTCTAGTACTTTTAGTTTTCAAGATATTAAAAAATAAAAAAAAAATAAACAAAAATAAAATAAAGGAAGATATTGTTGGCTTTCCAAAAAATGGCTGTGAAAAAATGTACAAAAAAAAAGGCAATGCCAAAAAAAATCTGAGTGAAGATTTTTAAACGCAATTATCCCGAGAAGATTTTGTTCAGCGATAAGCTCATTTTTGGTTGAAGGGCTACGTCAATCAGCAAAACTGTCACATTTGGAGTGTAGATAATCCTGAAGCCATGTTAAGCCATTGTTGAGACGCCGCATCGCTAAATCCTGGAAAACTGACAGTTTGGTGTGCTTTATGTGCTGGTGGAATTGTTGGTCCTTACTTCTTCAAAAGCGATGCCGGCCAGAGGGTTGCAGTCAATGAAGACCGTTATAGAGCCCTGATCAATGACTTTCGTTCCTATGTGGGGGAGTTGTGGTTTCAACAAGACAAGGCGCGTTGCGGCGCAAGGAAACGTTTGGACCTGTCTGGGCTCCAAGATCATGCGATTTAACACAGCTAGACTATTTTGTGGTGGTATGTGAAGTTGCAAGTCTACACCGATAAGTCGGAGACGATTGACGCCTTGGAAAACAACATTCGCCGCGTTAGTGCCGATTTACGAGCCCAAATGCTGCAAAGAGTAATAGAAAATTGGACCTCAAGATTGGACTATATATCCGAGCCAGCCGCGGTATACAGTAATAGAAAGAAATGGATATCCTAGGAACCTAGTGAGCTAGAACATCCAACCCAAATGGCGTTTTATTTGATTTCCAGTCGTTGTTAAATTAAAATGACACACCTATGACCAGCCCCCACTCATGAACCAGAATATAAAACAAAAATTGAAACACATTATTTAATGTGATTAAAACCAAATCCCAAATTTCAAAACCAATCTCTAATGATAACATTTTTCCCCATAATTAATTTTGAAACAATTATTTTTTCTAGTTTTCATTTGTATGCATATTCAGGGCAAATGGCTTTTATGGTTACCTATATTCATGTTAAATTTGATATAGGATTAATTAATTAAAATAAATTATTTCAAATTGAATTGCTATGTTACGACACGAGTTTCGAACGATTTTTGAGTTTTTGAATACGAATCCGAATGACAAATATTTGATTGATACACATATTAAAACTATAGTTAAAAACAAATGATTCCCATCCAAAGTATAACTTTTTCAATTAGTACTCAAGCTCACTAAACTAACTGACAAAATAATTTTCGTTTTAAGCATCTGAGACCAAAAATAAACTGCGAACGAACTTTTCAAACATTTTCATTTATACAACTCCCTTTTGCGCTTTCAGGCATATTATACAAATTGGTACGACATAGACATCATGAAGACATTAAATGGTGTCCACCTATATTTTGTGCTGCATTTTTATATGTTCTTTAAGTCTATATATAGGTACCATTGTACCTGCATGTCGCCTCAAAGTTGTCGATGACAAGTTGAAATTAAAAAAAAAAACTCTAACTTTTGTTTAAATATTTTTGTTTGCAGTAGCACAGGCACAGACATCATAAATGTTGTCAACTTTTTCTTTCTAAGGATCCGACTCGGGTAAAATATACTTCTGATTCTGGAAAAATATTTCAAGCCCCGCGTAATTACTTGTGGTTTGGTGCATTTTCAAAGAAATGAAAACCCCTTAGAGAAGCAACGCACACCTAAGTATTTTCTGATGCGAAAGTTAATAATTTTGATAACTGAAGCTGTATATGCTGTGTCGTTGACATCAAAAACAAAAAGTTGTCTTGGAAAGGATATCTGCTATATGAGGGTTCCTATACTATCGACAATATGCATAAATAATACTCGTACGAGTATTGGCATTAAAAATATTGTAGGTATGCTATATGAAATGAAATGAACACCACAATATGTGAAGCCCCGCATAGAACTCTCCTTGAAGTATGGTAATGGTAATTACGAAGTTTTCTCAATTGAATTTAAGAATATGTTTCCGTGTGTCTGTTACCTATAATGACTTCCTGAACATACGATATTTGTGTAGAGATGATTAAGTTAATTTATTTGATGGTACATCATTTGAAGTGGAATATGTTTTGCGAAATTGTGCTTTCAACTGAAATTTGATGATGATATAGGTAGATACCTACGTTTACTGAATTGAGAAATTTGAGATGAAGTTTAGTTGGTAAAAATGATACGACTCATTATTGATATTGAAAGTAATATTTTTTTTTTTTTTCTTTTTTCTTGAGGAGATCCGGCCTAAGTACCTAAGTACCTATGCATTTTATTTATTTAACAACAAAACTTATTACCTACTTGAGGAGAATAGTAATAGCCTACTTAAAAATTTATGTCAACAAAATATGTATAGAGATTTAGTTTTGCAAACTTATTTCGAAAGTTAACATGGAAATTAAAGAAAAAGTATTTATAATAAGAAGATGAAGAAATTTAAATATTAAAATATTGAAATTACTTTTGTTTTAAGTGGGCGAAACACAATTATTTCTGGAGATGAGGTCACTTGTACTTTTTAGTTGAAAAAGTTTTTATACATATAATACTAAGGGCGGTAATTTACAAGCGTTTCTAACTTAATAAGGCACATAACTCACATATTATATTGTGTTTATGTCGAAAGGTTATTTCGAAGAAGTTTTCGTGACCGCTTAGGAATGAGCCTAATGAAAATATTGACCGTTTTTGTTAATCACCCTTATTATAACAAGCGTTTTTCTTAAACGACAATTGTCACTTTTTGTGTCGAGTCACTTTCTTGGCGTTTAAGAGTCGGTATTACGTTCCTTAAACGCCATCCACACACGTCCCACATAATGACAGTTTGATATTTACAATAGAAATTAATTCTTTCAAACTGAAAATAATTTGCTTTTAAACTTTTGATTCCTAAAAAGGACAAACATTAAAAGTGTTGAATTGTTGGTTTAATCAAATAACAGTGGATAACATTGCGGATAATGGAGAATAAGATGAAGAAAAAGAATACAATCGAAATAAAATCCACTAGATTCACCAGGTGCGAAGTATGCAAAATTTTCCAACGAATCATTCTATTTTGTTTACATTTCCAGATCTGTATTGTAGGGTAACGTTGTCATAGATGCACCAGTGCAGTGGTGCAAAATGCACCACACTTATATTCACCCAACCAGCAGCTGTATTAGTGTATACCTAATTCCATTGTATCCGTTACGTTTAATAAGGCCAACAGAGTTAAGTGTGGTTGTGCTTCTCTTTGTTGGCGGACGCGTGCGCAGTTTTGTATGAATATTAAGTGAAAAAGAAAAAAAATACGGTGAGTTTATTGTTTTTTATATTTAAGTGAAAATTAAGTTTTTCTTCAATAAAGTTTCATAAAACTGTTATTTTGACTTTTTGTTTATATCTTAAAAGAAATAGTTAATAGCTTAGTTGCATTTTTTATGAAATATTTTATTTTTAAACAAAAATTCCTTGTTGGTACATAATGCACCACGAAAGCATAGTGTTAAATGCACCATGGTGCATTGTGCACCTAGACGTTTTGAATGTGTAGACTAAAGCTTACTGTGTTTATTAAAGATGTCACGGTAACCAGTTGTGAAGCCCAAGAAAGGACTTCACTCGAAAGACCCGATGCGAGGAGATCTTTGGTAAAAGAGGAAGATATAAAATATATTTTCAAAGATCCTACTGTATCGGCTCGGGACCAACTATCATTATATAAATAGCTGAATCTCTATCCCCCAGTTTGCAGTGGGAGATTTAGATCAGCTGAATCTTAAACTGATTTTAAATTTTTGATCTAAATCGTCCATTTGCACAGTGAAATCTGAACTTCAGTTCAGTTAAACTTCGTTTAACTAGATTTTATAAAAAGAGTTGGCAGCATTGTACGTTTTTGCTTCGCCAAGTGACGTATTGCAAACAGTACGTAGCTTTCCTTGTCTATTTTTTATCTTTCTGAAGCAAGGAACATAATTGAAATAGCAACAATTATTTTGGGTTGTTGATAATTTGTCGATATTTTTTTTTCGAGTCACTCGAACAAGACTAAAAAAATTGAAAATAAACCAATAATTGTGCAAAAAAAAAGAGAAATAACTTTTCAACAGCATACATAGATTAAGATTTGCTGATGGAAATGGATATGAAAAATAAGCAAATAAATTCCACGTTGAACTTAGGTTTAAAAGGAACAATGCTGTAGTTTAACTTAAACTACAAATTGAACTCGGTTCAGGCTTTATTCAACTATACACAAGGCGTTTGAAAATTTACGGACGCCAAAAAGTGGGGAGCGGGTCAAAATTCTGGATTTCAAAATTCTGTATGACCAAAATTCAGTTTGAAATTTTTTCGAAAATGCTGTATGACGGAAATTCTGTATTTAAAAATTCTGTATGTCCATAATTCTGTATATCCAACTTCACTTCTACGACTGTTCATATTTTTTTCCAGTATTAATCGAAGTAAATGTCGTTTTTGTGATGTTTATCCGTCTCTTGAAATTTTTTAAACGAGTTGTATACATTTTCGATACAAAATGGACAAAATGTTATGCATGTTGGTAACTTGTTTAATATTGCTTCTATTTTATTTACTCAACCTGAGGGCAAGACCCATCCATCTTCCAACCATATAAATAAATCGGGTGGCACAACGGCTCATGAAGAACCAGGGCCTAGTGACTAACAACTCGCAACCATTCCTGTGTGCGCCTATCGACAGGAATGGAAGGGACCTACAATTTTATGCCGAATCCGAACGGCTAGACGAGAAGCACTTATTCGTGACAAGTGATACTCTTGGAGGATTTGTCAATTCCTCGCAAGAGGCAGTAGCCCTGAAAAAAACTTTTAAGTTTTTAGGTGGACGAGGCTGGGAAGCGAACCCAGACCTCCAGCGTGACAGTTGAACGCACTAACCATTACGCTACGGGCTACTACGACCATCTATACTATCTTCCTACCATCAATACTGTTAATGTTGTTTTGCATCCTTTGAATACTTCCGTTACTTTCTTTGAATTTCGAAGACAGAACAAAACTCAGCTTGAGATGGCATATCATTTTTTTTTAAAACGGGCTTCCAGTTTCAAAATGTTCTTATCTTCAAATTTACCTCGAAAAGAATGGTAGTATTGACTGATCTTACGGCAGCCTCAAAAGCCAAGCTTTTTTTCATAAAAAATCTTTAATTATTCTGTATTTAAGAAAAAATCGGTTTGATAATGTGTAAAAGTGCGCACTTTTTTACATTATCAAACCGATTTTTTCTTAAATTCAGAATTTTGAAAAACAGAATTTTGAAATACAGAATTTTGGTCATACAGAATTTTGAGCATACAGAATTTTAAAATACAGAATTTTGTGTAACCAGAATTTTTAAAAACAGTATTTTGAAATGCAGAATTTTGAAAACAGAATTTTAACCATACAGAATTTCGACCCCAAAAAGTTTCGTTTTGCTAGTCGTATTATTGAACTTAAACGACAGCTATAATACCATTTTTGTCGAATAAAATTTACATTCCACTTAACGCCAGACGTTAAATGGCGTAACACCAAGTAAAACGACTCCAAAACGACCTTCGTAATACCAAATTCTTGAAGTGACATTTGTCGTTTAAATAAATCGCCTGCTATAATAAGGGTAAATAACTACCTATATTTAAAAAAAAACTGTAAAAATAACTATTATAAACAATCTTTATTACAGCTCGAAAACTTCCTTTTCTTAAAATGGTAAATCAAATGCAAGAGAACGTCACACGTTCTCACTCTAATGTTAAAGTGGCTTATTACGTTAAAATGGCTGCCAGCAAAAAGCAGACACACTTAGACCATTTGTTGGTCCATTGTGATACCACATGAATCTAAGGTTTCTCCCTACTCGTTTAAACCTATTGGCGCTTTTTACAAAGCGCGCGAGACTGTTAATGTCCGTGCTTGATAGATCAGTAGGATCATTGAAGAAGAAATCTCCAAGATGGAGTTTACATCTGTGCGATAAGGCGGGACACGTACAGAGAAGATGAGGAATAAATTCTTCCTCCTCTTCATCCAAGCAGATTCTGCAAAAATCATTTGAAAAACTCCCAGCAGCGTAGCGTGAGTACCTATAAGGCAGGGTCCGGTAATGACACCAAATATAGAGCTGATATGCAATCTGTTCAAAGATAACAAGCACTTGGAGCGCTTCAGGCCCAGCATTGGTATTTAAAAACTTGGATTTAAAAAAAAAAAAAATCAGAAGCATGAAAATAATTTTTTTAATTGATTAAATTCTAAAGAAGTTAGAGTTTCAGGTAAACAAAAAAAAAGATGATATTTCATTTTTTGAACAAATATATGATTTTATAAATAAAATAAAATATATTTTTTTAAAACCAACTCGAATGATTTTAAATTTTTTTAAATATCATTGGAGCTGGCTTTTCAGAAAAATATTTGTTTATATAAAATTTTGAAAAAAAAATTTAGCTAGCGCTTTATTTATTTAATTATTGTTAATATAATTTATGTATGTTTTCAATAAAGTTTAAATGATAATAATAACTTTTAGAAAGCATATTTGAAACCCCAATATAAAGTTAATATTAATATGTAGATAGATTTTAAATTTCACAAACTTGTGGCATCCATTTATGTAAAATCGAATTTTAAAATTTTGCATTTTTTTTAATAAACATTTTTTTATGGAGAACCTTAATCATCTACGCGGAATGCAGGACTATATCATCAGTGTTGAAAACTTACAAGCTAGAAATAAAATCCCTGGTGTTGTAGGTTGACAAAATATATTTAATAAAATAAAAAATGATTCAAAATACAAATTAAATTTTTTTTTGTAAACTAGACTCCAGACCAGACATTACTGAATGAAAAATAAAATGGCGACAAGTGTCAACACCACAAATACAAAACAACAACGCTAAAGTTGATCAGAAATTACTTAGTAGGTGGAGGCAAGCAACTTTAGTTGCTCTGTGTTGCCGACAACTCTCGGCAACTAAAAGTTGTAATTTTGTTTTTTTTTTTTTTCAAAATTAGACTGCACTAATTAAAGAACACAAACATTAAATATTAAGTTTTTTTTTTTAAGTTTTGGCTTGTAATAAGCATTGTATAAGAATGCGCGAAGGACCAGCTTATGAAGCACGATATTTAAAAATGTAATTCACGAAACAAACTATATTTTATTTAACAATTATTGATGTTTAGTAACTGAGCGACTGAATTCGAATGACAAAATTCGAATAACAAACTAATAATTATTTTGATAGAATTAAAATGAAATTGTGATTTATACAAAAAAGTTAGAGTGTTTATTATGTCTGTGTTTAAGCATATTAACAACACTAAATTTAATAAAAAAAATGAGTCTGGGGTCGACCCACACTAGTAACTTCCCATTGGTGCACTTGAAAACCATAAACAATATACATATATTTACATATTTACCTAAGTGGTGGGTGGTAGAGAATATATTATATAATTATATATTTTATATAGTAATAACTTTGGCTCTTTGGATAATCAGATATAGATACAGGGCAAAATGTGACATTACCTATATTTTGTACTTTAGCTATTTATAATAGTAAAATTTTTATAATTTTTTTGTAAATAGCTTACAAAATTCTAAGAATCTTATATATAAAACTTTTTTTCCCAGCTCTTCTCGGTATGGGGGAGGTATTAATTATTTAATTCAATTATTTTAAAACAGACTATTGACTAAAAAAAATACCAAAAATCAGGGGAGTGTACTTACAAAAAATTAAAATTGGTTTCAAAGAATATAAAAAGGCAAATTAAGTGGCATATTTAACAATTTGGTATTGTGTAATTATGTGTAAATTAAAATTAGTCTGAAGTGAATATCTTATTCCGTTCGCGAGATATTCCAGATAAATGACATTTTACAGCTCCTTTTTAAATTGCTGTAGTAAAAAAACAGTTTATTGAATTTGTTAGAAAACCTTTTCAGCACGTTATGACGATATTATCTGTAAAATAAAATTTTTCCGAGGTCGATATCTTTATTTATTCTCGAGATATGGTGGACGAAAAAAGTACCCCGAACGTACGTACATACACACGTACAGACATCTTGCTAAAAACGACGAATTTTGATTCTAGAGACCTCAAAACATGAAGATATGTCTAAATTTTCAATTCGACAAATCGCACCAATTACAATAACTTCCAATGGGTAGTTGATAAACACAAGTATTTATTTTTAGACAAAATCTTTGGAGTTTTTTTTTTTCGAGAAAAAAAAGATTTTGATTATGTGTTTTTAAAAATTTGTATGTTAGGTACCTACCGTTGTTTTAAGAACATGATATTATCAAGTATTCTATAGAAAGTAAAAAAAATTAAATTATTTAATAGTAGATACCCTTTTTTTAACAGAATTTATTTTATTGAAAATCGTAGGAGAGTAAGAGTAGCATTTAAATAAAATGCACGACTGGATGTGGCTAGCACGAGAATGGAGCTACGCAGTAGGCCTCTCGTTAACGAGAAAAATAATAAAAGCTATTTAAAATAGCAATTTTAATTTTTTTTTTTTTGATATTTGTAACTAAGAAAAATGTGTTAAAAGTTAAAATTAAAAACGAATTTATCTTTGCTTTGATTTTATTTTTTCGTAAGAGAATACCCAAAAAAAAACCCAGCGTCGATTAGAAAAAATCATATATGGAGTGAAAGGGCTTTGTTTTTAGATGGCAAATATGAAATTATTTTCTTAAAAAGTTATCCCCGGGACAAGCTACGACAGTTTATTTATTTTTAATAGCAATGTGTTTTTGCATGTCTATAAAGTTGGTAAGGGCAAAAAGCGTTGTCGAATAAAATAATATACCTCCATATCTACTGGACACATGGAAGTTCAAAAAAGTTTTGAAAAACAAAGTTCCGAAACTCGAAGCTTCGAATACAAAGTTTTGAAAAAAAAAACTTTCAAAAAGGCAAAGTTTCACAATACAAGTTTTCAAAAAATAAAATGATACAAGGTGGAGGATGTTATATTTTATTTTGGAATTTGGGGTTGCAATATATGGAAAGTACTTTTGTCCAGGAAATCAGTGAAAAAAGAAAATTATGAAAACAAACCATTTCGGACGTTTACCATTATTATCGTTGAAAAGTTCTTAGTTTTACCGTTTTTATTTCGGAATTTTACAGCAACATAATTATGAAGTAAAGAAGTATTGATAACCATGACAGTATGCGAATGATTTAAGTTGCACTTAATTCTCACGTATACTTTTTCCTCCAACTGTTGTCCGTTCTTTTAATTTTCTTCGAAACTTTGTCTTTGGGAACATTGTCTTTTGGTTACTTTGTCTTTCGAAACTCTGTTACTATTAGGCTGCACATTGTGGGTATCGAACTGTAATGCATCAAATATGCATTTTTATTGTCACAAAATAAACTCCATATCGGCACAAAGTAGCACCTTTGCGAGTAACGAGTTTCTTATAATTAAAAAGCAGTATGCGGTGCGAAATAAAGACAGATGCATTTATATACAGTGGTAAATGCAAACTCATATAGCGACTACCTTCTTACTTTTTATAACGGACACTGATTCAAATTCTTATCATTTAAATTTTTCAATCATTATTTTTATAATTAAACTTTTGTGTACCAATATGTGTGACAACCGGTTTTTTGGACAGCATCATCTTATGGCTGCAGATTTTAGTGACTTGTAGCTGACCTATTTAATAGCATGGATCAACCACAATATGAAAATATGTCACTGATTACTTTTTTTACATGAAGAAACACTTTGTTTAAAAAAAAATAGAAATGGTCATAGCCAGTCCCGGGGATAACTTTTTAAGAAAATAATTCCATATTTGTTATCCACAACTAATGCCCTTTCAAACCATATATGACTTTTATTAATCGACTCTGGGTTTTTCGCCCATACATTTTTTGGCATTACTACATTAATTATACAAATTCTAAATGCAATATTTGTTTACTAACTTAAGAATAATGAATTGCAATGACAAAATCAACGAAACCATAATGATGCGATATTGGGGAAGATCCCATAACTAGTAAAAAACCCAAAAACTTTATTTCCGTTATTCGAATTTGTTGGCAAGGTTATTTCACCAAACAATTTTCACTCTTCACTTTGCAACTTTGTACTTTTACTTTAGTAATTGCGTTTTATCAAAGGCAAATTTGCAGAGAGGAAATTATTGAAATAAAGGTTTGAAAAGTTTTCCTCTTTGCAAAATACGTTTCACCAAACACAAATTTGCAAAGTGAAAAGTTCATTTCTGCAATGTGAAAAGTTCTGTTAGTTTGCAGAGTATTTGTTTTATTCGTTTCACCAAACAAATAAACTTAGCAAAAACAAAAATGACAAATAAACAATGATAAATAACAACGAAAACTGCCGTCGGTGAATGTTGCGCACCGCTTTCGTGTTGGATTGGGAGAGCCTTAAACTAGTAGGTACTTTAATTTAATATATATATGGGAAAAATGTGAAATAGTCTTCATGCAAGTTTGTACATCACCAAAGATAAGATGTTTCATTCCATAAGCAAATCAAAAGTTTTCTAAGTTAACAAACCCAACGTCACGCAAAATGCTGTCTATTATTTTGTTATTTTTTTTATTTTCCTACTTAAAAGCTTCTTTTCGTCTTACACAATATTAAAAATAAATAAATAAATCGGGTGGCACAACGGCTCATGAAGAACCAATGCCTAGTGACTAACAACTCGCAACCATTCCTGTGTGCGCCTTTCGACAGGAATGGAAGGGCACTAACCATTACGCTACGGGCTACTACCATACACAATATTCGGCTTTTCTTTTAAACATTCAGGTAAAACCTTCAAAACTAGTTACTAGTGAATTAGATCGATTTTTTATTTTTCTCCAAAAATCCAATTCATGTTTTCAACAAAACTCTAAAACAAACAATGAATGCTGCCAAAAAAAAAACACTCATGCCAACTTCCAGTATCTAGAAAGGAAATCAAAAGACCAGAGGAACCAAACAGGCAAAACAGACAAAAAACAACACATACGAGTATAAACTATGGAGCAGATTATTGCACTCGAATTGTTGAAGCTAGCTTTTTGCAGTCAAAGGATCTCAGCCAATCTTCTTGCAAATGCCTAGTCTTCCTGTGCATATCACATATTTATTTTTTGGATGGCAAACATGTGGTCAAGATTCACAATTCATTGCCATGAATTTCACAGAATAACCCAGAGAGTATATAACAACGAGTAGCTAGTTGGGTTGCAAATGAAATGGATCCTAGTCCAAGTTAAACAAAACACAAAACTTTGCAAAACGAAAACAACAGATAAATTCCATCAGGAATGCAAAACAGAACAGATATGGGCTTAGGGATGTGTGCCACATGGTAAACGAATTTCTCTTGAAAGAGTCTCGTCACAACTCATGTTGGAGATTGGAGTTTGAGTTTTATGGTACACACACATTTGTCAACAAAAACCAAATACGTAATCGTATGTTTGAACAAAATTGTAAAGGATTTAAAGTTTAGTATTTATGGGTGATGATGTTTTAAAGGTTTCAAATTTCATCTTTATGTGCTGGAATCATTGTATATAAATATCTTGCAGTTATACGAATCTCCAAAGAAGTGGTAGAATTTTAAAAGTGTCATCAGATGATGATTTTCATCGCTCATAGCTTTTTTACTTTTACTAACATCAGTTCAGTGGGATGTTTTTCATTAAACTTATGAATGTACGTACATATTTTTCAAGGGCCAACAATAGCGCAATTTTACCCCTTTTTATTGCAATTTTGTGTAGTCAATGCAAATAAGTTCCATAATTTTCAAAGTACCTATTTGAAAACACCACCACTGCATTTTTTTGTATAGAAAAAAAGAGAAAAGAATGTGAAGAATGATGAGAAAATAAAACTGTCATCCTTTCAGAAGTGGAATTTATTCTTTTTGTGACAACTTTACAAAATTGATTGAGGAAAAAATTTGTTAGGGATTTTTCTATAATAATAAAATCTTTTCGCTCGCGATAAAAACAATTTCGAAAGAACCTAGACATTGAACCATGGGAAACAAAATGGTCGACTGGTTTTCAACAACCCTGCTTTCATGGCTCACTTTGCTATACATAACATTATGATATGGTGAACAGTAAAAACAAGGTTTAGCTGGACCTTTTGTATATTATGTGCAAATAATTGAGCACCAAATCATATCATACATATTTGGAGCAAAATTATATCTTCACGACACACAATTTTTTTTAGCCGTTGCCAAATATGTTATTCTGAAAAATAAAAATTAAAAAAAAAAAACTTATTCCGACATTGTTCAAAAATGATGTAATTTTAAAAATTTGATTTACCACCGATCGGTATTAAATAATTTTTCAATCGCGGCCTTAAAGTCAGTATCACCTGAAGAATTAAGGCCGCACGTGATTCTTAAAATTTTGGAAATTAATTTTTCCAAATCTGTTCATTAAGGGAATTTTATTTAAAATTAAAATAAAAGAAGAGATGTTTGATGGCTTTATAAAAATAATAATGTTACAGTTGTTTTTAAATAATTTTGTTTCAGTTTTAAATCAATTTTTTCGAAAGTTTCGGTTCGAAAAGAAAGTGAAATTTTGGCAAAGAGTTAAAGCCCGATGATAGTTTTTAAAAACTGAAACGCGTCGCTCTAAATATTTAAAATCAATGTTATGAAATTAAATACATCTAAATAATTTTAAAATTATTTATATTTTCTCATTTAATTCTATAAATCAAAACTCTCTTATTCAGATATCTTTCGAACTGAAGTAATTTCAAAAATGTGCAAAATCTAAAATCAATTAAAAATGTCTTAAAGTCTATATTTTGTTATTCTTTCTATCATTGTAACAAAGAAAACACACTTAGGTGCCTTACTTATTGTTGTGTATGGTTGATGAACCAGGGTTACCTCTTTCCGCTTGTATATGAATGTTTTGATTGCTGAAAAACAAAACACTTGTTTGGTAAAGACAAAGTTAAATGTATTATAAGCTCTGGTTTTGGTTACATTTTGTCAACATATCTGGCACGTTTCTGACCTCAATTGACATCTCTTAACCTCACATATTTGTGCGGTAGTACTGTGTCGAACAAACCATACTAGTTACTTCCTTTTGTATTTGATCCCAAAATTTGATGGCTACTGGTGAATGGATGATACACACAACGGAGAATACTTTAACCGAACATCCTGACCACAACCTACCACAAAGCATATTTACTATTTATTCATTTGTATGTTATAGGTGTATAGGTTCTCTTCATAGAATGTTTCTAGAAATGCATTATTCGAAACTGTTATAGGAATTATAATGTTTATATATACCAACAGATATGTCTATTTTACAATACCTAGATATTATCTGAAAGGATAGTTCTATAGAAACTTGCAACTCTTACAATTTGTATTGTTCGAGTGTATTATGGTTCGTTTTAATTTCAGATACAGATATTTTGTCTATTTCTGAAGATTTTATGTCGTGATTTGATTTCTTCTATTTTATCTCTGGGGCTTTTAATCAATATTGATGTATTTGAAAATATGTATTTATATGTATGTACTATGAAAGTTTGTTTTGTACATAATATGTACATATGTTATTATATTATCACAACAAAAACATAAATGTTAAAAAAAGTAGCCAAGTTCTTCTAATACAAAATCCTTTGCGTAACAAGTCATCCATAAAAAGTAATGAGATCTAAAAGTACGCCAAGTTCTTAGTTTATTAATGTAAAATATCAAATATTTTAAGTAGAGTAATATCGAAGAACCTCAAAATTATTAGAGACCTCTATTATTTAATGATTACTGACTTAAATTGAGTTTTTGGCAAGTTTTCTTTTTGTTCCTAATTACTCAATTTTGAAATGGAAGCTTGACTAGTAAACCAACTCAATTTAAGCCAGTAATCATTGAATAATAGATGTCTCTAATAATTTTGAGGTTATTCGATATTACTCTACTTAAAATATTTGATATTTTACATTAATAAACTAAGACTACTTGGCGTACTTTTAGATCTCATTAGTTTTTACGGCTGACTTGTTACGCAAAAGTTTTTGTATATGGAAGAACTTGGCTACTTTTTAACATTTATGTTATTTCACTACTGTTTGCAAAGGTTCTTTTTATCAGGAAAAGTGGGTGGAATAAACGACCAATGAAAGCCTAAGCAAAGTAAGTTTTTAATGTATGCCTTTTGTATGTACTTCAAGTCCTACCCCTCTTCTAACTTGCTCCATTGAAATGATAATAATTTATAAAAAGTGGGTGGATCGAGGCGGAACTTTCTGGGCTTATAAAGAAAGGTTTGCAGAATGTGTGTACCAAAATTCAGCTTTCTGGGATTTTTTCTGGAATGTGTACCTTATGCTTTGATAATTTTTTCTGGACTATGAATAATTTCGTGAATAAAAGGTAGCACCGAAAAAGTGAAGACATCTTTTAGCTTGAAAATTTGGTGATCACGTTTGAAATATATAATTATGTTCCAAAAAAAATTGGAATTAGATGGCTTGATTCCTTAGTTTCAAGTTGTTTTTTTTTTGTTCATGTGTGAAAATTTTTCGCTGTAATGCTGTGTTATTTTATAATTGTTCCGAGTACAAACCAACATTTTTTCGTCTCAAGATCTTAAAAGTAGAAATCTTAGGATTTAACATATTCCCTTTTTGTTTCTTCGACAAAACCAATGTTCACAAAGTTACAGCTTCAAAAAAGAACTTTAAAAATCAACTTTTTCACTAAATGTATTCTAATACAAATATTTTTGGGTGGCTTATTAACTTTGCAGATAACTCATAGATTATACGTACCTCATTGTTTTTTTTGCTCAAAAGTCAAAAAATAAGATAGATACATATTTTGACGTCCGTCGCGTAAGTCTGTTTGTCTGTGCGTCTGTGCTTCCTGATGCACATCGAGCTAGAGCCTAAACGGTTTGATGGATTTGCTTTAAATTTGGTGTGAAGTGTTTTTATGTTAGGGAGTATTCGAATTTTTATTTTAGCTCATCTAGAACGGATAGCTGTTATACAACAATTTCGTTTTTATTAAGTTTTCTCCAAAACTGCTATAAAGATTTTGATTAAACTTTGTACTTGTCACAGCTATGGTTTTTTTTTTTTTTTTTTTTTTTTTTTGAAAAAGATTGCCTTTTTTCCAAATTTGTTTGTATTAAATCAAACTAATTTCTATTTGAACATGATTTTATTATTTTGGTTTTGGGCAGTTATCGAGTATAAACATTTTTGTTAAATTGTTTAATTTTATATTAAGCATTCAATAAATAATACCAGAAATCAAATTTATGGGTAACTTTAACAACCCTTCAGTATTAAATTGTTTGACCCTCCCAAATATAGGCCCACGAATATAGGCCCACTTTTTGCATTTGTTAGAACTGAAGTTATGATTTTTACTAGAAAATAAATTGGTTAAAAGTTAATTTCTTATAAAGAGAATAATGGGGCTTTCCCGTTAGAAAGATAAAAATCAACGAATTAACGTGAACATTTGTAGCACATAATATGACTTAAACTACTCTGGAACTAAAATCTATAGATTCTACTTTCATTTATCATTAAGTTAGATAGGTTTTAAATTCAATCAAACTGCTTCCCTTGGACCTTGAAAAAAGATATATAAAACCAAGATACATATATTACAGGTGATATCACTAGCGTTTTAATTTTTGTTCAGTTCTGCGCATGTTGCCAAAATCATTAGTAAACAAATTGAATTTCAAACAATCATCACAAATTTGTTTTTGTTTACTGTGTACTTACACATTTTGAAACTAGCAACAGTACAATGTAACTACCAGTTGAGTTTGGGAAATGACTTCAATCTTGGAATTGCACCATCAACTGCATCGCATTTACAATTCTTTCGCACTTTGAATGTGCTCCAGCTTTAGTGCGAAATCCCTTGGCGAGTTCTTTTTTTTTATATTAAGTGCGCACAAAAGGGGTTTAGAATACCCTTAAAATGTTTTTAGCACACCACCAGCGATTAGGTAAGTAGGAGAGGATTTAAAAGGAGATACCGTTGCACATTGGTTTTGAATGTTTGCACATCGAAATGTGGGTGGAAAGTTGGGCCGGGTAAAGCATTCCACATGCGTGTGGTGCGACTGAAGAAAGAATCTCTGTATTTTACAGTACGTCCGAAGTTGGACTCAAGGGTAAACTGATGGGCATTCCTAGAAGCGCGAGTATTACGGTTGAATTGTTTAAGGGGAGGAATGCAACTGGCTTTTTCATAAGAACACTCACTATAAAAATAGCGATAAAACAGAGAAAGACATGAAACATTACGGCGGTGTTCGAGAGTGTAATTGTTTCCGTTATAGATCTTTCGCCTTTTTTTTAAACCTCTCTTTTGTATTCGGTCCAATAAACTTAAGTGAGTTTTTGGAGCTCCTGCCCAAACATGTGAATTGTACTCAAGTTTTGGACGAATAAAGGCTTTGTAGATCATAGCCAGATCAGAAGGGGAGACAAATTTCTTCCATCTACGGAGAAAACCTAAACAATTAGCAGCGTTTTTTGCGACGTCAAATATGTGGTCATTCCACAAAAGGTAGTTCGTGACACACATACCGAGAACTGAGAGCTGTTCGGTTTCCTCGATGCAAATGCGGTCCATAGATAGCGGCATTGGGGGTGGGTTTCGCTTTATCGACAGGAGACAACATTGAGTTTTTGAAGCATTAAATTCTACGCGGTTTTTGATTCCCCATTGGACAATGCCGTCGAGATCAGAATTTAATGAGCTTATCATACGCTGCCGTTCAAGTTCCACATCCGAAGGACATGGATGTGAATCTGAAAACGAATATGAGAAGCTGAGGGTGCTGTCGTCAGCGAAACAATTTAATGGATTAGAAGTTTCAGACAAAAGATCATTTATGAATATGAGGAAGAGAGTCGGAGACAAAACGGAGCCCTGGGGCACACCAGCATTTATTTTGTGGATTTTAGACTTGAAACCGTCCAAAACAACTTGTATTGAACGGTCCGAAAGGTAATTTCTAATCCAACAAAGAAGAGATTCATCGAAACCAAATTCATGCATTTTCGATAAGAGAGCTTGGTGCCAAACTGTATCAAACGCTTTTGAAATATCAAGTGCAATAATCTTACTTTCTCCAAAACGATGTAAGGATTTGTTCCACTATTCGGTGAGATATACCATCAGATCACCAGTGGACCTATTGCTACGAAAACCGTACTGCCGGTCATTAAGAAGCTTTCGTTCTTCGAGATATTTCTTGAGCTGGAAATTAATTAGCGTTTCCATGACCTTGGAAAGAAGGGACGTAAGTGCAATTGGTCGATAGTTAGAGGGTGAAGAAGATACGCCTTTTTTAGGGACAGGCTGGACAAATGCTGTTTTCCATCCACTCGGATAGAGACCAGTAGAGTAGGACAGATGGAAAAGCTTACGCAGTGGTTTTGCCAGCGTTGAAGAACACCTCTTCAGAACAATGGGAGGTATACTACCTAGAACTCTAGCAACTGCACGAGTGCGAAAGAAGATTTGTCCCATAAAATCATTTACGCTCTCAAGTACAGGAGAAGTCATAACACTTTCTGGCAGCGTCGAATTAACAGCAAACTGTGCTGCAAGCAAATTGGCTTTATCTTGCGAGCTGACAAAAGGAGTATCATTGAAGACGAGCGTTGGAACCGTTGGTTTTTCGTATGTTTTTTACAAATGACCAACAATTTTAACTACCTTTGGGACATTGCAGTATTTTTTGCCGTAATTTTTGATCATGTAAAAGTCTGGTTCTTCGAATATGAACGTTACAGGTCCTTCTAGCTTGTTGAAACGTTTTCCTCAGTAGGGTTGGCTTTATAACATCGGAAGCTTACTTCTCTAGCCCTAAAAACCTCCTTACAGCTCGAATCAAACCATGAGTTTTCGTTGGGTTTGATAGATTTCACCCTATTCGGGATAAAATTTCTCATTCCACACAGAATCAAGTTTGTAATCAGTGCAGGGCGTGTACGTCACTATCGAGGAAGCATAGTGACCAGTTAAGGCTCTTGAAGAAATTATTGAGACCATCCCAGTTGGCTTTCTCGTATTGCCAAACGGTTCTCTTTGGAATTTATTCTTTAACTGTGATTTGGACACAATGGTCTGATGTACCTAGAGGTGATAATACACTAATATTGTATTTATTAGGGTCAGAGGTAAGGAACAAGTCTAGAGTGTTGGCAGTTTAACCTGCAACGTCAGGAATCCGAGTAGGCTCATCAGTAAGCCGAGTCAGGTGGTTTAACTCAGCAAAAATCTCTCAACATACCTTCCTTCGGGTGTTGTCTGACCAGAATAGCGTAGCCACGAAGAATTGTGTACATTGAAATCGCCCGTAACAACGATTTCACTGTGCGGATAGTGGAAAACAATTCTCTGGATTGAGTCGGATAGCGCATCGAATTCGTTAGAAGTCGAATTAACATCCAAACTTGGGCTACGATAAATGAAACATGTATGAAAGATGTGCTTATTGACGGTGAATTTTAACCACATCAAGTTAAAGTTTGTATTTAAACAAGGGCCATATTGTGGTTGAAGCTGATAAGCCACATCATTACGTACATATATTGCGAGACCATGGTGTGAGAAAAAATAAAGGCACTAAGTTTTGTCCACCAACTGGACTAATCTGCCCAACTATTTTTGGTTACTTATTAATTTTAGAGTTTTGGAAATAAAAATGTAACAATTTTATAAATAATTTTTTATAATTCGAAATTACAATTTTTTTTGTTTTTTTAGCAAGCACGAACTCATCAACTACATATTTACGACTGAAAGAAAAATTGCCAGTTGACAAGAAAGTTGATGAAATATTTTTTCGCAATACCAATTTTTTTCGTTCAAAATAGGTTATTGATACAAACTCGAAATGTATCAACAATTAACTAACAGTTGACACTCACAATACCATTTAATAAAATTGATTGATAAACTTCAATTATTATTTGATAGTTGATCTTCACAATACGGGTGATTAATTTAGCAAGTTTGATATACTATATCATAGAATTTCGTCTGCAAAATTACTTTCTTTAACTTTGTTGCTGTGGTATCCTTTCTGTCCAAAGGAGTATAACAAATAAAAAAAAGGACACCTAGATATTTCTCAACATCCTTAACTTAAAAGTAAGCTAGTAAGTTTTGTAATTCAGTTTGTATCCTTTAAATCAAAGAAATGTCTTTTGGGATTGTTTCAAAATATTTCGCATTGAAGTATTGGATCCTGTGAGCAGGCCAACAACAACTGATGCATCTAAAAATAAATCTTTTTTATTATCTATCTTGCAATTCTCTTCTTTTTTTTTAAATCACAAATTGGTTTTTATGATGAGAGGGAGATTTGTGCATTAATACATTATATCAAGGAGCTATTATAGGTACAACGACTTTTCACGTTTCATTTAGTGGATATTATTAATTCAGTGCGCTTTTGGCGTTGGCAAAGATTTGTTCATTCCTCAAACTCTAGACTACATTCAGTTAATAAAAGAAAAGATAAGATGAGAAGAAAAGTTGAAGAGTAAAAAACATCTGAATGTAGAATAAAATACTATAAATGGAGAGAAGGATACACTCTAATGTGGATCGGAGTATGTGTTTTTTGTCCTGCGGCCTGCACTACATCACTGCTGAATAGTTCTTCAAGTTAAAAAAAAAAATCCGCAATTTAAAAATAAGAAACGAATTAAAATGGCTAAAATGGGTATACTTCCGGTTGTAGTGAAGAAGAGAGGAAGTGCAGACATTTCATTTAGTGTAGCACATAGTAATAACAGCGGCGGTTTTTGGATTCTGTGGTGTGGGTTGCGTGTGCATTAGAGCAGCGCAACCACTATAGCCTTGACGGGAATTGCTAAAAGTTTTCATTCCCCGGTCTAGACACAAAAGCAATTTTCACATACACACACATGTATAGGTATAGGTACCTCCATACTACATTAACGAGTATACATTTTCGGAATGTCGTTTTGAGGATTCTATCTATTCCGGTTAATCTATCTACAACTCTCGAGCAAGAAGAAGAAGAATAAGAACACTCCACTATACCGTTCCGTAATTACAAGGGAGGGAAAACTTGGCGGAAGGAGCGCACTAGGATCCTACTAAGAAAGCGTGCAAAGGAGGAGTAAACGACTTACATACACTCGTAGTTGGGTGTAGAGCTAACTTGATTGCAAAAGGATAAATGGGAATTTGCAGCATTTTAATGATGATGGCTGCACTTCTTAGTATAAACCACGATTAATCTGATGTGGAAAGTAATTGCATTGCGGAGTATATTATGTTCTTAGAGAAGATTTTGTAATCATTCTCCAAGGATTTGAACAAGTTATTCTCATCATAATGAAAGATGTAAAATAAGAATGAGGATGAGGAGGCGGAAATATTTAGAAGGGTGATGGTGTGAAGGGAATTGAACCGTGTGAGCATAGCAAATATTTGTCTATCTATAATGAGAAGTTGAGGAGCCTTAAGAATTATATAAATTGCCTTTGGGAATGACAAATAAGTTAACTCTGTGATTTAAGCGAAGTGATGTTTATAATACTCATAAACCAACAATTATTGGGGAATATTAATATGAAGGTTTAGGAAAACAGAGACATTTTTGTATCAGTTGAATCATTGCGTTGGAAGATATCTAAAAGTTTTCCAATCCAAAGGAGAATCGGACAAAACGGTCTACATAACCAATAAAAACGAGACATATGCCGTTGAAAATGTATTTTTGTGTACATCAATACTTACTATGGCAGCTCATCCCAAATCGCTGTGAGAAAAAAGTTATTGCCCAACAAAAATTCGAATTTGGTAAACATAAAATGTAGGCATGTATTATAGGCAACAATGTGATGGCATTACCAATAACAACAAGACATATGTTTCAAAAAAGGTCTTTTTAAGTACTACAATAGCAACCTTGACAGTTTACATCAAATCCATATGTGGAAAAAGTTATTCCTTAATTAAGATTATGATGTGGTGAATTTTGGTATAGAAAATGTACATTTTGTAGGTATGTAGTATAGACAAAAATATGTTGGTCCAACGAATAAAAATGCGACTTATGCCGTTGGAAAAGTATTTTTGTGTACTACATATAATAGCTACCTAGACCGTCATTTCAAATCGGGGTGAAAAAAGTTATTCGATAATTAAGATTGTGATGTTGTGAATTTTAGTATAGAAAATAATGTTTATAGCATAAGCAGTCTTTTATTTCATACTAAAATGTAGCTAATCACAATCTTAATTATCGAATAACTGTTTTCACCCAGCGATTTGAAATGTGCTGGCCAGGTAGCTATTGTAGTACATGAGAAGACCTTTTCAGAAACATTTGTCTTGTAGTTATTGGTCAGGCCAGCACATTGTTG
The DNA here is from genome assembly GCA_949320155.1 of Melangyna quadrimaculata. Taxonomy (NCBI): domain Eukaryota; kingdom Metazoa; phylum Arthropoda; class Insecta; order Diptera; family Syrphidae; genus Melangyna; species Melangyna quadrimaculata. The sequence goes on from OX439485.1 coordinate 23,496,596, forward strand.
CCTATAATACATACTTACTTTACTTAGATCCTTGACCCCTCTAAGGGGCACAGGGCGTCAACTACCGCTACACGCCATCTCGTTCGGTTTCTGGAAATGTATTTCAGCTCTCTCCAACTTTTACCGAGCTTTTGTGATTCCTTGTTGACTGTTCTGCGCCAAGATTTTCTCTGGCCTCCAGGTCTTCTGCCATCTTGGATGAGTGGATCCCACTCCATTGCATGTCTTGCAATAGAGTCTGCACCACGACGTAGGGTGTGACCAATCCACTGCCACTTTCTTTTCCTAATAACGATGTCAATAGGACTTTGGCCCGTTCTCCGAAGGAGTTCTTGGTTGGAGATGGTGTTCGGCCAAAAAATGCTTAGGATGTTTCGGAGACTTCTATTTTCGAAAGTTTGTAGCTTCCTTGTGACTTTCTATGTACTACACCCATATAGTAGTACTGACTCTACGTTCAACCGGAACAGTCGCAGCTTGGTCTTCGTACTATAGACGTTGCTCCTCCAAACTTTAGACAGCATGCCGAAAGCAGCTTTAGCTTTGCCGATTCGGCAGTTAACGTCTTCATCCGTACCACCGCCGTCTTTTGAGACAACACTACCGAGGTACAGGAAGTTGTCCACCGCTTCAACCTGCTGTCCCGCAACGACAACTTGAGAAGAAGATTCAGAAATGTTGAGGATTTTTGTTTTCCCGTCGTTGATCCTCAAACCGACTTTGTTTGCCTCGCATTCCAGATTAGTCACCATATATAATACATGCCTACATTTTATGTTTACCAAATTCACATTTTTGTTTGGCCAATAACTTCTTTTCACACAGTGATTTGGAATGATCTGCCATAGTTAGTATTTATGTACACAAAAATATCTTCTCAACGAGATATGTTTTGTTGTTATTGGTTCCTAGACCAGCTTCCATACATATTTGCCGGTTCTCCTTTGATTGTATTTTTAAGAATCTGTGAGTTTTATTTTTTTTTTAAAATATGTATACTTTAATGGTAAACTAGCTTACCCATCGAACTTTTTTCCGTCTAAATTCGTTAATGTACTGAAAATAAAAATTCAATTCAAAGTCTTTATTCAAAAATTCTATTAAATTCAATGGAAATAACTAAAGTATAACACTGTCGACGTGTTTCAATCAACCCGCAAAGATTAACGTGTCGGTCAACCCGCATTTTCACTGAAGTGCTTTATATTAGACAACATTTTTGTTATGTTCTCGGCTGGGTACACGTACAAAGCGGTATGTTTGCTGACACACGAGCACGCCACATGAAATTGACCATGCGGGAAACATAGAAATTCAAGATTAATGTTGGTTAAAACTCGTAATGTTGGCGACTATAAGTCAACTGCAATCACACCTATGCCCATCGCCAGCAATTGCTTCGAGAATTCTGCAGCGTGCTGGTCATTTCATTTTCAATTTCTTCACATATCTACATAAAGCCGACGCCTTCGGGCAAGTGTTCAATTCATCTGTCGAAATTGATCTTGAAATGACAGCCAACTTATGAAGAAAATAAACTGACAGCATAATCAATGCAACCACGAAACGTATCATTTCGTATATCTTTCAACTAGCGATTCAGGGCTTCCAATGCACGATTGTGATTTGTGAGCAATTGTGTACTCGTCATAGATATGGTAATGTGACATTGATGCAATACTAAAATCACGATTGCAGACTTCCTCGAAATGTTGCATAAAGTTTCTTCACCCATTACTTGCAAATTCAATCGTAATTTCAATGCGGAATAGTCGTTCTTACAGCGTAGCATCCCCTTATCAAATCTTGTACCAATCGTAACCAAAATCATTGAAAACAGGAATGTTTTTTTCTAATTCCACTCGACTCATCAAGGAAGACAATGTCACCATTGCCATTACCGAGTGCTTGCATCACTTCATCGAAAATCTTGACTTATTGCGACTCGATCGAAATCCATTCGCTTAAATTCTTGATTAAATTCAATGCACTAAAAACCGGATCTTTCCGGATTTCCAATTTTCTCCATAGTGTCCTTCCTTGCGTGAATACAAATCCTTCAAACTCAAAATTGTAAAATCGAACGTTCTGTTCTCGAGTTGTGTTGCTGAAAATATGCGCCTACAGCGCTACCTGTTAAGAATTTTCTTACTTTTCTTTTTTCCGAAACCTTTGCTTAGCAATTTCGTTGTTATTTCGAACAAACCCGGATAAGGAAGTATCCAACAAGTTTTAAGCATCCGATCCTTTTTTATATTTATATACATAAGGTATCTTCGTATGGTTTTCCAATAAGAGGTGTTATTTTGATATTGAAAGAAAAATGGCATTTTTTGAGACAAATGATCGGATGTTTATTTCAATGTAAAGAGGAAAATATTCCATTAGTCATGGAAATCAATATCAGCCAAATGGCGTCCATGGCTCGCTTACACAAGAATATCCTTTTCATGAAATTTACCATCACCAAATAGCAAAGTGGCTGCTGTATGACCTCAATAGCTTCACGAATTCCATTTTTGAGGGGTTGAACCGACACTGAGCTGTTGGCGTAGACCTTATATTCCACGTGGTCTCAAATGAAGAAGATACAAGGTGTTAAATCATAAGATCTCGGTGGCCTCTTCGAGAGATAACAAGGTCCGGAAACCTTTCCCGTAAGAGATCGATGGTTTCGTTGCTTGGATGGCACGTAGCACCGCGCGCCATCTTGTTGAAAGTAAACGTTATCCAGATCAATACCGTCCAATTCCGATCATAAACAAATATTAATCATCTCTCGATAGCGCAATCCATTCACCGTAGCTGTTGATCCAGCCTCATTTTCGAAAAATGAAGGTCCCAGCCGGACAATAAACCGCACCAAACTCGTTATTCGTTGAAGATGGAGAGGCTTTGCAACAATAAATCTTGGGTTTTCCAAGCCTCAGATGCGACAATTTAGCTTGTTGACGTAGCCACCGAGCTGAAAATGGACCTGATCAGTCAAGATGATTTTTCGATGAAATTCCGGATCGCATTTTCATGCATTTTTTATAGTAAATTTTAATAATTTCAGTGGATTTTTGAAGCGTTAACGTTCCATTTTCATTAATGGCGTTGTTTATGCTTGTCAAATGGCAAAATATTACAGTTTCGAAAGTGACAACTACCGAAATAGCGGGCTATTCAAAATAACACCTCTTGATGGAAAATCCTATAAAATAAAATCCACCGCTGGATCGCATTAATTAGCTCTCTTAGCTAACAACTTGAACTTAGGTAGCTAAACTAATTAACGGTGTTTTTTTAATGGTTCGATAATATTGTTTTATTATTATACACTTCGTTTACATGTAGAATTGAATCAGACTCGAAGTCGGATTCAATTCCATATAGACCTGGATCGGATTCAAACAGGATTTCTCGATCCGATTCCACTTTGCGAGCTGAATCGAATCGAAAAATACCAGTAGACCTGGATTGAAAAATTAAAGAATCGGGTTTTAAGTGTGTGTGTATTCCAATTTGCTTTGTTTTTATTTTGTTGTTTTTTTTTCTTCTCGTAGTCACCATTATTCATAAACTTATTTCCGCACACACACAGTTGAGTTAAAGTGTCACTTCAAGTGTACTTCGATTCTGTTTGAATTCGTTTCAGTGAGGTCGTGTTCCTAGATCGAAATATCAATCCGATTCGATTCGATTGTCGAATCCTGTCATGTAAACGGAGTAATTGACAAAATAATTCAAACAATTTATAGCCCAGTCAAATTCGACAATAAATTCGCAAAGCACGATGTAGTCCTGCATTTTTGATATTTTGTTGGGGCATGCTAGAGTAGTCTGTTGCTAAGTTTGCAACTTCGAAAAACCTGTGCTCGCTGCAGGAAAAATGCAACAGTGAAAAAACGCAAAATCACACCATTTTTCCGACATTTTCTTTTATAACTTTGAAAATATGCAACTTAGGAAATAAACATCCGCCAAAAACTTGTTTGTTATAAAATTTTCTACAAGACCACATTAGTTTTATATTCATGCATGTTATATTTGAGTTGCTATTTAAGCATGAATTTAAAAAAGAAAAAATATGAAAAACTAGGTAATTTTGAAGCACTCAAAAAATAGGTCAAAAATTGTCCAAAACTTTATTTCCGTTATTTGAATTTTTTGTCAAAATCCTGGAATACAGTATTATTGAAACTGCTCTAGAGATTATACGTACATAGAAAGTTTAATCAAAATCCCTAGAGCCGGGAAAACTTGATAAAACCAAAATTGTAGCAAATATAAATTTGAATTTCTCCTCTAGGGAACCACAAAAAAATTCCTTATACCAAATTTGAAGCAAATCCATCGAGCCGTTAGGCTCTTGATCGATGTATGAACTATACATCTGATGGATGCACAGACAAACAGACCGACGACGCACGACACAAACGTCTTGTCGAAAAAAAACCTTGAATTTTGTATTGACACGAAACCAATTCCTTCTCTACAGATCAACCATAAGTAATCTAATGGTCAAAGAGTTTTTGTTTTCATATTTGTGTGGCCTGATTTCATCTTATAACTAAAAAAAATTGACCTTGATTTGCAAGCGAAATGTTTTTTAGTGCCTGCACTATTCATGCCTATTCCCTTTTCTTGCAGTATTGCTTTTAATATAAATCTTGAGTTTATACATGTTTATATTAATAAAATTGAGATGTAGGTATGGATTTATGTCATGTATTTTCACAGTTATACAGAATCAAATAATTCAAATTTGACTAGAGACTTCCATTGTTCTTTCGAAATCGAACAATTTTAAAAATTTAAACTAATTTTATTTTTAAACTGTAGGTATGTACCTACTAGAAATGCAATAATTCCTTTTTTTATCCAGGTAAAAAAAGAATTCATTTCACATAATTTTATGAAGAAAAAAAGACAATTAATATATTTAAATTTAAAAATATATTTCACACTCTCTTTAATTAGCAACTACTCTCTGTGCGGTCTGTGTGTTCTTGTGTGATTTCTCAATTTTTCTCATAAATGAATCAGTGTTGCCTCTTCAAACAGAGAGGAAAGCAAAAGAGTGCAGTAGATTTGACTAAGTGCTTAGTGGCAGAAAAGATTTATTTTTTGGGAAAAATGCAGTAGATCTAGCTATTTTAGCAAAGTGGCACCGCTGGCTGATTGAATTCCTAAAATAAACCAAACAAACTCGATCGATCGACTACTCGAATGTGTGAAAAGTTTCTCGCTCTAAAATTATTTCAGTTGACTAATTTCTCTTGAACAATGAAAAACTTATGCAAGCTTAATTACCGCTATATTTTTTGATAACTTGTGTATAGTATACATTATTAAATAAAAAATACCTTTTTTAGAGTAAAAGAAAAGTGAAAATCCCTCATCTAGATACTTAACTTCCTTGCTGCAAGAATTACAAGAAAACCACTGAAATATTATGACCGAACAACAAGGTGGAAATTGTGCAGTTTGTAAAATTCCGGCTAAGCAATTTTGTTCGGCGTGTAAAAATGTTTCCTATTGCGGGGCCCAACATCAGAGAGCTCACTGGAAAACACACAAAATTGAATGTCGTCCATTTAAAATAGCTAAAAGTGACGAACTGGGAAGGTTTTTAATAGCAACACGAGATATAAAGGCTGATCAAGTGGTGTTTACGGAGGCACCTTTGGTTGTTGGTCCCAAATGGTATTTGAGTAAAAATGATGAATCAAATCCGGTGATGCCTTGTGTTGGTTGTTTTACACCATGTCGTGTTGATGGTTATCAGTGCCCGAGGTGAGAAAATGTATCAGCACCTTTTATTTGATTATTGATTTGATATTAATTATTTAATCACCCTTATTCCCATTAACTTTATATTATTTTTTTGTTAAAGTCAGTTTTCTTGTATTTCAAAGGTGCAAATGGCCAATATGTTCTTTAGACTGTGCTGGAGTTCAGAATCCTATGCTGCATGGAGTTGAGTGTTCAGTTTTGATGCTTGGAACGGGACCAGCTAATCGGGACATCAAGTCACTCAACGATTATTACAGAAGTGATTCGCTGTTTGTTTTGAAGTGTTTATTACTTCAGGTGCAAAATGTAAAGAAATGGTCGGAATTAATGGATATGCAAAGTCACGAAGAAGAACGTCTGGATACAGAACTCTATCAGTAAGTTTTAGATATAATAAAAAGCACAAAAACTTATATACGATTTTAGCTAGGTGCCTCTTATTTTTTACTAATTTTTGATTGAATGCAAATCTACGTCTTCCGGTTTTTGAGAAAATTCAAAATTTCAGTCAACTGTTTTTTTTTTTAGAAAAAAACTTATTTTTCGTGCATTTCGTCACGAATAACTGTCATTTAAAATACATACATATATAAATATATTTGAAAAATACGAATAACGGTAATAAAGTCTTCTGATTTTTTGACCAAATTGCTTTTTTTCTTGGCATGAAATGGCAGAAAATCCCCCCAAAAAAAAAACGATTGATTTTTAAGCTTTTCTTGATTTTCGTTCTTGGGTTCGCTTCTCAGCCTCGTCCACCTAAAACTAAAAAGTTTTTTTCAGGACTACTGCCTCTTGCGAGGGATTGACAAATCCTCCAAGAGTATCACTTGTCACGAATAAGTGCTTCTCGTCTAGCCGTTCGAATTCGGCATAAAATTGTACGTCCCTTCCATTCCTGTCGATAGGCGCACACAGGAATGGTTGCGAGTTGTTAGTCACTAGGCCCTGGTTCTTCATGAGCCGTTCTGCCACCCGATTTATTTTTTTATTTTTTTTTTGATTTTAAAGGCGTACACCACCGGTTCGGGAACGAGCAAGTAAGACTTGTTTTAGAGGTAATTTTGTGTTCTGAACTCAAATCCGTCATCCTTTTTTTCTTGTTTTTGAGATATTCCAGTCTGAAAATAGAATACCCATTTTTTCCTCTATTTTTGAGATTTTGTAAAAATTCGAAAAGGTTAAAAAAAATTTAAAAAAATACACTGATTCATCAAAGTACTGCACTAAGACTCATGGTCTTGATGATAAAGCCGATGATGGTGAAAAATGGATGCAGGATTTGCATTAATAAAATAAATAAATCGGGTGGCACAACGGCTCATGAAGAACCAGGGCCTAGTGACTAACAACTCGCAACCATTCCTGTGTGCGCCTTTCGACAGGAATAGAAGGGACCTACAATTTTATGCCGAATCCGAACGGCTAGACGAGAAGCACTTATTCGTGACAAGTGATACTCTTGGAGGATTTGTCAATTCCTCGCAAGAGGCAGTAGCCCTGAAAAAAAACTTTTTAGTTTTTAGGTGGACGAGGCTGGGAAACGATCCCAGACCTCCAGCGTGACAGTCGAACGCACTAACCATTACGCTACGGGCTACTACGCAGGATTTGCATTCAGCACACAAAATTACCTCTTAAACGAGTCTTACTTTAATCGGTCCCGAACACGTGTAGGCCTTTAGAATCGAGAAATACTTAAAAATCAACCAATTTTTTGAGGACTTTCACGTCCCAGTCACGAGTAAAAAAGGCATATTTTGAAATTTTAAGGGCCAGTAACTTGGGTGTGTTTATTATTAGCATCCCTATTAGATAGCCAAAACATTTTTTTAAGTCGGTGACGTTTGATACGCGAATTTCTTGATCATTTTTTGATTTTGAAAAAAAAAAAAGTTGGAAGTACCATTTTTAAAAATAGAAACAAAACATTTGCATTTTAAAATTTTATAAAAATATCGTTCTTAATTAGGCCACCACCAAACACTGTATGTATTTCGATTACACGAAAATAAAATTGGGAGTAAAAACACACATTTCCTACACTTTCCCCTTCCCCTTAAAAAAAACACCCTTGTTTAAAACAACTTTGATAACATGCCGATGCCAACTGACAACATAGGCATGTCAGCCAGATAACTGAGCATACCCGAAGCGGAGCGGGACAGAGGACCCAAACAGAGGAAAAGAAGACATCGGTATTCTCAAAAAATTTCCAAAAATAATCCCATTGCGAAATAGTTGAGGAGTAGAACTGTCAAAATATAACTGTTTTATTTACTAGCGAATACATGCATATTCAATGCAATTCTCGAACTTAAGTTGAGTATTTATTAAAAATAGAAAAAAAGTTTGCTCATATTAAAATCGTTAAATTGAATTTGAACGACTAATCTACCCAAAAAAAGGATTCGCGTGTGAAAATCTGTGCTATCTTAAAGGAAACGTGAGTAAAAGGGTGAAAAAATGTCATAATAGAAAAATTAAAAATATTTGTTAATCATATTTAACGGTGTTTCCTCACAGAGACTAGAAAATTCTTAGCGTGCGCCCTGAAAGGAAAAACGCCCCGATTTTTTTTTATATTTAAACAGTTTTACTCAAAATATGGTAATCTCTGGATAAAATGGACAATAACGCTTATCGCTTAATTTTTGATTTCCATTAAATTCACAATTGAAAAATATCCTAAAGTAATTTTATCAATATAAATTTTTAAGTCGATACCTCCACCTCTCTCCCTCCCCAAAGAACACCCGTGGAACACAGATGTTTTTATGGCCTCTTTTATTTTTTTCATTTTTATCGTAAATTCAAAGTTCCCACCAAGAGTTTTTTTTTGATTTTTTTTTGATTTTATTGTTAAATAAATAAAAAACAAATAATACACTGTGGCGTATACGTACTTTTTTATTCTTATTTTTCCTTAGTTGTCTTATTAAATTTTATTTTTATTATAACAAAGGGTGCACTAAAAATGTTTTGATTTATCCTTTAAATGAGAGTTATCAAAATAGGAAAGAATTTAAGAGGAGATACATAGATAGATTAATTTAAAAATAAGAAGAATAGCTCTTAATATTTACATCATTATAATAGTATTCCAGGAAAGTAGGATATTCACTTCAAAAAATTCCGACAACGCTGAATTTTGGTGGAGAGCTTCATTTGTTTGTCCTTATATTTCCTGAAAAGTACCCTAAATTTGGGGTGGAGCTAAATGTTTAAAGGAGGGGGGTAAAGGGGGTAAAATGCACTTTTTTCTCCTCTGTACGGCAATCCGTTAGCGGTCCAAAGTTCAATTTTTTGTTTCATATCCATTTAACATCATTTTGTATATTGAATTCGGTGCATAGGTATACAGTATTTCAAGATTCTTTAACACCACTATACCTTTCATTATATACCCAATCGATCCAAGGAATGTAAAATCAAATAAAAACCACCAAGTTTCATAGTTATTATTGAGAAAATAGGAGGTTTCAATAAAAATAAATATTATAGTTCTTTAAGCTTAATTAAGAGGGAAATAATTGGAAGAGGAGAAAAATAGAACATACAGGTGCGAATTTAAAAATAAATTACTTTTTTAAATAAGGTAAAGGATGTTTGTTTGGTGCTTATAGAAATGGAAACATCTTCTGCACCCCTTGGTGCCACCTGGGCACATCCCATGATTACACATATCAAAGATAAACTTGTAAAATACAATATTGTGTGAATAAAAAAATTGCATTCAAATCATTTAAGCTTTTTCGAGAAAAATAAACGACACACTTAAATTAATAAGAATTTTATTCGCACATTCATGTACCTATATTTGTATTTCTAGAGAAGCCCAAGATCGCATAGTAACCTATCTTCACAATAACTATCTTCAAAAACTCGAACATTTGGAGAACAAAAAACAAGAGAAATTCTTGCAATACAATGGATCCGATGTCCTACACAAAATCTGCGGAATCATAGAAACTAATTATATGTGCATTAATCTACCCACCGGCATGGAGCTCAGTGGAGTCTTCTATATTGCATGCATGATGGAACACACATGTTACCCGAATTGCTATTTTCAATTCGACCATCGAAATGGATTTAAAATCTCGGTAGTTGCCGGAAGAGACATCCGCAAAGGTGAACACCTGCAGATTATGTACTCAAATATGCTATGGGGAACACAAATGCGACATGAGCATCTTCAGATAACCAAGCATTTCCTGTGTAGTTGTGACCGTTGCCGAGATCCCACAGAATTCAAAACGTACTTCAGTGGAATGATTTGTGTTGGAGATGTGGGTAAGGAGTGCGGTGGCATACAGTTGCCGAAAGATCCGCTTTCGTCGAAGATTGATTGGATGTGTGATACATGTCCAATGGTCATTAGCGGTGAAGAGGTGAGTCTGAGTATATTATTATTATCATTCTACCCATCAGTGCATTAGCTTGCTTAAATTAGATGTCAATGTTAATGTATACATTTGCTCTTCTCATAGGTACGATTTTTGCTGACACAAATAAATGAGGATGTAGAGCGAGTCCTGGCAACTAAGCCAACCATTCGACAGCTTGAAACATTGATTGAAAAACTCTCTCAGTTCTTACATCCAAATCATTATCAGATATTTGCCTTGAAGCATTCTCTAATTCAACTCTACGGAACACAATCTGGATTTACCTTGCAGAACCTCACCGAGAAGCTCCTTCAGAAGAAAATGAAAATGTGCAAGGATCTGCTTGCTATTTGTGACAAATTAGATCCATTTACAATAAGGTTGTCTATTTATGTTGGAATTATTTTGTACGAAATGCAAACTGTGCTCAAAGAAGATGCCAGACGTATCCTTGCAAATTCACCTATGAGTGCTGGACAGGCTTTGGAAAAATTCAATCTAGCTGGTGAATATCTTAAACGAGCTGTTCGAGTTCTGGCAAAGGAGTTAGACAGCGTTGTTGGGAAAAAATTAAATGACACTATTGAGAAGGCAATTCAAGAACTGGATTATTTGATTGTGAGCAATTTCGCAGACATTAAATAAAAAAAACATAATTGAGGTTTAAAATATATACATATGAACATTGTTTCAATGAAATAATATGATAGAGGGCTAATAATGTTTAAAAGACGTTTCAATTGTTTCTCTAAGGAATCAATAATAATATTGTTATTCTTTTGATTTAATAAATTACCTTAAACTAATTCTAAAGAATAAGATAAAGATGCTCTTAAAACAAACTAAATCAGTTCTCAATAAAACACATTTCATGAATTACTTACATCACTTTAGATGGTGCTCACAGCCTAGGATGGACTTCGGCCCCAACCAATAAGCTCTTCCAGCCAGCCCTGTCCCTAGCTATAGTCACATCCGAGTTGGTTGAGGTCGTATTCCACTTGTGCGCACCACCTACTAAAGGTTCTTCCTCTGCTACGTACAATTTCGGGGCTGAATTCGCAGGTGCGTTCTTGTCGCTTCACGTATCCAGCAGCCATCTAAGAGGCTGAGGTCAACCTCTAAAGCTTGTCATTGAATCTTGTCTTCAAGCTCCTACTATACACACCGAACCAAAAATCACACGAAGAATCTTCTTCTCAAAGCACCTCTCTTAGCTGACTTTCATCCGATTTCAATGTCAATGCTTCTGCCCCATAGAGCAGGATCGGGATAATTATTAGGGTCCTGAATAAAGTCTCCTTGGTTTTCTGAGAGGGCCTTCTTAGCACGAAGGAACAGCGGTGATAATACTTCGTTTGATATCTGCATTTTGATATCATTTTGCGAGGTATTTTCCCAAATAGACAAAGTATTTGACAACGTCGAAGTTATATCGATCCATCGTGACGTTTTCTCCGATTCGACGATATCTACTCCGTCTTTTTATCATTAACCGCCAATCGCATTTTATCTTTCGAGGTGTAAGCATTTGATCGACATAAAGGTTGACTTGTCTGTGGTGCGTTCCTTTATTAACCATAGTTAACTATGGTTAACTATAGTTAACAATGGTCGTTCCTTTATTACAAAATAGTTACGATTTGTAACTATATGACGTCATCACATCGTTCCTAAATTCAGTTTATTAGTGTCAAATAGTTACAATTCGTAACTATTTCCAACTCATCTCCATGATATGAGTTGAAAGTGTTGATCTGTCAAAGCACATGTGAGAAGGTTTGTTTACAAAAAAATAAAAATTGAAGAATCAAAACAAAGCTTTTGGTGAAGTGAAATGAATTAAAATTGAGTTTTCTACCATTTTTAATAAAAAAGGAGAGTATATTGTAGAAAAATAACATGATTTTATGGTAATTAACGATGAAATTAAGTTTTCCAAAATGTTCGTTTGACAGATCAACAATATCTAACAACAAATCGTTCCTAAATGAAATGTAACAATTTTCAACTAAATTTAATAATGACACTTCAACAATTTTTTTTTGACATAACAACCATAGTTAACTATGGTTAATAAAAGAACGCACCACTGGCCACACTAATAGGGGCCGATCAGCTGGTTGACAAAAGGTTTTAAGGCGATCACACCCGATAGCCGACAAGATTTGTTCTGTGAAGAAACTGGCCCTTAGTGAAATTCCATCACAAAACTTTTTAACTTTTACAATCAAAATAATAGGGGTATTCATGCAAACGCATAAAACCCAGATAAAGCTTAGAAATCATAGAATTTTATACAAAAGTTTATATAAAAAAAATGATTTATAACCTTTCTATGGGTTTTATGCCATAATAGCATATTTTCCATTGGTAAAATAAGTCAATTTATTTTTGATCTGAATCTGTCAAAAAACAGATTTTGCATTGGATTAGTCAAATAAATCGATTTTTTTTTTATTTAAAATCAAATTTGCAGATTTAAATTTTTTAGCAGATTCAATTTTTTTTTTTAATTGTGGATTTTCTCTGCGTTTTCTTTTGTAACGTTAAAAAAGTCGGAGAAGAAAAGTTGTCAGATTACAAATTCATGTCGAATACAGAATACGCAAAGTTGTATTCCCGGGGAGTTGACTTGATCCTTGCGATCCGCAACGACTTTAGTGCGGATTTGCAATGTCAAAAGTTATATATGGAATGGCATAATTTTAAAATTTTCAAACTACGTCACCGGCATGCCTGCAAATTTTTACAGTGCATTCTCTAACTCTACAAACTTGTCGGAAGCCATTCGCAGACCATTCATCGGATTCTTCTTAGTTCGTTGTTCTACCGAAAACATAGGAATCTAAATTTAAAACTTTTGTAAGTCCTTATACAAATATACATACATATATAAAATATTTAATTATGAACAAAATACAGCTATCATTTCATAAAAATATTCGTATGTTCATTATGCAACTAAGGTTTAAGGTCAACTTTCAAAGATACCTATATATAACAGCAAAAAAACAAGTTAGAAACTTCAGTTTCCTTGCATCACTCCGCCCATCATGTGATTCTGCGTATTTCTACCGATTTGAGTAACTTTAATTTAAGTTTCAACTTTTTCCCGTTGACTGTCATTTTCACACTTGTGTTATGTTTTCTCATGACTTTAGACGGTGTTCACATTGGACTGACTCTTCCGACTATTTTTGACTTTTCTGAAATTTATCTCACTCCCACTTCATAGTTAGAAAGGGAGAAAAGTAGTTAATTTTTTAAAAATTTAAAAAATTGTGTATTTTTTGACGTTCTCTTTTGTAAATTCGGAGGAGTCAGTGAACACCGTCTTACCAAACTTCGATGCACAAAGCGTTTTGTTATTGGCGCATGACGTAATTTTACTCTGATAATTTTAATTCCTTCCAATAAATATTTTTCTTTTTGATTGTGTTTTATTAGGCTCTTTTGGTCTTTTTGATTTTGGAATGCGAATAAAAACACTTATTCCATTCTTATACCCAACGTTTCGTAAGTATTCCTTACTTCTTCAGGGGTTTATTTTATTTATTCCAGTTTTGTATTAAATCATACTATATATCTTAAATAATTCCCATAATTGCATCAACCCGACGGCACTGACACAAAAATTGAAAATAAATTAACAAATATAGGTACGAAATAAACAGAAAAAACTATTCAATTAAACGAGAAATGACATAAAGGTTATCACAGATTATCAGGTACTTTTGTTATAATGCTGCAGCATAGTTTTTTTTCTTTTTATTTTTAGATGTTCTGAAAACCAGTATATAGTAGTGAAAATTAGAATAAATGAAAAAAAAATAAGTTAAAAATATGTGTTACAAAATTTATTTGTTTGGCTTTTCGACCTAGGTACTATATTGTTGTGTTTACGTATATTCTGTTTAATGAAAAAGCTTTTGGAGAGATTGAGGTTTAAACTACGGCAGTCTTGAATTAGGGTAAATCCAGATAAGGAAAAATTCAAACCTCAGCTTTTTGGTTTTTTGTATAAAGCCCCTGGCCCCAGAGGCCATGTTGCAAGTAGGTCTTAAAAACCATTTACTGTATTTATGTATGTAAAATATCTCTTCTCTCTTGAAATGCACTTAAGGCTTAACTACATAAGCCTACTTTTGTACAAAAGTGAGAAATAAATATGTATTCTGAAGACACCTGCTTGCAAAAATTAATTGTGCATGGTGGTTGAATTTATGTGTCAGAACAATTTTTGTTTGGTATTTTGAAATTATGTTTCTTTAGCGAGCATTTTAATTTCTCACTTTTGTCCTTTTGTACAAAAGTAGTTCTATGTAGTTAAGGCTTTAATCTTAATCCTTCAAAAGGAAATTATATTTAAAAGAAATAAATCAACCAACCGTACTGCATAAAGAAAAATGTATTAAAATTACACAGCACCAAAATGCAATCTGCCTTCAATAATTCAAATATCGATTTTCTCATAGGGAAAACCTTTTTTTGATGTTTTTATTTTTTTTTCAAGAGTCCCTGTTTCTGTTTCTTAATCAAGATTCAAAATACCTATTTACCCTGCAACTATGAAGTACAAGTTTGAGTTTATTTCACAATATCGAAGAAAAATGCCAGTACAGGAGTATACTCCAACTCCATTATTAGTACTGCACTTGTGCAATACCTTTGCATTCCTCTTGGGTTCACTCCAAAAAAAAAGAGAATTTTTTCATTGTCTAGGTGCTAGTTGGTGCTTGAAGGTCATTATCAGGACACAAATCCGACATTATTAGCATGTTTTCCTCGGGTTAGTATTTCCATCCTGAAGGCGTCGAATTTCAATTTTTTTGCAATGACTTTGGGAGAAAAGAGCAGGTGTGTGTATCCTTACGTTGTATGTGCATGGGGGGTGGTGTTTAATTTATCAATATTTCTCAACTTTCGTTGTTCTTTTGTGTGATAATAATTTCCCTTTTATGCAGAAGATTTTGTTGACAAATTTTAGTTAAAAGAGAAAAATACACGTATACATTATACGTATAAAAGAAGAACGTGAAGCAAGAGCTTGACCCCTTTTAACAGAACCTAGTATTTCTGGATCCGTGCCTGTCCATTTAGTTTTAACCATGGATAGAACCATGATAAAATTGCTTTCGTCTGAGCAAAGGCATGTAAAAATTCATTTCGATGAAGGTATGTACCTAACTATCCCGATGGAAAAGGAAAATATTTAGGTACTTATGTCGGTTTCGAGTACGGTTCGGAGTTACTCCTTCTACTCCTTCTACTCCAGATTTTCCATATTCGATAGGAATGGAACAGAAACAGTTAAAAAGGAGTAACTCTGGACGACCAACCGAACACGGGATTATACCTAACAATAATAAAAAAAGAAACGATTTTTTTAATGAGGCTTTTCCCAACCAACGATTTTACTCCTATACTCATCCATAGGAGCTTTTTGTAATCGTTTATCGCACTAAAATAATCTCTCTATATGATAACTTTTAAACTCTTATTGCACCTTTATGGAGTGAATTCTGTTGCTTCGAAGAACATTTTTATAGAAGTTCGAACGAAGTGCTGTAGGAGTAAGGTATAGATCATAGAGAAGCATTAAAAATCATGTGTCTTAACCTAGGGATCGAACTCCAGATCCCTACACTACTTGTCTAGCTCCCTTTTTTTATTTTTTTTTTAAATTCATTTTTAATTTTCATATTATAACTATATAAAAGCTCGACAAAAATTCATGAACAACTAGCCTACTTATCAATATCTTAAAAATAACTTACTGACCCTAAGCGGGCGATCTAAATTATACAATAACTTAATGCTAATGCATTTCGGCATACGAACTACATAAAAAAAAATCTATCAAGATTTTATTTTTCCAAAGAAAGATCTGAAAAAAACTTGGACTCTTTATCATTTTTTTATATTTTTTTTATAAAACTTACAAGCTAATTAAAACTAATTTAAACTATAATTAAACCTATTTACAACTTCCTTAAAACTACAACAGCCACAGCAAGCATTTTCAATTTTGTAATTTTTTTGTTTTGATTTTTTGATTTTATAATTTTTTGTTTGGTGCCACCCTGACTCTACCTTCTTAACTAATACACTTAAAACTATGTAAGTCGGCCAAGACGAGAAAGCTAAGTCAACAATATTGTCTATCTCGCTAACCACTCCGCCGATCTCATGTATGAAATACTAAGCTTTAAAAACGATAGACACTTTATGCTTGAAGCAATAATTTTTATAATAATAATTTATTAAAAATTCAAGTGTTTATATTAATTGACTATAAAGGCTCTCCCAAACCAATGCGAAACATTCGTTTTGACATTCGCATGTCAAAATTTATTTACATGGTGATATATGAGAGTACCCAAGCCAACGCGGTGGAGAAACATATGAAATAATTTTGACTGACGAATGTTTCTTCGCCGCAACGAATGTTTCGCATTGGTTTGGAAGAGCCTTAATTCTATTGATAGCGTTCTGGAATCCGCATGCTAATTTCAACAAGTGCCTGATATTTTTACTGCCCATTATGTATAATTAATTGTATGCAAATAATAAAGTTGTTTATATTATTAGAAATGATTATTACTAAAACTGCAAAATGGTGGTGAAATCCTTTATGATAAGACTATGAGCCTGATTATACGGTTCGTTTTCCCGTTCGTTTCGTCTTTCGTGTTTTTGACAGGCACGAACGTTCATGATTACATGGTTCGCGAAAATACGTACGTACTTCTATTCGTTATTTTGACGTTCATGGAATTGGGGGATGTTTTGTAAGAAAATAATCAGTAGTAATAAATAAAAATATTTTTTAATCACTTATTTCGCAAATACAAACGCATATTAGGTGTATCCAATTACGAAAAACTATTTTTCAATTCAATAATTTTTGTTCAAATTGTTTTTTGCTAACATCGAGGAGAATTGTGGTTGCCAAATCAGAAACGTCAAAGTTCAACCAGAAAAAGTTTTGAAATTTTCATTCCTGCTTTCGTTACTTCCTTCCCTTTACATTTCTACTCCCCTCACCCAAGCTGTCAAAAAGACGAAAGACGAAACAACCGAAAAAACGAATCGTGTAATCGGGCACTATACGAACATTCAACTCTATAATAAAATCCTAATAGTGTTATGGCAGTCAAATGTATACAATTCCACTCAATAAAATCCCGATAGAAGAATTATAGGGTCTGATATGTACGATAATCATTCTGTAAATATGTCGAAAATAATCCACAGCAGTAACACTGCGACTCCATAGGCCGTGAACGATGGCCAGACTATGGAACATGTCGCAAAAATCCATGTCCAAGCAGTGACATATCCGTACAAATCTGATTGTAAATTGGATTGTTGATTGGATTATGGACATATCGTTCATGGTCTGTGGAGTCGGGGTGAAGGTGGAAATAAGGGGAGCCCCCGAAAACACTTAGTCAATGGCGTCACAGCATCAGCAATATCAAAGGGCACGGTAGTGCCCAGCCAAGTTCTGGGACTACACCCTTTTAACACGATCAAACTCAGGTGATTTTCGACCCCCCCCCCCTTTAACTTCAGTACCAATAAAGTCGCAGCATTTGCTAAGCTCACCAGGTTTAGGCAACTCACCAAATATCAATTCTTTAGCATTAGTGGTTCCCGAGTTATAAGACTCCAAAATTTGCGAAAACCGTAACTGACTGACTCACTGACTCACTCATTCACTGACAGATCATCAAAATTATGGAGCACTTCCCGACATCGTAGAATCTTGTTATTTCACACAACGGTAGGCCCTGTGGTGTATACAAAGGAAAAAATCTTAAATTAAAGATTTTCCATTCAGAGGGCGTGGTACCCGCACATTTTCATAGAATTGATATAAATTATTTGGAACACTTCTGATTGTCGTAGAATAATGAAATTTGGTAGAGCGGTAGAACTTACACTGCAAACAAAGGTTACATTTTAAAATTTGATAATTAACATTCCGGGGGCGTGGCATCCACCTATTTTCTCAGAATTGGTATTAATTATATATGTATTATATTAATTATATATATATTATATTATATATATGGATCACTTCGGATTGTGGCAGAATAATAAAATTTGGTAGACTGGTAGATCATACAAAGAAGATATTGGAAAATTTTAAATTATCAATTTATTGGCGTTGCACCCGCCCATTTTCTCAGAATTGATGACAACAACTATGTAGAGAACTTCTGATTGTCCTAGAATGATGAAATTTGGTAGAGCGATAGGACTTGACATGCACGCAAAGGGAAAATTAAAAATTTGAGATTTTACATTCAGTGGGCGTGGCAACCACCCATTTTCACAGAATTAATATTAAAAATATTTAGAGCACTTCCGATTGGTGCAGGATTATTAAATTTGGTAAAGCTGATCGTTTTCAGGTGTATACAAAGAAAAATCATGAAATTTTTCATGCAGGGGCGTTTTATCCACCCACTTCTTATAAATTATTATCATTTCAATGGAGCAAGTTGGAAGAGGGGTAGGACTTGAAGTACATACAAAAGGCATACATTAAAAACTTACTTTGCTTATGCTTTCATTGGTCGTTTATTCCACCCACTTTTCCTGATAAAAAGAACCTTTGCAAACAGTAGTGAAATAACATAAATGTTAAAAAGTAGCCAAGTTCTTCCATACACAAAAACTTTTGCGTAACAAGTCAGTCGTAAAAAGAAATGAGATCTAAAAGTACGCCAAGTTCTAAGTTTATTAATGTTAAATGTCAAATATTTTAAATAGAGTAATATGGGAGAACCTCAAAATTATCAGAGAAATCTATTATTTAATGGAAACTGACTTAAATTGAGTTGGTTTACTTGGCAAGTTTTCTTTTATTACCTAATTAATCAATTCTGAAATGAAAACTTGACTAGTTGTTATCAGTTCGTTTCATTCAGCGTTAAATTTATTATGAGCATTTGTTATAAAAAGTGTAGGGATAATTTTAAATGAATGATCTTGACTGAAGGCTAACCTATCATATATAGACCTACTTTTTGCAATAAGTACAAAAGTGAGAAATAAATATATATTCTTCAGACACCTGGAAATTGTGTATGTTGGCTAAATTTATCTTTCAGAATAATTTTCGAACGTTTGGATATGTATGAAGTTTCTATAGTAAACGAATACGAATTCATAAGAATATACACATATATGATCAAGTTCGTCTACTCGATTGGAATTGAAACAAAACATATGAGTTTTATTCCATTTTTCAAAGTTTCTCACCAAGTAACATCGATTCGAGAGTTAAGTATGGCCAACAAGAGAGATCCAAACGACTCGGAGCCGTTTTCTACTAGGTATAATGTCAAAGTAGTTTGGTGGCGAACCATTTGGATTTTCAACCATTAAGAAAACCACGAACCAAATTGGTTTCAAACCCTTCGGCCCTCTCGTGTTTTACAGCTCGTAGGCACTGGAAACACAGGTATAAAACGAAATATTGAAAATTTCCATCTGTTTATTTTAAAGTTGACAGGTCAAATTGTGTCATATCTTGTGTTTTGCAATTAAAAATAACTCGATGTGTGTAAAATAGCATACTCGTTGAAATAGCGTCGTTACTGAGAAAAAATTGCCATGTGTGAAATGGCCCAAATAATCTTACACAAAAATCATTTTGGCATCACTCATCAAAAAATGCAACATTCATAAACACACCCTTTGGACTCCCATCAACTGTCAACCAACTGTCATCCATCACCAAAAAAATATACAAAGAACTTTTTTTTGGTTGTTCTTACATTATTTAAATTTCTAAAGCATTTTCTTGGTCTTATCAACAATTAAATAAACAATGCATTAACCTCATATATAATGGACCTCTCCCCATCAGAAGCTATTGATAAAATTCAACAAATTAATCCAATCACCGCTGTCGACGAATCCACAGGCACTTTGACAGTCGACCAGCTCGATATTGAACTTTTGCCTGTCATCTATGACATCATCCGGTGGTAAGTTATTTTTATTACACATAAATAGAATATAAATATAAATGCGCCTTTGTTTATTGTCAAATGCCGCAAAAATAGACTTCTATAATATATTGTGCATTATATAAAAAAAACATTGTATTGTTCAAGCGTGGAAAAGGATCCTCTCGACAACGCAGCCAAGCAAAGAGAATCCCAAGAGTGCAGTCAGAAGGTAAAACATTTAGAATAACATTATTTGGAAATTATTTAATTTACTTCATAGATCTTGGAGCTACAAAAACGCTTCGAAAGTGCTCGCAATCAAATCAAGCAATTACCGGGCATCAATTTCAACAAAGAGGAACAACTCCAGAAGCTAGAACTTCTCAAGAGTCAACTCAAAC
This sequence comes from Melangyna quadrimaculata, assembly GCA_949320155.1. NCBI lineage: Eukaryota > Metazoa > Arthropoda > Insecta > Diptera > Syrphidae > Melangyna > Melangyna quadrimaculata. The sequence continues at coordinate 23,517,143 of OX439485.1, forward strand.
TCAAACAGCAGCTGATTAGAAAATACAAAAACATACAATTCTAGAAAATGGTTCTCCGAATCCTCTTCCGATATCTGGCCAATAATGAACAGCTTATTCAGAGAATGTCCGAGAGCTATCCAATGAGAAGGGCTGCCCAGCTTGTTGTGGCAATGATGTATAAGACAAAGAACATAGCCGGTCGTCGTGGCTTGACTGATATGACCCCGGAAAAATTTAAGTAAGCAATCAGTTGGGTTATCTTTTAAAGCGACACATTACATGCATTTCTTTTAGGGAGTTTTTTAGGGCTTTTAATAATAATCTGAAGCAAGAGATCGAAGGCGTAAAAGAAGAACTTAAGAAGAAGAAGTAAATTGTAGCCCAACACTAAGACTTAAATAAAATCGAAGCAAAAGTGCGATTGTTCTTAAAAATTGTGTTTTTGTCCATGTCAATGATTCTGCAGTTCAGTTCTAGTTCCAAATAAAATTCGTTTCGATCCAAAAAAGAACGGACATGGAAATTATGAGTTCAGAAACTTTTGTTTTTTTTTTTATATCCCCTTGAAAACACAAGCTCTAGTGAGATCGTATCGGAACCCCGCTTTTTAAAATGCCGTTTTTATTTTTCCGCATTTCCCTTCTGTTATCTTAAATTAAACTAAGAAAACGGAGGAAACAGTGGAATTCCATCCGAATTTTAATTTAAAGTTTATGGGTCAAAAATGTGAAAACGATTCGTAGCGAACTCCGTAATTTAGTTTGCTAGGTATAATGTGGGTTTACCATTGGAAGTCTTAACCTAAGTAAATTCCGCAAAGGGGCGAGCAACCATCTTGAATTTAACTATCACCAACGGACTATTTAAAAAACAAAAAAAAACACTTGAAATCTTGAGAACATTTCTCGTCCGCCATTTGAACCAGAACGCGGTCTGGCGCTGCGGTCAATCATTCACCAGCAAAGAAAAAACGCGGCGGTCAAATTTTGTTTGTAAATTTTTACAAAAAACGTTAGACCGCGCTCTGTTTGATCCGGGATTTATGGCGGATTTACACGTGTCTGCATTTCGTTTCTGCACAAAAAAAGGGATGCCAAATACATAATGTATATTTTTTAGATACAGAGAAAAGATCAAAATGCAGAAGAACTTCGTTTGTGCATTATAGGAAAGTGCTATAATACAGAAATGAAGACTAATGCGTGAAACAGATTAAGCCAGCAACAGCACCAGCGCCGTCAACAGCAAACAGCACGCTGGCCAGCAAATATTTTTCAAACACATTTCCAACAGCACCAGCATCAGCAACAAACATCAAAACACTGCTCAGCGATAACATTTTTTTTTTTGCAGTCTGGTGCAATTGAATATCGTTGTGGGAAAGTTGACAACAATACACCAGCAACAGCAAGTTTAGGACTTTGGCCTAACGACGCTGTTGACGTTGCTGGTGCATGGTCTAATGTGTGCTGCGCCATTAAAATACATTGGTTCTAAAATAATGGCGGCTGCTGTTGCTGGTGACGGTGCTGGTTTAATGTTTAATCTGTTTCTCTTCTGGTTCTCTTTCACTCACTCGGATTTTTTATATACATACATCTCTCCTGCTCTACTTTGCTCTACTTGTCTGCATTATGCAGACGAAGATACGTGTTAATCCACCATTACACCCCTACTCCACAGGCCATGATCGATCTCCATAATCCAATCTACAATCCAATCCACAATCTGATTTGTATTGATTTTGATCTTTTCTCTCTAGCTAACAAATATACAATTTGTATTTGGCATCCTTTTCTTTTGCATAAACCAAAAATGCAGATACATAGTTTTAAATCCACCATTAATGGCCTGGTCAAACCCGGATTGACCGCACCGCCAGACCGCGTACTGTTTGGCCCGAGCTTATTGGTGGATTTACATGTATCTGCATTTGGTTTCTGCAAAAAAAAAAAAGAGTGCCAAATACAAAATGTATGTTTTTTAGATAGAGAGAAAAGATCAAAATACAGAAGAACTTCGTTTCTGCATTATAGGAAAGTACCTTAATGCAGATATGAAGACGAACATGTTCATTTTCTTTATGGTTCTCTTGCACTCGTTCGGATTTTTTGTATACATCTGTCCTGCTCTACTTTTCTGCATTATACAGATGCAGATACATGTAACCATTTTTCTTCGAAAATGGGGCTGGGAACAACGTCTTGGTCAACGGTGGGCGTTACAGAGCCATGTTAACTGACTTGTTTTTTTTACTGAAATTGAAGACATGGATTTGAATGACCTCTTGTTCATGGAGGATGGCGCGCCATTCCACACACCCCATGCCACAATCGATCTTTAGCGCACCAAATTCCCAAATCGTGTTACCAGCCGTCTTGGCGATGTCAATTGACCGCCTCAGAACTGCAATTTGAACCCTTTTGGACCTTTTCTTGTGTGGAACCGTAAAGGACCGAGGTTTGCCAACAATCCGAAAACGATTGAAGCACTTAAGGCCAATAGCATCTAAGAAATCCGTGAGCTACAGCCTGAAATCATCAACAAGGTCTGAGAAAATTGGAGTTACAGAATGCGCTACTGCGAAGCCAGCCGATGCAGCCACTAGAAATACTGTGTTCCATAATTAATGGGAATGTTTACTTTTACTTATAAGGCCATAATACATAGACAAGATTTAATTTTGTTCATTTTATTGCATTTTTAAAAAGAAACTTGTATTTGGAAGAATTTACAAAAAAAAAAATTGACCGTTCGTCACGTTCTTTTCTTGTTGGTTAAATGGCTAACCGCACCGCCCCAGACTACGTTCTGTTTTACTCAGCCTAAAGTTTTTAAAATTCTACGAACACAGCTTTCCAAAAAAAGTTTTTCTTCGCAAACGGTCAACTTTCCCAAAACGGCCAAAATAAGAACTACTTTATTTGACGTGTGACGACGCCAATTTGACAGATATACACAAACACGTCAAGGAACGAAAAACTCCCAGTTGAAAAAATCTATTTTGGTTTTTTTCATCTATTCCATCCAAAGAATACACATCAAAATACAACAACAATTAAAAATAAAAATAAAATACATAAAAGGAAATTGGCCGTGAACTCGATAAAAATAAAACTGTTTTCCTTGTAAGTTCAAATCAAATAAAAAATAGGTGTAGTATCCTCCTGTTCAATAAAGTACGAGATCGCTTACGATTCACCCTTCACCATCGCCAACCAACCCCAACAATGAATCCTTTCTCTTTTTTTGGTATCGCATTATTTTTTGTTAAATAGTTTGTAGTACCAGAGCTTATGCCACCAAAAATTTGATATAATCTGAGTTGATTCATCGAAGAAAAAATCGCATTTATTTTCAATCTTCCGCTACCCCGTTTATTTTCTGCATAAAATGGGGAACCCTTTAAATTCCTAAAAAAACTGATGGTGCACTTGTAGGTACATAAAATATCAATATCGTTTACTTCTTGTCTGGCCGCGAAGAAAGTGAAATTTTAAGTGCCTTGTCTTCTTATGCACTCTTGGTGCGGACGTGGTTCATTTTGTTTTTATTTACATTTTTAAAAATTTTAATTTACCACGAAATCTTCAAGATTACCTATATTTGTAGTACTAATCTTTTTTATCTTGAATTAATTGTTTATTTTATTGATATGTGCTGAATTCTATTTGATTTGTTGTAGCAACACAAATCTTATGTAAAAACAAACAAAACCAGCAGACGTCGACACTCTCGACAACGACGTCGACGGTCGACGTGTACGCCAATTCGCTTGACATGTAACATCTGAGAATTATGAAATTGTTATAAAATTACTTGAGGTCGAGTAGAGCGAAAAACAAATTCGAATAAACTTTTACACTCGAAATGATGACGTCGATGGTGAAAGGAATTTAAATTTTATTTTTTGTTTGTTATTTTCTTTGTTTACCAATAGAAGAGCAAAACATATAATTATTGATGTTTATTTTTGTCTAGCGTTTTCAGCACTTGTAGCGTTGTAGGTGTATAATTTATATTTCAATCACATAATGTACCTACATTGACATAAGCTAAGTTTTTTTTTAAACTTTATCTTTTTTTCCAACGAATTCGTCTTATCGAGTAGCTTTTGAGTTTGTATTAAATTTCTGTTATCCATTGGAGTGACACAGAAAAATATTTAATGATAAATCTCAAAATGTCCCATCAGAACTCAAAGACATCCTTTATTTATCTACATCGAATCAAAATAATATTTGGATTTTGTAAGTGTTGACACTCATATGGCAACAGTGGATGATAATCTTTGTTACTGTTTATTCGGGCCTGCAGAGACAGGACCCTTCGCGTGGGTCATACTTTAGACACTCAGTTCTTGTTTACAGTCGAGAGTTACACACTACATGCTTCGAAAAGTGATGCACTCTCGGCATATGTCTATATAGAGTCTCACACAATATACTGTATCGGAACAATTTGGCGAATATTCCTTTGTTATACATCTTTGCCCAATAAGAATAAGAATTTCATCATCTTTCACAATAACAAGATATACTAACAATTTGGGTATAAAAGCAGGGAATTATCATTTCTCTTGTTTAGTCTTCGGTATTCAGTTAACCACAGATACGACAGAGTTACAATCGATGGAACAAAAAAGTCTTAATCAAATTATTAATTATTATTCATTTTATCACCGGCGACGTCGTGGGCGTGTGCATGTGTATAACGAAACTTAAAAATAAGGTACATACAACCCTACTTACATTACTAAATAAGGTTTTAGAAAAGGGAAATTCATAATGACTTTGTGAATAATTTTTGTTTGTGAATCAAGCACATTGGCTTTGATGTGTTTTTATTGCACCAAAATGTTTGTAGTAATGGTAAACATTAATTTTGTGTTTGTAATATAATCCAATAAACTTTAGCACATAGATACAAATTTTTTAAAATAATTGTTTTAACTAAAATATATAATTCGTTTATTTAATTGATAAGTAAAAATTATGTTGATGTATTAAAAGTTTCATCATCATAATTCGTGTTTTTTTTTCTCCTAAAGCAAAGACTATACAGTCTTACAAAAATATTTCAATATAACCTACAACAGCAGTTTAGTCTAAGTACAAAATATTTTATTGAATTTAATGAAAAATAGAATAGAATGCTATAGCAACAAGGCTATCGTCAGTAGGATATTCAACCAGTCTAAAGGGCTCTGTAAACGCTCGGACATAGTGCTAGTAAACTTGGTTCGAGTACTATGTTCGAGTAAATTTTAACCGTCTGCGGGCTGGTTCTACTCGTAGTACCGATTTTTTGGTTTCAGCAAACAATAATTTGGTCTCACCAAAAATCAAAAGATATTTGATATTTTTCAATGTTCGAGGGCGGGGCTACGTGTTTGTCGTACCAAGTTCTACTATCTGCGGACTGGTTTACTACGTTTACTCGAACAAATCACATAATTAAATTCATTCATTCATAATTAAATTCAAAAAACAAAAAAAGAATTATGTCAGTTGCTTTTTAAAATTTCAAAATAAATTAAAAAAAAAAAACAAAAAATAAGAAAAGATGATGAAATTTGGAAGGAGTTTTTTGAGTGCCTTAAAAGTTTACCATCTTTATGGAAAGTTAAAGATGAAATTTTAAAGGTTACAAATGTAAAAAAAATCGTATGAAACCCTTTTCGAATGTTATAAACTAATTTATGCCAATAAGAACTACTTTATTTGACGTGTGACGACGGTTTTTTTCATCTATTCCATCCAAAGAATACACATAAAAATACAACAACAACCAATGCAACTCTTGACGACCTTAAAAAAAACTTATCGGCATAAAGTCCTGCTACAGAAGAGACTAAAGTTTCAGTTCTTTTAATAAATGCGTATGAGTAAATGATGGCCGTTTCTTTTTAACCATTCATTTGCACAAATCCTTTTCTTCTTAGATTTTAACAAAAGTTCGTCATCATCTTCTAACATCTCACTCAAAATTAAGACATTGAAAAATCTCTTATTTGCTGCCATAATTATTGATTGAAATAATTTTTCTTTTAGCTTATTTTATTTAAAACATGATAAATGTGTCGAATAAATAAAAAAGTTTGAGTAGTTAGTAGTTAGTTGCACTGTCTGCTGAATTTAGTAGAATTAAGTTTACTCGCACCATATTCGAGCGTTTACAGAGCCCATAACAATAATCTCGTTGCTATAGCATTTTGTTTTATTTTTCATTAGATTCAATAAATTATTTTGTATTTAGAATAAACTGTTGTTGTTTTCTAGGTAATATAGAACTATTTTTTTTTTTTTTTGTATAGTCTTTGCTTTAGGAGAAACAAAACAAGCCTATAGTCACACTCTAAGTCTAGGGCTAGCCTTCAATAACACACAATTTTCATTTATTCCAATCGTCGCTTCAGTCGATATTTTACCGGATGAATCCCGATATACGATATCCTTCATCGAAAGCAAGTATTTTCTCGCTGCCGTCTACAAAAAAAAAAATCATTCGGATTATTTATCGCTTATACCTAAAAGTTGAGTGCTTTAATGGGGCTTTAGGCCCATTTGCTGAGAAGAAAGTAGAACATAAGCGTTTATAACATAAACCCTGATGTTTTGTATCAGCAAACGGGCCTTAATGAGCTTTATATTTTCCATTTTGTGTATAAAATTTTCCCTATGATTTGTATCTGTAATGCGGCTAAATGGCTGGGTGTGCCCATATTGCATACAGCGTCAATCATTATTCTCAGAAATATTTTTGCTCTCAAAACCCCACTGAAGGTCAGAGTATCTTTTTCTAAAGTATGTAATTTTAATATTTAAATATCTTCACTATTTTACAAAATAGTTCAATGCTTGTTTTCAGTTATGAAACGATAGCCATATACAGCTGTGGCTTTGGAACTAAAAATTGTATGTTTTTGGGTTTAAACAAAAAATGGAAAATTTGAAATAAACATTCGGTTTTGGATAGTTTCATTTTTAAAACCAACCGTAATTGGATTTAATCAACTGAACAGAAATTTTCTATAAAATTGGGTCACATTAGCATAAACATGTACATGAAACTTATTGATTGGATTGGAAAAGAGGGAAATAGTGTTCGAAAACAAAAATAATTACCAATTCACAGGACAAATTCCTAATTCCATAATTTGAATAATTTACTAAAGTTACAAATTCCTCATTACCAATACAAAAGAAAAGTGATGCAATAGCCCAGTCATCAATACTCATTTGTTTCAATGCTGATGCTCAACGCAGCTGTTGCTTATGCAATGCATCACCAAAACAAAAAAACAAGAATATTCTTGATTCTGGTTTAGTTCACCACGCTCTGTTTCCAAGGTACTAAGGGAAATCTAACAGAAAAAAACTTATTGAAAGAAGAGGATCCCAAAAAGCACCAATTTTGCTAGACAAACAAATTGTTAGAGATTAGCTAAAAGATCTATTTAAAATGTCTTCTTTTATTTAAACAATTTTATAATTGAATATTATAAGTATCAGGTTAATCTAGTTTTAAAAATATAAACGTTTACTCTTTTATTTTGGCCACCACTGTATATAAAATATTACTTGTCCTGTGGTTATTAATGAAATAAAATTTTTTTTGATAAATAACACATTTTAATCAGATAATGCGTTGTTGCATCAGCCTTATTTGGCGAAGAAATGTGGCCCAATGATACCGCCAGCTCTAAAACCACACCTAACTGTCATTCGTTTCATTTTAGATTCAAAATGAATTCCAATATTAATTCGTTTACGTATCCAGATTTATTTGATCAAAAAGTATCTAACCGATTTTGATAAATTTTATATGGTTGGAAAGCCATAGGTGCGGAGACGTGCAGAATATACCTAAGACAGGCATTTACACACTGGGTCATTTTTGTTTTTGAACTGCTGATCACTGTGCATATTAAAAAAAATATTAAAAACTAAGTGTTTGTTTGATTTAATTTTCAAACAAATTGTTTGACTCTAGAGTCCCTGAATGTGTGTTTTTGGTGGTTGATACTAGTAAATAGTGGCGATACTAGTGAAAAGAAATGACCCTCATTACACGGAATAAATCTGTAAAAACACATTATCTTGTTCTTTCATCAAAAAGATGACCTTTTGTAGGCAGTTATTCGGAAGGTAGTATTTTGTCTCGTAAAAAAATATTCAAACCTATTGTTTTGTTAAAAACAGCAGATAGTCAATTTTTTCCTGAAATTAAGCTTGCGATAAGAATAACATAGACAGTTTGTCTACGTCAAGTTTATAATTAAAACATGAGAAACAGCTTAATTTATTATCTTTATTAAGCAATTAATCAGAAAATATTCGGTGCAAAAAATAAGGTTCATAACGCGGTATCTAGGTATTAAAAAAACTGATTTTTGTTATGGAAAAATTGACAATATCTCAGTCAGTTCTTCCTGAAAAAAGCTGACTTTTTTTTGCTGGAAATATTGATTATCTGAAGTTGGTTAGTTCTTCCTGATTTTTTAGTACAGGAAGGCAGATAGTCAACTAACAACTGAAACTAGTTTGCATATTTGTAGGAAAAATATCAGATAGGCAGTTTTAACAGAATTGTCTCCTCGATTTTGTATTATACTTGACATTAATGACACAAAATACAATTTTTTGCAGTTGTTCAGTTTTGCTTGTGAGCCGACGATATATTTTTCAAAATCGTTAAAATGTCACAAAACAAATTATTTCAGTATTTTAGTTTGTTCAACGATTTTTTAAAAGTGTTTTATACCGCTTCGTATTTGTTTGATATGCTATTTGTATCAATGCAAACAGGATTTATCTCGTCTAAAAGATTTCACACGACTAATAAACAACACAAATACGACTTTAATTCGAATTAATACTAGATTCGGAGTAATAATAAAAATGAACAATCTTATGCGATGTTGTCCGTTTTTAATATTTGTAGAAGTGAAGTCGGATATACGACTTATGGAATACCAACATACGACTGTACTCGAATACGAGTTTCAGAATATCGTGATTGTATTTCATTACTAACCGAATAGTTTGGACTTTAGATGGAAACAAAAATATTACCACTTTTCAAAACTGTGAGTTTTTAAAGTTTATCTTATTTTAAAATTTTCAACTTGCTAAAGACTACTGCTATAGTAAAATTTCAAAAATAAATAAAATGGCGTGCGTTTTCCTTCTGAATCGTTCCCCGGAAAAAAGGATTTCGTTTGGTCCGGTGTCCGACCGGCATTTATCAGGCGTCCATCCTTGCTATACCAACCGAATACTAGGTATCCTAATAAATTACTATTCTGTAAATCTCTAACAATTCCCGGACGTCGACACTAATAAATCAAATTATAGCGAAATCGGTTCAGCCAAGTCACAACTTTGAATGCTCCTGAATTATGATTTTTTTTTAAAGCACGCGAACGGTTTTGTAGTAAAAAAAAAATGATAAAAACTTACAGCACGGATATCGACTTAATAATAACGCTGGTCAAAAAATTGTATCATTTCTGTTGGCTCAATAGCACAAGTTTCCGTATCTTTAAGGAAAAAAAATCAAATCTAACATTACGGTGGAGAAAGTACAAAGATATTGGTTTTCTTTTTTCGGCCTTAAGGGACGAGCATTGATTTAAGAGAATTTCGATTTTTTTCTCCAAATTTTCTCGAAAACAACTAAAGATGTTGATTAAATTTCTTACCCGTAATGTAACAAAATTCATATAACGGAAATATGGCTTTGATGTTTTTTTTTTTGGGAAAATTTCCTTGTTTTGCGATTATTCTTTGACATGTATGTGATAAAAGGCTGAACCGATATTCAACCAGTTAAATACATTTTGATCCAAAATGTCCTCAAATGTATACATGACACATTTCCTATATTCCTCATCACAGCGCCCCCATATTTTCTTTTTATTTTATTTCCTTTTAGACCGAGAGCTGGCAACGAATTTTTAATTACAAAAACGGCAGTCTTCTAAAAATCGGATGGGAGGCTTATGACTTAAGCCTGATCCACATCTGTGTCGTGTGTTGTGTTGTGGATTCGTGTGTCGCTATCGCTACAATGTATTTCATATGCGTAGAACCATATTTGTCACGTGTGTTGTGTTGCAGTGTGGCGCATAAAATATATGGAATGACAGCGACACACGACTCCACAACACAACACACGAAACAGATGTGGATCAGGCTTTATATTTTGTAAAACATCAAAAATAAGGATTTAATGGACCAAAGTATCAGACTGTTGTTTTTGTATTTGATGACCATAAATCTCTAGGTACCCAAAGTTGTATGATAGTGTGTAAGCCAATTCTAGGTCTTGCTGTTCAGAGACCTATCGATAACGAATGATTAACTTCCCCACCCTACTCCATAAAAGCTTTAATTTTTCGGAAAAATAAAGATTTTTGCCAAAGAAATAAAAAAATACCGCAAAATTCTGCAACTCCGGTTTGGTAAACAAATGTTTAAAATAAATAAGACCTATAGCTCAAAACCATATTGTAAAAAAATGTCTTTCATCCATTTTATTTTTTCGGAAAAATAAAGATTTTTGCCAAAGAAATAAAAAAATACCGCAAAATTCTGCAACTCCGGTTTGGTAAACAAATGTTTAAAATAAATAAGACCTATAGCTCAAAACCATATTGTAAAAAAATGTCTTTCATCCATTTTATTTTTTCGGAAAAATAAAGATTTTTGCCAAAGAAATAAAAAAATACCGCAAAATTCTGCAACTCCGGTTTGGTAAACAAATGTTTAAAATAAATAAGACCTATAGCTCAAAACCATATTGTAAAAAAATGTCTTTCATCCATGCACCAATGAAGTCAAAAAATCCTTTATAAGCTCTTGGTCTTATTGATCGAAGAGAAAATATATGAAGGCAAGATATATTCGGCTTGTAATTTTGGACATTTGTTGTACAATGCCCGACTTTTTTAGAAAAGGCAAAAGTATTTAAAGAAACCTTTATGAAAGGTATTTAGGCAAAGTAAATGCTAAAATAAATATAAAATGAAAAGGTAAAAATTGATAAGCCGCATACCGTTAAAAAAAAAAAAAAAATTGATAGGATAAAACGAACACAAATCATGCCTCCGTAATAATACAGATAAAGAAAAGAACAAAAATCAAAAAAAAACTGTTCTTTTTTACCAAATTTCATTGATTTTTGTTGTGCAAAAGTTTTAACTTTGTTGTTAAAGGAACATAACACCAAATTGTATTAACACAAAATTAAAAAAAAAAATAGTTTAAATTAAAAAAAAAAAAAAAATATTTTCCCTCACTGGGATACGAACTTGACTCATTCAATCCCGAAAACCGTTCCCCACATCTATTGTGCTACCAGCTCATATAAATTATACTTTCTCTAATCCTTATTCGTTTTTTTTTTTTTTATTTTGCTAGGGTAAACAAGGAAATGAACAATTTTGACAAAAAGTTCTTTAGACAAAAATAAATCAAGAACTTCCAAACTGAGAGAAAAAACAAACACTATAAAACTTAAACATGGACAACCAAGGGACACCGACTAAAAAACAACTGGCCGATATGCACGAGATGTTGCATAATCCCAAGGTGGATTATACGATTATTCGAGGTAAGAAAGTCCTCGTAAGTCCCACCGAACAGCAATATGAATTATTAAGAAAACGTCTTGAGGAGCGAACTCTCGACAGCCGAGGAGAAACTATATACGAGATTGGAGTTGGTGAAGGTAAGCTTTTAAATAAATAGGAAAAATAAAAAAAAAAAAAAAAAAAAACAAGTAAATATTTTTGAATGTTTATTTTTTAGATGGAAGTGACAGTGGACTAGACGAGGAAGAATATTCGGCTTCTGTTGCCACTCTTCAATCTCTTGCAACAACAATTGACGCCGATATGGTTCTTCTAAGGCAAAGAAAAGGTGAAAAGGGTCTCACCGGACAATATTTAATAAGAAAACGAGTTGACACTTCGGACTTTATGGAAATCCGGTAAGAAAATAAAACAATTATTTCGGCTCTAAATTCCAGCAACATTGTATTTTCGAAATTTATTTAGAGTTGCGGTTGTTGGGAATGTCGACGCCGGAAAATCCACTTTGCTGGGTGTTCTGACACATGGTGAATTGGATAATGGACGTGGTCATGCCAGACAGAGGCTATTTCGTCACAAACACGAAATGGAAAGCGGACGAACAAGTTCCGTTGGAAATGATATTTTAGGTTAGAGTTTATGTGAATTCAATTAAAAAAATATTGACTTACAAATTTTTATTTGTAGGATTTGATAGCATAGGAAACGTGGTTAATAAACCAGATCATGGAACTCTTGACTGGGTTAAGATTTGTGAAAAATCAGCCAAGGTTATTACGTTCATCGATTTGGCAGGTCACGAGCGTTATCTAAAGACAACGGTCTTTGGAATGACTGGACATGCACCAGATTTTGGAATGTTGATGGTAAGCACTTAAAGATTTTTACCAACCCTTTGGTAACAATTTTCTGTTTTTGTTTAAATAAGATTGGAGCAAATGCTGGTATAGTTGGAATGACAAAGGAACATCTAGGCCTGGCGCTTGCTCTCTCAGTTCCTGTTTTCGTTGTAGTGACCAAAATCGACATGTGTCCTCCAAATGTTCTACAAGATAATCTTAAGTTACTTTTTAAGATCCTCAAATCACAAGGTTGTCGAAAAGTTCCGGTTATGGTTAAGACGCCGGACGAAGTTGTCCTCAGTGCAACTAATTTTGTCTCCGAAAGGCTATGCCCCATCTTTCTGGTATCAAATGTATCCGGAGAGAATCTACATCTCCTAAAGATGTTTTTGAATTTACTAAGCACACGAATGGCTGGACAGGACGATCAGCCAGCTGAGTTCCAGATCGATGATACATACTCTGTGCCTGGAGTTGGAACTGTGGTCTCTGGCACTTGTCTACAGGGAGTTATTAAGCTAAACGATGTATTAATGTTGGGACCAGACCCACTGGGTCAGTTTATACCCATAGCCATTAAAAGCATCCACCGAAAAAGGATGAATGTGAAAGAAGTCCGGGGAGGCCAAACGGCCAGTTTTTCTTTAAAGAAAATCAAACGATCTCAAATAAGGAAGGGAATGGTCATGGTCAGTCCCGAATTGAAGCCACACGCTTGTTGGGAATTTGAGGGAGAAATCTTGGTCCTGCACCATCCGACAACGATATCGTCGCGCTACCAAGCCATGGTTCACTGCGGAAGCATCCGACAGACAGCATCCATTCTCACAATGTCCAAGGAATGTCTCCGAACAGGAGACAAGGCGCATGTTAAATTCCGATTCATTAAGCATCCGGAGTATATTCGGCCGGGTCAGCGAATGGTTTTCCGTGAAGGTCGTACAAAAGCAGTAGGGAACGTTCTCAAGCCAATAACCAACTCAGTACCAGTTCAGCACCGACCAAAGCCAAATAAAATGCAAGCACGCGGTCAGCAGAACCAAAATCCGAATGTCCAGGCAGCAGCGGCATCTAAAGAACACCATCACCAACAACAACAACAGCAGCAACCTGATCTCAAACAGAATTTGGATGGTGTGCTGGAGGTAAGTGTAGACAAAAGAGACTTTATAAGCTCGAACGTGCGAGGAGGTAAACGAACAAAACGACCCAACGGACCTCAAGGAAGTGGCACCTCGTCAAATTCAGCAACAGCAACTGCAACACCGTCACAAAATACGTCACAACCGCAATCAACTTCACATATCGCTGCCAAAGTGCAGTAAATCAATCAAGTTGATAGAAAAGAGGAGTAAAAATTCAGTGATTTTGATACATAAGAAAAAAATAAGGGAGATTTTCTCGGCGCATAGCGAGTGGGAGATTTTTATGGATTTATCATAAGAATCAAAAAAACAGTTTTGGTTTGCTTAAAGTTAGAATTGCTAAATTTGTTTTTTTTTTTTTTTTTGTTTAATTGTAGTTTCTTCTTAAAAACTTTGACAGTTTTTAATGAAAATGTAAAAAAATATTAACATGAATTTGAAAATGAAATAAAATTTAATTTTGAACAATCATTGGACTTCATTTAAGAAATAGACTTTTTTTTTTTGCAACTTAACAAAACTGTAGTTTATTTACGTTAGTTTCTGGCGCTCAACGTGAAAAATTTAAGATATTTAAGTCTTCTTCATGAGTTTTTACGCCGGACAGGAAAAATAAAGACATTTTAATATCGACACTTTTAACCAATCAATTAGATCGATATAAGAACGGTAAACAAATAAAAAGTAGTAATTATGATCGATAATTTTTGTGTAATTCGCAAGGTGCATTAAAAAATAAAAAATTGTACATTAAAAAATAAACCATTACATAGAAGGTACCTGTTCAAGATGAGTAAACAAAAATTGAATTTGAAAGTGATTCTATTGGTACCAATAATAATTATTTTTTTTCCGAACAAAGAAGTTGCTTTTCCCTATAGTAATAAACTAAATTTTTACTTTATGTATTAAATTTTGACGATGATGGAGAAGTCCAAGGATCTGTTTAAGTACAAGGTCTGTTTGTGCGTCATGATCAGCATCGATTTAGAGTCTAAGCGAATGGACGGTTTTTGTTCAAATTTGGCGTGAAGCATTTTTATTTGAATCGTTATACCATAATTTCAATTTTTTGTTTTAAGTAATCTAGAACGGGTAGCTGCAATACAACGAATTCGGAGAACGGAAATAAAGTTTTGGAGTTTTTTGTACAAATTGTTTTGTTTGGAATATTCCCAAATATTTCGTCATTGACTTGGTTGATTTTGTCATTATATTTTTCAATTCGATAGTTCTAAGTTAGTCAAAAAATATTGCATTTAAAATGTGTATGAATATTTTTTTTAAAGACAAAATAAAATAAGACATTTTTTATTTTTAACTTTGTATATAAAAATTCAAATTTGTTCGTTTATTATATAAAAACATATTCGAACTATTAGTTACACCAATTATGTCTAGCTATGTTCTAGTTGTTAGCTTCAAGAGAAAGTTAGTGCGATCAAGTCGTGCATTTTATCAATACATCGGAACCATTGACTTGGCACTCGCCAAATGGAAATCAGTGTAATTTTCGCATAAATCCAGAAGTTTAATCTGCAGCGTACCGATGGAATGAAGCTAGAGACTAAAGGCCCTATTATTACTCGCGATTCGAACGTTTTAAAAATCACGTATGTCGTATATTTAAGAATAGCAAACTGCGACGTTCGTATAGAGCAACATCTCGATTCAACACATATTTGACTTTTTAGCCGAATATAGTTAGGTGAGCCTTAAGCGGTAGTGCCAAAAGTCAGATTCGCCTAGTATTTCTTGCGACTCGCGATTCATAATAGGTGCCTAAATCCACGTTTCACAAGACGAACGATAAACCACGGAAGAGGAAATTCTTTGGTCTGGGGATGTTTTTTTTAGTCAAGGAGTCGGCTCATTTCATAAGATAGATGTTATAATGGATCGTAAGTAAATAAAAACATAAAGGTAACAATCTAAGCAGTGAGAGATTTGATATATGGCTTAAAAGACGAATATAAGTAACTATCCCATTCGAGCATCAGTTCTTAAACAAAAATTCTTGTTAGCTTACATTTGAATCTTCTATACTCAAACATTTTTAAATCTCAACTTCTTAACGATAAATGCCTTGAACCGATTCATCGTTCAATTGTGGTTATGAGTCGCATTAATATTGGGTTCTATATTTCTTAATATTTCAATCTGGAATAAGTTTCAACTGAACAAAAAACATTTATTAATCTTGGACTTACGATTCTTTGTTCTGTTCACATTCTTCACGAGCGAGGAGTCCGTCTGAACAATAAACGAAGGATTTTAGTTTCGATGTGTTCTTCTGACAAGCCGATCAAAGCGAAATCCTCTGACTGGTATTAACTGGGAGAGATTTTTCGTTCCTACGGATATCTTGTTAGGGACGATTATATAGACTTTATTTATCTTAATATCTTAATCTTAATAATATTATAAATGTGAAAGAATGTTTGTGTGTCTATTCATTCCACTTTATCTAAGAAAATACTGAAATGATTGGAATGAAAATTTGTGGATAGAGAGCTTTGATGTAATGAATGAACATAGGCTTATTATTTATTTTAAAAAATTTTTAAAAGTGCAACAAAAAACAATTAAAATTCAAAAAATAGGGTTTTTATGAAAATGTTGGAGCTATACCCAATAGTTTAGACTATGAGATGGACATTAGTTAATGAACATTAAATGTTTCGAATTCATGATTTATTTTAGACGTTTTTCAACAGTTTTTGTTGGACACCAGTGCATTAAGTAACACGCTTCGTGGGTTCTGAGACTATTAACTGTTTTTTGGGTCGTTGCTCTGCTAAGAGGATGTATAATTATCAGGAAGGTGCCAACGTTAACATTTTCTTGGACCTTTGGTGGGTGGCCTTCCAAATGCAGGCCACCAAAGGCACTGTTATCCAAGAAATTGATGATGATTTTTCATCAGAAAAAATAAATTGTAAAAATGAAACAATTTCACGATCAACAACGTTAAAAATATTATTGAATATTATTACAAACCGATTTTATTTAACATATGAATTTTTTTATTCTTCAATAATTTTATTTTATTTTGAGTGAATTTTTTTTTATTTTTGAGATGCCTGATCTTTAATATTTTCTTTAATATTATTTTCTCAATTCAAAGTAGTTAGAATGAAACTCACACTATAGTGCTGATAAAATAAAACTTTTAAATAGAATTGGCATTGCCGATAGTATAATTTGGAGATGACTTTAAATAATGAACCAACACATGAAAAAAAAGAATCTCAATTCATCAAAAGTCCAATATTTAGTGTTTACTTAAATATTTAGGTCATACCATGTACGATTTACTATTAAAATGGTCAAATGCACCATATGTACAGGTACACCAATATTCGTCCAATTTATCACGTACGGCTTCACCGTAAAATTTAATGTAAATCATATAAAAAGTATCTGAATTTTCAATATAGGGTGCCTCTCAGGAAAGCCATTTACCTAAACATAAACCATATTATTGAAAAAATTGACTTATATTCTCCAACAGAAATATAAGTGTGTTTTCAAAAAGAATCACTTGTTCAATTTAAGGTAAAATTGTATGTAAATCATACAAAAAGTATCTGAAGCGAGACTCTCAGAAAAGCCATTCTCCAAAACTTGAACAATATTATTGAAAAATAACTGACATTCTTCAACAGATATATAAGGGTATTTCAAAAAGAAGTATTTCTTCAGTTTAATGTAAAATTTAATTCATACAAAAAGTATCTGTCTCACAAAAATGCCATTACCACGCTCGCAAACAGAGTTGAACAAAATTACAACTTGACTAATATAAATATAAGTTAATAAAAAAAACGGTATGTGAAATAATTTTATGCATCAAATTTTCAAGTATCAATTTTATTAGTGTCTTACTTATTTTTTTTTTCAGATTAAAAGTAAATTAAGTCATTTGTTTTACTTGGTAACAGTGCATAGTAGCCTCTGAAAAATGCTTTCCTCTATATTATTTCATTTGAATAAAATTCGAACTGGTAAATTTTTAAACAGAATAATTACAGAACAATTTATTTTCCAATTGTGTTGAAAAAAGAAGTATTTGATCAGTTCTAAGGTAAATCTTTAATTCGATCATACAAAAAGTACCTGAAGCGTGCATTCTTCTAGAAAAAAAATTAATATTAAATATTTACAGGATTCTATCCTCCCGCTAAAACATGCTTTGCGCTTTAAGAATAAATTAAAAAAATGGGTATAGCCAATATTTAAATCAAATTATTGAAGAACAAATTATTTGTAATAAGGGTGTTTCAAGCTAATTTTTTCCTTAGTTTTAAAGGAAACAAAAAAAATTTTATAAAAAATCATTCAAAAAGCGTGTACTTCAAGAAAAACCTGTTAATTAAATATTTTCAATATTGAAAAAACAAATTCGCAAGCTTAATTCATGCGTATTATAAGTGATGTGAAAATAGGCTCTCAATTAACAACGTTGTGTATCCGGAAGCTTTAAAAAAACATCGGAAAATCTATTTTTAAAAACTTTGTCGATGAGATAGTCTTATTTAGCCCCGGTTTGTATCCCAACAGTAAACTAATTTTCATTCTTAAAACTGCGAAGCAACGTGAGCACGGGTCCGCTAGTATTTGTATAATCAATCATACAAGTTTGTTAAATTTAAAAACAAACAAAATACAGTATAGAGTTTTATTAATTTTACATCTTTATTGAAGTTTGTTTTTTTTTTTTTAAGAATGTTTCAAAATATATCTTATTTTATATTATTATCAGTTTTTAAATACATTAAAATGTTTTACCATTGAATACAAGAAAATACATACAAATTGTATTTTTTTTTTATTAGGGAGGCGTAGAAGTCTTTTTTCTTTTTTATGCTTTTTTAATGATTAACTAAAATACACATTATATTGATAATAATTTATGTTGTAATATATGGGATAAGAGTTAAATTTGAAAAAAAAAATTAAAATTAAATAAATACAAGAGTATATAACAAGACAAGTTTAAAAAAAAAGCTAAAAATACATTTAAATTTAAACTTAATTCAATATTTTTTGTTTTGTTTGTTTTTAATATAATGTAATGTAATTATTATTGATATCACAAAGAATATATATTTTATTTAAACTTTATTTTTATATCTGTATATTTGTTTCAAAAAATATATAGTGTAATGTATTTGGCGAACCAAAACAGAGGACTTTAGCGCAATTTTAGTTTTTTCCTGTGACAATCTCCAAGTTAGATTTCTTATTCCCTCTGAGTCTTATAGAATTTGAGGGAAAAACGTATTCTTAATCATGGTTTCCAATCAGAGATTCTTGTTGTTCTTCATCGTTTACTCTGAAAAAGAAGTATTTGTATGTTCTTATTATTGGCCAAGAGGAAAAAAGTTTATGAAACTCACCTAACGATACTCGGCTTACGGCACCGACACAATTTTCGATGAATTAATTTAAAGAAAGAAACTATTGGATCGGCGTCATCGTGTCTTGTTAGTAGCGCAACTAATAGTAATGCAATGAATATTGGAATTGAACCTACATAAAATGAAGATGAGTACGGTTTCCTTTTGAGGATGAGATCAAGAAAAATGGACATTGGAATTTGTAATGTCGTTGCAAGTGTTCCAATAAGCGATGATGTCAGAAAACATCCCCTTAAAACAGAAACAAAAACAAAATTTGATACATCGTCATTTTTTTCATTCGAGTATTGTAAGCCTACCATAGCCAAAGAGCCTCGGATACTACAGTTCCAATAAGACCATTGAGAAATAGCACCGCAAATTGATTTTGATTGGGAAGCTCAAAAGTTTCTATTTGAAGAAAATTTAGAACAAAAAATATCGGCCACATTAGCATTAAATTCCATAGGCCAACGAAACCTTAAATTAAAGACAAACAAAAATCAATAGTTAATTTGTGTGTAATAAAAATATATAAAACAATTGTTACCAAAGAATAATGGAATGTCTACTTTTTCTTCAGTGTCACTTTTTCTTTTCACAAAGACCAGGTACGCTGCATAAAAGAATGCACTAAATAAAGCTAAAATAACACCACGAGAAAATTTCGAATCTGCGATATCAGATATTGTCACAGTCACCTAAAAAAAAATCAAAACAAAACAAACATTAAAAATTGTAATAATTTAAAACAGATAAGCATATTAACTTACAACACCACTAATGTTCATTGCCACAGCTAAGAACTTTGAGAATGTAAATTTATCACCAGAGGACGAAGGGAAAAATCCAGCCAATACAAGTGTAAAGAAACTAGATGATGAGCTAAGCAGAACCACCATTGCACTCTGACTTTGTTCTAATGATAATTGATACAGCCAATTTGCAATGAACCACTGAAAACAAAAATATTTTATTTATTTATTTTTTTTTAATCAGATACCTAAAAACAAAGAATATTCTCACAAGGATACTAAAGAGCAGAGCTGTTTTTGCAGTCTTATGATGAGTCCTTTGTCTGCGTATCCTTAAACTCGCCGCGTATGATAGCCGAGACATAAGGGCTTCGGTTGCTTCATGAGCTGACATCTCCCGCACTTCGGCCATTTTATTGAATCTCACTATACGAATTTCAGAATCATCGCTTTCAGTGCCTGAGATTGTTCCAGGAGTGCGTATTGGAATGTATGTTGGATCACTCTAGAAGATGAAACAAATTAAAACTCAATTATCATTAATGATTGGGATCGTTTTGATTGCTTACAAGAGATCCTTGTGTTGCGTAGTAGTTCTCATCTTCGGTTGTTTGATCAATTGCCTTAAAAAATACACAATGTATAATGGGTATTAGTTAAGACTAGAATTTGGAACTTTTTCAATTTAAGAGCATTATTGGAAATAGATAAAAGAAAAAATTAAAATCCAGAGCGCAAATGGTATTTTAGTGCATTTTATAAAATAAGTATAGAAATAAAAAAGAAATAAAAAAGAAGAAATAGTGGCAACACTCACAGCAAAATGTTTTACTTTTTTGAAAAAACCCACAAGTCTGTTCTTTTATTTACTTTTCAAATTAATTTCAAACTCAAAAGTGTCGAAAGAAAGCTACAAAAATTATTGTTGATTTGTTCACATTTATGTCGACACGCCCCTGGTTCTTCACGAGCTGTTGCGCTACCCAATTTATTTTTTTTTGTTCACAATTGTGATATAAAATTCTAAATTGTCTTAGGGCCAAGATATTCACAGTCCATTAAAAACTGCAGCTGGACTAATATCGCTTTAAATATAATAGTGTCATTCAGAATATGCCATTAATTTTTTGATTCATTCACTAGCCTATACCCATTTCCGGAAGAAATGTAATATCCCGCTTCTTCCGAAATGCTTCGATGAATACCACACATTACCCCATTCTTTGTAAACTAAATATATTGTATAACTATTACGAATTTCGTCATTTTTTATTTTCAACAATCTTTTCATTACCCAGTGTATATATTTAATTCATTTCTTCATAAAAACATTCAAATAAAATTGATTCATATTTCATGTAAAAAAAATACTTCAATAATTTTAATACCCCTTTCGGCGACCGTTGCGAAAACGCAACGTGAATTTTCCGGAGAACCAAAAGCTTTTCCAAATTTTTTTTTCAGATTACCTCTAATTAGACCAAAAACAGAGAGGGGCATATTCATAGTCGCAGATAGACCCAGGTTTAACTAAACTACAGTTTAAGAAAATTTTGGCTTAACGATTACAGACCGATTTTAATTACAAATTGCTGGTTTTATATTTTTATAAGATAATTAACTTGGTATACTACACAAAAAGCTTGATTTTATATATTGAAATGATAAATTTAAAAAATAGAATCAACGTCCAAAAATTCAACTAAAGCTGTGTTTAACTTAGACAACACTAAAATGACTATGAATACGCCCCATAGAGTGTAAAATTTCAAGTTTCTAAGTCAACTGGAACTGGTAGCCACCGGTAATGGGTTAAGTTAACTGGCTCACTTTAATTTGCTGCTTTAATTTCAAATGGTTTTTAAAAATATCCTTGGGATTTTTTATTTATTTTGACTGATGAACTATCAATTAAGCACTAAATAAGGTTTAAAAGAGCGTTTTTATTTGCTATTGTTTTCAAAATCGCAATTTATGATTACAAAAATAATAAGCAACCAAAAAACGACTGTCAATGCTAACTGAGAGTGAATAAAAAGAAACAGGTCGTTCATACTCTATTAAGCAAAACATCCGCTTTAAAAGGTGGATTTTGTCATTTTAGCTAAAACCAATATTAAATTATTTAAGCAATTAGTTAATGGAGAAAACGTCATTTAAAATCTTTAAAGGAGGGTGAATAAATAAAAATATTTAAAATCGTTTAATAACTTATTTTTAAAAAAGGTAACGATGAAAGAATAATTATTACTTATTTTTAATAGTGAATTTAAATTTAATAGAAAGCCAATAAAATAGACGTTAATGTCTCTATTATTTCCGAATCGGACACTGAAAACCAGATGGTTATGTCTCATTTATTTTTTTTTTAATTGACTTGGGCCGCCTATTTTATACGAATTTAAAATTTTTTTTTTAATTTTTAGTTTTTAAACACCAATTTTTAGCTGGATTTCTATGATAAAGTACACCTCATGGCATATTTTTCATCATTGTTGACCAGCGGGCCCAAAGTGCGGAAGTCCTTTAAAATAACTATTAATATGCAGATAAAACCATAATTTCAGAAAATTTCATCAACCCATGTTTTTAAACTCGCATTTTCAAAAAACAAAATTGAATTTTTTTGATTTAAATCAAAAACACATTTTTTTTGAAAATGTTTGATATGCAATATGCAAGCTGCTGTATAAAAAAAAAACAATTTTAATGGGTTCATCCAATGATGAGAAAGTTGAAAATGTGAAATATGGTTAAACGGGAAGTATTGTTTATAGGAATGCGAACTAAAACTGTTTGTTCTTTCAAGTAGATTCCATTAATCAAAGTTTCTTACGCCGTTTTCGTAAAAAACGGTACCAATAATAACCATATTTTGAGTTAAAATAATATTTCACTTACTTGCTTACAAATATGTATCACAGTTGCCGGTGTTTTTAGATCTACATACAAAAAATAAAAAAAACGGTTTGAGCATATTACCCAAAAAACACTAGTTACTTCATTTGAATAAAATCGATTCAGTCGCTTAGGCTACACCTTGATTTCAGTGTACAGACAGACAGTACAAGCGACCCACTTCATCCGTATTCCTTATTATCGTAATAGCAAGCTTGATCAGTCTCGAGAACTCAAACATATACCAGTAGTATATGTACCTGGGGGTCATTCGTAATTTCAAAACGATAATCGTCAAAACGAAGAGATCGTAAATAATTTGCTTTACGTAACTCTCCCACCATCGTGTCGTCCATCGTTTACAATGGGTAGTCTCAGAGGACTTAGGGGACATTCAAGTAAGGCAAATTTCTAGACTGTGGATTGGTCAGCTGTCGCAAAATTTTTTCAAATGAAGGGAACTTTCGACAGCTGGCGAATCACAGTCTATAATTTTGCCTTTTTTGCAAGTCTCCTAAGTCATCTGAATGTAGCAAATTTCAGAGCGTTTGGTACAATCAAACTGTAGTTGAATATTGTCAAACTGACTTTCATTGGTGTGTTGCATAAAAGTGAAATATTTTCAACAAAATATAAGTTTTTTTGTACTACTATTTTAACAAATGCAAATACCTCAACCATGGACGTAGTATACCGTAGTATATAGTATAATATGTAGTATACGTAGTATGACGCTGCTAGGCTCAGGAAAGTCATGTCAAAAGTCCACACTCCCCCGGGCTTCCTAAAAAGACCGGATAAGACCTGGACAGTCTCCTGCTCTGAGACTTTGGAGACACTTATGAGCACTTACTTCCCAGGGTGTGTCAATGACATACCTCTTGGGGACAGAGGCCTTCACATAGGTGTAATCTCTCAAATAGGCAATGAAATAGTAGGTAGCAAGAAAGTGGCTTGGGCCATTGACTCTTTCTCAGCATACAAGTCCGCAGGGCCCGATGGTATAATTCCAATTATGCTCTAAAGACACAATTGTTCCAATCCTTGTGGATATCTTTAGGGGATGTTTAAATATTACCTATATTCCATCAGGATGGAGAGAAGTCAATGTCATCTTCATTCCAAAAGCTGGCAAGCCCACGCAAACTGAACCGAAGGATTTCAGACCAATTAGTTTATCTTCATTTCTTCTCAAGACATTAGAAAGACTAATAGAGACGCCTTAAAGTTAGTGATGATGTTCTCTCACAGGCCCAGCATGCGTATATGAAGGGCAAATCTGTTGAGACAGCTCTTCATGAGGTGGTCGGCACAATTGAAAGATCAATTCAATATAAAGAATTCACTCTAGGAGCTTTCCTAGACATAGAAGTGGCCTTCAATAATGTCGAAAGTAAGTCAATTCGGCAAGCCCTTACCTCTACAGGTATTGATCCATTGTTGTCAAACTGGATCGATACTATGCTTCAAACTAGACTTGTAAATGCGGAATTGGGTAACAGCAAGATAAGAGTCAGAACATGTAGGGGAACACCACAGGGGGGGTATTGTCACCGCTACTTTGGCTCCTGGTTGTTAATCAGGTTTTAGTCGATCTAAACCAAAGTGGAGTCAAAGTCGTGGCATATGCAGACGACATCGTGATAATGACCTCTGGAAAATTCGTTTCCACACTTCGTGATCTCTTACAAACCGCCCTTGACATGCTCAGTAATTGGGCCAATAGATGTGGACTTAATGTCAACCCACTTAAAACTGAACTAGTTTTGTTTACGAGAAAACATAACATTCCAACAATTAACCCTCCCACTATAAATAGGACACCGCTCAATATGACGGGCACGGCAAAATACCTTGGACTGGTGATTGATCGTAAACTAAACTGGAAAGAAAATGTCAAAGAACGTGAGAAAAAGGCGTCGATAGCAATCTACACTTGCAGTAGAATTTTTGGTAGGAGATGGGGGCCTAGCCCTAAAATGTATACAGCCATCATACGGCCAATAGTAACATATGCATGTTTGGTCTGGTGGCCAGCACTTGACAAAGCCACCAAACTCAAGAACATGACAAAAATACAGAGACTAGCGTGTATAGGTATAACAAGTGCCATGAGAACTACACCAACCGCAGCCCTTTTTTCATAGATAGTCAGGCCGCAATCAAAGCCATATCATCAATTGTTACAAAATCCAAACTGGTTGATTGCTGTCGCAGCGAACTAAAATCGTTGGGCGCAGCAAATACAGTTACCCTTCGTTGGGTCCCAGGACATCGTGACATTTTTGGTAATGAAAGGGCGGACGAACTGGCCAAAAACGGGGCAACACTTGAACCGAGCCAAGTCGTACCCCGGGTACTTATGCCTCTAGAACAAGAAAAATGTAGAATTCACCACAGTTTCTTAAAAGCCGCGAACGACCGGTGGTCAACACTTGATACCTGTCGGGTTTCAAGGACCCTGTGGCCGTTACTCTCTAGGAACAAAACAGACTATTTACTTAAGTTAAGCAGGCCCCACTTATCCCTTTTAGTTGGCACTCTCACGGGTCACAACTCCATGGGAACCCACTTGAGCAGAATGGGAATTAGCTCATCTGACCTATGTAGAGGGTGTCAAGACGAAGAGGCGGTGGAGGGCTCATACGAGGCGAGTGCCCCAGTCTAGCTAAAATAAGAAGAGCAACTCTCAATTTTGCCACCTGCAAACATCATGAAATTCATCCAGATTTCTGGATGGTTCAGGGAGGCTCCTCCTACCATAACCCCTCCCTGATGCCCACCAACCTCTACTCACCCATCCTTTCTCCTACCCAAGTGAGCTCCCGGGGAGCACAATGGATCCACTGAGATCCGAGTGAGATGTTTCAGCTTGCCGCTTCATCACCCCTTCTAACCTAACCTAATACGTAGAATAATAGTTCCATGATTTCAACACATACATATGTACGTACATACATATGTACATTATATAGGGCAATCACGATTTTACCTCATTTTATGGGACAACATGCAAGGAGATAAAAGGGATTTGACTTGTCTCTCAACTGCCGTCGTATTCGAATTAATTTTATTTTTTTTTTACAATTTTCGTTTTCATATTCACTATCTAAAATAAGAAAATTGCTGGGCCGAAAAATTTTAATTTCAATTTGTCAACAGATAACAGAAAAAAGATTTCAAATTACTCTGGATACTCAATCATTCGACTTAAGTCACCTACAATGTTCAAAAATAATGCAAGAAGATATCGCTAAATGCTATCGTTTTCACGATATCGTCTAACAATAATCGTGTTACGGAATGACCCCCCTGTATATCGCAAGTAAAAAGTACGATAAGAAATAATTATTATTCGAAAATGATCGAGGCAAATTCCTTAAAGTTCTAATCAATATACTTCTTCCAAAGTAATTAAACCAAATGGAAATCATAGTTAATTGCAGTTTTTTGCATTTCCAGTTGAAAAGTTAGTAAACCGCTTTTCTAATATTTTTTATAAAAATAGGTATGTTTTCGTCGTACTAATTGATATATGAACGCAAAAATAACTATAAGTATGTCATTTTTTTCAATCTGTTTAAATGTTTATTTTAGATTGGATCGGAATGACCAGGTGACCTCGGTGGTGCAATGCATAGTACATACTACATAATATACATATTCAACAGAAGTAATTATTAAAAAAAATATATTTTTATAAAAATTGTAGGATTAACCAAAGATTCCTAATTGTTTCTTTATAACTTTGGAAGGAGTACATAAACTGGATTTAAACTCAGGACCTTTTTTAGGAATAGTCAATTAACTTTAAGAATTTATAAAATAAGAGATAGTTACCATTATATTGGTATGGAAAATAGAAACTAGAGCGCTTTATTAAAAAAAAAAAAATATTAACCTAAAGGCCTACAAATTTGAACAGGATAATTATTTCACTAAAATCTAACTAAAAAGCTAGTGGCATTGATAAATGAAAACATTTTAATATTGTTGAATCAGTTTAATTATCTATGTACTTGTACATACATATAGAGTAAGAGCCCAGGGCCGCCAGACATACGTTTTTTGTATCAAAGTTAAGATATTTTATGCGAACAGGTACTATGGTAGCTAAGAACAAATGGATATTAAGAATCTTCAATCCGGGTACAATTAAGAGGTAGCGAGTGTTAAAGTTACATACAAATGTTGCAACATTGCGTTATTTTATCAAAGCTGAGTTTTTGATATGTCTTAGGGGATGGTGTCATTAACTTTATTGTACACTTGCCCGACATCTACAGTGGGGCCTAACGTGAGCCAGACACTTAAAATATGTCAGTCTAATACATACATAAAACAAAATATTTTCTTTAAAAACAGTTGGAACGATTTTTAATTTTTTGTTCTTAAATTAAAATTAACAAAAGATATGAGATGGCGTGCTAATTTAATCTAAACTAACTATGTATGTAAATAAGAACGTTGTGTTGTATATTTATGTATAAATGAAAATTATTTTAAATCATTATAAGAGCAACTTGCAACCGAGTCATAAATTTCATTTATTTCTATGTCAGATAGTCACTATGTCGTGTTCATCACATTGACTTGTTTTTCTTGTTTTCCGATCATAAAACGAACTCAGGGAAAGATTCCGCTATAATTTATCTTAACGTTTGATTTGTTATTTTTCAGTGAAGTTGGGTATATTTTAGTTTTATTTTTGTTGAAAAACTTAGGCATCGTTCATTAATCCACTTGTCTTAGTTTGTTCTTAAAACCCTAACCTAGGATTCAATAATTGAGTTTCAGTTTTGATAAAAAGCTACTCCAGCTCCTTCTGTATTCTTAAACAAGCTTGTGTTTATTCAAAATTTACATTCTGATAAGGCAATCATTCTTAAATAAAAATAATAAATTGTTTGATAAATAAATTCAACTTATATGCTGCATAGAGGTTCCCTGGGGTAGAGCTCGAGCAGCAAACAAACCGCTTGCGCCGCGTGCTATTCTGATAAAAAAATATATAATCTTACCGAATAGTTTGCCGGTTGTTCGCATGCCTCTTTCCATGGTGTTATCAAGCCAATAACAATTAGGTAAATTGTAAACATGGATGTTTTAAAATAGGTACAAAAGAACGGTTTGTCATACTTTTCATCTTCGTATAGAAACTATGAATTAAATAAAAGCAACTTTTGAGTTTCAATAAATAAATTATTTTATTTAGGTACAAATAAAACAAATGATAAAAGAAGCTTTACCTTTGTGATCTCATTGGACGTTACCCATATAATGTCGACGAGTATTAAAACAATTATACCTAAAATAAGTTTTTGTGTCTTGCTTAGCATATTGTGCGAATTGACGATTTTGCTGATTTGTTAAATGATCTTTATCCAGATTCTCATTTCGAGTTTCGTTCGAAGGTGCGGATGCATTGATGTAGGGAATGATAGAAGATGTAATGATTTGGTTTTATTTGTTTATTTTATCCGTCAAATTTTTTATATGAATTCTTCATTTATAGTTAAATAGCTCTTAAAAGTTCATTTTTATTTAAATATTTTAACTTCTACAACTCCTGAAAAAAAAAAAATATGAAAAGAAAATATTATAAGTTTGATGCTAATTAAATTAGCATATTAGTTATTAATGCAAACAAATATATTTTTATTATTGGAATGTGATTCATTTGAAAATAAATAAAACAACAACACTGTATTGTTTTATTATGGTGACAATGCAATCAAATGCTATTCAATTAAAATAATAGATTAATTTATTTATGCCTATAGATAGAAAAGGTAATCAATTTTTCGCTTATCTGCTATTTGGAGGAAAGACAACATAGACTCCCTAAGAATAAATTGATAATTTTGTACATTCCATAATGCAACTATTATCTTGTAGACATATATACGAATCAATTTTTCCCAAAGTAAATGTCATAGGTTTCTCTATAGTAATTTTAATTGTAAGCGATGCGTGTAAATCCATTCAACCTGATAACAAAAGTTATTAGTTATACTATTTTGATAAGCTTCTGTTTAAAAATGCTTTGGTAAATCTATGTTGTGCTTGAAACACCAAAATTGAACTTATGTATGTACATTAGTGTTAATCAATGGTAAAGTGCAACAAACCAACGCGAAATTATTTTATGCTTTTCTATTTAGATACCGATGACTGAAATTTAGTCAACGGTGACGTTACGCTTGGATTATTTGAATGCCTTTTTTCAACTTAACGTAGAAAACAATAACATTGTATAAAATTATTATTTTGCAAATAATCCAAGCCATTAATTCTATGGGAAGTTCTTTTTGTTCCGTGAAATAACATTTATTGAATTTAAGGGAAATTCTATTTCCCCCGACTATCGCTTTTTATTTCAATTTAAATATTGTAACTTATGTTTTCTTATTTTTTTGTAGGATATCATGTTTTTGTTGGGAAGTTGAAATTTTAAGTGTACTTTAAAAAATGTAAAAGTTTAACTTTGCCAGACAGTATAGCAGAAAAAAAGAGTCCTAGGTATTTACGACCAAAGATTTTTACGATTTTGGTGTAAAACATCAAACAATGTAAACATTTTTTAGCTTTGATCGCATCGCTGCTCAAATTGAACGTAAACCATAACTACTATCACATGTTCTAACTTAGTGTCTATAATCCAGCCGCTTATTAATGGGCAGTAACAACTTTAAGGAATTATAAGTATTACATAATTTTTCTCGTTAATAAAATGAATAAAGTTCTGTTCTGATGCGCAAAATAACAATATTCTTCTTTTTTTATTTTTCTAACAATTCAAAATAAACTTTTCTGTACATTATTATTTTGAGGATCTTATTATGTGGTACGTGTTAGCCCTAATCATGAGAAATTACAAAAATCATAAATGTCGAACAAGCAAATCACTTGTGAAACCAAAAATATTGCCAAGGTCAGCCGACTACCACCTGGCTACTTTCACAACTCTGCATCTTTTTGCTGACCATAGTGTTATATTGGAGCAACTTGATAGTAATTGGGACATTTCAAGGGCTTCTAAAGACTATGCCACTGTGTACAATTTCAGACAAAATATTAAATTAGTGGAGTATGCAGTAAATCAGAGGTTCTATTCAGTCATGGAACCCGAATTTCGACATACATACGAAACTTTAATTGCAACGGAACGTTGCGATTGTACGTAATTGAATCAGAAGTTTGAAGAAGGCAATATGAATTTATATTTTAATTTTGTAGGATTTTATAGTTTATTTTAGACAAAAGAAGTGAACAAAAAACGTCTTTAAAAAAAAAAACAGGAACTTGTCTGGCCCCTATCTTTTTGGAAACTTATAACAGAGAGTTTGATCTATACCAATATACGTGTTAAGAATTTTAAGCTGAACAAAAGGGAGGAAATCATTAGGATGTATATTTCGTAATTTTCTCAAAAAATATAAGTAGTTTATACAACTTTCTCCAAAATTATAAGTATAATACAAATTGTTAAGGCATAATGCAACATGCCTTACATAATTTTGATACTTGTTCTTAAATCTTTCTCATTTTATTGAATAATTCTTATTTCGGACCTAAAAGCTGTTTTGTTAAAATTATATTTAAATTAAAACTTAAAATCTAAAGTACAAAATGTAAAATTCTAAAACTTAAATTAAAATCTTAAGTAATGTAGACATGCAAAAGTATAAAGTAAAATCATCAAGTTAAGTTTTATTATGTAAACCAAATGATTTATATACTTAGTCACAACAGTAAAAGTATCATGCAATTTTACCGCTTATGAAGTGTAAAGAAGCTAATACGACGTCATGTTATTAATTTGTCGATATACCACACTTGAGATCGCAATAAAACTTTTATTTTTAAAGAAGTTAAATTTTGTAGTTTCTCTTGGGTTTAATTTTCGGCATCGTTTGGAAATTTTCATAATTTGTTCCTAACCCTGAGGCCACACGAGCCAGTATACTGGCTTACAAGTTACAATACAACTACATTTTTTTACTAACACATACAAACCTGAGCAACTTGCTCGTCAACTGGCTTGCCATTTTTGAAGCCAGTAGAGAAGACAGTGGCCTCGTTCAGACTTGTATATAAAGCGATATAGATAGGTTTTCGTTGAAAATTTAATGAAAAATTAAATATTCTTTCTACTAAAACTTTTAATGAAAGAAATTTTAACATTTCCAAAAAAAGGCAACTGTCAAATACGATTGAACGATGGCTTTGATTATGATGAATTATACAAAATCTCTTAAAAATCCTAATTTTTTGAGAGTATATTTTTTGCTTGGGAAAAATGACAGTTTTGGGAATTTAGGGTAACATTTGGAACATTCTGTTACCGATGTGTCAAGCCATAGACCGTCAAATTAAATTGAAAGATTGCTACGGAGATGATGCATTGAAAAACTTAATAATATCTGAATTTTTTGAGATTAAATTTTTTGCGCGGGAAAAGGCGATTTTAGCACCTTTGGGTGACATTGTGGAACAAAATACTACTCGTACGACGTAGTTTAGTTTCTTCCCTATCTGTCACCGTATGAACTGTCAAATTCAAATAAAGGATGGCTACGATGATGATGTATTAAAAAACCTCGAAAAATCAAATTTTTTTTTAAATTATTTTTAAAAAAATGGAAATTTTTGAATTACATATATGAAAATCAATACATGTTACTTTGACGCGACAGAAAAGTCTCAATGCATCCGTCAACGCATTGGCAGTATTATACTTTGACCATCGCAAGACTTGATGCAGAACTCGGCGTCATTTTTTGTTAAGTAAGAAAAAATCGAAGTCCGACCCCAAAGCAAATTCAACAAAAATGTGTAAGAATACTATAGAAAGGCTATCCTTGTAAAAGCTGAACGTGACCGCAGATACTTGACATCAATTTGCTTAAAAGTTGCGTATGGCAGCTTCCCGTTTTAGATGAAATAAAACAAAAATTAGCTTCATACCAAATTGAAGCAAATACGTTCAACCGTTTAGACTCTACCTCGATGTAAATAAGAACGCACAGACCGATGGATGTCTTGTCAAAAATTAGTTTTTTTTAAACTTCAACATCATTATTATGTGAGTTTTGATTAAAACCTCGTGTTTTTTTTTGAAACGAAACCAAGAGCAAGTAAAAAATCTTTTATAAAATTTTCAAACATTTTTAAAAGACAAATCTGGGAAGGTATGCCAATTTTAAGTATTCATTAAAATACTTTTTTCAATAAAATTATTTACCATGTTTCAAAATATTGAATTTTCAAAACAAAATGTATTTTTTTAGAATATCAAAAAAAATATTTAAAAACAAAAATACGTATATGCAAAATTAGTTAATTTCAAAGGGTATACAAAATTTCTTCGACATTTGTGAAGCCGTTAACGAGAAATTTGAAAATATAAAAACGGTTACGCTTTGTAAAAAAAAAGATTGGCGTGATCTTAAATGTTAACCATCACTTTGCATTTTGCTCTTTAGAAACATAAGTATTAAAAAAAATAATATACATAACTGGATCGAACTTGCTTATCTGGTTCAGCAGTTCTCTGATTTGTTTGTCTATTAAATTTTGTTTTGTAATATATTATTTGTAAAAAAATATTATTTAAACAAAATTAGATTTAAAAAAATTTAAAACTTCAAAGCTCTTTTTCCGTTTAGCGATTTTTTGTAAAACAAAAACTGAAATTTAGTTTAGTTACAATGTTTAAAATTCCCTGAATTATTTTTTATATTGGTGTAAATAAAAAGAAAACATAATTAATTATTATAGGCAAGAAGTTTAAAAAAAGCGTTAGAACCGATTTCGAAAAAAAAAATTGAAAACAACTAAAATTGAAGGCTATAGTTTTTTTTTTTCTAACTTAGCGAGAACAAAAATTTGAATATCTGCTCCAGAAAATCACAGAAAAACCTATACATATACCAAATTTGATGCATACCGCCTCTAGCAAACCCCCCCCCCCCCTCACACACGACCGATTTTTGTCTTGCCAACCAAAATTTGTTGTTGTAATCGTGTGCGATTGAGAGGTACAGCGGACTTGTTCCTTCCAGTTTCAGACGATTTTTCCATTCAGCACTGGAAATTATCGTTCAATGTATATTGGGAGTAAATTTAAGAATCCTTTTCCAATTTGAATTTAATTGTAACCGATAATTGAGTTGCTAGTACTCCCTATATCCATATAGGACTGGAATCACTGAGAAATTATACCGGTGACGGTGGGAATGACGAAAATTACATTTTGAACTTTTTTACCATTTCACTGTTAAATTTGAGAATGTAAAGATATAAATGCAAATACTTGTATTTTTGTTCCACAATGATTTAAAGTTTTAATTTTATTTACAAATTATGATGAAGCCGACGCGTTTCGTCTGGTAAGAACATCCTCAGGACACTAATTATACATAAAATTTGATTTAAACCTCAAACTAATTGTTAACACGAGATCAATGTTTATCTAACACCTATAAGGCTAACCTAACTTAGCGTTTAATATGCTGAAATCTTTGTTGACAATTTGATATACATACGTACATAGTTTTCGGCGTTTAAAAGGAAAAATAAAAAAATCACCGCTTCTATAAAATTGGTGTGACTCATGTTAACAGTAACCACTAACAATAGTCTGTTGGAATGACGACAATCAAAGCTTTCTTTTGATAACGGGTTTTTAAATGTTTGGACTAAAGCCGCTATGAGATAAGATAATTAATTTTAGCATCACCTCCCTTACTAAACAGAATTCCAATATAAATTTATTTCGACATAAAATGTACATTCATTTCCTAATCTTCCGAAAAACATACATAAATCCATTTAATTACGATACAAAAATAATAACAATAATTTCTGGAGTTGAGGTCACTTGTACTTTTTAATCAAAAATAATAACATCAACAAAGAAAGAAAAACCTAAACAATAGAAGTTATATTGTTTTTGTTTTTATTTTAGTGGTTTAATAACATCAACTTTCATTTTTAATTAAGGTTTGTGTGTGCTTAGATATTTTTATTTTCTAATTTATTGACAGACCACTTTTTTCTAGCACTAAATTATCAACATTAGGCGTGTTTTGTTACTCCTTAAGCCAAAACTATGGTCCAAAAAAAATGACTGGATCGCACAAACTTGCTCTCGTAGCTAACAACTTTAACGTAGCTAGAAATCTATGATGTACATGTGTATTGGTCTCATAACGACAATTTTTGTTATTTTAATGGCTAAACAGATCTAAAGAAAAGTATGTCATATGATTTATATTACATATGATATTAAATATGATAAATATTACGAGACAAAAAATCAAAAATCGTTAGAGCGGTTTTCGTAAAAATGAATTTTTTTTATACAGGGTGTCCAGTAAAGGATGGCCCAAACTGAATATGGTGATAGGCCAGGTCATTACCTTTCAGAATTTGGTAACTTGTTCATACCAAATCATAACGGTTTTCGAGTAACGGCTATTTGTTTCGAAATTTAAAAAAAAAACTTTACTTTGAACCAGTTTTTTTTTGCACTAAAACTTTCGCTAATAGTTTGACTTATTTTACTGAATAAAAATATGTTCATTTACATCACCATTTGCCAACAAACTAAAAGATAAACTTGAACTTTGACCAAACTTAATTGTTGACCTCAATCTTCTTAAGAGGTCCATGAATAAGATTCGTATGAGACAATACAGGTTTAATCTTCCAAAAACATCACGTTTTTCTGTAGTTTTTAAGAAGGTATAAAACTTGCTAAAGCGGTGCTCAGATAGAAAGTTATTAACGTTTGAATCCAAAAAAAAAAAACAAGTTAAAAATAAAACAAAAATAAAACATTTTTGTTCAAGTATATCGATAAAATTAAAATATCTTTTCAAATATAACTCCGACAAAGCTGAATTTTGGTGGAGAGCTTCATTTTGATGTCTTATGCATTTTTTAAATAAAAACCTTAAATTTGGGTAAGGACTTTCGATTTTGTAGGGTGAAAGGGGTTAAGTCCAGTATTTTTAAAGATTTCTCGAAAACCATCAGGTTTTTTTAAGAAATATCTTTTTTTTAGAGCCGTTTTTGAAATAAATCAATTAATGTGTATTGGTTGTATGGCAGGTACCGTTATTTTTTGAGCTAAACAAAATTCAATTTCCCTCTAGGGAATCATTTAAGAACATTAAGTCCAAAAGTTTGAAGAAAATCACTTCATTGGTTAGGCTGTAGGTCGAGGTACATACAGACAGGGTGACAGACAGACAGACAGAATTGCCGGACCCACTTTTTTCGGTTTTTTTTTTTTTGCACAAATCCTGAACTTGCCTTATATGTACTACGTAGGGTGATGGCACTAGTGGTCGGCCCCTTAACTTTTTTTTTTAAGTTTGATTTTAATTTTAAAAATCGGCCTTAAGAAGAATTGAACAAATTTGTATAGGAATTTTTTATGTGACAATTTGTTTCCAAAAAATTTTTAAGTTATTTTTTTGTAGGCTTTTTTGGTCAATTTTTTCTTTAATGCAAATAAAACAAGTCTATTTCATCTTTTCCCGACGTTTCGTCGTTATTCACGACTTCTTCAGGGGTGTTTTCGTAGATCTTTATTAAATTATTTAAATTTGTAAAAGTTGGAAAAACTTACTTATTTTAAACTTTGTTGATTTAAGATAATTTAATTTAATTTTCTGTTTTTTATTTTTATATAATGAACTCTGTAAATAAATTAATTTGAAACAGCACAAAATAAATTAACATTTAGTAGATTTGTCTTCTAAAGTCGGCCCCCCTTATAATTAATTACTAACAAATATTTCTTATGTTTTTTAACCAAAAATAGCTAGTTTAAAGTATAAGGCCGTGTGTGAATCGGGTTAAAATGTTAGTTAAATTTTCTATCTTGGTTAAATTTTGACATTAGCGTGGTGAATAAAATGGGTTAAAATTTGTGCAGGTTAAAATTTGTTAAAATTTGACGTTTCTCAAGATAGAGTAATTTATAACTGTAAACGATAAACGTTACTCAAGATAGAGTTATTTAAACCGTGAGCGATAAAGGAAAAAAACAATGCATGGAGGTGTGTAATAATTTTGTTTTAAAACTATTTATTATTTATTAATAATTGAATTATTATTTGTTTAAAATTTGTTTATTTGTTTAAAATATAAAGTAAATAATATAAAATACTTCCTTAAATTGTTGTTCATTTTGCAAATTGAATACAAATAGATTGATTTGTCAGCTTGTCAAATCCTTGTCAGCTGCGAAAACTAGTGTTAATATACTGAATCAACAAACTAAACATAGTGGGAATTGTTTTGAAAAATTTTGATTTAATGTTTCAAAATATTAAATTAAATAAAGGTAAAACTGAAATTTTGTTAAATTTTTCGTGCCAAATTATTAACTTTATCTTTTAAGTCGGATTTAGCAAAAGAAATTAATTAACTTAAACAACAAAAAAACATTTTTTTGTTATGGAAATTTTTTAAATATTGAAGGAATTTTACCCAAAATAGTGTTTAAATAAATCCCTTTCAACCCAATTCACACAGCAAAAAGCTAAATTTGGTCCTACCTCACACCAAACGTCAAATTTTAATCGTGGTAGAAAATTTAAGCAACATTTTAACCCAATTCACAGACGGCCTAAATAACACACATAGTGCATATACCTTCAATATCTTGACAATTATACAGTTCTTTTTAATTCACTTCCACTATTTATTTTTTTGCGAAAAACCACAAATCCGACTCAGACAAAAACTTGAAGCAAACTTGCATTTTTTACAAGAAAACCAGTAGCTGCAATGGAATGAAATTTTCGAACCTGGAAGAAAAACTGTTAGCCTATTTAAAAATATTTTTTCTCGGGAGGTTGAACGAAAGCCTTTACTATTAGGTTGGTCTTTACAACGAAGTGGCCGACTACTGGCGGGGGCCGACCACTGGTGCCATCACCCTATATCGCAAGTAAAAATATTTCAATCTTACCTACAAAACAACAACAGTTCATTCTGAATTAAAAACAAAACAAATTGCCTGGTTGAATATCCAGTTTGACGATAGCCTCGTTGATATAGCATTTTATTTTTTGTTTCATTAAATTCAATAAAATATTTTGTATTCATACTAAACTCTTGTTGTTTTGAAGGTAATATTGAAATATTTTTTTAAGACTGTACAGTCTTAGCATTAGGAGAAACAAAACACTCCTTTTATAACTACATATGTACATACATTTGTACAATTAATTATTTCATTTAATTTGTTTAAATTTGGAATCATTAGTACCTACTTATCTATATATTTCTTCTAATTAGGAATCTAAGATATGCTTATGAAGATTTTTGAGATAAGAAATTCATTCAAGTCAGTTTTAATTAATGTTTAAATTGCCATTTGTTTATCTTTAAAGAAGCCCCCAATATTAAAAAATAAATATGAACAAACCGATAAACAAATAGGAATAAATAAACAACCAAGTGTATGAAGATGCTGCTTACGACAAAAAAAATAGAACAGAAAAATAATTAAGTAAACTCGTGGTGTAGGCAACTACAGCTCCGTTTTATCAATTGGCCCAACGATGAGCAGCTGTTTGTCGTTGATATCGTATTTTGCTGAGCAAAGCACACATACAGGAATTTAACCAATTCCCGGGTAAAATCAATAAAAACAAAACCACTATCATGCGAGCTAATTTAATGAGATTTATGACAAGAACAGACACCTGTCTGGTATCTGGATATCTGGATTATTAATAAAAGCTGCCGGGAAACTCTATGAAGCCATGAGGAAATTGTTTATATAAAGTTGAAAGTTTGGAAGACCAAAACTTTGTATTTAAATAAAACTTTCCCACTCATTTTGATTGGTAACTTTAATTTGGCTTCAACTATCAGTATTTAGGTCATTGAATATATTATTAATCTTTTTGTTGTTCGTGACTAGTTTCGAAATACCTTTGTTTTGATTCCAACAGCACAAAATGGCAAATAAGTCGCCACTTCGTCGGAGAGAAGGCATCTTCTCTGTGATTTAATTGAACATTATTTTATTTACATCGCACTTATACGTATTTAAAGATTACTTAATCGTATTGCGGTTTTTTCGGATGAGATAAATGACAATCGGTGAACCAATAAACAGAGGACATTTACCTTTTTGGATGCGCAAAATATTTTGTTTAAATTTATTGTTGTTGTTTTTGTATTTCATTTTCACATAGACATTATGGTAGAGAACTTTTTTCACTGATAATACATTTGAACTAGTTAAATGAAACCTTGGGTGTTGTTAGCTTTTCTTACACCGATAGTGTTGTGAATTATTAATTTTATAGAAATAAACATTGTTAAACTAATTCCATTACATTATTAAATTGAAATAGATAAAATATATACGTACTCCACACCCAAAAGACGGAAGAAATAACAACGGATGACGAATAGAAGAGGGACGGTCTTTCTGCTCGCAGGAAAAACTCAAGTTTCTTTTTTCATTTTCGATGCAAAACGTCAACAAAATAGTGTACATTTTGACATTTACAAAATACAGGTATTAAAATAGAGGGTATTTTGTTAAGAAAACAGTCGGATGTTCTACCTAATGAACTCAGTACAGCGGCTGTGATTGAGCAATGATGCCAGAATTTCATTTTAATTTAAGGGGGTTAAAATACTTTAAAGGCCTTCCACACTAGCCCACTGTGTATTAATACATGTCAAAAAAGTGGGAACAAATCATGTAGAATAGTGTGGAAACAAAATAAGAAAGCCCAGCCTACACAACCCGACATTCTATCCCACACGATTTGACATGTGTTAATACATAAATAATTTTAGGAATGGTTCTAATTCTATCCCACATTCTATCACACTTTTTTTTAAGGTTAAGGTAATGTATTAATACAAGCAAATTGGGGTATTTTTTTCATAATGAAATACCGCCCCAATGAAATAATGCCCCACTGAAAATATTTTTGGAAAATAGACCATAATGGTGGATTTACATGTATCTCCATTTGGTTTCTGCACAAAAAAAGGGATGCTAAATACAAAATAAATATTTGTGAGATAGAGAGAAAAGATCAAAATGCAGAAGAACTTCGTTTCTGCATTATAGGAAAGCGCCATGATACAGAAATGAAGACGAACATGTTCATCATCTTGATGGTTCTCTTTCACTCGCTCGGATTTGTTGTATACATCTGTCCTACTTTACTTTTCTGCATAATGCAGACGCAGATACATGTAAGTCTACCGTAATGTTATGGACTATAAAAAATGAACCACACATGAAATGTTTTGTTTCATATTTTAGAGTCCATACCATGTAATACTCATAATTTAGGGTCCACCTAAATATATAAGTCAGTCATACCATGGTGGTTTATTATTTAGAGCCCAAACAATATGGTCAATTTTACTTAAATATTTAAGTCGTTATTAAATTTGATTATTGGTAGGGCGCATTTTTAGTAACGAATTAAATATTTAAGGGAAATAAACCATAATTGTATGTACTATACAAAATGAACCATACATGTTGTGGTTAATATTTTAGAGTCCATGCCATGAAATATTCATTATTTAGGGTCCACCTAAATATTTAAGTCATACCATGGTTGGTTTATTATTTAGAGCCCATACAATTATGGTCCATTTTACTTAAATATTTAAGTCGTTACTAAATTTGATTATTGGTAGGGCCCATTGTCTTTCACAAAAAATTTGTGAAAATCCCCTAATCGGGGACCCAGAGCTGGTAAAGTACCGCAAACTGTTAAACAAATACTTGGATTGTATCGCGCAGTTTTTTGCAGCTATTCCGTTACTTAATAATGCTTTTCAATGTAAAGATCGTGCTGCAAACCATAAGGGAGTAACAGAATAGCTGCAAAAAAATCGCGCGATTTTTTGCAGCTAGTATTTCAATTAGGTATTTGTTTAACAGTTTATGGTACTTTAGCGAATTTTCACTAATTTTTTTTGTGAAAGGTAATGTTATGTGGCATTTTCATGTAAATTATGATAAATGAAATAAGACCCCAAATTGTTTTTAAAATTAAATGAAATTAAGCCCCAAAACTAGTGTTGGGGTCTTATTTCATTGGGGCCTTATTTCATATTGAAATTATGTCAACAAAAAATGAAACAAGGCCCCAAAAAATTAAATAGCACCCCAATATTTTAGAAATTTCGTTGCTGTTGTTTTGTGTGCTTTTTTTTGAGGCCTTATTTCATTTTTCTGGGTCTCATTTCCTGGGGCCTAATTTCGCGGAGCCAACATGTCTAAACAAAAATCCCATGGAGTCCAAAAAATCCCTTTCCATGCAGCAACATGTCGAAAAAAAATACCGTTTTGACCAAAACATGGAGGGCTGTTCAAAGCTCAGCCAAGAGATGACGTTTCATGTGTGTGTGAGTTTTTTTTTTTGGTTTTGTTGATTGGATTGTGGTTGTGATGTTGTGTTAAGAAGTAAGTAATCCGTTCATTAAATACAAAATTTAGCGAGTTAAAAGTTATCTATTCATTATCAGAAGTCACAGGTCAAAATATCCATGCGAAAAATGAATAAATGCTTACTTGCAGTGCCATTCATTGATTCGAGGAAAGGAAAAGGAATCCTTTAGAAAACAGAACTTTTATTATGAATGTTGTTTATTCAACAATTATATTTAAAAAAAATATGAATTTTTAAATCACAGATCACTTAAAATTTCAAAATTCTTAAAATTAACTATTTGTGCATTCAAAAAGCCTTACCAAAGTTAGCTGTAGTTTTTTGTTTTCCGCTTATGTAAAGTGAAATCTGCTAATATATTGCCCAGTTAAAAATAAAAACGAAATATGTTGTATTATTTGCGATTTAGCTTTTTAGGGCCAATTTCTCGTCAGATGAGCAGTCAGTTAGTATTTAATCCTCATACAGAGCAAAAATCTATTTATGCATCCAAAACGTTCAATGTTCGGTGTTTTAGTTTTGTTTATGTTTATGTTGCTTCGAACTTTGATTTGTTTTAAATAAAGATTAAATTAAATTAAAAATGGTTTATGGTTTATTTGTCTGGTTGGTTTACTTGCATGGGTAAAATTGCATACTAGTATGCTATTTTACCTGGGCAATTTTGATCGTTGGAATTTGGAGGCATTTTGAAAATTGAATACTTTTTGGAACTTTTTATACTCGTAAAGCAAAGAATATAACTTTTCAGTTTGAATGTCACTTTTTCACTATTTTCCTTAGGGAGGCCACTTTAACCGATTTTTTGATTTTCAAATTTCTCGTTAATGTCTGTATGTATGTCCAAAAATTATGTTTCTATTTTTTTTTTTTAAATTCAATGTATTCACAGTCATTTTTAATCTGTGTCTGAGTTAAACCTAGGTTTAATTTTATTTTCGAACGTTATTGATTCTATTTGTTGTAGGTTATCATGCCAATGGGGCGTATTCATAGTCATTTTAGACCTGGGTCTAAGTTAAACATAGCTTTGGTTGAATTTTCGAACGTTGATTCTATTTTTTTGAAATTATAATTTCAAAATATTTGAAGCTATTTGTGTAGTATACCAAGTTAATTATCTTATAAAAATATAAAACCAACAATTTGTAATTAAAATCGGACTGTATTCATTGAGCCAAAATTGTCTTAAGCTGTAGTTTAGTTAAACCTGGGTCTATCTGCGACTATGAATATGCCCCAATATATTTGAAGCTATTTGTGTTGTGTAACAGCTCACTAAACTTTTAAAAATATATAGACCGCTTTTACACAAGGAAACTTTGTTGCCAGAAACTAGCTAGTTTGTAGGCGAGAAGGGTGTGAGGATTTTTTGTCTTCCTTTTACGCCCTTCTCGCCTACAAACTCCCAGTTGCCGGCAACTCAGTTTCCTTGTGTGATATAGGGGAAGGGCGCCAACAGAAGACATTCCGAATAACTCCGAAGAAATATGTACGAACACGTAGCGCTTGTTGTCGTAGGTGATGCAATAGATGTTTGTCCCATTGGTTAGGTTTGTGTTTACTTTCAATGTAGAGTAGCCGCACCGTGATAGGCAGGGCAGTGGAAAAAACACTCAAAAGTAAATTTTAAGTGCATCAATAAAAAAGAAATTACTTTTTATCTAGGTGCGTTTTTCAATCAATGTTTTTTATATTGTGTAGATTATATTATAGAGAAAACAAATAACTAGATTTTGAGGCATTTCCATGCATAGGTTTTTTGTTTTGATTTTGTTTACATATTTTCAGCGATTTACAAACAGTGAGACAAAATCCCGTTGCCATCAGTGAGACAGTGCCTAAGATCCCAGAGTCGATTGTTTGCCGCCCCCGCCACATCAGTCGGCAAGAAGCCAGTATCCATTTTGGAATCATATTTTACCAAATTGATGTGCGTTAAATTTTTTATTTTTATTACATGAATAATGAAACGGATTTTTTTTTATTATCTATTTATTTGTCACTGAAGACATTTTTTGTAACATTTATTTTCGTTTTTTATTTTTATTTAGTTATTTTTATTAAATAAAATATAAATGTTTCTCAAACAAAACTTTTTTTTATTAAAATATTTGTTGGAGGTGTCTCACTGTTGGACTGTCTCACTGTTGGAGTAGGTTTACCAACAGTGAGACAAAAGTAGGGTGTCCATCTTATCTCTTTAAAAAAGACCATGTTCTCTTTTTTCACTCTAATCTTTTTTACACTATCTTTTTCTTTAGGGATCTACTTTTGTTCTCTATTTTTTTTTAATGAAATGCGCTTTTGTTTTATTGCAATCACACTTTTTTTTTTGCAGGTCACACTTTTTTGTTGTAAAATTTCGTTGTGGGGTAAATTTTATAATACATAATAGGAATATGTTGTCAAAGCTTCTACACAATTTTTAAATGATAGAGTTTATAAGTAAAAGTACAAGAGAAAAATAATAAGAGGATATTATTGATGATAAAGACAACTCTAGCCCATTATCAAAACTAGCAGGCCACATTTCCTACCTACTAGCAGGGTTGTCAGGTTTTTAAAAGCGAAATCGCCAAAATTTAAATTTAAATCGCCAAAAAATCGCCAAATTTCAAAATTTTCAGCCCAAAAAATCACCAAATTTAAAAATGAAAAAAAAAAAATCCGCAATTTGTAGTTTAAATATCAAAACAAATCATATTTAAAAAAAAAAAATAAATAAACAAATTAAAATTCTACATAAAAAAATAAAATTAAAAAAAAAAATACTCTTTTTTACTTAGTCCTCTTCAATATATTCGATATACATATATGTATCCATAGTATTTTATCAATGGGATGAAAAAGATGTAAGGTTAAAGTGAACATTCGAGAAAAGAATATTAGAATTTCGATTCAAAAAATTAAAATCGCCAAAAACAAAAAAAATCGCCTTTTTGGGGTACATCGCCAAACCGATTTTCATGTCGCCAAATGAAATTTTAAATCGCACATTTGGCGATAAATCGCACAATCTGACAACCCTGCCTACTAGTTGTATTTTGTTCAGCAATTCATACATCTACCAACGTGTGTATGATTCTTGAAAATTAGGACACTTGATTCTTTTATTTTTATTTTTTTTATTTTGTTATGTTCTCTATTTTGTTCTCTATTTTGCTCTTAATGTTCTTTTTTTTATAGCTTTTAGAGCAAAATGTCCTCTTTTTGTAAAGTACCCAGATGGACACCCAAAACAAAAGCCATTTTGATTTAAATTATTTTATCGGTAAAGGTAAATTAATTTTAAGTATGATTAACAGCATCAATAATAAACCTATCTAACGCAATTAAAATCAACTAATTGCTCAGAATACTTTTGGAGATAGTCATTTGAAAAAAAGAGTCTCCTGGCGACGCTCCCCTATACAACAATATTTTTTTAATAAAAAGGGCTGTATTCATTTAGCCAAAATTGTCAAAACTGTACCTAGTTTAGTAAAAGCGGGATTTATTGGCGACTATCAATATGGCCCATTTTGTTTAGAAAATATCCCATACCCATACCAATTTCCAACTATCAAAATATCGTACATTATGATAGATTCTAGGCCTTCTATTTTTTAATATATTAAAAATAAATGAACCAACTTTCTCATAAAACTAAGAAGAATGAAAATGATTATTTCTTTTTGTTTTTACCGAGATGTTGGTTTCATTATTTTTTCATATCTTGAAAAGTAAAACCTTAGAATCATCCGATTTTCAGAGTTTGACTGAAATTAATAAGAGCATTCAATTTTGTCAACAAATACTTAACCTATGTACTTAAATACGTACAATTTTGAAAAAAAAAAAATAGTTTGAAAATATTAAAAAAAAAAATTTTTCAGAATGTTGAGTTTGAAAATTAATTTTTGAAAAATTGTTGATAAAATAACTTTATTTAAAAAGATAAAAAGGTAAATCATGGGATTGTAAATGTTACCGTTGTTTTTAATAATTATTTTTCTGTCAATTTTTTTAGGAAATTGCGGGGGAAAATTGACACCCTTCCCAACCGATTTTGTCTTTTCTCAACTCAACCTATCACGCTCTATCTTTTTGTCACACCTTAGGTGAATCACCCTGTATATTGCGGGATTATAGTCCCGATATTTTGATATGCGAACATTTTTCAATTATTTTAAAACACATCTTAAAAGCGTTCCATTGATTCTCAACCCTTCGATTGGCTGGGAAATACCTATTTGAAATCAGCTTCTTTTTTAGTATAGTCTTTTACAGTTAAATCAAATCAATATGCTGACGCTTGGCACGGCAACACATCGCATATGTTTCTCTAAACTAAAAGGAGCTCTTTAAATTTGTTATGACCACCATCGGTTGTTAAGGGGACCAGTCATGATAAATGTTTCTTCATTAGTTGTAGTTGCTATTATTCTTATCTTGAATTAATTTTCTAAAAAAATGGCAGCTGAAATAGTATGCAATGGCAGAAACAGGTCATTACCAACATTGGAAGTGGTCAAATCGGGTAAGTCCTTTGAGTTCCAGATTATAAAATTGTTTTTTTTTTGTCACTGATGGGTATATATAATTTCATTTTTTCGAAGCTCCCCCTTCTATAATGTCTGCTTCGGGGAACACTGATTGGCTTCTACACATTTACTATGCACGAAGAGATTTCACTACCTGTAAAGCAATGATTGAAAGGGAACTTCCGGAACATCTGAATCCGGAGTATTTATTTTTCATTAAGGTAAATATCGGTTCTATGACCCACTTTTCACTATTTC
The DNA here is from genome assembly GCA_949320155.1 of Melangyna quadrimaculata. Taxonomy (NCBI): domain Eukaryota; kingdom Metazoa; phylum Arthropoda; class Insecta; order Diptera; family Syrphidae; genus Melangyna; species Melangyna quadrimaculata. Next base: position 23,562,018 of record OX439485.1, read on the forward strand.
AGAGGAAAGATTATATGTATGTAGGTACTGAAGTATAAGTTATTACAAATAACTGAACCTAGCACCGTCAAGGGTTTGGATTCTTTAAAAAAATCTTTCAAAATCGGTATTTCCCGTAAAAGTGTTGTGTTTGTTTCAGTATGGCTTAACCAGTTCCAATTTCTATTAATGGTGTTTTCCATTGTCAAATTCAGATTTTCTAAAAACAAAAACTGTGGCGCATTCAAATTTGTATGAAGTGAAGAGCTAACCGGATAGGGTTTTTGTTGTTGCTATTCCAAAAATGTTCGGATATCTCTTTGGATATACGAACAGGTGCCATCTGTTTATTTTGTTTGAATAAAATATAAAAATAATAAGAAAATGCGGGTTAATTTAATTTGCAACGAGACTGGGACTGAGTTCCGAATTGAGGACACCGATGAGATTTGCAGGCAAATCATTTCATTTGTAAATATCACTAAAAACTTTTACAAATTGAATCTGCAAGTTAATTTTTGTCTGTATTTTGTTTTGTCAGCTGTTTTTTTCACAGATAATTTGCGTATCCGGTTTTGGTCGTTCTAAAACGTATCGTGTCCGGTACTTTAACGTATTTCAGATGCCATATCTGCTTACCACCCGAACGCGTCCTATACGCTATACCTAATTTAAGAAATTTCAAAAACAGCTAACTACGTTTAAGCTACGCTGCTGATGACCACCGCGAAGTTAGCAGACCGACTTTCGATTTTCGAAAAAAAAAGAATGTCAGGCGATGTCATACCATTTCTGCATTGCCGATTTATTACAATAATATATGTATGTATGGTTAACTTTTTCGATTGGTAAAGATTTTAGTTATTGATTAAAACATTTTGATTAACAAATTACGAGATTTTCAAATCAGTTTTGTTGATGACCTATTGACTTCAAAAATGACCCTTTATTTAAGCCCTTATGCTTTTGGAATTCAATTTGGTTACCGAGTAATAGACATTTAAAAGCTCCATACAAAGTGCAGCTTGTTTATATTTTTAATAAAAGAAGTGTGGGAGTGACCAATTATTTTTTGGCAGATATGGTATGACCCATTAGAGGTATATCGCCTGACATTCTTTTTTTTCGAAAACCGAAAGTCGGTCGCCTAATTTCGCAGTGGTCTGCTGATGTGAATCGAAAAATCCCTTACAAAAATGACATGAAGAAATCATAAAAAAAAATTCGTTGTCTTAACAGATAACACCGGGTTACAGTGGTTTTGTTGCCCTAGATATAAGATTGTTTTTGAATATAGTTATGCTCACAATTCATGAAACTATCAATGATTTTGTAAGATTTGCTCTCACCCTTCCACTCACTTCCACTGGTAGACTGTCCCGGTTTCTGTGAATTTGGCAACATCATTGTTTCTGAGGGCATGCGAATTACTTTTAAAATGTGAATTGGCCGAGGGAGTGAGGATCACGTGATGTTTTTATGCGCGAAAAAGTTGCGCAGAAGCCTAATCATGACTGGGAAAATAAATTGTATTACTAACAAGCCGATAATTGCTCAAAATATAAGATTGTAAAAATCATAAAAACAAGAGCAGTACTTTCATGAATACATTCGTAATTTGGAAACTTGAAAACATAAAAATTTGCAAATATATCCAGGGCAACACATTTTTTTGTAGAGCAGTGAAATTTATTGATTTATTATTAGTTCATTGATTAATTAAATGCAACAATTCTCAGATAAAGTGCAATATTTTCTTACGCACACCACCATTCCACAACTTTCAGTATTGAAGTATTTTAGTTACTACTGCTGAGATGATTATTGATAAAAGATCTTAGGTCTTTTTCTATACAAAAAAAATACTTTTTGGAACTTTCATAACAGACTTAATTTATAAAAGTTCGAGCTGCTGAATACCAATTATAAAAGATCTTTTATGGTGAACACCTTTTATGATTTATAACAGAAAATTCGTAGCAGAATAACAGATCTAGCAGAATAGGCCTGTTGGCTTCAAAAATTATTTTCTTTCAGGGACTAATTGCAAGAGAAGAAGGCAATCATCTGGATGCTTTGCGAAGTCTACAAAAAGCAATTGATTTCAATTCGAAAAATATTGAATCTTATAAGGAAATTGGAAAAACTTTGTAAGTACCTGTACTTGAGTAGGTGTATCTGTATAGTAGTTGGTTTTGTACTGATTAAAAACATTTTAATTTAACATTGTATAGATTCCAAATGGGACGCTTTAACCAAGCACTAAGTGTATTTCGTGAGGCTGAATCACTCTCACCCAGGCTAGATCATGAAATTTTCCATTACATCGGAGAACTATTGCACCGCAAAGGAACAAATAAAAACCAATCAAATACTAATTCCGAAGACGAAACCGAAGCCAAAATCTATTTTCAACGAGCTGTACAAAATGGAAGAAAACTTGAGAGCTACCAAAGATTGGCAGAGATCTACAGGAAAGAAAAGGACTATTTGAAAGCTATTGAGATATTAGAAATGTCTTTACAGTAAGCAAATGTGCAATTTATTTATATTTTATAAATAGAAAACAATTCTTGCTGTTTTTCATTTCATCCGGTAGAATTGCACCTGAAAACACTGAAGTTCTCACAGAAATTGGGGTTTTGTATTTGAAAATCAACGAGACAGAAAAGGCTTACGATAAACTATTGGATGTTACCAATATTGATTCGAATTCTTCAAAAGGACTTTTAGCTTTTGGAGCTATTTTACAGGTAATGTAATATTTATTTATGTACATTATATTCATGACTGTGCTGTGTTTCTATTCAGTTGTTCCTATTTATTAAAAATTTCTATTTAAGTTTTTAAATTTCAACTGAGATTCATATTTTGTTGTTTATTTACTTTATTATTTAAAATCAAATCATGAAATATGTCCGTTATTAAAATGATATGATTTATTGGGTTGAATAATCTTAAAGGACCTTAAGGGGTTAACTCAATATATGAAAAACCATTAAAACCCCTTTTCCACTGTGGCGTATGTGTCATATATCTTGTATGAAAAACTATATTAGGTAAAGTATTCGTACTATACTCACATAACATACATACACGTAAAATGTGGGTGTAAGTTTCATTTCATTTTTTTTTGTATTTTAAATGTAACATTGTACGTATATTTATATTATATGAACTTGAATAGTTTTCATATTTTTTTTATTTTATGCTCTATTGTAGTCTCGAAACGATGTTGAGGGTGCCTTAGGGAAATACAATCAAATTACAGGCCCGGAACTAGATAGCACTGAAATATGGAATAATATTGGCCTGTGTTTTTTTAAGAAGAAAAAATTTATTGTGGTAAGATAAAATAATGTCCATTGGCTTGTCGCGCGGTGCTTTTGGGAATTTTTGAAAAATAAAAGTTATTGAGTATAAAAAGATATCAATAAATCCCCATTCCACCTTTAAGCCGTCTATTGTGATTTTTCGATGTGATATAACGTTTAAATATTTCTTTTTATTTTCAGGGAATTTCATGTCTTCGAAAATCGGTTTGGTTGTCGCCATTGAATTATAATTCTTTGTATAATTTAAGTTTAATTTATATAGCAGGTGAGCTTAAACGTATTTATGTTGACTTAATCCCCCCTGCCCGTATATAGTATAATTCAAACTATTCTATAGGTTATGTGTACGAAGTTTAACCAAAATCCTTTACAGCCGTTTTTGAGAAAACTTGATAAAACCGAAATCATTGTATGGCAGCTTCTAGATGAGCTAAGACAAAAATATGAATTTACCTTCTAGGCAATTACATACAAATGCTTCACACCAAATTTGAACGAAATCCTTCCTACCGTTAAGGCTCTAGCCCCATCGATATCAGGGCGCCCAAACTAACAGACCAACGACGGACGTCATGTCCAAAATCACTTGTTTTTACCTTCATCATCTTGTTGTTAGTTTTCTAAATTTTTGTTTTGAGTTAAGCACGCACTAAAAAGATTTTGGCTACCCTTGATGTTTAAACCCAATGGGAGCGTTGCGAAAAAAAAGGAAGGATTTAAGAGGAGATACCGATGCATATTGGTTTGGAACCTCTGAATATCGAATTGGCAGGGAAAAGCATTCCACATTCTTTTAGTGCGACCAAAGAAAGAATCTCTATACATAACAGTTCGTCCGAATTTGGTCAAGGGTAAACTGATCGCCATTCCTAGAAGTACGAGTATTACGGTTGAATTGTTAAGGGGAAGAATGCAACTGGCTATTTCACTAGAGCACTGTTTGTGAAAATAACGGTAAAATAAAGAAAGACATGAAACATTGCGGCGGGGTTTGAGAGGTGCAAATGCATTCTATCACCTATCATTTTCATAGCTCTTCTTTGAACTCTATCCTAAAGACTCAAGTGGGTTATTGGAGCACCTGTCCAAACATGAGAATTGTACTCGAGTTTTGGACGAATAGATAACAGCCAGATCAGAAGGGGTGAAAAATGTCTTTCATTGCCGAAGAAAACCTAAACACTAAGCAGTATTTATGATAGCTACATCAAATATGTGATCGTTCCACATAAGGTGGTCTGCGATACGCATACCGAGGACTGAAAGCTTTACGGTTTCCTCAATGCAAGTCCCACTCATGGATAGTGACATGGGGGTGGGTTTCGTTTTAACGACAGTAGACAGCATTGTATTGGGTTTTTGAAGCACTAAATCCTACGCGATTTTTGGTTCCCCATTGGACAATGCTTTCGAGATCAGAATTTAATGAGCTTATCATACGCTGCTGTTCAAGTTCCCCATCCGAAGGACATTGATGTGAATCTAAAAACGAATATGAAAAGCTGAGGGTACTGTCGTCAGCAAAACAGTCTAATGGATTAAATATTTTCTGGACGCAAAACCAATATTCTTGTCCTACTATAATCTAGAACGACTAAAAATAACAAACCCAGATTTCTTATAGAAGAATCTGCTGGAAAAAATGTATAGGCAAAAGTGAAGAATAAAACAAAAAAAAATTGCATTTTTTATTTTTTTTTTACTTTATCGCATTAAAAGTTTATTTAAAATTATTTGAGTATGCCAATTCTTAAGTAAACTGTATTCTCTACAAAAAAGGTTTTACGAATTTTCTCAAAATTTAGCTTGGGTTTCAAATTAAATGCATGAAAGCAATATGGTTGTATTTACTTCTCCCCCTCAAAATTGTACCCTCTCTTTTAATAACACATTCTTACAATAAAAACCCTTTAAAGTCTTAGTTCCTTACTGTATGACATAAGCAATAGCCTATTATAGTGGCTTCCTGTAATATATGACACATAATTTCATCGTGCTCTAGACGCTGCACTTTTTCGCTAATTTAATTGATGAAGATGACAAATTTCTTGAGAATTTTATGTTGTTTAAGTAGAATCTAAGGTTTTCTATAATTATTGTCATAGTTTTTGAGTTAAGAGCAAAAATCTAACCAGAGAACTATGTTTTCCAAAAAGTAAGAAATGTTGGTCCTTTTTCACCGTACTCTAGCGGCCAAACCATTCATTCTACAAAAAAAAATTGGAAACTGTTTTTGTAAAAAAAATTATGTTCTATATAGAGTAGAAGGGAATTTTATACAAAAAGTGTATATTTTGTTGGCTTTTTGGCCAAAAACTGAAAAAAGGTCGAACATTTTGAGATTTTCGTAGGAAGTAATAAAAAAGTTGAAATTCAGATTCAGCGTTTAGCGACCCCTTAAACATACAAGACGAGTGTAAAAAAACTTCTACATATATTTCTTTCCTGAAACTGTCACTCCAGGAGAAGATTTAAATGGACTATACAAAATTATTAGTTTTTTTTAATTTTAAAGATAAATTATTTTAAAAATTTTGACAAAAATTATAAATTTCTGACTTTTTGTGTTATACTCTTAAATGGCGAAGTGGTCGAACAAAAACTTACATTCCATTTCTAGACCAAAATATTCTCTACAGAAAGATTATGATGTTGTTTTCCACACCATGTCATAATAAGTCACAAGATATTTCTGGTTCAATAGCGTCAAATGTCAAAAATACAGGTTTTTTCCATACATCTTTTAAACGGTAAGTTTGATCGAAAAATTATATTAATAAAATTTAAACCTTATTTGTAACCCTTTATATGCTCGCATTAACAATTTTTTTTTCTATTACCCATAATTTGTATGATATCATTATTTTAAAAAATCCTCAAAAGCTGAAATGACGAATTTGCTAAAAATATTTTGAGCTTATTTTGTAGATTTTAATATTCTTTAGAAAAAGATTATGACAATTTTGTACATATAAGAGAACAGTTGCAAGACATTGCGACTTCAAATATGGTCAAACTACGAAAATATAGTTTTACAGTGCGGCAACCCTTAATCAATTTTTTGTAGAAAAAAATCTTAAATGATGAATTTGCTAAAAATATTTTGAGCTTATTTTGTAGATTTTAATATTCTTTAGAAAAAGATTATGACAATTTTGTACATATAAGAGAACAGTTGCAAGGCATTGCGACTTCAAATATGGTCAAACTACGAAAATATAGTTTTACAGTGCGGCAACCCTTAATCAATTTTTTGTAGAAATTCTGGTACTATCATGCTTATATAGGAGAATTATTTGCATTTTAATGTAAATACCAAAGGGTTCAAAAATAAAACAACCTGCTACAAATTAAAAAGAAATATTTTTCCAAAATTCAACTTGCCAAAACCAAAACATTAATTAAAAATTTGGCAGATACCTAATAGTTTTTGATCAATCAGCTTTATAACAACATTCTATAAATTCAATAGAACTTTGCACTGATAGCCTGGTCAATTTAGCTCAAATAGGGGTACACTTGCATAAATTCCCAACAAGCTAAAAATTGGACTTTAAAAATACCATTATAATAATATTGTCAAAAGTCCCCAAAAGATCCCATGTGTGGACAAAAATATCAGTGTTTTGCATATAACTCTGAAACGGTAAATGCTATCGAAAACTTTGTAGATCATGTTATCTGCCACAATTTTTTTCCTAAGACTCATCGTTACGAAGATATCGATATTTCAAAAAGTAAAATGTCGAAAATGACAGTTTTTCACGTATAACTCATAAACTGATCAAATTTTTGAAAACATCTAAATGCAAAGTTTATACATTATGTGACCCCATACAAGAAAACATTATTTTTTTTTAAACAACCGTTTTAAAGATATAACACCCATGTTCTGTTTTCTGATCGTTCATAAAACCTTACGTTTTTAAACTCAAGATGTTTGGAAAAACTTTGCGTTTTCAAAACTTGCGGAACGAGTGAGCTTTCATTTTCGATCGGATTGAAAATTAAATTGACATTTGTAATTATTTTGAGATTTTAGTCTGATTTGTGAATGTGAAAATTAAATAATTAAAGTCCTTATATTTTGTGAATGATAGCAACTTCAAATCCGCGGTGCCACTTATATTTCGTTATTTTTAATAATTGTTTTTCAGATTTCGAAAGAAAAAAAGGTTTGGATATCGGTTTGGAAATTCAGAACACTTTTTTTGAATCCGTACGGAAATCAATTTCGCATACGGATTCAATACGAAACGGTTAACAGATCAGGGGTGATAATTTTCTTAAAAATTTGGCAAAAAGTTCAAATTTACGGTTTTTTGCTTTTTACTCTTAAAAGCACAATTTCTCAAAAAAATTCTTGCACTCAGTTTAAAGATTATATTATTTTCCTCAAATAAAATTATGACACTTTTTCATACGAGTCATAAGTCGTAAGATATTGTGACTCAAAATCTATTTCACCGTTTTTGACTTTCAAACTTTTGTATCTCGAGTTGTAAGTTTTTGAAATTTTTTTTTATCATGTATGTACATATGTAGTACATATAACTTTAATGTTTAAAAAAATCTATCGATTGTAAACAAATCATTTCTCTGACTTACATACCGCTTAGAAAATAAGTGTTCGGCCTTTTGGTACATCCTCATTAGTCCTACTGAAATGAGGAAGTTCAAAAAACAAAGTATTTGAAATTTTTTTTTAAATTAAATTTCCTATCATATTAAATTTTGTTTATATCTGTATGGCTTACCACATAAGCTCAATCAGATAATTGAATAAACGCAAAAATTTAACTTTAAAGCCACCCTATGAACCCCCACCCATATGCAACCCATATGCGCAAACTGTTTGTATGAACGCTATATAAAAGACTGTATACCTCTCATCTGGTAAAGAGATGAGGGTAGGTCGTCCTATATATGGCGGGCTCCCAGACTGTTAGAAGTTGTACGTGAAAAACACGCATTTACGACATTTAACTTTTTTTTAAATCTCGATATCTTATGGCGGACTCGCAGAATGTTAGAAGTTGTACGTGAAAAACACGCATTTACGACATTTAACTTTTTTTTAAATCTCGATATCTTTTTAACGGTGAATTGTAGAAAACAAAATGTTCCTAACTTCTTTTCTTGCGGATAGCAGGATCTACAAATTTTAATAAAAAATACTTTTAGATAGCATTAGGTAACCATTTCAGAGTTATATGCGAAAAACTAATATTTTCGACATTCAACCTTGTATTGACGCGCACAGGACCTGGTAATGGACTTTCGCGACAGTATTTCTTATATCAAAATAATGGTAATTGCGTTTAAAAATCTTCACTTGGATTAAGGGCTATTTAGGTGGACGAGACTGACAGCTTAACCCAGATCTCCAGCATGACGTAACTATTTCGCTACGGGCTGCTATCACTTAAAAAGAGCTGTTTAAATTTACATAGGAAAAGGAATTTTAGCCCACCCTCTACTTTGCCACTTTCCTTCCATTCCATCCTTCACTTCTTACGAGAGATTTAAAACTGTTAAAAGCATTTTAAATGGATTGAATTTTTAAATTACAAGAACCACGAAAGTTAAATACAAAAAACAACACTCATAATCATGATGGTTTAAAAGAATCTTTTAAGCTTTTGAAATCTGCCAATGTGAATGAAAAAATGTATTTTTATTCTAATTTGTTTGTCTGTTTTTCTTTCAAGCATCCATCCATATTAAATTGTAATGCTTAACCTAGAAACTAAAAGTATAAATTCAAGCCAGCATGTTTCAAAAATGTTCTACCTTTGGAGATGATATATAATAACCATCTCCATCAATTCATATAAGACACTTATGCACATATATAGGAAGTTTAGGGACAAAATACACTCTAGGGGTATAATGTTGTTCACTTCTAGAAATACGTGAGGAGATTAATTTATAATAACCACTGACATCTTAAATAACGGCTAGGAAAACTTTCAGACATCTGTGGCCTAAATGTGCATACCTTACACACAATGTCTTTGCAAATCCAACATATGGAAGCTGTTTTTTTTTTTTCTATTTGACTCTATAAAGTTTTATTCATTTGTCGTGTCCGGGCATAGGTTAATCTTTTCAACATCAGGACTTCACCAAAAAATATTATCCTCTCAACCTCTTGATGGTGAAAATAAATTTAATCCTTATGCATGAGCCAAAACATGGTATGAAAGTTTATGTTTGTGCCATTTAGGCAACAGATGGTATTGTGTTGGATGGTTTTTCTTAAAATTTCACCCAAATTAATTCCCATAATAATAAATCATTTTTTTTCATCTCGTGTATCTTCGTATCTGATTACAGCCCAACAATATGCAAGTGCTTTTCATACCCTTGCTGCAGCTATCAACCTTAGAAAGGACAGTGCTGAATGCTACATGCTCCTGGGAAGTAGGCTAATTTGGTATTTATTTTCTATCGATATCTTTTTAATCGTTTTTGTTTTGTATTTTAAGTTTGCTTGAGAAAACTTGAGGACTATGAAAATGCATTTACAGCGTTTGAACGTTCAGTGATGCTATTGAAAAACCCTTCAACATCATCCTCAAGGAATCCTTTGGTTTATTTGAATTTCTCATTATTTTGTTATCAAATTGGAAAAATCGAACTGGCCACTGAGAATTTTAACAGTTTTTTGGAAAACTCACAGGATATGATTCTTCCAACTGACGTAAGTTGTAATCGATTAAGGAATTTGCAATGGCAGTATTCAATTGGAGAGTGGAATTGAAAATTATTGTAGATGTAGTTCCTGAATTAGGCCTTTATAAAATGTATACATCCAAACACATCACAATTGTATTGTTATGAGCACTGATATAAATATAAATGTATTTTTTCTACATAAATCGATTTCCCAGTTACCGAAAGCTTGATCATTGAATTGTTTGAAATTCTTTTATTTTCTTTTTTAGTATAAATTCCAGGCAACAAAGCTTAAATCCTTATTGCAAATATCATGGAATGAAAATAATGCTGATAATTCGGTGACAAAGGCTGTACACTTTGACGTTAACACCACTGTGATGAAGATGCCACAGGATACCGACCGAACTCAGGATAATAATGTATCGGAGGATAATAAAGACGATAAGATGTGAATTTGACTCATATGGATTCAGTTTATGGGAATATAAACCCAAATAAAAAATATTTAATAAAGATTTTATAAAGTTTGGGTAAGATATCAATAATTGTAAAGATGTTTCAAGTGTTTTATTTTGAGGATTTTCCGCAACAATATTTGAAAATGTGGATCTCTGCGGTAGTTGAAAGTTTTGTCTGTATATATAAGAACTTAATCGGCCAATGAAATAATTTCTCTGGAGAATCTATTAGAAAATATTGATTTGTTTATTTTACCTTATTTATAAATTTTGAAGGAAAATCAATGAAAATAAAGTGCACGACTGAATCGCACTAACTTTGCTCTTGTATTAGCTAACAACTAAAATATAGCTAGACATTGACAATGTATAGCTACTTATATAATGGTTCGATAGAAATTTTATACAAACGAAATTGTGAAAAAAAGTTAAAAATAAAAAATAATTGATTTTTTATTTGATTTTAATTTTTTTGTAAAAAAAAATGTTTATAAACAAATTTTAAATTCAATATTTGTTAACTAAGAAGTACTAAATTGAAAAATTATGAAAAAATCATCCAAGACAAAGGCGATATATTCGGGAATATCCCAACACAAGTAAAAACAGCAATTTGATTAAAAAAATTCAAAACTTTATTTCCGTTAAATTTTTTTTTTGCAAAAACCTGGGGCCTGTACCAAAAAACTACAAGTCTTGTACAAAAGGCGATTTTTAACAAATTACAATTAATTGTGTACCACAAAGCTACAAGTAAATTTCAAACTTTACTATTGTACAAAAATTAAACAGTATGGAAATTACAAGTCTTTTTCTCATTCTGTACCACAAACTTCGGGTGTACAAAATATTTGTTCGGTAAACTAGATGCATTTCAGTTCTGTACCAAGAAACTACAAGTTTACAATTCTACAAACATAAGCTTAACAAGAATATTTTACAAGTAACTATCATTTCTGTACCACACAAATTTTTGCTACAATTGTAATTTATAAAAATTTCTCTTTTTTGTACAATTCACTTGTAGTTTTTTTGTTGGATAAAGTCAACTAACGATTGATGCTTTCAAGAAAAAAAATATTGATATAGTTCTTTTTTGATTTAGGGCCAATTTTTCAATAGTCAGATAAGCAGTCAGTTAGTATTTAATCCCCAGATAGAGCAAAAATCTATTTTTCAATGGGCAGATATAACTTATGCCTAGGAAAAGGAACAGTAAATTTATCTGCTCATTGAGAATTCAGATAAAGTTATTCATAGGAATAAATATTTTCAAAGTCAAACATTACTGTTTGTCAACATTGCTTTGAAATAAACGTTAAATAAAATTAAAATTACTTTAGAAATGTTCGATATACAAAAACAAAAATATCAAAAACATATGCACACATAAACGAGGGTGACATTCAAATAATAATATTCTGTAGATTATTTATTCTCAATTGAAAAATTCAATTTTGCTATCCAATTGTTAACCGTAGGCGTGTGGTCTACGGTCGTAGAACACCCTTCTTTAAAACACCGCCATTCTCAAAAAAAAAAATTGTTTTGCACCTTCGTTCACAATAGCTGTGGATAATTAATTGTTCTACTTAATTAGTATGCTTATTGTTCACGGGGGAGGACAGATGTCATATATATAGGTGTTCAAAGTCCCTTGGTCTACGTTCGTAGACCACGCGCCCACTGGTGTTACAAAACTATTTTCAAGTATTTTTTTTTTATAAAAAAATGAGGATGAACAATCTTAAAAATGTGAAATATTTTCGTTTAAATTTTTTTTTTTGTTCAGAGTATTAATAACAGTTTAACTTAAACTGATGAAGTGGAAATAAAAATATATTCTTCTATATTCTGACCATGATTTTAAACTTATAAATGAATTTGTTCTTATGTTTATTGTACTTTTTTTGTTTGTTAGTTGTAAAAAATGAAAAAAAAATTTGATCACAAAAAATATGGATATTCAGTCTTATGAGTTTTTTGTTTTTGGTACAATGTTCCTATTTTTTAATTAACTACTAAATTTGGTCAATTATCTGAAGTCATTTGTGTTTTTTTGTTATAAACTTTTTTTGAGTATTTTTTTTTTATAAATAGTGTCAGTGTATTAATAACCGTTTGACTTTTAAGTGATGAATATGGCAAATAATATGTTCCTAAATAATCTGACCTCGATTTGGATACTAAAAATGCTTTACCAAATATTATTTTTTGCAAAATAAAATGGTCTACAATCGTAGACCACGCGCCCACTCGTGATTCATTTACCCACGCGCCTACTGGAGGGTTAAAGAGCCAAATTACTTTATTCTTCGAGTAAATAACTTACTCTTTAACTGAATATTGAAAAATGTTTTAATAAACAAAATATTGTTTGTATGTATGATATGATATGAAAATAGTATTCGTCAAAATTGAGTCTTAACACATATTTATTTTTTTTAAACAAGTGTAAGGTAATATAAAAGTGATAATGAATTTATAAAGCATCACAAGCCATGATTTTATGAAATATTATTGTGGTCTTCTTTCAATATGATGATGTATGCGTTCATCTTGATTGATAAATATAGTAATATTTTCCTAAGCAATTTATATAATTATGTACATAATAAGGCCGTCACGTCGTTATAATTTCTTCCCGTGCTGTATACCATCCTCGAATGGCTATTACCAAGTGAATTGTTATCGAAGATAGACCTCTTTTTTATAAAATATGGGAGACGGACACAATCCTGAAATTCTTAATCCCGAAAACCCAAAATCCCGAAAATCCAGAATCCCGAAAACCCAGAAATCCGAAAATCCAGAATCCCGAAAAGCCGAAATCCCGAAAACCCAAAATCCCGAAAACCCAGAATCCCAAAAATCCACAATCCCGAAAACCCAAAATCCAGAAAGGCCAAAATCCCAAAAATAAAATAGAAAAAATAAAAAAACTCTTCAAAATTGTCTGCTCAGTGAAAATTTTATTGAACAAATAACCCAGTCAACGAAGACTCAAATTGATAAAAGAAATGCAAAAAATAGTGCTCTCTGGATTATTTTTTATATGGTAGGGGATACCCCCAGGTATAATATACCCAAAGTCCCCAGCCCAGGGTGGCGAGCTAAACTCGGGAGAGGGGGTTAAAGGTTTTTCTCCCGTCCTTTATTCGTTTTTACCATGGACACATTCATTATAGCTATGAAACATAAAATAAAACACCATTTAAATAATAATTTAAACATATAATTATAAATTAAAAAATATTAAAACTCACAACTTTATTGATTTTAGTTCGATGATTTTTTTTGCACATTAACGCAATTATAACACACCACTACTAAAAGCACAATAACAACTTTAGATAATGTTTAAAGAGATATTAAGGGAACTGATTTTTGTTTACAGCTTTACTTCTTAACTTTACACTTAGGATTATTTTTCCGATATCGGAACCCGAAAAATTATATAAAATGAAAAATTTGCGCAAATTTTTCATTTTATATAATTTTTCGGGATTCCGATTTCGGGATTCCGGGATTTTCGGGATTTTGGGTTTTCGGGATTCTGGCTTTTCGGGATTCTGGATTTTCAGGATTCTGGGTTTTCGGGATTCTGGATTTTCGGGATTTTAGGTTTTCGGGATTTTGGATTTTCGGGATTTTGGGTTTTCAGGATTTCGATTTTCGGGATTCTGACCCCAACCCATAAACAAACAATCCATCCAATTTTTGCATAATTGAGGGCGAAAACTGTTTAATTACCAAAATCAGAGTCAGAGTTGAGGAAAAAATAAGGAACTCATACCAACGGGGTATGCCAATTTATAAAACTTTTGATTATAAAAATAAATTTTCAACAAATTCATAGATTCATTTATCCAAAGACACAAGTGCTCTCACAACGCCAAGAACTAGTTACCTGACTACAATGAGAAGACAAATCAGTAACACAGCTTCGCAAATAGGTTCAATTAAATTTCGAGCTAACGAGCGTACGGCCAACAAATGTATGTGAAATATCTTCTGCATTTTAATAGTAAAGATTATTTTTACATAATTTTTGTATAACACTGTTTTTGTCTACCCTGTTTATATATGTTTTCTCGCAATCGTTAATATTAGTCAGACAGAGAAAACGTGATGAAGAAAAGTGTCAACTTAACTTTAGAACAATTAATTTAATCTCGCTTTCAATCTCTAATTTTAAAGAGAGAATCAAACTCCATTCTGAAAATTTTTTCACAATTATTTAAAAAATAAGCATAGATAACGACATGTAATTGCAAAATATTGAAACTTATTTGATAAATCTCTTAAAATCCTACTTGTAACTACTTAACAATTTTCAATTCGTAGGTAGAATTTTTCAAACTATTTTACAATGAATTGTTAACTATTACAAGCACTTGTAGCTTTGTGGTACAGAATCGGAAAAATTTCAAATTTCCCACTTGTTACAGCACGCTATTTTCCTTGTAAAATTTGTAGTTTACTTGTAGCTTTGTGGTACACAATTAATACCTTTTTGTTAAAAATCGCTTCTTGTACAAGACTTGTACAAGCATCCAAGTGCAAATCGTCATGTCGTGACAACTTACTTGTACAGATGAATTGTACAAAAAAGGGAAATTTGAATATTTTGGCACGTTTTACAAGTTTCTTTGTGGTACAGAATTGATTGTAACTTGTAAAATCTGGATTGTTAACAAATTATTGTAGAATTGTAAACTTGTAGATTTATGGTATAGGTCCCTGGTATTAGTTAGGGCGTTAAGGCCATATTTTAGGTCAAACCTTGCACTTCATTCTGACGGGATGAGCGTTGGTACCCTATAATAGTCCACATCCTATGTTTACTATTAAGAAGTGTTTTCACAGTGGCAACACTGGCAGACTGGAGATATAAGGGTTTCCTTCTGACCATATTTTAACAAGAAATTCCAGATAAATGAGCCTATAAATCGGGAACCAGACATCGGTTGATATTGTGGAATGTTTCGTTGGATTAAGAATACTTGAAGGCATAGAAATATGTTCATTTTTTGACCCCTCTCCCACCCTTGTACGCGAGGGGAGCAAAATACCCTCGGCGGATAAGGGCTTTTATTTGTCAGAAAATAACGGTTATAAAATGAATATTCATAAAATTTTAAGATGAGCGTCGACGTAGAATTTCATACTTACAGCATATCCGAAGTCCATTTTTATCCATGTGTTAGTTTTTGTATAATCGCTTTTAAAATGTGGGAGGGGAAGGTGGAAGTATATCAAACCACAATGTATTCGTCTTGGTATAATCTAAGCATATGGCACATGACCTTAGGGTAATTTGTAATGCCCAATCTTATGCATTCAAAATAATTTCAATATAATTTCCCTAGAAAAAGTTATAACCTTTTTTATAAAATGATGACTAAATTTTCAGTGAAACGAGCATAACATTACCAAATTTTAATGGTATGGTGATGTTACTTGGCACAAATGTCTCATTTGTCGTAAGAAATAAAAATCAAAAGAGTCCATACAAATATCTGGGGATAAAGGGTGTTTTTTGAGTGAAAGGGAAAAGTGAATTACTTTTACCAGTAAACCCCTCCCAAACCTGGTATGTTGATGAAAGTTGGTAGAAATGTTTTATTTCTTGTTTGAGCCAAGATTGGTTCCAGGGGTGTAAAGGTCCTCTTTTGTAGTTTTTCTTGAGTATTTGGAGAACTAAGCGTAATAGAGGCAATGTCTATATGAAAAAGTAAAAGAAAATAAAATTCTCTACTACTACCTAAAATAACGGTCATACTTACGATTAAGTATTATATTTTTTTTTTTGAAAGCCAATACTCTGTTTTATTAGCCAGTTTTTAAATCAAGTGAAATCTATCCTTAGATTTTGAAAAAAAAAACTACTTTCAAACTCGAAATTTGGAAAAAAAAAAAACATAACAAAAATGTTTAAAGTCTAATTTGTCAAAACTTTAAGATTTTATATTATATTTTTTTTTTCTTAGAAATCGTTGCTCATATTAAATCTTCTAGTTTTCTAGTGTAGTGATCCACTAAAAAATTAAAAATTACCAAAATTACTATTTTAATTCAATTAATTATTTTTTTGCTTGAGTATTTTACGTGGTCTTATTTTGATAGTATAAATAGAATATACACAAATTGACTCTAAATAATCATACTTTCCCAACACCCAGCCTTACGGCGTATACACAGTGAGATATGTTTTGGGGGCCATGCTGACCCCCTGCAACCCCCTTGCTTGGGCTCACTATAGGATTTGGGGTATATGCGAGGTTCGGTGTATGCAAAAATTGATGTTGAAATAAATTACTAGTACCCAGCATTAGGACATTTTAAAAGCGAGGTACTTAGGTGTGCGAGGGGTGTGTTAAGGAACATTGAATGTATGTTCTGTTTCCAATGTCAACAGCTACATACGGTAAATGTAAATGTGTGAAAAGCATTGACCACAAAAAGAAAATTCAGTTGTCCATTTCACAATTTTGAGCAAAATTGATCCAATCATTTATTTTTGCGTTTTTTTTTATCAAAATATTGAGTTTGAATGCAAATTTTTTGAAAAATATTGACACAAATAAATTAATTTAAATGTAGGATTAAAGATCAGACTTTTGGCTCTTAAAACCTTTATTGTTTTGCATTTTAAGTATTGTCGTTGCTTTTTAATATTTGTTTTTTCATTTAAGTCGTTTTTTATCGAAAATCTCCCTTACCTCCTAAAGGGGACGAGATAAACCCCCCACTCCTTACCATAGTAAAAAATGCTTGTATTTAACCCTTCTACAAAAATCCGTTATCAATTTTTGGCACCCAAGTTATCGTATAATAACAATTATACAAAAAAAAAAAAAAACCTAAACAAAAATGTCGGCACAACGTTTTCCAAAAACTGGGAGTCATAGAACCATTAAGTTTTCAGTTTTCAACAAGGAATTAATAAGGGTAGTGATAGTGAATAATAAAAGCCAATTCAGCATTTTATTTTACAATTAAAAAAAAAATCAAAAAATTAAATTTTTTTTAGTGAATAATAAAAGCCAATTCAGCATTTTATTTTACAATTAAAAAAAAATCAAAAAATTAAATTTTTTTTTGTTTAAGCTTTGAGTTTTAAACTAATTTTTAGTAAAACTATGGACACCAATAACTTGGTTTAGAAATAAAATAAAAGAACAGAATTCTGGCTTACAGAAAATGTATTTTTTTTTTGTTGTAAAATGTTTAAATGCCCCTAATCCCTAAAAAGAGGGAGAAAGAACACCTTCTATGGCAAACAAATTTTGTATTGTGTTCCTTAAAAAAAAAACGTTATCATTTTTTGGCGCCGGCCGTACGAAACAAGCTCTTGCTTATTAAATTTTCCTAATTTAGTATACTTAAGCTTTTTCGTACAATTTCGGATATTATTGAAAGAAAAAAGATAATTATAACTCCACTCTCAGCCTCACGACACATGTTGAAATAACAGTGAATGAATATGTATTTAGCTTTTTTGTTTTTTCGATATAAATTGGTCAGCAAACATTCAATATCTGAGGCAATAATATGTTTTTTCAGATTTGTTGACTTTTCTACCCCCTGCATCTCCCTTTAATATTGACCCTAGCAAAAACATTATGAACATAACTTTTTGTATAGACAAATTTAATTTTCTCTAATTTTGTAGTATAGACTTTTCCGCTAACATGCTAGGTTGTGCAAATATTCTAGAAATTCTAAAAAGAAGTAACTTTAATCCTCTCTCTTGAGCTTAGCTTGTGGCCCTGGACTGGGATTTTTGGTATGTTACCTGGGGGAGCGTAACTTACCATCATGCGGAGTTAGGTCCATTCTTAGATTACCTCCCGGTATCGACATATTACTCTTAAGTGCGTTTATCAATTTATTTGTTTTAATTTTTTTCTGTATTCCGCATACCAATAATAAAACAATAATTTAAATACTTAATTTGTTGCTCTACGTGCTTTTTTATCATCATAATCGAAAAAAAATTGTCTGTTTCGTTCATCCACCAGTGGCGAAATCCTGTTATCCTGATTAAAAAAATATCTTTAAATCGATTTATTTTATTTCAAAAAAAAACATAAATTCATTTCTAATGATTCTAACTTCAAGGTTAAGATGTATACAAATGACACAAAAAATGGGTCTAAATTCGTAAATAAAAATGATTGGGAAAGGACAACAAATTGTATACTAAAGCGGGTGTGTAAGTGCCCCATCAATTTGATTTTAAGGACTACAAAGCTGGATGCAGACTCAACAGCAGATTAAGGGCCAGTTTTTCAGTCATAGAAGTTGAATTTAAGTTCACAATATCGGATACAAAAGGCATTGTTAACTTACCTGAACAAGTTGCACTTATGTTTCCCGGGTTGGGCACTTAAGTGTCACTAACCCAGGCTGCCAAAATTACTTAAATGTACCAATATGCAAAACTTAAGTGTAACTTTTTCTGGTAAGTGTTCACTGTTAAACTGTGTTTTTTTTAATTTTACTTACTTAAGACTAGCTTTTTGTAAGTAACGGAAATTATCCAGTCAAACTAAACAAAAAAGATCCCTAACCCGGACAAAATTATTAATAGGCGGAGATTTGGTGGAAAGGTTCAAAACAGTTTAAATTCACCTACTGGAAAAAACTTGCGGCCATATTGGATATGACTTTTTCTAGGTTTAAAAATTACGATCCGATTAATACAAGTTATATTTGATGGTTTAAAGTCTGATATCTACTACGACTCTCTTCTAAGACTTGTGACTGAAACTCTCCATTGCTATCTTCAGATATTCAAACCAATATGCGTCGGTATCTCCTTTTAAATCTTCACCATCCTACCCCAATTGCTTATGTTGTGTATAAAATATTATGGGGTAAGGTCACAACCCCTTTGAGTTATGATCGCTAAATATAAAAAGAAACTTTATGCCCTAGAGAGGTAATTTAGGTACAAAATAGGCCTTTTTTTCTTCCAAAATCAGGGAAGACCTCAAAATAAAAGTTATCTTCATGCACGACAAACAAACAATTACTTGCCTTGAATCCATAACGTGTTATTAAAGATGTTTCAGAATGAAATGATTTTCCCCAAACACAAAGATTGTAAGACATCTAATCGCACACAAAAATCCGTATAAGGAACACCTTAATAACACAAAGTATTCGAGTATACATCAATCTAAAATAATCTTATATTTGTTTTGAATAATTTGCATGTAGCTAAGATCCTGGACCAAGAATACAAACAAGCTATAACACCGCAAGGCCAATCTCAGTGGTCACACACTTGAGCTTTTCTATAAAAATATGTTTTTTTTTCTCAAATCGTGAATTAATATGCTCCATATTCAAATAAATTGATTATTAAGTATACATTATGTAAGAAAAAAGAAACTTCTTTATGAAAAGGTTACTGTGGCGTATACGTGATATTTATTTCAAATTTCTTCACGATTGGAATAAATAAATAAAATTAAATATAATTTAAGCTTATCACATTTACAACTTTAGGAATAAATTATAACATATTTCCTTGCATATATATTCAACAGAAACATAATTGAAGCCCCAAAAATGTTCCTTGATTTATTCCTTGGTAAACTTTGAAAATTCCTAGAATACCATGGATGGATGTGCATCATCACAAAGCTGCAATTCCTCTTTAAAAATCTTATATCATGAGTTCTATTGATCGGATTGCCAAGATTAAGATGTTTGTACTTAAGAAAAATGACAGAGCATCATAAAAAATATATTTTTTTTTAAATTTATTGAAGTGATAACACTGCTGAGATATAAATTGGTAAATCGCTATTCGAAAACTCCACCCGGCCAAAGGCTGAAAAAAAATGACCCAGACTTTTGTTTTCGATACCACGATATCATATGCACCTACAAACCCATATGCTCACACATATTTTGGTTATCCATTCACTAACAAAATTTGCTGTCGGCTTTTAGACAATCTATAATACCTTGTTTTATCTTTTTGTAAAGCCAAATATCTTTTTTATTTTCTTTTTAAATAAAGTTATTTTAACTAACGGTTTTTAAAGAATTAATTTTAAAACTCAAAATTTTGAAGAAAAAAAATAAAAACAAATTTCAAACTCATTTATTTCAATATTGTACGTAATTCAGTACTTTTTTGTTTTCAAATTAAATGCTCTTATTAATTTTAAGTGAAACACTGGCAACCAAATGGTTCTAAAGCTTTTAGTTTTCAAGATTTAAAAAAATAATTGAACCAACTTTTTGGCAGAGCCCTGATGAGTTTTAACGGTCTCATCTGCCTCCCTCATAACTCGACATCAGTTCCCATTACCATGATTAAATTCATCCGAAATTGTAAAGTCACCTTGTGGCCGGTGGGCGTTAATAAAAAACATTTTTTTTTACAATAAATAACAATATTTAATGAAAATAAAGCTTAGCATATATGATTTATTTTATTCAAGTTTTTTTTTATATAAATTTCATAAAAATTCGGTTTTTAACTATACATAAATACATACATATTTAATTCAAATATTATTAATTTTAAGCATACATTTATTTTAACAACTTTAAATTTTAAATTTTTTTGTTTTAATACGAAAATTGTTAGGGTTATATTCAACAATGGGTAAAAATACAAGAAAATTTATCAATATACATTTTCGGGGCTCAGAAAATGTATATTAATAACGTATTTTAAATTAAGTTTTTATTAAAAACAAAAAAATCCATATTTCGTTGCAATAGACTTATAAATAACTGTTTATGCGTTTACACGACCACTTTATTTATTATTCTTACATTAATATTTTTAATTTAATAATAGATTATCGTTTTTTTTTTCTAATTTTCAACCTCCAATAAAAAATATATATATATTATTTGTAGTGTTTTGTATTTTTTTTTATTTTCTTATACCTAATATTATTATTATTACATATTATTATTATCATCTCTACTTTTTTTCATATACAATGGCACTTTCGTATTTTCCAATTTCTCAATTTATATTTTTTGAAATCATTCATCATGAATATATTCTCACAAGTTAAACAAAAAGTAAAAAAAAAAGTTTTTGATACAAAATATCTATATTTTAATAATATTTAAAAAGTTTTTAGCTACTTTAAATTATTTACAAACAAAAATAAATACGGATAATTTCAGTCAAACACAAGTTGTCGTCACCCGGGTCATTCTAGTCATTTCAGCGCTGGAAAATCTTCTTTTAAAGAATAGCGACTTAAATGTTGTACGAAATTGTTTAGACATCAAGCCATACAATACGAATCCAATCGCAGCATTTATGAGCGCAAGTAAATCCATTAGTTCGCCAAATAAATTATAACAACGGACGAAAAAACATTTCTGCATTATACCACTTAGAAGACCAAGTATTCCCTGAGGGAATTCAGTTACCAGAAATAATATAAGAACGGCAACAAGGAGCATAGTTGTTCTGTCTGTTCGACGATCACACTTTGTCGAACTGAAATAAAGAGAGAAAAGAATTTACATAGATTGGCTACTTTCAGTTCAAAATAGCAAAATTAAAAACAAAGCTTTTATGTCACTGTAGAACAATATTGAAACTTACCGGCTACCATGACCATTGAGTTGAACTCCTCCTTTATTCGGATTACTGTACTCTTTAAGTTTCAGTTTTCGTTTTGAGGCATCACACAGTACCCGGACAAGAATAAAGCTGATGACCGTAAGTATGCAACATGGCAACAGTTTAATAATAACAGAATGCACCCAGAAATTAAAACTGCAAAAAAGTTAGAATAAATATTTTAATCATCATGCTTTGGATAAAAGTGGATAAAAGATAAAGAGACTTGATTGTCATGGCATTTTCTACCGTATCAGACGATATGTTTTATTGGATTCTTTGCAAAGCATGCCATCAATTCTTCTTTTGTTTAAGCTAGATGGGTTTTACAGAGGCAAAAGGGATATTGATTTTTAAACTTTGATGTTGAACGCTCTTTGGTATATCTTCCTGGCGACGATGAACAATTTTATTTTTATCGCTTGTTTTCTTTGAGCAAATATCCTAAAATTTGTTGTGTAAAATGTTAATAAGTGAAATTTTAACAATAAATACGTCTTTTCTGAGATATTTTAAAAGTGCAAGATCCATGTTACCTATAGTTCTTGTATTCATGGGGCGGTTTGTATACCTACCCTAAGTGGGACTAAGCTACGAAACGACATGACTTTTTCTTATTGTCCCTGCAAAGGAATTTTGATTCTGAAATAAAAGTCAGAAGTAATTCCCCACTTCTTAGAAGAAGTACTGGTATTTTGACTTGAGGGCTTCAGAAGTGTTTTTGATTAGTGGCTGTGATATTAATCATTATTTACATATTTTCTGTTGTTTGAAGGTAGGCTAGGCTAGGTATACAAATCAATTTCAATTTTGTGCAAAGCTTAAAGTAGTTTCATTAGACACCCTCGCAGTATAAAGATGGAAATCGCCAGGCGTACAACTTTTAGCACTTACATATTTATGTATAACAGGGTGATTCATCTAAGCTCTAAGGTGTGATAAAAAGCTAGAGCGTACTGTCATGAATGTTAAAGATACCTTTTATTATTAACACTCTGTACCCTACACAGTATAAGAGTACATTCATATAAGTATCATATAGTTTGTAAGTTTAGAATATAAGAGTTATATTAAATAAAGTTAGTCTTAAGCTGCTCATAGACCTGTGCGTTTCATTTCACATCCTCCATTCATTCCTGATCGGGTGCCGACAAATGACCAACAAGTTTTAACTAGGGAGGGCCTCACGATTTTTCCAGCCGGGTGACTTAGAACAGAAACAAAACTATTAAAAAACAACGTTTACACGTAAAGCCACAAATTCCCATTTTTTATTTTATTTTTAAAAAAAGTTTGTTTAATGAACAGTTTTCGAAAAATTATTTTTCAAAATCAAAATTTAAAAAAAAACTCGAAGTAAATATTTTTTTTTTTCCAAAATTGTATGCAGTTAAGTACTATTTTTGTTTTCTAAATTCAATGCTCTTATCAATTCGTAGTCAAATATTGAAAACCGGATTAGAATCACTTAGACTTTTACTTTTCAAATGATTAAAAAATTAGTGAACTAACTTTCTCATAAGACTAAGGGCTTGTTTCACAATATCTGAGTAAAGTTTCAATTAAGCTACTTTGAACTTACTCGTCAAGTAATATCCTTATTAACGTCTCACAATATCCGAATAGTCTTAATTAATAATTAAAGTTCTGAGTATTTTACTGGGCAGATGAAGTACGTATTAAAAAACTAAACTGGCAATTAAAATATTTTCAGATGTTATTGCGACCAATAAAACAAATAAATATAATTTTCTGGGCTTGAAAGTTGTGTTGAGGACAGATTTCATAATTTTTTAAAAGTTGTAATGCAATTTTTGAATGAAGTTGTGTTGTGTTCCTTTGTTTTGATTTAATTTTAAAATAAACGTAGATATCTCAATAGTGCCGCTTACCATTTTGAGCTCTTGACAATTTGACATTATCTCAATTCATAACATATTAGGATCATATCACAATCCAAAATAAAATTTGCTGCATTTTACTAAAACACTAAAGTAGGGAGTTTAACTAGATTAAACATGCACATGGTGGTATGGTTTACGATCTATTACACTTTTGGTACAAGTAAATATTAATTTGTACACAACGCGGATGGTCAACGAGTTGACAAATCAAAATTTACACATACACCAAACCTTCGATGAACGGTTGAAATACAATACTTTCGCGCCGAAACATTTTTTTTTTTTGAACCCACGTATGTACTTATTAGAAAAGATACCATATACAAAACACTTTAACAAAGGACAACAACACTTAAATATCAACACTCCGACAACTATTATAGAATATTTTTGAATAATTTCATTTTCAATCTGTCAAAACAATAATATTGTCTGGAAAACTGGAATAACTTACGTGTAGCTAATTGACACATAAATTTATAATTCTGATAATTGTGAAACGCAAAGTTTATTACTGGGAGGATTTACTTTACGGATAATTTAATTGTCGAGTTACTAATTATTACTTTACTCATACATTGTGAAACAAACCCTAAGAATAATAGGCGCAGGGTCAAAAGTCCAGAGGCCAAAAGTCCATAATGGACTTTTCTCCCACTTTGGTGGGTCAGAAGTCCACAATTGTATTGTGGAGATTTGACCCACTCAAGTGGGTCAAAAGTCCACAAAAGAAAGGGTCAATATTCCCTAATTTAGAAAGAAAGTATGTCATAAGTCCACAATAATTTCATATTTTAATATTGAAAAAAGCAGAACAATTAAGAATTATTTATTTTTATTGTTAAGAATTAATTTGTATACTCTTCACTACTCGTAAACTTAAAGCACACCAACTGACAACATAGGCGCCTGCCTGGTGACTGAGCATTCCCTAAGCGGAGCGACGGAGTCGCGTGAGCGGGAAAGAGGACCCGAAAAGGGATTTAAAATCCTTAAACCCCCGAAGCGGGCCACCCAAAGCAGTCTTGTTAAAGAAAACTATCTATAAAGTGATCCACTGAAGTGGGTCGGAAATCCACAATCAATGGGCCAGAAGTCCACAAGATTTTTGTATGGACTTTTGGCCCATCGGAGTGGGTCAAAAGTTCACAATTGATTTATGGACTTCTGACCCACAGAAGTGGGACAAAAGTCCATTATGGACTTTTGGCCTGTAGACTTTTGAGCCTGCGCCAGAATAATACAGCTAAATGTTATTTCAGCTACCGGTTTATTTATCAACAGCTTCGTTTTTTCTTGTTTTAACTTAAAAACTGTTTTATTATTTTTTAATATTTTGAAAAGTAAAAGTTGTAGAACCATCCTGTTTTCAGAGATTATCTTAAAATTGATAAGAGCTTTGAATTTCGAAAAGATTATCAACTCCAAACTTCCAAATTATTATTTTTATTCAGTTTTTTCATTGATTTATTTATTAAATTATATCAAATACTTTAATTTCGGATGCAAATTGCAAAGTTAAATAAAATGAAAAGTTAAAAAAAAACACGAAGTTATCCTGCGACAGAGCTCTTAGCTCTTTACGAAATAGCAATTTATATTGCTCTCTAGTTTCTTCATACAACAAACAAATATTAAAATCATTATTCTGCATTCTATGCACCTCACAGTTCCGACAAAATGATATCTTTTGATATTTTTCACTCTCACAGATTCGTAAAGTTCCCTATTGAGTTTGTGAATCGAATTTCTCTTCTCAGGATCATTAGAAGAGTATTTTTTGTGCCAATGGAATGATTCCAGAAAAATGTTCTTCTTCTGGACGTCCAACGGGAAGCTGCATAAGGATTTTTTTTTCATTTTTAAGAATTCTAAGAAATTGTTTTCCAAGAAGAGCGAAAAAGTTTTTTCTTCTTTTGGATTAACATTTTGCATTGAAAAATTCCTGTATAATCAAGTGATGATGTGCATACCCATCACAAGAGAAATGATGTTATTTGTAATTTAAAAATACAATAATATCCCTTTTGTTGTGTGCTTTAAAAAACACGCAGATGAGTTTGTGGAATTTAATTTTTTTGAGAAATGATTTGATTTTTTTTATATTTCTATAAAAATTTCTGATGTGGGAAGGTACCATTAGGTTATAATTTAGGAGAGAAAGAACTAATTATAAAATGGATTTTTTTTTTGTAAGTATGTATGCATATGTATTTTTCAGTGTCCTTAAAGCTAAAATTAAAATGATATTTTTAGTGGCAATAAATACTCATAAAAATTATAGAAATTAACTAATACACGTATTACACACATTCTTTTTATTTTTATATTTTATATTTTGTATATTTTGTATTTTGTATTTTTTATATTTTTTTATTTAAAATCAATTTTGAAATTCTTAATTTGCGGCAGATTACAAATTTTAACCTGTCAAATCGCAAATCCATTTGATTGTTTGAATTTATTTTGATTGTAAACATTTTGTTCGTGATTGATGAAGAAAATCATTTCTTTTTTAAAAAGGGGAGGAGTTTAATAGGAATTGGCAACTTCATCATGTTAATTTTTCTAGATAAATAATAGAAACTGAATAACTTCTTATTCTCATACAAATATAGCTTTATTTAAAACTAACGTTTATCTTTTCACCTTTAGGTTTTTAAGCAAATTGAAATTTTTGTTTACATATACATAAATCAAAAATTGATGTGATGAAAAAATTATACATATACATATACAAATAATTTTCAATTTAAAGAGTTAAAGTAATGGTTCTAAAAATGCATGCAATGAAGATCGTTCAAACAATTTGTTTTTGTTCATATTATTTGTGCGATGTATGTACAATTCTTCATATGCATTTAATAATTTTGGGTTATTTATTTGTTTTAATAATCTAAAACCTGCCAGGTTGTGATTATTATCAATCATATGATCGGCTGGAGTCGACTCATGCACTGTCTTAGAATGGATTGATTTATAGTGTTCTGACCATCTTATTTTTGCCGTTCTTCTCGTTTGGCAAATATAAACTTCATCATAATCTTGACAAATAACGGAATAAATTCCAGATTTATCGAGAGTGTCAGTCTTATCTTTCATTGTTCCAATTAGCGTTTTGACTTTATTCCCAGTGCTATTCGGTGACAATTTGATTGAAAAATTATTCAACACTCTCATTAAAAAATATGTCAATCCTTGAACAACGGTACCACCCATAAAAGAGATAACTTTTTCTTTAGATGGAACTAAAGCTGTTAAATCTTGTATTTCCTTCTTTTTTGAATGTTTTTTTTAACAAGGAATCAACTATTTGTGTACTATAACCATTTATTGTGGCTATTCTATGAAGTAATGCCACTTATTTGATGAAATTGTTTTTACTGAGAGGAACATTAATAGCCAGGTTGGGCAGGTTTTAGATTATTAAAACAAATAAATAACCCAAAATTATTAAATGCATATGAAGAATTGTACATACATCGCACAAATAATATGAACAAAAACAAATTGTTTGAACGATCTTCATTGCATGCATTTTTTAGAACCATAAACAGCTAAAGACATACTTGAGAAAAAATTCTAAACGCATTTATTCACTTACTTTCATCAAATTTTATTATAACCAGTTCGAACCATTAGCTTTCATAATTATAAGATAAAATTACTTTAACTCTTTAAATTGAAAATTATTTGGATATGTATATGTATAATTTGTTCATCACATCAATTTTTGATTTATGTATATGTAAAAAAAAAATTCAATTTGCTTAAAAACCTGAAGATGAGAAGATATTCCTGAAAACGTTAGTTTTAAATAAAGCTATATTTGTATGAGAATAAGAAGTTATTCAGTTTCTACTATTTATCTATAAAAGAACTCATACAGTGCCAAAAAAGTAATTTATTACTATATTTAATTTAATTTTTCTCTTCTGAAAGTGTATTTATGTGATAGAAGTTGTTGACACAGAAATAATCCTATGTCACATTCTTTACAACCAAAAAATTCGAATTTTGTCCGAATAAATCGATTTTCTAAACAAAATCGATTTTATGCTGTCAGAACAAATCTTGCGTTCTTATCAAGATTTAACATCAAATCGCACACACACTGTCAAGATGTGACATATCTCACACTTCGAGGTGGAATGAATGAGAAGTTCTCATTTTAATTTTGTGACGGTGTTAAAAAAGAAAAGGAATGTTAAAGTTTTTTAAATTGAACAATATTTCAGTGAATGATCAAAAAAACTAAACATAATTGTTCGTTTACCTTAAAGAAACAAAAATCCTATTTAAAAATTTACAAATTCCCGAGAAAAACTTCTTGCAAAATTATTTTTCCCCGTCTCCTAGGCAAATATATAAGTGAAATATAATTTGGATGAAATCGATTTCAAATGGTTGTAAGGAATTCCAAATTAAACAATTATAATGACAAAAATAAATCAATTTGAAATGATGTTCCATTCACCGCAAATCAATTTTTAGATTGCCCAAGATCTTTAAGGCCTTCGGACCTGCGGATATTTTATATCCAAAATAAAACTGAACAAAAGATGCAATAAAATACACAAAATGAAACTTACTTTTCAAAGATTATTATCAGCAATTTTTTCCTCTTCACAAAGTTATATTGTACATAAACCCTTCTCGTAACAAAATTCAATAAACATAATTCTTTGACCACTTTGACCGCAATCATAAAGTATTTCTGATAATCATCTAAAACCAATTTCGGTGAAATTGTTTGGATATAAGAAGTACCTAGGATTATTCTACTTCTATTTCAGTAAGAAAAATATTTAGTTTTTCCATTAAAATTTAATAAATTACGAGTTCGAAGTTCAAACGATGAAAATGAAATACCCTCTTGCACGGAATATAGATTTTGACCCAATTCTTTAATGTATTGAATTATATTTATAGGAACCGATACGATACTTTTTCAATTAAAAAAAAAAGAAAAGGATATCAACAAAAAAAAATTTAATATCTCGGGGAATGATAGATTCTAGGATAACATAAATTATCTGATAAAATGAAACTGAATTTCACCTTCTGCATAGCATATCCAAAATGCCCGAAATCTACCTAATTTGGTTTAGAAGTTTATCAAACTGAAATATGTTTATATGAGTCTACGCACATTATAGGATTGTTCAGTGAGGTTTTTCTCAAATCAGAACAGAACAGAACAGGATGAACAGAAATGTCAGACAATATAGAACAGGCAGCTGTCTGACAGAGATGTAGTTGTCAAAAAAATGTAATTTGTTTTTTGAGTTTGGTGGATAATCAAGAAATACTTTTTATTAAAAACAATTAGAAATAGTATTTATTTAACTTAGCACAATTTATATTTAATTCAATTCGTATTGTTTTTTTAAATTTTTATTTGTTTGTTTCCAAAGTAAAAGCACATTTCCATCTGTCAATAAACGAACATGGTGTTGAAATGTCTCGGTTCCACAATTATTCTCCGAAAAAAAAGTTTGTTTGATTTGACAAACTAATGTTTCCAAGTAGATTTGAATTAAGTTTAATTTGAAATCTTCATTTGAGGAGATTAAAATTTATGGTAAATCTTCGAAATTTTAAGGAGATTTGTGATAATCTTGTTAGATCTTGGTTAAGTGTCTGGTGGAAACGTAGTATAACTCTCGACACACCACCACCATGAACCTACTAGCTTAAAATTTTAATTTAAAGCTTTATGGATTCTATTACTCCAGGTTGTTCCATGTACCTATAACATGTCAACATCTCTAATAGCAAAAATACATTCTGACCCGTGAGAACAATAGTCGACCTATATCACATTTCACACACTTCTCAAGTAAAAGTTTCTTTCTCATAACATTATAGGGCCCAACCATTTATCTTTGTAGGAGAAATAAACTTGCTTTGGTACAAGAAATGAAAAATGTAATTATTTATAACCGTTGCTCGAATATCAGCTGCAATATAAGAAATAAGAACCACTAGGTATATAGGTACTTTTTCAACAAAGAGAGCTATCCCTATTGTCGTCATCCTTAGAACTTTAGACTTTGCACGTCCGCACCATGCTATATTTCATGTAATCAAGACATATCATTGGGTAGGTATATAATATGCTCTCTAACTTACCTGTACAAGGCTGTATCCTCAGCAGCGTCAACATGATATACGGTTTCTTCTCTATCGGTGAAATGTCGTTCCTTCACCTTGAATACGAAATAAGTTGGAAAACAAAGTATTGGCGAAATGATGAACGCCAGAAGAATAGATTCACAGCAGTGTGACAGCATAAATGAGGCACATGCTCCATGGGGGTGCCTGCTAATCAAAAAATAAAAACAAAATAATATTTATGAAAGTTAGTTGGGTTTGAATTAACTGTTTAAGAAAAAAATATTATTTGGTTAATTTGTTGGTTGTTATGATAATATTATAACGAAACATGCCAATTCATAACAATTATATCAGTTTTCTTCATAATTGAAATAATGCGTATCTATATCAACATGATTTACACGAGAGGAAAATACATGTATGTATAAACAGAATTGTTATTAACATGTGTCAAACCACTTCCCTAAAATAACATTTCGTTAAAAGGCTGATAACAACTAGGAGGTATAAATGGAATTTTTATAATGAAATTCGATTTTTTAAGATATGGTGTACCACAGGGTTCAGTTTTCGGTTCCTTGTTGTTGTTTAATAATTTATATACACATCATGTAACGTGTTTTTTATAATTAAAGCTAAATGTCAACTGATTTCGCAACCAATATGATCTTCTCGTTACGCATTAGTATAAAGGATCTCCCTAACCAATGCGAAACATTCACTCTGCACTCTGAAAGTATTGGCTTTAGGGACAAATTGCTAAAACAGAATTTGTAAGCAATTTATTCGTACATATATTGTTTTTCTGCACAGGCAATATTTTTTGACTAACTTTACTATGTACTAGTATGTATATTAAATTACGAAAAACAATTTTTCGATTCAATAATTTTTGTTTTACATCGATTTTTGTTAACATCTAAGAGCTCGCGGTAGTCACATCAGAAACATCACAACCTTTCTGGTCGTAAAATGTTCATTCGTGCTCTAGTTGCTTCCTTCCAAATACATTTCTCTTTTTGAAGGATTGGGCGAAATGCCCAATCCTTCAAAAAGACGAAACGAACGAAGAAACGACGCGTGTAATCGGGGTCAATGCCTCATGTCTAGCACAAAATTGTTAAAGCTTCACCAACACTTTCCCGTACATTTAGCTTGGGAATCGGTTCACTGCTCGTGAACGAAAACTCATTATCTTTGTTTTCCGCATTCACGAGCACGTTCAAGGGTGAACAAAAAATGCAAATTGGTATGGATTCACGACGCACGTAATTCACAAGTATGTTTTATGTTTAACGAGTTAATTGATTTAAATGTCTGATGCATGCGTTTTATTGTCAATCTCTCAACAATCTCTCTGTTTCATAAAATTTTGTTCGACAGTTTATTAACCTGGCTGGCTAGTTAGTTGCAGCACGGCTGGCATTGAAAGTTGTGGTGATTCATATGATTAGTTTTAATATGTTATTGTGAATTCCTTAAGAACTTCAGCATAATATTATGGAATATTGATGAGGATAGCATGCATACGTGAGTTATGACTCAATTGTGGTCTCATGTTAACTCTAAAGAAATTTAAAAACCTGTCATGAGGGTGATATAATGATATACAGATAAACATTTATATAATAGAGGAACCACACTACGCTATACAGGTTAAACTTCACACTAACGACATTGCATATAATATGTATGTAGTATTTTCAAAACTTCAAGCTAAAAGTTATAGAAAGGTAGCTAAATTGAACACAAAATTTATATACCTAGTGGTGGATCAATTATTATACTAATTTCCTCTACACCGGAAAACAAATTCTTTGCTTAAATTCTCATGAAGTTGTTTAAAATCTGACAGCTGTCGGATGCAATTTCCCTACCATAGCAAATCATGCTGTATTGAGCTCATAAAATGATGCTAAGCGGCCGGCGGGCGAAGAGATAGCAAAAATTTAAATGTTACCAACTAAATTATGCGAAGGGCGGAAGCGTGAAGTTAACGTCCTTTTCGAATATCCAAAAAAAAAAAATTGTTTTATTGTGCCCTACATGTGCTGTCATGTGCTGTCATGTGCCGTAAATAATGGCCTCGTTCACTAATCAATTTCAAGCAATCCGGATTGGTTTGTATTGTTGTAATTCCTTGAGAAAAAACAGCTGTTCTCAAAAAAAAATTTTTACCTATCCCAAAAATTCTCGGATAGCTCAGTTATCTGAAGAAAAATGTCAAGAACAGCTGGCTTCAAATTTGAATTTTACGTTGAATTGTGTGCTAAGTTAACTTATCTATAGTAGTTCACAAACATATACGGATACTCGAGATAACATATATCTCAGTGCAACGTGAACGAGGCCAATAAAAAAAAAACAAATTTGCAAAATTAATGAACGTACTTTTTTTTGTTTTTACTATTTTGCGAAAATAAAACTTGTGCTGTATTGTGCTCAGTTAGTGCTGCCATTATCTGAAGAGATAATGAAAAATGTCGCATACTAGTAATAAAAATAAATTTTCAGATTTGCTAATTTTACTAACGTATTTTTTTTATTTTTGCGATTTTGCGAAAAAAAAACTTGTGCTGTGCTTAGTTAGTGCTGCCATTATCCGAAGAGATAAAGAAAAAAAATCAAATATTTGCTACTATACTTGTGCGGCCAAAATTAGATTTTCAATTTTTTCCCAACGTGCGCTACCATGTGACGTAAATAATAAAAAAAAATCACAAATTTGCAATATTTACGTACGTGTTTTTATTTTTTTGTTTTTGAGGTTTTGATTTCATTAAGCAGAACTTTTTTTTTAATTCAAAAATTGGGTTGTTAACTTCGTAAATCTATTTTTGGCCGTAAAACTTAGAAATATGCGAATTTTTCATTATCTCTTCTGCTCATGGCAGCACAAACTGAGCACAACACAAAACAAATTTTATTTTTCGCAAAAAAAAAAAGTAAATCGTAAATTTAGCAATCTTGTGATTTTTTTCTTAACATGAAAATCCAAAATGACAGTGATAATTTTACACTAAGAAATGAAAACCTCTACAAAAAAGACCGATTTTTTTTAATACGGCACATGGCAGTACTTGTTTTGCACATTGCAGCACATCATTTTTTTTTTGAAAATCCATGCTAAATCCGTGCTTAATTCACGCACATGACTTTATTCGTAGGTTGGTATTATAGGTATTATAGCGTATTGATAAAAAGTTTGATAGGGTGTATTTGTATCAAAAAGCTCTGTCAGTAAAAATACTTTTTTTTTAACTTTTAATGAAACCGGGCTATAGTTTTTGGCTTCTTATATTACGCCAAGTTCTAGGTTTATTAATTTTATTTCTTAATCTTAATAAAATTATAAATAATGTGAATCTTTATCAAAGAAATGATTGGAAAGAAAATTTGAGGAACTTGGGAATGAACACAATCTAACAAAAAAAAAAAAACAAATAATATGCAAAAAATAAATGAGTTTCGATGAAAATTGTGAAATGACACGTAACAGGCCAGACAAAAAGTTGGATATAAGTTTATGGAAATGCTTATGTTAGGCCTATACTCCGAAATAAGGAAATTCTAAAATTTAGCGGTAATACGTACAATTTTTCACTGAAATTTTAAAAAGTCGAAAAGGTTTTGTTTTTATAATTAATTCAGGACTTTTTCCAAACAGTGTTTGTTAAACAATAGTATACCTCGAGAAACCCGCTTCACGGGTTCCAAGAGTTTTAACTCTCATCTTGGATTTTCGCCAGGCAGGCACCAATGTGTCCCCAAGAGGAACTGTTGAAAAAAGTCCGCAACGAATTAAGAAAACAAAATATTTAAGACTTCTACTTATGTCTCTAAAAAATTCAAAATTTTCCGGTAAATTCCGGAATTTAGTTATTTTGGAGTTTTACCGTACCATACAAATTTCGAGAAAAAAAATTGGTAAATAATATATGAGTATTTTTTGTATGCACTTCATGACCTATACTACTTTACCAAATTGAATAATTTTGCAACAATCGGAAGTGCTCCATAAAATTAATATCAATTTTGTGAAAACGGTTGCATGCCACTCCCCCTGAAAGTAAAATCTCAAATTTTGTTTGCTTGCACTTCAAGGCCTATCGCTTAACAAACTTTACAGTTCTACGAAATTCAGAAGGTCCCTAAATAATTTATATCAATTCAATCAATAATTTATATCAATTGTAACTTCTAACCAATTTAAAAAAGAAAAGTAGTTAAAATTAAAAAAAAAAAAAAAATGTTATAATATTATTAGTATTGAATTAAGACCTCGGAGTTACGAAATTTAATTAAAAGTTGTATTTATTATAATAACTGATGTCTTACCGTCTTTAAAGTCTGGTATGTAATTTGGATATAACTCAAGTAATAAAAATTCTCTATAAATAAACTTACACATGTATGAACATTAGGGTGGATCGTTTTCAACATTGTTTGCCAAATCACTGCTCATAGTTTATGCTTAATGGTTTTCTGAACTTATCCTTAGCATTTATTTTGAGTCCCCCTTGGGAAAAACAAAATCGGGAAGCCATTGAACATTTGTAATTTTTTAGAAAAAATGATATATGTATTATGAATTCAGGGTGGGAATATTTGAGGACAAAGAAATAACGGATTCTTGTAGAGGGACCAAAAGCAAGTATTTTTCACCATGGGGAAGGGGGTCTATCTCTTTCAGTATAGGCAGGACGGTCAATTTTATAAACAAAATGATAAATACAGTTAGTATTTTTAGTGATTTTATATTTTCTATAAAAATGGAAGACATAAAGTCATCTGGTTTTCAGTGGTTGATGAAGAATTAATAGAAGCACTTATCCACTAAGGAATTTAAGCCAATTTCTTACCTAATTCCACATTTTTGAAAGAAAACATCAGTTCATATTTTTTCAAGTTTGAGTTTGAAGATATTTTTTTCGAAAACTATTAATAATAATAAATTGATTCAAAAACACAATGAAAGAACAGACTTTTAGCTTTCAAAAAATGTATCATTCTTTATTATCAGAGTTTCTGTTCTTTTTAAATAATTTTGTGAACGATTTATTTTCATTTTTAAGTATTTTTTAAATAGTACCCCTCCCACCTATACGGAAGGAGATATACCCCTACCTCCATGGTGAAAAATACTTGTATCAAGTCCCTCTACAAGAATTCGTTATTATTTTGCCCCAACTATTCGCGTCCCTAATTCATAATAGGTAGGGTTATAACTTTCTTGTGAAAAAAGACTCATTTTCGATGGCTTCCCGATTTTGTTTTTCCCAAGGGCGACTCAAAATAAATGATGAGGATAAGTTCAGAAAACCATAAAGCATAAACTATGAGTTACACACAGTGATATGGCAAAAAATGCTGAAAACGATCCACCCTAATGTACATTTAGGCCAGTTTCACAACACACATCATTAGTGCACACTTTCCGTAATAATTTGCACTTAAGTTTGATACTTTATGGGCATTTTCGCAGTCTGAGTTATTGACATCACTTAAGTATACAACAGTAGTGACTTAAGTGCAATTTATTCAGGCAAGTGTGTGCTGCAAAAATTTATCTCTTTTAATAGATATTATTGCTCACTTAAGTGATGCCAATCCTGTGACTGTAAAACTGGCCTTGATATACAAACAAATATATATTTTGTTTTCTGCGACGAATTAACTTACCTTATCGCAACGTAACGCCAAATAGCAAGAGTCACTGTTAAGCCGATGGAAATTGTATGAAGGATTTGTGTGAAATGCATGTGAAATAAGAGATAAACAGCCCACGCATATCGGAAGTCCTTTTCTCCTGGAGGAAAATCAAATAAGAAAGGGAAATAAAAAAGTTTGCACTTAAATTATATGTAAAATATATGTAGGTAGTTAATTTATTTAGAAGTTGTGCCGGTACATAATCTATGGTAAAACAAAATTGCATATACACGTTTTATGATGTACAAATATGTACATCATTTTCATTTGTATAAAATTATTAAGTGAATTATTTGTTCTTCTAGTCAAGAGAATGAATCCGCTCATTGTTTTACTTTCTTGATATTTAACCAACATACATAATACATATAAATGTATATTTTTAATATGAAAAAATTTCATACAATCCATAAACTCAGATTTTTTTTATTAACTCTACCACAGCGCCACCTACTTAGAATTGTTATGAAAATGCTTATTATAAACGGGATGTTCAACCTAAAGTTAGAACGTGAAATTCTGTCCGCTGGTTGTGTTGAATGGGAAACAAGTATAGCATTGTTTTGTTCAGTTCTAAAGAAAAAACAACCTTTTTTTGAAATTAGTTTCTTTAAAATGAGATTTGTTTTCCCACTGACAGAAAGAAGTTTTCAACAATTGCTAATATGCAAATAGGTTCATATGTGTGTTATACTAAAAACTCTAGTATTCTATCGACTTAAGTCATTGTTCTGTGTGTGCAAAATGTTGGTATTAAAAACTTTTGTTAGAACTCGGCGGAACAAAGAAACTTTGGAGTGTTTATATACAAGTGGTATTCAAAATAATTTGAAGAATAAAATAAAGCAAAAATATTAAAAGTACATACATATATGAAAGAAAAGAAGCTGAACGCTAAACAAACCATAATTTTATTAAAATATACTCACCAGGAGATACAACATACATATAGGTTGCAAATGGGATGTATTCAATCATAACGAACATATCAGCAACTGCCAGCCATTTGAGAATTTTGCTTATAGGTGCTTTTGACATTTCCTTTTTTGTAAGTACAATAATATTTAAAATGTTTGCAATTGTTCCGAAAACACAGATCTGTAAAATAAAAATTCAATTTATAAATTAAAATGAAAATAACAATTTTTGTTTACAATTTTTTAAAAATCTTTTTCAACTCGGCTAAAAAAAATTCCAAGTTTCTGTCTAGTTTGGAAAAGGCCCTAGTAAGTTTTCAGTAGGGAACATCTAGACGAGGAGAACTTTTCAAATACTTGGAACCCCTTGCTGGATTTCAGCACCAAAAATTTAGACGAGGAAAACTTTCGACTTGTGAGGCTCGCCTTAGTAAAAACTTCTTGAACATGTTTCGGTACCCCGTTAGGAAGGTCTCTTGCACACCAAAAACACAAATTTTATATTTTGTTGATTTTCAATCGGACTTTTTTGGTCACTTCTTTCTTTATGCAAATAAAAACTTTATTTGATAATTATTTTACCCTATCTATTTTATAAGTAGAGTAGAAGGGGGACCATTTGCAAATGGGGTTCCTCTGCCAATCCAGTTTTTTTTTTCCAAATCGACAAAATGTAAAATATCAAAAAATCGATTTTTGTTGCACATCCCTGATTGAAAACTTTCCACGAAGTTTGAAAGTTCTTGGCTAGACACCAACCGAGTTGGACGCGTGTGTTTGTTTTTAGTGCTCCAGGAACCAAAATTATTAAGGTAAATAGTTGTCGTTAATTTGTATTGTTTATCTTTTTTAATAACTTTTTGATACACATATCTTTTGTAAATATGTTTTATATAGTGTGTAGAAGTGATTTATATTACTTTCTAACAAATAAAAAAGTGTGAATATTCAAAACAACAGCTTGTGGGGGACATTTGCCATTTGTCTGTGGGGAGGTTTTGCCTGGCAAAGCCACTTTGTGGGGTGCATTTGGCAGTGGTAAAACCACCCAACGGGTTGCTTTTACCATTGGTAAATTCACCCCATGGGTTACATTTACCAATGGCAAAGCCACATTAGGGGTGCCTTTATCAGAGGCGAGTCCCCTTAAAAGAGGATGGCAAATCCTACCCAGGAAATGAAGTCTGACTATAAACTTTTAAGTTATTTTTATAAATTAATAATTGTTTTTTTTTACGTTTTGTTTATGATAATTGCTTTTATTTGTATAAACTTTGATATTTAGGAACGTGGCAATACCTCCCCCACCCCACTGGCAAATCATCCCAACTAGGGAGGCTTTGCCGCATATTTTTTTTTTTTTTTTAATAAATCATTAAAAATAGAAATAATTAAGATATCAAGGTGAAAAAAACTTTAAAACGAAGATAATAAGGTCATTAAAAATATTAAATATATTATATATAAAATATATTATTATTATTACTTTTTTTTTAGAAGAAAGTTCTATACCTATCTTTTCTTATATTTAAATGCAAGCTGAGGAATAAATATATGAATATTTTAAAGTTATCATCTTTTTTAAATTATTTGTAGCCAAAAATTCTATTATTATCTCCAAGATTGAGATCTTAAAACGACGTTAAAAGTAGGCTACACTCATCGGGGCGTATTCATAGTCATTTTAGACCTGGGTCTAAGTTAAACATAGCTTTGGTTGAATTTTCGGACGTTGATTCTATTTTTTTGAGTTTATCATTTCAAATTATTTGAAGCTATTTGTGTAGTATACCAAGTTAATTATCTTATAAAAATATAAAATCAATAATTTGTAATTAAAATCGGACTGTATTCATTGAGCCAAAATTGTCTTAAACTGTAGTTTAGTTAAACCTGGGTCTATCTGCGACTATGAATATGCCCCATGGTGTATTAAAAAAAAAAACAGTGCAGCCGGAAGCTTTAAAATAAAAAAAATACATAGGTAGGAAAGGTATGCAACCATCAACAAAAACAAAATCTATTTTCTTTTAACTGTTTTCGAAGCAACCGGTTCACGGGTCTACCAGTAACTAATGAAATTGTTAAGAGAAAATACAATTTTAGAGTGAATTTTCATAGCACATTGCTTCTTTTTTTGAATAACAAAAACATGGTTATTGACAAATTACACTATACATGCGAAACTGACCTTTTTTTGTATGCAATAATTAAAAATAACAGACTAAGGTTTTTCAAACATTTGCTTAACATAAATCCAAACTCGAAATGATTCGGGTCACGTTTTGGAGATATTCTTGTTTGAGAATTGTTCGCTATTTTTGAGTTCATGTTTTGATAACGCGATAAAATTTGTTACGGACTCTTGTCAAATGTGTTTGAAAAAATGTTTTAACTAAACAAAATTCTTATTAAGCTTTTAAAGGCCTCATATCAAAATTATTTAAGTTATCAAAACTGCACTTAAACTGTTTGTGCTGTCAATAGTTGCTGGATAAAAAAAAAATAATATTCCTAACAAATTTTGAACATTTTTGTTTGTCTTGTGCGATTTTTTACAATTCCAAACGACTGACTCCTAAAAAAAAAAATGAGTCTGGGGTCGACCCACACTAGTATCTTCCCATTGGTGCACTTGAAAACCATATACATATGTACATATTTACCTAAGTGGTGTGTGGTAGAGTATATATTATATAGGTAAAAATATATTTTATAGTGTAATAACTTTGGGTTTTTGCATTACCAGTATATAGGTAGGTATAGATAAGATATAGAGATACAGGGCAAAATGTGACATTACCTATATTTAGTACTTTAGCTATTTATAATAGTATAATTTGGATATATTTTGTTGTAAATAGCTTACAAAACTCTAAGAATCTTACTTATAATTTTGTTTTCCTATCTCTTCTCGGTATGGAGGTATTAATTATTTAAGCCAATTATTTCAAAACAGACTATTGGCTAAAAAAAATACCAGAAATCAGGGGAGTGCACTTAAACAAAAAAAACATGGTTTCATAAAAAGGCGAATTAACTCATATGCAAAATTTTGATTTTGAAGCGATTGTGAGTGTAAGAATTTTTCGAATTAAAACATTTTTGAAAAGTTTTTTTCTTGCATCATTTCGATTTTTAGCTTTTTGAAGGGTGGTTTTAAAAATCTCAAAATTACACAACATTTAGAGGGTATAGGTATATATTTTTGATAGAAATTTGAAATCGATATCGTTGTTTTTTTAATATTTGAGTTAAAAACTATTTGTTAAGAATTTTAAATAGTTTTTTATCCAGTTGTTTTGCTCTAAAAAAACTGTTTATTGAATTAAAAAAAAAAAAAAAAACAGTTGTTGACAACGTCATTATATGAAAAAAATAAAATAGACTGGGTTCGAAATCATTTTTGGTTGTTGAAATATTTGAGACGAATATTATTTTCCAACTGTTTTTCTTAGTTTAAAAAAAAATGTGTCTGTTGATTTTTTTTAATATTTACCCATTTGGTATTGTGTAATTATGTATAAAATAAAATTAGTCTGAAGTGAATATCTTATTCCGTTCTCGAGATATTCCAGATAATTGACATTTTACAGCTCCTTTTTCAAATTGCTGTAGCAAGAAAACAGCAAGAAAACAGTTCATTGAATTTGTTAGAAAACCTTTTCAGCACGTTATGACAATATTATCTGTAAGATAAATTTGATCCGAGGTCGATATCTTAATGCGTTCTCGAGATTTGGTGGACAAAAAAAGTACCCCTAACGTACGTACATACACACATACAGACATCTTGCTAAAAACGACGGACTCTGATTCTCGAGACCTCAAAACGTGAAGAAATGTGAACATTTTTAATTCGACAAATCGCACCAATTACAATAACTTCCAATGGGAAGTTGAAAATATCTGCTAAAAACAAAGAACAAACTTTTAGTTTCATGATTGTTTATGTATCCATATCGATACTTTTTACAGAGATTAAAAAAGCTTATGCTTCAAAATATTTTTGGTAGGTTCTTATTTTGAAGGTAAATACATCATATTTCACTTCAAGGGTATTGCAAAAAAATGACCTGTAACAAATTTGAAGGCAATCCGTTTGGGTCGATAATGATTCTCATATCTAATATAGACATAAATATCGACACAGATTCATTAAGAAAGAGTTATAGACCTTCACGTTGGCGGTATTATTACATAAAAACAAACGTATTACACTTCTACATCATTTAATACATATTTTTATCAAGAAACAAAAACTTGTCTCACATAGCAAGCTGAAAGAAATCCTACCAAGAGATATAAAAAAACCACAAGTTTATCAGAACAGTTGCAATAAAATTTACTTCCCTTCTGTTCATAATATGTCTATGTGTCTAAGAAATGCCGCATCTTGACAAAATAATCATAATAATGTATTTTTCGAACATTAAAAATGTTCACCTCAATTTATGATGTTCTTATATTGAAATTAATGGATTTTTTAATTACTTTAAATATCACAAAGCCCAAGGCGTTTATTATACTCATTAATACTAAGTATACTGTCTGAGAAAAATTCCATTGAATTTTGACCATCAACGAACATCTCAAAACTGAAATTATAACTGACTTTAAGTGCGCTACCTTCAAATTCATTGATGGGAAAAAATAATGAGCCTGAAAAATACAACCGAGCATTAAATATTTTTTATTGCTAAATTAAGAAATTTCATTAGACTAAAAGGAATTCACTTTTCTGTTTACCCACAAACATACCTAAATAGGTGCATTTAAATGAATATGAAAACAAATTAACCAATGTATTGTCTATTTTTATTATATGTATTTATTTGCTTTAGGTACTAAGTCATAAACAACTTAATTCTTGATGGAGTATTGGTTTCGTGTCGAAAAAAAAATCGAGGTTTTAATTAAATCGTCAGATCGTCTAAAACGGGTGGCTGCAATACAACAATTTCGGTTTATCAAGTTTACTCAAAAATGGTTTTACGAATTTATTAAAATCTTAATCATGTAATAACTAAACCAGTTGTACCTAATAATACTGGCATACCTAAGGTGACCACCTGTACCAAAACGACCGGCACAGTAGCGAAACCAAAGACAAGCGTGTTGGTACACACAAATATACCGAAATCAAATTCGACTACCGGAATTTAAAAATAAATTGAGATCAAATCTGAATAGTGTAAGCACATCTTTTAATATTTCTTTCCTTGTATTTTCAACTTTATGCATCAACA
Organism: Melangyna quadrimaculata; assembly: GCA_949320155.1. Classification (NCBI taxonomy): domain Eukaryota; kingdom Metazoa; phylum Arthropoda; class Insecta; order Diptera; family Syrphidae; genus Melangyna; species Melangyna quadrimaculata. Next base: position 23,603,999 of record OX439485.1, read on the forward strand.
TCATGTGCAGAACTTTAGTTTTTGACATCTCATTATTCTAGTATATGATTTGTTTTGTTTTAACTGTATACCAACCATTGTCGTTTCTAATTGTTTCTTTCGGTATTCGCGACTGATTTTATTTGTTAAAAAAAGAAATTAAACGGAATCCCAAAGAATAAATCTGCTCAATGTTGTATTAATATTTTTAAAAGTTTTTTAATTTGTTATACTACACAAATAGCTTCGAATATAATGGTGAAATGATAAACTACAAAAAATAGAATCAACGTTTGAAAATAACACAGTTTAAAAATGAATTTGAAAACGCCCCATATTATTTGATAAATTAAACAAAGATTAAAAAATAATTTCTTGTGTACCGAAATCGGCGTTGGGAAAGGTTCGGAAATTCGAATAATGGAAATAAAATTATGTTCCTTTTTTTTTTGAAAAAAAAAAAAAATGCCTTTCTTATACTTGTTTAGGGTTTTATCATTATTTTGCAATACGGGTTTTCTACGCTAGTTAAAAAGTATTAAAAGTACCTATTATTTTCTCGTTAATTATATACAAAACTTATAAAAGATGAAACCATAAATGTCTAGCTATGTTCTATTTGTTAGCTACGAGAACAAGTTCGTGCGATCCAGTCTTGTATATTTTTTTTACTGGGGTTTGCTCGATGCCGGTGGACTTCGAACCGCACCCACCAGTTTTAGTTTTAAGTATTTGAATAAGAAAAACTTCGAATAGCCACGTGCACACTGGAAACCTTATATATCCCCTCGACAAGAATTTCCAATCGTAAAATACAACAACGATTTTGAGCTATTTTTCTAATATAAGATAAGAACTGATAAAAATACAATAATTTCCCATAACGAAATAAACTGTATCGCTGGATCGCTCAAACTTGCTCTCGTTGCTTAAACAACTATCACGTAGCTAGAAATCGACGATGTACATACATACATTTATGTATATACTAGCCAACCCGTGCTTGCGTTGCTTCGCAAACTTAAAAAAAATAATTGCTATAAGTAGGTACATAACATTAAAGGAGTTTGTTTATATTTGCATATCATCTTACCTACATATGTACCTACATTTTTTTTAAAGCTTCCGGATACACAATGTTTTTGCAGTGTAGCAATTTTTTAAATATGTGAAGCGTTTTTTAAGACTGAATTCATTTGAATTTATTCATAACAATTTCCCTTTTAAAACATTCGCCAAATACCATACAATTGCTTTAATATTAATTGTATCTCTTTCTTTTAATACACACGACTGTTTTTCCCGTCATTTTAATATATAAATCTTGAAGATCCGACTTAGAAGTCAAGTTAGACGCTTTTTACTCGAACCAGATCATTTTTGTCCACCCGTCACATGATCATTTGTGACTCTTTTCCTTCTACATAACTACCTAGCTAGTTCACACACACGCACACACTTTATTGCAATGGTAGCCTCGCTAACATTTCAGCTTCGGTACGGCTTCATTGAAGTTAATAGAAGATTCTATTAAGACGAACCGTAGCTGAAATGTTAGTTGGGAGCTTTACATTGTGGCGCTACAAATACATTTTTTTTACCTTTCTACAACTACACCATTGTGCTCAGGCTTGATTGCTCCTGAATAGTGTTCCTGGAGAGAAATAATTTAAAATAATTGATAACTTTCAAAAGTTTATATATTTATTTCTCAGCTTGTATATATAATTTAGAAGAGAGGTCTTAAAATTTTCGTATGAATGTTGAGTTTATCAAAAAATTGTTATTATTTTAAAATATCAAACCGTTTTGAGTATATGAGTGAATATTTGGGAGAAACTCTTAGAAAAAAGGTGACAAAAAATTAAAAAAACAATAATATTCCGAAAACTTAAATAAATTAAGAAATAAAAAATAGCCTAAAACCGTCTCATAGACATAAAGAATATTATAAAATCTGTTAAACGTAAATCAGTTAATTATTTATGGGTTATGTGATAAGGTACAGAATAATTCTTTCGTCTTTATATAATAGTTAAGATGTATTGGTTCCATAATATTATGATATCATAAGAAAAAAAAAGTCTAAAAACAATTTGAAATATAAATTATAACTATAAATAAAAAAATAAACATAAGAAATCGTTAAAGCGGTTTTCTAAAAAAATTAATTTTGTGTATATACAATTTTTTGCACATTTAAAAAAAAAAAAATCTGGTATGCCAACTTTTAGTATTAAATATTCACAAACCCGTTTTCAAGATAATGAATTTTCAAAAAAAAAACAATATACTTTTAAAAATCCAAAAATAATTTTTGAAAATTTGTATGTACATTATACATTTATGCAAAATTGTAAAGGACTTCTTGTTTAAAAAATGTAGCCGTGTAGCCGATGTAGCCGTTAACGAGAAACTTGAAACCAGTAACCGTTATTGGTCCATTTTTATTTATCAAAACATTGCACATACCTTTAAAAGTAATTAATATTTTCTTTTTATCAAAGTCGTAAGAGTCGTTTTTGAAATAAATTATTTTTTCATAATAGTTGTATGACAGGTACCGTAAGTTTTTTACCTAAGAACCTTTAGTCCAAAGTTTGCAGAAAATCACTTCGATGGTTTAGACTGCAGCTCGAGGTACAGATAGACAGACAGGACCCATTTGTTTCGCGTTCTCTATCATCTTAATGCAAACCTAGCATAATGTTAGGAAAAATTTTATCTCGAGTTCGGTTTTTCTACGAATCCAAAACTTGCCCTATAGTACGTATGTAAATCGCAAGTGAAAATTAATAAAATTTGTTTATTACGTACATAACATATTTGGTCATATCCGAAAGTTAAACTGTCACATTCAAATCATTTTCAAATTAAAATATTGGAAAGTTTTGCGTAGGTAGGTAAAGGTTTGTTTTCCATTTCTTTAATGTCACACCCGTACAACAATGGAATCACGGAAATGTAACTGCAGCTAAAACTACCATTCACTTTTTTTTGTTTTAATCAAGTAAACAAAGAAAATACTCTAGCAGCCTTATTCATTAGAATCCGCTTAACAAATGAATAGTTATGCACTGCATAAGGATTTATGTAGCCACTATTCAACGTTGCATACATTGTTATGCATAAAACATTTTTCAACCCATTACAGTTATAATGAGCTTGTGTCAAAAACAGTACCAAAAAGGAAAAATCTATTACATTTTACTTTCAAAACTGACAAACGAGACTCAACTGTGTGTGTGTTGTGTGAAAATCAATAAAATAATTCTTCTGTTGATTGGATTCTTTTTGTTTTTTTTTTTATTAATTTCTTTTAATATTATAAAATAATTATGCAGTTGCTTTTGTAGGTTTTTGAGTTCACAAATAAAATTAAAAATATTTGAAACAAAAAAAACTCAGTTTTTTTTTATTTATTCCATGAATTATTTCATTCACTCACATCGTGATGTTTTTGTTGAGGAGAAAAATAAAAGGGTGATGCTTATTTGGTAAAGCTTAAGTTTTATTTGTTTCCCGTCAAAGTCATGAAGGTGATTCTTTCTATAAATTGATTGAAATAACGCATGCCGTTGAGCATTTGCAAAAGTTGTACATAAAATTTGATGGAAAATCTTTAAATCTTGCACATTTTGTAAGCAGATTCTATAAAATAAAGTGTAGAAAAAAATATTCATAATTTAATTTAAACAATATTGCAACAAAAATTTACAATAAATTAAAAAAACCAACATTATTTATTATTGTATTTAATTTTATAAAATATTTTGATAGTCAGATTTCAACACCTCAAAGATTGCAAACACAAGCGCCCTCCTAGCCCCTAATATCTATCTACATTATTGTTGTGTGTGAGTCAAGTGACATTCCGATACTAAACAACCCTTATGTGGGCCCTATACAACCTCCAAACGCGTTTAGCTTATGTTGCCTCTATTCAACGTTGCATTAGTTTATGAACAAGGTTTTTACGTTCAGAGGCATTATAAAGAGTGCATAGCACTATGCACCCGCTAAGGATGTAGGTATACAAAATTTGCAAAATGGTCTTACACTTTAAAAACCCGATAATTATTTTTTAACCTTAAAAATAAAACTAATATGATGATAGGAACCTTAGCTATTTCCTCAATTTTGAATGCGATTTGTATAAATAAATATAAAACTAACCAAACACATAACAAGTCAAGTCAAATTTAAATTATGGTTAGAACAATGAGAGTAGTTTTGAACTGTTGAAATGTTTAAGCTGGCAAAGTGTTAAAAAAATTAAAGTTTTATAATTCACCCACAACTTCCAGTGCTACATCATGAAAAAGAACGCAAAATTTTTGTTCCTGACGCTGTTTTCTCAAAATAACTCCTAAGGTATCGGTCTGACAAAAAGACCAATACGAATGATGAAGCTGTTATATTTCCCACGAAAGGGCTTTATAAATTTTAAAATCATGTCATCATTCAATGCGTCTTGCAATGGCCCCATGAAAAAAACTTACAATAAAATCACCATATTCACTTTATATTTTATCATATTCGATTTTCTTCAATAAAAAGGAATATATTTACTCACCAAAAGTGCAATATATCCATGAATACCCTTATACGCAATTGAAAAGTCTCGAATATTTCCATTACAATAATCCTCGCACTCATCCAAGTTGGTTACATTCAAACGATGGTTATTGATCTGTTGTACATATTTTTCTAGAAAATCTTTCCAAGCATCATTTGTTATATTTAAATCTTCAAGATATTTTGATGTATTTGGTTGTTGTTGTTGAAGTGGAAAAGAACCTGATTGAAGGATGAGATTGTAATCGGAAAGATTGATTTCATTCGACATTTTTTTGTGTTGTGGAGTTATCATGATGGTTGTTGTTATTTTGTTATTTTGTGGTTTCAAATCCTTCATGTATTCCTTATCGTCATAATTTTGTATATTCCTCCGTTAAGGAAATACGAAGATAATTGTATATGTTTAATTTTGATTCCCCACTTTGTCAATTTTGTATGAAATTTATTTCTCTGTAAAGAAAAGAAGAAAACAATCATTTTTTAATTAATTTTTATTTTTATTATTATTTGTTTTATTTTACTAATTTGTATAATGTTTTTTTAATTCAATTTACTACGTATTAATATTACATTATATATTTTGCAGGGCATACAAATTAAATACAGAGTGAAAACGTACACTTAAATCTTGTTTCATATGCGCTTAGATTAGAATGTCCAAAAACAAACTGCCACCTCTCATATTCCCCACCACTTTCAGTGTTTAAATAAGAGTTGATAACAGCATTGAATTTTGGTAATGAAAATAGTAGTAATAGTGAAATTTTGAAAACCATTAGTTTGGAATTTTTTTCTTCAAAATTTTTGCACTAAGCCAACTTTATTTAAAAATAAAATAAAAGAAAGGATTTCTGGCTAAACCGTTGTTCCAATAATGTTTGTTTTCTGTTTTAAATATTTTTTCTTAGAAAATTGCCCCTCTTGCCTAAACGCTGAGGAATAGACCCACCTTTCAACGATTTTGTATGGTCTTAAGTCTTAACCCAACCAATACGCTTTATTTTTTTGTCACACATTATTTGTGCAGCACCGCAACCATTTTATAGAAAACAAAAACTATAATACAAATTATAAAGTTGATGTAGTTCGAGAAAAAAAAATTAAATTAAAAAAAAAAAATTATTTATTTTATTATTTAATTTAATATTTTAGGAAGGAATCCATGATTTATTTTCAAACTTAAGTTTTTATTATCAAAAATAAATGTTTTAAAATATGATGTACCAAGAACATTTTTAAAAATATTTTTAAATTTTTTTCTATTTTCCTTAGCATACAGGTCAACATATTTCTTATATCTTCTTGTTTAAACCATTTTAAAGAAAAAATCAAATGATTATGCATCTCATTCATATTTTAAAATCGTTAAGGAAACAAGGCCTTAGTATACAAAATTATTTTATCCCATTTAATTATTAATTACAACATTTTTCTTCAAATAAATTTTACTATACATATATTATATTTTAGTATTTTATAAACAAATCTAAAAAATCTTTAGAGTCCAAAACTATGTACAATGTACATTCACAGATAAGATGCTAGTAATAATTAGATATGAGATTTCAGCAGACAATTATACTTTAAGCTGTTGTAAAATTGTTCAAAGCCAGGACAGGACCAAAAATAAGTTATTACCATTGTGTGTTAATTATTTTTTCAAATTCAATGAATGTGGTTATGTTTACTTTTCAAGAGCAATATGAATATACATAGCTTGCAAATATTTTTGTTTTTATTTTATTATGGATTTTTTTTTTAAACGATTTCGAGTTATGAAAGAAATAATATTTTGAGGTTACAAAATTTTTAAAATATTTTCAAAAAAGTTTTTCATACCTCATGTTTTAAAATATATATTTTTTTAATTTAATTTTTTTAACAAAAATTTTTGTATGCAATGTTCCTAAGGTTTTTTAAAAACTTACTTATAATAAAAATTCATTCAGGTTGGTAACGCGGCTAGCGCGAAAGACCGAAATGCAAGAAATTGGTCTATGCAAGCTACCACTATTTTTTGGTCCAAAAATAAAAATTTTTTATATTTATAAAACATACCTTAAAAACAGAAAGTACTAAGTTTTATAGAAATCGAGCCATCCATTTAGTCTGTAGGCCTAGGTGTTACAAATTGTCAAATGTGGACAGATAAAACTGCAGGACCCACTAGCTTCGAATTCTCTATTATCGTAATGACAGATTTGATTAAAATCTCTACTTAAAATTATTTCCAGAATGGGAAACTTGCCATATAGTACCAATGATTTGAAAGTCAAAAAGATGCTTACGAGCAAAAACTGCAAACAAATATAAAAAAACTTTTTTTAATAGGATATATTGTCGCCAATTCGCATCAAAAAAAAAATTTCATCCGTCATATTAAAGGCTAGAGCATCTTCTTTGTTTCTTTCTGATATATCTCGCGTAAACCTTCGCTCTAAAATAAGTTAAGAGCAATTTAGTAAAAAAAAAATTAAAATCAGTGATTTTGCCATATTTTTCAGGTCAGTTTTTGACAAATTGCCCTGCTTAAATTTTTTTATAAAATTTTTTAAACCACCAATTTTGATAGAAAATCTAATTTCCTACAAAAAGTTTCTCAAGTTTAATTTATAAATTCGGCTCAGTTTTCGAGTTATACCGACAAAATTGAAAAATTACCAGTGTGACCATTCTCTCAGAAACGCATGGATGTGTTTTGAGTAAGCTTAAGTTCCACACAAATATAATCAATAATAAAATCCCGTGAACGCAATTGTTCCTTACTAAAAGGTCTATTCAACAGCCTATATGTATGACAGGTTTTGTGAAATAGTTAGAGCCGTTTTTGAAACAAATGCATTTTTGTATACCTGCTGGTTGTACGGCAAGTACGGTTATTTTTGGAGAAAAAACACCTCTCTTAAACACTTAAGTCCAATGTTTGAATAAAATCGCTTGAGTGGTTTAGGCTGTTCTCTATTTTCGTTATGTTAGGGAAAATTATTATCTATATTAGCGCAATTATAGTAGCGCAGTTAATTTTAAATACTCATATAAATATAGACTTACACGTTTAATTATAAAAACTGTGCTTTTTTTCAAAATTGATCGGAGTGCCATGCATTTAATCCTATGATTTAAAACCAATATATATATGTAGAATGTAGTTAGTAAAACTGTTCCAAAAATGAAGCAAGTTAATTCAAGTCCGCGTCCCTAGAAATTTATCTTGCTTTGAAGCCCTAATGAGCTTCCAAGGAGGAAAATAACTTTTTATCAAAACAAACACGGACATCGTTATCCATGCTTGCATTTTTTTTTTTAATTATTTATAGTCCTCCGTTTATGTCGTTAAAAGAAATTTCATTAAAAATAAAAGAACCATCTGAATCGTACGAACTTGCCCTTATGGTTCCACACCATAGAGTGGAATTTGGTTTGTTAATACAAAATTATACACAGCAGGTAAAGGAGAAATTATAAACAAAATCCAAAGTAGGTATTTAGGCCCTTATTGTGAGTATCGTTTGCTTATCGATGAACGAATTTTTGTTCTTACAAAGGATCACAGTAACATAAATCTAGCCCAATAGCTTTTGGCAGCAGTTTTAACTCACCAAACTTTTGGGTACTTTTGACTTTTGTCTCATCGAACGTTGAACTACACTCGCAATAAGGGCCATAGTCTTTCCCAATCAAACGCGAAAGCGGCGCAGAACATTCGCCGAGGGCAGTTTTTGTTGTTGTCTAGCACTGTTTATTTGTCATCATTGTGAATGATTCTCCCTGCAGAGCGAATTTCGGAGTTGGTTTGGGAGCCTTATATCTATTCATGCATCTACATCCTCAGGTTCATAGACCGACAAAAGGTGGTGTAAAAAAACTTACTTTTGGCCTTAATAATCGTTGATCGAAACCTTTAACATTTGTTTACTACACGAAACCAATACCTACTTGGCTTATCCTTATAGAGGAAATTTAACAACAAGGCAGATCACATCATCAAGTACCTTCTCGTGTAATGCTTTTTATGTTAGCAATTATGAAACTTTTTGTTTGCCATAATAAAGTATGTCTCTCCTACAGACAAGCTTCGAGAATTAAATTTTTTTCTGACAAATTCTTACAAATTGCTTCTTTGCATATTTACAACAATGTTAACCTATATACATATTAGGGTGGTCCTTATAAAAGTTAGTGTCTTATTTTGAATGACGCACCCACCTAATTTGTTCTAAATAATTTAAAAAAAATCCTGTAAAATTTTAGCTCATTATATCAACGTTAACCCGGCCCACAAGACGACTGAAGTTTTATATGAAAAATCCCTTGTATTTTTGTAAATACAAATTTGAAAAATCTTAACTTTGGTACTTACTTACTTTTGATGGCGCTCACAGCCCAGGATGGGCTTCGGCCTCAACTAACAAGCCCCTCCAGCCAGCTCTGTCCCTAGCTAGCCGCTTCCAGTTGCGCACACCGAGTGCTTTGATGTCGTCATTCACTTGATTGCGCCACCTGTTACGGGTTCTTCCTCTGCTGCGTACCCCATCGGGGTTGGATTCGAAGACTCGTCGGGCAGGTGCGTTGCTGTCCATACGCTCCACGTGCCCCAGCCATCTAAGCCGCTGTATTTTCAGCTTTTTGACCAGGTCAACGTCGCTGTATAGCCTGTATAGCTCGTCGTTGAATCTTCTCCTCCATACTCCTTCGATACACACCGGACCGAAAATCACACGAAGAATCTTCCTCTCAAAGCACCCTAGCAGATTTTTATCCGAATCTTTCAGTGTCCATGCTTCTGACCCATAAAGCAGGACCGGGATGATTAGGGTTTTGTATAAAGTCTCCTTGGTTCTCTGAGAGAGGGCCTTACTACTTAAATGCCTTCTTAGACCGAAGAAACAGCGGTTGGCAAGAGTAATTCTTCGCTTGATCTCTGCACTGATGTCATTCTGCGATGTAATAGTGGAGCCCAGGTAGACAAAGTCCTTGACAACTTCGAAGTTATATCTGTCCATCGTGATATTTTGCCCGAGTCGACGATGTTGAGATTCCTCTCTCGATGACAGCATATACTTCGTCTTGTCCTCATTAACCGCCAATCCCATTCTAGCCGCCTCCGATTCAATGCTCGCAAATGCCCCTGCCACAGCTCGCTTCGTTCTGCCGACAATGTCTATGTCATCCGCATATGCAAGCAATTGAATGGACTTTTGATAGATTGTACCGCTGGTGTTGACATGTGCGTTGCGTACAATGGCTTCAAGAACGATGTTGAATAGGTTGCATGATAACGCGTCGCCTTGCCTCAATCCTTTCTCAACATCAAAGGAATCGGTGGTGTTCTTACTAATTTTGACGGAGCAGCGAGATTTCTCCATCGTCATCCTGCACAAGCGGACGAGTTTGGCAGGGATGCCGAGACTAGACATGGCTCTGTATAATTCGTCCCTTTTCACGCTATCATACGCGACTTTAAAATCGATAAAAAGGTGGTGTGTATCGATCTGGAATTCCCGGGATTTTTCTAAAATCTGTCGGAGTGTGAACATTTGATCGACGGTTGACTTGCCTGGCCTAAAACCGCACTGATAAGGGCCGATCAGATCGTTGACAAAAGGTTTTAAGCGGTCACACAGGATGGCCGACAAGATTTTATAAGCGACGTTAAGGAGACTAATTCCTCTGTAGTTGGTACATTTCAGAACATCTCCCTTTTTATGGATGGGGCACACTATACCGAGGTTCCATTCATCGGGCATACTTTCCTCCGACCAAATTTTGCAGATGAGCTGGTGTATGCTCCTAGCCAATTCATCTCCCGCTGATTTAAATAGTTCGGCTTGTAAGCCATCCGCACCTGCAGCCTTGTACGACTTAAGTTTGGATATCGCCAGCCGAACTTCGGTTAGGTCGGGTGGACGGAACTCTTGGCCATCATCGTCCAAGTTGAATGGAGCGTTCTGCCTATTAGCGGCATCTTGGCTGTCTTCGCCATTAAGCAGTCTAGAGAAGTGTTCTTTCCAGATCCTCAGCACTGACTGTGTGTCTACTACCATATTCCCACTCTCATCTCGGCAGGCTTCCGTTCTAGCCTTGAATCCTTGGGTGGATCGCTTCACCCTCTGATAAAATTTTCGAACATCTCCCCTACCGCTACAACCCTCAATAGACTCTACCGCCCGCTTCTCGTGCTCTCTCTTTTTCCTCCTGAGAAGTCGGCGTTCCTCTTTTCGTTTCAGCCCGTAGAGCTCCCGGGCCACTCTCTCAGCAGCTCTTGTTCGAGTCTGCAGCATTGCCTGGTAGGCCTCGTCCTTAGCTGCATGCGCTAGCCGGCACTCCTCATCGAACCAGGGGTTTCGTTGTATTCGCCTAGTGAAACCCAGCACATCAGAGGCGGCATTTCTAATGGCTTCTTGACAGTGTTCCCACTGGTCCTCTGCACTTGATGCTGGTAGCGGACCTCCTGAGAGATTAAGAGTTACGTGGTCTGCAAAAGTTCTGGCAGTCTCTTGCGATTTAAGCTTCTCGACATCGAATCTTTTCACAGCATCTGCTCTGCGTTGTCGCGTCATGGATATCCGCATACGTAGTCTAGCTACCACCAGGTAGTGATCCGAGTCAATGTTGGCCCCTCGGAACGTTCGGACGTCCAAGATACTGGAAGCATGTCTCGCGTCTATCGCAACGTGGTCGATTTGGTTGACGGTTACTTGATCACGCGACCGCCAAGTCCCCTTGTGTATATTGAGGTGTGGGAAGTAGGTGCTTGAGATGATGACATTTCGCCCCGCCGCAAAGTCTGCCAGCCTGTGTCCGTTGCCGGAAGTTTCGTCGTGTAGGCTGTGTCCTCCGACTATCGAACCAAAGATGCCCTCCTTTCCGAATCTTGCGTTGAAGTCACCAAGAATGATCTTCACGTCGTACTTCGGGCACATATCATACGTTGTCTCCAAGAGATCGTAGAATGCTTCTTTGGTTGAGTCTTCTCTCCTTTCATGGGGGGCGTGAACACAAATCAGCGAAATGTTCTTAAATTTGCCTTTGATGCGGATTGTGACCAGGCGCTCGCTTACACTTCGGAAGCCCAAGACTTCTTGCCTAAGTCTTCCCCTTATCACAAAACCACAACCCAAGAGGCGCTGACCCTGTTCCTTCAAGCACCCGCCGTAGTAGATGTCACACGTTTTCAGTCTCCGTACGCCCTCTCCATCCCATCGCACTTCCTGGATGGCTGTTACGTCAGCCTTTAGCCTATCCAGGTTCTCCACTAATTGTTCGGCTGCACGTGTTCTGTATAAGGACAGGACGTTCCACGTGCAGATCCGAAATTCATTGTCCTTGTTTCGTTTGCTGGGGTCGTCAACTTTAAAATCATCCATATCCGAGGCTTGTTGTTGTTTCGGAAAAACTTTTTTTTACGTGGTAGGGAAGTTACCCCGACGCACAACCCCCGACCCGGAGGACCAGACCCTTCGTATAACTCCAAGGGTAGGGGGCCTGAGCTACAAATATGTCGTAGTAGCCCATATAACTGGAACTGTAGACGCCACCGTTGATTCCATCTAGAGAATTCGTCCGCTGCCGCCTCGATGAAAGGAGAAGTGCCTTAGTGGGAACACTCCTCCCCCCCCTCTCTCGTTGGCTGTCCCCAACAGCTTTCCACGGGGATTTAAACCCCGTCTCCAGCTGAGGTACTAGACACCCGATGTTCACCACGTGGAGGTGAGAGTAGGAGTTGGTAGACAGAGGTGGATTTTGAGAAAAACCTGTGGACGCTTGTGTCCTCTTGAATGCACATAACTAAACTTTTGAACATAACTTTGGTAATGATTGATAAAAAAAAATGAATTTGGGAACACATGTAGTTACTTTTGTCATATTTTTAAAAATACATCTGAAAAAAATTTACAACAGTTATTTCCCTACTTATAGCCATTTAAACAAAACAAATATTTTGGATTTAATATTAATTTTAATAAATTTTATAAATTTTTTTTTAATACATTTTTTAAACATGACAGAAGTTACTCCGCGTGTGCAAAAATTCAATTTTCTTTATCAATCATTACTAAAATTACGAATTTTTAAAGTTGGATGTACAAAAATACCATGGGATTTCCCATATAAGACTTCAGTCGTCTTGGGGGCCGGTTTAAGTTAATATAATGAGCTAAAATTTTACAGGAATTTTTTTTTTAATTATTTAGAACAAATTAGGGGGGGTTCGTCATTCAAAATAAGACAATAACCTATATAAGGACCACCCTAATACATATACATATGTACAGTACATGCCTACATAAAATCTTTAGTTCTTCATTTCTCTTTATGTCAGTCAAGGGATTCCTTTAAGAAATTAGTTAAAGTTACCCCGGAGAAGTTAAGTAGATACTTTTGTGTTGTTTTTATCCTTTTATTGAGGTTGTTCTGGTTATATAATTTTTGTTTCTTATAAGCAGGGAAAGGATTTTGCTGACCTAAAAAAATCAAAAAAGGCAAAAAAAAATTCTTAAAAGGCAAAGAAAAAGGCATTTATTAAATGAAGAGAATATAAACATAACTTAACGTCTAATTATAAAAGCATTTAACTACCAACAGCTTTTTGAAGTTCTCAGGTAACAGAGACGATTGTCTCTTAAATGAGCTAAAGGACCTTTCTACTTGAGCAGAGAGAGTGGAGCCCATTTTAAACTCCTTAGTCTCTACATCATTCACTTCAACGTTTTCGGAAAGTGTGGAGTTGACGTCGCCATTTATTACAGCATTTGCTCAACAGTTTTAAGTCCACGAGTTACATTTAAAACAGTAGTGAACTTTTTCAACACTTCATTTGCAATTATTGGTCCTTTCGATTTTTCCAAATTTGCATTGATATTTGCAGGAAACGCACCATCATTCATAGAGAAATGCAAAGATCTGGTTTTTATGAGTAAAAAAACCAAAAAAAGGACAAGAAATTTTATTGAGAAAAGATCATAGTACCTCTATCTACAGTCTACAGCACCTCCTTTTTTTTACTTGTATGTTGAGGGAAAGCAAATTTGTTTTCTGTGCGCTTTAGATTGTGTTAGGATCATGTTTTTAAGTGAAGCAATCTCAACTGGAAATGAAAAATCTACATGCAGCTTGAATTTGTAGAATTTTTTTGAAGATTTTTTCGTTTAACTTTGATAAAAAAAAGCACGCAAGCCAAAATTGACAAAAAAGACACTAACGGGTAAAAAAGGCAAAAAAAAGCACTAACGGGTAAAAAAGGCAAAATAAAAGACATATATTTTGAATCAGGAGGACATGAAACGTGTTTGTAAAAAGTCAATACTTTCTTACGATCACGCAAAACAAATAGGCAAAGTAAGCAAAATCCTTTCCCTGCTTATAAGCCTTCTAGGTAGGTATTCTTTTTTTATGATTTGAATTTGTAGGATTTATTCGTGAAAAACATGAAACCAATTTATAACACAATTGACAACTATAAACGTCAAAATGCGATACTTTGTTTTAAACCGTATAACAACAGTATGTATAGTATACACTAACCATCGACAGCCATAAGGAATATCTATGCTTACATTCATGTAGAAAAATTAATTTATTAATAAAACTTGATTTTATTTCAAACAAAATATACGTAAAAGAATTTTTTAATATTATTTCTTTAATTAAAATCTCAATTCTCTAAGGAATAATCACCAGTAGATCACACAAAATAAAAAGAAAAAAGACATACATAGACTACCGTGAGTACCTAAGCTACTTAAAATATTTTACCTAGAATATTATTTATATTTTAATTTGTATTTATTTATAATAAACAAGTTATTTTTCTTTTAGTATAAATACAGCTATTTCTAAAGAATATTTGTGAAGAAAGAGGAATAAAAAGAACAGGAAAGAAAAACCTAAATTCCGGGATTATCTACACCTCATTATCGCTTAAGTACGTTATTTTTCTTTTTATAAACAAAAATATTATTTTTTGGAGTATGGACATTATTTTGGGAACTGCTGCGCACCCGTCAGTTCTGAGACCGAGTTCCACCCGATGACCTGCCTTTTGGTTTTGCCCTGCCTTTATTATGCCTTTTAACAGCCTTATGGCCAATTGCATAAACATTTAACTGGCTTTTAAATTTTTAAATGACATATTTTGTATAGAATAAACGTCATTTTAAGACTTAGGGTACGCGTACAGTGGTGCGACAAAGCAATGCGATGCGAGAAACTTTTGCGTGCGAGAAAAATATTTACATTTATTCTTATATGTGTGCGCACAGTGAAGCGATATTTGATGCGAGTTTTTCGCAAGCGTCTCGCTCACAAACTCTTCTGACCACTTTTTCAAGCGAGTTTGTGCGAGTAGGCTTATATTGTTTGTTTTGACGTTTAAAGAAAACAAATCAAAACAGTAAAATGCTAATATTAGTTTAAAAATTAGTAGCCTTAAAAGCCTGTTAAATTTTTGAAAAGGGCTTTATGAAATCGAGGATTATTCTAACTCGCCTCATAAAAACTTAAAAATTATGATTTGCTCCTTGGCAGATCACCGCCTTCTACCGCCAATCTTATAAATTCTAATTGCAACTACTCAAAAGGGGAAACAGATGGGAAGCCGATTTAATTCATTGCACCAGAATATATGTTTACATAATGTATATGTGCACACGGGTAGCCAACAAGTTCGTGGTCAGTTCCTGCTATACCTAGAGGTCCAGCTTCGGAAGCAATAGTAGCTGTCGTTCAGCAATAAGAATATCAACACAAGTAGATAATCGCTTGTTTGTTAGATAAAACTGGCAAGCCAGGGATTTTTAAACCACAAATTGGTAAGTTTTTTATTCTTTTCACTTAATGGCAAGATCAACAGCACCCTTACATTGGACCCGTTCTCAGGTAGAAGGATAAGCTTTCTGGGATGGCTGATATTTGAAGACTTGTATTCAGTTTTTCTTGATATTTCTTATAGGATAGGTCTATCTGCATAGGTGTGTAACCTTTTTTAAGATAACTTGATATTTTAATTTTTTGATTAGAAGTGTTTTTTTTTCGTTAGTTGAATATACACACAAGATTACTTTAACATAAAAAATGTTATCCTATTTGGATACAAACATGAACGTATCTGTTGGCCGTACTGATCTTGAAGCTATTCAATAGCCTAATTTGAAAACAGTGCTATATCGCGGCTCTAAACTTAGCCCAATCTCACCAAATGAATCTTAAAACTGCATTTTTTTTTTATTATTTTTCAAAATTAAAAAAAAAAAAAACAATTTACAACATTTACTATTTAAATCCACAATGAAAATTGAATTAAAATGGATTACTACATAGGTATACATGGTGAAATTTATATCAAATTAAACTACTCTTGCAAATTTAGGAAATCTATAGCTGGATACTGATAGCAGCAATAAAACGCCCTTTACTTGAGCTGCGAACTGCGAATCCGGGGAAAGTAGCATAATCCCGAAAGTCATAATCTTGAATTGCGAAAATTCCGCATTTCAAAATGCAGAATAACGAATTGTAAAATCCTGAATTTCAAAATCCCAAATTGCGACATCCCGAATTTCAAAATGTAGAATCCCGAATTGTAAAATTGCGAATGACAACATCCTGAATCTTAGAATCCTGAATCTTAGAATCCTGAACATCAAAATCTCGAATTGTAAAATCCCTAATGTCAAAATCCCGAATTGCAATTGTAGCAATTTTGTTGGTATTAAAAATCGCGCAAACACAGCTTCTGCGAACTGTCAATTGTAAATTCACAATCCACAATAACAGGACGCGCTCCACAAAGTTTCAAATAAATAATTCGCTCGAATTTAGCTTCAATTGCCAACCACTCATGTGAATTAAATGTCAAAATTCACGACCATTCGTAATATTGCAGTTCGCAATTCGTTTCTCATGTGCAAGAAACTTAACAGCTGATTCATATTTTGACATACATTGGGAGTGTTCGGTTACTTATTCCAATTATCAAAGTACCTAATCCGAATGGTTTTGTGTTTTTTTGTTGTTGCTTCCACACTATGCCCATCGACATTGTTGTAAATACTGTCGATCAACATTTTAACGTGTCCACACATTCCCAGTTAGTGTGTAGGTGCGTAAATAAAACTGAGAGCTGACAATAAGTGTGTTGACAAACACGTCCACTCAAACTTGTTGATTTCTACTCATTTGAATCGGTCTGAGTTCGGGTCAACTAAAGTTGATTAGCGTTGTCGGTCAGCACGTCTACACTTGCTCAACATTTCTGATCGGCAAAATTGATTTACAGAAATCAATATAATGTGGACGCTGCTTTATGAAAACACAGCTAATATAGCAATAATAACTGAAAGATACTCGTATCTGCCAGATGGCAGTTATTTAAAAAAAAATATGAAGTTTGGTACACATTATCGTTCATGACTGACAGTTTTTCGACTGAAAAATTGTTGAAAGTGCAAAACTATGTTTATTTGAATGATAAAAATTTATTAGTATGACTGATTTCTGTCAAAACTGTCAGTATTACTCGAAAACAAAGAGAATATAAGAAAATTACCTCCTAAGTTTTTAAACTTAACGTACAAGCATATAAATATTTCTTTCTTTCGTGACCTTTTTGTGACAATAAATGATAATGCTAAGCTAATGTGGGCTTCAGGTCAGTGTTTGAAAATTCTTATTTTATTTTTATCGTTGTTAAGAACGATAAAAGCCCACATTAGCATTATCATTTAAAGTACATACATTATATTATCTCAGGAACTCATAATTTTCGCCTGCGGCTTAGACTGTGGGATATCCTATTTTTTGTTGGTTTCTTTAAAAATTTTAGCTTAAATCGATTATTTTGTTTCAATAACTTTTTATTTTTCAAATTTTACAACTTTTACAAAAGAAAATTACAACATTTCATTTTTTTGTTGTTGTCGCCTTCGTTATTTTTTTTTTCATTTATTAGTAATGTAAGAGTGGTCCATGGGATAATAATGATCCATGCGAAATTAAAGGACCATGTGAAATTAACGGACCATGCGAAAGAAGTGAACCATGAGATAATAAAGGTGCGTGAGATATGTAAGGAGATATTACAGGTGCGTGCGAGTAAACAGGTGCATGTGAAATGTACGATGAAGTATGTGCATACGATGTTGGACCGTAGCCGTGTGATAGGACTGGACCATGCTGCAAGCCCAATACAAGACCACGTTTAGATTTTGTGGTCTCAGATTCAGATGCTGGAGCGGCAAAGACGCTTGTAGCTACAACGACAAGAAGGATCTGCGAAAAAAATAGAGTTTTTTATTTAATTTGTCGGTTCTTATAACTATAAAAAAAATGCCCTGAAACTATTTTAAGTTGTTTTTAAATTAAAAAGCTACACTTGAAAAGTGAAAGTAATTTTTCTTAAATCGACTTTTAACTTTAAATGAACTTAAGCCAATCAAACTATATGGTTTTGCTGGTTTAAATCCTTTAATTTTAGTTTTAAACGAATGTCCCTGTCCAGTCCATACAAATCCTGAAACACAATAATTATTAAACATTGAATTTAAAGTTATTTTCGAATTTAATTTTTAATGGGTCATTGAACAAAATTCCTTTTTTTTCGTAATACAAAACCTTACAGGTCCCATGAAATATCTCATTTAAAAGAAACTGTAGAAAGGACAACGTGTATTATAGGAAACATCAGATTAAAAAAATAAGTACAAATTCGTTTACTTAAAAAAACACTAATATAACCTTTTATACGAATCTAAATTATTAATTGAATGATTTTGTAAGTTCTAATTTAAGACTTGGACTTCGGTATTTTTTTTTAAATTAAAACCTTCTCACTAATAATTAATGCAGATTAAAGTTACAAAATGAACACTTTTTCATTTCTTTATAACTAAACACATCCCCTTAAGGATTCAGAACTTCTAAACAAAAATTTATAACTACAAAATATTAACTTACAAAATATTTCATTTTTGATATGATTGTTTATTTATTTTATTTTTTAATTTAAATAATATCTTTTAAGAATTTCACAGTTTAACCTGGTGTCAGGCGGTTTACTATTGCTTAAACCAATAGACACATGATATTTATAGTAAGTTTTGTACATTCTACTAGTGGGCTGAATTAAAAAAAAAAAATAGAAATACCTACATACCTACCTATTTTATCCGCGTGATACATGCTGCACATATGTACAAACGTATGTCCCTCACCATATTACCGAACACCCCATAAGTCGCCAAAAAATGCTTGAAACATAAAACAAAAAAAAAAAATACAGCGTATACCAACCCAATGTATACATTTTATTGCCAAACATTCTCTCCATCATATGGATCAGCAAAAAGTTGTATCAAAAGAATCTCTTAGCTTTGATTGAGAAGGGGGTTCAATTCAATCTAACTCTTACTTATTCATGTGTTGTTATTTACGATTTACAGATGAAGAAAAAAACCTACCTACCAACAAAAAACCTAGAAAAAAAATACAAACTATCTAATGTGTACCTAATAGTAAACAACAACTATGTATCTTGCAGATACAATTAGCTTATGGGCTCATGTGACCAAGTTTCGGTTTGTTTTGACCGACTGATACAGTTTAACAAACAAATTCTACAAATCATGCAGCGATGAATTGCAGTATAGTGTCTAAAAATTGCAATTAACAGAACAGTAGACAAATAAACATTTTGGAAGGGGTGAAGAAAAATTTTATTAAAGGCATGCAAATAATACAATGCAAAAAGATAAACGGCCATAACAATTAATGCTTTTTTGCCTTGGACGCCATCTTGAATGTTTGGAAAATTGGTTTTTGTTTAATAACTCGTTTATTTTAAACTTTTTACTCAACATGTACTTGACAAAAATTATTTAAAATTTATTTTTCTACAACTTTGGTCTTAATATTTTTTTGTCTAACGGCCAGTTTGTTCACAGCTGATTATTTTTAATCCATGATTAGTGGAGCTGGGAAATCCTCAAATGTTTTTGTTGATCAAATTTTGTTTGAAAAATTCAAAGTATGAGTTGCTAATCATGGATTTCACTAATCAGCCAATTTTGGTTGATTAGCGTTAGTTAATTAAAGCCTATGAAAGTCACATACTAAATTTAACCCACTGTGAACAAACTGGCCCTAAGAATGATAGTTTTCCATATAATCCGAAAATTGTGATTGTGATCGTTATATCTCGGTTATTTTTAGGTTATCCGTAACAAAAGATATTTTTGTATACAAACATAAAGAGTATGTTTTTTTTTTCAATCTCTCTCATATCCCTTTAACTTTGTCGCCATCTTGAATTTAAAGCAACTAGGTCCTTGTGAAACAAATAATTCTTGAATTAGTTTTTTGCGACTATAGGCGTAATAACTTTTGATTAAAATTGAAACTAGCCTATTTTGAGATAAAATTTTTAAAATAATTTATATCTCCATACCAGTAGGAGATAGACAAAAATCTAAAACTAGTAAGATTTTTAGAATTTCATTATCTATCCACCAATTCAAAACTCTAGCATTCTTATTAACGAAATTAGAAAAAAGACATAAAAGGACATTTTCCCTTTCACTGCTTAAAAAATAGAGATTATCAAAAAATCTAAACTTATTGCTAAATAAAATATATTAGCCTATCAATAAAATTTTTTACTTTTACTCTACCTCCCACCACTTAGCTTATCAATGATCTCAGCGTTGCATATGTGGCGTTACATTTTTTTCAACATACAATTCAACCTTGAAATTTCACTCTCAACGCGCCCAAAGAAGATTCACTTCAAAAACTACTTATACAACTATTTCCCAAACCACCGCTGGGGTAGAGGTTCAAGCGCGTTTTTTTTTTAAGTGATGGCATACCGATTTGTGATAGAATTTTTTTTGGTACAAAAGATATTTTTAGTCGGAAAAAACATTCACCGCAATTACAAAATTCGTATTATTAAGTCGTATTTGGTCGTATGTTAGGTTTGAAGTTTCCTTAATGGTAAAGTATCATCTTTTTTGGTGCAAAGGTTTTGAGTTTCTACGAATAGAGACATTCTTATGCTGTTATTTAAACTTAAAAACATATTTATCAAAAGACATGGCGAAAAGAACAAAAATTGTTCGAAAAGAACGCAAATTGTTCTTTTCGTCATGTCATTTGATGATGATATTGTTAAGCTTAAATACCACTATCGCTTTATCTCTATTCGTAAATTCTCAAAAGCTTTTCAGCAAAACCCACAATCCCAAATACGACATCATAATACGAATTTCGTAATAAGGGAGAATTTTAATGGCGAGATTGCGTATTTAGAAAATCGTACTTGGGGCTTAGTATTTATCGTAGACAAAATTGAATTTGAAATATTGATCAAACTTTCTATTACAAAGAAAGGGAAGACGAAAATAGTGAGTCTCGCAATTGTAGAATTGCGAGATGCACTATTTTCGTCTACAACATAAACGGCTGAATGGATTTTCTTCCAACTTGGTACCTAGCTACCTGCTGTTTTTATTTATTTTTTCTAGGACATGGAATTCTATTTTTCTCGAAAATGTCAGTTAATTAATATTTCGTAAAAAGGTACTTTTAGAATTATTTTATCGAAAAAGATTCTTTTTTGTGCCTTTCGTTAACCATTTTTTTAGTTTTTAATTTTCTCAAAAATGATTTAGCTTATAGTTTTAATTTTTTTTTTTGAGAATTCAATTAAAAGTTAGAAAAAGTACTGAATATCAAAATTAATAAAAAAAAAAAGTGTGTTTGAATTTAAGAAAATCAATTGTTTATGAAAACTCAATACATATGTATTTTGAATTCGTATCGTATAAAGTGACTTTTCAATGATTTTGAAAAAAAAAATCTTTGGGTTTTCATTAATTGGGTAGTGCCATCTACTTTTAATTAATAACAATTTTTGCAATAAAACATTGGTTACTAGTTGTACTAATTTAACTGCATAGAAAAATATGTATTGGCATCACCCTACAAAATCAAATCCCTAGTTAAAGTTTCGGGTATTTAAAAAAGAAAATAGGAAGAAATCCATCAGCTCTGTCAGAATTATTTTTTAAATAAAATCCTAATGTTAACTAATGTTTTAGTGAAAAATTGTAATAAAAAAAACTAACCGTTACTCGAAACCTGTTATGATTCGGTATGGAAAAGTTATTAAATTCTGATAGGTTATGACCTGGTTTTTGACCAGTTTTAGTTTGACACATTGATAAGGGGACACCCTGCATGCGAAAATAGTTTAATTAAAAAGCAGCTGCAATATTATTTTTTAATTTTTGTGAAAACATTCATATCTGCCCAAAAAATAAAACGTCATCATCAAAAACAAGTTTGTAGGACCCAGTCGTGCATTTAATTCGTATCAAAGGAAACAAATTGCAACATGTTTTTTTAACATTTTCTTGTTAACAACATAAACACATTACTGAGCTATAAGTATACACTGTGAATGAGAGCAGAGCATTGCCCCCTCTTGGCTACGTGCTTGAAACAAATCTATGAATAGCACTAGCACCCAACCACTTTAACCGACCGTCAAAATTAAATTTCATTTCATCGATTAAGCAATTGCCGGGCGCTGGCTGTCCGGAGTTTGAATCTTACTTGCAATTAATGGCAAGCCATATCTTTGGAAAATTTATAGCTCATTCGTTGATTGGTTCTTTCCTTTTTAATTTTTTTTTTTTCTGATTGTCTACAACTCAGGAGAATAAAATACTAACGTGTAATTGGATGTGTGGTGCATTTATTTACTGGAGCGATTTTATTTTTAGTTAAGAAAAAAAATACTTGATGAAATTGTGGCAAGCTTAATGGTGCAGAGAAGAAAAATAAAAATAAAAAACAAACTCGTATCGTTTAGTTAGTAATTCATTCATTTTGCATCGAACAGGATCTTGACAGGTTTCCGTTTATATCCTATATCTACCTACCTACATACCTACTTCTAAATGTGAGAATAATTAACAAAAAATATTCGTACAAAAAAAGACTGATCCACTATTATAGTTATTATTAATCGCAATAGTCACTACATGGTTAATTTGATATTATCAGTTAGTGCTCTGAAATGAGCAAGCGATGCTGTCAAGATTTAGATTAAAGTTAGTTTCTATGAGGCCTACTGATTTTGTATGAAAAACATTGTGGGGCATGTTGCCAGCTTGGGGTAAAGTGTATACGCAATCGTGACAGTGTGAAATGTGAATTAATGACTTTTTTGATGATAAAAAAATCAACAGAGTCAATGTATTTTGAAAGCAGAGAAAATCAGCACACCTGTAACGTTTTTTTAATGATAAATGTTTGTTCAATATAATGGAAGGATAATAATATTATTTTGAGTAAATTATGATTAACACGTTTGTGTGCCTTTCGAAATACATACCTTAACCAAATTTAATAGTTTGACTACAAAGATGTTGCATATGCAACTTTGGATAAATAATAAACATACTTATTTATTTTAATAATTCTAACTTCACAGCTTACATGAGTAAGATCTGAGTGGCCTTTTTTAAATGCAATTTTAATTATAAGACACTTGAAATAAATGAAATAAAAGATGTGGTACAGTGCATTAAGATTAAATTGGTGGTCTGGGAGTAAAATCCGAGACGGAGTTTGCCTTCGGTATCAGTGTTGACCCCCCCAACTGGTATAAAATGTAGCGTAGCGGATTTAAAATTTAGTGCAACATAGTTTTTCTGAAAAAGTCATCATAATTTTTTAAACAAGAACAACATTTTAACGATAATTCAATCTTTTAATAAAAAAAATATTCATCGAAAGTAACAAATAATAAAGAACATAAGATATGAAAACTATAACTTCAAAACAGTTAAAGACTAAAATAAATAATGTAATCAGGTAATCATGAATTGTATGAAGTTATTTTGAAGCTTAATATAAATACCTTAAAAATAAAACTTTTTATGAATATTTAGTGATTTATATAATGCGTTGCATTGTGGTAAGAAAATTTTTGAGCGTAGCTAATGAAGCGAGTAGGTTAAAAATGCCTCTGACATTTTTCAATTATGCTTTTAATTGTACTATTGCATCTACAGTGGAGATATTAAGATTATTTCTCAAGTCGTCTTTAATAATGTTCGGGATCGAAAAGCACTTTTCCGGTATTGCACTGCTTTGAGGCAAACAATAAAGGGTTAGCATGTAAGTGCATACTTTTGAAAATGCTGCCTTTACCTCAAAATGTTTGGCTTTCTTTAAATTAATCCAAAATTGCACAATATCTTCATGAAAGAACACAATGTTCTCTATTATTTTCTATTATTTTAATATTATTTTTGTATTTTCTGATATTATAAAATGTATTTTTGGAAAAATAATGTAGCAAAAACGCTACATTTGTAGTAGGGGGGCAACGCTGTTCGGTATTCGAACGTAGAAAAAAATGAGTCCAAAACAATTCTTTGTTCAAGAAAATCATCCAGTACGGATTTCTCGACCTTATATGCGCTGCAGAGCGAGAACTGTTATTTTCATTAAAAACTTATTCGGTTATTTATTATTATAGAAATACGACGAATATAAAAATCAACCCTTCCCGACTGAAAAAATTTCAAGTTTATGTCTTGTTTGGGCAAGGTCCTAGTAAGTTTTCAGTGGTGAAAATTTAGACGAGAAAAACTTGTCAGATACTTGGAATTTGCTGGATTTCAGTACCAACAATTTAGACGAGGAAAACTTTCCAAACACTCGTGAGGCCCTCCCTATAGCAAAAACTTGTTGGACATGTTGTTGGAATGCCTCTTGTATACCAAAAACAAACGACACTTTTTGCTCTCTTTCCTTTGTCTTATTTTTCATATCACACTTTTTTAGTATGGGGTTTTCATATGAACTGCACAGATTTCTGAGAAATGTCAGACAAGTTAGAACATAAAACATGTTCTAAGTTGTTCTACGTAAAAAGTACATAAAATCCTGTTTAGCTTTATTTTTCTGCATTTATTTGTTATGCACTATGGTATAAAACATTACAGTATGGAACTTATTCACTTTCGACATTAAATGTTTATATAGCGAGTTTGCCAAATGAGCAGCGCATTGGACTGACAGGCAGAAGATCACGGGATTATGTACCACATATTCACCAATGCCCTTGAATCTATGTTCTTAAGACTCTCTATAGTACCTTGTCGAAAACTAGATTGTTTTTTCTGCCTGGGTTACTTTTTTTTTTAACATAACATAAGTTACATAACATATTTTGTAGAGAATTTAATTTGCTTCAAATTGTTTCTATTTTTCTTTAACATGCAATTATATAATTACCGTTTAAAACAAGATGGCGGCATAATGACACTTGGTGTAATTGAGCACACTTTGGTTTATCTCTCCTTTGTACTGATACTCTTTCGAATACCGAGGCAGTGATGCCAGATCGTGGGCGGATGTCCTTTTTGTGGAGATTTTGCATTGAAAAATAAGCTAAAAGGGCATCTTGATGACTCTCAGTACAAAAAAAAGCATTTCCATACTTTTTATTCAGTTTATACAATATTATATTCATACATAAAACTCATACTTTCAATTTTTGAAGCAACTCATTTTAGTTCGTTTACTGAATTTTAAATTTTTAAAACGTCAAAAAAAAACCTCAAGCAAACTGTTTTTGTTATTTTGTTGTCAGGCGTAGATTACTTTTCATTGCACAGATGCGCTGATCGCTCGTCTTTTACTGTTTAGGAGTGTCGCTATCTGATAAATTGAAATACATGCATAAATTTTAATTCTTATTTAGTTCTAATGTTTATGGTAATTCTCAATAGTAAAATGTCTGAAGAAATGGGAAGCAAGAAACGATTCCAGATGTCCTAGCAAGAGGATCCCAAATTTGCTGTGGGGTTATGATCAGTGCGAAATGATGACTTTGTATAAATAATTTCTTGGCAGCATTGTGGGCATTTGTCAACAACTGCGTGGGCAAAAAGCGCATTTTCGTTCATATGTGTGGGCAGGGCATGCTGAGGCTGACTGGAAAAGTCTGGCATCACTGTACCGAGGTCATAAATATCGCTTTGGACTTTTTTCCCACCAAATGTCTAAATGCCCTAGACTTATGGCTTTTTTCTAGTCATCTGGTAAGTGGGTGCCCAGTTTATAGCATCTAACAATAACAAGAAGAAATTTAAATATCAAAAAATAATATTCCGTTCCCTGTTTCCGTACCTTATATTTGTTAAAATTTTCATGAATTTGAGAGTGCAGGCGTGTTCCTTTATTTAATAAGATAAATTGTATTTTTGCACATAACTCCAATGCAAAAAATTTCTTTCGACAGAAAAGAAATTCAAACAAACTATTGAACTTATTTCGCTGAAATTATGACAGTGTTAGCTATAGGATAATTTATGCCCAGAGTTAATTCTGTCACAATCATGTAATTAGCTATGAATGATTTGTTTAAGAAGAGTTGCTATATTATCATCATATTCAAATTTCGTTCCAATAAATTCGCCTTACAATACAATAAACTATAAAACGCAGTCAAATCTGTATCGCACGAACTTGCTCTTGTAGTTAACAACTAGAAAGTTGTTAGACATTGACGGTTCCGTTATTTGATTTTTTTAGCAGAAACCTGTCGTAGCATATACAAAAATGAATCTATATGAAAGAAATAAACGGAGTTTAATCAAAGTGTTTTGAGCAGATTGATAAAACCAAAATCGTTATATGGCTGATAGATGACTTAAAAACAAACAAATTGAATTTTTCTTATAAGGAATGGCATACAAAATGCCTCAAGCAAATCCGTTCATTCGATAAGATCGATGTACATCAGGAGCAGCCGAGCGGGACAGACAAGCAGACCCACGCACGCGACGAAAGTTATCGTCATGCCGAAAATCCCTTTTTTTGGACTTCTCTATCCATTGAAATGTCAGTTTTGATTAAAACCACTGAAAGTTATTTTGACACAAAATCAATACTTGAGCAAGTAAACTTAAAGAAAAAAAAACAACTTAAAAAAAAAACTGATTCTTCGTAATCCTACATCCTGGAAATATATTTCTCCTAAATATAATAGATAGATATAATAGATCAATATTCAAAAATCAAAACCCACATAAACATTTTCCAAATGATTAAACGCATCAAATTCTTCATCATAATATAATTCATATAATTTATTATTCAACGCGTTTCACATAATTAAACACAAAGAAACGAACTTCTTGTGATGAAATTTTCTTTATGCCTATAAGAAAAAAGAACCTTCAAATTTTTCTTTTCATAACACAAAACAGTTTTGAGGGAATGAACTTACGCTAACCAGTAAGTAGTATAATTTTATTTATTGTTATCTAAGTATTTCAAGAAAACTTTAAAAGTTCCAGTTCAAATATCAAGGCATAAGGAAAAATAAATAGGGATGTATGTATATGTATGAATGTGAGTTGGCTTTTGTTGGCTTAAGTGCTTTATATTTTACGTATAAATGGAAATTATTTCATTCTAACGTTTATTGACATTAATAAAAGAATGAATTTGAAAACCAAAATGAGCAGTGGGGTACAGAAAATCTGAAAATGAAATATGTGTTTATACCTTCATTGAATAAATAATATCTATAACAAAGAAACTAATTACTGGAAGATGGAAGAGTTAATAAGAATAATAATTTAATTTTATTTTCAAATAAATTATTATTAGGTTTCCCACTAAAAACCCTAATTTATTGTACTTTGTGTTTTCACCATAATTTGTAATGGTAAATTAGAATGTTCAAAAAAGATCAATGAAGCTTAGGTATATTTGTTGGGTTTTATTATAGTCAATTAAAAATGTCCCTTTTTGTTCCTTTACAGATGTTGTTACAAAATCGAACCTAGGCTAATGCCAGAAGAGCCAATGAAATTATCCCGAGAGAGTTTATTAATCTGTCTTGTTTTTGTTTTCCTTGCTTTTTTTTGTTATAAGAAGGCGTCGATTTCGTTTATTTTAATGTTGTTTGCTAGCCGAACTTGAGGAGAATTCAAAACAAGCAAACATCAGGTTCTCGAGCACCCTGTTAATAAATTAAAAACAGTTAATAATAATAACACTATGACACGTAGGAAAACAAATGCTTTACGACACTAACCAAATTATAGAGAAAGGTGGCCTAAAATGTCCCACCAGGGTAAAATGGCCCCCTCGCTAAAAATCATAGAATCGAACAGAATAAGAAGGTTTTGTGAACACAATTCCTTAGTTTATCTCGCAGCACCGACATATAAAAAATGTTAGCAACTTCAAGATATTATTTGAAATTTGACAGACTAAATTGTCTCTAGCCATCTCCAAAAGTAAAAACAATAAAATTTTAAGAAAAATTTGGTGACAAAAAACTGTATACAAAATAGCGAATTTTGGAGAAAGCAGTTAATGCATGTAAGTATCAAGTATTTCTTTTCAATTTACTGAAATTCGTTGGCCTATAACTATTTCTGTCTGTTCGGAATTAAAACTTAAATAAAAAATATCCTATACGGGCAAAATGGCCTGCTTATGTACCTCTCGGCTAAAATGGCATAGTGTGCCATTTTATGCTTACCCTTACATTTTCATTTTCCCTTTAGTGAAAATGGTTGGAAAATATATAGGATCTATAGAGAGGCAGTCCTAGACTGAGGACGTATTATCCAAAGCCATAAATGCATCCAAAATGTTCAATGTTCGTTGTTTAAGTTTTTTTTATGTTTATTTTACTTATATAAGTTGAAGTTATTTTAAATGAATTGTTGATTTTATTTTTTTGTTGAGTATTGTTGATGTTTATTTTACTTTGAACTTTGATTTGTTTTAAATAAAGTTTAAATTAAATTGAAAATGGTTTTTGATTAGCTTGCCTGGTTGGTTCACTTGCTTGGGTAAGATTGCATACTTGTATGGCATTTTGAAAATTAAATACTTTAATTACTTTTTGGAACTTTTTATACTCGTAAGGCAGAAAAATGTAAGCGTTATTGATTAAAATTTGCAAAGAATATAACATTTCAGTTTGAATGTCAATTCGAGATATGGTACATTTTCCTTAGGGGGGGGGCGATTTTAGGCAACCTTCCCCTACGTTTTAGAGAGTGTTTTTTGTCTTGAATTTAAAACTGACCTCAAAATTCTTGGATAGGATCCGGTTTTCGAGACATCGTACTTCGTTATTTATTTTTCCACACAAATCATTACTAATGTCATAAAGTAGAAACTAATCCTGCCATACCCAAAATGTTTTGGATCTTTTCAATACTTTTTGTCTCCTTTGAAAAATCATTGATAGGTTTAAGTCTTCGACTCCCCATAGTTAACTCACGAATAAGCAACTAACTCCTATCTAGAAAACCTTAGCCAATCCATTAATACTCAGATCGGACTCGAATTCATAAATTTCTAAACATGCGGAAAAGTACATATATTTTTGTTCCAGTCGGAGAAATCTACCGTAGAAATTTCGTTGAATTTAGTTCTCCTGTGTAATCGAAAACTAAACCCGTATTTTATTGGAAAATCTATCCATAGTAGTATTCCATAGTAGCTATCCATAGTAGGATTTTCCATGAATAACAAAAACAACATCGGCAGTTGCAGGTTGCTATTAGTTTTTTCGTGAAGTTAATTTTGACTGCTTCTGATTCTCACAAATACTATATATTTTTTTTTTTAATATTCTGACAGGTGTTCTTTCAGTTAAACCAATTTTGATATACAAAAACCAGGCTACTGCGGATGCGTTTTTTTGGTAATTTTCTACTGTACTATTTATAGAATGCCAAAAAACACGGGTTATATCAAAGCAATTCTGTGCAGATTGTGCACTTGTTTTGCAAAAGTGATTTTCTTTGATGGATGATGAAGATATGATGCCATGCGACATTAAAGTAAGTGGATTTTACAAAGATGAGGAGTATGACAACCTGAATTGGGGAATATGCATAATTCAACAGTGTTTGTTTGTAAATTCTTTGACAGAAACGCCTATTGGAATATTGTGATGACGGCAACTTTATTCAGGGATATGGTTGGTAAAGCAGAGGAGCATGTCAGTTATGTGAATGTATAATGTATGTACGTTAGGGTGTCCGTTATTTCTCAAACTCATTTTTTCGAATTATGTGCACGCCTTAAATCGAAGAAAAAAAGAAGGGAAGCGATAGAGGTAATAAGCTTTAAAGTTTAAACTTTGAATCTCAATCAAATTACCATATGTGCGATGTTCAAAAATAAAGAAGGTTCCTGTACCTAGTTACATTTTATAAGACTATAATAGTTAAGACGTTTCGTATAACTGGTATCGCCCAATGGCCGATATTCGACCAGCCTAAATTGACATTTACGCACTCAAGGTTAGGTTAGGTTAAAATGGCTGCCAGCAAAAAGCTGACACACTTAGACCATTTGTTGGTCCATTGTGATACCACATGAATCTAAAGTTTTCTCCCTACTCGTTAAAACCAATTGGAGCTCTTTACAAAGCGCGCGAAACTGTTAATGTCCGTGCTTGATAGATCAGTAGGATCATTGAAGAAGAAATCTCCAAGATGAAGTTTACGTCTGTGAGAAAAGGCAGGACACGTACAGAGAAAATGAGGAATAGATTCTTCCTCCTCTTCATCCAAGCAGCTTTTGCAAAAATCATTTGCAAAAACTCCCAGCCGCGTAGCGTGATTACCTATGAGGCAGTGTCCGGCAATCACACCAATTATGGAGCTGATATGCAATCTGTTCAAAGATAACAAGTACTTAGAGCGCTTCAGGTCTGGCATTGGCCAGATCTTTTTAGTCAAGTGGTGATGTTGTTCCACCTAAGGTTTGTTCTTCTCATAGCATCTTGCTTCAGGCTTATTTTGCAAGTAGCGATAGGTATACCAATATCTACATTGTCTGGTAGAATAGGTTGTGTTGTTCCACTTTTGCCGAGTTCGTCAGCCTAACAATTCCCCAGAATGTCCCTAGGGCCCGGCACTCAACAAAGGTGAATATTGAACTGCTGTCCCATCTCTATAAGAGATGAGCGACAGTTCGATGCTGTTTTAGAGTTAGTAGGGACAGAGTCCAGAGATTTCTAAGCAGCTTGGCTATCTGAGAAGATACGGATATCCGAAGTTGATATCACGTTTTCCTTGAGCCAAGACAAAACTTCCTTTATCGCACTAAAGAGTATAGAGACCTTTGGCCCGTGCCCACCCTCTGAGAGTCTCGATTCAGGATTTGGTCTTTTTGAGATTTTGGTCTTACTAAACCTTTTGCAATTTGCACAGAATTTGGTTTTAATTTCATACCGCTAGGTGATTAGGGTGTCCCTATCAACAATTTTTTTTTTTTAATTTTTCTGATGAATTTTGTAATTGTTTTAGATTTGGCATTAAAAAAATACCTATAACCCTAAATTTCCACCCTTCTACCCCCCACCGCCCATTTTTTATTCGCGATTTTAGTATTTTTGTACCCGACTAAAAAAATGTCTAGTTTTGACATGGCACTAATCAGTTTTCTTTAGGGAAAATCTAGACGAGGAAAACTTGTCAAATATACGTCAAGCCCTTGAAAGTTTTCAGTAAGTAAAATTTAGACGTGGAAAATGTTTCATACTCTCGTGAGGTTCTCGCTAGTAAGAATTTGTTGGACGTTTTCGGCATCCTATCAGACTGAGCACTATCGTTATTGATACATATGCAAAATTTTAACTAAACAAATTGAATCGATGAATCGAAAAATACAAATTTTAACTTTTATTATAATTGATCAGTTTTGGTTTAAAAAAAAAAAATTAAAAATTTCACCCTCTTGCAAATCCTAACAAGAATAATCATATTTTCAACCACCCACCCCCTCCAAAGGCTTTTTGAACTTTTCATTATAATTAATCAAAAATTATAATTTACTGTCTTAAACTATATTTTACTTAATACCAGATGGTTCATCTCAAGTGGTTCATATCCGGTTGTTTTTGTGGTGGGATGTAGTTTAGATTAAGCCCATTTTT
The DNA here is from genome assembly GCA_949320155.1 of Melangyna quadrimaculata. Classification (NCBI taxonomy): domain Eukaryota; kingdom Metazoa; phylum Arthropoda; class Insecta; order Diptera; family Syrphidae; genus Melangyna; species Melangyna quadrimaculata. Next base: position 23,635,560 of record OX439485.1, read on the forward strand.
GTACACGATACTAAATCAAATAATATGATAATAAGAGTACTTTACAAAAAACCCAGTATCATACTTAATTTGCTTTAATATCGTATTAAATTCATAAAAATTTGCGCCGTTATTTTTATTATTCAGGTTTTTATTTTTGATCTGAGTTATTTTATTATCGGATCACAACCAAAACTCAAATACCCTTTTTAATGTTTCTAGCAAAAATATGAACAAATCTAGTTTTTGCTGGTCCGGGGCCTAGAGTGGTTTTTCTGACGAGGCAAAAGGGTTCATAATCGACAAGGCCCTAATTTTGGCCATGCTAGGGCCTTGCCAGAATCTATTTAAAACTCTCTAGTGCCATGTCGAAAACTAGAATGTTTTTCTGCGCGGGTATGAACAATATGCAAATAATTCAACAAACAGAACGAAATTAGTTATGTTGTTGAATGACAGATAGTACTACGTCCGCCTCATCAAACTTTCATTGACGTGAAGCGTCGCGTCACTTTGACATTTAATTCAGCATTTGTTATGTCTTCTGTATCACAGAGCCGTGCATGCTAAATTTTGCACGAAATATGTATATAGGTGTTTTGTGACTGTTAAGGGTTGGTAAAATACTGAACATTGTCGGCAAACAGTTTTTCATCAGTAAGAACAACAATTTGGTCTATTTGTATATAAGTTACAGTGGAAAATGCCAGCACGATTCTTTGATGAAGATCAAACAGATATAAGATGGGGATAGGATCAATGAAAGGAAAAGGAATGGGAGCGTTCTATTTTATCGACAAATGATCGTTCTCTTTCATCTATCACATTCGATCATTTCTTTCTTGAACCATTATTACAAAACAAGTTCAGGCGAATCAATTATGCGTTCTGTAAACAGGAATGCTAAAATTGTTTTGCGTGCAGGTCCTTAACAATTTGCTGCCCACCCATCCCCAGCTCCTTGCCTAATATACCATTGAGTATCAGTTTACTATACCTACTCAAATTTTAGTTAAGTTCAATTTTTGATCTCTGGGGCAATTTGAATTATTCGTATATGGTATGATATATCCAACAAGATTAGAGTAGTTTATCAATCAAGCTGAAAGATTTTTTTCATGCAATGTTTATGCTTTGATTTTTATAACTCAACATTATTTAATACTACTTTTAATGACCAGGCCATTGGAGTTTAATTTAAATTGATTGTAAATAGGTATAATCAAAATTAATTATAAATATAAATTAATTACAAGTTCAGAAGAGTTGGCGCTAATAAAATAATTACTAAGTCACATGACTTATAAATTATTCATCGTACCTCTACATCAATTTAAAAATGTTTAAAGAATATTAACATCTACCACAAGAATTATACACTTATAACTCCTGATGGTGTCGCGTCGGTACGATACGACTTATATTTAATTTGTCTCAAGAACCACATGCAAGTACCTTGTCACATGATTTTTTTCTAAATTATAGGTACCTATTCACAACACAAATTTAACGCAATGATTACATCGTATCTGCAGACAGCCTCCGCAATAAATGTTGATTTATTTATTCCACACCAAGTGTATGATATATTAATTTATAGTTGTATTTTGTCTTTAAGAAAAATTATGTGTCTTTTTCCATAGATACCTAATGCCTATACAACTTATGAATAATGAATGATTTGTTTTTGTGTTATTAATAATATATAAGTAGTTACTCAACTTGATGTAAGTAGGTACTTGTATTTTGTATGGCTTAAATAAATAGAGACTTATACAACTATACGAAATATGATAATAAAATGACCTATGTCAATATATTTTCTGTAAGATTTTGTATATGAGCACTCATCCCTATTATGAAATTCCCCAAAATATTTTAATATTTATATGAAATTTTTTTTAAATAAAAACAAAAAGAATCTCAAATAAAATTACACATTATATCTGGGCGAAACACAATAATCTCTGCGGTTGAGGTCACTTTTTTACTTTTTAATTGAATTTTATTCATTCCCTCCACTTAAAACAGAAGTAATTTTGATATTTTTATATTTAAATTTCTCTATCTTCTTATTATATCAAGAACAGATACGCAAAATGTTATTAATTTCCTTTTTAACAGTGGAATTTATTATTTTCACGAGAAAAGAAAAAAACCATCGAAGAGTGCCTTTAGATAAGTATTTTCTTATTGACAGGTCATTATGGCTTTTATCGTTTTTTAAAGTGGCCTAGAGACTTTTCATGACGGCACAACATGGTGACCACTTAATGGTTAAAAAATTTTTAAAACAATATTAAAGAAACTGCTACATACAATAAATCTGTGGCTAATATTTCCGTACAAATAAAATACACTTGATATATTGTAAAGAGGGCGTGCGTATCTATTAAAATACTATTTGATTTCTGGAATGAATATGAACGTTATTGAAGAATATGACAAACCGGTCAAAACATTTGGGTTTTGGGAAATTTTTATCTTTGAACATTTAGCTTAGTTTGCGACAAATCACCCATAAATAAAGATTTTTGTCAAACAGCTAAATTAACGACAAACTGTTAGAATTTGGGTAGGTAAGGGGAGGGAGGGGGGTCCGCAGTGGTTTTAAACTCCGCGACACAAAGTCAACGAAAATTGGTGAGCCTGCAGCTGATAACTTGTAAATTTTCACGAAACATTCAAAATCCATAGTGTTTTTTAAAGTTCTCGGATTTTCTCCCCCGGATTTTTTCCCAAGTGTGATATTTACCAATTGTTAACCATTTTCGAAAAAGTAAAAGATAAAACTTTTTTCTCGTGGGGATATTGATGACATTTTCATGGAAAAATCACTTTTATTAAGCGAAAATAGGTTTTTGACTCCTTTGAAAAAGACAGAATCCGAGGGAGAAATCTCCCCTTGAATTGGCGATAAGGCTTAATTTATCTACAACTTCAAAATTTAAATATTTAATCTCTTAAATTTTGTTTGTTCTTCACAGAAATACAGAAATAAGGTATTCTTATAACATGCATGATGTCCCAATCTTTTGGTTTTATTCAGAAGAAAGAACAATAATTTTATTTTATTGGATTAATTTTGTATAAAGGTTGGTTCCTATTATCTTAAAATGAATGAAATTTGTATTCCTTATTGAGATTTTAGGTAGAGTGAAATCAAATTAGCAAAAATATTAACAAAAATTCGGGAGGAGAATTTTGTTGTTTTATTTTAAAGAGTATACCTCTTGGGTATTCTAAAACCACAATTTTCCAATAAAAAACCTCTGCATCGTCGTCCATTTCGAAAAAGGTGTTTAAAAGCGTTTACTGAATTTTCTCAACCGCTATTAGTCGAAGAGTAGTTATTTTTATTTATTTTTGTAGGTCAACATGCAGCGTTCGGACTTTACTGCGAAAGTAGTAATCTACTGCACTTTTTGCTAAATTTTCAAATCTATTGCACCACTGCGCTTTTCCTTCAATCTACTGCGATTATCGGTTCAATAAATAACATGAATAAAAAATTATTCCAATCGGAGAAAACCTCTTCTTTATGCAATTATTGTTAAGAAACACTTTTTAAAATTGCTTAACATTTTCATAAAGAAAGAGTTTATTAGTACGAAAGTTGGTCTTGTAAACCAAGGCTATCATGTTCCTGTCTTAAGAATGTTTTGTGGTCTTAGTTTTTAAATACATCGCAGTTTATCAGACCCGAAACTTTTTGAAGTAGAAAATTGTTGTTCATTCAAAACCTTCAATGTTAAATATGACGGAACAAAAGCTATGCAGCCTAACTGCAAGTGTTATCACGAGAAAACAACTTTGAATGAAATTTAATTAAATTCTTGTCAAATCTGTCATACAATTTCCCTTCTTACACATATGCAATGAATTGTTGCGGTGATAACGGAGAGGAGAAAAAGAAAGAACCCGAATGAATAACATGTAACTTGTGTGTGGCTTGTAAAAATGCTAGTGGTCCAAATGCAATTGTAAATTAGAAAACCTTCATTTGGATGGGCACGATCAGGTGACCTCGGTGGTGCAATGCATAGTGCAACGGCCTCTAGGTGCGAATCCAGTTGACGGCAAAAACAATTTATAAATTAAAATTGGAACTATAGACTAATCACCACTGAAAGGAATCTGATGATTGGTGTGGCAGCCATGAAATTGCAATAATTCCATGTTCATTCAAAACCTTCAATGTTAAATATGACGGACCGAAAGCTATGCAGCCTAACTGCAAGTGTTATCACGAGAAAACACCTTTGAACAAATATTTTGAATTATTTTATTGGATACGATTTGCAAGCAAATTCAATCTAGATTTTCATTAAAAGGTACATAGAAAGATGCTTGAATATGTTCATCCGAACAAAATTCAAGAATGTTAACTTCCGTTAATTTTGAAAATAACTAAAGCATTTATATTCAATAAAATAGCTGTTGCAATAATTAATGATAAATGGAGAACATTTTTATTTTTGTATTCTTTGAAAGAGCAGAAAAATGCCATAGAAGAACTTATTTTTCAAAATCTTTGAGAATACATGCGATCTTTGATTTTGTCCCTGATTTTATGTTAAAAAAATATTGAAATTTAATTTCATTAATCATTAAAAATTGAACTTTAATTCTACTGCGAAAATGTTGGTTTCACTGCGATTTTTGTTTCAATTTACTGCGATTAGCGATTACTCAATTCCGAACCCTGTCAACATGTTCTTTACAATATTTTTGTCTTAAAATTTTTTTAATAGCTCCTTCCTACAAAAAGTTATTGGTTTTTCAGTTTATCTCATCCAATGTCCATCCGAACCAAATATCACTTTAAATGCATTTTATATCATTAACATTAAATTTCCTACATTTCTGTTTATTTTGATTTTATGTTAGTCAAACAGTTTTCAAGATATAGCACGACAAAATTTCTAATATTATATTATAAATTATTATAAAGTGTCGATTGATTTTATTAAATGGCCGCTACTTGTTCTCCGTTAGATTAACAAAAAAGTAATTCCTAACATATTTGTATAAAAAGGTTATACCTATAATTGTGTATAGTTTGTTTCTTGAAAATTTAAAATTTGTCATCATATTTTGAATTTAAAATAGTATACATATGTATATAAAGTTGACGGGACATTTGCACACCCTTTAAGTACGAAATTTTAATAAAAGTTTAAAATCGGAAATTTTATATATGTTAATCTAACGTTCCCATTGTTGTAGGTGCAATTTAATAAAATCAATCAACACTGTTATATAATATAAGAAACTTTGTCGTGCTATATCTTGAAAGTTGTTTGACCTACATGAAATCAAAATAAACAGAAATGTAGGAAATTTAATGTTAATGATATAAAAAGCATTTAAAGTGATTTTTGGTCCGGATGGACATTGGATGAGATAAACTTGAAAACCCATTTATAAAATCGAAAAATTGTTGGTTTTTAAACAATAACTTTTTGTAGGAAGGAGCTATCAAAAAATTTTTAAAACAAAAATTGTATAGAGAACAAAAATAAACAAAAATAACTTCTCTACGACTAATAGCGGTTGAGAAAATTGTATCAACGCTTTTAAACACCTTTTTCAAAAAGGCGGACGAGCGACGCTCAGGGTTTTTTATTGGAAAATTGTGGTTTTAGAATCCCCAAGAGGGGATTTTAAATTTCTTATCCCTTAAAAATGACTTGTTTAAATGTTTTATTATTGATTATGGTCTTCAATTTATGTAAAAAAAATAATAATGAAAGATATTTAATGTGTCGTCACAGAAATATAATCAGAAATACTAGAAATATGGCAATTTGGGTGTATCTAATGAAATGAGCATTATCTTGTTTCTGTTGAGCGTGAACAGAGCTTTCGTTGTAAAATTTAGTTCACATATAGAATCATAAAATGAAGCATACTTCACTAATAGTCTAAGAGCTTGCAGCAGATTTTGGTCGTGAGAGGCAACCAAAAGGTATGAATAGTATAAGTAGTCCTGGTGAAGGTAATAATGAATACGTTCGTCTGCCAGCATGTAGTGGCCCCATTACCACGCAAAAGTACTACTTTTCTGAAAATATGGGTATGGGAAACCATTGCAAATGTAATACAACTTGACGCCATCAACTCCCTGTTTACAAAAATGGTTTCGACAGACGTCTAGGTTGCCCCGAAACCCAGACAGGCGTCCCCGAAAATTCGTTTTCTGGGCGTTTTTAGTCTTCTGGGAAACCACCTGAAATTGGTTGCAACTTTTAGCTCTTTGAGGCCCTGAGTGTGAATATGTACGTGACAGACGTCTAAGTGACTCCAAAACCCCTTACAGACGTCCCTGAAAATGCGTTTTTTTGCGTTTTTTGTCAAAAAGGAAACCATCACTTGAAATGTATCACAAACGAAAGATCTTGACCCCCTGAGTGCGAATATGTACATGACAGTCGTCTACGTGGCCCCAAAACCCCCGACAGACGCGATTAAAGTCGCGGATTTTTTATCGAAGTTTTAAGATATTTGATGCTGCCACCAAAATGTATGGCAATCCAGAGTATTAATGTATAAAAAAAAGGAGTTTATAGTGTCACCCAACAGCTGGAAAGTCGCGAAATAAATCGCGGATTTTTTATTTTATTTTTTTAAGTAATAGGATTTTGAGGGAAACCACTTGACATGTATCCCAATCAAAAGGTCTTGACCCAAACAAAATTAAATTGTAAGTGACAGACGTTTGAGTGGCCCCAAACAACTGACAGTCGCGATATAATTCGCGGATGTTATTATTTTTTTTTAATTATCTATTAGTGGTAGCTTCGTCAAATGTTTACCAATTAAAAGGTTTTGACTCAAGAAAGTGAAAATATAAGTTACATGCGTTTGAGTTACGCCAAACTGGTGAAAAGCGCGATAAAAATCGTGGATGTAATTAATAGTTTATCAATTAGATTATCAATACAAATCTCTTGAAATCTATCTCAATCCGACTCCCTGAGTCGGAAAATGTAGCTGTGTGAAGTACGAACCCTGAAATCAAAATTTTTGGATGGGGTTTATCAGAATCGTTTGTCCACGTTTGTCCAGCCAAAAAATTCGTTTGTCCACCCTCAGGAAAAAAGTTTTTAAACTTTTCCATTTTATAGCAACTCCCCAAAATCAAAAAACTCATCTACTACCCCCAATAGATTACTTAGGAAGATGAGACTAAGTGCGTTCGTTTGTCCATTAAGATAATTCACCAAAAATAATCGTTTTTCCACCCTTAGTTCAAAAGTTTTTCAACATTTCTTTTTTATAGCAACCCGAAAAAAATTTTTAGATTTTCGTTCAAAAGTTATTCAACATTTCGTTTTTATAGCAAAACCCCCAAAGTCAAGGGGATGAGTTTTTTGATTTTGGGGAGTTGCTATAAAAAAGAAAAGCTTTATTACTTTTTTTCCTGAGGGTGGACAAACGAATTTTTTGGTTGAACAAACGTGGAAAACGATGGACAAACGATTCTGATAAACCCCACCCAAACATGTAACTGATAGACTTTTGAGTTACGCCAAACTATTATAAATCCACCATATAATTTGCCTTCGAATATTATTATTGTTTTTTTTTTTCAATTTAAATGGTACCTAACTAATTAAAAGGTTTTGACTAACTGAAAAAGAAATTTTGAAGGAAACACGTTTTGAACACACCAAACAATTCAAATAAGACCACTTTCACACAAGGAAACTGAGTTGCCAGAAACTAGCTAGTTTGTAGGCGAGAAGGGTGAGAAGGGTGAGAGGGAGGAGATTTTTTTTTATTTCCCTAACGCCCTTCTAGCCTACAAACTCCCAGTTTGCCGGCAACACAGTTTCCTTGTGTGAAACTATAATTATAAAAACGTGAACGTGTGAGTGTAATTTCACATTTCATAAAGAAAATAATCGATTTAGAATCGATTGTTGTAGCGGTGGATTATTCGGCATGAGACGACCATCAGTCTGTTTGTCTGTGCATTCGAACGTCTGTACATCCTGATGTACATACATCGATCTAGAGTTTAAACGTTTGAACCAACTTATGCTTCAAATTTGGTATGAAGCATTTCTTTGTTAAATCCCCCTGATCAAATTTGGTTCCATATTCCAGAACATATCCTCAATGGCGTAGTCGATTTTGTAATAAATTTTCATTCCAGTACTTCTAAGTTAGTCAACAAAATTGCATTTGTGTATAATTTCTTTTACGAACAAATAAATTCAAAGAAAAAATATGTTTTCTTTTGTATTTTTTCTTCATTTCCACATTTTCTTGTTTTTTCTTGAATTAAATATAATATTTAAAAATTATTATTTTAAGTTGTCTGGTTCTATCTGTAAACTAAAAGAGCAAGTTCGTGTGATAGTGGGCAGGAAAGGAGACGAAGGGAAGGACTTCTGCCTAGGCTAAAATGCCGACAAGAGGTACTCTTCAAGAAATAGGAGGTTTTGTCAATTCCAAGAGGGAGTGATAGATAAGACATTCTTTTTAAGTTGGAAAAACCTCACAGCCTTCGAAACATAGCCATTATGCCGCGATGTATACTTATTTAATAAAATCAATGTTAACTGGATGTCAAAAAAGACTTTAAGTAAGTCGACCTAAATGCCATATTGTATTTCAAAGACTTATTATTCTTATGTTAATTAGTTGCTCTCTCTCTCTGTCAGTTATATCAAATGTAAATAATATAATTAAATGCGTAATCCAACACACCTTACTTTTATCTAAATCGATTAAGCAGCACGAATACCAAAACACGTCTATTTAATTGCGAATATCAACCAATCAAATATAACCAGGTAAATTAATTACATGTAAATTTTAACTAAATTCTGTCAATTAATCGTTTATTTATTTATAATTACCTACGAGTACTTTGAAAGTTCTAAGTCTCGTGCTATAAAAATCAATGTTTGAAAAATGGAAATACATGACGCTGATGGTTATTAGTTACAAACTCATGGCGACATGCTGGCGTGGTGGTTAAGCGACAAAGTGAACAGTACGAGTGTCACTAACTGATCGATTAATGATAAATTTTGAAAACGTTTGCGACTTACTCGTTTATGTATGTACATATATCTGATATTAAATGCACCTCTTGAGGGCATTAATTGCACAAAAAAAAATCAAAAACATTATTATTATTATAAACAAATTATTATTTGAATTCAAAAACTTGATTGGATTTTTGATATGCAATGAAATTAAACCATTCACAACTATACAAATAAAATATATGTGTAGGCTTAACTTAATAAATTAAATATCTGCCTTGAGGTCTGGTTTTACATATGGTTCGGTCCTTGACAACCTTTAATTGGGAGAGGGCGAATAAAATTGATTTATTGGCCAACAGAATCGTAATGACTGTGATTTCGCATGAATTCCTCTGTTGATACAAATAATTTATGATTGCTACAACACAAACAAAGACACTTTGATTCTAATTATAATTCAACTGTTTACATTGAAGTTCTTGATTTGTTTGTATGTATAAGTATTTTTTTTTTAAAGTGATTAAAATTATTTTTTTGAGAAAAAACATTTTTTTGGACAAAAACATAGTTGTATGAAAGCCGATCTATTTAACCTAAGAACCCGTTCAAGGACAAAAACAAAGTTATATAAAAGGACGGTCTATTAAACCTAAATATTTATACTTTTCGATTTGTAGAAATTCAGAGTAAGTGTATTTACTAATCCCAGTTAAGTATAATTTTGCTGAGGAATGTGTCTGTGCCGAAATAAGTTGAGAATAGACTTCTGTCCATTTTTTCTTTTAGTTTTCAGACTTCTAATAGTTGGTTGGGTAAAATTTGAAGTATAAGATTTCCAGTGGTATTCAAATACATAGTCTTTTTTTTGTTCTTACTTCTCTTATCTAATTTGATTGATTAAAACGACTATGATAAAATGCAAAACTTTCGTGGGTTTCTGGTTTATAATTAACATTTCAAACATTTCGATCAGAGCAACCAATTATTTTTGTGATTATGGTGAGTTTTGAAATCCCGTCGAGATTTTTTTTGGGACTAAAATGAACAGCACCTTTCTACTATTTTTAACGTCTTGACGTCCGTCGGTCTGAATAGTCCACTGTACATCAACCTAGAGCCTAAAACCCCAACCGATGGTGGACCAATTTTAATCAAAATTCGTTCACATAATGTGTATAGGTATTTGATTTTTATGTGATTACTTATTAGAGGAGGGTTTTAAAAAGGAAATAGGAAATAGAATGTTTACCGTTTTTATTTTTTTTTTAATTGATAAAGCATTTTTTTTTTAATTTTGCCCACACCTCTACTTCTAAAAAATATTGCAAACATTCTGAGAAAGAATTATTTTCTTAAATATGTATGTACCTACTTTAAATTGTAATGCAATATTAAATAGTAAACTCGTCTTAAATTTTGCATTTACTTCACTGGTCTCAGAATAAGTCAAACCTGAAGTGTACACATCAGTGGTGGCCTTATTAAGAACGATGTTTTTATAAAATTTTAAAATGCATAACTTTTGTTTTGGAAATCTGTTAAAGTTGAGAAGTGCGTCAAATTTCTTGTTCTGTGGATTTCTTATTTTGTAGGTCAGAAAGTAATTTTGATGTTAGAAGCCCTTAGAACAAGAAATTGAATCAAAAATACACTCTTAAGACGGTACAGAGTACAGAGGATAAAACTTAATTTAATTTGGGGTTCATTGACTTTGCATAGTATGGTCAATAAGTAAGAAAAAAATGCTCGAATTGACCAGAAAGTTTATAAAGACATTGAGGAACGTGCTCCGGAGTCTAATTCATTTGAAATCATGCCCATAAAATTTGCTTTTAAGGAAGATAATGATCCAAAAAGTCCTCAACGGATTGCTAAGAAGGTGTTTGCGTATTCAAGAAGTTATTTTTTAGACAAGACCGTCGAAAGGTCGGGCCTTAATTCTACCAAGAACTTGTGGGGAGACATCAAGGGATGGTTAAAGTACAAAAAAAAAAAACATTTTGATCAGAATGTTCTAAATATTGAAGAAATCTGTTAGAGTACACCACTATCAAGATTCCATGCCTTACGCGCAAATATGCAAGGAATTTTGTCTGAAATTATAAAGAATTGAGGTTTTCCTACAATATATTCACATTAACATATTGAAATTTCAAAGATTTTTAATGTTATGACAACCTTTTGTTTGTATTCTTAATTATATTGCCAGACGAAATAAGAGTTAAATTAATGTTTATTTTTTTCCTAACAATATTCTCCTGCTTATATTATGTAAACATTACTCAAAGTGTACCGTAGTTCATGGGCTATTAATAAAACCACTTCTCAACCTCAACAGATTTCCCAAACAAAAGTTAGGCATTTTAAGCCGCCACCACTGTTAGTTGTTTTAAGATTTCAATGAAGACTTTAACTATACATTCAATAAATAAAATTAAAAAAAAAGTACGTATACGCCCCAGTGTACGGTAAAATTCTCCTCGAACACTAATCGTACCTATATGTTATGCTTCTTAACAAAAAAATAGTTAATATTAGGGTGTGAATATATACAAATGAAAAGAGGCTGTGTGCCTCATTATGTTATTTATCCAAAACACTTAAGACATCTGTGCAGCAAGTACCTACTTTTAAATCTTTTAATTAAAATTATTTATGAAGGTTTTGCATGTATAACCACTACTTGAGTTGGCTACCGCCAAGTATTACATAAGGTAGGCGTTATAGCTATTTCATTTCATTTTTATAGATTTTGGGATGCTCTTTCCGAATTTTTATTTTGGCACCTCGCACCTTTCCCGCTAACGCCGCCATTTTGAAAAAATGTCGACCAAAAACAGTTTGGCGAGAAACTTTCAAAATGGCGGCGTTAGCGTCAAAGGTGCGAGGTGGCAAAATAAAAATTCGGAAAGAATATCCCAAAATCTTTAAAAATGAAAAGTTTTCAAAACTGCTTCAAAACTTTCCAGGCAAAACAATATTTTTTTTAATTATTTGTATTCAAAAAACCTATGTTTTCGAAATTTGACCATTTTTAAAGTCGCAATATCTTTCAACCGATGTGTTATATGTAAAAAAGTGTCATAATATTTCTTATAGAGAATATTCAAATCTAACAAATAAGTTCAAAATATTTTCCGTCAAGTTCGTCATTTAAGAGTAAATGGCTAAAAACCGGTATTTTTGAGTTTTTGTGATTTCTTGAAATAATGATATAATAAAAATTATGGCTGCTAGAAAAAAAATGTTATTGCAAGCTTATATAGGGTTACATTATATATAAATTTTGGATAGATAATTTTTCGATAAAACGTGCCGTTTAAAAGATATATGCAAAAAACCTATTTCTTCGACATTTGACGCTATTTAAGTACCAATATCTTTCGACTTATGACTTGCATGGAAAAAAGTGTCAACATTTTTTTCTAGAGAATATTATGGTCTACAAATTGAGTCTAAGTTTTGTTCGACAACTTCGTCATTTAAGAGTAAAAAGCGAAAAACTGGAAATTTAGAATTTTTATCAAACTTTTAAAATTATTATATCTTTGAAACGGTTTTTTTTAAGAAAAAATAATAGTTTTTTCCTGTAGGGGGTTACATAATGTACAAACCTTGCTGTCAGATGTTTTCAAAAATATGAACCGTTTAGGATTTATACGTGAAAAAGTGACATTTTCGACATTTTACGTTTTTTGAAATGTCGATATCTTCTTAACGGTGAATCGTAGGAAAAAAATTAATAAAACTTTTTTCTTCGGGATTTCAAAATCTACAAGTTTTGCATCAAATACTTTTCGATAGCATTTACCGTTTCGGAGTTATATGCGAAAACCTAATATTTTCGACATTTAACCTTGAATGTCGGCGTTAGCGGCAAAGGTGCGAGTTAGCAAAATGAAAATTCGGAGAGAGCACTCCAAAATCTATAAAAATGAAAAGTTTTCAAAACTACTCCAAAACTTTGCAGGCAAATCTACCAAATGACTGGACTAATATGCAAACGAATTTTTTTTTATATTCCACTCGCGCAAACGGGGTTATGGCTACCCTTAAAATGTTTTTAACACAGCACGAGCGATTAGGTAAGTAGGAGAGGATTTAGAAGGAGATACCGATGCACATTGGTTTTGAACGTTTGCACATCGAAATGGGAGGGGAAAGTCGAGTCAGCTAAAGCATTCGTGTGGTGCGACTGAAGAAAGAATCTCTGTACATTACAGTACGTCTGAAGTTGGGCTCGAGGGTGAACTGATGGGCATTACTAGAAGCGCGAGTATTACGGTTGAATTTTTTAAGGGGGGGAATGCAACTGGCTATTTCACTAGAACACTGATTATAATAATAGCGATAAAATAGAGAAAGACACGAAACATTACGGCGGTGTTCGAGAGATGTAATTGTTTCTGTTATAGATCTTTCGCCTATCATTTTTAAAGCTCCTTTTTTGAATTCTGTCCAACAAACTCAAGTGAGTTTTTGGAGCTCCTGCCCAAACATGAGAATTGTACTCAAGTTTTGGACGAATAAAGGCTTTGTAGATCACAGCCAGATCAGAAGGGGAAAAAAACTTCTTGCATCTACGGAGAAAACCTAAGCAGCGTTTTTGGCGAAATCAAATATGTGGTCATTCTACAAAAGGTGGTCTGTGACACACATACCGAGAACTGAGAGCTGTTCGGTTTCCTCGATGCAAGTGCCGCCCATGGATAGCGGCATTGGGGGTAGGTTTCGCTTTAACGACAGGAGACAACATTGAGTTTTAGAAGCATTAAATTCTACGCGGTTTTTGATTCCCCATTGGACAATGCTGTCGAGATCAGAATTTAGTGAGCTTATCATACGCTGCCGTTCAAGTTTCACATCCGAAGGACATGGATGAGAATCTGTAAACGAATATGAGAAACTGAGGGTACTATCGTCAGAAAAACAGTTTAATGGATTAGAAGATTCAGACAAAAGATCATTTATAAAAATAAGGAAGAGAGTCGGAGACAAAACGGCGCCCTGGGGCACACCAGCATTTATTGTGGTGATAACGGAGAGGAGAAAAAAGAAAGAACCCGAATGAATAACAACTAACTTGTGTGTGGCTTGTAAAAATGCTAGTTGTTCAAAATGCAATTGTAAATGAAAAGCCTTAAATTGGATGAGCACGATTAGGTGGCCTTGGTGGTACAATGCATAGTGCAAAGGTCTAGGTTCATCTCCAGTTGACGGCAAAATAATTTTTAATTTTTATTTTTATTAAAATTTCAATGTATTTATTAATTGTTATAATTTATAATTAAATAATGTATTAAATTAAGCTTGTACATGAGTTCAAAAGATTTATATCTTATATGTATCAAGAATTATACTGAATAAACCAAACTAAACTAAGCTAAACCACTAAAAGGAATCTGATGATTGGTGTGGTGGCCATGAAAAAGCTATAATTCCTGCCTTATGTAATACTTGGTGGTAGCCAACTCAAGTGGGTTGTTATTCATTCCAAACCTTCAATGGTAATATGGCGGAGCGAAAGCTATGCAGCCTAACTGCAAGTGTTATCACTAGAAAACACCCTTCCTACATTATACTCGTACATAGTGTCCTTCGTGTTAAACCTAAACTATAAGGTATCATTTTACAATCGTTATTTATTTATAGAGAACAAACATAATTTAAGTTTCCGTCCATGAAAGAAAATCTTATTTTAATTGATTAATTACACCATCATCAACTACAATATTTAGTTTCATCCTTGAGCAACCTCTCTCAATAATACATTGCTAGCTATCAAGTCTGTTGAAGATACAACCTTCTATTGAATGAAGGCATCATTAAGTTGTGTTTCTAAAGCGTTTATAATTAAATCACACCACACACCATTTGATAAATTTTAATCGAGCGAAAGCAAGCTAAAAATTAAATTAGCAATTGACTTACGGATGACAAAGTACCTAATAGAAACACAGTACAGGGATTTCATTTGCTGATTAATTAATATACACGTTGTGCATGTGCATCCATGAAAAAAATACTTAAAAACTTATTCTTTTATATTATGTTTCAATAATTTAAGAAAGTTGTTAAAAATAGAAATGTTTAAAAAAGTCTACGGTTCAAAAAATGAATTTTCTCTAGTCTTGAAAAAAAATTGTAAGGTTTCAAAACGCAATGTAAGCAATATTACATTTTGAAACATGACACTACTCAGAAATACCTTTAAAAAAAAGTTATTAGGAAATCGGAAAGCTGTTAAAAAGATATACACACCAATGAATGTAAGGGAGAAAATAACCGAATAACAAGATCATTTTCTGAAAAAACTTCAAATGACTATTTTGTTATTCGATTTCTGTTTTCTATTGGTCAAAACTTGAAACACAGTATTATTTTAATTTATTTCAACATTATGTACGAAAGTTTAATTTTGTTTAAACTTAAAAATTTTTCAATATTTTTCCAAATTTAATATTTCTAAAACGAGTTAATTTTTTTTTTTCAGCTTCACTCTTAAGCCTAGTACTCAGTTCAAGTGAAAATGAAATTTCTATATAAAAGTGACATTTATTTCACAACGATGAAATTCATAACGAGAGCTGAGTACCCAAAATGTGAGAGTGAAATATGAACCGGTTTAAAATTAATTTCATTTCATAATTTTCATTTCCTAACGTACGACCACTAGGAAAAAATAATTGAAGTGTGGAAAAGTGTGACATTTGTCAATAAATTAAAATAAAAGTTGTAATAATTGAATAACAAATCCTAAAGAACTATTTTGGATCTTATGATCGTTTATTTTTGAATATTAAGTGTTACCGACAAGCAAAAAACCAAACTATGGCATTAAAATAGTCTGCTCAAGCATTTCAAGATTCTGTTAAGCTGTCAGACAAATCAAATAATTTTTTTCATTCAAAGTAAGTACTTAAAATTTTCCAACTGAGGACTAAAATTTCACGTGGATAATAAATTATGGTTTCACAATTCTTATTCACGTGAATTTCAAACCGCTTTTATTTTTCATTTCACTCAGAGGTGAGTACTGGGCTTTAAGTGTAATTTAGTAAATTCTTGACAGTGGAATATAAATTTTCCTAATATGCGTACATTTTACAAGAAGATGACAACTAATTAAAATTTGTATGGCCGAATCGCATTTGCAATAAAGTTCTCAAAAAACTTTCAATTGAGATTCAATTACAGGTACCTATAAACAATTTTCAAGGAAAACCACTCTAAAAATGCTTAATTTTGGTTGGATAAATTCATGTTTAGATGTATGTAGATATGTAGCAGGGACTGTTTTAAGAAGAAATCATAACTACCAGCAAATCATTATTGAACAGAATTAAACAGAAATGTTCGTTTCGATTGAAAATAATTTTTCTCAAGCTTGTTTCACACACGATTTCGGTTTCCGTCTAGAACTCTTCACACACAGAGGGTTTATATTAGGTTTGTACTCACTAATAATTTAAGTTAAATAAAATTAAAAAAAAAACTTCAGAAAAACAGGAACGGAACCGAATATGTTCGAATGCTACGTTTACTTTGTGTGTCCTAAACCCGAATACGTGCATTTTTGAAACCGAATGAAACCGATTCGTGTCGAGGGATTGACTTTTTATTGTTTTTGTAATTGACTTTCAATTTTTTTTTGTGTGAAACAATAAGGTGCTGTTTATAAACGAGGTTATTAATTTTTTTTTTGTGTTAATTTTGACTTTTCCGATAGTTATATGTTTCCACGTTGTTCAGTTAATTATGTCTTTTTTGACTAAAGTTATTGATGTTTGTTAGGTAAATACATTATCTAAGAATACTTTTTAATTGATATTTCATGGTATTTTTCCATAAAAAAATCAAATTTGTTAAAAATAAAAATATACTTCCATCATGTAATTTTCTAAAACTGACCTGTCATATGAGAAATTCTTTTACAGTGACGGATTAGTTTTTGTGGGAAATGGCAAGGCGCTCAAAACCGTTGAGCGCCCATTGTGCAGAGTTATTTTTCTACGTTTTAGTTTTGGATATAATTTATGTATTTATAATAGAAAATATTTGTAAGTTATTTCTGTGGTTACCCTCTGTCTATCGTGTCGGTTTTGTTCTTCGTCAAGAAGTGTTTGTGTCCAGTTATATTGAATTTGTTTGTATTTTTATACTGCTTCAAGAAGTAACGAAAAGATACTAATTAAAACTAAATTGACAAAAATAGTTCATTTCAGAGAAAAGTAACTACAACGATAAAATGTACATAATTTCAAATTATTTGACTAATGTCGTTTTCGATTGGATTTCGGATTTCCTTTTTGATTCCAGTCGAATTATTTTCTGTTGTTCCAAGACTAATTTGCGAAAAATTATGTGAGTGTGAGTAAATTGTCTGATATTCATGTATATTTTGCATTTTCAGTCGAGTAAAATTAATTTGACAAGTTATCCGATGGAAGAGCTTATATGTATATGTGTGTTCTGGGTCTACTCCTTTATAAAATCCGGAACAGAAAATAACTCCGAAAACATTACTCGGAACAGCCAATCGAATTATTTTGGAGTTAGTGGAGTCAAAAAGGAGTAACTCCGAACCTCCTACCGAAAACGACATAAGGAAAATATCTTTGATAATATTATTGGGCCATCACTCACAGGCTCAATTTCGAAGTGGACTAAACTGGGGAAATGAAAGTTTGTAGGCGAGGGAGTTGAAGAGTGAGGAATGAAAAGACTAAAATGTGCAACCTTGTTTTGAGCGGACTAATAAAGTTTAATTACTAATAAATACAAAGTTGTTCGTTTCTAGGCAAAAAAAAAAAAAAAATCTATTGCCATGCAAAACTGAAAATTTTAAAGGAAATTTAGTTTTTTTTTGTATTCTCAAACTAAGAGTACTAATACAATTAAAGCCGGTTCATGTACACATAATTTTCAGCCAGCTTTGCTCAACCCGTTTGCGATTGAAGGAAAAGTAAGTCTGGATTTAGTTAAGTTTAAAATTGAGCCAGTGTGTGATGGGCCCATTTTCATTTAAATTAAAACTAAAAATTATATTTTCAATTATCCATTTTCAATTTTCAGGTTTCTTCAAGCGTGCTTTGTTCGTTTTTATAATAATAATCCAGCTCAGCAAATAAATCCAAAAAACAAGACTTTCATTTAACTATTTATAAATTAAAAAAATCTTTTTTTTCTTTCAAGGCTCATAGAAACAGCTATGCTCCTTTTGTATGTGCCTAAGTACTTCTGAGAAGATGAAAACCATAATCCAGTACTTCTACATGTACATGCTTTTAACTTAACCACCCGCAAAGAAACGCAACACACAATTCCTTTGGGTGCCCCAGCAATTAGCCGTCTACCTTCACTGCGACCCTGTTTCAATGCTTCTTATTCAATGGTCCCACATAAGACACATTTTTTTTACTAACAAAAAAAGGGTTCATAGTAACGAAGACCTTGGTTCTAGTCTTTGCTGAGCTTGCTAGCCCCTTGCCAAAATTTGTAAAGCTCTCTAGTGCCTCATCGAAAACTAGATTGTTTTGCCGCGCGGGTAGCTACGAGAGGAAGTTTCTGCATTTTATTTCTTAAAAGATTCAAATATATGTGATAATTACGGATTATAACGGTGTATGGTAGTTCTGGGTTTCGCCAGAAATATTTCGCAAATTGATTGAATTTCGTTTTTTTTTTTGCATTCTGCTTTTGGCATATCGTTTTGTTTTTGTATATAAAATTTAACAAATAATCATTTTCGCTTTTTCCAGTTCGCAATTTTCATTTAGTTTTTTGTTTCTTAAAGATTGGCAATTTGTTGTTTATTATATTATTTTTTACCTTTTATTATTAAAATATTATTGCTTTGGTTATTTTTATTTTTATTTGCCATTTTGTTGTTTAGCTTTTTTTTACATGACATTAAATATGTTTTGCGATATTTATGGCTTCCATAAAATGGTACATACCTTAGCATTTTTGGCAAAAATGACTGACGCGTCCGTCGGACATAAAGAAAATTAGCAGAAATCTTTAATCAGTGCTTATTAATTATCAACAAACGACAATATTTTTAAAAGTTCTTCAACAAGAAAAAAAACATCATTAAAAAGGCTTTCTTTCATTTTGTCATTACAACCAAATTCCTACTCCCACAAATGCTGTGAGCCTATAAAAGCTTTCAGGTCAAAGGACGAAATCACGCAATTAACATTTTGACTAAACATCTATACATAAATATCAAAGGCAGATCTGTCTTTAGGTATAGGTTTTTTTTAAATGAAAGCTCAGATTTATAAATTAACATATACTCGTACATTCAAACATTTTTTTTTTGTGTACTCGTATAAAAAACTTTTTTGCGCTATTTTCCACTTGTGTCTTTAAACGGTTTTTCTGTTTATAAACACATTTTGTGCTTAATGAGCGGGAAACTTTGGGCTGTTGAAAATGCTTCAAGAGTGTGCTTAATGTTTAGAGAGCTCAACAAATATTATACTGAGATGAATTTCCTACCATCAGAGAGAGGATTTGTGAAATGCAAAGGGTGTTTATAATGATGATAGAAGGAAGGCAGGATATTTAAATGATGATTATTACTTTTTTTTCGCTAAAGGATGATTATGTTAGGCCTTAGGCACAACCGTTTTGCCGCAATTTTAGATTTTTTGTTTCTACAGTTATGTATGTAGGTAGTATAGGTACAAGGTCTTTCCAAAGCATGAAAATGAGACATAAAATCAACATAATGGATGAATGAGTTGAAGTTTTTCTAAATGGATGCTATAAGTCATCTATGTAGGTATAGGTACATCACATGTGAACAAAAAAAATAGGATGAAAGTTCGATGAAAAACACTTCGTTGCCTTATGAGGTTTAGACTTTTTGATGTATGTTATAATCGTTGGACCATTACATTCATGAATAATGGATTTATAAAATGAATTTAAGCAACTAGCAATAAATATAAATTAAAAAAAAAAAATGTATGATAGGTAAGTAGGTACCTATCACCATCAATGAAATGGAAACCTTTGCCATATCTGAAGAAAGCGTTTCTTTTCAAAAGCATTCAAAATTGCTACAAGATTTAACATAGGAAGCGATTTTATGTATGTAGATAATAATTTAAAAAAAACGTTGGAGATACCTACATGTTTTAACTCTTATGACTGATAAGACCATTAAATTTTGTAAAGCTCAAGCATTATTGATTTGTGTATGTAGGTACTTAAATTTACTTTGTTGGCAAGCAAGTAAATAGGTGTTATTATGTTCAATATGTTCGCAGAAAAAAGCAATGAAGACATCTTGACTTAACACGTGATAAACTTAAATGTCAAATCCTAGTTTTAATTTTAAGACATTAGGCGTGTTCAGGAAAGGGAGATTTCGGAGGGCCTCAGCAATCTCAGTTGCCCAAACAGGATTCCTCAGCAAAAAATCTCAGGCTGTCAAAATACTGAGGAAAAAATTGTTTGGATTCGCTTGCTCAGCTTTTGACGGAGCAAAATCTCCATTATCTCTGTTTCGTGAACGCGCCTATTAAACTAGACGAACAAAATCTTTAAAATTGACGCAAAAATTTCAAATGTATTTTTTGAAATATAATTATGGGATTTTCCATTGCTAAAAAATTTTATATTTCTTGATACCTACACACATATCTATCAAAACACCGATTCTGACAGATAATGCCTTCTATTGGACAAAAAATATTGAAATTAGTTCAATTCTGAATCAATTTTGCGAATCCGGTTTTTTCGGTGGATCTACCCCTCCTTTTACTTACACCATTATAATTACCAGCTGCTGTTATTGTGAAAACACCACAAATTTAGTCGCCAATTTAATTTTTCAAAACGTTTTTCTTTTTTGTGATATTGAAAAATGAAATGATTCGCCCTCAAATCTTATTGGTGTCCGGTCCTAGTCTCATTGCAAACTAATGCCGTTTTCCTTTGGACGTCCGGAAGCGTCCGCGTCAGGAATTCTTCTGAATCCATTGACACCAAAGTACACTTCTTACGATTCTGAGAAGAGAAATTCGATTCTTGATTTAAAATCAGAATCAGAAGCACTAATACATTTAAAATTAAATGTCAAAAAAAAACTCACTCAAGCGTTTTCCCACCAAATTGTGAAAGATACACAAAAAATTGTTAAGATGTTCATCGATGTTGGACGAAAAATTTATTTTAGCTTTCACTGCTTTTGAAGTATTA
The DNA here is from genome assembly GCA_949320155.1 of Melangyna quadrimaculata. Classification (NCBI taxonomy): domain Eukaryota; kingdom Metazoa; phylum Arthropoda; class Insecta; order Diptera; family Syrphidae; genus Melangyna; species Melangyna quadrimaculata. The sequence continues at coordinate 23,656,763 of OX439485.1, forward strand.
AAATCATCGATGTTCAGAAAGCTAAGGCACCAAATACACATGATTTTTTGTATAAACGACTTGTTATGTCCATTCATGCTAAATAATTTAAGATCGATTTTCAAACATTAAAGTAGTAGCCCGTAGCGTAATGGTTAGTGCGTTATGAACTGTCACGCTGGAGGTTTGGCTTCACTTCCCAGCCTCGTCCACCTTAAAACTAAAAAGCTTTTTTTTTAGGGCATCTATGCCTCTTGCGAGGAATTGACAAATCTTCCAAGAGTACCACTTGTCATGAATAAGTGCTTCTCGTTTAGCCGTTCGCACTCAGCCTACAATTGTAGGTCCCTTCCATGGTCCATGGTTGGGTTGCGAGTTGTTAGTCATTAGGCCCTGGTTCTTCACGAGCCGTTGATCCACCCAATTCATTTATTTATTTTTTAATCAAACATTAAAATCCGCGAAATCAGCAACTTCTTCAATCTATTTTTGTCCAACGAGCCGTTGCGCCACCCAATTTTTTTATTTATTTTTTTATTCAAACATTAAAATCAGCGAATTTGGCCTGTACCTTCCTTAATTTTGAACTCATCGATGTTATGGAAGAAAATAACGTTATAATTTTCAAAACAATGAAAGTGTTTTGAATTTTTAATGTAGGTAGGTATTGCATTTTTAAGTTGCAAAAAAAAAGTATTAAAACATCAATGTTAAAAAAAAAAAATCGAATCGAAATCGATATTTGGAAATTGGGAGTTGATACACTCGTGTTTTACATTTCACTTGTTATGTGGTAGCCAATAATTTTTATTTGTCAATTCACCTATACAGATACCAAACCCCAGAATTGAGTTGAAGCATCTTGGACTGTTCCATTGGATTTCAGAATGAGTGAAACCTTGAGTGGAACCAATGGAAAACGGCATTATCGATGTTAACAACGATGATTTTTAAATATCACTCATCACTCATCCCTACCGCTACATCTTTTGACGATTCACCAATACCTACAAAGAGATAAAACGTCAGAATTGAGAAGAAGCATTACAAACTGTTCCATTGGCTTTCAGAATGAGTGGAACGGGAACCTTGAGTTGAGTGAAACCAATGGAAAACGGCATTAATGCCGTTTTCCATTGGTTGCACTCAAGGCTTCACTCATTCTGAAATCTAATGGAACAGTCCAAGATGCTTCTACTCAATTCTGGGGTTTGGCATCTATGTAGGTGAATCGACAAATAAAAATTATTTTCTACCGCACAACAAGTGAAATGTAAAACACCAGTGTATCAACTCCCAATTTCCAAATAATATTTTTTGATTAATATTTTCTTAATTTGTTTATTAAAATTTACCAAAAAATTTGATTTTGGATGCAAATTATATTAAAATGGAAAGTTAAAAAAAAAAAACATGATATACATCGCAGTTTGTTGTGACGTTTGAGTTTGAATGTAGTAGTGCTTCTTGAGTGGATTCTGATTTGAAATCAAGAATCGAATTTCTCTTCTCAGAATCGTCAAAAGCATATTTTTGTGTCAATTGAATGGTTCAGAACACTTCCGGACGCTTCCGGACGTTTAATGAAAAACGGCATAACCCACATTTTATTATTATTTTGACATCAGCTGCTTTTTCCTTAGAAAATACAACAACACGAACAAATCTAGATTGATTATGCCGTTTTCATTTGGGCGTCAATTCCATTGGCACAAAAAAAAACGCTTTCACGACAATGACATTTCTTCTGTGATTTACGATATGAACCCAACAACCAACGAAATAACCAACGAATGTTTCGCATTGGTTTCGGAGACGGAGAACCGTAAGAACACCTAAATATTTTTGACGTAAACCTTGTTTTTTAATTTTAAACAAAAATGTAAAAAAAATGTTTATTATCCGTACCTAATCAATTTTTTCAGATTTAATAATAAGCAACCCTTGATGAAGATGGGTAAATCCAAAGAAACGTACCCAAAATTATTATGAAATAAAGTTTTTTATTTGCATAGTAAGAAGCGTGACCAAAAAAGCCTGAAAACCCACCAATAATTATAAACATCAAAAAAATTGGTCAACAAATTAATTATAAATTTAAAATTTGTTTTGGGGCTGTTTTCATTTGATTTGAGTTGATATTTCCATTTTGAAATCAGGGAATTTTTTTTTATGAATAACGGTTCCATTTGCTGGGACATTTTTAATTTTTATTTGAGTTTGCGGCCATTTTTTATTTTACCCCAACATAAAAAATAAAAAAAGACCAACGAAAAATAACCCCAATCCAAATTTGAAAAATGTTTGTTTTTTTGGTTTTCGGTATACATTTTTTGGGTCATTAACTTTTTCTTTAGGTATATTTTGCATTTGGGTCCAATAATTTCATATAGCCCCTCTTAACGTATAAACTCTTAATTCCTATTGAAGAAATTCCTGAAAGTACCTAAATACCCTAACTTTTAAATAGAAATACCTATGAACTTAATAAATAAAATTAAACTTCTAATTTACTGGACACACGGGCGGGAGCAGGGATGCGCCGTGGGCAGCGTGGAAGTACCAGACATTACTCTGTTCGCTCAGGGTCTGCTGAAAAAAGAAAAACCTTTATGTACCTGCATAAATATCTAGGTATGTGTAATGAATTACATAAATATACAAATTATTGAGAAAAATAAAAAAGTCCTTAGTCGTATCCCTATGTACTATATGTATGTAAATCTGCTATAAACTTGAACCTTTTGTAAACCCTTTCAGTATTAAGTTGTTCGGCATTCAATGGTAAGACAAGGTGCAACATACCTCCATTAAAACATAAATAACTGCAATACACACAATTCTAAACCAAAATTGTTACGAAACATAAAATTTATCTATAAGAGTACATTGGATAAATATAGGGCCTAACTTTGCTCAGATTACATGTTCATGCAATAGTCATTTAATAGTAGGTTTGTACCTATTGGCATAACCTACATACATTTATTAGAATGTGAAGTACAATTATTCATAATAATCTAACAATTCAATTCGAAACCAATTTACAGAACGCACAAATGCACATAAATATAATTGGGGGTAGGTTTTGTGTATGTAGGAAAAATCCTCACAAATATAGGTACTTGTATCCAATTGAATGGAGTGGAACTGATGCTTATCCTTCTGAGTCACAAGAAATCGTATATAGGTTCTTATTCTGTTATTTCGGGCTTCACTTAATTCCAAATGGCAATTGTGTGTGTGTGCTTTCAACAGCTTTATTTAGCAGTTACTATTTCTTCATCCCATTCAGCTATCGATTCAGGAAAATGACTTAGTCCGTTTTTTCCATGTAGGTACATAGGTATCCTAGAATTATTTCAAAACTATTTATAACGAATAGGTAGTATCTGAAACGGTAGCCAAATTGCCGTTTCCTGAAGGAAATGCTTATTCCATAAAAAACAAAATTGTTTCTTAACGTATTTAAGAGTCATCGTTTTCATTCGCCGTCCTTTGCGATTGACCAAGTATAATAGTTCTATCAGATTGTTTCTTGATTTTCTGGGAATGATAACGCACCATTTACTCTCACACTCAATGGTTATTTCTTAATTGCTCCATTAAGAAGCTAAACCACTCTCTTGTGAGATTCTTATTTGACATACAAATTTGTATGTACTAAGGATAAGTACAAGAATTATGTTCATACATAATATTTGAGCTAGGAAAACCGGTAGGTATGGAACCGAACAAAAGGATATTTTTTGTCTGGGTCGATGAATAAGTTGGGAAGTTAGATAATACCGTTATAGGGTATAAATGAGTTTTGTATGTTTAATAAATGAATCGGGCAGGGATTTTCCCAATGGGCCAGACATGCCTTGAGGCTTAACTGTTTCCCAGTCCTTACGTCGTTTTGTGATACCTATGAGTAGAGTAGTGCAGAACTAAACAAACGGAATGTTATTGGTTTTATTATATTAAATGAAATCTGTGTGTAGTTCTTTTGTGTCCATGTTCCCATAAGGAATATTTGTAGGTTTGGGAATCCTTTGGAGTATTCTATAAGACTATTTCTTTGTATTGCCGTACTGGGACAAAGAGTAACTTTTATTGTAGTCCTATTTATTGTGCTAACTATACCCTCATAGGATACCATTGAATTCAACTCTAAAGGCTTTTTACTAAGCTTTTATTATATTGGAAATTTTCCATTCATAGAAATTATTATTTTGCATTCAAAAAATTTGATTCTCTTGGTCGATAGTAATTGGTTTGATGTTGCAATTGCAACCATATTATAGACGCCCGCAAGACGTGGCAGGTAGGTACATGTCTTGTCAGAGGACTTAATTTGAATTTAGAAACTCAATTTTAAATGACATTTGAGAGAGGAATAACATATTTATTATAATCATATTCCAATATCCAGGCATTTAAAATTAATGGGCAACGGTATCTTCTTTTAAATCGAATTCCATTTTCCAAAATGCGCGCAGTGTTCAAACATTTTTAGGTTAGCAATAATCTATTTTTTGCGCGCAAAGTATAAAAATAATACCATTAAAATAAGTTACATTTAAGTTTTTTAAGTAGTAGGTAGTCCGTATCGTAATGGTTAGTGCGTTGGACTGTCACGCTGGAGTTGGTTCACTTCCCAGCCTCGTCCACCTGAAAACTGAGTTTTTTTTCAGGGGTACTGCCTCTTGCGAGGAATTGACAACCCTCCAGGAGTATCACTTGTCATGAATAAGTGCTTCTCGTCTAGCCGTTCGGGTTCGGCATAAAACTGTAGGTCCCTTCTATTCCTGTCGACACGCGCACACTGGAAAATTTGCGAGTTGTTAGTCACTAGGCCTTGGTTCTTCACGAGCCGTTTAAGATATCTGCTATACCTGCGTTATTTCTGTTTGTGAACCCCTCACTAATCTCTTTCAACTCTCTCTGTCACAAGATGTTTTTCCTTCACTTTGGAAAGAATCTTTTATTTTTCCCATTTTCAAAAAGGGTTGTAAGAACCAAGTTTCAAACTATCGACCGATAGCTAAACTCTCCGTTATCCCCAAGCTCTTCGAAAGCATAGTATACGATTCTCTTTATTTTCATTGCAAATCAATTGTCTCTCCACTACAACATGGTTTCTTAAAGGGTAGATCAACCACGACTAATCTTACCCAGTTTGTCTCCATGACACTCTCGGCACTGGAAAAAGGTCACGAAGTCGATGTAATAACTACTGATTTCAGCAAAGCTTTCGATAAGATCAATCACCAAATTATCTATCTTAAACTCAAGGCCTATGGTTTTCCAACATTGTTTATTGAATGGATTAAATCATACCTTGAGAACCGGGTATACAGGGTTGTTTTCCGAAGCAGCCATCTGGGCCCACTCCTATTTGTGCTTGCGATCAATGACGTAGATAAAGTCATTTCCTTCTCGGATCTCTCAATATATGCAGACGATATTAAAATTATAAAAGTCATCTCTTCTCCTCATGATTCATCCCTCCTTCAATTCGACCTAAATACTTTTCTTACTTGGTGTAATAAAAATTTCCTCGAACTCAATGTAAATAAATGTCAATCTATAACCTTCTCCCGTAAACGCTTACCTTCAAATCCTTGAACCTATCACTTTTCCAATGAACCTGTCCCTAAAGTTTCCTCTGTTCGTGATCTTGGAATAATCTGTGATAAAGAGCAAAATTTCCGCTCTCACATTGATCAGGTTATTTCGAAACAAATTTTTCCCTTCGGTTCATTAAACGGTGGTCTAAGGAGTTTTCCAATCCCTATGTTAAGACCTATCCTCGAATATGCTTCTCAGGTCTGGTCTCCCTTCCAAATCACTCAATCTTTAAGAATTGAAGCAGTGCAGCGAAGATTTCTCCGATTCGCTCTGCGTAATATGCCTTGGTCCGACCCCTTTTGTTTGCCCCCTTAGGAAGACCGTTTGCTACTAATAATTTTGCATACCCTTGCTCAACGTCGTCGAATCGCAGACATAATATTCGTCCACCAACTTATCACTGGTATAATTGAATGTCCAGCGCTGCTTGCAGTAGTAAACATTGATACAAATCCCCGTAATTTAAGACTTGTCCCTTTCTTTCGCCTCCCCGTTCACCGTACCAACTATGGCCACTTCACCCCTATGTGTAGAATGCTTCGTTCAGCTAACATTGTCCAAGATGTATTTGAGTTCTCACTGAGGGACGGGGCCCTCAGAAGAATTCTGTAAACTCCTTCCCCTTAATCCTAAGCTAATTTTTTTTTTTTCTATTTTTTTCTTTAATTTTTATTGTATTATATTTTATATATTGTGGATATTGTATAGGTTTATTGTATTTAATTTTGTATTAGTATATAAGTCTACGCTTGCAATAAGCTAAATAAATAAATAAATACCCACATAACTAAAGTACATAGTTATTATTCTCCTATATATAATGGTATTCAAGTAGGTACTTCTTATAACATTCTAGCCCGAAATGCAATTGTTCATAAATTTCTTTAATCTTTGGTTGGATTTTGAAGTGAGTCCCAATATTGAATGTCACTAAGGCCCGTTTGCTGATACGAAACATAAATGCTTAAGTTCAACATAAACGATTATGTTCTGATGTCATATAAGTTCCAATGTTGAACATAAACGCATAAGGGCCTAAGAAATCCTATGAAATTGTTTACAAGCTTTGAACCTATCTAAATTCCTCTTCATCAACAGTCAACATATTCAGTCCCCAAATACCTACCTTCCTACCAAAAAAGACAACTACATAGGTACCTGCTCTTCTCCTTGCATTGCGCAGTCTCGCTAAATATGTACAAAAATATATTATACAAATCAAAATCGAAACTCACATCAATTCATACATCGTCGTTCATTATCTTTTCATCAAACTTTATTCGTTATCGTTTTTCGTCTTTTCAGATTGTTGTAACAAATTTTATACGACATTCACTTTTGGCCGAAAATATATAGAAATTAAAATTATAAAAAAAACATAACCTATAAATCGGACTCTAATCAGAGAAGCTGTCACTCCAATAAGTCGTCGTCAGTGGAGCCACACACTTAAACAGATCCTTGCCCATGGACAGCGATTCCAAGTCACCGCGCTTCTTCTGTGATGTATCGAATCCGGGACAGTTGGATTCGGTGTGCTTCTGCAGTCGCGTTTCGCTAGTGAACGCCCTCTTGCACTTTTCGCAACTAAACTGTGCCACAGTGTCCTTGTGCGCTTCCTGCATGTGTCTTCGACGCTCAGTCTTGTTGGGGAAGTGCAAGTTACAGGGCTCGCAGTTGAGAATCTTTAAGCTCGTGTGCTTTTCCATGTGGGTTTTAAGACTGCTCTGCATCTTGAACTTGCGACCACACAACTCACAATCGAAGCTGGAATGCAACGTCTTTTTATGCTCCTTGAGCTCTTCCCGGGTCGTTAGCGTTTCTTTGCAAACGCTACATGTCAGATTGATGGGCGTTTTTTCGTCCGGCGTCTTAGAAGAAGTTCTAATCTTCTTTCCTTTGCCGCGTCGCTTCTTCGGAGGCGAATAATTCTCCTCACTGCCACTGCTAAAATCTCCAGCGGCAGCTGACGGGGCTGTTGGATCACCATCAGGCTCAGAGGTCTTGCTCTCATTCAAGTCTGGATCTGGCTTGATGGCCTTCTTCAGAGGCGATTCTTTCTTAATTGCTGGGGACTTGGTCTTCTTCTCCGACTTCTCAGTCTTGATCTTGGGAGTGCTACCCTTGCGCGAACCTCTACGTGAACGCGAACGTCTCTTCAACAACGGCACATCCGAATCAGATTCTTCAGCTGACGGTGGCGAGGCATCGGATAGCTTAAAGTCTTGATCCTGCGGTGCATCGGGGACGTCATCCGGATCACTGTCCGGCATCACGTAGCTCTTCACCTTCCGAACCTTCTTGATGGATGTTTCAAGCACTTGTCGCAACTCAACGTCTGTCTGCTCGCATTGATTCTTCAGGGCGAAGGCGGCATTGACACTGCTCACGCAGACCCGGCAAATGTACTGGGGCAGGAAGTCCTTGCGCTGTATGTTCACTGCTGGACAGATGGCCATCAACTTTTCGGCATAAGTCTTCTGGTATTCCTTCTTGAAGATACTCACCACGTCTGTGGAAGTGGTGCAGACGCGGCATTGACGTTCATCCACTTGACCCGATGAGCCTTTGCCTGTCTTCTGCGAGGGTTTGGATAGACTTGGTTTGGGGGTAGCAACTGTCACGGAGTGTAGTTTCACTCTGGGATTGTTCTTCTTAATCGAATTCACAACCTTGTCAGATGGATAAATGACCTGACCATTGATGACCTTAGTGCCGGGCTTCCTTCCACGGCGTTTTTGATTCCTCTCTGGCGAATCATCTTCCTCCTCATATCTCACCGGTTCAGGAATGCGTCGCTTCTTGGGCAATTGGGAGATTGTTTTCTCCGCTCGCCGGTCGATAGAGGCCGCCATGGGATCTATGATGTCTTCTTCTTCCTAGGGATTAAACTGGTATAAGCGATATATTCCAATTGGAATTGTAAAGCGAACTCACCTGAAGAAAGTCACTGGCATTGAAGGTGATGGCTGGATCATCGGCTGAAAAGCCGTTCTCTCCAGCTACGGGCAGAAGTATAGTATTCTCGTCAATGTTCGGTTCTGGCGCTAATTCGATTTTGGTCCCCTCCACGGGTGCTTCGTCATCGTTACTGTCCACAGTCTCATGCAACATCTCGACAGCACCATCGCCACTCATATTTGTGTTTTCCTCCCCATCGTTATCGGCCACTTCGGCAACGATGGCACAGGCGGCGGTGGCGGCGGGGGCAGCGGCGGCGGCGTCGTCGTCGTTGGTGGCGGGATTAGTTTCAGCAAATTCTTGGATGTTTTCTTGATTTTGAGAGGACTCTGGTTTATTAATATCTTCATCCATTGTCTTTGCTTTTCAATGCAAATCTTTCACTTTTCACTTATGATAGGTTTTTCTTCTTGCAGTCTGAATAATTTTTAGTAAATTTCTTTGTTAAAACAAAATTTATAATTTTTTTTTATAAATTTTTGCAATAAATTACTCTCGTGTCAATTGTGAACCCTGTAAATAGACACAACAACATACCACCGTTCACAATAGAATTGAGTTTTCTGTGGATTTTTAGCACAAACAAAATTAAATTTCACTTTATGCAATAACAATTATATTGTTTAATAATTAATTTATGTTTTATACAATTTTTATTGAAATTTTATTACGAAAAATAAAATACGCGGCAGACAGTTTCGATGTTATACGGCCATTTTGGATATAAAATTAATTTTATGTAGCAAATTTTTCATTAAATGCGCACTATTGTGAATGGATGTACAGAAGAATTTACACTATGGGAGTAAGAATAGCACAGCAGTAGAGTTGATATTGATTTTTTCAAGGTAAAACAGGGTAGATTGTATTTTGCTTTGCAATGAGAATGAATAGAGAAGGAATATATTTACTTTAACACAACACAAACGCAAAAAACTTAGAGCCACAGCCAAAGGATGAAATAGGAAATTATAATTGGAAATGTTTACATAAAGGCGGCAATTTTTCTTTTTGGATAAAACACAATAAGTTTGATTTGTTTAATTTAAAATTGAATGTAATAATTAAATTCAATGAATTATCATTAAAACTATCAAGAATTTGTTAGAATCTAGTTCAGAATTTCACGAGATTTTAAAATAAAACAAAAATCGAGTTCAGTTTCGCATTGCTTTTTTCTTACGATTTCAAATTCATGGTGAAAGAAGACTGGAAAGAGAAAAACGGTTTAATAAATATGTATGCCTTGTTCACTTTAGTTATTCTTCTGTGTGATTTCTTTCTTTTGTGACTTGGTTGTGTGTACAGTTTGAAACGAAAATACAAGATACAGTAGATACTCAAATAATTACCCTAAGCAAAATGGAGTTTAGTATTGGTGCTATGGCTATAGTTATCCAGGCAATCCATGTTCATGCAGGGAAATTTCTCAAAAAATCTTTTTGAACAGGACTTGAGAATTAACATTTCATGTGCGGGAGTTTTTTTCTGGTTTGTTTTGAATGTGGAAAGAAAAAGTAAAGGAATTTCATGATAATTTGCCGAGTAAATTATAATGTGATATTTGATGATTGGATTGTGGATGTGCTGTATGACTAAATTGACCGCCTCCACAGTCCATGATAACGATGGCAGGATTATGAACATGTCTAGAAAAAATCAAATGGAATCCATGATACAACTACTAAAGATATGGCTTTGCACATTTCGTGTTGTAGCTTTCAAAATGTCGTGACGTCATCGACGCACAATTAAGTAATTTTTTGGCGCAATTTTATTTCCTTTTACTTTGTTTCCTGTTCTCCGCCATAAAGAAAGTAAGGTTTTGGTTGGTTAAAATAAGATAATTTTAAAATGGATTTTTATTAAAACAGTATTTAAAATGGGTATATGTTCAGTTTTTGAGTGCAATAACTCAACTTAAAAAAAAAATCTCCTCAAACAAGCATTCATAAGTTTCCGAAGCGAAATTTAAATCTTTTAAACAATGGACTTCGTTTTGCAAAAGGAAAGATAGTATAAATATTAACACTGCAAGGATTTGTAGTTTGCATTTTTTGAATGAGGATTTTATTAATAATGTTAAATTTGAAATGGGTATGTAAATTTAATGACAAATTTGAAGTAAATACAAAATTATACTCATTTAGGATTCACTCCATTGCGCCGTTTGAAACCGGATGCATTTCCTACAGTGCAATAAAAAGAAACTTCCATAGAAACGAAATCTGATTCAACAGATCGTTCAAAGCGAATGGAGTCGAAGCATAATAAACAATTGCTGAATAATTTGCTCAAAGATTCAGTTCAGTTGGATTCCGAAGATCCAGAAATTCCAAATGAGTGTGACGAAATTGAAATTTCAGGTTCTAATGCCCCAGAGTCAACATCTTTAAACAAAATAAGCAATCTTTATGAAGAAATGTATGTTTTCCGAAATATTAAATTGACTTTCTTTTCTATTTTGTATAGTTTTTAGAAAAAAGTTAAGTTCTGAAAATGAATATTTAACTTAAAAGTTGTCGAGTGCGGAAGAAAAAATAAAATCTTTGGAAACTCGAGTGCAAAAAGCTGAGTTCCACCAAAGCAACTTGGAAAGCAAGTTGCTCGAAATTTTTACGCCCGGGCAATTAAAAAAATAAAAATTGCTTCCCTAAAGAAATCAAATTGGTCGGAAGAGGATATAGCAAGGTCTATAACCTTATATTCCTCAAGTTCAAGAGCCTACAAATTGTTCAAAAGAAAAAAAATTCCACTTCCCGCTGTACGAACTCTTCAAACCTGGGCTCAGAAGCTAGATATAGCACCAGGAGTCATGATGCCTGTAATAAAAATCATGAAAGCGTCGAAGGATCTGACTCCGAATCAGAAACTATGTGTTCTTAGTTTTGACGAAATGAAAGTCTAAGAAGCTTATTCTTACGATAGAAACCGACTCAACACTCAAACCAGCATCTTTCGTCCAGGTAGGGATGCTAAGAGGTAAAAATAAAATAAGAATTTGTGAAAGCATTATTTTAATTAAAAATCTAACAACAGGCTTCATCGTAAAATGGAAACAACCAATTTTTTACGATTTTGACTGCAAAATGACAAAAATTATTTTGCTCAATATAATCGAAACGGTAGGGAACTGTGGTTTCACAATAGTTGCAATCACAAGTGACTTAGGTGGTGCAAACCGAGGGCTAAATACTGAGCTTAAAGTCAGTATAGATACGCCATGGTATGAAATTGGATATCTTCCACAAACTTAACATCTTTATTTACTTAATATTATTCTTTCCGGTTTCTATTTGGAGAAACAAAAAGGTATGTATTTGCTGACATCCGCATCTCATAAAACTTGTTAGTCCCCTTTCACATAGGGAAACAAGTTGCTGGAGATTTTTTGACGTTTTCCTTTAATTGCCTTGTAGCTTTCACACAAGGAAACTGAATTGCCGGAGATTTCAACTTTTTCCATATAAAGTCTATTGGCTGAACGCACATTACGGACAGTGTGAGAAGGAATGTGATAAAAATCTCCTCAAACGTTGACCGGGGAGATTTTTTTCATTCCCCTTGCTTCTTGCCCTTCTCGCCAACAAACTCCCAGTTTCCAGCAACTCAGTTTCCTTGTGTGAAAGCAATCTTAGGAATCATATTGTCGACCACGAATTAAGGTAAGACCGCACTAGGCGGAACTGCACTGCAGCGGAACTGCGATTCACAATAATTTGTATGAAATTTTATGAAGTTCAGGTGCGACATAGCTCATACAATTTCATTCAAATAATGGGGGTATTCATGCAACATCGGAAACTTTCCGACGTCGTAAAATCGTAAAGTTTCCGACACACTTTTCATGAACGCCCCTTAATCTAATGCGTTAAATGATGTGGTGACTAAATTCTGAGGACGTATTTTATTTTGTTCAAGCGTTTGAAAAAAATAGTTAAAAATGTTCTGTGTTATTGAAATATTTGTTTTTGACAATTTTTGATACATAAATGTCATAATACTTTCACAAAAAGTTTTCCACGTTTACTATATTTTCTTTTACGATACAAATTTGTGTGGGAAAGTTTACGATTTATCGTAAAAGAATTTTCATACAAATTGTGACAGTTCGTTTACGACGTCGTAAACTTTCCGACGTTTACGATGGTTTTCCGACGTTGCATGAATACCCTTAATGTTTTGCCGCGTCGTAATGTGTAGTTGCGCTGCAGTTGTGTGCGGTCTTACCTTTAATGCTTAACGGAAAGATTGTGAAAAAGGACATCATTTTAAAACTCCTTTCGTTCACATCTGGAGAGTTGAGCAACTCACAAAATTTCTCCAAAGAGCATTAATGTTGTCCAAGCGGTCGTCAAAAGGTGAAACTGGCAACCAAATTGTTTTCACAAACAGTTGCTTAAGCACTATCGCGGGCAGTAAGTCTTGGTCTTCTTCAAGACGAAAGCAGAATGCTACAACTTGTTAAAATATGTACGTATATATATGTTTATAAATATATCAACGAGGAAAACTAAACCACAATATAATTTTGTTCACAGACGAAGATTGGTTCGACGTTATGAACGCAAGGTCACCAGGGAGAGAGTCCATGCTTATGGATTTCATTTGAAATCACAGGACGTGATTCTTAATAAAATGACTGAAATGGTATCTAATATGCGAGTCATAGGCAAAAATACTATGCTTCCATTTCAAAAAGGTATAGATAAAATAAATATTTATGTAAGAAAATGTATCTAACTTACTATTTTCAAGTAATGTGCAATCTAATACTGCTTTACAGTTGCTGTACAAAGACATGCAAGATCGTTTGGACGTTAAGTTCATAATGACTTACCGTTTGAACTAGGATATTTTGGAAAACTTTTTCGGTGTCATTAGATCAAAAGGGGGACTTCACGACCATCCTGCCAGGAGTTTAAATATAAACTTCGTTCGTACATTCTTGGCCACAATGAAGGTGCACTAACGGAGAACGGTAACGTTAGTGTAGATGATACACCAGATATTTAACATCGTTTAAAGGCCACTATTTCAAACTTGGAAGACTGTAATACAAACAAAGACTCCTGGATTCACCAACTGGATGAAGGTGGATTTTCTAAGCCATCGGAAGCAATGATGGTCCAGTTGTTATCACTGAAAAACGTATTCAACTCAGTGAATGGGGAAGGCCAGGGTATTTATATTTCTGCTGAATATATTAAGAACATGATAGAGATATCAAATAAGGTCAACATTGTTTGCGATGACAAAACAAAGAAACATTTTTTCAGATCGCGGATGTATTTCCGGATACCCAAGCTCAACAGAGAAATTGTTGAAAATAAAAATTCCAGGAAAAGAAAATATAAAAAAATAATAAATTAAAACATTTTATTCCTTGCACTTTGGGGAAAACACAAAAGAAATGTTTTATTAATTTTAATTCACTTTACAGATTTAACACTTCAGTTCTCATCTAGCACTATACTACGTATAATATATTTTTTTTATCAATTTTTTGAGAGAATGAACTAGTAACTAAATAAACAAATAAAATACACATAGTTAAATTAATACTTTTTTAACAAAAACTGAAACAATGTTTGACTTGTTAACTTTTGCTGTGAATTTCATTATACTGAATGCAAAACGTCAAACACAGTGTGAGAGAAATTAAAAACTCGGAAAGTTTTGTTGTATCATGAATGGAGTCCAACAAATCCATGTCCATGCAGTGATATTTCGAATGTCGCAAAAAATACTTTTTGAAGGAGAAATGAGCGCTGTTCAAAGTTTGGCCATGATTTGACGTTTCAAGTGCGTGTAGTACGTAGCCTAAGTTTTTTTCTCGTTTTTGTTGAATGGGTGAGTAAATTTTGTTGTAAAAGGCAGAAGTAGTTGTGAAAGGGGGTTGGGTACGATATCCCGCTTTTTATAATCCCGTTTTTTAATATCCCGATTTTTTAATCCCACTTTTTATAATCCCGTTTTTTATAATCCCGCTTTTTATAATCCCGCTTTTTATAATCCCGTTTTTTATAATCCCGTTTCTTATTATCCCGCTTTTGCAAGTAAAACTAGTTGTTTTATTAAAAAAAATCGCGGGATTTCTTAAAATAAAACAACTAGTTTTGATTGCAAAAGCGGGATACAATACCAAATAAATTATCTAATTATTAAATAAACAAAAAATGAAATTCTTAACAATTGAGGATATAATATATTTATCATTAACAGCATGTTAGTTGAATTGAATGTTGTGGGCGATACGACGCAAAAATCCTGTTTTACTCATTTTGTTCCTGTTTCTTATTATTTTGTAAAGCTTTTTTTATATGTTTTAGCTTGGCCGTTTTTAATTGTTTCTTTAGCTAATCGGCAATCATTTTGTACAACCCAGCGCTTTTTCGTCCAACTAAAACCTTAAGTCTGCGATGCCTAGACATTATTTTGGGTTTGCGGAAACTGTTTTTCGGCACTATCGTACACAGACCAAAATAGCAGCAATTAACCTATTTTCTTTTAGTCGAGTTATTCTTGGATCGCGGATTTGAAAAGTATAAAACGTGGAAAATAACCAACATGAAATCAAGAAGTTTTAATAATGTTTAAAAAAATAACGGTCTTAGCGGGATAAGGCGGGATTTTAAAAAGCGGGATTATGATAGAAAGGGATATTGAATAAACGGGATTAAAAAAAACAGTATTTAAAAAAAACGGGATTTTAGAAGGCGGTGTTTTAAAACTTTTTTAATATGTTCCCGTGAAAGGCTATTGAATTCAACTAACAATTCAGCTTCTTTTAGCTTAAAAAGTATTGATGTGCCACAGGTTTCACTTTACATAAGGCCTCGGTAGGACCTTCGGCGGAATTAAATTTCTTATACATGTAACGAGCTGGATAACTGCTTCTTTAAAGGCATATAGAAATAAGAAAAAGAAGACTTACCGAGCTTGCAAGCTGTCTTTCTAATAAGCTTCTAAAATTGAACTTATAGAAGATGTTTCAAGATGTCACCTTTAAAAGGCTGCATAAAGTTTTTATATAAGTTGCTGCCTTTAAAAGTTTTCTGTAACCATTTTCAATAAGTTTTATTGAATACTTTGCTACGGCTTGTTAGGTTTTACTAAAGAATCATAAAGCCTTAACTACATAGACCTACTTTTGTACAAAAGTACAAAAGTGAGAAATTAAAATGCTCGCTAAAGAAACATACTTACAAAAAAAAATCATACCAAAATTGTTCTGGAAGATAAATTAAACCACCATGCACAATTTTCTACTGTTTTTTTTTGCAAGCAGGTGTCTTCAAAATAGATATTTATTTCTCACTTTTGTACTTTTGTACAAAAGTAGGCCTATGTAGTTAAGCCTTAAGAATGGCCACGTTCGGGTGGTAGGCAGATATATGATATATGAAATGTAAGTTGGGTCGCCATCGCCTGGCCATCGCCATCGCCGTCACTATTGGCATCGCCATCACCATATCGCCATCGCCATCACCATCGCCATCGCCATCGCCATATCGCCATCGCCATTGCCATCGCCATCGCCATATAGGACATGAAATAATTTGCCCAGTGAGTAAAAAAGGACTGTTTGTTGATTGGATTGCCAGATAAATCATTTCAAAGCCTAGTACATACTATTGTGAACCATCTCGTGGACCCATACAAATTTCGTTTTTTCATTCTCCCGTGAACGTGCTTGTGAAGCTGCGTGGAGAACAAAGTTGAGAATTTTCGTTAACGAGCAGTTCACGAGCAAAATGCACGGGAACTCCTGGTGAAGCTTTGACGGTAGTTGGATAAAAGAAAAAAAATGTGCAGTTTCAATTTGTGCGCATTTCACATTTATTTTCTGTTTGTACTTTGCGCAGCGTAATTTTAGAATTTGAGTCAACTTGAAACATTAAAAAAATGCAACAATGGATTCCCAACTAACAAAATTGCTTCCGATTTCAGACATTTAAGTGTCATTAGTTGTTTTAGTGCCCCAGTAATCCTTCTGATGAGAAGCCAAATCGTTATAGGAGCCAAAGGTGATAACACTGTTCCATTAGATTTTCTATTAGCAATTACATCAGCGTCACAGAAGCAATAGCCTGATTTTTCTTTAATCATCCAATAGCCGTCCAAGGAAATATTTATGCAATCCTTGGTTTCTTTAATGCATAGAAAAGCAAATACGGTAAGGCTTATTCCTGACGCTGTGACGCCATTGACTAAGTATTTTCGGGGGTTCCCCTTATTTTCTCCTTTACCGCTGTGAATTATATTCGACATATTAACAGAAAGATTACCGTATATATCAGACCATATAATTCTTCTATCGGGGTTTTATTGAGTGGAATTGAATACATTTGATTGGTATAACACTAATAGGTTTTCATTATTGAATGGAATGTTCCTATAGTTTTATCATAAAAGACTTCTCCACCATATTACAATTTTAATAATAATCATTTCTAATAATATAAACAAACTTAATTATTTACATACACAATTATATGTACATATATGGGTAGAAAAATACCAGCCACTTGTTTAATTTCTGGTCTGGGTCTTGGATCGCTTCCCAGCCTCGTCCACCTAAAAACTAAAAAGTTTTTTTCAGGGCTACTGCCTCTTGCGAGGAATTGACAAATCCTCCAAGAGTATCACTTGTCACGAATAAGTGCGTCTCGTCTAGCCGTTCAGATCCGGCATACAATTGTAGGTCCCTTCCATTCCTGTCAAAAGGCGCACACAGTAATGGTTGCGAGTTGTTAGTCACTAGACCCTGGTTCTTCATGAGCCGTTGTGCCACTCGATTTATTTTTTATTTTTTTTTTTGTTTAATTTCACACTCGGATTCCGGAATGCTTTCAATAGAATAGTTAGTTAATATAAACTCTTTGATTTTTAATAAATTATAATTTATTTATTACTTCAAGCTAAAAGTGTATCGTTTTTAATGCCAAAATATTTCATATATCACATCGGCCGAGTGGTTAGCGAGCTAGACAAGTAGTGTAAGGGATCCCAAGTTCGATCCCTAGGTTCAGCCACATGATTTTTTTTTTATTTTTCTCTATACTCTATAACTTACTCCTTTAGCACTTCTTTCGAACTACTATAAAAATGTTCTTCGAAGCAACAGAATTCACTCCATAAAGTTGCAATAGGAGTTTAAAAGTTCTCCTTTTCAACTCTATGGAGTATTATAGAGAGATTATTTGCGTGCGATAAAAGATTATAAAAAGCTCCTATGGATGCGTATAGGAGTAAAATTGTTAGTTGGGTTCTTTCCTAACTTTCATTTTAGATTGTTTACATGCAAAACAGCAATCGTCTTCGCCACACTACGCTACCTACAAAACTGAACTAAAACCAGCTGTATCTCACAATAGGGGGGTTTATGGAACAACATGTTGTACAACATCGTGTAAATTAAACCATGTTGTATAATATATAAGCAAAAACAACCGCTTGACACACCATGTTCTACGGTTTTCAAAATATTTTGAAATCTTGCTGACTTGTCAAGCCATACAAACTATGTTAACAGATGTTGGTACAACTTGGTTTTATTTTTTCATTTCTGGAAAATTCTCGTCTTGTGAACACGAATGCAGAATATAGGCTCTCCCAAACCAATGCGAAACATTCGTTGCGGCGAAGAAACATTCGTCAGTCAAAATTAATTCATATGTTTCTCGGCCGCGTTGGTGTGGGCACTCTCATTATCACCATGTAAATTTTGACATACGAATGTTTCTTCGCCGCAATTGGTTTGGGAGAGCCTATATAAAAGGTAAAGCCGTAAAGCATATGAAGCGTTATTAGATAAATATAAAGAGGTTGAACCGAACATCACAATAGTGGGTTTGAAAAAAAAAAATAAAATAAATGCTAAACGATCGTGTTACCGGCGGGAATTAATAAAAGTGATACGAAGCGAAAATTCTGGTGTCGGAGTGAAAGAAGTTTACTGCCCAAACTTGTGGCCAAGGCTAATATTAATTTTGACATTTACCGCGCCGTACGATCTATTTCAAAGATTCCAACGCAAGTGATGTTGTGCAACATCATTTTACATTTTAAACGCAAAGTTGCGTTTACAGTTATTTTTCTCATCAAGTTGTAGAACATCATTTTGTACATGTTCCATCTAAACTCCCCCTAACATAATTACAACAAAAACAATAATTGGTAAACCGGATGACAGCCGGGGTTTGACATCTTTATAATAGTGTTTTTGGCGAGTGGCTTGGTAAAAAATATTTAAAAAGTTCTAAATAAAATAATTGCAATGAATAAAGTAATATATGGTGATGGTAAATTTAATAATTTTGAAAAAATTGGAGAAGGTACATACGGAATTGTTTACAAAGCGAAAGATACAAAAACACTTATGGATGTTGCACTCAAGAAAATACGCTTAGAAAGTGAAACCGAAGGAGTACCATCGACAGCAATTCGAGAAATATCGCTTCTTAAAGATCTAAAGCATCCATCAATAGTTCAATTGTACGATGTAGTGATCTCAAATGAGAGTATTTACTTGGTTTTCGAATATCTCAATATGGATTTGAAGAAACTATTGGACAAAAAGAAAGAGATTTTTGTTCCAACTCTAGTCAAAAGCTATATGCACCAAATGCTTGATGCAATTGCATTTTGCCACACAAATCGAATACTACACCGAGATCTGAAACCTCAAAATCTTCTAGTCGATACCGTCGGCAACATTAAGCTGGCGGATTTTGGTCTTGCAAGAGCTTTTAATGTCCCAATGAGAGCTTATACCCACGAAGTTGTCACACTGTGGTATAGGGCACCCGAAATCCTTCTTGGTACTAAACTATATGGAACTGGTGTTGATATCTGGAGTTTAGGTTGCATTTTTGCTGAAATGATTATGAAACGGTCTTTGTTTCCTGGAGATAGTGAGATTGATCAGTTGTATAGAATATTTAGGACTTTTGGTACTCCTGATGAAGAAATGTGGCCAGGAGTACCACAACTGCCAGATTATAAGTCATCATTTCCAAAGTGGGGAAAAAACATTCCCGAAATTGTTCTTGTGCACGAGGCGAATGAACTTTTTAAAGCAATGATGGTGTATGATCCAAACCTGAGAATATCAGCAAGAAAAGCAATGCAACATAAATATTTTAAGACTGTTGAACGAGTTCCTCATGTAGCTCTGCCCATTGTTCATTCAAATAATTCATAAGATTTATAATTTTCTATTTTTATTAACATAATTAATTTTAGTTTAAATACAATACAATAAATGATTATTATTAAATATAAAAAAAATCGACACTGGAAAAATCGTTCAATGATGATCGGGGCTTAGTACATTGAACGATTTTTCCAATGCCGATATTTTGTTCGTTGGTGAAGGGAGTGAAAAGTGAGGGGTAGGGACCAAATCGCTTCTACCACAAAAGTCGAACAATTTTTACTTGCGATATAGGTACTTTATGGTAAGTTATGGATTCGTAAAAAAAAATCGAACTCGAGATAATAATATTCCCTAACATTACGATGATAGAGAACGCGAAAAAAGTGGGTCCCGCTATTCTGTCCGTATATCCGTCTGACTGTATGTACCTCGACCTGCAGCCTAAACAGCTGAAGCGATTTTCTTCAAACTTTGGACTTAATGTTCTTAGGGGATTCCCTAGAGGGGAAATTGAAATTTTTTTTAGCTCTAAAAATTACGCTACCTGCCAAACAACCAATATAAAAAAAATGATTTATTTCAAAAACGGCTCAAACGATTTTGGAAAAAAAAAATACGAGCTACTATAATTACTACTATTAATATTTTGGTAGACAAAAAAAATTTATAATGGTTTTTAATGGTACTTGTCATAGAACGGATTTTTTGGTTTTCAAATTTCTCGTTAACGGCTACATCGATATCAACCAATTTTTGTATGTAAAAAAAATATTGATTTTTTTTTTTGAAAATTCAATATTTTGAAAACGGGTCAATGAATATTTTTTTAATTTTGTGTAAAATTGTATTTACTTAAATTCTAAAAATTGGCATACCAAATTTAATTTTTAAAAAATGTTCGATATTATAGTATTTATATAAAAAATTAATTTTTAAGAAAACCGCTCCAATGATTTTTGAATTTTTTTTATCAAACAAATCAGATGGCATACTTCTTTATTTAGCTCTATTTGTTTAAGCTATACATATAACAAGTTTGTAGTCATTTATAGATGAAAAGTAATTTTTAGTAGTAATTTATATTCTAGCTTGTTTTTTTTTTTTTTTGCAATTTCAAAATACGTTAAAGTTGTTAGCTACGAGAGCAAGTTTTGTGCGATCCAGTCTTGCCCATTTTTTATTTGACAAACATTTTTTTGACAACCGCTCGTCATTTTTGTTTGGAAGTTTTTGTAAGCCCGCGCGCCATTTTTGTTTTGTGTGCCCAAGCTTAATTTTTGTTTGACGCACCCGCTTCATTTTTTAAATTTTATATTTAGGGCGCGCTTAAGGGGTTGCGATTTTGACTACCCTTTAAGCAATGTACACAGCACGAGCGATTAGGTACCTAGTTTGGATGGGATTTAAAAGCAGATACCGATGCACATTGGTGAACCTGCGAGGCTGTGATCTACAAAGCCTTTATTCGTCCAAAACTTGAGTACAATTCTCATGTTTGGGCAGGAGCTCCAAAAACTCACTTGAGTTTGTTGGACAGAATTCAAAAGAGAGCTTTAAAAATGATAGGCGAAAGATCTATAACAGAAACAATTACATCTCTCGAACACCGCCGCCGTAATGTTTCGTGTCTTTCTCTATTTTATCGCTATTATTATAACCAGTGTTCTAGTGTAATAGCCAGTTGCATTCCCCCCCTTAAAAAATTCAACCGTAATACTCGCGCTTCTAGGAATGCCCATCAGTTCACCCTCGAGCCCAACTTCGGACGTACTGTAATGTACAGAGATTCTTTCTTCAGTCGTACCACACGAATGTGGAATGCTTTACCTGACTCGACTTTCCCCTCCCATTTCGATGTGCAAACGTTCAAAACCAATGTGCATCGGTATCTCCTTCTAAATCCTCTCCTACTTACATAATCGCTCGTGCTGTGTTAAAAACATTTTAAGGGTAGCCATAACCCCTTTTGCGCGCGTGGAATATAAAAAAAAGGGTCTCCCAATCCCAACCCCACGCAAAACATTTTTTGTACGATTGTAATTTTTCTCTTGTTGTTGCTTCTTATATTAACTTTGGGGCAGTTATTCCATTTTGTAAATTGGGCAATTTTTCATTATGAAAAAAAGCCCCAAAGGTAAACCGGCAAACAAATATGGTAGCTGGTTTAGGAACCAATAACAACGAGACATATCTCGTTGAAAAAGTATTTTTGTGTACATGAATACTTACTATAATAGCAGCTCATTTGAAATCGCTGTGTGAAAAAAGTTATTGGCCAACCAAAATTGTAATTTGGTTCATATTATTTAAACATATGTATGTAAGTATGTAGTTTCAGAAACATATGTCTTGTTATTATTCGTAAGGCCAGTATATTGTTGCCTATACTACATACATACTTACATTATATGTTTAAAAAATATGCACCAAATTATAATTTTTGTTGGCCAATAACTTTTTTCACACAGCGATTTGGAATAGTAATTATTCATGTACACAAAAATACCTTTTCAACGACATACATATGTCCAGCGTTACCTCTGAGAATTTTAAAAGAGTCAAAAAAAGGAGTCCTGGGCGAAAAAAAGGGTCCCCCATAATATTGTAATAAAACACAATATATGTATTTTTAAACGTTATAATTCAAAAAGTTTATTAAAACTAAACATAGTTTCTCTTTGAAACTAAACAAAAAATTAACTATATTTTATATAAAAACAACATAAACTTGTAAACTAAATTATATTTAGGGTTAATTTTTCAATAGTTACCAAATGTTCATATGTTTATACAGTTATATGAATAAATTTACTTTAATATTCATATACCAACAGATATTTAAATCGGTTACTTATTGACCTATACCAAGAAGAGAATTGAAAAATTAACTCCTTACGTATGACAAATTATCTATCTTATATAGCAGTTAAAACATCACAAATTTATAGGTATGTATATAATATGTAAGTACAAATAATTCTAAGAACTAATTGTTAGTAACTTCTTTTCCTTTAGAACTAAATTTGAGTCTGAAGTCCAGTCTTCAACTGGCTTTATCCTCCAGCAAATTCAATGCAGAAAGCATTGAGTTGCAAGTGTCTACCTTAATGCTGTTTGGTACTCTATTTTTAATTAAAGCTAATTTGGAAAAAAATCTTTCAGCGCAAGCGCTGCCATGGGACAAAATAAGTATTTTTATAACAAATTCATATAAATAAATATAAATTTTCGAACAAAAACTCATCTAAGGGGCCAGTTATAGCTATCATTGAAAACCATCATTGAAAATATTCACCCTTATTATAATAGGCGTTTTTATTAAACGACTGTTTTCACTTTTTGTGTCGAGTCACTTTCTTGGCGTTTAAGAGTCGGTATTACGTTACTTAAACGCCATCCACACTCGTACCACATAATGACAGTTTGATAATTAAAAGAAATTTTTCTTTTGAAAGAACGAATTTATTTTAAATATGAAACGTCTAATTCTAAAAAAAGCACAAAAAAACAAACATAAACAGTGTTTCATTGTTTATTTCATTGCGAAACACTGATGACGTGAGGAAAAAAAAGACAGGACATTGTATTGCACACTAAGTATTTACAAAGATACATTTTTCAACTAACCTTACTGGATATTTTGTAATTAAACAGATGAATTAAAAGTAATGCACAATCCACTATTTCCGTTCTAACCGAACAATCGATGCGACGCGGCGCGACGACGCCCCCAAGGAATCAAGGGTATTTGAACAAGCTTTAAATTTTTTGGCTATCCTCCGAAATTGAGACGCCTCGGAAAATTTGTTGTTAAGGATTTGTATCCGTCAATTTTGAGTAGCTTTCTTCGTTTTGGCTTCCTTTAGTAATTAAAAGAAAGTCAAAACTTATAAGAAACAGTGAACCAATTGAAAAACTTACGTTTTTATTTAAATTTATACAAGGCGTTTGATAATTTATGAACGCCAAAAAGTGTCGTTTTGCTTGTCGTATGAGTTAGCGTTAAAACGACAGCTACAATAAAAGAGAGTGACATTATTTGTCGAACAAAAATTTACATTCCACTTAACGCCAAACGTCAAGAGGCGTAACACTAGTGAAACGACTCCAAAACGACTTTCGTAATACCAATTTTATGAAGTGAGATCTGTCGTTTAAATGAAACGCCTGCTATAATAAGGGTGATTAATCGTCAATTTTGAGACATTTTGAAGAAAAAATATGTGATTATTTTGATGCCAAAGTAAAGCTAATTTACTCAATATTTATTTCTAGGTAGAACAAATTTCAATTTTGCACATTTTTTCTCGTAAAATGATTTTTAATTTTTCAATGATGAACTACCTTACCAATGATCATTGAAAAAATTAAAAGTTACGAAGTGGGGAAGATATGGGTCAAAAGTAATTTAGAAGTCGTAAGGTATATTTCTGCATTAAAATATTCAATGATTAAACTTTCCAAGTGTCTCCAAATCAACAGCTAACTTTTTCAATGATGGTTTTCAATGATAGCTATAACTGGCCCCTAAGGGGAAGATATGGGTCAAAGTGAATTTTTTTTGGAGGAGAAATAATTTTGAAGTCGTAAGCTATATTTCTGCATTAAAATTATCAATGATTAAACTTTCAAAGGGTCTCAAAATCAACAGCCAACTTTTTCAATGATGGTTTTCAATGATAGCTATAACTGGCGCCTAAGGGGCCAGTTATAGCTATCATTGAAAGCCATCATTGAAAAAGTTAGCTGTTGATTTTGAGACCCTTCGAAAGTTTAATCGTTCAATATTTTAATGCAGAAATATAGCTTACGACTTCA
Source organism: Melangyna quadrimaculata (assembly GCA_949320155.1). Taxonomy (NCBI): domain Eukaryota; kingdom Metazoa; phylum Arthropoda; class Insecta; order Diptera; family Syrphidae; genus Melangyna; species Melangyna quadrimaculata. The sequence goes on from OX439485.1 coordinate 23,681,301, forward strand.
AAATTATTTGTCCTCCAAAAAAAATTAATTTTGACCCATATCTTCCCCAGAACGTAACTTTTAATTTTTTCAATGATCATGGGTAAGGTAGTTCATCATTGAAAAATTAAAAGTTACGTTATGGGGAAGATATGGGTCAAAATGAATTTTTTTCGAAGGAGAAATAATTTTGAAGTCCTAAGCTATATTTCTGCATTAAAATATTCAATGATTAAACTTTCGAAAGGTTTCAAAATCAACAGATAACTTTTTCAATGATGGTTTTCAATGATAGCTATAACTGGCACCTAAGAGCCGATTTTTCAATAGGCAGTTAAAGAGTCAGTTATTTAGTCGAAGAATAAAATTATTTGGCACTTTATCAATTGGATAGCAAAATTGAATTTTTCAATTTAGAATAAATAATCTACAGAATATTATTATTTGAATGTCACCCTCGTTTATGTTTGTATATGTTTTTGATACTTTTGTTTTTGTATATCGAACATTTCTAAAGTAATTTTAATTTTATTTAACGTTTATTTCAAAGCAATGTTGACAAACAGTAATGTTTGACTCTGAAAATATTTATTCCTATGAATAACTTTATCTGAATTCTCAATGAGCAGATAAATTTACTGTTCCTTTTCCTAGGAAAAAGTTATATCTGCCCATTGAAAAATAGATTTTTGTTCTATCTGGGGATTAAAAACTAACTGACTGCTTATCTGACTATTGAAAAATTGGCCCTAAATGTTTTTTTTTTTTAAATTGCCCACCTAAACCAAAACTTTTCAATGTCATTGATTTCAAAGTACATTTTATAATCATTATCTAAGGCTTAACTTCATAGACATAGGTTACTATTGCCAAAAAGGACAAAAGTTAGAAATAAATATCTATGCTGAAGACACCTGCTTGTAAAAAAAAAAACAAATGAAATTGTGTATGGGTGGCTTAAGGTATCTGTGTGAACAATTAATAACTTATATTCTTCAATCACTTTTTCTGGGAGAGGAGTAAGTTCGGAAATTCTGATGAATTTGAAAATTATACACAAATTCCACAATCCACACACAGAAATTTAAAAACGAGCCATCGAAATCCAATAAAAATAAATGGAAGTATGTATGTATGTAGAAAAGCAAAAAACTTTCCAGTGTGTTTTACAAACACAGTTTTTATACATTGAAGTTTGTTTTTTCATTTCATGGGATTTCAATTTTTAAATTATAAAGGTTGTAATTAATGATGAGGAATAACTTCTATTCTATCGACTCATTTCAAACTGCTTCCATTCTAATTCAATTATCACTTTTTAGTCCTTATGATTTCACATATTTATTTTCACATATTTTCGTTCTCTACTGAAATGAATTAATGAAAACATGCACTTGTCAAAATAACAGCTGCCAATTGTACTGGTGTTAGTAAAAGGAGGGGTAGATCCAATAGAAGGTTTTATTTGTCAGAATCGGCGTTTTGACAGATATGTATCAAAAAAGTATTGAAATTTTGTACCAATGGAAAACCCCATAATATTGATGGAATACATGAATCATAAATAAGAATTAAGCTCTGCGCAAGGAGTCGAATATGACAGATTTCATTTTAAAAGTAATCGCAGCGAATATTGTGCAATTGCAAAAAAGAGTCCCAAATGTTCAAAAGGAGTCAAATTGCTATAATTTTTAAAAAGGGGAGTCCCAGCGTTTAAAAAGAGTCAAAATGACTGTAAAGAGTCCCAAAGGTAACGCTGCATATGACTCGTTGTTATTGGTTATGTAGACCTTTTTGTCCGGTTCTCCTTTGTGGTCATTTTTCGTTTGGGCCATTTTTCATTGGGGCCAAATTTCATGTAGCCGGTATAAGTGCTACTACGCCATCCTGAACAGATTTCAAGAACTCTGACTTACTTACTTTTTAAAAAATTTACTGTTACAAATACAAAGCAAATAAAATAATAATGAGACTTGATATAAACTTACCTGACGCATAATGCATTTTCTAGAATTTAAATGTTGTATTTCTGTAATGAGAAATAAATGATGATAAATAAAACACCAAAAGTAAAGTCAGCACACATTTATAAAAATAATAACAGTAAAACATATTTTTAAATTTAAATAATTGATTTAATTGTGTTGTTTTCTGAAAGAGAAATGGGCAGGTAAAGTGTGAAAACCTAGTTAGTACCTTCTTAAAAATGTTTCGCCGGTTCCATTGACAAAACCAAGGCGACAGGATCACTTTGAAAATATATGATCTTTTTTATGCAGGGATGATTGTATTTTGAGTTGTTGTATAGGTACTTACCTACAATATCACGCTGATGACGCTCATCATAAATGTTTCATTTGCCATGGTACTGGGAAGATTTAAAATTAATGTTATAGAAATATATAAACAGGAGAGCAAGAAGAACCTGGGGGAAAAATGTGAGAACCAATTTGGCATTTAGTTTGAATTCGTTGACACGACACGTTGACACGTATGATAACTTAGATTTTGCAAAATAAGTTTCTTGAAGAAAGATGGGCGTCTTTACCCCCCATCATAATAGCTCTAAAGGGCAAGTATTGGTTATGTTACAAAGAAATTGGACGTTTAAATAAAAACTATAACATTATGATAATGAAGAAGTCCAAAAAAGTGATTTTTGACAATTCCTACGTATACAAAAGTCGGTCTGCTTGTCTGCGCGTCCTGATCCTAAATAGTTGGACGAATATGCTTAACATTTGGTGAGAAGCATTTGTCACTGAGGGAAAAAAGGCGATCTAAAATTAAATACGCTCGTATTTGATCTAAAGTATTTTAAATGAAGTGAAGCATTTTCATTTGTAAGTTGAAACAATGTTCATTTGAATATGCGACGTTATTTTAAGAGATTCAGCCTTTCAAAGTAAACGGTATTTATTTATACATTGAAATCAACTTTTGCACATTTACAATCCGTCCTACGTTATTTTAAAGTGAAACATTATCATTTTTAAATTGAGATCGACATTTAAAGTGCGCTCAACCTTGTTTCAAAGTGGAACGTATTCATTTTTACATTAAAATCCACATTTTACATTGCGATCCACTTTTGTGGCATTTATAGTGTCATCAGCGTAGTTTCAAAGTGTTGCATAGTTAAGTAAACCTCAATTTGTTTGTATTTGTAAGCTTAATATAAAGAATTTCGAGAGCGCGTTGTAGTTTTTCGAAGTAGCTCCCTAACATTTGTGAACAAATAAAACGCGCACTCAAAATTCACTCTCATTTAATCCAAAAACAATATTTAATTATTTTTCCTATATTTATTACTATGCATTTCTCATAGCATTATACGACTCAGCTTGGCGTGGGTAGCCATTTTGAATCAATACCTAACCAAGCGAAGTTCAATCTACGTTGATTCGAAGTATGTAAATGTTGTTTTAAAACATGGATGACTTTGATTTACCTATTATTCCACTTTAAATCAACACATAAACGTAGTAAATCTAGTTCGTTTTTAAGTTTGGAATCACTTTGAAATAAAGTCGCTCAAACTTTGATTTAAGAATTTTCGGCGTTGGCGCCAAATCGTTCCGAAAAATCTTAGAATCAAAGTTTTTTGCTTTGATTTTACGTTGTTTTTTTCTCTGTGTATGTGATTCCCTAAAGAACAAATTCAAATTTTTGTTTTAGCTCACCTAAAACGGGTAGCTGCCATTCAACGATTGCAGTTTTATCAAGTTTTCTCGAAAATAACTATAACAATTTTGATTTAACTTTGTACATGTAATTTCTAGACCAGTTTCAATAATAGTGCATACCGCAGGTTTTGCTAAAAAAAATGGAAATGGGAATATCAAGCTACAAGACGTCTGTACTGTGACCTAGAGTAACGGTCCCACGCCAAACGCAGTAATTTTCATTTTTTTTGCAGTTCTATTCCCGATTTTGCAGTTTACCAAAAAATGGGTGTAATCGAGTGGACTGCTATATAACTTTAAACTGCAAATTTGGAGTCTTACTTCAAGCCTCAAGCATGCTTAGTTCCCTAGATACCCTCTGACCTGCTAACTTTATATACGTAGCTGCAAGCTACATTCTAGAGCAAGTTCGTATGACCCAGACGTGCATTTTATTTATTTTTCAATTAATATTTTAAGCTAACCCAAAAAACATAAGTAGGTATAATTAGTTTTGTTAACAAAAAAGATCTTGCTTTGATTATTTAATTAAATCGAGAACGAGAAGGATTTTCTCTTCTTTTCAAAAGAAGAACATCTGTCATTTTTCAATGACCAAGCAAAAAACCTCAACGTTTTTAATTAATTTACCTAAAACTTTTCTCTATTTTCCGTTGCTTTTATATGTACTAGGGTACTAGGTACCTTACCTACTTATAAGGTGGGTAGAAAGTAGAATTTATTTTAAAATTAACTCTTTCTTGGGTCAAGTTTGGATTACCAGAACATATTTATACCTTCACCAACACTACCTACCAAAAACAGCAACAAATTATTTTAATTTTCCTCAGAAAATGTTTTTCGTTAATGGTAGGTAAGTAGGTAGGTACCTATTACTTTTCTAATCCTTTTCATAGAAGAATGCGCTACGCTATACACTCCACATTTTAATGTAAATTAGTTTCAAAATCACTCAGCTATTAGTGTTGATTAACTTTCTCCTCTGCCTCGCCCCAGGTATTTTAAACAAAAACAGGCATTAAGCGCAAAAGTTTACAAATTATGGTGGTAGGAGATAGGAGTGCTGTTTATAGTTTGCTTTTTTAAAATTTTCTATCTCGCCATCTAAATACCTACAAAATTCTTTACACATTTTACATTTTTCATTTTCCATGTACCTACATTCCTACATATTTTTGTTGACCAAACCGTTAAGCCAAAATACTTTACGCTATATTTAAATATTGCGTGACCTCATTCGAACCAATTATTTTTAATAGCAGCAGGAGAGACCAACTACAACTCTACGCAATTCATCAAGTTTAATCCAATTTAAATTATCAAAATACTTTTATATCTGACATGATTCCTTTGCATATTGTGATGGCTGAATTAATTTGAATTCATTTGTATGCTATGAGAGCTCGAATTCCAATACAAATTACATTTTCGTTTCTTTTTAACTTTGGAGTCAAAATCTCCCAACAGTGTGTTATCCCGGTTCCAGGTTCTAGCCTTGTTTGTTGTGAAACATGCAGCTAATACCTCCTACAACATAATCTAATCAATGGTGTATTTCACCAATTTTAATGAAAAATATTTGTCAGCTTTAAAGAAGGTTCCTAAAGCATCTTTTATAAGTAACCAATTCAAAGGTTAGTAGTGCTGAATATTATCGTGAAACATAAAGAGCCAGTTTCACAGTTAAGGAAGTGAGACTTATGTTGTTTGTTGTTGTGAAACATGCGTTTGTTTGTTGTGAAACATGCAGCTAATACCTCCTACAACATAATCTAATCAATGGTGTATTTCACCAATTTTAATGAAAAATATTTGTCAGCTTTAAAGAAGGTTCCTAAAGCATCTTTTATAAGTAACCAATTCAAAGGTTAGTAGTGCTGAATATTATCGTGAAACATAAAGAGCCAGTTTCACAGTTAAGGAAGTGAGACTTATGTTGTTTTCCATTGGGCGTCCGGAAGCGTTCAGAAGCGTCCGGAAGTCTTCTGAAACCATTCCAATGGAACAAAAAGTACGCTTCTGACGATTCTGAGAAGAGAAATTCGATTCCTGATTTCAAATCAGATTCCTCTCAAGAAGCACTAATACATTCAAACTCAAACGTCACAACAAACTGCAATGTAATTCATGTTTTTTTTTAACTTTCCATTTTAATTTAATTTGCATCCAAAATCAAAGTTTTTGGTAAATTTTAATCAACAGATTAAGAAAAAATCAAACAAAAAATATTATTTGGAAGTCCTGAGTTGATACACTCGTGTTTTACGTTTCACTTTTTGTGCGGTAGCAAATAATTTTTATTTGACGATTCACCTATACAGATACCAAACCCCAGAATTGAGTAGAAGCATCTTGGACTGTTCCATTGGATTTCAGAATGAGTGAAACTTTGATTGAAACCAAAGGAAAACAGCATTACAAATTGGGTACGTTCAATGTAAAAATATGACAACTGCTGAAAATAAAGAACTTAATTTTTGTCGTTGGGCGCATTCAATGCAAAAATTGACAACTGCTGAAAATAAAGTACTTAATTTTTGCCGTCGAACACAAAATTATATGAAATGTCAGTTTTGTATGGGAGAGCCTTTTTTTGTATGGAAAAGCTGTCAGCTGAATTTTCAGTTGGGAATTTCTTGGGAAATTCAGATGAAACTTAACTAAACTTCACTAAACGTAACTGAATGTCATCTTACTTCTTATGACAGCTGGCCAATCAGAAGCTCGATCCGAAAATAAAGTACTTCAAAATTTGATGGGTTGAACGCACGGATTGATTCGTTGAACGCATGGAATGTGTTCCATTTGCAAATACATATTGATTATTATTATTTTTTTTTTATTTGAAATCAATTTCGTAAGTTGTAGATCTTAACTTTTCGGCACATTTACCACTTTCTGTACTAATACCAATAATAATTTTAGCTGTCACTTTGCAAATGTTTTTTTTTAACTGTTTGGAATTATTTCGATTTTGAAAATTTTGTTAAAATGGAATGAAACGAATTATCTGAAAGTGCATTATCTGTTGAGGAGTTCTTTTACAACATAAAATTACACGAATACAGTGACAAAAATAAATCAGTTTAAAATGGTGTTCCACGAAAAAAAAATCAATTTTTAGATTAAAATTTTAATTTACCAATGGAAAACACCATGTTTTTATTGTATGAATTAAATTTTATTTTTGTAAACCTTAAACAACTTGAAAATAATTTTAGCATTTTCAAAGTGAAATAGGCTTAGTTTTGGGCTACATTTTGGCAATTATATTGGGCTAAGAAACTCAAAAATTTGGATATGAAAGTACTTCGAAGCCTGATAATCCTGCTTAGCTAACCGGGGCAGACTGGCTGATGGAGGGGATTCTTGTCAGTTATTAGGTGAAGGTTTTGGAAGTTCATCTAAATTGAAGATATTCGGTATACGACACACGAGTCTCAAAAAGAATGAAACCCTGGCATGGCGCATGGGAAGTAGACTGGTGAAATTTACATTCACAATTGCAATTTTTTAGGGTCACCTCCAAACCAATTTGTTATGATGATGTTATTACAGATTTTGTTAAGAATTCTGTTCAAGCTCTCTCAATAATTCATCAAAACTGTGGATAAGGATTGGTTTTGCAGAGTTTCCCCCGAGAATATACAACATTTCAATTTATAGCCCGTAGAGTCTTGTTTGCTTAAAGTCAACTGGGTCTTATTTACCACAATAAAAATATAAATTCAGAAAATAATATTTTTCGTATATGACTATCCGCAATGCGTATAGGTATTAGAATGGATAGGATATCATCTGTAAGTTATATGTATGCAATTTGGGACTACTCCCTCGACAAATTAATAATGAACCATAATGCTGGCAAAGTTGAAGAGATGGTGGTGGATTGATTTAACTGCGCGGCTTTTAAAATGAAAAACAAAAAAAATCGATGCTATTAATAAGTTCCCGGTTGCTTTAAGCCACTGAATAAGCAAAATTTATCCTTGAAACGTGATTTTTGCAGTCATTAACTTTTAAAGCCTTCACAATCAATTTTAATAAATTCGTAGTAGGTATAAGTCCGCGTGGATAGAGGGCTAAACTAAGCAGTAAACACCCCTTTTGTCTTCACACAGTTACCAAGTGATGCTGCTCTGCTATACGTGTTTCACTGTTTATCGACGTTGCGTGATAAATTGCCCAAGGATGTTGTTGTTGACGGTTTCCTTTTGACGTTTTGTGTGAAAATTGCTACATATACTTTGAATTCATGTCTTGAATAAATAATTGAGCGCGTTATTTGTCAGGCAACATAAGATATGATGAAATTTCAGAAAAAGGACATGTCCTTAAGTGCTACCGACAGTGAACAAGTTTTGATAAAGACTTAATGGGGCGAGTAAGTTTTGTTTTTTTTCTTTTACTAGGTATGCTATTCTTAAAGCTTGAATTTAATTTAAGTGAACGAATGGCAAACTCAATTTTTAACGTTTTATTTCTTGTATCAAAAAAAAAAAAACAAAAATTGAATACTCGGTAATGGCCAAATTAAAGAAAGCAACCTCTGTGTGCCCAGTGTTGGGGGCGTATGTGGAACTTTTTTTTCAATTAGTTTCGTTATTGCCAACATTGTGCTAACTTTGCATCCCTTAAAAATATTTTCTTGTTCAATAAACATCTCTTATAAGGCGTTTAAAATATCACGAACCTCTTTTATAAAGTTTATTTCTTTTTTTTTGGGGTGATCAAAAGATTAAAAAAGGTTAACCTGGTAGGGATTTATTTATTGGTTTTTTGTTCGGAAATTTTATATGTCTAATGCTGATTGAGTTATCTAATTTGCAGGAACATTAAAGTGAAAATGAATAAAACAAGCAATTATTTTGTTTTTAGATTAAATTGAAGTGAAATTTGATCTTATTTTGTTTTCCATTATGTAAAAGAGTTTGAGATTTGAATAAAAAAAAATCCAAATCGGTTGTTGAAGTGAGTTCTCACTTTAATAATATTGTGTAAAAAGCTTGTATTGACATGTGCATTAGGGTGGGTTACTTTGGTATGGAGAATTTTTTTTTTGACGATTAAAATGTGCCAAACGGTTAAAGAAACTATCTTAGAAAGTTTCATGAAAATCCGACTTTACCTTCTGCATCCGGATTGGCGTTGAAGTTTTGAAAGGATCTGTTTACATTGCTAACTGAAGATTTTCAAGATGGGCGAAGTAACTGTTGCGTTGTAAAACCGGGTTAATAACGGCCTTCAGTTCTGTTGCTAATTAACGGCACCTCGATATTAATTGCCATAAATGTCTTCCTCCATCTTTGCAACTTGGGTGGCTTTAAGTGTCGAACCTCGAACCATATATTGGAGCGTAAAACTTTGACAACATAAGTTGCCAATCAAACAAGTTTATCAGAAGGATCTGGTGTTGAAATGAAGAGACGCAGAATCCAGTTAGCACGCTTGAGCCATCTGGCATGGTATTTGACCTGGAATATTTTGAAATCGTACAACAGCCTTTTCTCTTCACAATTTTCAAAGGTTTTTCCTATTTCACCAGCCAATGTTCTTCTTCTTCTAGAAGTCGAACCATCAATAAATGAAAACAAATGGCGAAATGGCAATTTATTCCTATGCAGCGAGCAAATAAGCCACTGTAAATGTCTGTTCAATGTTTTTTCTACTAATCTTATCACCACCACCAAATTTTCCGACGTTGACGTTTGTTCCGTCACATCCTACCTGTAGCCATCAAATGATCCAAATGTACACTTTCCGTTAAACAAAAGTAACGACTAATAGATTAAGCTGTTCCATCTGCGGGAGTTACCTAGCCTAAATATTTAGCATCTGGTTCTTTAGATAATGAAATACGAGTATGTTCTTCAGCATTGAAATCAATAATTCCGATTATGCACAATGTTGTTTCATATAATTCGGTCATGAATAAAAATGGAAATTCAAAAGTATTGTACTTCGTACTGTGATTCACAATAAGGAACATGGTATTATTAGTATTTCAGGCACTTGAACCTGAATTCCTGTGTTGAATCGAAGAAATAGATGATATACAAAATACAGGCACTTGAAACCCTGAACTATTTGTAGCGATCGAATTAATAGTCAAAACGATTGTTATTTAAATGAATTTTATTGTTGGCCCATATGCTTCTTTTATATTAGATAGATAGATAGATAGATTGATTTATTATTTCAAAAGTGTATATAACATTGTTTACAAGAAAATATTGTAATTGCATTAAATCGTATGAGCTTGGCTTTGCCGTCTGCCCGCTTCTTTTATATTTACTTATTGAAAATAAAATAAATTTCTTATAAAGAATTTACTCATTGCATAATAAATATGAACAATTATAATAATTTATATGGGTAAATTAACAATATAAATTCGACCACCGTGGATCGATCGTTGTACCTATTTCTGAATATTATCGTTGTCAACACTTGGTTACTATTTTCTATGCTGCTTTACATACTTCCCTGCGTTTCATTGGTCAATTTAACTGTGCTCTCATTTAACGTTGACATTGTACTGTGTTCGAGTTTGTGGAACTGGTGAGAAATTAGGAGCTGACGTTACTCTCTTCCGAAGGTTGCTAATAATGCCAAAGCTCACTGATAGAAGAAGAGTAAAATAGCTAACGATGGTGATGATGGTGGTGATGAATGGTGGTGATGAATGCTTTTGGAGAATAGAGTGTCGTGTCAGCTTGGACAGATCTTGAGGTTGTAAGGCAGAGAGTCGAATCTAGAAATGGTTTAATCATTCTAGATGACTGTTGTTAAATATTGGCAGCGATTCCAGAGCTACGTAAAGATTCTTGGGTTTGGCAAATGAGGATATGTTCCCAAAGCTTATGTACGACGATTTTAAGATGCTGATCATCATCTGACTTCCTTCAATTGTATTGAGATTGTTTCTCAGTATACCGTCATTTTCGACTAAGAGTATGCCGGATCAGTGAATTTTTGTTTTGCATCGAGCAGTTAGTTGAATATTAAGAAGGGTTCCGAATATCCATTGATTTCTGCTAGATGTTTATGGCATCAATATTGAATTCCCATATTTCTCACAAGATTCATTGTATGTGGTGTGCTCACGTGTCGGCAAACCTACCACTTTGTACGAGTACGTACCCGAGAATAAAACGAACAAAGTTATGTAATTTAAATCACTTCAGTAAAAAAGCGGAAGGTTTGCCAACACGCCACATCATTTTGGTTTGAAAACACATCAAAATTGTTAATTTAGATATTTGTATTGTTATTTTGTATATAAATCATCATAGAGACCAATACTTTGCAATTTTCAATCCGGCTGGCGACTTCGTTCACTGGAATTACCCATCGCCAAAAAACTGCCTAGGGAACTCTGCAGCGAACTGATCATTTCTTAAAGCAACTCACATGTTTGTTTTCAATTGCAAATTTCACGTAATGTCAAAAAGCTATGCCTTCAGTCAAGTGTTCAATTCATCTGCTGAAGTTGATCTTGGGATGACGGGTAGCGTTTGAATGAAATCGACTCACAGCTAAATCATTGCACCACCGATACGTTGGTTGTCACTTCGTAAATCTTTCAACGTGCAATTCAGGGCTCCCAATGCACGTTTGTGAGCCATTGTACACTCGTTCCAGTTGAGATCACAATCTTACAGTGCTTCAATAGTTTCGCCATCGCAGAGTTCTTTAAAATGTTGCATGTAGGTTCTTCATCCACTTGCAGGCAATTGAAATGCAGAATGAGCGTTCGACCGCCTTTAAAAAAAAATTATTACATATTATTTTATCTGACTGTACGCAATAGCAAGTCCAATTCAAATTTGAATGACGAAACGAACACGACAATTTATATTCCTTTCTTGGGCCAACACAAACCCATCAATCCCAAAATTGTGAAAATCAGGATCTTCCCGTTCCAGTTTTTTTTGGAAATTTTCATAGATGTTGCACCAGTATCCTTTATCTTTCCTTGGGCCAATACAAATTCATCAAGGCCATAATCGTGAAAATCGAAGTATCCGTTCTCGAGCTATGCACTAAAAACAGGATCTTCCTGGATTTCAAATTTTCCTGAACATTTTACGGGATTTTCCTCCAGTATCCTATGTCCTTCCTTGGGCCAAAACGAATTCATCAAGCCCAAAATCGTGAAAATCCAACGATCCGTTCTCGAGTTATGCGTGCACACACGGACGACATTTCTCTTTTGTATATATACATAGATTTTCCGCATTTTGTCTTAGTGACCATTGTTTTATCTTTTTGACCGTCAAAGTATAGCACAGGTATTTGGCAAACCTTTTGTTTCTTAGTGATGCTTTTTTGAGCTTTTTTTCCTTTCTCTTCTCAATTTATTTCTGTCAATAATTGGCATGTTGTTTTCTTGCAAAACAACCGAGGCTATATAGCTGAAGCTGCTCTGTCTGATCCACCGCCACCGTATAACGATCACAAGTTTGGGACAACGCAGAATAGCTTATAGAAGCAGTAGGATTCCTTCTTCAGTTTTTTTGTTTGTGCTAGTTGATAGTCTTCACTTTCGCTGGAAGAGGACGTATCACCCGCAGAAGATGAGTTATTCTTATTGATGATGGAAGCACTATAGTTGTTGCGACTTCAGTACTGGTTTGTGAGTAATTCTTCTTTGGCATCTCTCGTTTGAGTTTACTTTCTAGAAGGTTTTGATTTTTCTTTGTTATTGCAACGTCTGTACTTTCAATAATCATTTTTCTTACTTGCTCATGCGATTCGATTTTTGTTTAATTTAGGGCAAAGTCATTTGGTAAAATCTGAGCACTTACAAGAAGAAATATCAAACAAAATCTAGCTGGAAGCAAGAAAGTCTTCTTAACGTTTTTTTTTGCACATATCTTAGGATGAGATTTTAAAATATTTTTAATTTTGAGATTATAAGATGATGTTGCCTTATTTTATACTTAAAAACAAAATTGAACCAACCTTATGTCCTTATGTATCTACTCCCATTCGTATTTCTAGGATCTTATATCATAAATAAGCTGACTGCAAAACAAGTAGGTAATTATTCATACCGTACTGTGATATTTTTAGCTCGCGATATATGTAAGTGTTCCTTTATCTCCTAGGCAACTTGGAATATGTCTAGGTAACATCCTTAAAACAAAAAAAGAAAAAAATACTTTTCAAGCCACATAATATCACGATGTAGGCTGTTTCTATAGGCCTTTAGGGTAGGCCCTGGTACATCAAACTTTATGCCTCATGATTGTTTTATTGATTTTAAGCTTGAAAGTTATTTACATGTCAAATTGTGCGGAAACCTTAATAGGAAAGAATTTACGGTAAGACTTCGTCAGAGTTTTGTTGGTTAAAAAATGAAAAGCATCATTTTTACTTAACTATGTGATGGGTATATTTGAATGGTTCTATACTTGGCCTTCATTTAAAAATAAATTGAACTGTCAAGCTGTTGTCAGTTTGGAATGGAATATTTTGTTGGTGGAGTTGATGTTGTTATTTACTTGAAGAAGAATCCTGCCGAAAAAAAGATTGGTTGAAAGAGTGCTTTATATTTTTGTATCATAAACAGATATGAAATATGGAAAATGGATCTTTTATTAACAGATATTATGTATTCCTCTCAATCAAAAATACATGCTTAAATACCTTTTGTATTAAACGGAAATTGTTATTTTATTCATTAGCCTTGAGGCTTTGCAAAGCATTTAGAATATTTACATATTGTATCAATTATACATATTTCTAAAAAAAACTTATTTTTGGTGCCACTTTAAAACAAAACAAAAAAATAAATTTCTAAGCCCAATTTGTTCTCTTAAAAATATTTTTTTTTTAAACGCAAAATATATTTAAAGTTATAAACAGAATCTTATAAAAAAAAAATGGGCACGACTGGAATAAATTAAGAATAATTATTATTTTTTTTTGAACGATATGGATATTTCTTCAGATATTGTCGACATATGTATTAAGCGAACTATTGAAAGAATCCATCAGTGATAATATTTTCAGTTGCAAATTATTTAAATTAAATTTCAAACTTTTTTTGTGTTCATGCTGCTGCTGCTAGAATACTTGACACTCACTTGCTCCACCTCAAAAGTAGGAACACAAAGTGACAGAAGGTAGAACAGTTTAGTGCAAGTGCAAGGTTTTTACACAATCTTGTACTTTTCTGATCTTTTCTGTTCTTTTTTTTTCCGAACAGATTCATTCAGCAGTAACAGACCTTTTGTTTCCAAACAATAATCTTAGATTTAATAAATGCCAAAGATATATAAGATCAGAAAGAATAAGCTATTTATTAAAATAAATCAAAACGCTAATTATGCACATGCATATTATATACATATATGTACCTAAATTATCTATTCTTGTATATCCTTACATCTTTTAAGTGATAATTGTGTTTGGATTAAATTACATCCTCCATATCGTGCAAAATAATACTTATTGAAACTTTTTTTTTTATAGATTCAACATTCACCCCATTTTTAAATCTTTTCTCCTTGGCTGTTCACTGTTTGTATTGTTGTTACAAAAAAGAGGAATGATCCAATTTAATGCTCCAATGCCAACGGTTGAAGATGAAATTTTGAAGGACGCTCCATTTCCATTGGAAAATACTCGTTTACTAGGTATTCAACATCACTTAAAACATACGTTACATAATAATAATACTTTAAGGTTTAACCTTAAAGGTATTCAGTTCGAAGCTAATTGAGGAATTATTTTTGCTTTTTGTTGCTCATATTTTATTTCGTTGGAAGGTATGATGGGGGAGAACATGATGATAACACCCATGATTTTACCATCACTCGCATCCATTAATGCTAATGGCTATGGCACAACATCACCGTGCCGATGCGCCACAATGCGTCGCTGTAAACCGAGTCGCCAGTCACCACCCCTGCCGCCGCCGCCGCACCGGGATACCATGAATGTTGAATTTCTTTTATTGAAAAAAAAAAAAAAAAACGTTAATGGAATAAAGAAGTATTAATTATTTAAATAATGTAGCACATGGCAAAGTTTACTATACCTAAGACAAAGTGTGTACCTGCATACCTATCTACCTATATTCATATACTTTAGATGGCTTTCACACAAGGAAACTGAGTTGCCATAAACTGGCTAGTTTGTAGGCGGGAAGGGTGTGAGGGGAGATTTTTTGTCTTCCTTTTACGCCCTTCTCGCCTACAAACTAAAAATCGCCGGCAACTCAGTTTCCTTGTGTGAAAGGGGTCTTACTTAACCATGACGATACCTTACCTACATCTGTAATAGGTAATTTCTATCTAAAATCTTCCTCGTCTTGTGATATGTAGTAAGAGGAAGACAAATATCTACCTATATGAAGGAAAATATTTCAAAACAAAGTTCTTGTTTATTTAAATTATTTTTCCAAAAACCTATCTTTCCTATGATGCAAAGGGTTATCGATTCCGGAAAGTAAGTGCTTATACTGAACAAGGCAAATAAAATAAATTCCAATGCTGTTTTGCTTAGCACAAGTGTATAGATTAGATAGATATATTTATAATAATACAGTACTTTATGTATGTTTAATTGTATATACCACAAATGAAAAGAAATTGGCTCGATAACTTTTGTTTTAATTAGAAAAACACGAAAGTACTGTTATATAAAAGTTCTTTCAAGTCTTAAAAACTTAACCCAAGTTATGCCGAGAAATTTTTAGCGACATTTTCTTTTGCAAACAGTTAAATACATACACATACCTACTTAAATACCTACCTAAGATAAAATATAAAACATAAACAGTTTTGTTGATTTCAAATTTCAATCATTTGCTTTCTATATCCAATGCGGGTCTGACCTTACTGTTATAAATTTCCGACTTTAAAGGCTCTTGAATATGTCGTTACCAAAAGTTAATCCGCAGATCCAGACTTTGTTCAATAACTTATCAATTTGACTTTGATAACTCGAGTCACATATAAAACAGTTGGAACTTTCTTCATCATGGTTAATACAAACAAATATCATATTCTTTCCAGACACTCCATATTTTATTATTAAAGAATTTATAATGTGTAGGTACCTACCTACTTACCTTAGTTTGGTCTTGACTGAAGAAAAACACAAGAGAGTCAAAAAGTTTAAAATTGCACACAAAACAAATATATACTTTCAATTGAATTAAAAGTTTTATCGATTCTCATGAGATGTTCCAAAGAAAAACATTGACAAAAAAAAAGACACACATGCGCTACCAAAAGAACTTAGTTTTGTTGTTTTACCTTAAAAAGAACTGAGCAGTTTTCATGCATGGTGTCCTATACTTAAGCAAAAGGGATTAAACTTCCAATATAATGCATTTTCCTTCATAAATCTAATTTTTTTGTATACAATTATATCTCCATCTCCAAAGCTATCAAAAGTTTTTCTTTTTTAAATTTTGGCTTGCAATCTTTCAAAGAACATACAAACATGCAATAAGGGCAGATTGGTTAAACAGTGCTGTGGGCGTGAGCATATGGTCGGTGGTAAAAGGTAAAATAGGGAATCTACCTATAAACATTTAGTTCTAGGTTGACTGGTTTCGCGATAAAAGATAAATCCACAGTAAAATATATTCATTAGTAAAAGTTTATTTCAGATTGTTATTTAGACGAAGATTTAAATGATTTAACATCGTACTAATAGAACAGGAAAGTTAGATAAAAATAATGGTCTTACTTCCAAAAAAATTCCGACAAAGCTGAATTTTGGTGAAGGGTTTGATTTTTACGTTCTTAAAAGTTCCCTAAATTTTGAGTGAAGCAAAAAGTTTTAGGAGGGGGGTAAGGAAGGGTAATATCACCAACTTGAAAAATTGATTTTTCTTATTTGTCTAATTAGTCTAGGAGCTATACCCCCTTTCCTTAGGCAATTGAATGTCATTGTGAGTTAGTTTTTGCAAAATCCGGTGCGAAGTCATTGTTATTAACGAATTTTGGTGCAGTTTTTTTTTTTAAACAATCGCCTCTACAATAAAAGTTATCAATGTTAGGAAAAAATTTTTCAAGTAAATATTGTCCCTTATTTTCTAATGAAGATATCTGTTTTTTTATTATTCATGTAAATCGGTTAATAAATGCCCAAGATATTACCAATTGTTTTTTAGTAGGGAGCGTGCTCAATTGAGTCAACGCGATCCGGAAGAACGTGTGTTTTAGGTAAACGGGCAGAGTTATAGTGAAAATTGTAATAGAAAATGTTCGTGTGTATTTTGTCTTAATTGAATAATTAGATTCGGAGATATAGACAGAAACGTTCTTAGAATAGAAGACCAATTTCCTCAAATTTCTCAACGACATAGAATGATAAAGCCTTTTTAATTTATACTCCTGATATTAACGAATAAAAGCTTTTCTTATTTTTTTATTTAAAACGTCTATTTTCAAAGACATGAATTTTTTAAGGCATGTATCCTTCACATCGCACAAACATCTTTCTGTTACTTCATTTTCGTGAATTTATTTAATAACCATAAATATTAAACAAACTGTGTATTATTGGTTATTGTTCTTTAACTTCTTCCACACACACTTAATTTTAAATATTTTAGCGGGAGTTCATGGTTTTTTCCATACAATATGATGATTGAAATATAAAGTGGTATCGCTGCTATACCAATCCAATAAGCAAGTTCAAGTTCAAGTTTATATTTATTTGCAATTTAAGGCTTAGACTATTTTATAATGAATTTAATAATTTAAGAGATACAGAACCTTGTTCTTTACATCTACAATGCACAAAATGTATGACAATATTTTAAATTTTACTATGATTACAATAAATTATTAAGGGAAAACACTACAAGAAAAAAAACCCTTACGTAATACTTAAAAACTAAAATGGCACAAAATCCCAAATTTTACTCAAGCAGATTAAAGATTAAGTATGAGTTCATTATTTGAGTAAGAACACCTTTCAAAAAAGTTTTCTTGTTGCTTGTATAGGACAAATTTAATTGGATTGACATTTGCTCTATTGTGGAGACGAGTAGTTGAATAAAACCATGGCAAATTTAGCATAAGTTTAAGGATTTTATTTTGCTTTATTTGAAGCTTTTTTATGTGGGTGTCAGCACAGTCAAACCACACTGGAGCACCATACGTTAGAACAGGTTGGAAAACAGTTTTAAAAATTAATCTTTTATTATGTATGCTGACTTTCTATTAATAAATGGATATAATATTTTAATTAAAAGATTGATTTTGTGGATTGTGATTGATATGTTTTTCAAAAGTCAATTTTGTATCGAGTGTGACTCCCAGGTATTTACAATGTTCAGACCATTGTATATCAGTGGAGTTTACTTTAAGCATAGTTGGAGGAAGGCAACTTTGCTTTCTGCGTCGAGTGAACCACATAGCTTGACATTTTTCAGCATTAACTTTTATTTTCCACTTAGTACAGAAGTTAAGAAGAATGTCAAGTGAACTCTGTAAACTAGAAACTGCTTCTTGAGGGAGAACACTTGACGCAAAAAGCGCAGTATCATCTGCAAACATGGCTACTTCAGTATTGTTTCCAAATTGTGGTAAGTCTGACATAAAAATGTTAAAAAGGATGGGCCCAAGTACAGATCCTTGTGGAACTCCGAAGCAAATATCATACATTGTAGACTTAGCAATTCCAGTGGATACAAAAAATTTTCTATTTTTGACAAAGTTCGTTATAATTTTAATAAGGAATCAGGGAAATTAATATTATTAGTTTTAGCTTTTTCAATATCTAGCAACACTAGACCAGTGGACTGTTTGGAGTTAAAGCTGTTTCTAACACACTGTTTTATTCGTAGTATTTGATGATTAGTAGAGTGCCCAGGTCTGAAACCGAATTGCTCTATAGGATATATATTAGCTTCCTCCACATGTCTTAAGAGGCGATCATTTAAGACTTTTTCGACTTTTCCTTTTAATGGAAAAATTACTGTATTTTCTGAACATGTAAAACATTTCCCCTCAAAACCAACTACCTATAACGCTAGGTTTCCACTTGTCATTGAAAAGACGCAAATTGACAAACTTTCCAAGACAGGGTGAGTTATACTTGCTCGCTACTACTACTTTCTTTGATTTTTGTGTTGGTAAAAGCCACCCTGTTCTGGAAAGTTTGTCAATTTGCGTCTTTTCAATGACAAGTGGAAACCTAGCATTAGACCATAGATATTTTATGATATTTTTTTGATTCTTGGTTCTAATGAAAAACGAAACATTCATACCTACTTTCATCAACGTTCCAGTTTTGAGAGGGGTTTACTGATAATAAAAAACAATGTGCAAAAAATTTCAAAAATTTCTAGAAAATATTAGGTCGGTTCCTTTATTTTGAGCTTCTGTGATTTTTAGTCCGAAGTCCTGTCAAGATAATTTAAACAAAATGAAATTGACAGAACTTGGGACTTAAATGCACAGAAAATTCCAGGAATTCAGAGTAAAGGAACAGACATTATTATTGTTGCCTTCCATCCTACACTACAATTACCATTGCTTTCCTATACAGCTAGAACGTTTTCATTGAGCAATTTCAAAGTATTCAGAATGTAGTGACAATTCACTCGATCATATTCTATTGCTATGGAGTCGCTGCTGCTGCCGCTGGCTGACGGCGTAAAGCGTCCTGGGTAAAGAGTAAAATCTGCATCGATTTTTCTTCTAAGTAATGGATTAGGTTTTTTTTGTTTCTTTTGTCTTACATTGCTTTTACCCGAGTAACGAATAAAAGAAACAACTGCTTATTCCTTATTGGAAAACATATCTTCAATGCTAAAAAAAAATTCAGAAATAATTAAATTTCCCGGAAATATTTTCTTCCTCGTTGAAATAAACAAACTTTGATTACTGTAATGTTTTGCTCTCGTGTTTTTTTTGTTATTTTTTTGGTAGCCTTGCATTATATACAAATATATATAGATACATAGGTACTTTATGTACATTTCTGATGACCTTTTTCACGCCATTGTTAAAGCTTCTTGATCTGACCTTCATTTTATTCATAAAACCATTATTATACTTTAGTTTTATGAAGGGATAATAAATTCATAACTTGAATTTTCAACAAGATTAAAATCAACTTACGAACCCAGGAGACTTTGAATGAAATATGAGGGTTAAGAATGGATGATGGAGGATGGAAAAAAAATGATAAAAACTAATTTACACAAAAGAGATGACTTTAAGTTTATCACAGTTTTAAATGTACCTATTCTTTTTTTACTTGCGATATAGGTACTATAGGGGTGTTTAATAATTTTTGTTTGTCAGAAATGGGTATCGTGGATCTTGTAGAGGATACCCACACAAGTATTTCTACGCCCTGGAAATTTTTTAAAATGGTACTTCCAGACCCCGCGGCCGTTTTTTATGTAAAAAACACGTTTTTTTTTCAAAGTCAACAAATGATCAAGAATTCCGCGTATCAAACGGGGTTTCACCGACTTTAAAAGACTTCTTTTGACTCTCTAGGGATGCTTATAATAAAATAACACATGTAACTGCTCCTTAAAATTTCAAAATATGCCTTTTTTACTCGATAAATGTCTGAAAACCCCCAAAAAGTAGGTTGATTTTTAAGCTTTTCTCGGTTTTAAAGACCTACATGAGTTCAGGAACGAGCGAGTAAGACTCGTATCATAGGTAATTTCGTGTGCTGAACTCAAATCTATCATCCGTTTTTCGCTATCAGCTCGTGTTTTTGAGATATTACAGTCTGAAAATGGAATATAACCATTTTTTCACCTACTTTTGAGATTTTATAAAAATTCGAAATGCTTTATTTCAAAAAAAATTGCACCGATTCATACATGAACATGAGTCAAAGTGCAGTACTTTGATGAATCGGTGCATTTTTTTTGAAAAAAAAAGCATTTCGAATTTTTATAAAATCTCGATAAGTCGATAAGAAAAAAACATATATGGTTTGAAAGGGCATTGACTGTAGATATCAAATATAAAATTATTTTCTTTAAAAGTTATCCCCGGGAATGGCTATGACAATTTATTTATTTTTTAATAGCAAGGTGTTTTTTCATGTATTCAACATTGGTTAGGGCAGTAAAGAAGAGAAAAGGTATTGATTAAAAAACATACCTACATATCCAGTCGACATATGGTAATCCGCAAAAGTTTCGTAAAACAAAGTTTCTATTAAGACAAAAAACTATTTTTCGAAAAAACTGATTTTCATAAGGCAAATGCTGAAAAATACAAGGTTTAAAAAAAAAAAAATTGTTACAAGCGTGACGGACGCTATATTTTTGTTGGTATCTTAAGTAGCAATGGTATAGGAAGCTATAGGAGGAAATACATGTGCCCTCGATGTTGCATTCGTTTAATGTGAAAATGTGTTAACTGGTACCTTACTAGTCTCGCCAATATATATAAAGTACTCTAATCCAAGAAATCAATTAACAAATTCCGGAATAAATTATGAAAACAAAACATTTCGGAATTTTACCACTGCTATTGAAAAATTCTTAGTTTTCATGTTTTTGTTATCATTTCGGAGTTTTAAAGTTACATAGTAAGGAAAAGGCAGGTCTCAATTTTTCATAAGCACGGCCCGGATTCGCAAGCTTTAAAAAACACAAAATATGCGCCTAAAATATGCACTTAAAATTACTAAACATGCCTTACAAAATACAAATTATGCCATACAAAATCCAAAATATGCCATACAAAAACCCAAAATATGCTGCAGAAATATTCAAAAAGTAAATGAAAAACCATTTAAATACAAAAAAAATACGGTTTTTTATTGATAGAAAGTTTTCACAGCAAAAAGTAGATAAATAAAATTCACATAAAACATAAAATTCAGGTAGGTTTTAGAAAAAATAAATAGTATTTTTAATAATATGTGGATTATGTTTGTAAGAAGGTTAGCATACATTTTTTTCTGAAGATGACCTCTCCACTTTAACAGACGTTAGTGGAGCATTTTTTAATGAAACAATCTCATTTATTGAATATCAAAGCACTGTTCTTCATTCCCATTTAAGGATGTGCAGATATTTTTAATTTTCATATATCTTTCGTTTTTAAGAACATTTTCTATTTTTTTACAAATAGATTGACCCATTGGAGACTCTACTGTATTCATTTTTGAAACTGCTTCGTCCATTAAATTTATTTGTTTTTTTAAGCGAGTTCCAACCCTCTAATTTTACTATAGTCTCACTGAGAGACCCATAGTTTGAACTTATGAAAGCCAAAGTTTATTTTCTTGAAATATGCAGGAAAAATATGCATTTATTGTTAAAATATGCTTAACAAGCCAAAATATGCATTTATATCAAAATATGCAAAAATATGCACTATCGAATGAATGCAATTTTAAAGCAAATTTCTCAGTTCGCAAAACTATCTGATTCATTTTCTTCTAAGGCTTTCCAAAAAAAATATGCATTTGCATAGAAATCTGGGCCCTGTTCATTAGTATAACAGTATGCCAATGATTAATAAGTTGTTCTTAATTCTTATGCATATACTATTTCCCCAAACTGTTGTCCGGCACGCTTATTGCTTAGTGCTTAGGTAGGTTACTACATTTTTATTCGAACCTGTTGATTAACGGTATGGGTGATAACCGCTATTTTTAGGAATAAAGACAGAATCATCTTGTGGGTGCTTATTTTAGTGACCTGTGGTGAACCTTTTTTTTTATATTCCACGCGCGTAAAGGTGTTATGGCTACCCTTAAAATGTTTTTAACACAGCACGAGCGATTAGGTAAGTAGGAGAGGATTAAGAAGGAGATACCGATGCGCATTGGTTTTGAACGTTTACATATCGAAATGAGAGGGGAAAGTCGAGAGTCGGGTAAAGCATTCCACATTCGTGTGGAAGAAAGAATCTCTGTACATTACAGTACGTCCGAAGTTGGGCTCAAGGGTAAACTGATGGGCTTTCCTAGAAGCGCGAGTATTACGGTTGATTTTTTTAAGGGGAGGAATTGGCTATTTCACTAGAACACTGATTATAATAATATAGCGAAAAACTAGAGAAAGACACGAAACATTACGGCGACGGTGTTCGAGAGATGTAATTGTTTCTGTTATAGATCTTTCACCTATCATTTTTAAAGCTCTCTTTTGTATTCTGTCCTATTTAATAACATGAATCAACATTAATATGAAGATGTGCCACTTTTTACTTTTTTTACATGAAGAAACAGTGTTTTTAGAAATTTTAAATTGTCATATTCAGTCCCGGGGATAACTTTTTAAGAAAATGATTCCATATTTGTTATCGACAATTAATGTCCTTTCAAACCATGTATGACTTTTCTTAATCGACTCTGGGGTTTTCGTCCATTTATTTTTGGGCATTCTCCTTTATAGTAATTTAAAGTCATAATTTATTTAATTTTTTTTTTTTAAATGATATCATAATATTTTGGAACCAATAGCTGTTTACTTGTACTTCATCAATTTCTAGCTAGGTAAAAATTGTTAGCTACGTGAGCAAATTTGAGCGAACCAGTGGTCCCTATTTTTATTTTTCAATGCATATTTAATCAATTTTATGCTACCACAAAAGGCATGATGCATATTACATAATAATGTATCCAGAAAAGAGGGATCCTTAACATTGGATACGATTAGACTTCCTGTCAACTACTAAACAAACATAGATATACTTCACGTCAGAACAATTTTTGCGCTTTTAGTTTGATAAGTGTATCTCAAGTGGATATGACATTGAGTGGAAGAGTATGGTTGAAGTTATTGAATATTAATGTGTTTTTAGTAGAAATATATTGTACTAATATTTACTCCGGTATACAGATGGTATTTTCTAACATAAATTGCATATTAAATGAATGAACATGAGGGGCTACATGTTTTGTCATATGTGATATTTTGTAGTCTTGATCTGGGGCATTTAAAAATAGTAGGGGAGAAAAATTGTTTCCTTGTAAATAACATTCACTTTCATCAAAGAAATATGCCTATGGGCGAGTCTCTTGCACCAAAAATGGGTATTTCCAAAAAAGGAGCAACCAAGTTGCCAGTTGTGGAGCTTAGTAAAAAAAAACCTTAAATATACATACATACCTACATACAAGAAGAATATACATACATGAGACACACCCTTGCACACTGTGAGTCATATTTGATTTTCAACTGCCGAATACTGTGCGTTCATATTTAAAAAAAAAATTTTTAAATTAGGTTGTGCTTTAATTTTCAAACAAATTTTTTGACTCTAGAGAAAATCAAAAACAATGATTTTTTTTACTATGGGAGAGGGGGTCTATCTCGCTCCGCTTAGAAGTTAGGGGCAATTTTAGAAAAAAAATTACTTAAAATGAAAAAAAAATTATTAAAAAACAACGGCAACACTTAAAATGAAATACTTTGACTGTTTTGAAAGCCAAAACTCTTTTTAATCCTTAATTTAAATTAAAATATTCACGTCAATAGTTTTTGAAAAATTTGCATGCAAACTCAAAATTTTGATGAAAAAATTAAAAAAAAAATAGTTTAGACCATTTTTTTTTTTCAAAATTGTGAAATGAAGTGCATTATTTCCAGTTTTCTATATCGACTTAAAGTTTTTGGCGTTATTTCATCTTGATAAAAATTGCAAAAAAATTGAAAGAACGCCCAAAACTGAAAACAAAATTTTTTTCCGGGCTTCCATTTTTTGGCCGAAATGAATAATTTAATGAAAAACTGTCAAAAATATTGGCCCTTAGTAATTAACGAATTTTTA
The DNA here is from genome assembly GCA_949320155.1 of Melangyna quadrimaculata. Classification (NCBI taxonomy): domain Eukaryota; kingdom Metazoa; phylum Arthropoda; class Insecta; order Diptera; family Syrphidae; genus Melangyna; species Melangyna quadrimaculata. Next base: position 23,705,707 of record OX439485.1, read on the forward strand.
GTCAAATTTATCCTAAAGTCTATAATCTAAATCTCTAAATCTAAATCTAAAATCGAATCTAAGCTAGATTTGACTCGAAATTCGTTTATTACTCAGGGCCATTCATTTTTACTTTTCATCGCAAGAAATTCCCTTTTTTATTTATTCAGTTAACATCATCAAATAATCGTTGACTCTGAATTATCTTTATTAACAACATTACATAAAGTATACATAGGTTTCAGGCGCGAACGCAGTTAGGGGTTTTGGGGATTGAAAGCTACCCCCCCCCCCCGAAATGTATCAAATTAACATCCTCGCATAAGAATTTTAATAATAATAATAATTTTAACTTTATGCCAGTAAGACCTCAGGTCTTTTAAAGGCAATGCACGGCACTAGTTAGAAGGAATAGAAGGAAAGGAAAGATTTTTTGTTGGCACAGTGGACTCAGAATCAGATGTTAATTATCTCATGAAATTCCACGGGTTCCAGTTGCAACTGGGGAATACAGAAAAGAATGCTACCCAGACTGGGGCTCAAACCCACACGTCCAGGTTAGCAGTCAAACACTATATTCACATTTTTGAGTTGTCAGTTTTCCCACGAGATAAAAGTTGAATAAAGAGATGACCTTTAATATGTAACTTTAGTAGATATCCATGTACCTTACCTAGTACTTAAAACATAGCTCTTTTTCCCTGATATTTCACCCACAAAACCTCGTTGGCGCAGCCATAGACACAATGCCTGTCCACATTGGATTTTTAATGCCGGTGGAGGCAGGCGCGAACGCAGGCGGTGGTTTTGGGGGTTGATACAGATTTTGAAAAAACTTCGTGCCTGAAATGAATAAAGTATTTTAATTAAAGTGTATTGAAATTGACTCAAACAGAACGGAAACAGGGTTTGACGTGTTGTTTGTTGAGTTTTTATGCTAATTTTATACTTTCTTACGTCTCACAGGAAACAATTTAAATGAAAGCAGCGGTATCTAACTTAAATAGAATACTTTTTTTTTTACTTTCAACTTTCTTAATAATAAACAAATAAATAAATAAATAAATTCGTGTTTTTTGTTAACGTTCTATTTTGTAAATTCGGAGGGACACCATCATCAGAGAAAATGTTTTTTTTTTAGAATAACTTTTGAATTTTAAAAATAGTTATTTTCATTTTAATCAGAGTTGAAACATTATTGCCCTTGAAGTCAAGATTTCGACTTTTCGTGATAAATTATATAATGTTTATGAACATCTAAATTTTTCAGACACTACCAACCCTCCCCCTCCCAAAGTTGTATCCTGTGTTCGCGCCTGATACGTATCTATTGTTATTTTTAATGCAAATTTTTCTAACAAGCTATTTTTAGTCTTTCCAAGACCAAAGCTTGTAATATTTGAAACTTTTACGGTCGAAAATAAATTTTTGAAAGGTGAAGGTTTTATTAAATTAAATTTCACTTTTGAGAATTGAATTTTTATGCAACGGACTTAATTAGAAATTTCGTAAATTTAAAAATGAATGGAATTGGGTTATTGTTTTTCATCATGACGTCATTTCATTGCAGGAACTAGGAAACTTTAAATTTTTAAATTTTAGAGATAGCAACATTCTGCAGTATTTAGCTAGATTTTGATATTACAAGTCTGTAGTGGCTTCCGTTACCGTTACTCCCTGTTCACTGTTTTATGTTTTCTTGTGTTGCTTTGGTAATTTGATAGCGAGTTTTTTTTTTTATAAATACGGCACATGAAACATGACAGTCCAAGTCAGGAACAATACTATCATGACCTTACTATTTTAAGAAAATTAAAAATGGTTGTGGTTACTTCACCCTCATGTACCAGATTGACATGTGTAAAAATAATCCTTCCGTCAAATTTAAAATTAACACATGTCGTTATTTACAATATGCCTGTGAAATTCTATAAAAAATCCTATTTCTTGTTTAGATTTAATGAAGTCAGAATAAATTACGACTAAGAATTTATTATGTTTGATTTACCCTTGCCGGAGGTAGATTCTAATTTAATGTGTATAAAGTTAGCAGGGCAACTCCGAAAATTCATAAATAAAAATACATAGACCTGAATTGCTAATTTATTGCGAATTAGTTGCGAAAAAAAGTCTATTGCTCTGCTTTATTTCGAGATACAGGGTTACCTGCTAACTTCACGTCAAGTTAGCAGGTCAACTTTCTCAAAATTGAAGATAAACGACCCGGGAGTGGATAAATGTTTAGAAATAATTTATTGCTAATTTGTTGTTTGGGTCGTTTATCTTCAATTTTGAGAAAGTTGACCTGCTAACTTGCCGTCAAGAGGTAACTCTGTATCTCGCAAACGAAACAATAAAGTAATATTTTTTCTTCGCAACAAATTAGCAATAAATTATTTCTAAAGATCTATCCACTCCCGGGTCGTTTATCTTTATTTTTGAGAAAGTTGACCTGCTAACTTGACGTGAAGTTAGCAGGTAACCCTGTATCTCGAAATAAAGCAGAGCAATAGACTTTTTTTCGCAACTAATTCGCAATAAATTAGCAATTCAGGTCTATGTATTTTTTTTATGAATTTTCACAGTTCCACTGCTAACTTTATACACATTCTAATTTTAACAAAAAAAATTTAGCGGAGACGTGGCTGTCTTAGCTAACCGAGGACAAAAAGTTTTAAAATCCCGGACATTGGATGACATCATCTACCTTAAAAAAGAGGACAAAAACTAGATCTGAACTTAAACGAAAATGTATTTCATTTTTAAAATAACATAAATTAAAAAACAAAAAATTAATAACTTACATATATTTAAAAAGAACATTTTATAAAGTAATTTTTATATTTATCTTCAGATTGAATTTTTTGGTAGTTTATTAATGAGAAGATGTTCAGATAAACTATAGGTAAGATTATTTGAAAAGTGAAATTTGAATTATTTAATTCCGGTTATTTTTAACAATTACTTAACCTCTAAAGTTCAAATTTAATTTTTCAAAATTTTAGTTTATAATGTGTAAATACGAAATTCGCGAGGTTCTGGTTGGCCGGAACATTTTTTCAAGTTGAACACACAATTCGTTTTGTCGGAATGAATACTTTGCATTTCGGTAATAAGAATCCATTTAGACATCCACTATTTGAATAGAAAAATGTACTTCTACATTTTTTTTTCTTTTAAGTATGTCCATTGTCTATCTAGTTTAAAAGAATCTTTTTTCTTGGAGTTTAAATGTTTTTATCTTTCTCTCTAGCGTTTGGTAACCTATGACCCTCCCTCTGGATCCGCCACTGATTTAGAGATAGACAGGGGCCGATTACACTGGTGACTATTCCAGTGGCCTACACAAATCCCATTCGAAAAACATTTTTTGTTTAACTTTTTAATAATAATAATTTTAACTAACCAAATTGTTGCTTCGGTAGCCTGGATATGTTTTTGTGTCGACTTGTTTAAAATGAAAGTTTCCAAAACTATTGATGTACCCGATGAAAATCTTCTGTTATTTAAGTGCATTTGAGATTTAATGTGGTTGTTTCATTTTCAATTATTTAAACTGTTGCAATCTGCTTCGGAATCATTTCTTCCTTTTCTAAATGAAAGATCATCATTAAATAAGCACTGACTTTTTGGCATGGTTTTAAAATCATCTTAAACAAAATTTTAAAGAAAATAATTTGAACGACCAAATAAAATAAAGTTTAATTTTTTGAAACTTAAGGCTTAACTACATAGACATGTATATTTCGCACGTTTGTACTTTTTGCAAAAAGTAGGTCTATGTAGTACGACCGATAAAATATTTATTTATTTTATTGGCCGAAGGGGGGAAAACAAAACAAATTACAATGAAGTTGAACGTAAACTAAATTTTTAACGGGAGTCAAAATAAGATCTGTTTCATTTTAGGTTTTCTATCAGATTTGTATTGGCTCTGTTTTTCTTTTAAATTCAGATTTTGATGACTTTTTTTAATTTTCGTAATTAGTTGTTAGGTGAAAAAAGAGGACAATTTCTTAAAACGTTGGAGGACATTTCGCGCCGGGGTTAAAAAAAGGACATGTCCTCCAAAAAGCGGACGCATGGCACACTAACATTATTTACAATTAATTGAAGCATTGCGGAAGTGTAGTATATTCTTAAAAAACAAATACATACATATATAATATGTAGATTAGGGGGGTCCTTATAAAAGTCATTGTCTTATTTTGAATGACGCACCCCCCTAATTTATTCTAAATAGTTAAAAAAAATTCCTATACAATTTTAGCTCATTATATTAACATTAACCCGGCTCCCAAGTTGACTGACCCCTTGAATTTTTGTAAATCCAAATTTGAAAAATCTTAAATTTGATAATGATTGATAAAAAAAATTGAATTTTGGAACACATGTAGCCACTTTTGTTATATTTATACAAATACATCTGAAAAAAATTTACAACAGTTATTTCCCTACTTATAGCCATTAAAACAAAAAAAAAATATTTTTATTTAATTTTAATAATTTTAAATCATATAATTTTTTTTAATACACATTTTTAAACATGACAGAAATTACTACATGTGTGCAAAAATTCAATTTTCTTTATCAATCATTACTAAAGTTACGAATTTTTAAAGTTGGATGTATAAAAATACCATGCGATTTGCCATATAAAACTTCAGACATCTTGGGGGCCGGGTTAACGTTAATGAAATGAGCTAAAATTTTACAGGAATTTTTTTTTTTATTATTTAGAACAAATTAGTGTCATTCAAAATAAGACAATAACCGTTATAAGGAGCACCCTAATTGTAGATATGTATTAAATTAGGTAATACATATTCAGTGTTATTTATATACACAGATGAACGCTTGCATAGAGCTTGCACGCTTTAAACTGCCTCTGAACGCAAAAACGTGAATTATAAAACTTATACAACGTTGTATAGAGGCAATATAAGCTAAACGCGTTTGGAGGTTGTTTAGAGCCTACATAAAGGCTATTTAGTATCGAAATGTCACTTTGACTTACACACAACATCAATAATGTAGATAGATATTAGTGGGGTGCTTATTTGTGCAATGTTTGTGTCGAAATCTCACTTACATAATTTAAATATAAATCAATATAACAATAGATAAATATGTTTTTGTGTATTTATTATTTATTTCGTTGGGATAATGTTTTAAAAAGACAAGGAATTTATACACTCTTTATTTTATAGATTCTGCATAATATACGTGCAAAATTTGAAGAACTTCTATCAAAATTTTACTATTTTACTATGGCTATGGCTTATATGTTAACGTTAACAGTTTCAATAAAATTTTACACAAAATCACGTTGATCACATCATGAAACAAAATAAATAAATAAATCGCGTGGCACAACGGCTCATAAATAACCAGGGCCTAGTGACTAACAACTCGCAACCATTCCTGTGTGCGCCTTTCGACAGGAATGGAAGGGACCTACATTTTTATGCCGATTCCGAACGGCTAGACGAGAAGTACTTATTCGTGACAAGTGATACTCTTGGAGGATTTGTCAATTCCTCGCAAGAGGCAGTAGCCCTGAAAAAAAACTTTTTAGTTTTTAGGTGGACGAGGCTGGGAAGCGATCCCAGACCTCCAGCTTGAAAGTCGAACGCACTAACCATTACGCTACGGGCTACTACATCATGAAACAATACAAATTAAATTTAAGCATTGCCGCCAAATACTATACTTTTCTCAACAAAAGTGAATGGAATAATTAATTCAAAAAATCAACAAATACACATTCTTTTCTTTTGAATACATTTTATTACATTTGTAAACATAAAAAAAGAAACAAAAGAAAATAAGAAAAAAATCAACAAAAAAAAAAATCCTATCGTCAACATTTTTGATTTTTCACAAACAGCTGAATCTCGTTGTTAGTTTTGGAAGCAAAACGTAATAGATTTGCACTTTTTGGTACCTTATTTGACACAAAGCCTGTATAACTATAGTGTGTGGGGAAATGTCTTATAAATCACTATTTATGCAACGTTGTATAGAGGCTACATAAATCCTTATACACTGCATAACTATTCACCCGTTTAGAGCTGTTAAACGAATTCTATTAAATACGGCTGATTATGTGTTACATAATTTAATACATATCTACATATAATTTTGATTTCATTAAATTCAAGTCCACTCACTCGTATGCCAAACAGAACATTTTCAATTATTTACATGTCTTCTTCTTGTGAATTTCTTTTTATTGTGATTAATTGAATTATTAAACATTAATCATGCAGATAAAAGGTAAATTGTAAAGCGTTAAAAAAGATTTTTTTTCAAGTACATTTATGTACCTATGCACATGTAATTGTACATACCTATTCGCACCGTTTCCAAACAGTGACAAAAATTTTTCATTCAATAATCTCAATATTGTTTGGTACATTACATACGACAGTATGTTTTGAGCTTGAAAACTCAATTATTATTATTCATCGAATTCTTCAAGCTTCAATTCTCTTTTATTTCTGGTGATTTGAATCTGAGTATTTCAAGATAAATTCTCATCGAATTTAATTTGTCAAATAAATTACTTGGAAATTCTTCTTTCACATTTATTGGAAAGAAAAGAAAACCAAACAATTTGACTCAATGAATTTATTTTGGATCAGATTGTTTTATTACCAAAATATGACATACGTATGTAGTAGATATACACAGGTAACCAATATATATTCTTAATGCCGTCATTCATCTCGGATAAGAAAACCAATCAATCAAATTCAAGTCTTCCGTATATGCCTGTTTAAATCAGACAGCATTTTTAGGTACTATCGAAAATGTATGTTAATATTGAATGTTTGAATGAATATTGTATATATGACGGAGCGAAAGCTATGCAGTCAGAATGGAAGTGTGCACACAACCCCGTTTGAAAATGTATACTGTTTTTGTTGTTGTTATAGAAGAAAGTGATAAACTTGTTTCTTTTGATGTACATACATAGTTTCTTTATTCACAAACATTCCAGTACAACTAGCATTAGAGTTAGTTGAAAAAAGCTGGAATACTATCCACTGGCGGACTAAGGTAGGGGCGGGGAGGTTGGTGGACCGCCCCAGGCCTCCGGTGTCCGGGGGCCCCCAAATCCAATTCAACCTCCATAACTGTTCATTGGAACAATGAAACAAAATATGTGTAGAATGGATGTACTTGTACATTACATACATAAAAAAATAAATAAATCGAGTGGCACAACGGCTCATGAAGAACCAGGGCCTAGTGACCAACAACTCGCAACCATTCCTGTGTGCACCTTTCGACAGGAATGGAAGGGACCTACAATTGTATGCCGAATCCGAACGGCTAGACGAGACGCACTTATTCGTGACAAGTGATACTCTTGGAGGATTTGTCAATTCCTCGCAAGAGGCAGTAGCCCTGAAAAAAAACTTTCTAGTTTTTAGGTGGACGAGGCTGGGAAGCGATCCCAGACCTCCAGCGTGACAGTCGAACGCACTAACCATTACGCTACGGGCTACTACACATTACATATATAGGTACATATTTTAAGAAAAATAAGTTCATCTAAACCTACTACCTACTAATTATATGTTTTTTCGTAATGTTTCTATATCACACATGAAGACAAAATTTTATGGGGCCCCCCATCTGGAACTCAACATTTTTTTTTGTTCAAACTTAATTTTTTGACGGAAGCAGTCATTCCACTCAAAAAACATTTATGTATTAACATATTCTATAAAGACATTCATATATGTACATAATATACAAAAATCGATGTACACTCCGCTCCACTTAAATAGAAACAAACTTTTTCTTTACTACCTGAGCGTGTAGCGCTTTGGTAAATTTATAAATTCATCTTTTGGTTTTGGTTCCTATAAGAGGGATATATTGCGAAAAAAACTGCAGAGACAGAATAATTCAGGAAAATACCATTAGGTTATTTTGTTATCACTTTTCTAATTATTTAATTTAAAACACTGTTTTTTGCGCCACTTGAATAGAAACACTATCTTAAATAAGGAAACAAATTGGAAAACTTCCGTAAAAGGGTGAAGTTTTTTATTTGCAATCATATTTTAATAATGTGTACAACCACCTTTATTTGAAAAACCTTGAAAAACCCTGTTGGAGACTGAATCATGCAGTTATTTAATATAATTTAAAGAAATTCCACTTCATGCTTCTTTGATTGCAGCCGTAAGTAATTTTTTGTCCTAATATTGTTGGTCAGAATCGTAAATTTTACAAACCATCCATCGCCATACGTTTTCAATAATATTTAGGTCCGGAGAATACGATGGCCATTGAAGTAAGGTAACATTTTTCTCTCGGATATCCAACCGTTAATGATCCTTGCGTTGAGGATTGACACGTTTTTTTTGTTCAAATGTCTATGGTATGGTCCAAAGACATCGGTTAACTTAGGGAAATCTTCTTGCAATATTTCCTTGAAGGAGTTTGCCGTCATTTTCAACGTGGGAAAGTCCAGATCAATTGTTCAAAACCAGAAAATCGCACCCCACGCCATTACATGGGTTCCTTCTTTATTATATGAAAATAGTAATTATATCCATCCGGGCCATCTAAATTGTTTTTCGTCAGAAAATACCACTTTTGTCCACTCTTCCTTTCATGTCATATTCTTCCTGCAAAAATCTATTATATTGAGTCTTCGTATTGGATTTAACGGTGGTTTTTTCTTCAATTTCATGCACTTTAAATGTTGTGAACTACGAATAACACGTCTAATAGTGTTAAGACTCGCTGTAATACCACTCTTCGCTTTGATTTTAGGAGCAGAATTGCTTGAATTTGAAGCCAGTCTAATTATCTTTCTCCGGTCTGCTTCTGTTGTGGGTCTTGATTGCCTACCTTACACATTTTTCCATAGTTTTCTTTATTTCGGTTCGCCCACACAATTTTCACATTTCTACTTATTTTGTTGGCAATTGTGAGTAGGGGAAGCTTGTTTTCCGCGTGTACTTCTATTTTCGCTTTTTCTGCAGAGATTAATGGTTTTCCGCGACCAATCTTTTCTCTGATTAAACAATTGAAGGGCTTAGTGCAAAAGTATGATAAGCCACATTTTCAAAATCTCGAGATAATAGCATTTTAAGTTAAGACAAAAAGAATCAAATAATTTGAGCGTGATAACATGATAAGCCACAAAAACAATAATATCGCACATACCTCAGCAATTTCTGATGGTAAAAAAGATGATGAAATCAACATCAACAATACTGTCATCGCAATCTTCCGAAAAATCTTCGCTATCGATGGATTCTTCGAGAAAACTCATTTTTTTATAAATATTTACACTTGTGGCTTATCACGTTACTACTGAACAATTCAATGAAAAGTCCTAATTGAAAAAGTCACTCTAGTGAATAACAACGGCCTCTCTCGGGAAATAGCCATAAGATTAAAAGGATATGTAGATATACTATGTATTAATATATTTAGCTAAAAAACGGTGTTTTTGAAAAAGTGTGGCTTATCATGTTATTCAAATAAGCCCTTCAATTATTATTTTTAATCTTCACTTTTATTATTAAAATAACATTTTTTCTTCTAACCGTAATTTAAAGAGACAAAACACACACTGTTTCTATTCAAGTGGCGCAAAAAAAATTTTTATTTTTAATGAAGTAATTAGAAAAGCGGTAAAAAATAACCTAATGGTATTTTCCTGAATTATTCTGTCCCCGCAGTTTTTTTTCGCAATAAATCCCTCTTTTAGGAACTAAAACCAAAAGGTGAATTTATAAATTTACCAAAGCGCTACACGCTCTGATAGCAAAAAAAAAAGTTTGTTTCGATTCAAGTGGCGCGGAGTGTACCTGTAAGTAAGTTCCATATAGACTCAGAATAACGAGACCGAATTTGATGAAATTTTCAGGAAATCTTCGGATTATCCCAACTGGATCAACAGAATTTTTGTTTGGTTAAAGTAAAGTGTTTCCTATACAAAGCAGGGATTCGGTCGCCAATTTTAAATAAAAGCTTTTATTTTGTTTTCTATTCATTGATTTTTGCACTTTACATGTTGGTTGGTATGCCTAAATGCTGATGTGTCCTAACTTCTGTGCCCGTTCTAGTAGCACTATTTCCTCAATACTTTCTTCGCCAAAATGTTTTGTTAGATAATTTTTCCCGGAAAAGTTTACAAACTATGTTTAAGAACACATTTTGCTAAGGTAATGACATCAAATTGAAGCGGTAACCAGAAAACCACATCAAAATCTGCCGGGCTCTGTAAAAGAACTGCAAAAATAGAGCATATGTAAATATTTGCCTCACTTGATTGAGGCCACTTCAGAAATCTTTCAAAAAAAGACAAAATTTGAAAAAAAATATTTAATTTTGTATATATAAAAAAATGATTTCAATATTTGTTGAATATTGGAGTATGGCCACCATTTTGTGACAAAATCTCTTTATAAGAAGACTTAATTGAATGATTCTGATTTTTTTTTTAAATAACCGAGACTAATCTCGACCCAGTCATCACTGAAAGCTTCTATTAAGACGTCATCATCTCCAAAATGTCTACTGAGTTCAAAAGCTTATTTGAAGTAGCCAGATCCAAACGTTTTCAACAAAGTTCAAGCCAAGTTAAAAGGGCGGTCCCGGTAAATGTTCCATATTTGTTTTTCTAAATCTAGATTTTACCTGATTTGGAAGTGTGGAAAGGGGTGCAGCGTTGTTGAAACATCGAAGGGTCAAGTCTAAAAATATTAGTAAGTTTTGGAAATACACGTTCCAGCAAACATTAATTAAATATTTTCTATCACTGTAGTAGTCTAAATTTCGATTCGAGATCGCCGTATTGGGTTATAACTAAGAATATAAAGTTAACAAGAAATATCTGAAATAAAATCAAGCTTTTCTAAAGAAGAATAAAACAACGAAACAAAACTATTTGAGACAAAAGCTATTACTTATACAATATTGCCAACAACACATACAATGTTTATAAGGAGATGGGGTATGTAGTATAAGGACAAAAACGCAGGCCTTGTCACTGTATGTGGTATATCATTGTTAAATCACTGAGAGAATTATTGAAAAGCCCATAAAAAAGCAAAAGCTCTGAGAGCGGTTCGCAATATTGGAACCCGCAAAATTTGTATGAGATGCGTCTTCTTGATAACTTTATATTCTTTGGTTATAGTTTCTCACGCCATCGCCATTACACCTGAAGTACGACGCATTTATTGGTATCCGCAAGATAATTGTTAAAAAACTGTGTAACTTATTTTCAGTTTGGTTGATTTTTCTCGGCATAAGAGTTAAAGTTTTTTGAACGCATTTATGGATTTTTACTTTTTCTGCTTCCGTAAACGTTTTTCTAAACTTCATTTTTATTTAAAGAATACAAAATATTATTTTGTTGCCCTTTCTTAAATATTTAAAATTTTTGTTTAGAAAAAATCCATCCCATTAAATTTTCAAACGCGAAATTCATCGTAGCCTCAATCAAGTGACACTACTTTTTATAAATTTTTTTCAGTTCATTAACAAAATCCGTGATATTTCTTTAAATATTCCAAGATACTCTTTAGCTTTGCATCTTTATTTTTGTAAAATGTGTATGTGCCCACAACAAGTAAATTTATTTTGAAACACAATTTATTTAGTAGATATCTATTGTATGCAATATAAATAGCGAATAAAGATTAGAATAAAGAGTGCATTATAATTACTATGGTTTATGTTTTCTCTGTCGTAAAAGCTGACGTTATTAAGTCTACAAAACTATCTGATCATACAAGGGGCCCGATTTAGCATTGCCGCCCCGGGCCTCTAACAAGCCACTGATAATTTTTATCATTTAATTTTATCATTTTCAAGAAAAACTTTTTTGTATACAAAACTGGAAAGAATACCGTAGATTTTTGTTTGTATATTGAAAAAACACATAACAACAAGCCAATAAAAAAAAGTGCCTCACTTACCTAAATATTTCAAGATGCTACACAAATTTTAAAAACACGAAAAAAAAAACTTTTGCCCTTTTTATTCGCTCTTTATTCGCTGAGAGCATTGTATATGTATTGTATATGTTTTCATATACAATGCTGAGAGGACACGCGCAACTGGGTGTTGTTCGGAACAGAAATAAAAGTTTCGGAATTGAAAAGAAACGTTATTGTCTGCACAGAAATGTCTGTGCAAGTTTCTGGGAAGCTAAAAAATGAAATGTCTCACTGTTCGGACTCTCTCACTGTTCCAACCTTTCCCCTAGATGATTTATTTGTGATTATCAAATCAAATGAATTAAATTCAACCTTAACAGTACTAAATTCTTTTTATGATAAAATTCAATTTACTGTTGAAGTTGAAAAAGATGAAATGCTCCCCTATCTAGATGTTAAGGTAATTAGAAAAAATAGTCAACTAAGTTTTGATTGGTATAAGAAACCAACATCATAAATTTTCATTCAAAACAACCGAAACAGGTCATTATAAACACAGCTATAAATTTTATAAATAGAGTGTTAGACCATAGTGATATTACGTTTCGAAAAAATAATATTGAAATCTTAACTGTTGGAGTTCTTAGAGAACAAAATTATTGAACTTTGATTTTCGATGCAAAATGTGAACGAAATTAATTTTCGAAAAAGTTAAATTATTTCTGTTATGAAAAAATGCATGAATACCTAAGTGGCCAACTATTTTAAAAATATGCGCGTTAAATGCGGATTTCAAAATGGTATAATTTATTATTGAATCTTGAACCAATAGGAAGTTATTGGTAGAAATAAGCAACACGACAGTCAATTTAGCAAAAACAAATGTTTTAAAAATTAGCAAATTAAACGTGAAAAATAATATCATGCGTTCAACATGCTAGATTTTTGATTGATTGCCTGTTTTTATGATATTATCCTTGTGATAAATCGAAGCTTTTAGCTTCAAGGGCCGATTGCAACATTACCAAAAATGGCAACAAAGTGCAAAAAACGCCTAAATTTTCAAGCTTGTTTTAAAGTATACATGGTCTATTGGGCCCTAACAAAACCATATTTCGCAGTTGCTTTTAGTTTATTTGTTATTTTCTTAAAACAAATAGTCTTTTGAATTTTTAGCCAACTTTCAATCACTTCCTTATTAAACAAAAACAAAAATAGATATTTTTTTTTTAATTAAAAGCAAATGCTCAAACTGATTTCCACCCATTCTAATACAGGTTCTGCACCTCCGAATAAATACAAATCTTAAAATAATCTTGTTATGTTTTGCTCAGAACCTTGTAATGCAGCTGCCTCCACAAGATTTCTTAGCTCCTCTAAGAACCTGATGGGCTTGCTGTAGACGATTTTCTTAATGCAGCCCCAATAAAACAATCAAGTTGATTTAGGTCCGGTGAACGGGGTGGCCAAACAATTGGTCCCAGACCTCATATCCATCTGCCTGTATATCTGTCATATTTGTAATGCAGCGGTTTGCACAAGATTCCGTACCTGCTCTGAGGAGCTGATCGGCTTGCTATATTCGATTTATTTAATGCACCTCTTGTAAGAAAATTAATTTGATAATAACCACTACCAAAATATTTGATGGTTTTTTAAATGGCCAAACACAAGATCAAAAATTTTTCTGTTTTTTTGCACTTTGTTAACATTTTTCGTAATGTTGCATTCGGCCCTAGAAGTTAAAAGCTTGGATTTATCATAAGAACAACATTATAAAGACAGGCAATCAATCAAAAATCTACCATGTTCAACGCATGGTATTAATTTCTACGATTACTGTGCTAATTTTGAAAATTTTTTTTTTTGCTAAATTGGCTCTAGTATTGCAGATTTTTACAAATAACTTGCTAGATCCAATAATAAATTATACCATTTCGAAATCTGCATTCAACACGAATATTTCAAAAACAGTTGGCCACTTATGTATTCATGCATTTTTTCATACCAGAGATGATTTAACTTTTTCAAAAATTAGTTTCTTTCACATTTTGCATCGAAAATCAGAGTTCAATAATTTTTTTCTCTAAGAATTCCAACAGTTATTATTATGTTTGTCTTCTTATGTAGAATTCATTCACCCGTAGTCGTGGTATTCAAAAACGTAAAGTAACGCAAAAAATAATGCACTGAACAAAAAAAATGCACATATCTATTCTTGGGGTTGGGATAGATTTTTTTTTTTATTAATTTTTTAGGGCAGTCATAAAGTCTACTATGAGGCATTTTAAGGTTATCCATTATTTACTGAACACCCTGTATATAAGTGCGATTATTGAATGCCCCAATAAGAGATAAAGAAAAAACTCGTATAGCTTTTAAATCAGCTAATGCATTAAGAAATTCAATTTTCTCAAAATTAAAAGATAAAATACCCACAGAAGATGAATCAAATATTGTTTACAAGTTCAAATGTGTAGGTGATGGGTCTACACCATGTCCATCAGTTTATGTAGGAACTTCTATGCAAAAACTCCGTAAGCGTATATCAGGTCATAGGTCAGATATAAATAATGGTACCACGTAAAAGACAGCATTAGCATTACATCGCATATAACAAGGTCATCGTCCTGATTTTAAAAATGTAACAATTTTACAATCAGAAAGGTCTTAAGGCCAGCTATAACCGGTTGCAAGGTGATCCATTATTTACTGGACACCCCGTATAATTATTATTATTATGTATTAAATAGGCCTGAAGAAGGGTGAAAACACACCCGAAACGTTACAAGAATTTAAATAAAATAAGAATTTTCAAAAACCGACCTAGAGCCCACTTAAGGATTTTCATTTTTTATTGAAGAAAGGTCACGAATAAAGGGGAATATTTATTCAAATTTTAGCCTATGTAGATCACTATTGTTAAAGAAACGTAAAATTCAAAAAAAAAAATAAAATTCATCTTAGAGAAATATCATTGGCACACGTGCCTATAGTTATAAAAGTTCATTCCCCTAAGGTGTGACAAAAAACTTGAGCATTGAACTCTTTTCCAGTCAAAAAAGTCTTAATGGAAAGACACAAGGAAAAAATAAACTCTAAAGAACGGGTATGTTCGTTATATATAGTCAAAATAAAATTTCGTCGTTCCGACACATGGCTAGACTTAAATTTTAGCAAGACAAATGAAAACCCTTTTTGCTAACTAATTACTTTTTTAATAATTATCTTCAACACATTTTGATGAAACTATTACGTTTTGCGCTTCGAGATTTTTCACATAATAATGAAGTTGTTTTAAATTATAATAAAAGATGTCAGTTGTTAGGCCTTCAAACTTTGGCACAAAGACGGAAAGAGTTCAGTGTTATGTTTGTTCGCGATATTCTTTGCTCAACTATTAATAGCTCCTCTCTTTTATCTAAAATCAATGTTAACGCCCCTGAAAGGTCGTTACTGACTACAAATTTTCTATGAAATGCCTCATACTACATTGTTTGGCCAAAGAGAACCTATTTCAAGATGTTCCGGCATTTTTAATTCACTTCACAGTAATTTTAATATATGCCTTAGTGTTAATGTTAATGTTCAAAAAGGAATTAAAATTGATTTTCTTACAACAAAACTGAATTTGTATAATTATTATTTGTACAATTATTAACTTATTGTCTAAGATCTGTTGATTATAAAATAGTAGATTGAATTAAAATAAATAAAAAAATAAGTAAATAAAATCATCACAATCAATCAAATAAATTAAACAAATCAGAAATAAAATTTTCAAAAAGTCTGTTCCAAACCTTGACCAAAACTGCCATTCCTCCTGTTTCACACTTCAAAAATTTGCTAGTTTTGGACAGAAGAGAGCGCTCACGGGAGAGTAAAACAATTTTCCCCCCTGTTAAATTCTGCCCAAGGAAATTTCTTGTTGGTCTGTCATATGTCAGACTGGGGTTCGTTGTTTAAAAAATGTACCTACCGTTGTTTAGAGTCATCAGCTCAATTTGCTTCGCGGTGTATAATGAAAAAGTTTCAATAAACTTAAAAAGTATTAGTGTGTAAAATTGTGTGGCAGAAATTTTTGTCAAGAAACTGTTCAAATTTTTTTTCGGAAGTTTTCCTTTCTCTGAGAGAATTTCATCCCCACTCTTTAAAATTTAACAGACGGACAATTTATGGCCAAAAATCTTGGGACCAAACCTAAATTAACATCTCGTTCGTACAGGGAGTGTAGATGAGTAAATTGATTCTAAAATAAATCAAAATTTTAACCCAGATAAATTTGTAGACCGAAATAAAAGAAAATATTTGTTTTATCAACCCCCGTTAATTTATGGAAACTTATTACCAGATAAAATTTGATTTTATTCGTTCAAAGGAGATTGATTTTTTTCGGAATGAAAATCGAGAAGCCTTTAATTATTGACTTAAATTACAAAAAAAAAACCCGCTCCATTGATTTAATTTTTTTTTTTTCATAAATTTATAATAATTCAAGAAATGAGTTGGCATCTTTTCTGTTAACCTTTAATTTCTAAAGCTATGAAATTCAACAATTTATGCAAAAATTGCATGTTTTCAAAATTAAACTGTATATATTAAATTGTATATACAATTTAAGCAGACAAAATTTATAAAACCGAACTTAAAAAATGCAAAATTCATTGATTTAAATTTATTTTTACTAAACTGCCCATAGGCACAAAACATATTTTAATCATCAATAGAAGACGTGCAAACCTTTCATTTAATGGATCGACAATTGGTGAAAATACACGCATTCAAAAATTATCATATTTCTTATTTTTTCATCAGTTTTTAACCTTTACAATTGATAGATAAAAATGACCATGCATATCCCTTGACTTTCAATATCATTACATAACTGGTTGTTAAATATTTTTTAACATACCTTTAAGCTTTTTAGGTTACAATTATTATTTTGTGGCTATAATAATTCTTTAAAATCGATTGAAAATATTAAGTACTCATTCTTGTGCAAATGTGTAATAAAAAATCCATGTCCAGTGAAGGTAGCTTGAGTACAATTTGTGTAGCATATGGTGTTAACTTACATCATAACTAAGTACGAATAGAACCATTACCTATATAAATATCTACAAGCAGTGGCGGATCTAGGGGGGTGGCTATAGGGGCTAAAGCACCCCCACAGCCGATTGCTAAAATAATTTGAAATGTAGAAGCAATACATTACAACGTGTAGAGTTTTATATTCGTATAAAATATTGTTAAGGTGAGAATTTTGATGGACAAAATAACGTGGTTGGGGCTGAACAATTTACATGTTCTGCAACCTTTTTTTTCCAAGCCCTAAGGTTGGGACAAAACCCAGAAAATTGAAAAAAAAAACAACTTGGGACTAATAAGGTCTGAGAATATTGGTCAAAAAACGTAGTCAGGCTTAAACAACTAACTCCCTAAAAACTAACATTATTCCAGAGAGCTTTTGGGGCATAAGTCTAAGGATTGTCAAAGTCCGAAGTTGGGGCTAAAGCTTGAAGATATAATTAAAAAAAATGTTGTCGGGCCTTAACATTTACATGTCAAAAGCAACAACTGTTTACACTAAAAACTTAGCTTATTTAACGAAAGAAACGCAATTGAGGCTAAAACAATATGAGATCACCGGGGTGTAAAGCTTAGTGTATAAATGATTAATACAACAGGAATTGTTTCTTACGGCCTTGGCTGGGCTTGGAGAATTTTGTGTCTTAGTTTTCAAAATTTTAAAGGTCTAAGCAATTCAATTCAAATTCTCTAGTCGAGGAGCCAAATTCCAAAAGCGTGAGAAACTCTGTGAACTCACAAAAATCTTGCAGGTGGACATGAATATTTACAATTTCTATAGACTTTCGAGTGACTTACAAATTTATTGACACATTTTTTGAGCAGGAATAAAAAGTGTATGTAGGTGCAGCGTAAACGAAAATTCATTAATACCTGCAGAATTGGGCCGTGCTGCAGCTTATTTTTTAGAGCAGCTGTTTCTTATACCCGACTAAAAGTCTTGAAGTTTTGATATTTTATTTTTCGATCCACAAAATATTATTTTCGTGCTTTCCAGTGACAATTTTAAGAATACAGGTAGGTTCGTCGATTTGGCTAATTAAAGAAAATGAGATCTCAGAGGACTGATACTGTCGAAACACATATGAGCTTTTGCCAGTAACACCACTTAAATATCATTTTTCTGAACTAGCATTACAAACAGTTTTTAAATTTTGTTAAAAAGGCGAAGTTCAAAGCATAAATTCAGATAATTTAAACAAACACTTAAATAATGTACATAGGTGGGCACTTGATACCTAATCAATAATTAAGCAATATAAATACACGAATTTGTTCGTATGGTTTGAGGCTGTCACTTGGCTAGAACTTGAAGTTATAAAATTAGTTATTCCACCATGTTTTACTGAGCCTTAATATTAGCTTCCCATGCTTAACACATAAATCCCAAATTCTTTTTATTGTGCTTTATTTTGAAAACAAATTTTAAAGCGCGATAGGAGCGGATATAAAGGCACAAAAAACACGGCTATTATTAAAGGAAAAGTGATGTCAAAATTCGTTTTCTGTTGTATAACTTCATATGTACAAACTGGATTTCCAAACCAAAGCCCCCCCCACAGCCAAATCCTAGATCCGGTACTGCCTACAAGTAGATATTAATATTTTATAACAACCTACTTAGTAAATTTTAATGTATATAATCTTATAACAACCACCCAACCAACCATTAAACGTGTGCCGGGTAATAAAGAAGCTATTTGGAAAATTGATTGGTTCATATTGGTTTCGTTGTTGTGTTTGAGTCTGCGGCTGTGTATATATTGATATTAAGGAAATAATATACGTTCTTGGAAATTTATATTACAAAAATGATGGAAAATCATAAAAAGTTTCAGTATTAAGTAAAGAAAAAATAAAAGAAGAATTATTATGATATGGTCCTTAGGATATGGTTAATAAGCTCAACACATAAGGAAATTGATTTTGTTGTTGGAAAAAAGTATATAGTGTGTGTTTTATTGTTTTTAAATACATACTACATATGTATGTGGCCTTGCAATACATTTTTGGTCACTTTTATATTTAAAAGTATACCTATTTTTATCCCTTAAAAAAGCTGTAGCTAATCTAAAATGAATTTCTTTACAAGAATTGACGTAAAAATGAAATATTTAAATTGATTTTTGCCTAATTTAATGGAAAATCGCCAACGTACCTGTTACAAAGCGCTTCATAGCAAGTTTGTCACCACAAAAATATTGCAATGTGGTCCATTTCAGGATAAAAAAAATATTCCCTTTCTTTCTAGCTATTTTTATCCAATCTAAAATTCTATTGGAATACTCCAAAAGAAAGATTGCTATATGCCTTCCGTCGCGTGTCAGTTTGTTTTTCTGGTGGAGAACCATAGTGCAAAAGACCAGACGTACCTATACGGATATGATTTGAATTTGATTTAAAACATTTTTATTTCAATCCCTTTAGAATTTTCGTTTAAGCTCATCTAGAACGAGTATCTAATGCAAAAAAGTGATTTTCATTCGTGGTCTGTCCGTTGTTGGTCTGTTTACTCGGTGAGCCTCCAACCTTTGGTTTTGAGCTATGGTAATCAAATATATTGAATAATAAACAGAGTGTCCATGTCCATTCCCACATCCGGCTTGGAAAATGACAAGTTTCTGTCTAGTTTGGTCAAGGCCCTAATAAGTTGTAGTAGGGAAAATCTAGACGAGGAAAACTTTTCAGATACTTGGCAAGCACTCGCTGGATTTCAGTAACAACAATTTAGATGGAAATTTAGAGGGACATTTCCCAAACACTCCTGTTCTATTCTGTATGTACCTATTTCTTATGCAATATGGTTTGAAACATTAGAGTATGAATCTTATTCACTTTCGACATTCAATTTTTATACATATAGCGATTTAGCCCATTGGGTATCGCGTTGGACTGAAAAGCACATAAGCCACCCTTTATTTTTGTTTGCCTGAAGAGGCAAAAGGCTTAATAATTGGCAAGGCCCTTGTTCTAGCCTTTGCTAACCCCTTGCCAGGACCTTCACAAAGAAATAAAACAACATATAATCAAAGGGAAACACTTTGATTCCAATATTTTTCGGAACGATTTGGCACCAACGCCAACGGCGAAAATTCTTAAATCAAAGTGGAGCGACTTTATTTCAAAGTGATTTCATACTTAAAAACGAACGTAGTAACTACGTTTATATGTTGATTTAAAATGGAATCTAAGGTAAATGAAATTCATCCATCTTTTAAAACAACATTTATCGACTTCGAATCAAAGTAGATTGAACTTCGCTTGGTTAGGTATTGATTTAAATGTTTAAATTTATGTAAGACAAAGACAAATGTATATTCATGCTCGACGCATTTAATTTTTGTGGTGAATCATTTATTTGTGACGACTTAAGTGAATCGTTTAATGCTATGAGTAATGCAAAGTAATGAATATAGGAAAGGTAATTAAATATTGTTTTTCGATTATATGAAATTGAATTTTGAGTGCGCGTTTAATTTGTTCACAAATGTAAGGGAGCTACTTGGAAAAGCTACAACGCGCTCTCAAAATTCTTTATATTAAGCTTACAAATAAAAACAAATTGATGTTTACTTAACTATGCAACACTTTGAAACTACGTTGATGGCTCTTTAAATGTCACAAAAGTGGATCGAAATGTAAAATGTGGATTTCAATGTAAAAATTAATAAGTTTCACTTTGAAACAAGGTTTAGCGAACTTTAAAGGTGGATCTCAATGTAAAAATGATAACGTTTCACTTAAAAACAACGTTGAACGGAATGTAATTATACAAAAGTTGATTTAATTGTAAAGGGTGGTCGAGCCATAATGCACGATGTTAATTGTGAGTCACACCTTAACGTGAAGTTTTTTGCCCAACTTAATTTGACATTTCTTTGTTTCAGTATTTGACAAATTCAACTATATAGAAGTACACAATTGGGCAGCGCGTAAAGATTGTTGAAGCCTTTTATGAAAATGGGCGTTAAAATCAAAATGCATTTCGTGCACTTCGTGATTTTTTTGGTCAGCATAATCGACCACAATGTCCACAATCGGTGGAATTGTGCGCAAATTTCGGCAAACCAAGTCTGTAGGAAATGTGAAAACACCTGTGCATGCTCGCCCAGTTCGTTCTGCGGAAAACATTGCTCTTGTTCGCGATAGTGTGGCAGAAGAGCCGTCAACCTCGACTCGTCGTCGTGCCAACAATTGAACATCTCACGAACATCACAGAAGCAAATTTTGAATAAAGCTACTATTAGACGGTCAGCGCAAATGGTCAATGCGTTGACTCTCTGACGTCACAAAAAAAAACGGTCAAAGCACTGACATGGCAACGTCAACGCTCACCGTGTCAACATCTGAAATATTGATGAATCACACAAATGACACAAGTCCGTCAATGTTGTCCAAAAATGCGTTGACAGGTAATATGTGTCAACGAGATTTATCCAAATCGGTGTAAATGCGCTGACAAGTAATCGTTGACGGCTTGACCATGTCCACGCGCTTTGAGCGTTGACAATAGTACAAATCTGTAATTTTTCGATTTGACGCCTGCACATAGTGGTGGCGCGCTGTGACACAGTCAAATAAATTTATTTATTTCGGTTTAAATTTTTTTAATGCAAGGAAAAATATTAAAAGCAAACGAAATGGAAATGACAATTTAGGTTTCGGCAGAAGGGGCAATTTTCTAAAAAAAATGACTTAAAATATAAACAAAATTATTAAAAATCAACGGCAACATTCAAAATATCATGTTATAGCGTTTTTGAAAGCCAAAAACCTATTCTTAAATTAACTTTTTAAACCAAGTTGTTTGAGCAAACAGTTTTTGAGGAAATAATTTTCAAACTCAAAAACAAGACCAAAAATCCCGCAAATCGAGATTTATGCTAAGAAGCAACCCCTCTTCAAAACTGCGTTCAAACTTTTCAGACGTCAAAACTTTTTTCGGTTGCCCTTATTTGACTCCCCGTTGCCTGTTCTAACTAGTTTATAGTCGCTGCCTCCTCCATCCCAAAGCGCTGGTCGTTTCTCTACTGCCGCAATCAAAGCGGAGACCTCGTATTGTTTGGTCCACGAGTTAAGTAGTTTTCTTTTACGTTTCTCCGACAACTTTTCCTTCGATTCATCAGCAGGACGCGCATTTACCTATCCAACTCACTGGTGCTTGGGCTCATTTTTTTTTTTTAACTCAAACTAATTTAACTTTAAATAATTTTGTTTGGAAATGTTTTGTTTTCTTTTATGTTGCTGTTTTTTTTGTTGCTGTTTCTAAATGAAAAGAATGTCAACGCCAGCTACTTTGACACAGCAGAAAATTATAGCGTGTCAACGTTGGAACCTGGACAACGCGTTGATAAGCGGTCAGGAAATATCTGTCAATGTGTCGACAATGCGTTGACTTTTCAAACCATGTCATCGCAAGTGTCAACGCTGATGTCAGTGCGTTGACAACGTTTTGCAATGACAACCACACGACTTGAAAGCCGTGGGACAGAATTTGACGTCATTCTGACGTCAGAGAGTCAATGCGTTGACCATTTTCGTTGACCGTCTAATCATAGCTTAAAGATTTGAATTTGCACGCTTACATGGTTCAATTGACTCAAGAGCTGCAACCATACTGACCATTTCAAGCGTCGTCAATACGCCGAATGGTTGGTTGAACAGACAGAAGTGAATGGTGACTTAACAAAGAAAATCATCTTCAGCGACGAGGCACACTTTCACCTCAGTGGATTCGTTAACAAGCTAAATTACCGCATTTGGGCAAATGAGAATCCAGGAATTGAGGATATAACCCTGGAGGATATGTGTTTCCAACAGGATGGTGCCACGAAACAATGGCTCTTTTGCGCGAAAAATTCAATGGCCGTTTTATCTCACGTTGCAGTGGCGTTGTTAATTGGCCGCCACGATCATGAGATTTGACACCATTGGACTTCTTTCTATGGGGACATTTAAAAGGAAAAGTGTACGTCAATAAGACAAGAAAAATTCAAGAGCGAAAGGATGAGATAATTCGGCACATTAACGACATTGAACCTCAATTATGTCTCAGAGTCATTGAAAATATGGACCATCGGATAAAGGTATGCCACCGAAGCCGTGGTGGCGATCATTTGGCCGATATTTTGTTTTACACATAACTGTCATAGATCCTTCTATAATAATAAAAAAATATTAAGATAATGCTCTGAAAACTTTTTGTTTTATTTAAAATTAACATGGTGCTTTTTTGTTAGACTATAAGTAAGTTTTACTCTGAAACTAGGTTGAGTCTCTTAAATTTACGTCTCATATTCAAATTAACATTGTTTCAACGTAAAATTAAAAATGCTCCACTTCACTACTTTAAATCAAATACGATCGTATTTAATTTTAGATCACATTTTTTTTCCAGCAGTGTATGTAAAACTCTCTAGTGCCTTGTTGAAAACTAGATTGTTTTTCTGAGCGGGCAGGAGCTCACTGGTAGTACAAGTTTAAAACAAGTAGCATTTTCTATTTAAAGCATCATATAAAGTTCTCATACAAATATATTAAATTATAAAAACCCTTATATTTTGGTAGTAGCCCGTAGCGTAATGGTTAGTGCGTTCAACTGTCACGCTGGAGGTCTGGGTTCGCTTCCCAGCCTCGTCCACCTAAAAACTCAAAAGTTTTTTTCAGGGCTACTGCCTCTTGCGAGGAATTGACAAATCCTCCAAGAGTATCACTTGTCACGAATTAGTGCTTCTCGTCTAGCCGTTCGGATTCGGCATAAAATTGTAGGTCCCTTCCATTCCTGTCGATAGGCGCACACAGGAATGGTTGCGAGTTGTTAGTCACTAGGCCCTGGTTCTTCATGAGCCGTTGTGCCACCCGATTTATTTATTTATTTATTATATTTTCGATATTTACTTGATTGAAATCCATTTTATAAGTTAATAAAAACAAAATAAAAATTTTTTATAAAATGTTCACTTTTTATTTTTAACTTGTGAAACAATTGTTTCGGCACACAGTGCCTTCATCATTCAAACTTCGTCTGATGAGGGCACTGTGTGTCGAAACAATTGATATACACAAGTTAAAAATAAAAAGTGAACATTTTAAAACATTTTTAATTTTGTTTTAATTAATTTAAAAAAATAAATGTGCCATATTTTATGGTGGTTGATATAATGTACTTACAATGTGATTTTTATAAAATTGTGAAATTCAATGCACAATGCTTAAGTACCTTACCTACGGATCATATTCCGGCATTCTTGATAATTGATTATTGAAGCAAATTACTACAACTCACGATAATTATTGACTTCATTATTTCATTTTTTTGTGTAGTCCTTGATGTATAAACTATACCTCATATGTCATATCCCTCACTTATTTAATGATCTACTTTTAATTATTATACATCATGATGACGGACGCATAGTATGGCACTTCCCATTTTCAATCAATCACCACCCACTCCAAAATATTTGTGATTTTAATGAAACGGAAATACACCTACATACATACATACTGCTTACACATATGAAATATTTTAATTAATACCGTTGAGCTGAGAAATTGACAATATTATATTGTTCACACATATTACTTACATAATAACATGTGGGTGTGTGCATGGATTGATTTAGTTTTTTCTTATATTTAATCTCAATAGAATAGCCATTAATTTGATACCTCACTTTTTAATCTACCTCCTATATTAGCGTCACAATTGATTTTTTAAAATTCATAAAAAATCAAATAAAATCCATAGAAATGCTCAGCTTTGTTCATTGTCAACAATTGTCTATCAGTGGAGAGCACCGTTATCTCAATTGTATTTCTAATTGGAGTTATTTTAAAATTAAAAAATCATAACTTCATTTCTACTCAGACGATTATTAAAGTTTTGATCTTAGAATTCATCTATGAGATTTGGCTAAATTTGTGTATACAAATTATTGAGAAGGGGTGAAAAATTTCATACTTAAAGGGTGTGTAAATGACCCGTCAAATTTATATTACATATATTAAATTCAAAACTTGATGAAATTTTTTTTAATATCAAAAAGCTAATGAAGCACGCTTATAGGTGTAACCTTCTTCTATAAATATGTGAATAATTTTGTATTTCTAAATCTAACGGGAAAAAAAAGTAGGGGTAATTTAATAAATAAATCAAAAAAAAAGCTACATTTAGACAACTTTAGAGGTTTCAAAATGAAGCAAACCTTAATAGTTCATAATAAATGATACATGAAATTTAGATAGTTTATAACTTAAATTTGTATGTAAAAACTAATGCAAAATATTAATAAAATGTGTACTAAAAATGCGTTTTAATAAGAAATCAACTTATATTTTCGAAATTTAAATTCAAAAGTTAATCAAAAATTTATATATTTTAAAAAAACAAAGGATACACATTTATAGGTGTAACTTTCTTCTACAAATATGAATTTGAGGTAAAAATTTATAATATAAATTTCAGTGTTAAAATTTTTGCAAAATCTTAAAAAATTCATGCTAAAAATGTGATTTAGTGAAAATCAATTCAATTTTTGGTTCTTTAAATGCAAAAGTTAATACAAAATTGATAAATTTAAAAAAAACAAAACTAACACCAATTGCTCTTATCCTATTCTAAAATATTGCTTATAAATGTTTAGTGATTATTTCAACAAAAGCCACTCCAGATTAGATTTATTGATTTATTTAACAAAAAAAAAAAATGCAAAATGGATCATGGATACAAATCATAACTGTGCGTTGCTCACGAGCTTCACAAAATAATTTCAAATATTAAAATTTTACATTAGAAATATTTTTTACAGATAAAATCCAGAAAAAAATTTAAAATTGTCATATTTAAAATGTCTGCATAAAATTAGCTATAAATCGGAAAGTACTTATCCGAATTTCAAAATTTACATGTCGATGGAAAGCTCATTGTCCCACTATTTAAATACATATAAAACATTAATAGACGTCCATACAATTTTAAAGACTAATACGCTTAAACAGATAAAATAGCATTATTTTGACTAAATAGTGAAAATTCAGTCTATTGGTCGATACAATTTTTTCTTTTTGCTAAAATATACATAAAATACCTGTAAATGGTCATAACATGGGTAATACTTTTTTGATATTTATAAATGAGCTATCAAATGAAAGGTTATAAGACATAGAAAATTATAAAAATAAAAAAAAAATTCACTTTCATGACAAAATAAATTGTTAAAAGCGAAAGAATTTGTTACGGTAAAATTTACCGCAACAACAGTCATCCTTCGATTCCTTCATTTCCGTTATTTACTTTTCGTTACGGCTGCAGAATACTGGCGATGTTGAGGGCAACCATGGTACCATCAACCATTGGTGTACTCAACCAGTGCCTTGCAAAAGTAACAAAAATAGGTGTTCGAGATTTTTGAGTAACGATTTGGAACAGGCGGTTCCCAAATCCAACAGTTATCATGTGGACAAGTGGCAACGAGAAAAATCCCGGCGGATGAGCTGAAGAGGTAACGAGTCAGGCGGACTCTTACATACTCTTAAATCAACAACACAACATCATAAAGACATCTTTAGTTAACTAAAATCAACTTATCTTAACGTAACTTAAATTGGATTAACTTAATTAAAAGTAACTTATCTTAACTTTAAATTAAACTTAACTTAATCATGTATTTTAAGATGAGTCATTAACGCTTAATTCTTAACGTCCTAGATTCTAATATTTAAATAGTAAATTGTTTATAGAAAAACTATCGGAATTGACTTAATAGAGTAGGGGTCTTATTTTGAAAATTTGCCTTCCTCTATTTTATCTCGAACAAAATGTATAATGGTTTCAATCGCGCTGCGAATCGCGCGCGAATAGTTTTTGTTGTAACTGAGAAAATGCTCAGATAGTCTTTTTCTCGATTTTATTTCATTTTGGTTTTTCTCGAAAAATTTAGTTTTGTGAAAGGGCTGAACTCGGCTATTAAGATTCGGCAAGTTTTGGAAAGACATCCAACAACTCGCTGAATCCTTGTCTGTGAGCGTGAGAGTAAGGTTTCGTTGAGATTCAACTACGGTGGCTTCCTGCGGAGCGAAAAAGGTTTCCAGGAAGCCGGTGTCCCGAGACCGATGATCACGAAAACGAATGGCTGAATGCGTGAATGTCTGGGTGACTGGAATGGTCGAGGGAAGAATAGGTTTTGTTTTTAGCTGGGAAGGCCATTCTTGAGAGCTAACCAAGCGAGAAGTTGTTTGAAATAGAAGTTTCGAGAAAATTGAAGGAAAGAAAGTCGAGGAAAAAGTTTTTAATAAAAAGGAAAAGTCGAGGAAAATTATTTTTGGGAAAAAGGATAATACAAGTGATTCGAGGAGCGAGTGAAAGGAGTTACGAAAAGTTCGAGGAAAATAGAGTTGGAAGCTGAGGGAAAAAAAAGAGATAAGTAGAGCGGACATTTTGGTCCAAGTGTTTAGAATCTTTTTTGTTGTGTAATATTAGAAATTCTGATAGTTCTTTTTTTTGATTAATTCGTGATCGTTAAAATTCTTTTTATCCCAGTTAATTGTGGGACACGGGAATTTTCTTAACCGCGCGTTAACGGCCCATTTTTAATTACGTTTTTTTTCTTTGTTTGCTTATTTTATTTTAACGGCTAACCGTAAGCCATTTAAATATTTGATTACCTACTTGTATTCTTTTTATTGTTGAACAAGTTTTGGGTTTTTATCCTGGTTCGTCCAAGGTTTCCCAAATAAAATAATTTTGTAAGTCCCCTTCTGAGCATATGATAAAACTTGTGTTTCATTTCATATTAATTTACAAGAATAATTAGATTTGGAATTTTGCTAATTTAGCCTAATTAAAATTCCTGGCGCCCACTTTTTATTACAAGTATCCTACTGTACTTGTAATAAAACAATTCGATCGTTTATCCATTTGTTCAAAACGAATCAATTTATAATCTTAATTTCTGTGTTAAAATTTTTGCGAAATCTTAAAAAAATTCATACTAAAAATGTGATTTAGTGAAAAACCAGTTCAATTTCTAATACTTTAAATGAAAAAGTTACTAAAAAATTGATTTCAAAAACAAAACGAACACACCAGTTGCTCTAATCCTCTTCTTAAATAGTGTTAATAAATGTTAAGTGATTATTTTAACAAAAGCCAATGGAGTCCAAAAAAATCTATGTCCACATGCAGCGACCGACATGGCGAAAAATATAACATAAAGACATGAGCGTTGTACAAAGCTTAGCTATGAGATTTGACGTTTCAAGTGCGTATGAGTTTTTTGCCTGGTTTTTGTTGAATGTGTAAGTGAATGTTAGAATGTTGGAAAATATAATAAGAAGTGAGGAAAGGCTAATGAATGGCATAATATAATTCTCAAGTAAGTAAAACTGCGCTGGTTGTTGATTGGATTGTGGTGGAAGGTAAAACCTTAACCAATCATGTTTGATTCACATGGTCGGTGAAAATTTAGTTATGTTGAAATCAACACGGCGAATACTTTCACAATCTCCCAAATCAGTGAGAAACATTCGCTCCGTAGAGTAAATCATTTACAATGATAACTAAAATGGTAACAACAATACTATAAGAGCAAAAACTGTCGTATTACAGCTCCTCTCTTCTGTGCGTTGCAGGTCGTGTGTCGAAATGTCAAAATCTAAGGGCACCAATCGATTAAGGAGGGTGTTATTACCTAATGTTTCCGCCAGCACTTTAGCACCAACAGAAAATAAGAAATTTCACTTTTCAATTTGACAGGTGTCGAAATGTCAAGACCTGAGAGCGCCAATCGATTTAGGAGGTGGATTTTGCACTCTAAGTCTAGTGGAAATCAAAAAAATCGCACTTGACAGTTGACAGTGATGGTGGTGAAATGTCAAAAATCCGAAAAATCACACCTTTTGCTTTGACAGTTAATAGTTGGGGGCGAGACAGCAAACCATACAAATTTTTCAAATATTTTCTCACAAGTAGGTGTCTTTAGCATAGATATTTAGAAGTACGTGAATATATATTTAAGATTTTATATTAATAATAATTAACACTTGCACAATATTTCTATCCTTTGAAAATTGAGAACATGAATGATGTTGCAAATTTGTTGATGTCGGGAATAAATTTTCCTCGGGAATTGGGCGGTCAATTCATCGAATTTATTTCAGAGATATTCACGATAGCAGATATATTTTCAAGGAAAACTATTTTCCACGGGAATTTTTTTTTTCATAAGATTTGTTAACAAACTATCCTTTAACAAAAGGGACCAGAGCAACGCCGGGTGTTTCCGCTAGTTTCATATATTTATGTATACACTGACCACAGAAATGTTATCTTCAGAAAAAGCTAAACATATTTTATGAATCAAAAATTATTATGAATCAAAAACAATCTGTTCATATTTTTCTTATTGTATTTGCTTTCTGTCCTGCACTTAAAAATATTTTAATAAATTAATAATGCAAGAGGAAACATTTCAATGTTTTTTTTTTTTCAAGCGGCATTGAATTAATGCAATAATTGGTTTATTTTTTCAATTTTTAATCAAATCATGTAAAAGAAAAAAAAAATTCAATGATTTTTCAAGCGAAATATTATGAAAGTATCATCGACATATCTCGAATATGTAATTTTTTTTTTGTTTTTGTGGATTATATGTTGACAATATATATTTATTTTCAAAATGGTTCAGATATATGTCTGCAAGTAGTGATCCTATAGCTAGACCTTTCGTTTGGGTGTTAAATTTATTGTTGAATGTAAAACTTTCATAATATTTGACGGAACTCAAAGACAAATCGACATACTCTCAAAATATATCAACAATAAAAACACAAAATGAAAAGTAACAACAGAAATCGAAAACAATAACTCAATAAACTACTTAGACCTCACCATCACTAAAAACAACAACAATAAACTCCAATTTAAAATATACAGAAAAAAAAAAAAACAACAACTGATATCACCAGGGCTGGGATTCTCATGCACTTAAAAATCGAAAATATGCGCTTAAAATATGCCCTTAAAAATGCAAAATATGAACTAAGAACAATGGACAAAAAAGGAATTTTTATTCAGTTATTAATTGTTTAGATTTTTATTCAGTCTTTTATTTCACAAAAATAAAGATAACGTTAGAAAATAAAAAACAAAAAACAATAAATTATGAGAACATTAATAATTCATCTCCTTCAAAAACGAACAAAATTTTACTTAAACTTACATACTTTGTTTAAAGTTTTCAAAAACAAAACTTTGCCTATTTCGCATTTGAAAACGTTTGTACATTGAAAAAGAACGTCAACGGACGTAAGGGGAGTGTTTTTCAAACAACAAATTTCATCTGATGTAAGATTATTAAAACAATTTTCGATATTGTTGCTCAGACTTAATACATTATATTTTACACTTTTCATTGTAGAATATCCTTCGTTTTATTTTTTCAAACACAGTCTTAAATTTTTTTAATAAGTGCACCAACAAAAGTTTCATAAACTAGACCGATTTGATTTTTCAATGTTCCTACCTTTATTCTTGAAACTTTGTGATTATGCCACATAGAAAGTTATAGTTTGAGCAAATAAATACAGTTTCACTTTTAGGCAGGGGTTGAGTCAATATTTCTTTTGCTTTTTTAATTGCGGTGCCATCACCATCGTCGAAACTATATTGACAACTGCTTGGAAATCTTCAAAATATTTTGCATAATACGTAATTGCTTCTAGCCACGTTCCCCACCTAGTAACTATATGCTGTGATGGAGGAGATTTTGAAGGAAATTTGTCCTTAAAGAAATCAATTTGACTTGGTGCCTTTAAAAGTATTTTTTTCCATAATATGCACGAATAACATGAAAATATGCACTTAAAATATGCATTTATTATGAAAATATGCATTTATTATCAAAATATGCATTTTACATAAAATATGCAAAATATGCACTAACGATTAAATGCAATTTTAAAGGAAATTTCATGATTCGTGAAGATACTTTGGTCTAAGGTTTCTAAACGTTGCGTTGTGAGAAAAAATATGCAATTGCATGGAAATTCCAGCCCTAGATATCACTATACATAAAGATTCCCACCACCCAATCCCCCAAAAACTGGCAGCATTTAATGCTTTAATTGACAGATTAATCAAAATTCCAATGAATAAAAAAGACTGAAAATGAACTCAATACCATTAAATACATTGGTTATAACACAATAATGCAATTTGCTATAAATGTTTTTTTTGGGATGTTTACCGAGAATCAAAAGAGTCCCCAAAAATATATGTGGTGAAAGGGTGTTTTTTTAGGGGGGGGGGAGATGTTAGTGTGTCATTATATCTATGAATAAATTTCGACACTGATGTAATTTGCTATAAGGGTGTCCCTTAATTTGTCAAGAGTATTTCAGGGTATGATTCTGGGGTATATTCTTAGAAAAAAATTGTTGCACAGTTAGGGCCTTTCTCCAATTTTTATATCATTTATCGGGAATTTAAGAAAAGTCTTACTTTGGGGTACCCTGATCCATGTTACCGGTAATTTCGTACCGGTAAGTACTTATGATAGAAACTTTGTTTAGGCCTTTATTTTTAGAAGGAATACCAGCTTTTGTAATTGCGTTTAAATAAATTTGATACCTTGTCTCAGTCTTAAGATAACCAGTTTTTAGCCTGTTTAATTTTTCTTGCCCATGTTTTTTGACTTTGGGGTCAATTTTCTCCAAAAAATGCGTAATCAAAATGATGTTTTAATAATTTTTTTGAATGTACGTAACAATACCAGAAATAAAAGACACAAGCAAGTTTGCCGAAAAACCCATATATTTTATGATAATTTGGAAAAACAGCGGCAGGTAAAATTTAAAAAAAAAATGTTTTTTTAAGCTTTGTGGTTATCGATAATTTGTATTTTATGTGTGAACTAAAACAGTTATAACAGGTGTTCAAAGGATTCCTCTTTGATTTTGTATGGATGCTAGAGCCCGTTTTCGTATTTCAATGATATTGATATTAATGATCCTTGCTACTGCCTCACTTCTGAGGACGCTTTGAGCATACGCTCTTCTAATTCACTTTAAAATGCTGTTTTTGTTGAATAAATGATTTATTTCATTCTTCCCTATTCAAGAACATCCAATATTGTAGGGTTAGGTGAGCTTGAAGGCCATTGAACTGCTCTAACTTTTTCCTATCCAACGATTACCGCTTACTCTTCATCTTGTCAATTTTAAACCTCTCGAGTAAAGAGGTCGGAAGCACCATCAAGTTATGAATAAGATGAAGCTATGGAATTTCCTTCAAATGTTCTGATAAATCATTTTGGAACAACTGCAGATAGATTGTAGAATTCAACTTGAGTGGCTACTAAAATTAGCATTTTTTCTAACCAAGGAATGTCAAAGTGCACCCGTTATAACTGTTTTAGTTGGAAACATACTTAAAAAATTATCTAAAACCACACAAATAATTTCTATTCATAGCTTTTCGAGCTTTGACAAATTAAGGGACACCCTGTATATGTTAAAGATGTCATTGTTACCAAACAAAATGTTCATGAATTTTGTATAGTATAGAATTCATAACGCATCCATGAATTGTTGTTTTTTTATGGCCGAATATTCGACCACTGGCGATACTACTAATATATTAAAACAAAAATCTAAAAACAATATAAAATCATGTTTTGGAGTCTACAAATTGAAATGTGATTACTGTAACATGTTCTAGATAGGCCAAGCTGGTAGAACTGTATTAAGTTTAATAATAACATCAAAGTATTTCGCCCGATGATGGAGAAGCAATACTCTGAAACACGTCGCATTGACAAAAATATACAAAAAGTTGTGATATTAGTTTTTTTTAAATTTAAATTAAATAAAATAAAAAAAAAAAAAGTATAAATAAAATATCATAATTAAAACAGACAACTTGGAGACGAAAACCCAACACAACAAAATGTATTGAAATTAAAGCTTGATAGATTGATGCTAGAGTTACGCGAGTTACGTATATTAAAAAATCGGTTATTTAAAAAAATGATTTTACTTGAAAATTCATAAGGCCTTAATTATTGATCACACGTGCTGTAAACAAATTGTAATTACTAGTCCAGTCAACGAAGATCCAAAATTATAAAATAAATGCAAAAAATAGTGCTCTCTGGATTATATTTTATATGGTAGAGGTAACTCCTATGGTGTAACATACACAATGGAGGGGGGGGGGGGTAAATGTCCCCCTTTTTAGGTTCTTTGAATACTTGAAAAGTTAAGCACATTTGCGGAAAAGTCTATATCACAAAATAAGAGAAAATTAAATTGTCTATAAGAAAAGTTATGTTCATATTTTTGCTAGGGTCAATAATAAGGTGGATGTAGGGGGTTGAAAAGTGAACAAATCTGAAAAAAAAAAAATGTTATTATCTTATTGAATATTTGCTGACCAATTTACCTGGAAGTAACAAAAAAGATAAATACACACTCATTGACTGTTTCATAATGCCGTGACCCGTGATGCTGAAAATGGAATTATAATTTTCTTCTTTTTTTTTTCCTTGTATTCGAAACCTTACGAACAAGTTTATTGTATTCTAAATGAAAGAAAATTTGTATTAACAAGAGTTCATTTCGTACGGCGCCAAAAAATAATAACGCTTTTTTTAAAGGACTCCCCCACCCCCGCTTTAGGGAGGACGGGCATTTAAAAAAAAATATTAACAATCAACGGAAACATTTACAAAAAAAAACTTTTTTTACCTTTTTGAAAGCCAGAATTCTGTTCTTTTTTATTTTCAATTGTTTTAAATTGTGGAACAAGATGCTGAATTGTCTTTTATTATTTACTGCCCCTATCAATTCTTTATCGGAAACTAAAAACTAAATGGTTTTATGTTTCCTAGTTTTCGAGAAAATTTTTGTATAATTTTTTATTATTATTATACTGTGTAGTATTTGATAGTTAAGTGTTTTGAGCTTGAGGTTAATGAATGAATAAATAGGTCCGATCCTTTACTTTGTGCACAAACTGTCAGATTTAGGAAAGCAACGTTGAAATATTCTCAAAAATATCAACACCGTGCAAAAGTACGGGAACGCAAGTTCAACCAAATTCCGTATTACCTAATGTGCCAGACAAGTACGGTACGATGTTTGGCTTTCATTCTTTTGCTCTCAAAATGACATTTTTGCTGTGCTGTGATTTTCTGTCCGAACAAATTTCTCGGACTGAGAATCACAGGTAGGGGAAATTATTTACTCTCTCGTGAGCTTTGTCTTTTTCTCAAAAACTGTCAAATTATTGAGTACGGGAACGGCTTTGCACTGAAAAAAACACAAATGCACAGAAAATCACAGAAATTTAAAGCAAAGAAACGGACCTAATGCTTTGAACCTGTGAAGCAAGCCACCCAAGGTACTGTGTTAGTGGTAGAGTTGACCCTTAGGTTTAACATACTCAAAGTCCCCAGCCCAGTGTCGCAAGCTTTAGGCAATTGATATCAATTCTATGACAATGGGTGGGTGCCACGCCCCTGACTGTAAGATCTCAAATGTTTAAAATGTTGACTTTGCTTTGAACTTCAAGCCCTACCGCTCTACCAAATTTTATCATTCTATACGGCAATCAGAAGTGCTCCATATAATTGATACCAATTATATAAGAACGGGCGGGTGCCACGCCCCATATCTTTTATTTTCCATTTTTCGTTTTATATACTCTTTACAAGACCAACCGTTCTACCAAATTGCATCATTCTTCAATAATCATAAGTGCACCAAATAATTTATATCAATTCTTTGAAAATGGAGGGGTACCACGCCCTCTGAATGGAATATCTTTAATGTTCGGTAAGCACAACAAGGTCTACCGTTGTGCAAAAATACAAGATTGTACGACGACGTCGGCAAGTGGTCCATAATTTTGATGATTTATGTCAGTGAGTCAGCCAGTGAGTTACGGTTTTTGAGATTTTTGCAGTCCTATATCTCAGGAATGGCTTATGCCATATTTGTGGCGTCTGTGAATGATGAGTTTAGCAGATACTGCGAATTTGCCTTTTCTGACTTTATTGGTCGAAAACAGCCTGAGTTTCATACAGTAAAATGAATGAAGTGCCAGAACATCGCTGGGCACTACCGTGCCCTTTGATTTTATTAAATACAAGGCTCCTAAACCATCGTGAAACGGAGCGAAAACTTCGCAACGTTAAGAACAAATGAGGATAAACAATAATTCTAAACTACAATAAAAAAGTGTCGTCATCAGCGAATGTTTCGCATTAGTCCGAAAGAGCTTTACAGTAACGAAAAGACATAAAAAATGTTCCCTTATTAGTTGACTAATACAAATAAAATACTTTATGTGTATGGGATTTATATGAAATGGACATAAAATAATGTTGCTGATATAGTGAAAAAACATATGAGGTCAGAAGAAGTTCAAATTATTAATTGAAGAAGTTTGCCAAATAAATTTTGTGGAGGATGTATATAATTGGAATAAATTAGTGGAGGCCTCTGTTAAGGCTTTAACAAATATTATATGTATTTGTATATACCTAATTGAAGACAGTGAATGTTTTCCACATAAATACATATCCATAGGTAAACAAACGTTTAAATGAGAGAGATGTACCTATATGTACACATACGTAAGAATCGTTTTTAGTTTCAAACTTGAGTCGTATAAATAATTTATAAAACGGAATTATTTGAAAAGTTTCCCAAAGAACTCAATTAAAAAACTTATTGTTCAAGATGTTGCGTCGTAAAGATAGAAAAAGAAATAAAATTCTCAGAAAATTAGTTTTTATACAGTTTTGTATTGTGTGACTTCATTATTGACAGTTGTTGCTGTTGTGTTGTTATTAGAAGATTAAATGTTTCCTGTACCTACTTTCTTGCTTGCTGTTTTTACATTTTACATACTAAATAAATAATTTGTTAACGTGAAGGTATAAGTACGAGAACTTGCCTAAAAATTCTTTTAATCAAGTCAATTATTCTTTATTATTATTTTTGCAATGATGGACTTTCTGTTTGAAGAGTTGACTCTTGTCGAACAAAATTATAAATGGACTATAGGTACGGTGACCATATTTCTGAGAGCAAAACCCGGGACAAAAAGTTAAAAACGTAAAAAAATATAATGTAGTCTTTTCATTCATTTTTTTTCTGATACATATCTACATACACTCCGCTCCACTTGAATAGAAATAAACTTTTTGTTTACTGTCTGAGCGTGTAGCGCTTTGGTAAATTTATGAATTCACCTTTTGGTTTTAGTTCCTATAAAAGGAAACTATTGCGAATAAAAGAGCAGAGAAAGAATAATTCAGGAAAATACCATTAGGTTATTTGTTACCACTTTTCTAATTACTTCATTTAAAACCCTGTTTTTTTTTTGCGCCACTTGAATAGAAACATTCTCTTAAATAAGGAAACAAATTGAAAAAGTGCAGTAAAATTGGGTAGTTTTCTATACGTAATCATATTTTAATATGTTTGCTACCATTTTTATTTGAAATAACTTGAAAAACCAATTTGGAGACTGAATCATGCAGTTATTTTATATAATTTAAAGAAATTGCACTTCATGCTTCTTTAATTGCAGCAATAAGTGATTCTTTGTCCTCATATTGTCGGTCAGAATCGTAAACTTTACGAACCATCCATCCTCATACGTTTTCAATAATATTTAGGTCCGAAGAATACGGTGGCCATTGAAGTAAGTTAACATTTTTCTCGGATATCCAACTGTTAATGATCCTTGCGTTGAGGATTGACACGTTTTTTTGTTCAAATGGTCCATGGTATTGGTCCAAAGACATCGGTTAACTTAGGGAATTCTTCTTGCAATATTTCCTTGTAGGACTTTGCCGTCATTTTCAACGTGGGAAAGTCCAGATCAATTGTTCAAAACCAGAAAATCGCACCCCACGCCATTACACCGCCTACTCGGCTATGGTGGCGCTCCAGACACATGGGTTCCTTCCTTAACATGAAAATAGTAATTATATCCGTCCGGGCCATCTAAATTGATTTTTTCGTCAGAAAATACCACTTTTGTCCACTCTCTCTTCCACATCATATTCTTCCTGCAAAAATCTATTATATTCTAACTTCGTATTGGATTTAACGGTGTTTTTTTTCAATTTTAGGCGCTTTGAATGTTGTGACCCACGAATAACACGTCTAATAGTGTTAAGACTCGCTGTAATACCACTCTTAGCCTTGATTTTAGCAGCAGAGCCGCTTGAATTTGAAGCTAGTTTAATTATCTTTCTTCGGTATGCTTTTGTTGTGGCTCTTGATTGCCTACAATTCAAGTAAACTACTATTATTATAACAATATTTTGTCTTCTTACCGTAACCTACAGAGACAAAATGCACACTTTTTCTATTCAAGTGGCGCAAAAAAAAAACAGTGTATTTTATGAATTAATTAGAAAAGTGGTAAAAAAATAACCTTATGGTATTTTCCTGAATAATTATGTCCCTGCAGTTTTATTCGCAATAGATTTCTCTTTTAGGAACTCAAACCAAAAGGTGAATGTATGAATTTACCAAAGCGCCACACGCTCTGATAGTAAAAAAAAGTTTGTTTCTATTCAAGTGGAGCGGAGTGTATATATATTACAAGCCTAGTAAGCTGCTGATGTGAAACGACAAATGCCATACAAAAATGACATGACGAAATTATGAACGAAAAATTTCGTTGTGCTTCTCGTTCTGCTGTACGCTGTTCGACCAGCGAAATTGATGTTTATACTGGAGAAATCTCCCCTCTTTTCTAAAAAAATGTTTTACAATTTTATCGTTCCCTTTTAAATAATTTTTAAATTCATGGCACAAACTATTCATTATTATTGAAAAAACCCTTTCAGTGGGAGCATTAGTACCATTAGAACCTGGCAAACACAAGCTGAACTCGACAATTTGTAAAAGGTTTGGAAAGCCAATGTTTTATCCGAGACATGCGTAAATTTTATCAAACAAATGAGAGTTATTTAATCTTGTGTCGCTTTTGGTTCACAAAAACCAAACATGCTTCTATTCCTGGCCAGTAAGGTACATCACGAAGAATTACCCAACTAAAAATTCCAGTTCTTTAAATGATCTGTCCCACTGATTTAAATATTCGTAGCAAGTGTTATAAAATTGAAAGACATTTTCTTTAAATTTCTTTTGGTTTATTGAAAAACATTCACAAAACCACCCTTTTACATTTATGTGGGACTGATAGCTATAAAAAACCAAAACCAAAGCCGGGTCGTCGTTCTTACACAAAAATTATAGCCCAGTCGAATTAAACAAAAATAAGTGCTGAAATTACAAAAATTAAATAGTGGATTTTTTTTCTTTTTATCGTTAGAGGGGTACATAAAGAGTGTTCAGTACGGTTTTCGACCGCCCAGCTCTATTGCGTTAGCCGCCATGTTGAATTTTCGGAAAATTGATTTTTGTTAAATAACTCGTTTATTAAAGGATATTTTTGTATAAAAACAAAAGGTATTTATTTTTTTTAATAATTAAGGGGGCCGTAAGGAGTTTTAATAAAAAATTCGACCTCCTATCTCTTCAACTTTGGCCGCCATCTTGAATTTAAAGCAAGTTGGTTTTTGTTAAACAAATCATTTACGAACTAGCTTTTTGTGACTTATGCGTAATTACTCTTGATTATAATTGATAATTTTCGACTTCAGTTGAAAATCAAGTTATCCGAACGCGTTTTTTTTTAAGATGGTGTCCCCAGGAGGCCTAGTCCACAAATTATAGATAGCAATTTTTTTGTTTTGTTTTTTGATTATTATTTTTTTTTTTTTTGTTTTAAGTTTATTTTTCTGAAGATGGACCTGCACTTACTTCAAAATGTTCGTATAAATTAGAACGGCTCATGTCATAGGTTGATTCCATAAGGGAGTTGTCATCATCACAAATATCATCAATATCATCGAGTAGGTCTCGAATTTCGGTTATGTTTTCACAAGTCTCTCCACTGCAGTTTTGGCATCAAGCGGAATATTTCAGCCCGGATTTTTGACATCCACACATTTTACCTTAATTTGCCTTACATTCCACACACATTCCACATTAAAGGAAAATTATGAACAAAGAGTAGGTCCAACTTCAAAGAAAAAAAGAATAATCCTGAATACAATCTAGAAAAAAAAAAACAAACAAAAAAGAAAAAACTAAAAAAAAAAAAAAAAATAGGAATATAAACTTAAAAACCCAGCGGTGATCCTGAAATGAATTCTGGCCTCAGTTGGGATAACTTGATTTTCAACTGAAGTCGAAAATTATCAATTTTAATCAAGAATAATTACGCATAAGTCACAAAAAGTTAGTTCGTAAATGATTTGTTTAACAAAACCAACTTGCTTTAAACTCAAGATGGCGGCCAAAGTTGAAGAGATAGGAGGTCGAATTTTTTTTATCTATACACCCTACTGCCCCCTTGATTATTAAAAAAAAATACTTTATCCATTTATTTCTATACAAAAATATCCTTTATTGCGGATAACCTATAAATAACCGATCCGAATCACAATTTCCGGATTAAATCGAAAACTATCAATCTTAGACAAAAAATTGTTGTCAGCAGAAATGTAGATAATTAAATTTTAAACAACTTTTGTGAAGAGCATTTGTAGTGAAAAGTTGAAAACAAACGAGTTATTTAACAAAACCAGATTTTCCGAAAATTCAAAATGGCGGCTAACGCATAAGAGCTAGGCGGTCGAAAACCGTACAGAACACTCTTTATGAACCCCTCTAACGATTAAAAGAAAAAAAAGTCTACTATTTAATTTTTGTAATTCAAATTTACATTTCGACTGGCCTATTACTTGTTCGTCGGTAACGTTAGAGTTGAACGGATTTGTAACTTTGCTCTTTCATTTACATACATACGTACATACAGTTAAAAAGGTATATCAAACATTTTGTTTTATAAAATATAAAAATATTA
Organism: Melangyna quadrimaculata; assembly: GCA_949320155.1. Taxonomy (NCBI): domain Eukaryota; kingdom Metazoa; phylum Arthropoda; class Insecta; order Diptera; family Syrphidae; genus Melangyna; species Melangyna quadrimaculata. Next base: position 23,745,658 of record OX439485.1, read on the forward strand.
AATCAAAAAAATCTGCAAAAAATGGGACAGTTCCGGGAAACCCGGGACGGATGGTCACCGTAACTATAGGAGACTATTTTATGTTTGTTTTACGAGTAATTTTTAAATAATCGATTTGTTTCCAACTTTATTATTATTGCTGAAGAACTATGAAAACTGAGTTTAAAAAATATAAGACAATGTTAAAACTAAAAGAAATCGACACTTTGTATTAAAAATGCTTTTGTACTTACTATTTTGTATAATTTATTTAAATCCATGCTATGGATACAAAACTTCAAATCTGTAAGAAGAAAACAAAAGCGACATGTTAGTCTTATAATCAGGTTAAAATTTTCTATTAATAAACTTAATTTAGAAATAAATTTTTTTTTACAGAGATTTGGTTTTTAAATTGACAACATTTCTTTCGCCATTGAATTATTGCAGCTGCCAAATAATTTGTGTTCAGTAGCTACATATGTATACTGTATATATATTTTATTATTTCCAAATTGAAGCCGCTTGACCAATATCTAAAGGGTTTTATAAGTAAGCTGGTTCTGTCAACAAGGCGTGGTCAAGTACAGTTACGAAGTCTACTTAGGTAAAGGATGTGAATAAAACTATTGGTGCAAAATCTAAGCGATTTAGTAAATTGTTAAAGAAGATTTTTCTAATTTTAAACGATTATAACATCTTTCTATCTCTTAACAATTTACTAAAGTTAAAATCACAAAATGGATACTTTAACTTTTAGCAATTTGCTAAATCCATACGACATCTGTCAATGTCTTCGAAAAAAATGTCTTACCCATTTTAATTGGAAAAGTGAAGTGAAGTGTTTTTTTGTATGAGTCATGAGCTATAATTGTTTTTTAAAGTAAATAAAATAGTATAAAATGTTTTCGGAAGGCGAAGTTTTCGATTCGAAGATTCGATTTTCACGTTGAAAAGTAAAATCTGAAAATGGATTGGAGTGTATCTTTTTAACGGGTTATCCAAAAAAAGTGGTTGATACCTTTCTGAAATCTGCTCTTGATCCTTTCAAAGCCAACATCAAAAGTTTTTACATAAAAAGCTTATTAAAAAAAATCACTCTTGAAATATTCATATTTTGAATGTGGTATATGTGTACGTAATCCAAGAGTTTTTTTTTAAATACTTCTTTTGTGGAAAAATTGTTGATGCTTCTTTTGACAGTATGAAGTGCTGATTCAAAAAAGGTATCAACTTCAAAAGCTTTTTGCTCTTCACTTTGAAAAGAAGCATCAAAAATTTTTACAGATTCGAATCATGAAGGGGTAGTAGGTACTGTTTCAAAATCGAATCGAAAACGACATTAGTTAAATCTATACCATAGCCTTCAGCTAGTAAAGAAATGTAACTTCATAAAGCAAAATCTTTCTATCCATGAAATAAAAAAAAAAAAATTACCTCTTCATTGAAATGAAAATTTCACTTCACTTTACTCTGTTCTTTTCTTTGTTCTTCTTTACAAATCTTTTTTATTTTATTCTTCTTATTCTAAAATTACACAAAAAACTCCTCAGCATATTATTATTTTGGAGCAATTTTTTTGGCTAGTCTCGTCAATTGGCTTGGAATCTTCTTCTTCGGTTTCAGCAAAGCAAACAAATCAAAACTATGCAAAACAGAATTCACCATCACTTCAAAACAAGTTTACCTTCTTCATTTTCTCAGATTTTACTCCTCAAAACTCTGACTTCTTTTTTTTTTGTTTGGTCTTGAGACTTGTGTATTTTCCAACTGAAAATAACACGATAAATAATGTAATTCAGTTTTATTTTTAATTTCAAACTTAATGCACCTTTTGCTTTTGTCCCGTAGCCTGTCCAACTGAATCCAAACTCAACATATGTAGTTATAGTTACTTCAGCACCAGTACACGATTCAGATTAAAATTACAAACAAAACAAATGTGACTTCTGACTGACATTTCCCAAGATTTAGTATTCTTTGCTTTGTTTTTTCCACGAACTGTCACTGCGTAGACGTGTATATGCACCGTTTTTAATAAAAGGGAATTAGCAATTTACTAGTTAGCAAATCCAAAAAAAAGGTTTACAGTTTTGAAATAGTTAGTAAATTGCTAAATATTTAGAAAATTACTTACTAGTTAATTGCTAAGCCCTTAACAATAGGTTATTTCAAATTTTGCGCCATTGTCTTTAATTGATATTTTGCAAGTTGAACGACTGCGACACTGTGTTGTTCTTCATTTTATTTTTTTTCGAAGCCCGATTGTCAATTTTTTTTGTCGCATCCGCTTAATTTTTTGACGCCCCCAAGCTGTTTTTAAAAATGTGCAAGAAATTAATTTTTAAGAAATCCAATCTAACAATTTTTGAAATTTTACCCGCACAGAAAAACAATCTAGTTTTCGACAAGACACTATACAGTTTTAGATAGATTCTGGGAAGGTGCTAGCAAGGGTTAGCAAAGGCTTGAAAAAGGGCATTGGCGATTATGAACCCTTTTTCCTCGTCAGGCAATCTCCTGCTTGTCAGTTCATTGTGCTACCTACTGGGCTTACTCGCTTTACAAAAATTTAATGTCGAAAAAGAATAAAGTTTCCCACTATAATGTTTCATACCATATTGCATAACAATAAAATATATAACAAACAGATGTCTTACACCGATAAAAAAAGTGTGACATGAAAAAGAAGACAAAGGAAAGAGAAAGAAAGTGTCGTATGATACTGAAATTGCATGGTGCTTATAAATTTTGTGTTTTTGTTAAACAACTGACATTCCTGATGGGCTGCCGAAACATGTCCAACAAGTTTTTACTACGTGGGGCCTCACGAGTGTTTGAAAAGTGTCATCGTCTAAATTTTTGGTACTGAAATCCAGCAAGGGCCTGCCAAGTATCTGACAAGTTTTCCTCGTCTAGATTTTCCCTATTGAAAACTTTCTAGGGCCTTGCCCAAACTAGATAGAAACTTGGCATTTTTCCAGGCGGGTATCAATCAAATCAGATGCCATTTTTTTTAGCTCTAGTTATTTTAAATGGTATTTTTACATAACATTTTATTACATAACAATTTATTTTTACCCACTAGAGGGATACGTAATAATTAAAATTAAGCCTTTTTCTTAACACTTTATTTTTTACGACATCATTAAAGTATTGAACTTATAACATATTGTTTATTTCTAGCTACGTTATAGTTGTTAGCTACGAGAGCAAGTTTGTCTGATCCAGTCGTGCAGTTTATCTAAAGATAAGGTGAAAAGAAGTGGAACCTCTGAAAAATGTTTCAGTTAATATTTTATATTATCAAAAACAATTAATTGAACTGATATTGCCTGGCAATGAAATCCCCCAAGCAATAGATTGCCATTGCAATTTTCATAACTACGCAAATATTGCCAATACTGGGTCAATAATTAAGCTAATACGGGGAAAGATTATTTTGTTTTTTAGTTAAACAAATAAAACTGTTTTAAATCGTTAATATTTTTCAAAATCAAAGGGCACGGTAATGCCCAGCCAAGTTCTTGCGCTAACCCTTTTTACAGGATCAAACTCAGCCGATTTTCGCCCCACTTTAACTTCAGTAACAATACAGTCAGAAACTTCAAACGCAGCATTTGCTAAGCTCACCAGGTTCAGGCAATTCAGCAAATTTCAATTCCTTAGCATTAATGGTGCCTGAGATATAAGACTACAAAAATTGCAAAAACCGTAACTGACTGACTGACGATGACGCACTGACAGATCATCAACATTTTGGAGCACTTCCCGACATAGCAGAATCATGAATCAACGATATAATAGGCCTTGTGGTGCATACAAAGGAAAACAATCGAAAATTTAAGATTTTCCATTCAGGGGGCGTGGTACCCGCCCATTTTCATAGAACTGATATAAAGTATTTCGAGCACTTCTGACGATTGCCAAACGATGAAATTTGGTACAGCCAGCTTGAAGAGAAAGCAAAGGCAACATTTTAAAATTTAAATTTAATATTCAGGGAGCGTGACATCCGCCCATTTTGGCAGAATTGATATGAATTATATGGAGCGCTCTGAATTATCGTAGAAAGATGAAATTTGGTAGAGTGATTAAGCTTGAAGTGTTTTTAAATTGAAAGTTTTTGTCGTCCTAACAGTGCACATGTGTTTCGCTCTGACAACAACAATTGAGCACTTCAGTAAGATTTGTTTTCAAAAATTTTAACTTAACTGTAATCGAGAAAATCAAAAACCAAAAAAATGGTTGTACTGAAGGTACCAAAAATAACCAATTTTAGAAAATGAAAAAAATAATTAAAAAGTAGCATTTCCTTATTTTAATTATTTGAATTTTTTTCACAAAATCTTCGTAGCCGTTTTTTAGAAAAATATTATTCTCCTTTTTGGCGAAAAAAAAAATTGTACGGTACAGTTATTTTTGGTCCTAAAAAAATTTAAAAAAACGGTTCGATATTAATCTACTTAAAATATTTGATATTTAACATTAATAAACTTAGAACTTGATGTACTTTTAGATCTCACTACTTTTTACGACTGACTTGTTAAGCAAATATTTTTGTTTAGGAGAAGAACTTTAACATTTATGTTTTTGGTGTGATAAATGTTTAGTTCGTCAAGTTCCCTTTTTTTTACTTCTTATTACTTAAAATGGGTTTGGCTTGAGAGCTGCAAAAGTTACATTTACAACTCAAATAATATTTTGTGATGATGTTGATGACTTTGCAGATTTATATATTGACAACAAACCTTACAAAATAAAGAGAATCCAATTTTTGGTACGACCAGCAGTAACCAGTAGGGCAGCAAGACAATTGAGTAGGTAACGTTGCAAAACCAAAAACACCTATCTTCTTAACTATATTTACCTCTCAAGCATGTTTTTTGTATTGTATGCCTACCCTTGTAATTTTATATTACCCACGTGTTGGTTGTATAACATTATTGTTATTTGTAGATTCTAGTAAAACACATTTTGATGTTTAACTCAATTTTGTTTTAGCCAGGTTAACAGAACATATTAAAGCCACATAAATCCTGAAGAAAACGAAAAGGTCAATAATATAATAACTCGGATGAGTGCAACCATAATAAAATTAAGATCCATCTTCAGATGTGTTTTGTGAATGTACAGAAGATTCAAAGAATCCTGTGTTATGCTGAATGTCCATTTGCAGACTAAAATGTATACCGATGAGTCTATTAAAAAAAAAAAAAATGGTCACGACCGGATCGCACAAACTTGCTCTTGTAGCTAACAACTTAAACGTAGCTTGAAATTGACAATGTACTTTATGATATCATTAAAATAGTTTTAAAAACAAGTTAAAATATAAATTATTACTATAATTTACTATAAAGTTGTTATTTTAATAGCTTAGAAAACTAGAGCTAAAAAAAAATATACCATCTGATATGAATGCATGAATATGGGTATGGGGTTTTGCACTGCGACCTATTCTTTCCAATCTGATATGTTTGATAAAACTAAAAAATTAAAAAATCGTTTGAGCTCTTTTCCTAAAAATTAATTTTTTAAATATAAACATTCTTGAGCATTAAAAAAAAAAAATTGGTATGAAAACTTTTAGTATTTAGAAAAAATACAATTTTGCACAAAATTAAAAAAAAATCATTGACCCGTTTTCAAAATATCGAAAAAATACAAAAAAATTTTCAAAAATTTGAATATGCAAAATTATTAAAATTATATAGAAATTTTGATTGAAATCAGTAAAGCAATTGTCCAAAAACCAACAAAAATCCGTTCTTTAGGGGCTTAGCTGGAGGTCGAGGTACAGGCAGACAAACTGACAGACAGACAGAATTGCCAGACCCACTTTTTCCGCGTTCTCTATCATCGTAATGTTAGGGAAAATTATTATCTCGAGTTAGATTTTTTTCACGAATCCTAAACTTGCCCTATAACTACGTATATATCGCAAGTAAAAATGGTATTTGAAAAAATATACATGTAGGTACATACATACATACATAAAACAACACAAAAAACTTGGCGTATGGGATACAAGGATTGGCAATAAAATATCTCTTGTCCTTCTTGATTATTGACACACAAAAAAAGGTGCGATAATGATGTATAGGATCTTGACACTCAGTATTCATTTCATTGTCAAAATTACCTAGTTGTTGTTTTGTGGAATATAACATGAACAGATTGCTAAGATACTAAAAAAAATAAAATAAAAAAAAACAATGAAGAAAAACGAATAGCTTTTTTTTATTGAAACCAATTTCGTAGGTACCTATAATGTACATCATGTTTTCTTTAATATAAAAACAGGTTTTATGATTTAATTGCTATTGGTAAACATCTTATTATATGTATGTATCTACAGGAGTCTTAGAATTCCATAATTGCCGTGGACCGTTATTGTGAAGTTATTTTGTTTTTTATTATTTATTAAATATAAGGCAAATAAAAGACAATTGAGTGACAACAAAAGCAATTGCGGAGCCAAAGAAAACGCTTCGGCACTCTAATAGCAATTTAAATAGCGTTGCATAGCATTGTGAAAAGAATGGCTTCACAAAATTGACATGGAGTGTAAGAATGTATAAAGATGGTTCAAATACCAAGGAATAAGGGAAGCATAAGTTATTTAAAAAGTAATTTTATTTCTTAACTTTTAAAGTCAACGGGTTAAGATAATGTCAATAACTTTTGCTCAGCCAAGCATGAACGATTGACACGCCCCGACCCAGTCGGTTTTCTAAATTTAATATACCTATACTCTATGAAGGAGAAGATAAGGGTTATCAAGCATGTGCTGCTGCATAAAGGGTTCTCTTAATCCATTTCCGGCTAGCGTTGCGTTTTCGCGACATCATATTTGAACACTTCTGGAACTTAACTGATTATAAATTTAAATAAACTAAAAACTGACTTTGATAGATAATTGAATTATCTAATTGACCTGTTTTAGGGTTTTTTTCTAAAAAAATTTTTCCTTGTTTTTTTTTAGAACTTTCAAAATACGAGTTTTTGTAAATTTTGAGGAAGGATTTTTGAACTTTTGAAAAATATCGTCAAAATTATAATTTATTAAAATAATATCAACTACAGGTAAATAAAGGTTCAACTTATAATATAAAATAATGCTGACGTAATTTATATGAGTTGCCTGCTTGTCAGGTTGGACAAAAGCATTACGTTGCGTTTTCGCAACGCTCGCCTAAAGCAGTAGCATTTTAACCTAAAACCAATTTTTGTTTTCGCTGCGTTTTAAATGAAATTTTGAAGGGTTTTTTTCTCGGAATACTGTGTGTTTATGTTTATAATGCAAACATTTTTGAAAAAGAATCATAACTTTGGATTTAATCCTGTCCAACAAAAGGATGCATATTTTAGTTCTAACAAAAAAAAAAATTGAAAATTGCTAAATTGGAAAACCCTGTATCATCCACTTGACTTTATTCTTACAAATAATTAGGCAGTGTATTTTGCGTATAGGAAACATCATTTCATTTTTCTCATGAGCGTGGACCTTATAAGACAACAGTGCTATACTCAGGTACTATGAATCTAGTGCATATTCTTATTCCAAGAAAAAAAAGAAACCAATTGATAAAGGCGCGCTGTATTAGAAAAATAGGTCACGAATATAAGTTTTTTACATACGAGTTATTTTGTACTTATAAGCTGTGAGATGTGCGGTCAAAAAGTGTTTTAAAACTATCTTTGTGTTTTATAAAAGAAGCATATAATATTTACCTATATCATTGAGAATCTATTTTTTTTCTTGAAAGAGCACCTATGGCAGATGAGCCGCCTTCCTATTTTTCTTACTGATAATTTCAATCCTCTGCAAATGTAAGAATTAGTTATGACAGTGATATAGTCAATTTTATTTTTGAAAGTACAAATTTCTATGCTTATGTAGACAAAAATAATACAACATTCAAAACTGATGTCAATGAAATTCGAAAATCTATCGGAATAATATCGTGTAAAATCTACTACGGCGGGTGCTTGAAGGAACAGGGTCAGCGGCTCTTTGCTTGTGGATTTGTGACAAGGGGAAGACTTAGGCAAGAAGTTTTGGGCTTCCGAAGTGTAAGCGAGCGGTCACAATCCGCATCAAAGGCAAATTTAAGAACATTACGCTGATCTGTGTTCACGCCCCCCATGAAAGGAGAGAGGACTCAACCAAAGAAGCATTCTACGATCTCCTGGAGACAACGTATGATATGTGCCCGACGTGAAGATCATTCTTGGTGACTTCAACGCAAGATTCGGAAAGGAGGGCATCTTTGGTTCGATAGTCGGAGGGCACAGCCTACACGACGAAACTTCCGGCAACGGACACAGGCTGGCAGATTTTGCGGCGGGGTGAAAAGTCATCATCTCAAGCACCTACTTCCCACACCTCAATAGTCCCAAGGAGACTTGGCGGTCGGGTGTCAACTAACCCTCAACCAAATCGACCACGTTGCAATAGACGCGAGATATGCTTCCAGTATCTTGGACGTCCGAACGTTCTGAGGGGCCAACATTGACTCGGATCACTACCTGGTGGTAGCTAGACTAGCTATGCGGATGTCCATGACGCGACAACGCAGAGCAGATGCTGTGAAAAGATTCGATGTCGGCAAGCTTTAATCGCAAGAGACCGCCAGAACTTTTGCAGACCACGTAACTCTTAATCTCTCAGGAGGTCCGCCACCAGCATCAACTGCAGAGGACCAGTGGAAACACTGTCAACAAGCCATCAGAAGTGCCGCCTCTGATGTGCTGGGTTTCACTAGGCGGATACAACGAAACCCCTGGTTCGATGAAGAGTGCCGGCTAGCGCAGCGCATGCAGCTAAGGACGAGGCCTACCAGGCAATGCTGCAGACTCGAACAAGAACTGCTGAGAGAGTAGCCCGGGAGCTCTACGGGCTGAAACGAAAAGAGGAACGCCGACTTCTCCGGAGGAAAAAAAGAGAAGCGGGCGGTAGTCTATTGAGGGTTGTAGCGGTAGGGGAGATGTTCAAAAATTTTGTCAGAGGGTGAAGCGATCCACCCAAGGATACAAGGCTAGAACGGAAGCCTGCCGAGATGAGAGTGGGAATATGGTAGTAGACACACAGTCAGTGCTGAGGATCTGGAAAGAACACTTCTCTAGACTGCTTAATGGTGAAGACAGCCAAGATGCCGCTAATAGGCAGAACGCTCCATTCAACTTGGACGATGATGGCCAAGAGTTCCGTCCACCCGACCTAACCGAAGTGCGGCTGGCGATATCCAAACTTTAGTCGTACAAGGCTGCTGGTGCGGATGGCTTACAAGCCGAACTATTTAAATCAGCGGGAGATGAATTGGCTAGGAGCATACACCAGCTCATCTGCAAAATTTGGTCGGAGGAAAGTATGCCCGATGAATGGAACCTCGGTATAGTGTGCCCCATCCATAAAAAGGGAGATGTTCTGAAATGTACCAACTACAGAGGAATTAGTCTCCTAAACGTCGCTTATAAAATCTTGTCGGCCATCCTGTGTGACCGCTTAAAACCTTTTGTCAACGATCTGATCGGCCCTTATCAGTGCGGTTTTAGGCCAGGCAAGTCAACCGTCGATCAAATGTTCACACTCCGACAGATTTTAGAAAAATCCCGGGAATTCCAGATCGATACACACCACCTTTTTATCGATTTTAAAGTCGCGTATGAAAGCGTGAATAGGGATAAATTATACAGAGCCATGTCGAGTCTCGGCATCCCTGCCAAACTCGTCCGCCTGTGCAGGATGACGATGGAAAAATCTCGCTACTCCGTTAAAATTGGTAAGAACACCACCGATTCCTTTGATGTTGAGAAAGGATTGAGGCAAGGCGACGCGATATCATGCAACCTATTCAACATCGTTCTTGAAGCCATTGTGCGCAACGCGCATGTCAACACCAGCTTGCGTATGCGGATGACATAGACATTGTCGGCAGAACGAAACGAGCTGTGGCAGGGGCATTTGCGAACATTGAATCGGAGGCGGCTTAAATGGGATTGGCGGTTAATGAGGACAAGACGAAGTATATGCTGTCATCGAGAGAGGAATCTCAACATCGTCGACTCGGGCAAAATATCAAGATGGACAGATATAACTTCGAAGTTGGTAGACTTTGTCTACCTGGGCTCCACTATTAAATCGCAGAATGACGAAGAATTACTCTTGCCAACCGCTGTTTCTTCGGTCTAAGAAGGCATTTAAGTAGTAAGACTTATACTTTATACAAGACCCTAATCATCCCGGTCCTGCCTTATGGGTCAGAAGCATGGACACTGAAATATTCGGATAAAAATCTGCTAGGGTGCTCTGAGAGGAAGATTCTTCGTTTGATTTTCGGTCCGGTGTGTATCGAAGGAGTTTGGAGGAGAAGATTCAACCACGAGCTATACGGGCTATACAGCGACGTTGACCTGGTCAAAAAGCTGAAAATACAGCGGCTGAGATGGCTGGGGCACGTGGAGCGTATGGACAGCAACGCACCTGCCGACGAGTCTTCGAAGCCAACCCCGATGGGGTACGCAGCAGAGGAAGAACCCGTAACAGGTGGCGCAAACAAGTGGATGACGACATCAAAGCATTCGGTGCGCAACTGGAAGCGGCTAGCTAGGGACAGAGCTGGCTGGAGGGGCTTTTTAGTTGAGGCCGAAGCCCATACTAGGCTGTGAGCACCATCAAAAGTAAAGTAAGTAAGTATCGGAATAATATATTTGTCTGGAATGCATACAGTGCCCCAGGTAGATTTATATTGTTCTAATCAACTAGTATTTCAAAGCGATATAGTAAAGAATACCATGAGGAGAGATTGTTTCAAAAGAATCAAGTCCTATTTACATGTTTGTGATAACAGTAAAATCGATCCCAGATAAAAGTTTGCTAAAGTTACAACACTCAACAATATGCTATTTTCACATCACCTTTCAATAGATGAACAAGTTATAACCTAATACGGAAGTCATTGGGCTAAAATTTTCATTAGAACAAAACCGATTTGTTTTGGATATAAGTATTTGATTTTGTGCTCACATGGTGGATACTTCTTTCAGTTCATTTCGTAAGGTGGTGCAAGTAGTGAAAACTCCTCTGAATTCAGATTGGGAGAAACTCAGATTACTTTCGAAAATCGATATACCAAGTCAGCACACGGTTACTCTCGACAATTTTTGTACGTCACACAAACTAATTCATACATTGCATTTGTTTGTTGTAGATTCCCTGTTGCGATCGGAAACAAACACTGAACCTGTGATTCAAACGGAAGGAAACCCCAACAAAGTGGTCTGTTTCGCCATCATCCAAACAGAAAATGGGTCTCCGATGTAATATCCCACTTCATCCAAAATGCTTCAATAAATACCACACAAAACCCCATTCTTTGTAAACATATCAAAATATAACTTATTACGAATTTCGTCATTTTTATTTTCAACAATCTTCACAGATTTTGACCAAAATTTGTAAGCAAGAGGTCCTTGAAAAGTTTAACAATTTTATATATAAAAAATTTCTAAAAAATAAATGTTGGATTTTTAAAAAATTATTAAATCTTCATAAAAAAATAATTTTTTAGAAAACTGCTATACAAATTTTTGATTTTTTTTTAAATAAATTCATATTTATCAAATCTCTAGCTTTTTTAGCTGTAAAAACAACAAATTGAATGTAATTACTAGTTATAATTTATACTTTAACTTACTTTCGAAAATTTTTGTTAATGGTATCATAATAGTATGAAACCAGAGTCCAGTCGTGCATTTTGTCTTGAGAGGAATGCTAAGCCAGCATTTTGAACTATGAATGGAGGACTTTTTTTTTATGGAGAGCTCTATCAGATGTTTGTCAAAAAATAAAAAAAAAAAAAAAACAAATAAATATTAGGCGCGTTCACGAAACAGAGATATCGGAGATTTTGCTCCGTCAAAAGCTAAGCAAGCGAATCCAAAAATTTTTTTCCTCAGTATTTTGACAGTCAAACTGAGATTTTTTGTTGAGGAATCCTATAAGGCCCTCCGATATCTCCCTTTCCTGAACACGCCTATTGAAAAAATATACAAAAAATATTTTTTTTTTCAATTTCTTTTTGTGTTGTGTTTATAGTTTTAAGGAATGGTGTAACTCATTATTTACTTATTTCTTCTTTAAAAAGTGAATATTAAACTTATTATAATTTTCGTGCATTTTTTTCTAAAAAAAAACAGAAACTGTCACTTTTTCACCAGCAATAATGTTCCGGACAATAAATTTAAATTCTGTGCGGAAAATGTGGAGACTTGACTCTAGTAATCTACTACGATTTTCTATTTTCGTTATCGAACTACGTACTGCTGAGCAAAACGAGAACAACATTTTTCGATTCTGATTTCGTTGTGTCAATTTTTGTATGAAAATTTTCGTTTCGCTTCAGCTGCGTACTATGCTTAAAGCCTAGTCCGCTGCTGATGCGAAACCAATTTTCCTACGGTCTCCAAAACGACAACGAAATGCTTACGAAAACACAGCGGAAAAATATTCATGGAGAGTTTAAATAAATTGCAAATAAATAAAACGAAATTTAACGAAAAAAATCAAACAAAAACAGTGCTGTAATAAAAGAAACAACAAATAAAAACACGAACAAACCCAAATGTCATTTATCCGCACACAATTAATGGTCCGGGTAATTAATTCATTGCGAAAAGAGAGTGGAGACTTGTCAACACAATCTGGTATAATGATCAATTTCGCTGGTCGAACAGCGTACTACAGAACGAAAAGCACAACGAAATTTTTCGTTAATGATTTCGTCATGTCATTTTTGTATGGGATTTTTCGTTTAGCATCAGCAGCGTACCAGGCTTAAGAGTTAAAACATGTACGTATACATTAGGGTGTCCGTTACCATCTGTGTGTGAAGATAAGAATTATTAATTATGCTTAAGGCTTTAAATAAAATAAATAAATCGGGAGGCACAACGGCTCATGAAGAACCAGGGCCTAGTGACTAACAACTCGCAACCATTCCTGTGTAAGCCTTTCGACAGAAATGGAAGGGACCTACAATTTTATGCCGAATCCGAACGGCTAGACGAGAAGCACTTATTCGTGACAAGTGATACTCTTGGAGGATTTGTCAATTCCTCGCAAGAGGCAGTAGCCCTGAAAAAAAAAACTTTTTTAGTTTTTAGGTGGACGAGGCTGGGAAGCGATCCCAGACCTCCAGCGTGTAAAGTTCCCATACAAATTTGTATGGGAAAAGTATGACCTTAGAGGCACGGGTTAATGATGAAAACATTTTTTTGGTCAATAATTTTTTCATTCGGCATAAACTTTCGATTGACGGGGTGTGCTATCCAAAAAAAATGAGTTTGGGAAATAACGGACACTCTAATATAAATACATACATACATAGATATCTATATGGGACAAAAAAAATCTTATAAACATTTTGATTAATCAAAACCCATCACTTCCGCATTCATTCCTTTTTGAAATTTAATTTAACTCTTAAAGCCTTAAGAACAATTAATTACTCTTATCTACACATACAGATGGTAGAAAAAAAAAAACTACCAAGGTACATACCTAGAGGCTACAATTTGATTCAGTGCTGTGGTGCTGTCTTGTCTAGGGTTATAAATATAATAAAAGTAAATCGTTCCATAGGTGCATGTTTTATAAAATAATCTACATTACATACACACACATACATACATACATAGATTTGTATAAAGTTGATGGTGCTGTCGCTGTCATCCTTCACTTTTCAGATGTTTCATTTTGTCTTTTATATTGTTTTGTAATAGGTGTATGAACCTGAACTTATATGAGCTTTCTGACACTTTTAATCTGATGAAGAGTTTTTAACTTTTTGTATGAAATGTCATTTAAAGCACATAACGTTTCGTTATATTTTTGTTTTCTTTTTTTTTGTTGCTACAGTGGATCGAGTCCATAGGATTTAGAGATGAACATTTTTAAAATACTCTTATCTAGAAGTATTTATCTATATTATACAGTAAGACCAAATAAATCCTGTAATAAATAAAAATTGCATGATGCAGCATGACGTATATACAAAAGATTATTATGAATGGCGAGGTGGTTGGCAGATAAAATGATATTAATGTACTTTTTAAAAGAATTAACATCATTGGTAAAACTAAAATATTTCTTGCGCAATTTTTGTATTTCTTTTAAAATATGGATTATAGGCATGTATGTATATTTATATATTTTGAAAAATTGTAAAGTCCTTTAGCCTCGTCCACCTAAAAACAAAAAAGTTTTTTTTTCAGGGCTACTGCCTCTTGCGAGGAATTGACAAATCCTCCAAGAGTATCACTTGTCACGAATAAGTGCTTCTCGTCTAGCCGTTCGGATTCGGCATACAATTGTAGGTCCCTTCCATTCCTGTCGAAAGGCGCACACAGGAATGGTTGCGAGTTGTTAGTCACTAGGCCCTGGTTCTTCATGAGCCGTTGTGCCACCCGATTTATTTTTTTTTAAAGTCCTTTAGAAGATATCAGCGTTTCCGTTTGAAATACAAATTTAATTTTTTTAATAATTTCTTATATAGGTAGGTACCTACAAATAAAATTTTGAAAACATTTTTAGGAAAACAAATTTAAAGTAATTATTAATATTAAGAAATTAATTTATTGACCAATTTGATAATTATGATGTTGAGAGGAAAATATTTTGTTCCGTCGGCTGTTTTGGTCACAATAATTTTAGTAATGAAACAAGAATTGTAGCATTAACTTTTCCCGACGTTTCGACAGGGGTTGCTGTCTTCTTCAGGGGGAACTTTAGTACATAAAAAATACAAATAGTTTATCACAATGTTAACAACAAAAATAACAATGAAAGTTGAACTTACACTTTGAGAAATATAAACGATAAATTTACATAATTTATAAAAATTATTAATTTGATAACAAATTATTGTTATTGAAAAATTAGAGCTCTTCTGATAAAGAAGTTTAGTCTGCAACTAAAGATTAAAGAAAGAAAGCGGCTAGCTGTTATGATGAAACCAGTGAGCAGTATACCGCTGAAATGTTCTGTGTGTCTTGCTTTCGATTCATGTTGTTTTTGTTGTTTAAAATATGAAGCGTTTCGAGAGTGTATCGCTTTGAGGTATGTTTTTCCGTTTGAAGAACTTTGACACCTTCGAAATTAGGAGAATGGCTATATTAAATTGCATGACTAGCGGTGCAGTTTTTGCAGGATTTTTTGTGTTGATATCGGACCTATGATTTGACATACGTTGACGCAGAAATTGTTTTGTCGTTCCAATGAAGGACAAATTGCAGGATTCATCGGTTTTCCCCATACAATCGATTTTATATACTACATCCGTACATTTGTCCTTATCAGGTTTCACCTTTAGCTTGGTGAACAGATGAGCTAGTGCCTTGTTGGACTTGCAAGCCAAACGAACATCTTTCTTTTTTTTGGTGACCATTTCCTTAAAGTTCTCGGTCAAATTAGGCGCATAGATAACGCTTCTGAAAAATCCATCTTTAAGTTGGTCAATTTTTAGATGGGGGATTTTTTGGCTGTACTTTGAAATCAAACCCCGTATGACCGCAGCTGGGTATCCATTGTTTCTTAGAATTTTGGTTATTCTTGCTTTGTTGACCGAGTGTAATTGTTCGTCACTCAAGGTAAAAACTTTGTTCACTAAATTGGAAGCCGTGTTCATGACAATATGTTTGGCTTGGCTAGAACGAAAGTTAATGAGTCGTCCTGAGGCAGTGCTTTTTTGGAACCAATCAAAAGAAAGATGGTTTTTGTCTCGGAAGATTTTTACATCAAGAAATGCTATCGAATCGTTGATCTCTCTTTCGACGGTAAACTGCATTTTGAGTTGAATCCGTTTAGGATCAGCAAACTATCCTCAATTTTCCGCTTAACCATCACCGCGAATGTGTCGACCACATATTTGACAATAAAATTTGGTTTGTTATTAGAACCAATAAAACATTCGTCAAGCAAATAATCCATCACTAGGTCCACAACAGTGGGTGAAAGAGGGTTGCCAATTGGCATTCCGAAAATCTGCCTGAAGATATCCTCTTTGAATTGAAGAAAATTGTTTTGCTCTGGTTAATCCTGGTGTGTTGACTTATTATCGCCCATTTCTTTTTAACTATATTTACAGCTAACTGCACTGGGATGTTAGCTAAAAGAGATATCACATCAAAAGAAACCATAACGTCATTCTCGCACAATTTAACCTTTTTGCTTTCTCAACAAATTCAAGAGAATTTTTTACCGTGTAGCGTGAATTGTTGGTTACACATTGTAAAATCTTACCAACAAATTTTGAGAGTGCATAGCAGGGCAACTTCATCGATGATATGATAGGACGCAAAGGCATATTAAGCTTGTGCATTTTCGGCAAGCCATAGATGGAGGGAAGCTGGGCCGTGTATGTCGTCATATTTGCCTTTTCTCTATCATCTATGAATTTGTTGTTGTGCAACCACTTAACAAACTCATTATTGCGGGTTTGAAGCGTTGGGGTTGGATTATTTCTTGTTCTGCGGTAAGTATTGCGGTCTGCCAACATTACTTACATTTGCTCATCGTATTCTTTGCGCTCCATCGCCACAGTGACGTTGCCTTTATCAGCTAATAGAATGATGATATTCTTGTGCTGCTTAAGAAAGGAAATAGCTTGCTTGTTGGCATTAAGCACATACTTCGCAAATTGATCATTACGTTGGTGACGTCAAAAAGAGAATATATTGCTAAACTGCGCTCTGATCAATTCTTGATCGCTTTCCTCTTTTACGTTGTGAATAATTTCTTCTCCATCGGCTATCAACTGGAACAAAGGGAAGCTTCTATTATCAATGGGGAGCGCACATTTCTTACCTACCTAGAAACAAGATTTTTTGAAGTATTCTATAAGATATTAAAAAAATAACATCATAACCAGTTTCAAAATCATTTACCGATTGGGTTTTTGAAATATTGAGTTTGAAAAAAAATTGATTTTTTTAGAAAATTAATATAGAAACAAAATAATGAAAAAAATATTGAAAATCCTTACAGCGTTTTCAATTAAAAATCAATGTTGTATATCTAAAAATTTCTTGAACATTAAAAAAAAAAATGGTTACCCACGCCAACTTAAAGTATTTAATAAAAAAACTATGATACAGACAATTGAAAGAAAATAAATCAGTCTTCCAGATATTGGATTGTCAAAACAAATATTTTTTTTTTAATCCAAAATTAATTTTTTGCAAAATTTGTAGTAATTATGCAAAATTTTAAAAATTTTGAAAAACCTTTTTTTTACCAAAAAATAAACAATTCTCTTAACCAGTAATTGGCATTTTTTGTCTATTGAAATCCTTAGGGCCGTTTCTGAGGTATATGTTTTGTATATTATATTGGTTAGGTACCGTTATTTTTACAGCTAGCTAAATAATTTTAGATTCCCTTTTAGGGAAGCCTCTAAAAGTCTTAAGTCCAAGTTTTGAAGAAAATACTTGATTTCGTTAAGGCTGCACGAGGTACATAGAGAGCTTTTGTTTTTAAAAGAAATACCAGCCTTTGTAATTGCCTTTCATTATGTTTGAATCTTTAGATATCTAGTTTCAAGCATGTTCCATTTTTCTTGCCCATGCTTATATTTTGAATGTAAAGGGCAATTTTCTTCCGAAAAGATCTAATAAACATCACGTTTTACTTTTTTTTCTTATGAACGAATGTAAACATTAAAAAAATTAATAAACATTTTGCGGAAAAACCAAAAATATCAATATAAAGGTAGGTATAAAAATATACGAGTAGGTACTTGTAAATAAAGTTCAAATTTTAATTCATATTATTGGGGGATGCCAACTTTCATAAATCATTGTAGAATGGAAAAGTGCTTAAGCCCTATGCATCATAAATATTAAAAAGTATACACAGAACATGCACAATGCACAAGCTCACCATATTTTGTGCTTCGAAAGCAGACGGCATATCGCATATTATGAAGTTATGTAAATGCTTAGGAGAAATTATTTTATATTCTTTAGTTCGGTTTAAAAATGTGGTAGGTAGGTATACAACATCTTTTGTCATAAAAAAAATATTCTTTATTCATTTTATTTTTTCATATGATGTAGGTAAATTTCCTCCTTAACATTTGTACATACATACGTTTTGTGTGACATTGTAGTTATAGGCACTTTTGTTTGGTTTTTTTAAAATCAGATAAAATCAATAAAATGCTGTTCGATGATAAATGCATACCTGAAAGCGTCCAAAATGAGTTATAGGTATTTTTTTTTGTATTTTCGTAATAGCCCTGATTGTGAGTAAAACTGAATAAATTGTCTAGAGAATTGAAAAAAAAAAAATCGGGAAATTCTTGTCATTTTCGCTTTGGTATAAACTCGTGACAATAATAATTCAAATTCGAACGATATCTCAGAGAACAAAGGCCTAATTTTCGAAAATCCTTTTCGTGTTTGAAAGATTATAACAAAATAAAATTATTTACCTATAAACAATTAAAATCCCAAATTTCTATGGTATCATTAAAATCAAAGCAACTTCGTCCTATTTGATCCACCTTAATATATCGTTTTTTTTCAATAAGAGCACTACAAATAAATAAACAAAAACGGTTTTGGATATCAATGAAATTCTTTATTCCTGTGAAAGTACGTTCGATGCCATTATGTATGGAACTCGATTTCTTTTGCATGGCCACCACGGGCACGCTTGCAGAAGTCCAGCCGTTGAACCTAATTTTCGACGGTTTTCAAGCATAAATCGGCCGATACTGCTGCAGTTTCACGTTCGATATTCGTACGAAGTTCATTAATCGTCGCTGGCTTGTTGGCATAGACCATAGACTTGACGTAGCCCCACAGGAAATAGTCTAACGGCGTCAAATCGCACGACCGAGGCGGCCAAGCGACTGGACCATTTCGTGAGATAACACGTTCTCCAAACTTCGTTTCCAATAAATTGATTGTGACATTCGCTGTGTGGCTTGTGGCGCCGTCTTGTTGGAACCACATGTCCTCCAAGTCCATATCATCCAATTGGGGCCAAAAATATTCGGTTATCATTGAACGGTAGCGATCCCCCTTTACAGTAAAGTGCCGGTCTTGGTCATCACGGAAGAAGTACGGCTCAATGACGCCGCCGGCCCATAAACCACACCAAACCGTAATTTTTCGGGATGCAATGATGACTCATGAAGTACGTGAGGATTGCTGCCTCACCAATACCGCATATTTTGTTTATTGACGAAGCCCGTCAGCCAGAAATGAGCCTCATCGCTGAAGATGATTTTTCGATGAAAATCCGAATCATTTTCAAGTTGTTGCTCAGCCCAATTCACGAACATACGACGCTTCTGGTGGTCAAGCGGCTTCAGTTCTTGCGTCAATTTAATCTTGTAAGGATGTAGGCCAAGATTTTTTCACAAAATTCGCCACAACGACGTGGCGAATTGGGCTTTCTGCAACTGAAGCCTCAGCGGCAGCAATATTCTCGACACTACGGGCACTTCTTTGTCTCACTGGCACGGGAAAATTTTGTACTGTGCCTGTGGATTCAAATTGTTCCACTAGACGCTCAATTGTTGATCTGCTAGGACGATTATGACGACCATAAATTGGACGTAACGCTCTTAAGGTTGAGGCCACTGACTCCGAATTTCGGTAGTAAATTTTAATAATTTCGACTCGTTGGCTCGTATATCTTTCCATCATGAAATGGCAAACCTTACTGAAGAGAAATGTCAAAAGAACGGCAAGAAATATGGCGTCGTTTGCTGTCCCTGTTGCTCTACTTTTGTAGGGTCCCTGTTGAAAAACCCTTTACATTCATACATACATACATATTTCCTATTCATATTAATATATTTTGCAATTTCAATGTAGTTTTGATATTGACTTTATTTGACCCACCCTACCTACAAACTAACTAACTGTGGTGAAATATGTTGTTCTTATTATTTATTTCTACTTGTTTCTGTGTATATTCCAATTAGCATTAGCTTTCTACCTTCATACGCAATTCATTATTAATTATATTAATATTTCATGAATCTGGTAAGCCATGGTAAGGGTGTACCATCTATACAACTGTATCACTGAATTAGGTAACCTGATAAAAACCTTCACCACTCAAACGTATAATACAAAATATGATTGAAGAGAAAAAGTTCCACCATTTGTGTATTTTTCCGACAACTTAAAGCCAAAACAACAATAGTCGACTTCAGAAAAGGGATTTAGCCATGTCTGTTTGGGATCAACTTGTCTGCCATTTGCTTCAAGCTAAATACATGCGACCAAAAGTATCAAAATCAAGTAGAGAGATAAAAGGCGAGAACAATAAATATAACAAAAGTTGCAAAAAAAAAACACGAGTACTTACTATACGGTAATACACTACCCTTCCTTTAGGTATTATACATATCTCACGAATAAACTGCCACTAGCGAGGAATTGTACCATCCTTGAATCTGTGCTTGTTTTTTTTTATCAAATAAAGCTTTACCCGTGCATGATTTTGACCTTTTTTTCGTAATGTTTCTTTTTTCAACATCTTGTAGCAAAAAGTCAGAAAGATGTTTTGCTTTGACATTGTTATAATATAAGAATTTGAAGGAAAATAAAACCCTCAGGGGAGGATTTTGGTTGTTTATGTTTTAATGTCCTGTTGATCTTGGTTAACATAACTTTATACACGTTTTGTGCTGGCCATTAGGTGACTGTTCATCTGTCCCAGGTTACTTTAATATATTTATTTTGACCATCCTAAATTCTGTTGAAGTCCCCGACACAACAATACGTGACACATACATTTGTACGTATGTATGTATATAAATATTTTTTACATTTCCAAAAATAACAATCAACCTATGTAAATATATATGTACATTGCACATACGTATGAATTTAAATGTGTATAAATGGTTTCAAGATTCCAATTTGTTCATGTCATACTTCATTCTAGGAATACTGTGTGTAAAGTTTTATATGACCTAACAAGGGCGTACGCAGCACTTTTGATGGATGTTGTGGTGGGGGGGGGATAAACTCGTTGAAAAACCAAATCCATGGAATTGTGTCCTTTTGCTTCATTAACATGTTTTTTTAGTTAAATTGTTGAAATGTCAATGCACCTATAATACCTAGAGTGAAACCTCCTTTTGCAGACAGCTCTCTTAAAAGAACGAATTTTCTCGACCGTTGTTACGGTAAAATTTACCGCAACAAAAGTCATCCTTCGATTCCTTCTTTTCCATTCTTTACTTTTCGTTACGGCTGCAAAATACTGGCAAAGTTGAGGGCAACCATGGGACCATCAACCAATAGTGTACTTAGCCAGTGTTCTGCAAAAGTAACAATAGCAAGTGTACAAGATATTTGGAGTTTACGAATGGAACAGGCGTTTCCGAATTCCATTTGTGCAAAGTTATCATGTAGACGAGTTGTCTCATGCAACGAGGAAAATGCCGGCGGATGAGCTAAAGAGGTAACGAGTCAGGCGGGCTCTTACCTACTCTAAAATCAACAACACAACATCCTAAATACATTTGTATTCAACTAAAATTAAATTAACTTAAAGTAACTTAAATTGGCTTAACTTAACTTAAAGTAACTTATCTTAACTTAACTAAATTTAACTTAACTTAATCATGTATTTTAATATGTGTCATTAGCGCTTACTTCTTAACGTCCTTAATTTTCAATTCTAATTCTTAAATAGGAAATTTGTTATAGAAGAACTATCGGAATTGACTTTATAGGGAAGGGTCATAATTTTGAAAATATGCCTTCCTCTATTTTAACTCGAACAAAATGTATAATGGTTTCAATCGCGTTTCGAGTCACACGCGAATAGTTTTTTTTTTGTAACTGAGAAAATGCTCAGATGAGGCTCTTCCTCGATTTTAATTCTTTTTGGTTTTTCTCGAAAAATTTAGTTTTGGGATAGGTCTGAACTCGGCCATTAAGATTCGGCAAGTTTTGGAAAGACATCCAACAACTTGCTGAATTCTTGTCTGTGAGCGTGAGAGTAAAGTTTCGTTGAGATTCAACTACGGTGGCCTCCTGCGGAGCGAAAAATGTTTCCAGAAAGCCGGTGGTGTGCCGTGACCGATGATCACGAAAACGAATGGCTGAATGTGTGGCTGACTGGAATGGTCGAGGGAAGAATAGGTTTGTTTTTAGCTGGGAAAGCCACTCTTGAGAGAGCTAACCCAGCGAGCAGTTGAGATTTTAGAAAACGAGGAAAATTGGAAAAAGAAAAGGATCGGGAAAAATTTTTCAGAGGAAAAATAAAAAGGTGATTCGAGGTACGAGAAACTAGGAAAAAAAAAAAGGTTAGAGGAAATAGAGGAGGAAGCTGAGAAAAAAAAGAAGATAAGTAGAGCGGACATTTCGTCCAAGTGTTTAAATTTTTTTTATCTAATAATTAAATTTGATCCGCGTTATTAAATCGATTAGTTTTCTCATAATTTCTAAATATAAATAAATACGTAAGATAAATACCTACCTAAACCCCAGTGAAAAGAAAAAGTGCAACACCGTGAATTTAGGATTCAAATTCAATACAATTGTTGTATGTTCTAAGCGGACACTCGCTTGACCGGACGCGGGGAAGAATATTAGCTCGATTTTGTAATCATAAGTTAAATTCTCAGGGGAATTCATACTCTAGCAACAGGAACAAATGTTTGTCTTTTATTCAAAGAATAAATACTATCTGAGGTCTAACTGACTATTAAAAAATTGGCCCTTATAGGTTAAGACACATTTTTTGTAATTTGTGAATTTTGTTCCTTCTTTTCAGCATTACTTTTTCATATTTTTAGTTGCGATATATGTAGGTTCAGGGCATGTTTTCGATTCGTGAACAAAATCGAACTCGAGATAATATTTTTCCCTTACGATGATAGAGAACGAAAAAAAGGGGGTCCCGTAATTCTGTCTGTACCTCGACCTCGATCAAACTTTGGAGTTAAGATTTCTAGATGATTCCCTATAGGAGACACAGATTTGTTTTAGCTCAAAAAATAACGTTACCTGCCATACAACCAATACATACAAATTAATTTATTTCAAAAACGGCTCGAACGATTTTGATAACAAAAATTACATATTACTAAAACAAATATACCTAGTTAATATTTTGGTAACGACTTAACTGATTTCAACAAACATTTTTATACAGGAGACTTATGTTAGTTTAAACAATTTTGCATATGAAAAAAATATTATTATTATTTTTTTTTTTTTTTTGACAATTCAATATCTTGAAAATTGGTTAATGAACTTTTTTTTTAATTTTGAGAAAATTGCATTTTAATAGATACTAATAGTTGGAATACAAAATTTGGTTTTTGTTCGAATGTTCGAAAAAAATGTATACAGGGTGCCCCGCAAAGAATGAATAACCCTGGAATCCATCATAGCAGACTTTTTAACCGTCCTGAAAACTGATAAAAAAAGTTCTATCCCAACCACAAGAAAAGATATGTGCATTTTTTTGTTCACTGCATTATGTTTCGCCTTACTTTACGTTTTTGAATACCCAGACAACAAGTTAATGAATTCCACGTTTTTTTTTTTTCGTGTCAATATTTAACATTATTTTTACCAAAACATAATTATAAGAAAATTATTATAACTGTTGGACTTTTTAGAGAAAAAAAAATAATTAACTTTGATTTTCAATGCAAAATGTGGAAAAAAATATTTTTGAAAAAGTTAAATTATCTCTGGTATATAAAAATGCATGATTACCAAAGTGGCCAACTATTTTAAAAATATGCGCGTTGATTGCGGATTTCAAAATGGCCTAACTTATTATTGTACCTAGAGTCAATAGCAAGTAATTGTTAAAATTCTGCAATAATAGAGTCAATTTAACAAAAAAAAAAAGTTTTCAAAATTAGCACAGCAACCGTGAAAATAATACCATGCGTTATAAACCACGGTAGATGGAGATCAGTTTTCAGGACGGTCATAAAGTCTGCTATGAGGCATTCCAGGGTTATCCATTCTGTGCGGGGCACCCTTATGTCAAAATCAATAAAAATTTAAATTTTTTGCAATTCGTTTCTGGCACGCAACGTGGTTCGAAAAATGAAAAAATTCCTCCCCTCATTAAATTTGGTGAAAACGTTACTTTTAGCATAAGAATGAAGAATCAAAAGAGTCTATAAAAATATCTCGTGACAAAGGGTGTTTTTTTGATTGCGAAAGGGGGGAGGTTGCGGTGTATGAAAAGGAAACATTTAATTTAGAACAATATTAACATGTGACACATGACTTAGAGGAAGTTTTTAATGTTGAATCTAGTGACACCAAAACCAAAACAATACCACTCTCGTGAAAAAAGTTATGATCCTTTTTGTCTAGAGAACATTACATTTTCAACACAACAGGTAAATGGTACAGAAATCCTTTTTAAAATAATTAATCATTGATGAAACTTAGTATACGTGTTTAATTTGGCATACGAATCATGAATAAAAAGGGTTCATGCAAATATCTACAGTTAAAGGGTGCTTTTTTGAGGGGGGAGGGGAAGATAGGGAATTGTTACCAAAAAACCTTCGATGCAAAATCTTACCTTGATGAAACTTGGTTAAAATCTTAAAAAGGACATTATTATCAAGAATCAAAAGAGTCTATAAAAATAAAATGTCGGGAAATGTGTTTTTTTGAGCGGCACAGAAAAGAAGCTACTGTTATCGAGCTGAAAAATTTGTTTTGGTACAATAAATGCATATGACACATGATTTAGAGGTAACTTTTAATGGTGAATCCAACAACACTTAAACCGAAACGATATAAATCCTATTAAAAATCTTAGTCTTTTTTTTCGTTTAAAAAATGGAACGTTTATACCAAATTTCATTAATATCCCATTATTTTAAAATGGTTTTGGT
The DNA here is from genome assembly GCA_949320155.1 of Melangyna quadrimaculata. Classification (NCBI taxonomy): domain Eukaryota; kingdom Metazoa; phylum Arthropoda; class Insecta; order Diptera; family Syrphidae; genus Melangyna; species Melangyna quadrimaculata. Next base: position 23,770,557 of record OX439485.1, read on the forward strand.
TAAAATGCTACTTGTTGTACTTAAAAAAAGTCATCATTCCATAAAAAGGCCTTTAACTTTCTACGGGATACATGTATCTTTTCAGTTTTTGTCTCTTTAGAATCAGCATGGAAAAGCACCCTAAGAACGTGTGTCATATATTAAGATTCAATGTAGCTTTTAACGGCCTTTAGTTCATACAAATTGACGTTTCGTCCCGGCGTTCTCACTTGGACTCTTCAGTTGACAGTAAGGGCCTTGTCAAGACGCAATTTTTATTAAGTTCAGTCCAGCTTACAGCAATTTTACAGCGAAAATCAATTCTGAAGTATGTGCAACCCAATTAGAATTTCTAATCAAGAATTGTTGGAAATTATGTTACCCGTGGCCTGGCATTCTTTACATATGACTGTTTTTTATAATACAAATTCTATATACTACTGAAATACATCAGTCAAGTAGAAGACTTAGCATTATTTAATTGGACTTGTTGAATATATTATATATATTATATATATTAAGATTGAATTATAACAAATTTTGTCAGCTTGATAAACTCCCGCCTTCTCCCCCTCTCCAACTCTTTAAAAGTGTCTATACAAAAAACTAATGCGGGGATCATGGGAGACTTTGGATATGTTGTTGAGGATAAAATTCTGCGTCGATACCAGCAATACAATTTCATGAATTAATTTGTTCCCAATTGCCCATATTAGATGTTAAATCTTTACTAGACTATATGTAGGAGTAGGTATATAAAGTTATTCACCAGAGTAAGTTTTTTTTCTTGTGATGATTTCGACAACAACTACTTATAAAAAAACTTTAACTGAAATGGTTTAAAACTTTTAATATCTATGCAATCTCATGGGAACATTCATATGTTGAAGAAGGAATCTCATAAATATGTACATATATTATTTCATATTAAAGTATTTGAATGAATTAACTTTATTATAATACCTTTGTGGTTTCTTTTGCTAAATAGAGAAAAAATAAAGTTCCCAATTTTAAACAAAACCCTATTGCCACGAAAACTTTTAAGAACTTAATAATGTTTTTTTGTCACCCTTGTTATGACAGCTGTCTTTCAAATATAACATACAGAACTATATTTTCCTCAGAAACCATCAGGGTCAACAATTGGCCTTGATGGCTATTTGTACACGAGCGACGACGACGAATTTTCGGATGAAAATCCTGACCTTATCCACCCACCCCAACTTAAAACAGAGTGCTTCCTAAGAGCTTCCTATCACGTGTATAAACTTAGAAACTAAGTTTTAACCAGTTTGTTTTTTCAATACCTAAGTTTTGTTGCAGTATTTTATTTCTTACGGAATGTATCCTTTAGAATGCTTTTGGGACTTCTGTAGAAAATAATTCTAAGTGCTTAAATTTAAGCCTGTCAAAACTTTGATACTCTAGGTGCAATGTAGATTTTAAAAGATTTTTGAAAATAAGGTCGAAGCAAATTTACTGTAGGCTTTTGTTTTTCCTTACGGCCACTTTATTTCATTATACTTTTTAATAATTGCGGGAAACATTTTAAATTTATTTATTTTGTATTATCAGAAAATCATAATTGAAAAAAAAATTCCGGGAAACATGGCAACATTTTTTTTTTGTTTTCATTGTCAGAATATAATAATTAATATTTAGGCTCGTTTCACGCTCGTTTCATTCGGTTCGGTCTCTATTCGGTTTGTATTTGGCTGTACCTGATATGTTTGAAACGATTAAACTGCAAAATTAAAACCTAATAGAAACCGTGCACCGAACGATCCCTCGACACGAATAGGTTTTATTCGGTTTCACAACGGCACGTATTGGGGGTTTGGGCACACAAAGTAAACGAAGCGTTCACAAATATTCGGTTCGTTTTCGTTTTTTCTGTTTTTTTTTTTTTAATACATTTTATTAAATTTTAATTATTTGTGAGTACAAACCGAATATGAACCGTCTGTGTGTGAAGAGGTCTTGACGGAAACCGAAATCGAACCGAATACAGACCGAACCGAATGAAACCGAATGTGTGAAACGAGCCTAACGTTTACATGAAATCATTTCAGAGGTTGATCTACGGAAAAAGCCTTCTCGTTTGGACTGATGCGATGCACGACCGTGTACAGTAGGCTCTATAGATTGTCTGGATGAGCATAAAGAGAAGGGTTCAACATGACAGTATTTATACTAGTTGAGTTATTATAATATAACATAGTTAATATTAACATACATATATATACGTGTTTTTTGAGAGAGTGACTAGCAACTAGGTTCGATGAAGAGTGCTGGCTAGCGCGTGCAGCTAAGAACGAGGCCTACCAGGCAATGCTGCAGACTCGAACCAGAGCTGCTGCGAGAGTGGCCTGGGAGCTCTACGGGCTGAAACGAAAAGAGGAACGCCGACTTCTCAGGATGAAAAAGAGAGAGTACGAGAAGCGGGCGGTAGAGTCTATTGAGGGTTGTAGCGGTAGGGGAGATGTTCGAAAATTTTATCAGAGGGTGAAGCGATCCACCCAAGGATTCAAGGCTAGAACGGAAGCCTGCCGAGATGAGAGTGGGAATATGGTAGTAGACACACAGTCAGTGCTGAGGATCTGGAGAGAACACTTCTCTTGACTGCTTAATGGCGAATAGAGCCAAGATGCCGCTAATAGGCAGAACACTCCATTCAACTTGGACGATGATGGCCAAGAGTTCCGCCCACCCGACCTAACCGAAGTGCGGCAGGCGATATCCAAACTTAAGCCGTACAAGGCTGCTGGTGCGGATGGCTTACAAGCCGAACTATTTAAATCAGCGGGAGATGAATTGGCTAGGAGCATACACCAACTCATCTGTAAAATTTGGTCGGATGAAAGCATGCCCGATGAATGGAACCTCGGTATAGTGTGCCCCATCTATAAAAAGGGAAATGTTCTGAAATGTACCAACTCCAGAGGAATTAGTCTCATAAACGTCGCTTATGAAATCTTGTCGGCTATTCTGTGTGACCGCTTAAAACCTTTTGTCAACGATCTGATCGGCCCCTATCAGTGCGGTTTTAGGCCAGGCAAGTCAACCGTCGATCAAATGTTCACACTCCGACAGATTTTAGAAAAATCCCGGGAATTCCAGATCGATACACAACACCATTTTATCGATTTTAAAGTCGCGTATGATAGCGTGAAAAGGGCCGATTTATACAGAGCCATGTCGAGTCTCGGCATCCCTGCCAAACTCGTCTGCCTGTGCAGGATGACGATGGAGAAATCTCGCTGCTCCGTCAAAATTGGTAAGAACACCACCGATTCCTTTGATGTTGAGAAAGGATTGAGGCAAGGCGACGCGTTATCATGCAACCTATTCAACAACGTTCTTGAAGCCATTGTACGCAACGCACATGTCAACACCAGCGGTACAATCTATCAAAAGTCCGTTCAATTGCTTGCGTATGCGGATGACATAGACATTGTCGGCAGAACGAAGCGAGCTGTGGCAGGGGCATTTGCGAGCATTGAATCAGATGCGGCTAAAATGGGATTGGCGGTTAATGAGGACAAGACGAAGTATATGCTGTCATCGAGAGAGGAATCTCAACATCGTCGACTCGGGCAAAATATCACGATGGACTGATATAACTTCGAAGTTTTCAAGGACTTTGTCTACCTGGGCTCCACTATTACATCGCAGAATGACATCAGTGCAGAGATCAAGCGAAGAATTACTCTTGCCAACCACTGTTTCTTCGGTCTAAGAAGGCATTTAAGTAGTAAGGCCCTCTCTCAGAGAACCAAGGAGACTTTATACGAAACCCTAATCATCCCGGTCCTGCTTTATGGGTCAGAAGCATGGACACTGAAATATTCGGATAAAAATCTGCTAGGGTGATTTGAGAGGAAGATTCTTCTTGTGATTTTCGGTCCGGTGTGTAATTCTCTTTTTTGCTTCCAATGCATTGGTACTTTATTCTTGAAATAATTTGAGCCCGAGATTTTGATCTAATTAACCATTACGATAATAGAGAATACGAAAAATGTGGATCCTGCAATTTTATCTGTCCAACAGTTTATTTGTATGCACCCAGGCCTACAGACTGGACAGATGGGTCAATTTATTTAAAACTTCGTACGTTTTTTTTTATGTATTTTTTATAAAGAATGTTGCATTTTTTTTGTTGACCAAAAATAACGGTACTTGCCACACAACATTAAATAAATTTAGTTTGTAAAGCAAGTTCATCAGAACACTGCGCGTATTTATGAAAGGTGTTTTATTGCAGATTGCCCTGTTTTTAAATAATTTTGCGTTGAAAAATACCTAAAAAACACATACGTTCGAAGTTTTAAATAAATCGACCCATCTATACAGTCGGTAGGCCTGGGTGCATACAAATAAACTGACGGACAGATAAAATTGCAGGACCCACATTTTTTGTATTCTTTATTATCGTAATGGTTAATTTGATCAAAATCTCGAGCTCAAATTATTTCAAGAATATAGTACCAATGCATTGCAAGTAAAAAAGAGAATTACGAGCAAAAAAATAACATAAAAATGGTTATTTTTAAATGGGTATATTGTCGCCATTTTGGTAAACAAAATTAAAAATTCTACGCACCATATTATAGACTTGAGTCTCTCCATTTTTTATTTACACATGTCATCTCACTATCTTTAGCCAAACAAAAGTTATGAGGATTTTAGTAAAAAAAAAATAAAATATCAATGATTTTATGATTTTTTTTAGGTTGGTTACATTTTTCTGTTTAATTTTTTTTTATAAAAATCTATTCGGTTTGTATTCGGCTGTGCCTGATATGTGTGAAAACCTAATAGAAACCGTAGAGCACCGTTTTATCGTTTCACACATATCAGGCACAGCCGAATACAAACCGAATAGAGATCAAACCGAATGAAACCGAATGTGTGTGAAACGAGCCTTATGGTAGAAAATCTAATTTCCTACAAAAAGTGTTTTGAGGTAAATTCTAAAATTCAGCTAAGTTTACGAGTTATACCAAAACATTGAAAAATGACCAGTGTGACCATTCACTCAGAAATGCATGGGTAAATTTTGTGTTTTGACCAAGCTTAAGTTCCAGGCAAACATATTCAAAAATAAATACCCGTGAACGCAATTGTTCCTTACTTATGGTATATTCACTACCCTATTAAGCTCACTATAAAAGTTAAAATAATTAAATTAAAAAACATAAGTAATTATTTTGGATTTAAATGTTGTTTATTTTTGAATTTTTAGTGCTACCATCAAGCAAAGACAAAAAACCATGGTAATGAAAAAAATCTGCGTGAGTATTTTGTCAAGATTTTATCAGAAAAACAATCATACAAATCGATCATTTCAATTGTAACAGAAATAACATGACAAAATTAAACTTTACCATCGTAACTTTTCTCCGATCGTATATTTCGGCCTAATATTTGTTTTCATTCAAAATGAAAGTGAGTATTAAAAATTACCAAACTGTGGACTGAAAATTCACTTGGAGAATTTATTATGGTTTCACAATGGTTATTCACGTGAATTAAATCCCGCTTTTATTTTTCACTTCACACAGAGGTGAGTACAAGGCTTTAAAAAGAATTTTATCTGTTTTATTTTTTTTTTTTGAAAAATCTCTTGACAACGCCATAATTTATAAATATTTAAAATTTTTCGTTAAGGATTCTTATGAGTCTCGAGCTGCACTGGTATCAACAGTTTTTAACTTTTTTTTTAAATTTTGTTTAGTATATGAACTGGACCATTTCATTTCATGACGTATTAAGGTTTATGTTTGATAAAACGCTTTTATTTGCCAGAATAAGGCTAATAGGCTAATAGGAACAATTGCGTTCAGGGATTTTTTTTATTGAATATATGTTTGTCTGGAACTAAAGCTTGCTAACAACACAAAATTCGATCTAATTTACCCATGCATTTCTGAAAGAATGTTCACACTGGTGATTTTGCAATATTTTTGTTATTACTTGAAAACTAGGCAAAATTGGAGAATTTTTTTTGTTGGAAATAAAATTTTCTATTTAAAATATTTAAGCAGGCAAAAATAATCAAAACCGACTTAAAAAAAGACGAACAATGCTTGATTGTTTCTTTGTTTGTAATAATAATAAACTACGCTCATAACTTTTTTCTGCAAAGATAAACGCAGGGCATATTTATAAACAAAGAAGAAGAGGTTCAAATCTTTAATGTGATGAATCAAAAATATGTTTTGATAAAAATTGGCTCAAATATACCCATCCGAAAATAACCATACTTTTTATTTTTTGAGATTTTTGTTCGTAAACCTAAATATTTTTAATATTGGTTTTTGCACAAAAAAAAGTAATGAGTAGTTTAGTGATCAAATTAAAATCAATGATTTTTCAAATGTTTGGTGGTCGGGTTTTTATTATTTTTGTCTGCTTAAATGTTTGTATACATTTTTGTAAATCATACATTTTAGTAAAAATCTTATTTTCAACAAAAAAAAAAAAATGTATGATTATGTACAATTGTAGGTACATACAATTCTTGCATATGGCAAAATGGCCTGTGTGACTATTCTCTCAGAAATCCATTGGTTAATTTGGGCCAATTTTGTGTTTTAAGCAATCTTAAGTTCCAGACAAACATATTTAATAATAAAAAACCCTGAACGCAATTAATCATTTCTTCCTTTCGAACTCAGGTACATATATTCAATAGCCTATAAAGTAGTATAACATTTGAAGTAATACATTATTTGAAAGTTTGAATGAAACAACAACTACTTGAACTAGCTACACCATTGCTGCGTGTGAGGTATTAACAATAAACTCTGTTTTTATTTGAAAGTCCCATATATGCCATTATGTATGGAATATGACATCGGTGGAAATGCCAGCAGCAGCTTCTTACGCTGCCACGGATCCGAGTGGTCCAATTTTCAATGACTCCTCCGCATATATCCATGACTGACAACATAGGCATCTGCCAGGCGACTGAGCATACCCTTAGCGAAGCGACGGAGTCGCGTGAGCGGGACAGAGGACCCAAAAAGGGAGTTAAAATCCTTGAACACGCGAAGCGGGCCAGGCAAGGTACTTTTAAGGCTCTCCCAAACCGATGCAAAACATTTTTTGTGCAATTGTAATTTTTCTCTTGTTGTTGCTTTTTATATGAATTTTGGGGCAATTTTTCATTTTGTGTGTGGGCCATTTCTCATTAGTTTGGGCCCATTTTTCAATTTTGAAAATGGGGCCATTTTTCATTATGAAATACAGTCCCAAATTTGGGGCCATTTTTCATTGGGGGCAAATTTGATGTAGCTGACCCTGATGGCCAATTCACGTCACCTTTGCAAGAGATAACCTTATCCTCAAATCGTTCATGCAGTATTTCAATCGTGACGTCTGCAGTGTGGAACGTAGTGCCGTCCAGCTGGAACCACATGTCATCTAGGTCTATATGGTTCAATACGGGCCATAAGAAATTGATCATCGCATCGTTCTGTAGCGCTCGCAATTGACGGTCACCGCCTCAACAAAGTCGTTTTCGAAAAAAGTACGGACCAATGACACCACTATCCACACCAAACAGTAACTTTTTGAGGATGCATTGTAAGGGGCCAGTTATAGCTATCATTGAAAACCATCATTGAAAAAGTTGGCTGTTGATTTTGAGACCCTTCGAAAGTTTAATCATTGAATATTTTAATGCAGAACTATAGCTTACGACTTCAAAATTATTTCTCCTTCAAAAAAGATTAATTTTGACCCATATCTTCCCCATAGCGTAACTTTTAATTTTTTCAATGATCATTGGTAAGGTAGTTCATCATTGAAAAATTAAAAGTCACGTTATGGGGAAGATATGAGTCAAAATGAATTTTTTTTAGAGGTCAAATAATTTTTAAATCGTAAGCTATATTTCTGCATTAAAATATTCAATGATTAAATATTCGAAAGGTCTCAAAATCAACAGATAACTTTTTCAATGATGGTTTTAAATGTTAGCTATAACTGGCACCTAACCCGGTGAACCTCATATGGTTTGGTACTATTCCAATTTTACTTGTTAACATAGCCACTCATCAAAAAATTAGCCTCGTCTCGCCCTAAATGATTTTTCGCGCAAAATTGGAGTCCTCTTTCAAAGTCATTTCGATAATAAAGTCTTATCATTTGGCAGGTGCTGTTCAATGGTGTTACATACAATGGTGATTTGGCATCAGTAATACTAAATAATAAACAACAAATTTGACATCAGATGTCATAAAAATAACATGGCCGCCACAGGCCGCCGAAATTTACCCGCGCCAATTGAAAATCGCGGCGTTTTAAAGTGCTGGTCATTATTTGTAGGTACTTCTTTTTTCAAACTTTAACTTTTTATTATATTCTCCGATTAAATGAGTTGGATTTGCGTTTTTTCTTCAGAATATCTTTTTATACAAACAACAGCCCAGCTTCTTAACAAAGTAAAAGGAACTTAAAAAACAAACGTTTACTTGTAGTCAAAATAAGCGATGATAATTCTGTAATCATAAAATTTTCTATAAAATAACCCCAACTTTTTCTCAAAGTAAGAGGAATTTTAAAAAATCAACTGTCCATTCTCAATCAAAATTTGTCGGTGATAATTCCGTTATCCTAAAATTCTCATCAAATTCGACTAAGTAGTTTAGTTTTAAAAGAGTTTTTTTTTTCAAGGGAAAACCTAACAAAATAAACTTCTAAAACCCGAAATCTACAATTATGCCATGAAAAGAAATTCTCAATAAAGTTACTTCAATTAAATCAATGTTACATGCTGCACTCTACATATTGATCTGTAGAAACAATTATATCTATATTGAAAACTTTCTTCTTTATATTTGTATCTATCCTTGTTTTTTTTCAATGTCTATGATGTAATTTTATATTTGTCTACATCCTAATAATACCTATGTGAGAACTACCTTGTTTAAATTTGTATCCTTGTCCTTTAATGCATACCTGTAAAAAAGATGATATATTTTAGAAAGGTACCTATTACATGCCTCCTTAACCTATTAAAAAAAAACTTCAAAACAAAAAAAAATTGTTTAATCTTCTCCTTCACTTCACCCATAAGTTTCATTGAAGCCGACTATTTCCTTGAATTCCTTAAGCCATTTACATAATTAAAATCTTTTCGATGACTTTGCTTTTACCTTTATTTTATTCAAACTTGTCGGTAGGCTTCCTTTGAATTTAAAATTAAAAAGCTGGACAAATCAAAACACAATTTACAGCTGAAAAAGCCTCTTGATTTAAATTGAAAACAATTGAATGATGATTGCTCAGAAAAAAACAAATCTTGAGATTTAACAAAAATCGGTACAGAAAAGAACAAAAAATGTATCGATATTAAAGACCGTGTGTAGGAACATTACCAAGGACCCTTAGATAATTGACTTCTTCACAACTCAATAGTTTCAAAAAGGTCAAAGTTTCTTGTTCCTCCTCCTGGAAAAAAAATTGGATTTAAAAAAAAATATTGATTTTTTTTTTTAAATTCAACATGTCAAACACATGTGATGATATCTCTGCACAAGATGAGTCATCAAATACATATCCAAGTTGGTTTACATCAGAAGAGACTGGTGGCCATAGCAACACACATTAAGCCTCAAGCTGCCACAGCATTATACTCAATCTGCCCGACCGACGCGACGTAACGCATTACGTCTGAGAAATGAACTATTGCTGAAATATCTGAGTAACAACGTAGGCGTCGACCAGAGGTAAGTTACCTACTCGTACGTTTTTGCATTCCTCAGAATTTACCCTTTTATTAGGAAAATGAATGTACTGCCTGGAGTCAGAGGACAAAGTTGCTTTTACCAACGGCTACCAAATCATTTTAGCAACACGAGACCTAACGGAGAGCCTGGAATAACACCGCCGCCGCCGCAGGAAACCTTACCAAAAGACTGACAAGCAACATTTGCAATCATCTGAATTCCGAATCCGCTATAGTGAAAACCATCCAATGCCTGGATGTGACAGCACGGCTGGGCTCATAATTATAAAATACTTTCAGTGGTTCGACCGTAACGTAATACTTTAAAATTTCGATGAAAACAAAATACACAGTGTGGGACGTATTCATAGTCATTTTAGACCTGGGGTAAGTTAAACATAGCTTTGGTTGAATTTTCGGACGCTGATTCTATTTTTTTAAGTTTATAATTTCAAAATATTTGAAGCTATTTGTGTTGTATACCAAGTTAATTATCTTATAAGAATATAAAACCAACAATTTGTAATTACAATCGGTCTGTATTCATTGAGCCAAAATTGTCTTAAACTGTAATTTAGTTAAACCTGGGTCTATCTGCGACTATGTAATTGCCGCTATGTATTTATACACACTTTTAGGGCTTGAAAATATTATGTGTGTATTATTAAGTATAGTAACGAAGAAAATGGTTGTACATTTATTACGGACTGATGCCTAAATAGATACAAACAAAAATATAAACAAATTATAGAACATTTTTGTTTGCTTTTTATGATACTAAAAGATTCTTAACTCAGTCTGTTTTTTACCTATTTTAAGTACCTATCTTTGTGGTTTTTCAAAGAAGAATGTAAGTCCCTTTTTTATGACATACAAAAATCATTAATCCATATCCACATTACACACTTGGTAGTCGCTAAAGATACATATTCACGAATTTGTAAATAAATTAGTCAGAAATCAAAGCCACATTCGGGTAGTTCGGCTAAAAAATGAATCTCTATACTTGACCGTACGTCCGAAGTTGGGCTCAAGGGTAAACTGGTGTGCATTCCTGAAAGTACGAGTATTACGGTTAAATTTCTTTTAGGGGCGGAATGCAACTGGCTATTTCAGTAGAGCACTGCTTATAAAAATAACGGTAAAACAACGAAAGACATGAAACATTGCGGCGGTGTTCGAGAGTTGCAAATGCTTCCGTTGTATTCCTGTCACCTATCATTTTCATAGCTCTTCTTTGTATCCTATCCAAAAGACACAAGTGGGTTGATGGAGCACCTGCCCAAACATGGGAATTGTACTCGAGTTTTGGACGGATAAAGGCTTTATATATAACAGCCAGATCAGATGGGGTGAAAAATTTCTTGCATCGCCGTAGAAAACCCAAACACTTAGCAGCATTTTTGGCGACATCAAAAATGTGATCATTCCACACAAGGTGGTATGTGATACACATACCGAGTACTGAAAGCTTTTCGGTTTCCACAATGCAAGTGCCACTCATGGATAGTAGCATGGGGGGTGGGTTTCGTTTGGACGACAGAAGACAGCATTGAGTTTTAGAAGCATTAAATTCCACGCGGTTTTTGATTCCCCATTGGACAATGCTGTCAAGATCAGAATTTAATGAGCTTATCATACGCTGCCGTTCGAGTTCCACATCCGAAGGACATGGATGTGAATCTAAAAACGAATATGAAAAGCTGAGGGTACTGTCGTCAGCGAAACAGTTTAATGGATTAGAAGTTTCAGATAAAAGATCATTTATGAAAATAAGGAAGAGAGTCGGGGATAAAACGGAGCCCTGGGGTACACCAGCATTTATTTTGTTGATTTCAGACTTGAAACCGTCTAATACAACTTGTATTGAGCGGTCCGAAAGGTAATTTCTAATCCAACGAAGAAGAGATTCATCGATACCAAATGCGCGTATTTTCGATAAGAGAGCTTGATGCCAAACTCTATCAAACGCTTTAGAAATATCAAGCGCAATAATCTTACTTTCTCCAAAACGATGTAAGGATTTGTTCCACTGTTCGGTGAGATATACCATCAGATCACCAGTGGACCTATTGCTACGAAAGCCGTACTGCCGGCCATTAAGAAGCTTTCGTTCCTCGAGATATTTCTTGAGCTGGAAATTAATCAGCGTTTCCATGACCTTGGAAAGAAGGGACGTAATTGCAATTGGTCGATAGTTAGAGGGTGAAGAAGATACGCCTTTTTTAGGGACAGGCTGAACAAATGCTGTTTTCCATCCCCTCGGATAGAGACCAGTAGAGTAGGACAGATGGAAAAGCTTACGCAGTAGTTTTGCCAGCGTTGAAGAACACCTCTTCAGAACAATGGGAGAGATACTATCCGGGCCAGCGGATTTATGTATATCAAGATCTTTTAGGACTCTGGCAACTGCACGAGTGCGAAAGAAGATTCGTCCCATAAAATCGTTTGCGCTCTCAAGCACGGGAGGAGTCATTACACTTTCTGGCAGCGCCGAATTAACAGCAAACTGTGCTGCAAGCAAATTGGCTTTCTCTAAAGAGCTGACAAAAGGGGTGTCGTTGAAGATGAGCGTTGGAACCGACGAAGAAGTGGCATTTCGTATGATCTTTGCAAATGACCAAACATTTTTACTACTATTGGGACATTGTAGAATTTTTTGCCTTAATTTTTGGTCATGCAAAAATTTGGTTTTTCGAATATGGCCGTTACAGGACTTCCTGGCTTGTTGAAACTTTTTCCGGTTTTCCTCAGTAGGGTTGGCTTTGTAACTACGGAAACTTACTTCTCTGACCCTAATAACCTCTTTACAGCTCGAATTAAACCACGAGTTTTCTTTGGGTTTGATAGATTTTACCCTATTCGGGATAAAATTTCTCATTCCACAAAGAATTAAATTTGTGATCATATCTGCACTGGCGTCTACGTCACTATCGAGGAAGCATAGTGACCAGTTAAAGTTACTGAAGAAACCGTTGAGACCGTCCCAGTTGGCTTTCTCGTATTGCCAAACGGTTCTCGTTGGTGCTTTCTCTTTAACTGAGTTTTGTTGGCACGAGAAATTAGCAGATATGACACAATAGTCTAGCCTAGAGAGGATGATACAGTATATTTATCAAGGTCAGAGGTAACATAAATAAATCAGAGATGACATAAACAAAAGAAATATGAGATTATGACGCATATAAAAAATCAATAGTAACTTTTTTTTTAACAAAATGCCTTAACTTTTAATCCATAGCAATAAGCGAAAAAGTTACAAATCCTAATTTGTAGAAAACTTAATTTGCTTCAAATATGCGTATCTATGCCATATAGCTACGATAAAAACTACGTGAGTTACGTGTGAAAAAGAATTAACCGTTAAAAACAAAATGGCAGCACAACTACACTAGGTACACTTGGCATTGCCCCGGCTGCCCCAATGGACGCTACGGGCCTGCTGGTAGTCCTTCCTACACTAAAATCACTATACCAACATCAAAGCCAGATCTTAGTCTAAGATCAGAATCAACAAAGATACGTCTTCACAGACACAAAAATGGTTGACAAGTTAATGAGGCATTGCTGGCGTCCAGCCGGGCCCCATTTTTTGTTTTCCAGTCGGACGCCATTTTCTAAGAGGTCATCAACATCATTAGAGTTGCGTGTGCTGATAGTTGTCAAGTATCTACTCAAATATTTGTTTGAGCAGTAGTTAATGTTAATTTAATTAAATAACTCATCGTTATATTTATCAACGTTATATTCATTTGTATGAACAAATAGGTAGACAATATACATACAACATTTTTTTTTTCATTATCGTCTTTTAAGAAAAACTGTAAGATCTCTATTGATTTTGTAGCTTGAGCAAAAAATGTATATAATAAAAAAGGATCTAACATTCTTCTAGAACCACAAGGAAAACTTAAATCGGTAATAAATTGACTGAGTTAAAAATCTGTTAGTATCATAAAAAGCAAAAAAAATGTTCTATTTTTCGTTATCATTTTGGTTTGTATCTATATTTAGGTATCAGTCCGTAATAAATGTACAACCATTTTCTTAGTTTCTAAAGTAGGAATAAGCTTAAAAATATTTTTAAACCCTTATAGCAGTAGCGTACGCAGGATTTTGTTTGGGGGGGGGGGCTCAGTCTCAATTTTGGTTGGTTTTTTTGAATGTATCACAAAATAGCAAACAAAATTAAAGCCTTTCGTATTATCAACCACCAGAAGTTAAATTTCAATAGAAAAACAAAACACAAAAGGAAAAACACGCAAAATACCGAAAAGTCTATTCACATTTTAATAAATAAAATGTCCGTTTTTTTCTTTAAATAAGCTCATAGCCACGGTACTGTTTATTGCACATAAACTGAAAGTACACCATCTGACAACATACACTACCAAAAACCCGCGTAAAACGTTACTATTACAATTCCTATATGTTTTTTAATGCATTTATTAAGTCTGTTCCTTTCCTTTGAGTTTCTGTGATTTTTATTCCAAAGTCCTGTCAAGTTCATATAATTGAAATGAAATTGACAGAACTTGGTAATGAAATGCACAGAAAATCACAGAAATTTAGAGTAAAGAAACAGACATTATTACAGTTTAAAGTAGCAGAAGCAGTAGCTATACAAATACAATGAAAAAAATGGTAACATTTTTCAGGGAGTTATCATTATACAAATTATTATTTGGGCGTTTTCTTAGTGGTTTCGCTAAACTCATGTTGTACTAAAGTACAGTTTAAATAAGATCAAATATACAAAATTATTCCAATTCGATTACTGTACCTATCAAAATAGAAGTTTATTAAATTATTGAACGCCAAAAATACTACATTGACAAAAACTAAAATAATTGTTATGTTATCTTTTAAGTTTTAACTAATCATAATAGTTTAAAACGACAGTGAATACGGTCCATTAACTTAAAAAAAAAACAGTTTGAAAAGATTATCTACCTCTGATACAAGTTAAAGGCAGTTTTTGGAAATGTCATCAATTGACTACAGCTTTCTCATAATGCCTTATGTCGTAGAATTAGATATAACATTCGGCAAAAAAAGTATACAGTTTACAGATATTTAAAAATATTTTTGAATATTTTATACGTTCACTGAGCGCGAAGATACTGATTAAAGTAGAACTAAAGCGTTTGACCACTAAAAAGCAATAAAGAAGAGAAGATATCAAGGGAATCTATTATGTTAATTAGTGCACTGCATCCGTTATTTCATTCCGGCTTTTTTTTAAATAGGAAATGAAGGAAAAAATTATATGTGTGAAATCATTTTGCGAAATTTGACTGATTGCAAGGGAATTTTGTTTGGGTTTCAATATTACGTGTGGTATGAACTAATGATTTCAATACGACATCCATGTCTATAGATTTTTTTTTAAATTAAAATTGAAAATACTGCTGAATTTCAAAATTAACAACAATAAAATTTGAACTAAAAATAATAAAAAAACTTTCTTCGATGATATATGAAATCTTAGCATAGTACCTACACCATATTGCTTGGGGGGCTCAAGCCCCTTAAGCCCCCCCTGCGTACGCCACTGCCTTATAGTATATAAAGGGTTTTTCAACAAGGACGCTACAAAAGTAGCGCAACAGGGACAGCAAACGACGCCATATTTCTTGCCGCTCTTTTGACATTTCTCTTCAATAAGGTTTGCTATTTCATGATGGAAAGATACGAGCCAACAACGAGTCGAAATTATTAAAATTTACTACCGGAATTCGGAGTCAGTGGCCTCAACGTTAAGAGCGCTACGTCCAATTTATGGTCGTCATAATCGTCCTAGCAGATCAACAATTGAGCGTCTAGTGGAAAAATTTGAAGCCACAGGCACAGTACAAAATGTTCCCGTGCCAATGAGACAAAGAAGTGCCCGTAGTGTCGAGAACATTGCTGTCGCTGAGGCTTCAGTTGCAGAAAGCCCAAATGTGTCTCTCACACGTCGTTCTCAAGCGTGACGTCGTTGTGACGAATTTTGCGAAAAGATCTTGGCCTATATCCTTACAAGATAAAATTGACGCAAGAACTGAAGGCGCTTGACCACCAGAAGCGTCGTATGTTCGTGAATTGGGCTGAGCAACAACTTGAAAATGATTCGGATTTTCATCGAAAAATCATCTTCAGCGATGAGGCTCATTTCTGGCTGAATGGCTTCGTCAATAAACAAAATATGCGGTATTGGTGAGGCAGCAATCCTCACGTACTTCATGAGTCATCATTGCATCCCGAAAAATTACGGTTTGGTGTGGTTTATGGGCCGGCGGCGTCATTGAGCCGTACTTCTTCCGTGATGATCAAGACCGGCACGTTACTGTGAATGGGGATAACTACCGTTCAATGATAACCGAATATTTTTAGCCCAAATTGGATGATATGGACTTGGAGGACATGTGGTTCCAACAGGACGGCGCCAGAAGCCACACAGCGAATGTCACAATCAATTTATTGGAAACCGAGTTTGGAGAACGTATTATCTCACGAAATGGTCCAGTTGCTTGGCCGCCTCGGTCGTGCGATTTGACGCCGTTAGACTATTTCCTGTGGGGCTACGTCAAGAATATGGTCTTGATGAACTTCGTACGAATATCGAACGTAAAATTGCAGCAGTATCGGCCGATTTATGCTTGAAAACCATCGAAAATTGGGTTCAGCGTCTGGACTTTTGCAAGCGTGTCCGTGTTGGCCATGCAAAAGAAATCGAGTTCCATACATAATGGCATCGAACGTACTTTTACAGGAATAAGGAATTTTATTGATATTTAAAAACTTTTGTAGCGCTCTTATGGAAAAACCCGATATAAGGGTGGTTTGTGGGTGGTTTTGTGGGTTGTTTTGTCTAGCTTTTACGAATTGCAATTTAAAACCTTGAAAATAATACCCATTTTTATTCCGATAAATGACATACAAATTGATTTTTGTTTCTTGTTTTCCAGAGATGATCAAAAATATTATTTAAAAACCAATATTTGTATTTCATACAAATTAAATACTCCAAAACCTGCTTTTTGCATAGAATTGATGCTTGCGACCCCTAGACATAGTTTTAAAAATCTGAAAAAATACAAGTAGTGTATCACGGGTTCAGAAAACTTAGTTCCATTAAGTGGCTGAAATCGAACGAAAAATACACAAAATAGAAAAGAAAAACTAAGGAAATAGGGAATTGTGACCCTAAAACTCATTTTATTCAAAATTAAATAACTTCTGTCACACAGCGAATTTGGATAAATGGTTAACGGATAATCAATGCATAAATATATATGTACCTATTGCGTTGAATATGCCTATTTATGCAACAACGGCATCTTTGATTCTTCTATAACAGAAGAAAATAGTACTGAGTTGCGCGCCACCTTTGAACAAAAGATTAAGTAATGTATAAGTAATACCATTGAGTTTATACACACAGAGGAACCACGTCAGAGTTAAGATATCACCAATCTAGGTGGCGTGATAATCAATACTGGAACCATTTACTCCCTAAGCTAGACTATTTCCTCACTATTTCCACAAATAGTCTACCTTAAGGTGGAAATAGTCTATCTTAAGGAGCAAATGGTTCTTGTATTGATTATGACTGGTTCTTGTTCTAGATAAAAACAAGGGCACCACCTAGATTGGTGATATCTTAACTCTGACGTGGTTCCTCTATGTGTATAAACTCAATGGTAATACCTAATCCACTCTCATCGCTATGCAATACCTAAACCACTCTCATCGTTATCCAATGCCTAAACCACTGGAACTGCTATAATTGTAATTGGTCGAAAGCTTTTGACATGTTGTGCCTTGTGGAGGAGAAGCACATTCCAGAGCCCTAGTAGCGTTTTCTCGAATATAAATACAAAGCCACCAGTCCGAAGACTTTAGTTTGATTTTAAAAGTGAACGAATAAACATCCGTCGGTGTAAAATAGTGAATTAAAGTATAAGTAAAGTATTTGAAGTGAAATAAAGGTGTTATATTTTTGTAAAGTAATTGTTATTCAGTTTCAATAAAAGAAATAAGTTTTATTTGTGAACCCTTGGCAAAATATTACACTATGTATATACAATATGAAGGCCATTCTTATTGGTGCTGGCCCACCGCTTCATACATCTTTGCCCATTGTCCTTTGCAGATGTGCCTAGAGGCGATAATACACTATACATACTCTGTTCAACAAAAATTGTCAGTGCAGGTAAGATAGGACGTTTGTATCTCTGTCTGGTCGCATTTGCCAGTGTAGAAACGAAAACGATTATATGATCAGTGTGCTAATTATGCTTTGGGCATGCAATGAGGATGGTTATGGTGGAGTGTACGATATTTTGCAGGGCATTACAACAATAACACCTGTACGTTGTTCAGTGGGTTAGAATCTTTTTTATTGGCAGTTTTTTTCAATTCAGTGTCTTGAAAGTATACACAGGCGCCACTGTTTTGAGAAAAGCTCACCCATAAGCTCTCTGTACTGACAATTTTCGTTGAACAGAGTATAATAGTGTATTCATCAGGCACAGAGGACACAAGAGTTTTCATTGCGTTCTTCGGTTTCTGTTTTATTGTTATCTATTTTAGAAATATTTTCAAGTAAAACCATAGATTTGTATGCCTTAAGTCAAGCAAGTACTTGCGACCCAGTCGTGCAATTTATGTTAATAGCAATACCACAGGCAAAGTTAATAATAAGTTATTTTGTTTTTTGTTCCAGGTTTTATTTTATTCAATTTTCTATCTTTTAGATTTTCTAAGAAATAAACAAAACTCCTGTGAATAATGTGTTGAAGGTTTTCATTTTGCCAAGCACTTCCGAAGAATACAGACTTTTTGTTGAGTTTGAATTGGGGTGCAGGTGGTCTCCTTAGAGGGAAAATTTAATTTTGAAAAAGTTTTTTTCTCTTGAATATTTTTAGAAGAGGCATACCTAACAAAATATTTTCAATATTATGCGGTAAGGCGGGTGTGGTCAGATTTGTGTTTAAGTAAATAGGAAATAAGTAAATATAGTAAATAAGTAAATATTTTTATTTGATGTAGTTAGGTCGGTAGGTAGGTATAAGTTACCTTGTTTGATTTTTCTTTAACAATTTTGTATTTTTTTCGCACAGTGAGTGGGCGCTATGGGAGTGAGATTTATGTTGAAATTGGTCTTTGGTCATTCATTCATTCAATTGTAAAGACTGAACCTATAATTTGATGAAATTATAAAAAAATGAACATTATCAACATTTAACGTCTTTACAAAATATGCACTGAAATTGTTTCCCAAATACTTACACTCTAGGGTAAACTGGGGCACATTTGACACCGGGGCACATTTGATTTTGTGATTTTCGGTGTGAACACACCCTTTAAGAAGAAAAATTGGAATGGTAAACGAAGCCTCAATTAATAAAAAGAAACGTTATGAACTTTGGCAGTTTTGCTTCAACTCATTTTCGAGTAACACGTGTTTTTGTGATTTCGGGATTTTTGATGTAATTTTTGACCACCGGTTTGTAAGAGATTTGTGAATAAAATAAAAGAGTTTTTTTTATTGTGAAATAATATAATGATAGCATTGTTCTTAAAATATTAATATTTTAAAGCCAATTTTGTTAAAGTAAAACATTAATATAAAAAAAACATTAAAAAAGTTATGAAGAACCTTTGGGGCACCTTCGACTTTTGCAAATGGGGCACATTTGACTGTTGTAGGGGTACATTTGACATTTGTTAAATGTGCCCCACATTGATTTGTTATACTAATATTTGTGTTTCATCTATAAAGAAATGGTTAGAAACTTAAAGCGAAAGACAAATTGGATTGTAATCGACGAAGAAAAGGTGAAAAGGGCTATTGCAGACATACGAACAAACTTGAAACGCCAACATAAACTTATGAAAAATATGGGGTAAATAGAACCACATTGATAATACGTATGAAAAATCAGGATTCCTTAAAAGACTGGTCTGATTCGATGCACTCGGGAAACTGGCGCTGACGAAGGTTTCACTTTTCAATCGAAATATCCGTCGCGCCAAACCCTTACGAAGCTGCAAGACAAAGAACTGGTAGAATATGTGAAAAAATGCTCTGTTCACGCATACGGCTTGTCAAACGATTCTTCCAAGAAATTTGTGTATGACTATTAAGGCCAACAATATTAGCTGCCCACCATTTCTTTGACTTTAAGGAGTGAAATCAAATTCAACTTCTCGCTGTAGTCGAAAATATTTATTTCACGTTGACTTCGGCAAATTCTATATTAAATAAGATACATATTTATAAATGTTCCTATGTATAATTCTTAAGGAACTTATGGACTGATAGTTTTTAAAATGAAGTCTTATCCATGTTAATTTTTAAGAAAATGGATTTATTGATTTATGTTTCTTTATATTTTTAAAATAAATTGTTTAAACAATGTTTGACTTTTCTTTCTATTAAAACAACAGGCAGAATAGACCCGCTGATACTTTTTATGCTTACGATTATGAGTTAAAACCCCCGTGTAAAGTCAAAGGTGTCCCATGCCCGGGGCACCTTTGACAAAATGACTTTTTTTTTAAACAAATTTTAAAAAAATTGATGAAGTTATAAAAATAAAATGTATCTGTGGGTCTTTTCTAGAATAGCCAATGCATCATACGAAAAAAAAATATTGGAATTCATATATAATTTTGGTAACTACAGACCTTTAAAAATGAAGTGTCAAATGTGCCCCAGTTTCCCCTACCCATATTTCCGATATTTTTCAACTAAGTCTTGAAAGTGGAAGCTAAATAAAAGTGCGTACGTAGGTATAAAGCAAAAGTGGCTGGTTAGAAATTCGTTTAAATTTTGACAAAAGTGGAGAGCTCAAGGGGAGAATCATTTTTAGTCAATCACTGTTCATTGTGCTAAGACCAAAGGTGAACAAACTTGCTCTGACGATACCAGTGGTGATGGTGGTGGGGTTAGTACTCTTAGTTCTTCAGTTAATATTTTGTTCTTGTCTTCCAGAACATATTGATGGAGTTTGTGTAGTGGAGAAGTTTCAACAAAGAACCAATTTTAGTTCAGTAAAAAAAAAAAAAAAAAAAAAAAATTACAACAAAAGGAAAAAGTATAGTTAAATGCTGAAAGTTGACAGAAGAGTTTTTAAATAATTAGAGATTTTTTTCTTCTTCACCAATTCGAAGACCACAGAAAGGAGGTCAAATTTCACGAAAAGGATTCTTTTTTTTTTGCAAATATCTCGAAAATGGTTTGCTTTAGAGAATCGTTTAATTATTCTTCAGAGGTTTCAATAAAAAATTACGTTTCGATGATGAAGAAGTCTGTTTGTCTATGCTTCCTGATGAACATCGATCTTGAGCCTAAACACTTCGACAGATTTGGTATGAAGTATTTTTTTTGTCATTCCCCAGAATCAAAATTCGAATTTTTGTTTCGACTCATCTGTGATGTGATGTTTTTCATAGATAATTTTTAATAATACTGTTAACCAGGTGTTTGCCAAAAAGTTTGTAATAACGGAAATAAAGTGGTGTTTATTTAGCTTATTGCATTTTTACTTGCCATAGAGAAAGCATAAGGCCAATTTTGGATTCGTAAGAAAAATCGAGGTCGAGATAATATTTTCCCCTAACTCAAATAAAAAGTACAAGTGACCTCAACTCCAGAAATTATTGTGTTTCGCGATGAGGTCACTTGTACTTTTTATTTGAATTATATTCATTCACTCCACTTAAAACCAAAGTAATTTTAATATTTTAATATTTAAATTTCTTTTTCTTTATTTTCCCCTACTTGTTGAAATTATGTAATTATGTACCTCTATTTATTTATTTACAGTAGCTCATATATTTTATGTTTTGTAAATATTTTATATAAATGTTTATTTCATGATAAATAATTTGTATTCATCTTTATGCCTCCGCAAGACTGTGTTATTTATTATAATAGGTTATGGGCCAAGGACGAAACTGAAAAATTATTTTTGAAGAAAGAAATTCTTGTTGGAACTATCTGTTGCGAAAAATATTTTGTATTTAAAACTGTTTTCTTTTGGAAGAAGAATAGTTGAATTTTGAATTGGGTGAACAAATTCGAACATTCAAGAAATCCTTAAAGAAAAATATCAAATCAGTTGAGATGACATCCAAGAATGAATGTTTTTCAGTAGAAAAATTGCGGGGCGGTGAAAATTTCCACAATTGAAGTTTTGCCATGCAAAATTTTTTAGAATTTAAGAAACTCCAAGACTGTATCGAACCTTTAGATGAAGTATCATCAATTGCTAAAGAAAAAGATGCTCAGTGTTTAAGTTAAGCCAAAACAATGATCGCTTTATCTGTGGCACCTGATTTGTATGTTCATATCAGAAATTACAAGTCCGCATTAGAAACCTGGCGAACATTCCAGAATATGTTTGAAGATCGAGGGTTATTAAGAAAAATTGGCCTTATGCGAACATTGATATCCATACGACTTGATCAGTGTGATAGCATGCAATGTTATATAGATCAAATAATGTCGACAGCAAGCAAATTGACATGCATTGGCTTTAACATTGGTGATGATTGGATGGCAGCGATCTTACTGGCAGGTTTAACCGACGATTTTAAACCGCTAATATTTAGCTTTGAAGGAAATGTGCAAAAAGTTACTGCTGATCAGATTAAGATGAAGCTGCTTGATACTCAGTTTGAAAAATCAGAACCTGGAAATGCATTTATTGGTAAAAAAGCATTAAGAGTTGAAAAGAAAAGGCGACCTAAAATTTTCAAATGCTATACATGTGGTGTTAATGGACATAAAAGCCCTGATTGTCCAACTAAGTCAAAAGGAAGTTATGGACACAAAGGCAAGACTGGAAAAACTAAAGATGACTTCCTAACTTGTTCTTCTACGCAAAATCAATACAATGAATGGTACTTAGATAGTGGAGCCTCGAATCACATGACACCAAATGAACATTTGTTGTTTAATTGTGAAAGATCAAATGTTGATGAAATTAAAGCTGCAAACAACTCAAGAATGCAAGTCAAACATGCTGGAAATGCAAACATTGTCTTAAATGATACAAATATAGAAGTGAAAGATGTGTTGCATGTTCCTGATCTGTCAATGAATTTGCTGTCTGTTTACAAATTGGTACAGAAAAACAAAACAGTTGTTTTCGATAAGGAAGGATGTACCATTTATAATAAAGAAAACGATAGTATTGTGACAAAATGCAAACCTGAAAATGGAGTTTACAAGATTCGGAACCAGGAACCAATGTGCCTGTTATCAAAGGCTGAAAACGAAACTGCAGTTATATGGCAACGAAGACTTGGTCATTTGAACTATCAAAGTCTGTGTAAAATGAGGGATGGAGCCGTGACTGGTATATATTTCAAGGACCAAGAGGTTGGTTTGAAAAACTGCAAGGTATGTGCCGAAGGTAAGCAGACCAGACTGCCGCTTAAACCAAGCGATAGTAAATCATCACAAATACTGGAACTTGTACATTCGGATTTAGTTGGTCCAATGGAAACTAAATCAATCGGAGGTGCCAGGTACTTCTTAACCTTTATTGATGACTTTTCCAGGAAAGTTTTTGTGTTTTTCCTGAAATAAAAATCTGAGGTTTTCAACAAGTTCAAGAAGTTTAAAGCCTTCGTTGAAAATCAAACCGAGAAAAGAATAAAGAAGATAAGAACTGACAATGGCACTGAATATTGCTCGAAAGAATTCCAAATGTTCTGCAAGACCACTGGCATTTATCATCAACTAACGAACGTGTATACCCCACAACAGAACGGATGTGCTGAGAGAATGAACCGCATGATCATTGAACGGGCCAAATGTATGTTGTTTGATGCTGAAGTTGATAATTTGTATTGGGCTGAAGCGTGCAACAAGGCAGCATACATAATCAATCGCACAATATGTTACACTTGGAAGGATAAAACACCAGAAGAGGTATGGTCAGGATTTAAAGTTGACTTGTCAAATTTGCGAATCTTTGGATCAAAAGTTATGATGCATATCCCAAAGCAGCAACGTAAGAAATGAACCGTAAGTCAAGTGAGATGATATTTTTAGGGTATGATAGCAATACGAAAGGCTATCGTTGCATCGATCCTATTTCCAAGAAACTGAAGATTAGTCGAGATGTGATATTTTATGAATCAATAAACGTCAATGAAATCAATGTTGTACGTGATTTTGATTCAGTGAGGGTTCAAGAAATATCAGACGATGAAACACCTGAAGAAAACCAAAGCTCAAACAATTTTGAAATTGACCTAAGTGAAATCCACATCACAGATTCGGATTGTGTTGGTAACAGCAGTGAAAATATACAGACATCTGAATTACGGCGAACATCGCGTATACCAATTGCTAGGAAGTTTGAAGGATATGTTTCTTACTTGTCACGTGGAATAGATGAAGAAGATGATCCAGTTACCTTCAAAGAAACAATGGATCATGATGATTCCAACAAGTGGATAGAGGCTATCCAAAGTGAAATGAATTCACTTCAAGAAAATCTAACCTGGGATTTAGTTGAACTTCCAAGAAAATGTAAGACATTAAAAACAAAATGGGTATTTGTCACAAAACGAGATGAGGAAGGTAAAATTGTTCGACATAAAGCAAGATATGTTGCCAAAGGATGTAACCAAAAATATGGAATCGACTACAAAGAAACGTATTCTCCAGTTGTTCGATACTCATCCATTAGATACCTGATGGCACTCGCTGTTCAGAAAAACTTGAAGGTTGATCAAATGGATGTTGTCACAGCATTCTTGCAGGGTGACCTTGAAGAAGAAATTTATATTCAACAACCTGAAGGTTTCGATGATGGCACAGGGCGAGTATGTCGACTTAAGAAAGCTTTATATGGACTCAAGCAAGCGGGACGACAATGGAATATAAAACTTGAAGGTGTCTTGAAGAAGTTTGGCTTGCGAAAATCTAAAATGGATCCTTGTTTCTACTTCAGTGATCAAATGGACTTGATAGTATCGATTTACGTTGATGATTTTCTTATATTTTGGAATGATACTTCAACTTTAAAGAAACTGAAGGATGCTTTGAGTTCTTCATTTAAGATGAAGGATATGGGGTCTGCAAAGATGTGTTTGGGAATTCGCATTCAACAATGCAATGGTCAAATCGAATTAGATAAAGATTGATATATTAAGACAATATTGCACCAATTCAACATGAAGAATGTCGACCTATATCCACACCTAGTGATTCTAACTAGAAGTTGTCAATAAATATGGTTTCTAAGAAAACTGAAAATGATGAAAAACTTGACAAGATTCCGTTTCAAGAAGCAGTTGGAAGTTTATTGTTTCTAGCTCAATGTACAAGGCCTGATATTGCATTTTCAGTCAATGATGTGAGCAGATTTAGTTCAAACTTTGGTTTGGCTCACTGGAAAGCTGTTAAACGTATCATGCGATATCTGAGGGGCACAATTGATTTGAAGCTAACATATAAAAAGTCTAATTATCAAGATTTACACGGATATAGTGATGCTGATTGGGCATCTGATATTGATAAAAGAAGATCATGCACCGGATATGTCTTTAAAATGTCAAATGCTGCAATTACTTGGTGTAGCAAGAGACAACCGACAGTAGCTTTATCGAGCACTGAAGCTGAATATATGGCTATGTCATCTGCCATACAAGAAGCCATTTGGATAAAACAGCTAGCTTATGAACTCGGTGGGAAAGCTATTCATCCAGTTAAATTAATATGCGACAACCAGGGTGCAATTAAGTTGGCTGAATCTGACGGATTTCGACCTAGATCAAAACATATTGATATAAGATACCATTCTCTGCGGGAAAGAATAGAAGATAAAACGATCAAAATTTCGTACATTTCTACAGACAATATGGTTGCTGATAACTTGACGAAAGCAGTCACTGTAGGTAAACATAATTTTTGTATAAAAGAAATAGGATTACATTAAGATTTTAAAATTATCTTAAGTCTTATGTTTTATTGTTTATATATGTTGTTATTGTTATATTGTTTTAAAAGCTTATATAATGCAATAATTTTAAATACTTAATAAGTGAGGGTGTTGAAATTATGTCATTATGTACCTCTATTTTTTTATTTACAGTAGCTCATATATTTTATGTTTTGTAAATATTTTATATAGATGTTTATTTCATGATAAATAAATTGTATTCATCTTTATGCCTCCGCAAGACTGTGTTCTTACAATACTACTGTTAAGATGATATAGGACACAATAAAAAGTGGATGGTTCGACAATTCTGTCTGTACATCGACCTGCAGCATAAGCCGTTGAAGCGATTTTCTTCAAACTTTGGACTTAAGGTTTTTTGGGGTGATTCCCTAGAGGGGAAATTGATATATTTTTTTGGCTCAATTTCAGAAACGGCTATAACGATTTTGATACAAAAAATCAGAAATTTCTATAGAATTCGCACATTTAATTAAACTTTTAGCAAATACGTTAAGCTTAAACGCAAATAGATTTTACCCAAACACAATTCAATTTAACCGAAGATTAAATATATGTATTTAAACTTTTAGCAAATTATTTAAACTATTAAACAAAAAAGTTTTGGCAAAGCTTAAAAATAAAAAAAAAGGTTGTACTCGCATAGATGGTAGGACCATAGCTATAGTTGGTATTTTTTTAACATTCGCAAATACTCCATCATATGGCACTCTTCGTGATTTAGTACAAGGTGCTAACTGCTAAGTAAATATAATAACCGCGAGCTTTATAGACCTGAATTGAATTAGACTGAATTGAGAATTTTTGAAGTTAGGAAAACGCATTAGGTTGTTTTTAAATCCCCATCTGCGATTGATTTGTGTCAAATCTCAAATCTATTTGCGCTTTGGTTAAACTTTTTTGCTAATAGTGTAATTAAATGTGCAAATGCTATATTAAGAGCTGGTTTAATATTTTGGTGAAAAACATTTTAACAATGACATTAATAAACGGTACCTTTCAAAGAACCGATTTTTTTGATTTTCAAATTTCTTGCGTAAGCAAATTTTCGAAAAAATAATTTTTGGCTCTTCAAAAAATATAAATTTTTTGTTTGAAAATTAAATCGGTAGATATCTTGAAAACGGATTTATTATTTTTTTATTTTATAAAAATTGTATTTTTTTTATACTAAAAATTGGCATACCAAATTTTATGTTTAAAAATGTCAAGAATTTGTATATGTTATGTATATAAGAAATTAATTTTTAAGAAAACCTCTGCGCTGCGCTATAACGATTTTTATTTTTTTGTTCATCAAACATTTATATCTGTGGTCTTTGGTGTAAACATGATAACTCAAAAAAAGTATTTTTGTTTTAGGTAAGGGCATATAAATTTGCATTAAATTGGAAAGTCTCTTTAAAGGGAGTAATTTATTTTCAATTTAATGCATAACTGTCCCAAATTTGAGGCAAATCGATAAATTCGTTTAGGTTCTAGCACGATGTAAAGTGGGCGTTGAAAGGGAATTTTGTGTATGGAGTTATCATGTTTATTTTGTTCCTATAACCACCACAGCTTGTACATATGTATATACAAATATTTGTTGTTTTGTCGAATTATGTGCTCTGAACACCACATGGTCAGTCCTATTTTAACACAAAAAATCCAAATAAATAATTCTCATTATTCCTTAAAGTTTGCGATTTTTAAATAATTCAATTAAATAGGCAACAATTATAAACTAACGAAAAATTATTGTGATTTTCAAAAATTTCATCCTCTTAAACCACCGCATTCAGGCGCCAGGCATTCGATTGTTTCAAGAGTCGATATTTTATAAGCCAACATATCGCACCTATAAATTTTCTTTCAAGTCAATATTTTGCTCAAATTTGTATATAAAGCAGTTTTGTCAGGTCGAAATTTCACAATTTCGACATTTTTTTTATGTCGAACATAAAATAATAGGGATTTTTAATTTCAAAAAAGCCGATTAAAGTCGACACTTTGGCTAGTTGACATTTTTTGTCGATAATTATTCGTACGTAACAAATAAAAATGACGGACAAAAATCATAAGGGCTCTCCCAAACCCACGCTAAAGCGGCACATTCCCCGACGTTGCGGCAGTTTTTGTTGTTACTTAGCATAGTTTATTTGTCATTTTTGTTATCATTGTGAATGATTCGCTCGCATAGCGAATGTTCCGCGTTGGTTTGGGAGAGCCTTAATTGAAAAGATTTCGATCTGAATTTTTTGTTTTGTAGAACCTACGCTATTCGAAGAGCGAAACTGATAATAATAATAATTCATAGGTATCTACCAGTTTATTTATTTGGAGACTCTATTTTCGCACAAAATTAATTTTGATGGGAATCATACAAAATAACAAGATTGGGGCTGAACAGTTAACATGTTATGTAATTTTTTTTAGACCACAAACAAATTTGGTTGGGGCTAAAGTCTTTGGGCCATCATTGGAGAAAAGGCCAGTTCGGGGCTACCAATAATGGCCATGTTTAATGCAAAGACATTTATTCCCTATTAATAAAGCGCGGAAAATTGAGTCGAAAAAACAAGCTCAGGACTAAGGCCTAAAATTAATTGGGCAAAAACGTGGTCGGTGTTAAACAACCAATTCCCTAAGAATTTAACTTATTTCAGATAGTGATTGGGACTTAACTCTAGGGACTGTCAAAGACCAAAGTTGGGGCTAAAGCTTAAAGAGATAATTGAAAAACACGGGGTCGGGGTTGGATAATTAACATGTCAAATGCAACAATAATTTACCCTAAAAACTTAGGTTATTTAACAAACAATTGCAGTTGGGACTAAAACCTGATTAAAAGTCGATCAATTTAAGTGTTATTGTTTAATACAACAGTAATAGTTTCTTACGGCCAGCCAGGGCCAAGAAAACCTTGGGGCTTATATTTCCAAAGCAATTACATATTGAGATCTATAGTCAAGGAGAGAAATTTCACAAGCGTAAGTTTTCTTTGTGCACTCAGAATATCATGGAGAAGCAAATAAATTTTTGCATTCTCTCTAGACTCTAGAGCGACGTGCAAATTTTTCGACATATTTTTTGACCAGGAATATAAAGTGCAATCAATTACCCTTGCAGAATTAGTATGCATTTTTTGAGAGCAGCTTTTTCGTCAGTCCGACTAAAAGTCGTGATGATTTGACATTTCATTTTTCAATCAGCAAAAAATCGTTTTCTGTGCTTTCCAGTGACAATTCGAACAAAGCAAATACCTGCTCTACTATTTGATTTGGCTGGTTCACAAAAATTCGGTCTCCAAAGGGATCATACTGTCAAAACACATGAGATTTTTCTAGTGAGACCTCTTAGATATCATTCAATTGTGTCTCAAACTGGATCTCCAAGCCCCCCACAGCTAAATCCTAGATCCGCTACTGATCCGCTCGAAACATAGATGAAAATTTTAATCCTTTCATTCCTCACTCTTAAACTCCCTCGCCTACAAACTTTAATTTCCCCAGTTAAGTCCGGCTCAAAATTGATCCAGTGTGTTATGCCTCATTTGCAATGAATATTTTCCTTTTGTGTCTTCGTAAGCATTTTGTTGTCTAGTTGGAGACACATTTTGCATTGACAATGTACTAGGCTTTTTGTCAAATTCCTTAACGATTCCATACCAACAAAATTTCTTCCCCAATTACATAATTAGGAATCATGACTTAACATACTAAATTACTAATTAATTTCCTTGCGAAGCAGACACGAATCATATAAATAACTACCAAAGTCTATACAAACTCAGAAGAGAGTTGAGAAATTGTATATTATAAATCGAATTCTTCATCCGACAAGAATAATAACATAAATATTCAAGGGTGACCTTCAAAACTCGATACTTATATCTATAATGATAAACAAAAATATGTCATTATTTTCTAATTAACGAACAAATTTATTGTTTGTTTATTTACCTAGAATCCTCTATGTTCGTTGTGTTTATCTATTTTATTATGAAGAAAATTATTGAAAGTATCTCATTCATTCGATATGGTTCTCCCCCAATAAACTCCTGAAACTCGTAATATGGCAAAGATTGCGCCATCAAGTTAATTTCTAATTAACTTTTATTACAGCTTACATTTCTATGGCATCGGCATTATAAAATCGTTTCAATATGCCTCCGGCAGTAAAGGATTTCAAATTTTCTTATAACAGCATCATGATTTACTACATTAAGTTATTTATCAATACAAGGATGGATCTATTTTAAGCCCTTCATCGATGGAGACTTAGGAATTCTCTGTACACAATTGTGTAGGTTATACGTAGGTTAAAGGTGTCAACAGTGGATCACGTTTTACTCCTTGCGGTGTTGCTTCTAAAATTATAATTAAAAGATATTCGTATTTTTTTTTGCACAACTAACTCAATCTTTCATTTTTAATTTAAGTAACTTTTTTTAAAGCTAGATTGATCAGGAAAATATAAAAAAATTAATTAAAAAAAAAATGTTGTGTGGTTCATTGTGTATCATGGGTGTAAAGGTACACAGTGAATCAATGCATGAATCAGGGATATCAATTTTTCCATGTAAAACATTTGTATTTTTTAAAGTTATATATTTTAATTAATCAATCAATTAATTTTTCTTTAATAAAATACTTCAAACAAATAGGAAAACCTTCCGAATATAATAAACATTTAAAGTCAAATTTAACAGTTATCGCTAAATAGCTCTAAACGGGTGAGTAGTTATGCAGTGTATAAGGATTTATGTAGCCTCTATACAACGTTGCATAAATAGTGATTTATAAGACATTTCCCCACCCAGTATAGTTATACAGGCTTTGTGTCAAATAATGTAGCAAAAAGTAGAAATCTATTACGTTTTGCTTCCAAAACTGACAACGAGACTCAGCTGTTTGTGAAAAATCAAAAAAATAGTTTTGTTGACGATAGGGTTTTTTTTGATGTTATCTTAATTTCTTTTGTTGTTATAGTTATCGATTTGTTTTGTTTCTTTTTGTTTGTGTTTACAAATATAATAAAATGTATATAAAAGAAAAGAATGGGTATTTTTTGATTTTTTGAATGAATTATTCGATTCACTCACGGCGTGACATTTTTGTTGAGAAAAATATAAGGGTGGCTCTTCTGTGGCAATGCTTAAATTTAATTTGTATTTCTCCGTAAAGTGATCAACGTGATTTTGTGTAAAATTTTATTGAAACTGGTTAACGTTAACATATAAGCCAAAGCAGTTGAAGTGTTGTAAAATGTTGATATAAGTTCTTCAAATTTTGCACGTACATCTATTAGGTATGCAGAATCTATAATATAAAGAGTGTACAAAAGATATTCCTTGTCTTTTTAAAACAATATCCCAACAAAATTAACAATAACTATACACAAAAACATATTTATTTATTATTATATTAATTTATATTAAAATTATGAGTGAGATTTCAACACAAGCATTGCACAAATAAGCACACCCCTAATATCTATCTACATTATTGATGTTGTGTGTAAGTCAAAGTGACATTTCGATACGAAACAGCCTTTATGTAGGCTCTAAACAACCTCCAAACGCGTTTAGCTTATATTGCCTCTATACAACGTTGCATAAGTTTTATAAATCACGATTTTGCGTTCAGAGGAATTTTAAAGCGTGCAAGCATTCAACTGTGTTTATAAATAACACTTTTAAGGTTCAAAATTTAAGTTTTTTAAGGTTATTTATTTTATGAGTTGGAAAAAAAATTATAATAATAAAGCAAAAAAGAACCATAAAACTATTAAATCAAAAAGAAAATGTTCTCTTTTCTTTGTTTCATATTATATTCCCACTGGGCCCGTAATTGCTCAATTTCGTGACTTCAATTTCAAAACTACCCAAAGTGCCCACACTGGCAATTGAAACAGTTTCGTTTGACAGCTTGACAAAAAAGAGCTGTCAGATTCTGCGTGATTGTTTTGAAAATATTTTTTTCAGAAATTAATTATTTGCAATTCCGTATAACTTACCGTTTTTTTATGAAATTTAGGGCCAGTTTGTTCACCGCTTATCATCTTTAATCCACGATTATTGGAACTGGGAAATCGTCGAATGTGTTTGTTGATCAAATTTTTTGCAAAAAATCCAAAGTATGAGTTGCTAATTATGGATACCGCTAATCAGCCAATTTTGGTTGAATAGCGTAAGTTAATGGGAGCCCACTGTTAACAAACTGGCCCTTAAAGAGACGCTAATGAAGAATTCAAGTCAAAGAACGCAAGTATGCAAAATATAACGAAGTCGAAAATATTTTATAACGCAGATACATTTTCTTCCTATACTGGTACCCATATCAAAAATGGTGAAGAAATTATCTACTTTAAATCAATTTTTTAGAACAAAAAACTAGTTTCTTATATTTGTTCTCAGGATACAAAAAAAAACTCAGTTTTATAAGAAACAAATATTGTGCAATTTATGGGTTTCTTATATATAGTGATTGAGAGCAGCTAGCAATTTCGGCGCAGGATCAAAAGTCCACAGGCCAAAAGTCCATAATGGACTTTTGTCCCACTTGGGTGGGTAAGACGTCCACAACTGTATTGTGGAGATCTGACGTACTCAAGTGGGTCAAAAGTCTACAAAAAAAGGGTCAATATTCCATTATTTTAGAAAGAAAGTGGGTCATTAGTCCACAATAATTTCATATTTCAATATTGAAAAAAGCAGAACAATTAAGAATTATTTATTTATTTTGTTAAGAATTAATTTGTATACTCTTCACAACTTAAAGCACACCAACTGACAACAAAGGCGCCTGCCTGGCGACTGAGCATACCCAACGGAGTCGCGTGAGCGGGACAGAGGACCCGAAAATGGAGTTAACATCCTTAAACCCGTGAAGCGGGACACCCAAAGTATTGTTTAGTACAAACAAAAATTTAATAACAGACCGACTGACAATATGGCGCCTGACAGAAGTCCAGAAGATTTTTGTGTGGACTTTTGGCCCATCGGAGTGGGTCAAAAGTTCACAATTGATTTATGGACTTTTGACCCACAGAAGTGGGACAACCCTGCGCCGCAATTACTTGGTAAATAATGGCTGTTTTTTTCGAACTCCACGCAGCTGGTCTATTTTTTCTTTCCAGAGCTCTAGAAGAAGATCTTCTTCTGCTGAATTCCATGTTTTTTTTTTTTTGTTTATATTTTCTTTTAGACATATTTTTGTAAATTTATTTATTTTTAAGGAACCAAAGCCAAAAATCACTTTTGTTTTGACAGCATAAATTAACAGTTAACAGTAAAAAGATGCTGTCAGCTCGCAAGATCTGTTTCCTCACTTTATCAAAAAAATGGTACAAACTGGTATAAAACGTAATTTCGTACGCAATTTCATGGAAATCAATTTCACTTTTCACAATTTCATGGAAATTGAGGTGATTTGAGATGATTTTGAAATTGCGTCATTGTATGGGAAATTGTGGAATTTCGAAGATGCTTTCGGAAAAATAATTTAAAATTGCACAATTTCGTTCAGTAGGACAGTGACAAAATGATTCACTGGGGTACCCTGATGCACTATTGACACCTTTACCCTACATCATATTGTTTCGACTTTCATTTAAATTGTTCAATTTCACATTTCTATTTATTGAGGAAGGAAAACAGCTACTTCTGGACAGGGTGTCGGCATAAAACATTATAATTATGCCCTTTGGGTGTGATATAATAACTCAATTTCCGGTTTTTGTTATGAATTGTTAAAAAGGGACTATAATTACACACTCCCATCCTCACAGTCTGTTTAAATTGGACGAAAAGGATGACCCATCGTCATAGTGGTAGGGCTTGATGATTATATACATAGTAGCTATTGTGTCTACGGATGGTGTCTATACTTTAATGGAAAGTGGCAGCAATAAATGTGGACGAGAAAAAGGTGTTTGAAAATCCCTAAGGTGCTAATTTCATCAGAACATCATCGCATCGTATCGGATTTGACTACGCTTACTGGTGAATTTGTAAGTGGCTAAAAGAGATTGAGGTTTGTATAGACATCGTTTTTTTTATTGGCATAGCAATTATGATGGCATTTGCATAATTTTACCTCAGGGTCAGTTTAATATTAGTGCTGGCATTATCGTTTTTTATGTACATATATATTTTGGCTAGGCAAACAGGGCGTTTATATTGTGAAGTTTTGTTTTGTTTGTATTATTTTGTTGGAGCTTTTATTCGTTTTGCCGCATAATTGAGAGATAATTACTTAGTGATTAAGTGAGGTTTTTGTAGTAAAATTGTTGTGCTAACATTTATTTAAAATCCCATCTACATAAACAAATATTTTAAATTGACACAGGCTTTAAAAATTTGCATTTTTTGTAGAAACAAAAAACAGTGTTATAAAGATGTGATGTTTGTTGTTTTTATCAATAATAGGATTTGTTTCTTAATTTGAAAATATTTAAAGTTTGTTTGTTAAAATGAATTCATGAATAATCATGAATTGAATCAAAATGTTAAATTTTTTAACATGGAAAAAGAAAGTTTTTAGAAAAGAAGCCGGCTGGAAAAATGCCAAGTTTCTATCTTTTCAGTGGGGAAAATGTAGACGAGGAAAGCTTGTCAGATACTTGGCAAGCACTTGCTGGATTTCAGTACTAACACTTTAGACGAAGAAAACTTTTCAAACACTCGAGAGGCCCTCCCTAGTAAAAACTTGTTGGGCATGTTTCGGTAGGTATCCCATCAGGAATGTCTCTTGTACAACAAAAACAAACATTTTATAAGCACCATGCAATTTCAGTATCATACGAAACTTTTCTCCTTCTCTGCTTTGTCTTCTTTTTCATTTCACACTTTTTTCTATGAGTGTGAGACATATCTGTATAATATATGTATATCCATTTGTTATATGCAATATTATATGAAACATTAGAGTAAAAAACTAATTCACATTCTGCATTGAATTAAGTAAGCTAGCCCAGCGGGAAGCGCATTGGACTGACAAGCAGAAATTCAAGTCCCACAAAAACTAAATTTTGTTTTTTTTTTTTGATTGACGAGGTAAAAGGGTTAATAATCGCCAAGGCCCTTGTTCTAGCCTTTGCTTAACCTTGCTACCCCCTAGCCAGAATCTATATAAAACTCTCTAGTGCCTTGTTAAAAACTAGATCTTTTTTTGCGCGGGAATATAGTTTTAAGTACCAATAAGCTATACATTTTCCAATAAAAAGATCTACTTTCTCATTTAAGGTTGCGTTGTGCCGTGGACAAGTACTTTGACCACCACCTGGACATGCAGTTTGGCTTAAGGAAAAAGCAATCGAAGCCGGATTTTCCTCAAATTCCAGCATGACGACACTGAAGCGCTCAACAGCTATCGTTTCAACAGGAAAGCATTCGACGCTTTTTGGATGTCTAGAAATCGTTAGACATCCTATGCATTGAAGCTCACATCCATAAGCTTAATCTGTTCGTTCACTTACATATGTATACTCTACTAACACAAATTTGATTTTTCTTTTCTGTCTTCCAGAAAATTCAACGTTTAACTACTATCATGGACAACAGCAAATCACAATTAAAGAAAATCAAAGCAAAATTATTGACCAATTTAGCAGAAACGTGCGTCGGGAAAGCAAATGTAACTTGATTGCTTCATTGCCATATCCATTGTAACCAAAAAAGCCAAAGGAAAAATTAAGATTTTTATCTTATCCACTTTTTAAGGAAAATCAAAGCCGAAATAACCCAAGGTTCGTAACGAGTCCTTTTTCACCCACAGCGTGATGATATCTGTGCCAACCCTAAGAACTCCCTCTACGCTAGCAGCTGTTTGCGAACTTAAGTACTACATCAACATACGCTTTGTCTTCTACAAGAAATTGGTCATCCAGATAAGCAGTTCCAAATTGGAGCTTTTGTGCTTCAGGAGATCCAGTAGAGGTATTCTCAATGCAGCCAACTGCAGAAGTCTGGTTTTGAAAGTTCCGAATAGATCTACGGTAACAGAAAAAAAACACGTATAGATAAATATCCGCTTGAAAGAGTTACTAAGGTTCAACCCGCACCGCACCCACGACTCCACCTATTCATCAGCTACTCCTTCCAGGTCTAGTTCTTCATTTCGAAGAGACGCCATAATTGAACTTCAAATGTTCGAAAGAAAACTACTAAGAACCTAGACTGAACTACATTTCGATCGACAGCGAATGAGACATCATAGGAACGAGAGTCATTACACAATCATCCCACTGGACAGAGGACAGGAACATTATCTTTTCATCAGCAAATAAACAGTCACTTAAATAAATGGTTGAAAAAGATGACCACCAAGCACCGCCAACCCAAGATGACGAGATAACTCCGTACGAGGGACATCCTAGACGAAAACATCATCAAGGACAACGTGCAGGCAGTTTCGTTATACGCTGACACATCAGGTTCAACCAAACCCATCATCAATTACCAATCCCCCCACCAAAACCACTATTTGTCAACTGGGATGGGAAACCACGAGGACGGTAAAGTCAACTGACTTAAATTTAAGCAACAGTCAAATATTGGCCCCCTGTGTAACTTTCACTGTTAAACTTTCAATGTTAAACTCCGAAATTCGAAGATTCAAGTATTTACCGATAAAACTTATAATTGTTCAGCACTTTTCTAAAAGTCCGTCATGCATTTTGGCAAGCGGTCTACCTAAGGTACGGTTGTCCTAGAAAATTGTTGAAATTGGCGCCTGCCTTGCGACAGACGGTACCCTAAAAGGAGCAACGGATATGCGCGAACGAGATAAAGAACCGAAAAAGTGAATTGAAATCCTTGGAATCAATGAAGCAGGATACTCAAGAACTCAGGGTAGGTACTGTCCAAAATCACTATTGGAATGATTTGGGAATGAATTATGAAATCGAAACATTTCACACTTTTATTAATGTCGGTGAAAAAAAATCAAAAGGCATGGTAGTTCTGGCACTACATCATTTGTACAGCTCTGGTGATGTTGGACCCCCTTCTTACTTCAGTACCAATAAAGTCAGAAACTTCAAATTCACAGTATCTGCTAAGCTCATCAATCACAGACGCCTCGCCGTATTTGAACATTTCAGCATAAGATATAGGACTGCAAAAACCTTAAAAACCGTAACTGACTGATTAACTAAAGTTATGAAGCACTTCCTGGCATCGTAGAATCTTTGTAATTTCGCACAACGGTACGCCTTTTGGTGCATACAACGGAAAAAATCGCAAATTTAAGATTTTTCATTCAAGGAGGATTTAACAGTAATAATCGTAGAACTTGCCATACTTTTAGATCTCACTTCTTACTATACTTTTTACGGCTGACTTGCTACGCAAAGGTTTTTGTACATACAGGGTGTCCCGTAAAGGATGGTCCAAACTAAATATGGTGATAGGCCAGGTCATGACCTTTCAGAATTTGGTAATTTGTTTATCCCGAACCATAACGGTTTTTCAGTAACGGCTGTTTTTTGAAATTTGCCCGAACCCGTCCATAATTGATTTTTTATTTTTTTTATTTTTAAACTTAAACATTGACCAATAATAAAAACTTTTTTTGTGCATTCAAATGATTTTGATTTTACACACCATTTTTATAAAATAACAAGATATAGTCATAGTTTGATCAAAATTATTTTTTTAATTCAATCTTTGAAAGAGCGTCCTGAAAAAATCGTTCGACTCAATACTGGTTCTTACGTTTAAAAAATTGCCTTGCCTTTGGACCTTTTAAAAAGGTATAAATCTTACCAATGCGGACTCTAAATCAGAAGTTACAACCATTTAAACTCAATCAGTCCTTTTTTCGTTTTTTGTTGTTTTGTTGTTTATTTTATGATTTTTGTTTTTTTTTTTTTATTTTTGGTTTTTCTAGGTGTTTGTTTTATGTTTGGTTTTTTTTTTATATTTTTTACTGTCGACACTTTAACCCATAATTTCTTACTTCGTTATAATATTTAGCGACATCTAATATCAATTTCAATAAATAATTTCATCCTGAAACCAACTTAAATTTACTAACAATGGCGGTCTTTACCTTTGCGACTCCACGTTTGGCCAATCCTTGTACTATTTTTTTATTTATTTTTATCGGAAATGGTATGGCTGGTAAGAATTTCAAAACGTTCAAATGTAATGGCGATTATTCAAAGTGAGATATTTGTTTTTTTTTTTTTGTTTTTCAAAAACGTTTTTGATGGAAAGGAAAAATAATTTAAAATGTCTTACACGCCACGGGAATATGCTTCAATGCATTACAATTATAGAGAATGTGGAGGAAACGGCAGAGCAGCAGCCAGAACATAGGCTGAGAGGTACCCAAATGCTTCCCATCTTGACCATCGCCTTTTTATACGGGTTCACTTGGCTTATTTGGAGGGCAGAACACCAGGGAGAAGTCTAGTACAAGAAAGTCAACGCCATCATGATGAGGCAGTTTTGCGTGCTGTCGAGAATGACCCTTCTACATCTGTTAGAGGTTAGAGCCATCGAAAGGGAACAAGGGTCTCAAAAACAACCATCCAAAGAGTGCTGAAAAGGAATAACCTTCATCCCTTTCATTTGCAAAGTGTTCAAACACGTTTCGATAAGATACTGTGGACCAACAAGTGATCTTGCAAAAAGGATGGATTTGTCAACTTGCATAACCTCCATAGTTGGCAATTGGAAAATCCGGATTTGGTGCGAGAATTCAAAATAAATTTGTGGACTGGAATTTTTAATGGCCACATAATAGGACCCATTGAACTGCCGGATACACTAAATAGTGAAATTTATTTTGATTTTCTGCAAAATAGGCTATTTTTTTTTTTGTTGTAAGGCTATTACTTGCCATAATACTGCATAATCAACACGACGGCGACGACGGACGGTTGCCCAGCACATTACAGTATGAATGTGAGACGTTTTTCGGACAATTCTTACCATGAACGATGGATTGGGCGTGGTGGACCAAT
This sequence comes from Melangyna quadrimaculata, assembly GCA_949320155.1. Lineage (NCBI taxonomy): Eukaryota > Metazoa > Arthropoda > Insecta > Diptera > Syrphidae > Melangyna > Melangyna quadrimaculata. The sequence continues at coordinate 23,809,203 of OX439485.1, forward strand.
TGTATGGCCACCAGACCTTAATCCGTTGGAATTTTTTCATTGGGGCTGTTTCAAGGAAAAAGTCTATGCTAAACTCATTTTAAACATACGTGAACTCCAGCAACGTATTCAGGTTTCTGCTGCAGAAATAAGCAACTCACCAAGCACAAGAAATTTAAAAAAGACAGCTTTTGAAACGCTGTCGAGCTTGCATACGTGCATGAGGGGCACATTTTGAACAATTACAATTGAATACAAGAAAAATCATAAAATAAACAATAAAAAAAAAAACAAAAAACGAAAAAAAGGAATTTATTTTAATTTTTCTTAAAACCACGACTGATTGAGTTTAAATGATTGTAACTTCTGATTTAGAGTCCGCATTGGTAAGATTTATACCTTTTTAAAAAGTCCAAAGGCAAGACAATTTTTTGAACATTGAATATTTTTTGAATATTGAGTCATACGATTTTTTTTTTCAGGACGCTCTTTCAAAGATTGAAGTAAAAAAATAATTTTAATCAAACTATGACTTTATCTAGTTATTTTATAAAAATGGTGTATAAAATCAAAGTTATTTAAATGCATAAAAAAGTCTTATTATTGGTATGTTTTTGTTTAAAAATAAAAAAAAATAAAAAATCAGTTATGGACGGGGTGAGCAAAACAGTGATCTAAAGTAGGGGTTCGGGCTAGGGCTGGCTACGAGACGAGACTCTGCGAGACTTTTTTAAGTCTCGTCTCGGTCTTGTTAAAATCGAAAATTTTCAGTCTCGTCTCGGTCTCGTCTCGGTTGCTTAAAAGGCAGTCTCGTCTCGTCTTGTCTTGGTCTCGTCATGCGAGACCGAGATCGAGAATTTTCTCGTCTCGTGGCCAGCCCTAGTTTGGGCAAATTAAAAAAAAACTGCCGTTACTCGAAAACCGTTATGGTTCGGGATAAACAAGTTGCCAAATTCTGAAAGGTCATGACCTGGCCTATCACCATATTTAGTTTGGACCATCCTTTACGGGACACCCGGATATAGAGACCTTGGATTCTTTTTTAACATTTATGTTTTTGGTGTGATTTAATTTTAATTACTTATATTACTCAGATTGTAAATGTTTCAAAAAAATATGCTGAAAGGCTTAAAATGATGACGGGCTTTGACCAAAATTAGAAGCCGACGGACGTCTTGGCGAAAATCATTTTTAGAATTCTGCATTATGGTGATGTTAGTTTTTATTAAAACCTCGAAAATTTTGTTTTACATGAAACCAATACTTGCCCTATAGAGCAAGTAAAAAAGGTAACTTTGTGAGAAAGATTTGAGGGGAGAGAAGGGGTATTAAGACAATTGTTCTTATTGTTTGTGTGCTTCAGGCATAAATTATTAATATACCTACAGGGTGCCCCATTAACAATGTTCCAAACCAAAACTGGTTAAAGGCCAGGTCATGGCCTATCAAAATTTGGTAATTTTTCCATACCGAATCATACCGGTTCTCGAGTAACGGCTATTTTTTGAAATTTGAAAAAAATCTTACTTTGAACCCGTTTTTTGCTCACCCTGTCCATAATTGATTTTTGTTTTTTACAAATTTTAAATTAAAACATTGAATTATAGTTTTACTAACTTTACTAAGGCCCCAGTTATAGCTATCATTGAAATCCATCATTGAAAAAGTTACCTGGTGATTTTGAGACCCTTCGAAAGTTTAATCATTGAATATTTGAATGCAGAAATATAGCTTACGACTTCAAAATTATTTCTCCTCCAAAAAAAATTCATTTTGACCCACATCTTCCCCATTACGTAACTTTTAATTTTTTCAATGATCATTGGTAAGGTAGTTCATCATTGAAAAATTAAAAGTCATTTTATGAGAAAAGTTGTGCCAAATTGAATTTAGTTTTACCTAGAACTAATTATTAAGTCAAATAGCTTTACTTTGGTATCAAAATAATCATTTAGTTTTTCTCCAAAATCTCTCAAAATTGACAATTGATATTTTCAATGACGTTTTTCAATGATAGCTATTAGTGGCCCCTAAGTAAAATATTTTTCATTGGCATCACCACTTGCCTACAATTCATTACTTAATATTGAACTTTGCCAAAATTAATTTTTGACCTCAATCTTCTAAAGAGCCCCCTGAACAAAATTCGTATGACTCAATACAGGTTTTATATTTCAAAAATTGCCTATTTTTTTGTAATTTTAAAAAAGGTACAACACTTGCCAAAGCTATGTTTAAATACACAGTTATAACATAACCATTTTGAACCCAATCAAACAGGTTCAAAATGAAACAAAAATAAAACATTTTTATTCAAATATTTCGCTAAAATTAGAATTTCACTTTAAATAGATATAACTCTGAAAGAGCTGAATTTTGGTGGAGAGCTTCATTTTGACGACTTACATAATTCATTAATAAATACCTTAAATTTGTACAAAGACTTTCGATTTTCTGTCGTGAAAGCGGGAAATCCATTAATTTTAAAATTTCTCGAAGAACATCAAGTTTTTTAATAAGTCTCTTTAGAAAACTTGTGGCTTATAATATAAAATTCTAAAAAAAACATTAGCATAATATTTTTCCGTTAGACCAATACATTTTGAGACAAATGTGCGCAAATGCAACGGTGTGGAAAATATCACACTAAAGTAAAAACACATTTTGTCCCCGTTTTCTCATAATCTCTTGGTCCAACGAAAAAAAGGAGTTAATCTTTTTTCTGTAGAATTTTATAAGCTACAAGTTTTCCAAAGACACTTCTTAAAAAACCTGATGGTTTTCAAAAAAACTGGCTTTCACCACAGAAAATCGAAAGTCCTCGTCCAAATTTAAGGTATTTATTTAAGAAATTCGTAAGACATCACAACGAAGCTCTCCGCCAAAATTCAACTATTTCGGAGTTATATTTGAAGTGAAATTCTAATTTTACCGAAATATTTGAATAAAAATGTTTTAATTTTGTTTGATTTTGAACCTGTTTGATTAGGTTCAAAATGGTTATGTTATAACTGTGTATTTAAACATAGCTTTAACAAGTGTTATACCTTTTTTAAAATTACAAAAAAGTAGGCAATTTTTGAAATATAAAACCTGTATTGAGTCATACGAATCTTGTTCAGGGGGCTCTTCAGAAGATTGAGGTAAAATATTAATTTTGGCAAAGTTCAATATCAAGTAATGAATTGTAGGCAAATGGTGATGCCAATGGAAAATATTTTACTTAGTAAAGTTAGTAAAACTATAAGTCAATGTTTTAATGCAAAATTTGTAAAAAACAAAGATTTTTTTCAATATGGTATGGAAAAGTTACCAAATTCTAAAAGGTCATCATCTGGCCTTTCGTCAGTTTCAGTTTGGACCATTGTTAATGAATGGGACACCCTGTATACATATACCGCTTCCCATACATTTTCCAAAATAAAAAAAAAAATTATAGGGTTGAACAACTTATTGAAAAGGTTTTTTTCTGTTCTTAACCCTTTCGGTACGGATGTGGTACAAGTCCATATAAATGTTCTTTGTCTTGTACCACATCGGTACTGAAAGGGTTAAATCAATTTTCTGTTTTCTCACTCAGCAGTTTTTTTGTTGCCATCACTGTTCATAGCCAAACAAATGTATTCATCAAACAAAAAATAAAATGCTGCCTGGCATAAAAATTATGATTTGCATCCGCTGAGCTGACATCATGGTTTATGATTATTTTTTTTCAGCGATACACGGCCAACCACCAACATTTTTCGCCTAATAATTATACCTAGAGTATAACTTTTTTAATAAGCAACGATATTCTATCATTTCACAAATCAAAATTATGCCAATTACATATAATCCGGTTTTGCTATGCCAAAACAGATTTGGGGGAAGCAGAAGCTACCAAGCCATGATTTATTGGCATGTAAAAATGAGATTCTAAGTTCTAACCCCCAACGCCCCAACAAAAAAATACAAACACAAACAAAATGACAGCATTTTATTTATTCATGTAAAGTGTCAACTAATGCCATAGGGCATTTGCATTCGACCGCCTCTATCACTATCGCCTGTGGGTACAAATACAAACACACACACATTGTGTGGCAACAAGGCGATAACGTTTTTTACGGTGCGGTGGCAAGGTGAGTCACCCACCGCTCCCCCAAAAAAATGGTTAAGGTAACCATTATTCATTTGAAATAATAAGCGGGGGCTATCCCTGAGTTGTGAACTTTTGCATGTTTTCAGATTGTTTTTTTTTTTTTTTTTTAATAATAATAAAATGGCTACATTGTTTTATCTGATTTTGCAGAACCTGTGAAATTCACATAATGGGCGAGGTTTTGGTGTGAAGCAATAAATTCCATATTAATTAGATCCCTTATCAGATTAGTTACTTTTTATTAAAGATCAACTTGAGGCTGCATGATTGATAGAAAAAGGAGTAGGTATATAAAATAAATTTGCTCAGCTATACCTTCAGCAGTACACTTCAAGGTTATTCCAGCTGTCAATCGGATTTCACTCTTAGCTGTCATTTTATTATCCTTGTTATAAATATACAAAATAAGCCAAATTAGTTCTTGACGTGACTTTTTCCCGTCGTCATTTTGTTCGTTTTTTATTTGCTGTTTTTTTTTTTGCTCTATGATCTGAAATAATATTCAACAAATAACCTCTTTTTTGTATTAAGCTCCTTGTGGGTTGCAGATTTGAGAAACAGCAAAAACAAATTTTTCTTTTTCTTTATACATTATTGTTTGTTTGTCAAACTAGATTATAGAGTCTTGCTAAAGTTATTATCCTGACAGAGTGTCAGTTGTTAAGTTCATTGATGACTTTTGATGACAAGAGAATTGAGTTGGAAAGAATTGGTTGATTTATTATGGCTCAAGGGTAATAAAACAACAACAAAATAATGATGACCTAGATTTGCTATAGTGCTATAGGTAAGGTACCTATACAATTTATGATTTGAATTTACTTTTCTAACTTAAAATTGATGGTTTATTAACAAGCTGACAGATAATTGCTCAATATAGATTCTTGAAGCATCGTCTGTCTACACAACACAGGTACAAATAATATTTTAAGTCAATTATTGTTTAACTTAATTAAACGATTAGATTAGTTAATTTTTGTGTAGGTAGATCAATAAGATTGTATTTGAATTTCATTGGAAATAATTTGTAATTTAACTCAAAAAGGCTGGTATAGCAAGCAAATCAGTGTTCCAATAAAAAGTTTTGGTTACAGAGGCCAGAGTATACTTTTCTTTTTTTCATTTTCATATACAGTATTCCCCGCTTAATTGCACTGATCATTTTGTAAGATTTTTCGGCTAATTATCTGGGTGGTTCAATTAACGAAACCACGCTTTATTGTCCGACCTGTTCAACCAAGCGAAACCCGTATAATTGCACAAGTCGGTCCATTAAAAGATAAAATATTCATCTAAAAATTCACTATGCAAAATTCAGTGCCAATTTCAGTGATAACAAGTAACTATAATTTATTTTTACGTTTCTTTTATAATTATTTTATTTTGGCCGTTCAATTAACCGAAAAGTTTTCATGATGGTTTTAGTTTTTCAGCGACATTTTCTTAAGATCAATTAAGCGAGTTAATCTATTAAGCGGGGTTCAATTAACTACGAGGTCCGCCACCAGCATCAAGTGCAGAGGACCAGTGGGAACACTGTCAACAAGCCATCAGAAGTGCCGCCTCTGATGTGCTGGGTTTCACTAGGCGAATACAACGAAACCCCTGGTTCGATGAAGAGTGCCGGCTAGCGCATGCAGCTAAGGACGAGGCCTACCAGGCAATGCTGCAGACTCGAACAGGAGCTGCTGAGAGAGTGGCCCGGGAGCTCTACGGGCTGAAACGAAAAGAGGAACGCCGACTTCTCAGGAGGAAAAAGAGAGAGCACGAGAAGCGGGCGGTAGAGTCTATTGAGGGTTGTAGCGGTAGGGGAGATGTTCAAAAATTTTATCAGAGGGTGAAGCGATGCACCCAAGGATTCAAGGCTAGAACGGAAGCCTGCCGAGATGAGAGTGGGAATATGGTAGTAGACACACAGTCAGTGCTGAGGATCTGGAAAGAACACTTCTCTGGACTGCTTAATGGCGAAGACAGCCAAGATGCCGCTAATAGGCAGAACGCTCCATTCAACTTGGACGATGATGGCCTAGAGTTCCTTCCACCCGACCTAACCGAAGTGCGGCGGGCGATATCCAAACTTAAGTCGTACAAGGCTGCAGGTGCGGATGGCTTACAAGCCGAACTATCTAAATCAGCGGGAGATGAATTGGCTAGGAGCATACACCAGCTCATCTGCAAAATTTGGTCGGAGGAAAGTATGCCCGATGAATGGAACCTCGGTATAGTGTGCCCCATCCATAAAAGGGGAGATGTTCTGAAATGTACCAACTACAGAGGAATGAGTCGCCTAAACGTCGCTTATAAAATCTTGTCGGCCATCCTGTGTGACCGCTTAAGACATTTTGTCAACAGTCTGATCGGCCCCTATCATTGCGGTATTAGGCCAGGCAAGTCAACCGTCGATCAAATTTTCACACTCCGACAGATTTTAGAAAAATCCCGGGAATTCCAGATCGATACACACCACTTTTTTATCGATTTTAAAGTCGCGTATGATAGCGTGAAAAGGGACGAATTATACAGAGCCATGTCGAGTCTCGGCATCCCTGCCAAACTCGGCCGCCTGTGCAGGATGACGATGGAGAAATCTCGCTGCTCCATCAAAATTGGTAAGAACACCACCGATTCTTTTGATGTTGAGAAAAGGATTGAGGCAAGGCGACGCGTTATCATGCAACCTATTCAACATCGTTCTTGAAGCCATTGTACGCAACGCACATGTCAACACCAGCGGTACAATCTATCAAAAGTCCGTTCAATTGCTTGCATATGCGGATGACATAGACATTGTCGGCAGAACGAAGCGAGCTGTGGCAGGGGCATTTGCGAGCATTGAATCGGAGGCGGCTAGAATGGGATTGGCGGTTAATGAGGACAAGACGAAGTATATGCTGTCATCGAGAGAGGAATCTCAACATCGTCGACTCGGGCAAAATATCACGATGGACAGATATAACTTCGAAGTTGTCAAGGACTTTAGCTACCTGGGCTCCACTATTACATCGCAGAATGACATCAGTGCAGAGATCAAGCGAAGAATTACTCTTGCCAACCGCTGTTTCTTCGGTCTAAGAAGGCATTTAAGTAGTAAGGCCCTCTCTCAGAGAACCAAGGAGACTTTATACAAGACCCTAATCATCCCGGTCCTGCTTTATGGGTCAGAAGCATGGACACTGAAAGATTCGGATAAAAATCTGCTAGGGTGCTTTGAGAGGAAGATTCTTCGTGTGATTTTCGGTCCGGTGTGTATAGAAGGAGTATGGAGGAGGAGATTCAACGACGAGCTATACAGCGACGTTGACCTGGTCAAAAAGCTGAAAATACAGGGGCTGAGATGGCAGTTTTTTTCAAACTACGCGCTATAAAATATTGTTCAACATTATTATCTATCAAGAGATCCTAAATTTGCTATTAGAGATGACGCGAACCTATACATAAACATATTGAGTACCTATTCATACTGAGGTCAGTAACTAACCTAGCTTGATAAGAGCTAGAGATTCCTGGATATCTCAAGACATCTGGGACAAAATCACACATAGAAGGACATTGAGAGGAATATTTTAAAGAAATGAGTATAGAGCAGCTCATAAGACAATGCAGAGATATGAGAGACGTGATAAAAGGGCTTGGGTGGACAAATTTGCGGATAATGCGGAAAGAGCTACAAGAATAGTTTATTTTTGGGAGCTGTACAAAATCACCAAAGACATTGTAGGACAGCGAAGTAGCAAGAATCATCCTATATTAAATCTAAACGGAAATATTTTGGTGACGATAGAGCATCAGCTTTGTACGTGGAAGGAGTACTTTTGTACACTGCTCAACGATGCCTGGGATGTTAATGTGAACCCCTTTGTAACAAGCACACATAGGTCTTCTAGGGGTATTGACACCAGTCCCCCAAGAAGTACAGAGATAAGATCTTCTAAAGGCAAACAAAGCAGCTGGATTGGACAACAAACCTGCTGAGTTCCTGAAGGCAGTTCCTGAAGCAGGTTAACATATTTTGCTACCACTAGTGGAGGCTGTTTGGGTGAATGAAACCTATCCCAGTGACTGGAAGGATGGCGTTATTGTTAAGTAACTCAAGAAAGCTGACCTTAAAACCCGCAATAACTGGCGTGGTATCACCGTTTTGTCCGTGTTTCCGAAGTTAATGGCAACTATAGTTCTCGAGAGGATAAAGTTACCAAAATGTTCAAACGTGGTCACCGCTAACGCCCCTTGCGTCAAATCGGGACAGATGGAAGGATTTTGTTGCTGCCCTATGCTCCAGAAGGTGTTGAAGTGCTGCTTAGGTGGCCGGAAACCATATAAGTAGTTAAAGGGTGTTGTTTACATTTTTCCGTATCACCCTCAACGGATGACATTTGGCCTTCGTAGCGAGCACATGTGTTTTACTTTTCTGAGTGCATTCTCTCAAGTAATTAAAAGTTATATTTGTGTTAATTAAGGGCTTTATATGCCCAATTAAAAATCAAATATTACCTAAAACAGATACTCTAAAAAAAACCTAAACAGTGGAAAAAAATAACAAAATCAATTATCATAGTACCCCAGACCACGTTCTGGGGGACACGTCAAATAAGCTTAACTTAGAATTGTGTTATTTATCCACTAAAATGGCCATGACCAACAAACAATTAAGTGATAATCTAGGTGATGATCTCACTCACACCAGCATGGACACTTACAATGAACAATTAAATAAAAGTGATTGGAATACAGTAATATCTAATCTTAAAACAGCAGCAAATAATTTTGCAAGTAAAAAACGAAGACGAATTGATCCAGAAGACACTGAGTCATCAACATCAACCGTATCAAATCTTGCAAATAATCAATTTGCACCATTATCTGACCTTACAAATCCATCGATCAATTTATTGCCTAATAGCAAAAAATCAAAAAAAAAGCGCGAATTCGATTGGAACAACAACTCAAAACAACAATTCAGCGTTTAATAATCTTGGAGAGGGAGACAGCAGCTCAACCACTATCGTTGACAACGATGACACAAAGATAAGCAACAAATTGTTTTGCCCACCTATTTTTATTTTTGGCGCAAATTGTAGGCTGGTAACCGACCTAATTAATCTTGCCGCTTTAGAATGTAAAGTAGATAATTTAAGACATAAATTTGTAAACCTAGGGTACAGAAAAACAAAAGTCTATGTAGATAATGCTAGTGTTCATAAGTTAGTCATAGAAAAAATTCGTGGAACAGGTATAGGGGCCTTTTCTTTTGCTCCAAAAGAAACAAAAAGAGCCACAATTCTCTTGAAGGGAATCGACGGTGACACCGAGGTGAAATTAATCGAAAAGGCATTAAAAGAAGCTGCTCCTAATGTCAAGATAAACAAAATAAGTCAATTTATGACAGCTAAAACTAAAGAACAAGGTCTTAAACTCAATATATTTGTAGTTCAGTTAGATGTGGGAGAAAGCATCAAAGATTTAATTAACATTAAATATCTTATATATCAAAAAGTTTACTGGAAAAGGAAACATAACAATGTTGTTATCCGTTGCTATCGCTGTCAAAGGTTTGGGCACACGGGTGAATGCTGTTCCTATAACAGTCGCTGTGTTTTGTGTGGTGAATTCCATGAATCAGAGGTATGTATTCAATCATTTAAAGCATTAAAAGAACAAAATCAACAAGTACCCATTCCGAAATGTGTAAATTGTAACTTAGAGGGTCACGCAGCAAGCTCTTCCAACTGTGAGTATTATAAGCGGTATAGGGAAAAAAGAATAATATTAACGCAAAGCTCTAGATTTGTAGCTAATAAACCAAGAATCGAAGTGAATAATATGGTTAACGATTTAACCAGAAATAATATGTCCTTTGCTGATATGGCCAGGAATGCAAACAAACCTACAATCAGAGAAAAAGCTCCAGTTGTTGAAAATATTCAGCCCTCTTCTAGTGTGAATATGAACGACTTCCTTAACGAAGCCAAAAATTTGTTTAACATATCTTTTAAAGAGCTTTTGGTCAAAATTAGGCAATTTTGGCCAAACTATCAAAAATTACAGAGTAAAGAAGACAAGATGTTCGCGTATCTTGACTTCGTCGCTTCCGTTGTTACATAATGGGCTCAAACGTAAACCTTAATATAATCTCGATAAATACAAACTCCCTTATCTCGCATCATAAAAGAATTTCACTCCTTCGAACTCTTCAAAACAAAAAGCCTCAAATCGGTTTCTTATCTGAAACAAGATTACACAACAGACATAAACCTTCCTTTGAAGGTTACAACCTACTAAGAAACGACGATGGTAGGGGAACTGCCATCGTTATTGAAGAAAAGTTTAAAATTAATAAATTATCTTTTCACAGTGATACCTTCTCAGCCTGTCTAGGTGCCCTAATTTGCCAAAACAATAATCAGGCCACGAAACGAATACTTCTTGGAAGTATTTACATTCCATCAGCGGCAGGTCAGTCTCTCTCGAGCGAATTAGATAGGCTGCTTAGTATCGCAAGTTCATATGACGCGGTTATATTAGGGGGTGATTTTAACGCCCGACATCCTGATTGGGGTGATGTAGTGACAAATGCTAATGGGAATATAATACAAAGGTGGTTTTACAATGGACCATATCTCAATATAGATATAGTTTCATCAAGTAGTACAACATTTCCTAGATCATCATCTGTACTAGACTTTTTCATGTTGTCGAGTTCGTTAAACACAGGTAATAATATTGTTTGTAAAACATTTTCATTTCTTTCTGATCATTATGGTGTAGAAACTAATATACAAATATTCAACGTTTACCCTGTACTTGTGCCGCCTACTACCTATACATGTTTCGAAAATACGGACTGGGATCATTTTAGAATAGAACTACACAGTAGCCTCTCCAGAATGAATCTTCCAGTAAGCACAAACATTTCTAATACTGATATTGACGATCTAATACAAGACGTGAGTAATAAAATAAATACTAGTGTAGAAAACCATTCAGTAACTAAAATAACTAAAAACCTGAAATACAAAAACATTTCACTCTTGACTAAAAATCTTATGAAAATTCAAAGCATTTGGCTTAGAAAACTTAAAAGAATTTTCCATAGACATTTAAACAGAGTAAACACTGAATACAAAGAGTTGTCTTCTAGGATACAATGTCTTAGTAAAATAATAGCTGCACGAGTTAAAATAGATCTTGACAATGACTTTAGGTCACGTTTAAAAAAAATAAAGCCTTCTCCACAAGCCTTTAAAGAAATCGACAGAATAACTGGCAGAAAGTATTTCGGTACGAATATAGCCAAAGATACCTTGACTTTTAATGGAGAAGAACTATCAGATAATGAAGATAAACTTATCGCATTTAAGACAGTGTATGTTGACTTGTACTCTGAAAAAATACCACAGTTTGACAGAAACTTAACAGATCATGTTAATCTTACAGTCAATGAGTTCACAAGCAGACATGCTAATATAAGTTTGACGTCTTTCCTACCATCTAACACCACCTCAGATAATTTAACTCTACCTTTTACGTCTCCAAACAAAGTAAATACTCATAGAATGAATATAAACAACAAAAAATCGTATGGTATTGATAAAATTTCCAATTATATTTTGCGAAAATGCCCTCATACGCTTGATGTAACACTCTCTTGTATTTTCAACCAATGCATAAATAATGGGTACTTTCCCTCAATATGGAAAAAATCGAAGCTTATTCCTATAGCAAAAAAAAAAAGTGGGAAAGAAATTAAAGACTTTCGTCCTATATCTTTACTGTCAAATATGGGAAAACTCTTCGAAAGAGTTCTGGCTGAATACTTAGACAGTTTCTGCGAAGAAAAAAACATTATTCCGAATAACCAATTCGGCTTTAGAAAAAATCACTCCACCGAACACTCATTACTTGTGCTAAACGACAGGATTGTTCAAAACCTTAGGAATAAAAAGTGTTCTGTGGTTCTTGACTTAGATCTGCAGGCCGCTTTTGATTCTATATGGCACAACGGACTGATTTTTAAATTGATAACTCTAGAATTTTCTGAATCCTTTATACGAATGATCATCAGTTTTTTGAGTTCTAGGACAGCAGTGGTCTCTATTGCATCTGAATACTCAGAAGAGTTTCCAGTTCTTATGGGGGTTGCTCAAGGATCGTTACTCGGCCCAAAACTTTTTAATATTTATCTTTATGATTTTCCACTTAGTAGCCCAGTAAATGAGCTTGAAGCTTTTTTATATGCAGATGACACTAAAATATTGGCTAGTGCAGTAAGGCCTCCCGATGCACTTAACAAATTAAAAGATTTTGTGCCGACATTAACATCGTACCTCAAATCTTGGGGATTAATATTAAACGCGGGGAAAAGTAGCATAACATGTTTTAGAAATGTTTATGGAAAAGGGCATCGTAAGGCAGTTAAGGAGAGTAAAACGCTCTCTTTAGAAATTGACAATGTTTCGACCCCACTGAAAACAGAACCAAAATATCTTGGTATACACTACCAAAATAAATTTAAATTTAATAAACATGCTAGGGAAGTGTTGAATAAAGCCAAAATGGCTTCTGGTCTACTCAAACAACTTCTATCATCAAGTTCCACCTCAAAGAAAACCAAACTGCTTATTTATAAAACGCTTATAAGACCTATAATTACTTACGGATTTGGCTGTTGGTTTAGTATTTCGCCAACAGCTACAAATGAGTTGGAAAAATTTGAACGAAAATTACTAAGATTTTGTTGCGGAAAATATAGAAGACCAAATAAAAAATGGTATTCAAATACAACAATATATAGAGAAAATAACATTGAACCTCTTTTTATTTATATGGTAAACCTACTCAAAAATAAATTACAATCCCTCGCCAACCACCCCAACCCAGTTATAAAAGATATTTGGGACATGAATATAAATGAAAGCGTGCTTGATAACCACTTTTACTTATCTCCTATAAATATATTGAACTCAAGATCTCAATCATTTTTTGAACTAACTTCTAGTTCTAACTTAAAATTACCATTTTACGAAAAAGCTTCTTTGCCTGTTCTAAGGGGATAATTATTTCAAATGTGGTTAATATTAATAAAAACAAATTAATAATAACCAAATATATGATAAATTGTATATACAAATGTAATATAGACTCTTGCTTCTAATATATATTGTTTTTTATACATTATTAATTGATATAGGTCAGCTTAACTTTAATAATACATTCTTCTTGTTATTATATAAATATTATATATCTAACTAAGTAGACATGATTATTATACGCTGATGCTTTTTGAATTCTTATTGTATCTTGTTTTAAATAAGATTTGCCTTTATATATATTTTTATAATATATATAAATTTAGTTTATAAGTAGTTTGTAAGTAGTTCTAGTCATAAATTTAATCCTGGCCATCTGAGCCATAAAAAAAAGTATCACCCTCAACGAGAAACAACTGAGTTAAAAAAAAATCCACATGTTTATGCAATGAGTTGATCACATATTATTTATGTAAGGAGTACATATTATTTATGTAGTGAATACAAATAAAATAAATAAATCGGGTGGCACAACGGCTCATGAAGAACCAGGGCCTAGTGACTAACAACTCGCAGGAATGGAAGGGACCTACAATTTTATGCCGAATCCGAACGGCTAGACGAGAAGCACTTATTCGTGACAAGTGATACTCTTGGAGGATTTGTCAATTCCTCGCAAGAGGCAGTAGCCCTGAAAAAAAACTTTTAGTTTTTCAGGTGGACGAAGCTGGGAAGCGATCCCAGACCTCCAGCGTGACAGTCGAAGGCACTAACCATTACGCTACGGGCTGTAGTGAATGCATATTTACGTAATTAGTCTAACTGTCTAACATCAAACTAATGAGTACATAATTATTTTTCTTATTAAAAAACATTTATATAAGTTTACATAGAATACCGCTGAGAATACATATTGTATTCATTATTATATACGCATCTAAGATAACCGACGGATATCTAATTGTATGATGTGACTCCATAGAATATTTGTGTTTATAGAATGTACAAAGAAACTGTAATTAATTCTCAACTGGCACAAATTTATGTAATGAGTCTATTCAATACTTCACAGATATCTTACGCATCTGTATGCGATAGTTCCGCAGAATTCTGTATTGAAAACAGAACTTTATTGGCAAAGTTCTAATCCAATGTCTCCCAACCTTTTCTACGCTATGCCACACAGAACCTTTCCAAAATCCTCATGTCCCCCTTACATTATATGATGATACGAAACTTTTTTTCAACTTCAACAATCTGAAATTTCCAGTGCAAAAATTGAATAGCTGACATAAGGAAGAAATCCATAAAAATTAAGTAGGTAAACCGTAAGTTTATTTTCAAAACATACAAGTTATAGGCCTGAAATTCAAGTAAGAAATAATTTAATAATTATGTAATTGTAACTTTTTATTTTATGTTATGTAATTGTTATTATTTAAATCCCTTGCGCTTGATGCGTCATTCAATTCAGCTTAAGTCCTAAGTCTCTTCGTTTTTTAATATCCAAACAATTTCTTTTTTGTTATCAGGAAATTAATTATGGCACTAAATTCACATTCAGTTAAATAGCAAGATGGAAAAGGTAAAAAACTATTCCATTTTATATTTGGTTGCAATGGGGTGTTTGATTTCGGTTAAAAATCAAAACTGATTCATATTTGTCGTCAAGTGTGATTGAATGAATTGAAGTTGGTAACAGTTGATACAATTGATTAATACAGAAGCAGATATTGGGTACGTTCCGAAATATATATGTAAGGGTGGAAACACAAGAAGCATAGATTTGTCGGAGATATGTAAGTTTAATGCAGCATAGCTAGTAATTGCCCCCCCTATAATATCAAATTACCCCACTGTGGGACGTGGCCCAAAGTTGGGAAACGCTGTTCTAACCCCTTAAACTTGTTTTATCGAAAAATGTGTAGTCGATTGAATTCTTACGGCTCACGTACGCATAACCCGATATCGGCCGGATTATGCTCGTCCGTCGTCGGCCGAACTTGGCCGTTTGAATCAAACGTATGTAAAATGAAGAGAGCGCGTACATCACTACAACAGACATCGTCCTATGTCGACCCTTAATAACCGATCAACTAACAAATCCGAACTTCCCTTCAAGCAAGCGAGTCCGTTTTGGATCCGATACCAGTTCATAAACGGATCCAAAACCAGATCCAAAACGATTCCAAATCGGATCAAATTAGTATGGAGATTAGAATCACCCCGGAGCCATTATGTGAATGTATTGCGAGAGAGAGAGTATTCCCATTCACTCCGAGAAAACGGAGCCTAAATGGAATCCAACACGGACCAACAAAAATAAATGAATCGAGGCATACCCAAATATATTGTATTAAAAAGAAACTTCCCCATCTAGCCGAGTTTCTACATTGCATACAAGAAAAAAAAACAAACAGAATTTTCTTAATTTCAAGACTTTATTTTTGTTTATCAATTATATAAGGTACATTATATACATATTTCCACAAATAAACATATACATATAATAAACAGTAAACTTGTATTTTTCATTGAAAATTTCTTAAAGTTTTCACAAAAAAAATTAAAGATAAAAAAGCAATGGTCTTCGCCATGCTACCTACAAAACTGAACTAAAAAAACAGTGGTGGAAATTAAAACAAAATGACTGTACTATCTCTATTTCTCCGTGCATAAAAAAATTCTCTCGATTCTTGTTCTTCTTTTTACATGCGTACACAGAAAATTTGTTAATGTGTGTGAGACACTCAGTTTTTTTGGATTCCCAAGTGATTCCAAAGTGATCCGAGAAATTCGGGTCCGTGATTTAGCTTGAAGGATTTAACGTCAGTTTGTCAGTTATTTCTTGTCAGAAATAAAATGAAATTAAAATAAGACAAAATTAATAGTGAATAGCTAATTTATTGTTGCCACGTTTACTTTTTACGTTTCACACTGCGAATGCCATCCTTTAAAATCGGCATTGTTAAAAACAGTCATCTGGCGAGAACGGCAGTTAAGTGTATGCAGACTAACTTCCTAGAAATTCGTCCGTATAGCTCCGATCCGAAATCGGCCGGTTAATCGGTTTCAGTGCACGCGAACTGTTAGAATTCCGATAACCGATATAGAGCTCAGTTTGATCTAGAACTTTGATTATTTATACCGACAAAGTTTAAGGGTCTAGGAATAGGAATATAGAACTAGAGCACGATTCATTTTTCTGGGTTGCTTGTTTAGTTCAGTGTTTATATTGATTTGTTAAAAGACACCAAAATGTTTTTTTTACAATCATCGCATAGTTCAATTCCAGAAATTTGTGTCAAAACATTTTCCATAGTTTTACTTTTTGCCAATCCCAGGCACGAAAAATGTCCAATTGCTTATAAGGAAAATATTTAATATAATAAATAATTTTTTTTATTACACCTAGCGAATTGCCACTAAGGCCACTTTTTTTTTTTTTTGGTTTGAACACCTTGTCATGACATACAAATATTTTTATTATTTCCAAAAAAGAAAATAATTGTTTGAAGTATTTAATTTAAGTTATAACATGATTGAATGACTATACTAGAAGTGTCTTAATAAATCAAATACCTATAATAACTTTGAGCAATAATAATAAAACTCTCATTTTTTTATGTCTTAGATAATAAATGACAAATTTAGGCCTATTTTTCCATTTTTTTTTCGTCGTCACATCAGTAATTGAATCACAAGTACGATTATTACCTGTAATAAACTAAGATATAAATTTTTTTGCGTGTTCATGATGAGTTTGCTTTCATAAATCGTTTACTTCACATTTTCGTTTGACACACAAAAATAACCACCACAACATATGTATGTACATTAGGGTGGTCCTTATAAAGGTCATTGTCTTATTTTGAATCACGCACCACCCTTATGTACATATAAAAAGAAAAATAGAACGAATCTAATGAATTCAATGTATGCACGTTTAATTAAGATCCAAATTTATTAAAAGGCTTGGTTATGCTATTTTGAACTTCTATGTTGTACATGTACATATCTACTACGTATACATAAAAGTATCGTACAGGGTGGTACTTCAACTCCAACTGTTAATACTAAACTCCTCTTAATATATTTTTCTTTTATTCTAGGTTTTCACTTGTCATTAAAAGATGCAAATTGACACACTTTGACAAGACAGGGTGGTTCGTAACAATACAAGAAGCAGTAAAGAAAGTAGTAGTAGAGAATAGCTATAACCCACCCTGTCTTGCCAATGACAATTGGAAACATAACATTAGCCTATAACCGTGACGACACGCGACGACGTAAGTGACGAAATATAAATTTTACAGGGAACACATTTTTTGTACTTTCCCGGAATCTAAATGAGCTGCTCAATGTCCGACTGTACCTACTATTGCTTGTGCTGTCTGATGGGAACACAGATAAGAAACTAGCACCAATTGGACCACAATGCAAAGTTGATTATATAGCAACAACTACTCTCTGTCATTTGGGATCATTTTAGTTTTCTCTTTAAAAGTGTTTTTGTAAAACTAATGACGTTGATAAATGCATAATTGTATATTGACCATCGAATTGCATTATTAACTTTATTTTGTTAAAAAATGCCGCTTACGATAAAACGAACGACGCGGACGCGGTTAGTTCTCGATATACACTGCTTACTGCCTGTCACTTGATTGTAACCACTTTTTTCACATTCTTTTTTTGGACAATATTTTTTCCCGGAAAATTCAACAAATTCTAACAGTGACAAAAAATTGAACGACTAACCAGGAAAACCAATCGGAATCTCACGGGCTCTAAAATAAAACGGGAACTGCAAAAAAAGGGCATACAAAGTTATATTGAAGCCACTTGAGAATTATTTAAAAAAAAAAAATTAACTGTTTTTTTGTTTTGAATTATTAATTGCATAAATGCATATTATGTCTTTGTACATTATTAATGAGTTAGTCCGTTTGTCAATTGCGTTAAAATGTTTGTTAAATTTGATCCCAGTTAAATTTGATCCGTTTTTATAGCAGTGAATAAAATTGAATAAATTTGGTGTGTCAATTGCGTTAAATGGAATTTTTTAAAACATAAATTTCCTTGTGTCAAGGAGCCTATCCAAGACGGTGTCAACATATCCAAAAATGTTCAGATACCTTGATTTGTTGTTGCAATAGCTTTTTTTAGAAGGAATTACAACACACATCTATCCAAATTGCTTTGGATACGATCTTGAACGCGGGAATTGCAGTTTGGCAATGGCAGTCGAGGACCTAGTATATCTGGACTGCTTGTCGATCGTCATTCTCATACAAAAGTTGCATTGAAGATGGTTTCACCGATTAAAAGCGACAACAGTTTGGGAGAACCTAAGGTGAAACATTCGCTAGTCAAAATTTACTGGCATGGAGATAAATAAGAGTGTCCAAGCCAACGGGGAATGTTTCTCTGCCGCACCGCATGTTTGGCGTTGGTTTGGAATAGCCTTAAGCGGGTTACACAGTATCAAACCTGTTTGACAAATTTGTTCACGTTTGATAGTGTGTACTCTCTGTTTGACAAACACGTTCTTTGTTCACCATTTTTCTTGATACTGTTGAGTGTTTGACATCAAACAGGTTTGATAATGGGTACCCCACTTTAATCCATGATTATTGAAACTGTGAAATCGACGGATGTGTTCTTTGTTGATCAAATTGTTTTCGAAAAATCCAAAGTATGAGTTCCTAATCAAATGGATAGTGCTAATAAAACAATTTTGGTTGATAAGCGTTAGTTAATTAGAGCGTGTTAAAGTCACATACTAGACTTAACCCACTGTGAACAAACTAAGTCCTTATTGTATCGATTTTTTTTTTTAATAAAGGGAACCATCGTGATGTTGGCAGCTAGCAGTCCAGGTATAATAGGTCGATGGTGTTAGTAATATGCTAGAAGCTGAATACAAACGTAAATGAGCTCCTGAGCAGGTTAAATTTTGACGACTGTATTCACCTCAGTAATGTCAAAATTTAGCCATGGGATCAAATTTTACGCACTTTTAACGCAACTGACACACAGCCTTAGTGGATTAATTTTTAACTTATAATTTTTCAAAATACTATTAATAATATGGTAACACCAATTTTTGTTTGTTTAAACTCTTATGGAGAAACATCTGAATTCTAAATAGTCCACATTTAAGAAAAACTCTTATTTAAAAAACAAGTTAATTTTTTTTTTTTTTGAAAGCCACTCTGTAAATTTTTTGTTAGCTAAATACACAAGTATTTGTGTTCACCTCATATATGTGATAAACGCAAAAAAAGAATGCCATCTAAAAGGTCAGTAATTGGTCAAAAAAGGTCAACTAGTTTCAGAAATTGGGCAGCCATAGGAAATTTTTAATCAATGGTTAAAGTTTTTCAGGGTCACCAATTATTTTTGGCACCTCATTTATGGGATATTCGCAAAAAAAGTCTACCATTCGAAAGGCCACCGACTTGTGATAAAGGGTTACCTAGTTTCAGTAATTGGTCAGCCATAGGTTTTTTTAATGAGTTTTTAAAGTTTGTTTCAAGGTCACAGTATAAGACTTTTAGCACCTCTTGTATAGAATTTAAAAAAAAAGTAAGTATTCCATCTAAAAGGTCGCCTACTTTCAGTAATTGGTCAGCCATAGACCTAAAGGTCAGCTAGGTTCAGTAATTGATCAGTCATAGGTTTTTTTACTGAAGACTCTTATACTGTAATCTTGAAACAATCTTTAAAACTTTATTAAAAAAAAACGTATGGCTGACCAATTTCTGAAACATGCTGACCTTTTATAAAAACCTTTCAAAATCTTTTTTTTTTTGGAAAATTCGGTAAATGACGTCCTAAAAGCCTTATACGGCCTTGAAAAAGAAAAACTAAAAACTTCAAAAATTCATATAACCTATGGCTGACCAATTACTGAACTTAGTTGACCTTTTATCACAAATCGGTGGCCTTTCGAATGGTACACTTTTTTGCGAATATCCCACAAATGAGGCGCCAAAAATAGTTGGTGACCTTGAAAAACTTTAACCATTGATTAAAACTTTCATATGGCTGACAAATTTCTGAAACTATCTGACCTTTTTTGAACAATATTTGGCCTTTTAGATGGCATACTTTTTTGTGAATATAACATATATGAGGTGCGAAAGTTTAGAAGCCAAGTTGCTTGTATGTTATGAAATAACATAACGAGAGATAAAAATGAGGTATCGTGTGCGTGTCTATGAGGCAGGTACGCTCTTGATGGAATCTAAGACTTAGCTAATGAAAAAGAAACAAATCATAGTTGAAAAGAATATTTTGGATTAGCTATGAACGACTCGACGATGGAAATCTTTAATTCGCTACCTACTTAGTGAGTGATGAAGTTTTTCCCTAAACAATTTGTATGAATACTATTAATAATCCTTTATTCAGAATTTCAACCCCGAATTATTTAATCGCCATTTAATTGTTCGGAATAATATCTTGAAACGTAAGAGACCATCAATGTTTTCAACCATAAAGTGTCTTCTTTGATGGTTAAATTCTTCAAGTTTTATTTACTAAATTGCCAAAATTCGTCTTAGCTAAAAGGACATCGTGACCGTCAGTGGTTTTTAATTGTCCTTCATTAAGGAATTTGCTGCCTAAGCTCTCTTCATCTCCATCTAAATACACTTAATGCCAATGGTAAAGCAAGAGTGGTTTAAATTACCTAAAATAGAAAGTCCTAATGGTCTACGAGTAGAGAAACAGTAACTATGAGGATGGCAAATTGTATATACATAAATAGCAACTACCTACTTCAGAATAAAATTAATTCTGAAATAGTTCTAGGATTCTTCTTTGGCCTTGTTGGCATTGTTCCAGCTGCCCCCTAGCCAACTATTATTTTTACTCTCTTCATAATAAAGTTCTACCAAAAAAGGAAGAGTGATTACATTTTTCCGGGGAATTTCAATCAGCTTAGTTTTACCATGGAAGGGAAAAATGATTTTACGCAAAATATTCCATGGAAAATTGCTTTTTCTCTGTAATACTGTTATATTTTGAAAATTAAATTCACAGTTACACTACCCGTACCCACCTACTTTCGATTAATAAATAGGTATGTAAGAAAGTAGGATATCAATAGGGAACTCATGAATTGCTCGAAATGATTTTGGTCAAATATAACGGGTATCCATGAGACAGACGAGATGATTCCTTGAAGTTGAAAATATTTCAATTAAGTTGAAAACAGGTCTGGTCACGAGACGAGAAAAGTCTCAGTCTCGGTCTTGCCTGACGAGACCATTTGAATTTTCATAACTTATCAAAATAAAAAGTTTAAGCTTTACAGCATTTGTGTTGTCTGTAAACATCAACGATAAATTCAATTGGAAATACCTATGCATTGACATTTTCATAACAAAATTTCTACAATTCGTATCATTGAAGAAATCAATGCAATTCGCTCTGCAGAACCAATTTGTTTTATCTTTATAAGTACTTTTGCTCTGTAATACTTATCTGAACTTTGTTTTGTGATGCACTTATTTAAATTGCTTTTAAATATAATTTCTTGAAATTCAATTAATTTGGTATTCGTTGATTTGAGTGTTGATTGCAGTGTGTGCCTGCCACCACATGGAAATTTTTATTTCGACTATAGAGAAAATAATAACAAAAAATAAGGTGGAGTCTTAAGATGACATGTTTAAGTTATTTAATTTAAAAATGGAAAATAGTCAAAGAATCCGCCACTGCAACGCATTAAGTTGTTCGGCAAAAATATGATCACAACAAAAACATAAATGTTAAAAAAGGAGCCAAGTTCTTTTAGAAACAAAAACCTTTGCGTAGCAAGTCACCCGTAAAATGTAGTGAGATCTAAAAGTACGCCAAGTTCTAAGTTTATTAATCTTAAATATCAAATATTTAAGGTAGATTAAGGCTCGTTTCACACACATTCGGTTTCATTCGGTTCGGTCTCTATTCGGTTTGTATTTGGCTGTGCCTGATATGGTGTGAAACGATAAAACGGAAAAAATAAAAACCGAATAGAAACCGTATAGCACCGAACGATCCCTCGACACGAATAGGTTTCATTCGGTTTGAAAACGGCACGTATTCGGGTCTAGGGCACACAAAGTAAACGTAGCGTTCAGACGTATTCGGTTCGTTTTCGGTTTTTCTGATTTTTTTTAATACATTTTATTTAATTTTAATTATTAGTGAGTACAAACCAAATACGAACCGTCTGTGTGTGAAGAGGTCTTGGCGGAAACCGAATTCGAACCGAATACATAACGAACCGAATGTGTGTGAAACGAGCCTAATATAGAAGAACCTCTAAATTATCAGAGCAATCTGTTATTTAATGATTACTGACTTAAATTGAGTTGGTTTACTATAGTCAAGTTTTCATTTCCAAAATGAGTAATTAGGTAACACAAGAAAACTTGCCAAGTAAACCAACTCAATTTAAGTCAGTAATCATTAAATAACAGATTGCTCTGATAATTTAAAGGTTCTTCCATATTACCATAGATAAACAATATACAGATACACATCTTTCGTACGTTTTACCCCCCAAAACCCATTTGTTTACATTGTTGTTTTTGTAATTTAATTCTGTGTCCATGAATAAATGTGAAATCCAACAACAAAGTTACGGTGGTGGAAATCAGTAAGTTGCACTAGTATGCGTGTTTTAAAGCACACTAGTAAAACTTACTGATTTCCATCACGGCTAAACCCACCTTTTAGCTTGTAGGCAAACCGGATTGACAGCCAAAGATTTGTATCTTTATTTGTTTATCTATGATATTACTCTACTTAAAATATTTGATATTTAAGATTAATAAACTTAGAACTTGGCGTACTTTTAGATCTCACTAATTTTTACGGGAGACTTGCTACGCAAAGGTTTTTGTTTATAAAAGAACTTGGCTCCTTTTTTAACATTTATGTTTTTGTTGTCCCAATGAGATCTTCATAAGAAAAAGTAAGTTTTTAATTTATGCCTTTTGTATGTACTACAAGTCTTACCCCTCTACCAATTTTCGTTAGTTAGAAGTGTCCATTGAAATGATAATAATAATTAAGAAGTGGGTGGATGAAACGCCTCTGCATGAAAAAGTTCATGATTTCAACTTTTTCTTTGTTAACACCTAAAAACTAAGCACTTTACCAAATTTCATAATTCTGCACAAATGGGTAGTGCTCTTAATATATTTAATATTAATTCTGTGAAAATGGATGTTTGCCACGCCCACTGAATGTTTTAATACTGAAATAGTTTTAATTTTCACTTTGCTTGCATGTCAAGTCCTATCGCTTTACCAAATTTCATCACTCTACGACAGTCAGAAGTTTCTCTACATAGCTCATATCAATTCTGAGAATATGGGCGGGTGCCACGCCCCTGAATGTAAAAATTTAAAATTTTCCAATATCTCCTTTGTATTGACCACATGATCTACCAGTGTACCAAATTTTATTATTTTGCAACAATCCGAAGAATTCCATATAATTAATAACAATTCTGATAAAATGTGTGGATGCCAAGCCCTCTGAATGTAAAATCCCAAATTTTAAAATTTTGAAATTGTTTGCACTTCTAGCCCTACCGATCTACCAAATTTGATCATTCTAGGACAATCAGAAGTGCTCCTCATAATTGATATCACTTCTTATTCAAATGGGCGGATGCCACGCCCCCTGAATGTTTAGTCTCAAATTTTAAAATTTTTCCTTTGCCTGCACTTTAAGCCCTACTGCTGTACCAAATTTCATCATTCCACAACAGTCAGAAGTGATCCAAATAATTTATATCAATTCTATGAAAATGGGCGGATACCACGCCCCCTGAATGCAAAATTTCAAATTAAAATTTTTTTTTTTCCCCTACCGCTGTACCAATTTTCATCAATCTACGACAATCAGAAGAGCTCCAAGTAAGTTATATCAATTCTATGAAAATGGGCGGGTACCACGCCCCCTGAATGGAAAATCTTAAACACCACAAGGTCTACCGTCATGCGAAATTACAAGATTCTATGATGTCGGGAAGTGCTCCATATCTCGGGAACCACTGATGCTAAGTAATTGAAATTTGGTGAGTTGTCTTAACCTGGCGAGCTTAGCAAATGCTGCGAGGTTGAAGTGTAAGTGTTAAATCGGTAAAATTGTTTAGAATCGCGAAACTTTGTAAGTCCATCCAAAAATAGATATTTACGATATATCTCAGGAAAATTCATTTCAATTTATTAAATCAGAAGCAATTAATTTGTTAAATAAAATGCACGGCCGGATCGCAATAACTTGCTCTTGTAT
The DNA here is from genome assembly GCA_949320155.1 of Melangyna quadrimaculata. NCBI lineage: Eukaryota > Metazoa > Arthropoda > Insecta > Diptera > Syrphidae > Melangyna > Melangyna quadrimaculata. The sequence goes on from OX439485.1 coordinate 23,833,653, forward strand.
AGCTAGCAACTGGAATGTAGCTAGACATTGACCATGTATTGGTTCGATAATATTTTTATATCGTTAACAAGAAAAAAGAAAAAGCAATAACAAAAGTTGAAAAAAAATTCATAAATAAAAAAAAAATCTTTTTGAAGTTGTAAACTACAAGAGCAAGTAAGTACGAGCCAGTGTAGTGCATTTTATTTTTTATCAAAATCGTTGGAACCGTTTTTGCTCACAACAGTGTCCTAAACTATATGCGTAAGTTGTCAAAAAAGTCTGAGTTGTGGTTAGACCACCAACTTTTAAAAAAATGGCGGCCATCTGGAATTTTTTTAGCTACAAAAATAACGGTAACAGGCCGTATACCGATTAAGAAAAAAGTTGTTTATCTCAAAAACGGCTCAAATGATTTCGATTGAAAAAAAAAAATAATAGTTACTTATAAAAGTTTGTTAAATATTTTGGATAAACAATAACTTACAAATAACGGTTATTAACAGTACCTTTTAAAGCACCGATTTTGATCAATTTTATTTATAAAAAAGTTTCTTTTGAATACAAACAATTTTGTATATAGGTACCTACCTACAAATTTTGGAAAATAATTTTTGACTTTTAAAAAATTCAATATTTTGAAAACGCGTTGATTAATATTTTTAAAATTTTGTTTAAGATTCTATTTTATTTAAAGCTTAAAGTAAGCATATGGTTTTTTTTTTAATGTTCAAAAAATTTTATTATATAAGAAAATAATTTTTTAAGAAAAGCGCTATAAGGATTTTTCTTCAGAGGTATATTTTTCTTACCGATAATGCATTTAAACAAAAAAACCAATGCGAACATTTTTCTAACATAGACATTAATATTACGTCTGTGAATTTGGCAACGCAGTATATTGCAGTTTTTTTGCATTTATTTTGCATTTATATTCCCGATTTTGTAGTTCATCAAATAGTGGGCGTAATCGATTGACGTGCTAACTTCACAGTGAAGTTAGAAGGTCAGATAGTCTATCTCGAGAATTTGCATTCTATTTTGCAGTTCAAGAACGTCCTGTATTTGAAAAAAAAAATTCCATACTGCCCTGCTAACTTCACAGTGAAGTAAGCAGGTCAGAGGGTATCTCGAGAACTAAGCATGCTAAGAATTTGCAGTTTGGCTCCAAATTGGAAGTTTATTTTGCATTTCAAGAAGTCTTAGGTCCAAATTTTTAAGTCCTTTATTTGATAAAAAATTTCATAACGCCCTGCCAACTTCACTGTGAAGTTAGCAGGGCAGTATGGGATTTTTTTTCAAATAAAGGACTTCAAAATTTGGACTTTAAATTTCTTGAACTGCAAAATAAACTTCAAATTCGGAGCCTTACTTTAAGCCTCTAGCATCGGGATAATACTTAAATACGTGTTTCCATTTGCATAATTAAACGAAATTGGCAACAAAAAAAACCAATCATAATTTTACAAAACTAATTTCTTTATATTTTCTTCATTGGCACAGTGAGTAGAGTTTTTGACTGCTTACCTGGGCGTGTGGGTTCGAGCCCCAGTCTAGGTAGCATTCTTTTCTACATGCCCCAGTCTTAAGTGGATGCCACCCGTGGAATTTCACGAGATCTAATTCTCCTGTGCCAACAAAAATCTTTCATTTCCTTTTATTCCTTCTTACTGGTACCGTGCATTGCATTTAAAAGACCTGAGGTCTTACAGGCATATAGTTAAAATTAATATTATTAATTATAAAATATACTTCTTAAGATTATGTAGGTATATACTAATAATATTTTAATCAAATATAAAAAAAAAAAAAAAAAAAATACAAAAATCAAAGAAAAAAATTATTTTTTAAACCTTAGACTTTTTCACACTTTCCCATATAACAATGTTATTATTGTAGGTATTAAAAGGTATTATTAGGATTTTGCAAATATTCATAATAATTTTATGAATTTTCCACCCGGGGAATAGGCCCTGGTTTGCCTCTTATAGATCCGGGGCTGATTCCAGGTGTGGTTTCACCGCCTTTAGTCCTTTAACCACATTAAACATTATACCACCAAGTATCAAACATATAAAGTAAAATCACTATAAGTCGAGCACCTATTATATTTAAACTCAAATCCAATCAAATACTCGCTGCTTATCCAGAAACGTTTTTATTCCTCGATGCAACTACTATACATAATGAAATCCCAAACTCTCAGTTCTTTGTATCTATTCAACCAGAATTTCAAATAAGTAACCAATGGGATTAAAACATCTGTCGTCAGATGATAGAAACTCAAAAGTATTGCGATAGTACATGTTTTGTATAAAGGGGACTACTGAATAGTAAGTAGTGACCTTTAAAGCTTTTCCTTCCGTCATATCTGAAAACAACTTTGACCCTGTATCTGCATCTGATTTTTGTTTACTTTTCAAGTTTTTTTTAATCTCAAAGTTTTATTCTACATACCAACTTGAATTTAATTATGTAGGTACTGATATGCTTTCAATTCTAAAAACATCTTTTATTTGCTTTTTGCATTGAAAATGCAATTTCGAACTGTTGTTGCTCAACAAAATAAAATTCATGACTGGATCGCCACATGAATTTTCTCTTTTGCTTGTGGTTAAAGGTTATATCTGTTGAAAAGTAAAACTATCATGTAAAGTTCTTTCGTTAAATTATATTCAACAAAAATAATCAACTATGTAAAGTTTTCTTCCTTATAACTTTTTGCTTAGTCATTTCACTTGCTAATCAATTCTGGTATAATGTGGCAAAGCAGTTTTAAGATATAAAGTCGAATTTGTAATGAAGAAAATATTTAAATCTCACTCGAGCTACAATTTAATACAATTAATTTGCTAAGTGGTTGCTTGCTCGCTCAGAACGATTCCAGTTTAAATCCAAGTTTTTTTTTATAATATGCGCGCTCTAAAGGGATTTTTAACCTTAAGGTGAACAAACATAGTGGGAGCGTTGGGAAAATAGGGAACGGTTAAAGAGGAGATACCGATGCACATTGGTGTTGAAGTTCTGCAAATCGAAATGGGAGGGAAACATAGGGCCGGGTAAAGCATTCCACATTCTTGTAGTGCGACTAAAGAAATAATCTCTATACTTAACAGTACGGCCAAAGTTGGGCTCAAGGGTCAACTGATGGGCATTCCCAGAAGCACAAGTATTACGGTAGTATTGTTTAAGAGTAGGAATGCAACTGGCTATTCCACTAAAGCACCGTTTATGAAAATAACGGTAAAACAACGAAAGACATGAAGACATGCGACGGCACCGGTGTTCGAGAGATGCAAATGTGTTCGTTATATTCCTATCACATATCATTTTCAACGCTCTTTTCTGAATCCTTTCTAAGAGATTCAACTGAGTTACTGGAGCACCTGCCCAAAAATGAGAATTGAACTCAAGTTTCGGACGAATAAATGCCTTATAGATTACAGCCAGATCCGAAGGGGAGACAAATTTCCTGCATCTTCGAAGAAAACTTGAAGTTTTTTTTATTGAATGAAATGTACATGCTTTAAGAATAAAATGGGTAACCAACTGTGCAAAAACAGCAAAATATGAACATTATGTACAAATATGTTGTTTGTACAGGAACTGTACTCATTAACAGTTAGGTAAATAATATTTATAAAAAGCCCAGCACTACATATTTATGAAACAATGTTCATATATTATTTATGTAATTAATACATATTATTTATGTACAGATCGCATTTTATTTTTGGTGTCATTGCATAGTGTTTATGTAATGAGTACATATTACTTATGCCATGAGTACATACCATTTATTTGATGAGTAAACATTTATGTAATGAGTACATATAATCCCACTAAGAAATTTTGATCGTTACATAATCATACACTCATCACAGATAACCAAAGAATATTTGTGTGATTAGACCATAGAATGACTAGGTACAGAAAATGAACGCGTTTTATATCCGGCAAAAATATGTGACGTGAAATAACGCCAAATTCCAAATTTGGGCTCATTTCGTTTTCAAAGATGAAATAACCCCAATTTGGCCTTATTTCCGATAAGGCCAAATTCCAAATTTGGGCTCATTTCGTTTTCAAAGATGAAATAACCCCAATTTGGCCTTATTTCCGAAGCTTTAACAAAATAAAACCAAAAAGCACATGGAAATAAAGCCAAAATTGTGCAAAGTTAATTTTTGGCTTAATTTCGATTTCAAAATTGAAATAAAGGCAAATAGTTTTCGTTAAAACACATTTTTGGCTTCATTTCGTTTTTAAAATCGAAGTTAAGCCAAATTTATCATAATTCTGTATCAATTGGAGATTTCTTGAGGCGAAACTCTGCTATCAGTCGTGTTTCCAACGTCAAAACCGTCAATTTGAGGTTTATTCTTTTGAGACGAAACAAATCGTAGAAAGTTTTGAAAAATCTGATAAGAAAATTGAGTGCAGGGAACTTAGTCCCCGGGAACTAAGTCCATTGAGGGACTAAGTTCTCACTTAATGGGAACGAAATCCACTTTACTAAAGTGGTCTTCGTTCCCATGCTCCATGCAAGGTGGCAACCAGCTCCAATATCTTATTGGAAATTAGTACACACTCAAAAGTATAAAGTGGGAACCAATTTTCAACAACAAAAACTAAAAAGAGAGATTATTTGATTATTTTAGAAAACTCAATTTCGAAACAACCTGATACTTTTGATTCGCGCGATTTTTTGGTTATTATTTAAGAAATAAACTTATGCTTTTTGATTCAGCTTAAGAGTTTTCAAAAGTAATCAACAAAAATTTGAGCGATTTTTATTTGATTATTTTCGTAAACTCGAAAACTGAATCAAAAAGCATCATTTTAATTCGAAATTTTAGAAATTTTGTTATTTAAATTTGGTATCTCGATAAAAAGTTTTTTGTACAGAAATGTATTTTTTAAAATAACAAAACTCAAAAATACTTGAATAATTATTCTTTTGCCTGTTTTATCATGGGAATTTATTTCACATTCAAAGGGAACTAAAATCCCACAGTTTTTTTGTGACTATTTACCCACCTTGCATGGGAACAAAGACCACTTTAGTAAAGTGGAATTCGTTCTCATTAAGTGAGAATTTGCAAAATTTTCAAAAACCGATTACGTCAATTTGAGATTTATTCGTAAGAGACGAAGCAAATCGTAGACATATTTGAAAGTTTTGAAAAATCTGATAAAATATTCGGATTAGGCGAAATCGAAATAAAGCCAAACTGGCTTTATTTCAATTTCTTAAATAAATAAGGCCAAATTACAAATTTGGTGTTATTTCTTTTTTGAAAACGCAATAAAGCCAAATTTCTTAAATTTGGTCTTGTGTTGTGCTGTATTTAGTTTTCTGAGAAGCACGATTCTCAGCTGGGTTTTTCCTGTTTATTCGTGTTATTTTTTTTTTTTATATTCCACGCGCGCAAAAGGGGTTATGGCTACACTTAAAATGTTTTTAACACAGCACGAGGGATTAGGTAAGTAGGAGAGGATTTAGAAGGAGATACCGATGCACATTGGTTTTTGAGTCGGGCAAAGCATTCCACATTCGTGTGGTGCGACTGAAGAAAAAATCTCTGTACATTACAGTACGTTCGATGTTGGGCTCGAGGGTGAACTGATGGGTATTCCTAGAAGCGCGAGTATTACGGTTGAATTTTTTAAGGGGAGGAATGCAACTGGCTATTTCGCTAGAACACTGATTATAATAATAGCGATAAAATAGAGAAAGACACGAAACATTACGGCGGTGTTCGAGAGATGTAATTGTTTCTGTTATAGATCTTTCACCTATCATTTTGAAAGCTCTCTTTTGAATTCTGTCCAACAAACTCAAGTGAGTTTTTGGAGCTCCTGCCCAAACATGGGAATCGTACTCAAGTTTTGGAGGAATAAAGGCTTTATAGATCACAGCCAGATCAGAAGGGGAAAAAAACTTCTTGCATCTACGGAGAAAACCTAAACACTTAGCAGCGTTTTTGGCGACATCAAATATGTGGTCATGCCACAAAAGGTGGTCTGTGACACACATACCGAGAAATGAGAGCTGTTCGGTTTCCTCAATGCAAGTGCCGCCCATGGAAAGCGGCATTGGGGGTGGGTTTCGCTTTAACGACAGGAGACAACATTGAGTTTTTGAAGCATCAAATTCTACGCGGTGTTTTTGATTCCCCATTGGACAATTCTGTCGAGATCAGAATTAAATGAGCTTATAATATGCTGCCGTTCAAGTTCCACATCCGAAGGACATGAATGTGAATCTGAAAACGAATATGAGAAGCTAAGGGTACTGTCGTCAGCAAAACAGGATTAAATGGATTAGAAGTTTCAGACAAAAGATCATTTATAAAAATAAGGAAGAGAGTCGGAGACAAAACGGAGCCCTGGGGCACACCAGCATTTATTTTGTGGATTTCAGACTTGAAACCGTCCAATACGACTTGTATTGAACGGTCCGAAAAGTAATTTCTAATCCAACGAAGAAGAGGTTCATCGAAACCAAATGCGCGCATTTTCGATAAGAGACTCTATCAAACGCTTTTGAAATATCAAGTGCAATAATCTTCCTTTCTCCAAAACGATGTAAAGATTTGTTCCACTGTTCGGTGATATATACCACAGATAACCAGTGGACCTATTGCTACGAAAGCCGTACTGCTGGTCATTAAGAAGCTTTCGTTCCTCGAGATATTTCTTGAGCTGGAAATTAATCAGCGTTTCCATGACTTTAGAAAGAAGGGACGTAAGTACAATTGGTCGAAAGTTTGAGGGTGAAGAAGATACGCCTTTTTTAGGGACAGGCTGGACAAATGCTGTTTTCCATCCACTCGGATAGAGACCAGTAGAGTAGGACAGATGGAAAAGCTTACGCAGTGGTTTTGCCAGCGTTGAAGAACACCTCTTCAGAACAATGGGAGGGATACTATCCGGGCCAGCGGATTTGTATCGAGATCCTTTAGAACTCTAGCAACTGCACGAGTACGAAAGAAGATTTATCCCATAAAATCATTTACGGTCTCAAATACAGGAGGAGTCATAACACTTTCTGGCAGCGTCGAATTAACAGCAAACTGTGCTGCAAGCAAATAGGCTTTATCTTGCGAGCTGACAAAAGAAGTATCATTGAAAGCGAGCGTTGGAACCGAGGACGAGGTTGTACTTCGTATGTTTTTTACAAATGACCAACAATTTTGACTACCTTTGGGACATTGTAGTATTTTTTGCCGTAATTTCTGATCGTGTAAAAATTTGGTTCTTCGAATATGAACGTTACAGGTCTTTCTAGCTTGTTGAAACATTTTCCAGTTTTCCTAAGTAGGGTTGGCTTTATAACATCGGAAGCTTACTTCTCTAACCCTAATAACCTCTTTACAGCTCGAATCAAACCATGAGTTTTCTTTGGGTTTGATAGATTTCACCCTATTCGGGATAAAATTTCTCATTCCACCAAGAATCAAGTTTGTAATCATATCTGCACTGGCGTCAACATCACTATCGAGGAAGCAAAGTGACCAGTTAAAGCTCTTGAAGAAATTATTGAGACCGTCCCAGTTGGCTTTCTCGTATTGGATTTTTTCTTTAACTGTGATTTGGTGGCACGAGAAATTCGCAGATATGACACAATGGTCTGATTAGCCTAGAGGAGATAATACACTAATAGTGTATTTATTAGGGTCAGAGGTAGGGAACAAGTCAAGAGTGTTGGCGATTTGACCTGCAACGTAAGGAATCCGAGTAGGCTCGTCAACAAGCTGAGTCAACATACCTTCCTTCGGGTGTTGTCTGACCAGAATAGCATAGCCACGAAGAATTGTGTACATTGAAATCGCCCGTAACAACTATTTCACTGTGCGGATAATGGGAAACAATTCTCAGGATTGAATCGGACAGCGCATCGAATTCGTAAGAAGTCGGATTACTATCCAAGCTTGGGCTACGATAAATGAAACATGTATGTATGATGTGCTTATTGACGGTGAATTTTAACCACATGAAGTTAAAGTTTGTATTTAAACAAGGGCCATATTGTGGTTGAAGCTAATAAGCCAAATCATTACGTACATATATTGCGAGACCATGGTGTAGGAAAAATAAAGGCACTGAGCTATAACCAGGTAGGCTAAATTCGTAATCAGAATTTTCACCTACCTGGGTTTCACTTAGTGCCAAGGCTGCTGGCCTGTTTTTTAAAAGTATGTACGTACACAGCACAGAAATTCTTTCTCAGCCCCCGAATGTTGCTAATATCGACCCTAAATTCACCTACCATTACGTTATGGTTATTGTTTAACTCCCGAAAAGTTTATTTTTTAAAGTTCAATTCTGGGAAGGCCTTTTTTGAGATATTTCAAATTGTTTTTTTTTTTTTTTTTTTTTTGGATATTGCTCAGAACTTTATTGTTGTTCTCTCAATAAGCTTTTAAGGATTTTAATGAACATTCGCTTCGATTTGGATTGACTCTTCTTTCAATTCGCTTTTTATGTGTAAGTTGCATTACACTTTACATACAGGGTCAATTTTCATATTTATACAGAAAAATAAAAGAAACGAACACGAGAAAATTACCTCTTAAGTTTTTCAGGAACCCATGGTTTTCATCTGGGCTGGTGACATTGGGACACCCCGTATACAAACCTCAGAGTAACTGTTGCTGGAACCGCATACCGAGAAAACAAAGTCCCCTTTCACACAAGGAAACTGAGTTGCCAGCAATTTTTATACAAACTACCTATTTTCTGGCAACTCAGTTTCCTTAGGTGAAAGCCGTCAAAGTTTGAGGAAGATTGCATACATGAACCGACTTTAGTAGCAGAAGTACTTTTTTCAGTTTGACACTTTGAACAAGAACAAAATAACTTGGTTGAGAGTTTTCAATTACGCCTCTGACAACGCAGATTGTTTTAATGTTTTTGCATAGAAACAAACAATTTTGTATGTATTAATAATTAAACTTTGTTATTCCACTCGAAACAAAGAGGAATATTTTGAGCGTTTAATTTCTCCACACTTCAACTCCCTTGCGTATAAAAACATTAATTGACCCAGTCTTAGAGTGTGGTGACAAATACAGTCTCCTATGTCATCACGATAAATAAAGAGTCTAATGGGCTTCAGGGAATTTTTATTTAAATAAAGAAAAGAAATACCATATTATTTAAAAATGGAGTATGTATGCTTATTTGTTGTGTGATGCCACAAGCCGACAATCCTCTATCTGATTGTGTTTGCAGAGAAAAAAAAAAATATTTAAATTGATATAGTTTGTTATATATGTTTTTTTAAATTATAACCACTCAAAATTAATTCCTTTAAATGATTATAACGGGTGATTTTTTAGCTGGTTTGTTTTGGCAACACTGGTTTTGACAGCTGACGTGTGTTTAGTACCTTGTGTCACTGTCAAACAGCTTCAGTTTGGTTTGCAATAACCATGGATCGTCTTACAAATGTACAACGCTTGCAAATTATTGAATTTTACTATCAAAATTCGTGCTCGGTTCGAAATGTTCATCGCGCGCTGCTTCCATTTTATGGTCGGCATTCTCGACCTTCTGAGCAGTCTATTCGGAAGATTGTGACCAAATTTCGCACCAAATTTACTTTGTTGGACATTAAACCACCAACACGTTTACGTACTGTGCGTAGTGAAGAAAATATTGCGGTTGATCAGCTAGTGTGACAGAAGACCGCGAAATGTCGATTCGGCACCGTTCCCAGCAGTTAGGCCTTTGTGACAGCACTACGTGGAAAATTTTGCGGAAGGATTTGGGCGTAAAGCCTTTTAAGATACAGCTGGTGCAAGAACTAAAGCCAGCCGACCTACCACAACGCCGAATTTTTGGTGAATGGGCTCTTGGAAAGCTGGCCGAGGATCCGCTTTTTTTATCGAAAAATTGTGTTCAGCGATAAGGCTCATTTTTGGTTGAATGGGTACGTAAATAAGCAAAATTGCCGCATTTGGAGTGAAGATCAGCCAGAAGCATTGCAACAGCTACCAATGCATCCCGAAAAAGCCACTGTTTGGTGCGGTTTATGGGCCGGCGGCATTATTGGGCCATATTTCTTCAAAGATGATGCGAATCGCAGCGTTACTGTCAATGGTGAACGCTACCGAGCGATGAAAACAAACTTTTTTTTGCCCGAAATGGAAGTTCTTGACTTGCATGATATGTGGTTTCAACAAGACGGTGCCACATGCCACACAGCACGCGAAACAATGGCGCAATTGCGAGGCGAGTTTGGTGAACAGTTAATTTCACGTTTCGGGCCGGTCAATTGGCCGCCTAGATCGTGCGATTTGACACCATTAGACTATTTTTTGTGGAGGTATGTCAAGGCTAATGTCTATAAGGACAAGCCCGCTTCGATTGACGCACTGGAAGCCAACATCCATGCATTCATTCGTGAGATACCGGCCGATATGTGTGAAAGAGTATGCCAAAATTGGACTCAGCGGATGGGCTACCTGAGACGCAGCCGCGGTCAACATTTGCATGAAATTATCTTTAAACATTAAATTGCAAGGTTCAAACTATCGATTCAAATAAATATTTCATTCATTTTTTCGAATTTTTTGTGTTTTTTTTTTTTTTAAAGTTCTAAAACTCTTAAAAAATCACCCATTATTTGTTCTTCATATAGTTAAAATTATTATTATTATTTAATTGGCGGCTTATGATTTCCTAATATGCATACCTACCTCCTTTCTGTGATTCATGGCTTTCGTACCCAGTGACGGTCTAAGCTTCTTAGAGGCCCGAGGTCCATTGGGTGATCAGATATTTTTGTAGTCCTAATAACGTCAGCTTTTACGACAGGAAAAAAACATCAATCATAGTAATTATAATACATGGACTAGTAATGGCTCAGAAAGTAGGATTAGGCATAAGCATATCAACTTATCAGCCAACAGATAACTAACTAAAAAAATGTATGTTGATCCGATTGGGCTAATCTGAAGATTGCCTGAAAATTTCATCAACATCGTTCACGTCGTTTTGGAGTCTGTACGAGACATACATACATACTTACTTCGATTTGTGTATAGTACCAATATATCAATATAGAATATGTTATATATATAGAAAATAATATAAGAATATATGAATAGTTGCTAAGGAAAATGTAATTATTTTCAAAAAAAGTTTCTATGATTTTGAAAAAAAAATCAGTTATTTATCTTATATACATATTTTATAATAACGGGTGATTTTTTAGCTGGTTTGTTTTGGCAACACTGGTTTTGACAGCTGACGTGTGTTTAGTACCTTGTGTCACTGTCAAACAGCTTCAGTTTGGTTTGCAATTTAACCATGAATCGTCTTACAAATGAACAACCCTTGCAAATTATTGAATTTTACTATCAAAATTCGTGCTCGGTTCGAAATGTTCATCGCGCGCTGCTTCCATTTTATGGTCGGCATTCTCAACCTTCTGAGCAGTCTATTCGGAAGATTGTGACCAAATTTCGCACCAAATTTACTTTGTTGGACATTAAACCACCAACACGTTTACGTACTGTGCGTAGTGAAGAAAATATTGCGGCCGTATCAGCTAGTGTGACAGAAGACCGCGAAATGTCGATTCGGCGCCGTTCCCAGCAGTTAGGCCTTTGTTACAGCACTACGTGGAAAATTTTGCGGAAGGATTTGGGCGTAAAGCCTTTTAAGATACAGCTGGTGCAAGAACTAAAGCCAGCCGACCTACCACAACGCCGAATTTTTGGTGAATGGGCTCTTGGAAAGCTGGCCGAGGATCCGCTTTTTTTATCGAAAAATTGTGTTCAGCGATAAGGCTCATTTTTGGTTGAATGGGTACGTAAATAAGCAAAATTGCCGCATTTGGAGTGAAGATCAGCCAGAAGCATTGCAACAGCTACCAATGCATCCCGAAAAAGCCACTGTTTGGTGCGGTTTATGGGCCGGCGGCATTATTGGGCCATATTTCTTCAAAGATGATGCGAATCGCAGCGTTACTGTCAATGGTGAACGCTACCGAGCGATGAAAACAAACTTTTTTTTGCCCGAAATGGAAGTTCTTGACTTGCATGATATGTGGTTTCAACAAGACGGTGCCACATGCCACACAGCACGCGAAACAATGGCGCAATTGCGAGGCGAGTTTGGTGAACAGTTAATTTCACGTTTCGGGCCGGTCAATTGGCCGCCTAGATCGTGCGATTTGACACCATTAGACTATTTTTTGTGGAGGTATGTCAAGGCTAATGTCTATAAGGACAAGCCCGCTTCGATTGACGCACTGGAAGCCAACATCCATGCATTCATTCGTGAGATACCGGCCGATATGTGTGAAAGAGTATGCCAAAATTGGACTCAGCGGATGGGCTACCTGAGACGCAGCCGCGGTCAACATTTGCATGAAATTATCTTTAAACATTAAATTGCAAGGTTCAAACTATCGATTCAAATAAATATTTCATTCATTTTTTCGAATTTTTTGTGTTTTTTTTTTTTTTAAAGTTCTAAAACTCTTAAAAAATCACCCATTATTTGTTCTTCATATAGTTAAAATTATTATTATTATTTAATTGGCGGCTTATGATTTCCTAATATGCATACCTACCTCCTTTCTGTGATTCATGGCTTTCGTACCCAGTGACGGTCTAAGCTTCTTAGAGGCCCGAGGTCCATTGTGTGATCAGATATTTTTGTAGTCCTAATAACTTCAGCTTTTACGACAGGAAAAAAACATCAATCATAGTAATTATAATAGATGGAGTAGTACGGGCTCAGAAAGTAGGAATACATATCGGCATTAGGCATAATCATTTCAACTTATCAGCCAACAGATAACTAACTAAAAATTTATGTTGATCCGATTGGGGCTAATTTGAACGAGACATACATACATACTTACTTCGATTTGTGTATAGTACCAATATATCTATATAGAATATAATATTAGAATATATGAATAGTTGCTTTTCAGTTATTTTCAAAAACAATTTTTATGATTTTGAAAAAAAAAATCAGGTATTTATCTTATTATTTTATAATATAAAAGAGAAATGTCGTCCGTGTGTGCGCCCATAACTCGAGAACCGATCGTTCGATTTTCACGATTTTGGGTTTGATGAATTCGTATTGGCCTAAGGAAGGACATAGGATACTGGAGGAATATCCCGGAAAATATCCAGGAAAATTAGAAATCCGGGAATATCCTGTTTTTAGTGCATAACTCGAGAACGGATACTTCGATTTTCACGATTCTGGGCTTGATGAATTTGTATTGGCCCAAGGAAGGACAAAGGATAATGCAGGAAAATCCCGGAAAATTTCCAGGAAAACTGGAACGGGAAGATCCCGATTTTCCCAATTTTTGGGATTGACGGGTTCGTTTTGGCCCAAGCAAGGAGTATTAGGTGTCCTGTTCGTTTCGTCATTCAAATTTGAAATGGACTTGCTATTGCGTTCGGTCAGATAAAATAAAATGTAATATTTTTTCTTTTAATTTTCATTGTGTTCAAAGTACGTATTTGGAATAGCGGCTAGGTTGTTAGAAGGCGGTCGAACGCTCATTCTGCATTGCAATTGCCTGCAAGTAGATGAAGAACCTACATGCAACATTTTAAAGAACTCTGTTTTGGCGAAACTATTGCAGTACTGTAAGATTGTCACCTGGAACGAGTGTACAATGGCTCACAAACGTGCATTGGGAGCCCTGAATTGCACGTTGAAAGATTTACGAAGTGACAACCGACGTATCGGTGGTGCAATAATTTAGCTGTCAGGCGATTTCACTGTCAGGCGATTTATCCGTCATTCCAAGATCAACTTCAGCAGATGAATTGAACGCTTGACTGAAGGCATAGCTTTTTGGCATTACGTGAGAATTGCAATTGAAACCAAACATACGAGTTGCTTTACGAAATTATCAATTCGCTGGAGGGTTCTCTAGGCAAGTTTTTAGCGATTGGTGATTCCAGTGGACTAAGTCACCAGACGTTTTGATTTTCCACCGAATTTTATCCACATTACAACAACACCGTAAGAGCTCATCACGAATATTTTGCAGAAAAATTGTATGTATTTTTCGTTGTCAAACTTCTTAAGTTTGGATGCTGTCATTGCAAAGTATTGTTCTCTATGACGATTTATATATGTACAAAATAACAATAAAAATATCCGAATAAATAATGTTGATGTGTTTTCAAACCAAATGGTGTGGCATTTCGGCCAACCTTCTGCTTTTTATTACTGAAGTGGTTTAAATTACAAAACTTTTTTCGTTTTATTCTGGGGCACGTACACGTACAAATTGGTAGGTTTGCAGAAAAAGTGAGACGCCACATACAATGAAAGTTGTGAGGAATATGGGACTTCAATATTGATGCCACAAACATCTAGCCACAAATCAATGTATATTCGTAACCCTTCTTAATGTTCAACTAACTGCTGGATGCAAAACAAAAACACTTCAAATTGAATTCACTGATCTGGCATTCTCTTAGTCGAAAATTACTGTATACTCAGAAACAATCTCATTACAATTGAAGGAAACCAGGTTATGATCAGCATCTTCAAATTGTCCTTAATAAGCATTGGGAACATATCCTCAATGGGCAAACTCAAGAATCCTCACGTATATAGCTCTGGAATCGCTTCCAATATTCAACAACAATCATCTAGAACGATTAAACTATCTCCAGATTAAACTCTCTGGCCCTACAAAATCAAGGTCTCTCCAAGCTGAACGCGACACTCTATTCTCCAAAAGCATTCATCACCACTTCGTTAGCTAGGAATTATTAGCAACCTTCGGAAGGGAGTGACGTCAGCTCCTAATTCCTTACCAGATCCACAAACTCGAAAACAGTACAATGTCAACGTAAAATGAGAACACACTTGATTTTGACCAATTCAACGTAGGGAAGTAGGTATGTAAAGCAGCATAAAAAAACAGTAACCAAGTCTTGACAACGACAATATTCAGAAATGGGTACAATCGAACCACGGTGGTCGAACGTTGCATATTGTGAATTCACCCATATAAATTATTATTATTGTTCATATTATTTATTATGCAATGAGTAAGTTTCTTTGTAAGAAATTTATTTTATTTTCAATAAATATAAAAGAGGCATATTTGCCAACAATAAAATTCATTTAAATAACAATCGTTTTGACTATTAATTCGATCTATACATATAATTTAGGCTTCAAGTGCCTGTATTTTGTATATCATCTATTTCTTCTATTCAACACAGAAATTCTGGTTCAAGTGTCTGTAATGCACATACTTCCATATTTATTGTGAATCACAGTAAGAAGTCCAATAATTTTGAAATTTCATTGTTATTCATGACCGAATTACATGAAACAACATTGTGCATGCTCGGAGTTATTAATTTCATTACATTAACGAAATTCAGGTGGAACGAAGTTCGCCGGGTCAGCTAGTAATATACAAAAATTAATTCCTACTTTTAAGTATTTTTTTTTTTTTCGAAAAATGGGCTTTTAATTACCTCTGACTGTAGAACAATTTGTTTGGTTTTTGATTTTATCGAAAACGGTTCATTTTGAGAGGCTTCTAAAAGTTTAAATACTATTTTCTAAATTTCTGACAAAAAAAAAACTAATTAAATTTCTTCATCTTCTTATTTTTGGAAAGTTTTAAAAAAGTTGATTTTTTTTTGTTAAAAACTCAATGTTTTAAAACCATTTTTTTGAAAATTCGAAAACAGCTTAACCAATTTTTGTTAAAACTTGTTTAAAAGTAAATTATCATCCCTTAATTGAACACTTGTAAATATTATATTGTTCCTAAAACCAAAAATAACGGTACCTACCATACAAATATTCAAAAGCCGTTGCAAAAATATTTTCTTTGTTTTGAAAAGATGGTTTAAATGATTTTGATAAGAAAATATGTGTACATAGTTTTTTAGTACTGCAATCTTATAATAACTTTCCATTGTTATTAAGAGTACTTCCCATACAAAGATTTTGCTTACCTTTTAAATGGTGAAGGTGATATAGCCCAGCGGGAAATATCGTTCCCAATGAATTTTATAGCTGAATTCTTCAATCAATTCACTAGCCAAATAATAAAAGGAAACGTCATGCAATGATTTAGTGAGTAAAGAGTCATGCAAGGTTTCCTCAGTTCATAGATTTGAACCCACTTTCTGCTTTGTGTTTAGAAAACAAACATTTCTGTCGTTGCTTTTGATATGGAAAATTATAAGATTAAAAAACTGTTGAAAAGTCATGTAGAAATTCATCAGTTCATCGTCTATGTCCACTCATATGCTTTATAAAGTGTGCACTGCCATTGTGTGTTTTGATAGAAGTTGATTTTTGTTGTGTTCTCTGTGTTGACATTGTCTACTGACAGTAAATATTATAAGAGGACTTATGAATTTCCATTAAAAAGAGGCAATCTCAGATTTTCTCAAAGTATTTCAGTTTTTTTGGTTAATCACCACTTCGCATGTGAAGGGTGATTAACCAACAACCACTGACCTAGTGATTTAACTTTAATTTAAAGTCTTAATTCTATATTTTAATTAACCAATCACAAATAATTCACAACACAAATTAGTTAATGAATTTACTAATTATTTAATTTTTTTCATATTGAATTAACTAATTGCTGAATAAACAACTACCTACTTCTATATCTTGTGATTTGATAATTGAATTTTCAATTTTCGGCCATTTTCATCGAAAATATTGAACTGATGAATAAACCACATACATTTATGCAGCGAATTCATAGAGTATGCAACCACCATGTTTTTTTCATCATCTGGGTCGGTGAATAAACAAATTCCAACGAAGTAGTGATTTCGTTGGCGAATTTGCATCGGATTTTCAGCATGTGCTTCCCGCCTAGGACATGCCCATGTTAATTTCATCAAAGGAATCAGCTGAAAAGGGGACGGTGCAGCTGCCATTCCTCAAGGAAAAAGCTGATTTTTCCTCAATGAATTTTTGAATTTTTCCCGCTGGGAGGTTTCCTTTATACCCGTTGGTATTGTTCTCATGAGATGAGTAATACCAATACAAATGTGTATGCCATTCTGAAGTAAAATCATTTGCTCTGTTTCATTTTTTTTTTTTTTAATTTTGATAACAATCAGTTTTAGCGGCAACCATGGTTTAGGTTATGATGAGAGCTCATTGTTGATGGATTCAACTTTTACTTCATAGGAAACTTATTATACTTTTGTTTGAAAGTTTTAGACATTATCATAAACTTAAAGATAATAGAGCTTTATTCCCAAGGGACTAAAAACTAAGAAACCATTTTCATGAAAATTACTCGTACTCGTATATAAAGAAAAAAAGTATTTTCCAGTGATGATTTCGACACAAAACAACAACTGCTTAGAACTACTATACTCGTAATCTCATAAGGGAACATTAATAGATTCAAGGAGGAATGTTAGAAATACATATGGATGTAAATATATCAATAAGTATTTGCCTGAAATATCTTGTCTTTGTGATTTCTGCTTTTACATATAAACGGCGTAAAATATATAGATTGCAATTTTAATGTTATGTTATAAATTTTATGTTTTTTTTTCACCCTCGTTATGACAGCTCCCTTTCAAATATGACATAGGTAAACCAGTAAAGAACTATTTTCCCCAGAAGCTATCAGGGTGTGATGGCTGTTCGCATATGACCACGCATTAAAAAGGAGAGTGCTTACTAAGAACATGTCATCACGTGTGTAAGTTTAGAAAGTTAGTTAGTTAGATAGTTTATATCCAAGATACCAGTGGCGTCTCGTCAGGGTGTGCAAGGTGTGCATTGCACACCCTGATCTAACGACAAAAAATCGCTCACCGAACGTTTTTTAATTTTACTCAAAAACATGCACAATTATAAAACCTACCAAAAGCCTACCCATTTGCATCCTTAATTTTTTTTATCCTCATCGAAGGTTATGTAATAGGTAATACACACAAATATGCCCAATTTGACAACCCGTAATACTCACCTCCAATATTTTTTTCTTTCAAAATTCCTTCATCGTTGTGTCAAAATAAGCTGAACAAGTAAACTCGTATGAAACCTCACTGTGCACTCATTCTGTTTAATTCTTCAAATTAATTCATCCAAAATGTACAAACTGGAAAGGGAATAGATACAAACAAGAGAAAACACAACAAAAACAGAGACTGAAGTGCACAGAAAACTTTCGCACGAGTTCACTCCAAATTTATCAGAATAAATATTATGCGTATGTATTTCGTGCGGGTGACGAATGACGATGGATGGGCATGGCTACTGTTACTGGTACTGGGTAGTGGCAGTGGGTAACTACAACCTACCTACAGGTTTGAAGTTTGATCATTTTGGATGAATTCATTTGACGAATATAACAGAATAAGTGCACAGTGAGATTTCGTACGAGTTTACTTGTTCTGTTTATTTTCACGCAACGATGAAGGAATTTGGAAAAAGAAAATATAGGAAGGCTGTGTCTTAGGAGGTATTAATTAGGGGTTGTGTAATTGATGAAGTTTACGCGTACGAAGGATATCTATGCACTTCAGTCAGAGCTTCTATTCTGTTTTATGTTATCATTTATTTTGCTTTTTGTGTGTATTTTTTTAAGGGTCTACAGTTCAGTGCGGTCATTGTTTCGGTGCTTTTACTTTTGTATGCAATTGTTTTTAATTTAATATTTAAGAAAAAAGGAAAAATAAACAATGAGTGAAAGTGAAGACGAAGATCGTGTGTTTGTTAAAAATGGTTTGTTAGAAAAAGCGTATGTCAAAAAAAAAAAACAATTATTTTGATTTCATTTTGATAGATAAAACAATAAATAGGAAACTTTTGTATGCAAGTTATTGCCAATATCGCAATTTATTGATATTTAAAAAAATTATATTATTTTCACGATTTGCACACCCATATAAATAATCCACGGGACGCCACTGCAAGATACATATGTTTTGTTGCATTTTATTTGTTTTTTTTTTTCTCAGAATTTATTCTTTAGAATGCTTTTGGGATTTATGTAGAAAATAATGAAGTGGTGAAATTTAAGCCTATAAAATATTTGATAATACTTTCAGTTGAATGTAGGTTTTAAAGGACTTTGGAAAATAAAGTCGAAGTAAATTGACTGTATGCTTTGGCTATTTCACTAGATTATATTTCTGAATAGTTTTAGGAACAAACGCAAAATTAATCCGTTGATTAAATGTTAGTTTGACCAATTGTTTGAATATTAAATTTTGTTGATTTTCAATCAGGCTTTTTTGGTCACTTCTTTCTTTATTCAAATAAAAACTTTATTTCATAATTTTACCCTAAGTTTCGTCCAATTTTCCCGACTTTTCCAGGGGTTGTTTAATAAAATATGAATGAACTTTTTGTTACATTTAAGTTTAATATAATGACATTTTTCATATTTAATAAAACTACCCCTGAAGATGAAGTGAAAATCCGACGAAACGTAGGGTAAAGTTATACAATAAAGTTTTTATTTGCATAAACAAAGATGTGACCAAAAAAGCCCGATTGAAAATCAGCAAAATTATTCCTATTTCTATTTATTTATTTTTGAATCAAGCTCATTAATATCTAGCGTACAAAATATTTCTTAGAATTAAATATTAAGAATTAAGAATTTATAAATTATAAAATATTATACAATATTTTTTTGAAACTAGTACTTGATACATCAAAAAAATTTAGTTATAAATTATGATTAACGTTATACAAATTAAACATGTTATTCAATGGTGAATTTTGCTCATAGTTGGTACATTCGTGTTTTATGTAAATTGGGTCAGGAAAACCTCTTAGATTACGATTTGGAACATTAAAATTTACGCGAGACAAAAGGTTCAAAGCATCGATATTTCCATCAATAAGATTAACAATAAAAACAAAACATAAAAAAGAACGTATGCGCTCCAGACAAGGTAAATCTATGAGTTTGACGCGGCTGCTATATGAAGGAAGGTTCAATGGATTCTGCCAGCCTAAGCTCCTAAGAGCAAATTTTAGAAACCTTTTTTGAATTTGTTCTATTCTTATTTTGTGGCAACTGTAATAAGGGGTCCATACCTGGCAAGCATACTCTATAATGGGTCTGACAAAAGTGGTTAATAGTTGTTTGATAACATAAGGATCAGAAAATTGACGTGATTCCCTTTTAATCCAACCTAATATTGAATTGGCCTTGTTATAGACCAAGAGCTCACAGCAAATTTAGGGGTGTGAAAGTGAACCAAAAAAAAAGTATATGAACCGAAAGGTGTGGTAATGCTTATGAAAGAAATGCAAGTCTTGCAGTCCCTGGAGGCGGCTTAAGATGCGTTATAGCAATTTGAAAACCTTAAAAAATCAACTTTGAGGATGATTGTGTGAACCAAAAAAATTGTTTATCTATCCCTAGGTATTGAGCCCCTGATTACAGATCCGTATGTCCAAGACCGATTCTGCCCATAATCTCGTAAAGGCACTAACTAACATTTTCACTATTTCGAGATAATGATGAAAACACTAAATCGGTTATCGCAACCTGAAGATAAAAAGTGAAAATTACCAAAGAATATTTTTTGTAAAGCTAAATTAATGCTTTATTTTTACAAATATTTGTAAAATTAAAATTGGTTAGTATTTAGGAAATAACGTAGATAGGGCTTTTTAGCCTTTGACAAAAATAATAAAAAGGCCCTATGTACAAAAATGTACGTAAAATTTAATTAAATATACAAGAATTAAGAAATTTTAAATGATATTGATTTATTTTGACCATTTTTTTTATAAAATTTACTCATAAAATCGTATTTAAAATTATAGAGACGAATATTTTTAAAAGCCCTAACTGCCACATAGGGCTTTTTATAACAAACGTGGTATATCCACTCTATAAACTTATTTGTGATTTCTTAATTCTTGTATATTTAATTAAGTTTTACGTACATTTTTGTACATAGGGCCTTTTTATTTTTTTTTGTCAAAGGCTAAAAAGCCCTATCTACTTTAATTCCTAAATACTAACCAATTTTAATTTTACAACTATTTGTAAAAATAAAGCATTAATTAAGCTTTACAAAAAATATTCTTTGGCAATTTTCACTTTTTATCTTCAGGTTGCGGTAAGCGATGTAGTGTTTTCATCATGATCTCGAAATAGTGAAAATGTTGGTAAGGGGCCTTTACGAGATTATGGGCAAAATCGGTCTTGGACATACGGATCTGCAATCAGGGGCTCAATACCTAGGGATAGATAAACATTTTTTTTGGTTCACACAATCATCCTCAAAGCTGATTTTGTAAGGTTTTCAAATTGCTATAACGCATCTTAAGCCGCCTCCAGGGACTGCAAGACTTGCATCTCTTTCATAAGCATTACCACACCTTTCGACTCATATACTTTTTTTTTGGTTCACTTACAAGTTTACACTTTACAAGTCATATTGATATGCTGTGTGAATTCGATTTTTTTATCAAAAAATACACCAAGGATAGATGCATCATTTACATTTAACAGATTTACGCCATTGAAGATATAGATAAAAGATAAAACGGACAAGTCTCTTGTAAAATTTATAATCTTACAATTATCGATATTAAGCAACAAATAATTACGTGCACACCAATTGTAGAAAGCAAGCATTTAGATCAATTTGAAGCTTTTCACAGTCAAGATTGCTGTTGTTGTCATTATCAGAATATAATTTCCACCGTATTTATAAGGAAAAAATAGTTATTTCAGCTCGAGTTATATTACATTATATTTCATATAACATAATATTTATGTATTCAACTGTAGCAGCCAGGCTATAAATTATAAACTTGAAAGCAGCATATCCAACCAACATATGATACCTCGATACAGCATGCCAACAGATGATACAGCATAGCAACAGGAGATGATCACACATCGAATTGAGTGTATCTTACTCATCATTATCATCATCATCATCATCATCATCATCATCATCATCATCATCATCATCATCATCATCATCATCATCATCATCATCATCATCATCATCATCATCATCATCATCATCATCATTATCATCATTATTCATTACGGTGGGTACTATCAGCTGTGTACCTATTGATTAGAATCCAAGCCAAGGTTTGGTACAGTATGCATTATGTTAATGTAGCTAGTTAGAATTGGAGAAGCAAATAAAAAGGTTGTCTTAAAATAAACTTAAATGTGTTATTACTTTCTCGCTGCTGAAAATAAGTAAGCCTAACTCTACCGAATCTAAGTAAGCAACATAATTATGACTCTCGCATGTTTAGGAAAACTACACCATGGAATACGAATTTCCGGACTCAAACTACAGGCAATTGCATTCTGCTCCATTTGAGTCCGGAATAATCTTATTCCATGGTGTAGTTTTCCTAAACACGGGAGCTAAAACTACTACATTTTCTTTATAAATACGGGTTTTGACTGACGCACGTCTTATAGTTTTGGTCCCCCTTGATTGTCTAGATGAGCATTAAAAAATTACATTTAACTAATTAATAGGAAGCATAAAATTACAAGGTGGTAGTTTATTTTTATAAGTGAGTATTGCTATTTATGGAACATTTAACAATGCCCCTTACATTAAAAAAAAATATTTCGATGTACTCTTTCGATTGTTGGTTGCCATACAAAAAGTATACATAAATGTGCACTGTGGCGTATGCGCACTTTTTAATTTTTTTTTTTTTTTGAGTTTTGTTATATATTTTCTTAACCATTTTTGCTTGTGATATATATACATAATTATGTATTGGTATCACTGGCGTGGCGTCCATACAACACGATTCCTAACGTCTTCCCTTCAAAATGTCCGTCAAACGCCATAAAACTGATTCAATTTTAACTGGAATGTAGCCTACTATTTTACCGTCATTTTAATGTCAGTATTTTTAACAAACTACCTAAAATAACCCAGCGACCACCGTGTTATTCCATCTTATTATTGTTCGCGGTAGTTAAACAAAGAGAGGAATAATACAACACTAATGAAAAAAGGGATGCAAAACAATTTAGTTCCAACCCAGTATAAGACGGTGGAAAGCGTGTTATTCATGTCGTTCGAAAAGAAAATTTGTATGGGTGACGAAGACAAAGAGGAACAGCGACAACCGCTTTCGTTGCCAGCCGGGCTGGAGCGCTGGTCGATGACAAGAGATACACACACACAATAAGGGGGGTTCACACTCATCGACAAGTCGATCAACCTGAGTCGTGTTGCTAGCGTTCACATTCAACGACCGCCTCATCAACTCCATTTGTAAATAAATTTTCAAAAAGCAAACACGGTGTAGATTTAACTTTTTGCACTAGTTTCAGTGATGGAAATTCATATTTTCTCCCTTCCTTTTGTGGGTTTACTTTTATTTCAACCCATTCTCTATGAATCTCACATACACAATTGAAAAGAAACACTAAAATTCAAATTTTCAGACATATCAGTTGTTCAACTAGTGTTCACATTAGCTACAGCAGTCGCTCGACCGAGCAAAATATCAAAAAATTTGAAAAACTTCCAACAGTCGTTCAACTTGTGTTCACATTACAAATTATGTGACGATTCGACACGAGTTGATGAACTTGTCGATGAGTGTGAACCCCCCTATATATATATATGGCAAGGTCATAATATATGTATATGGCAAGGTCGTTTTGCAAGAAGTGTAGCATGTGGATTTGTATGTATCTAACTTTTTTTTTAATAATTATGAAAGGAACAAGACGCTTTTTCTCGGCTTATATATCTTAACTTTGTTCAAAATGTTAGAAAAGAGTGCTATGGCTCGAGTAAAAAGATTATAACTTGAGTTCTAATTGTCGGATCTTCAAGATTAGGATCTTAAAACCTCATGAAAATAATAATCTACAAATATATGTTAACATAATTCAGAGAAAAAAATTAATTCGAATTTTATACCTAAAACAAATGTATTGAAATTTTTTTAAGAGACAAATTTTATACTGACAAATTTAACATATTAGATGTTTGGAATTAGATTAAACGCATATCAAACTATTGATATTTCCATATATTCAACAAAATTTCGGATGATGCACAAAAATATATTTATTTAATGTGATGATTGGAACTTTACAAAATTAGTATTGAAAATAAACGCATAAGAATATGGCCAGAATATTAAGGCTCTTAAATTTGCGACTAATTTGATTGATTTTGCTTCGTCTTCCCAATTCAAATAATTCACGCCACGCCACTGATAGGTATACCTCGTTAATGGAAAATAATGGATTTGTAACAAAAATCGAACTCGAGATATTATTTTAACCTAAACATTTACATTACGATGATAGAAAAGAGAAAAAGTGGGTCTCGCATTTCTGTCTGCCGCGCACGTACATACAACCTAATCGACTGAATGGATTTTTTTCAATTTTGGTAGCTACTGTTTTTTTAATAATATTCTTACATGTGTTTTTTTGATTAAAAAAAAAAAAAATTACTGTACTTGCCATACAATTTATTTTTATCCAAAAAGAAATATATTTTCTTCAAAACGACTCCAAGGATTTTGTTAAAAAAAAAATATATTATATTTTTGGTACCTCTAGTGCCTAGTATTTGAATTTTGATTTAATTGAAAAAAGTTCTGTTGATATTTTTCATTTTGTAAGAAGATAAACAATAACAATAGAAAAATTGTTTTTGTTTTTTTGTTAAGTGCACTTTTTAATATGAAATATTAATTTAAAAGGTTTTTGCGACCTATAGTGCAGATGTGTTTCGCTCTGACAACAACAATTGAGCTCTTCAGTAAGAATTGTTGTTGCCTTTCTTAGACACATGTTTTTAGTCGATGGCTACCGACGTATTTATAAAATAAGCTGCACTGATGTGCTGCAAATTATATAATTTCCAGGGGAATTTGGTTAAATTCATTTTGTTTATGGTGAAGCTTCTACAAAGTTTAACCATTATTGTCAACCAAAATTTTTAAAAACTTTTTTTTATAAAACTAATCTTTCTCAAACTCATACTCAAACTCAAACCTAAAATTTTCAAAAAAGAAAACATAGTTTCCATGATTTTCAATTGTCTGAAAAACCAAAAAAAAAAAAAAACATTAAACAAATTTCCACTTCTTCCTAAACAGGGAGAAATACAACGCCCTCCCATACTATTTTTGTCTTACTATTTAAGTGATCGCACTACACGATCACTTCAAGTCATCCTAACCCATATTGGTGGTCTCTCCTCACACGAATCACATCTGCTTCTCATAATAGTGATCGTTTCTCATTTATTTCGTAAGATTCTTTTGCCCACCGACAATATTGACGAATTGTATGTGTATCTCCATATAAACATGTCATCAGTAGGTACACTCATTCCGACTGATAGCTGACTAATACGAAAAATGTATACATATTTCAATTGTTCTTGGCAGTGGATATCTAATATCCACTACCATGGGCAAACACCGCAAGTATGGGTCAGCGCAGTACAATACAGAATGAAGTGTCAAATACCAACACTTAATGAATGACGGAGGTACACTGCATTATATTGACGTCTGGCTTACGAAATATGGAAGTGACGAAATGATTATTGTTGTGGTAAATGCAGTGTGTGTAAAATATGAATGACCTGCAACTGCAACGCAGTGCAGGAAATGTATGATCGTTTTGGGTGAAGACTCTTCGCAATTGCAAGAATGGTTGAAGAGCCAGCAAGCAGAGTGAAGTCGACCTTCCAATGAGAAGGAACTCAAAATAAAGTAATAATATTGTAATAAATATTGTAATAAATAATAATTTTGCAATAATAATAAAGTAATAAATAATAATATTAAAGCTTTTAACTATCCGAATTCTACTCTTCCCGTAAAATAAAGACGGAAGCACGGTAGAACCGTTACACTATGACCCACCCTATGCGCCTGTGATTTTTTTATTTTATGTTTCTATTATCGGAATCATCCTAATAAACAGGAACATTTAAACTAAGGATTTCTTACACAATCTTATGAAACGCAAAACCTCTTTTATTCATTATTAGGAAGTTTGAAACAGAGGCGGCGGCGCTAGACCAAAATGAGGCGTGTGCGAGATTAAATTTGCGGGGTCCCTGGCAATATGATTTCAGGCTGCATCATTATAAAAAAAGTATATTACACACCTGTCATCAAATCTTCCCAGGTCAATATTATAATTTAAGTTCGAAATTGTTATAACAAACTTAAAGCAATATTTGATTTCAAAATTTTGAAGTTACAAAAGCTTATGAGTGGATCACAAAATGACTGATTGCTTGTGATCTGAAAAAGATACTTCCTGTATTTTAGAATGTTGGTTGGTGATATGTTTATGTTCTTCTGATGAATTACTTTCTAAACTCAACTTAGTGGCGGAAGAAATTGTATTTTTTAAGGAAGACCAATTGTTTCAGTTTCTGCAGATGGAGGTTTTTTGAGGAATTTCAACATAACAGATCTAAAATCTTCATTCGAGGCAACTATTTCAGCTTTTGTTTCTTTTTTCGATGAACCAGATTTATGTTTCCGTCCCTGATCGTCTGATACGATTTTTATTGAGCTTGAGCTCGACCAGCCTAACTTAGATTAAGGCGAACCTATTTCCCCCCCTCTAGATGCGTTATAAGGTTATAAAAACAACTAATGCTATAATGTGGCTATAAAATGATTCCAAATACTTTACATACTTAAAACATACATTGTGTACGAGCAAATTACAAACATTAAAACAAATTACTTAATTTCAATTTGTACATTAGGGTGGTCCTTATACAGCTCATTGTCTTATTTTGAATGAAGCACCCCACTAATTTGTTTTAAATAAAATAAAAAATAAATCCTTTAAAATTCTAGCTTCTGAAGTTTTATATGGGAAATGCCATGTATTTTTGTCAACTTTAAAAATTCATAAATTTGGTGATGATTGTTAAAGAAAATTGAATATTGGCACACATGTAGTTACTTTTGTTGTGTTAAAATAAAATATAAAACAAAATTTAAAACATCGTTTATTAAAATTAAAATTAAATAAAAAAATGATTTGTATTTAAATGTCTAGGGAAAAAAATGTTGCAAATTTTTGTCTGATACTATTTTATAAACATGTGCCAAAATTCAATTTCCTTTATCAATCAGCTCCCAGCTTTAAATAATAAGTATTCCTTTACATTCTTAGGTACCGTAGATGTTTATATCCATTCTGCATAAGATAAAGGTTAAAAAGTGAAGGAAGGTATAAACAGGTTTCGACTCAACTGTACCCAGTCAGCGAAATTGAGTCGAATCAAGCCAATTTAAATTAGTGTTTTATTTGACTGTTATGAATGAAGAAAATAGACATGGTTTGCCGGACTTTCTTATTTCAAGAGTCGGATATATTTTAATGTGGCACACGCGGGGCCCCTCGAAGCGCGGGGCCGTATGCGGTGGCACACTCCGCACAACCCTTCCGCCGCCTCTGGTTTGAAATCTTGTACAGATAGCAAAAAATAACAAAGAATATTGCAGTTGCTCCTTGTTGTATAGTAATTATTCCTTTGAGAGACTCTTCTAGGTATTTATTTTTTTTGTTTTCCCCCTGGCAGTGCTGATTGTAATGAATCCAAATGCCAATATGTTTTGTAATTTAGTGTGTTTTTTTGCCTCTTGCCTCTTTGGGAAACATAATTACGCTTTTGCATTTAATTTCTCTAAGATGATGCTCGCTCCTACACCGAAAATGCTTTTATTAACATAACAATACTGATACTCACCCCAAGCAAGTAAACAACAAGCAGGAAACAACCATCATCGCTTTACGTTCTTGATATTATTAATAATTATCTTACGACAAGGAACACGTTGTACTATATAACGTAGATACATAATATTTATGAAAGGATTAGATAATGTTGCGGATATCAACGTATTTTGTTTAAAATTAGCTTAGAGGAATTTAAATGTTTTTGTTTGGTATTCTTGTTTTTGTTGAAGGATTTGCACGTGCTCAAAGTAACTTGTTTTGCTTAAGGGTACACATGCACAACAACGGTCGGTTTTGGCTTCGTGTAAAAACACTCGTATTACGATGCAATGCACCCAGGCAGGCAGATTTTCAGAAGTTCCTAGAGATATCCCAAAAATTAAGTCAGCATGTAGATTTTTCTTTAAAATTTCATTGGCTTCTCGCTTCTTACACTCAATGATATGCACGTAGTTAGGGAGTCGTGTCAAGAGGAGCAGATACTACATTTTAAATTTTACTTGAAATAATGACTGATTTTGAAAATACATTATCCGCAGAAATATTGGAAATTTTGTTAGACGTGTGTAAGAAATAACAGAAAACAAAATGGAAGTTCGGTCAACAAAATCAATTGGAATATTCTGACCTAATGAAAGAACATCAGAAAATGTTTTTTTACTTTCAAATAACTAAGCTTAATAACTAAGACGAAGATGTCTGCCTTTTGCAAAAATGGAATGCAAAATATAAAATTTACATTTGTTGAAAAGAAAGAGAAGACAAAAATGAAGAAGATCTTAAAAAACATGCAGATTTGGGCCAAAATTAAAGTTTCGTTATACAAAAATCGAGGTTATAATAACACCTATACATATATAACAAGATGTGTATAACAAGAAGTGATGAAGAAGAAATTATTTCTAATTAATTATTATTACCTAACTAAAAACATGGCTATTAAATAAATTGTTAAGAAAATTTTGTTATGCAATATTATTTATAATTTTTAAAAGCGTCTGCATTAAAAACTAATTTTAATCGGTGTATCCAATAATGAAAAAGTCGAAAAAGCGGGTTCTATTTAACGTAAAGGTATCAACAGTGGATCACTATCTTATACTACTTATACTACTTGCGCTGTTGCTTCTACAATTATAATTAAACGGTATCAGTTTTTTTCCATAACTTTTCCTCAATGTTTCACCTTTAATTCAAGTAATTCTTTTAATGCTATATCCATCAAGAAAACATACAATTGTGATTCACTGTGTACCAGGAGAATCAGGGATAAGAAAACGATTTTTTCCATTTTAGACATTTGTTATGTTTTTAAAGTTATGTATTTAAATTAATCAATCAATTAATTTTTCTTTAATAAAAACAACAAACCAATAGGAAAATTCTTCGAATAAAAAAAAAGATTATTTTTAAGTTATTTATTTTTATTAGTTGATACAAAATTACCTTTTTCTATCCATAAAACAAAAGAAAACATTATTTAACTTATAAATTAGAAAACTTGAAAATTTAAATAATTTAAGAAAATAAAATTTCATACATAATTCCTTAATTCACTATTTACCACTTTCAATTGATCCACTGTGTACCATGTTGTCCTTAAATATTACTTAAATCCTATGTCGGCTTTAAGTCCATGATGACCTTTTTTTTTTGAGATCTGAAGAAGTACGTAACCACGTTCGAAACGTCATCTTATTTAACAAAAATCAACATAGGCCTGAAGCCTACTTAGGATTTAAATATTCTAAAAACTATTTCATCAAAGTAAACAAATCAACAAACATTTTTAAGTCCAACAACACACATTTTTAGTAAGATCGAAAAAAAAACAGAGTAATATTGGGAAAATTATTATCTCGAGTTTGATTTTTTTTTACGAATCCAAAATTTGCCTATATAGTATTTATATATTATGTCAACTTAAAATTTTGAGAATATTGGCCTTCATATAACTTCAAACGGAATAGATTGGGTTTAATTTTAATCTTCTTCCAATCCTGGGCAGTGTTGCATTTTCAAATTTAATGACAGTGTGGATATTGGACTCCCGTTTAAATGGATTATACCTATCTCATCTTATTTCCCCATCATAATAGAAAGAAAGAGACGGCAGAAATAAATGTATTTTATTATGTTAAGAGCTTTTTTGTTTGCTATGGTTAAAAAGAATTTATGGAAAAATAAATATTTATGAAATGCGAGTGAGATACAACACCGAGAAGAATTGTGGATGTGGATTTTTGAGTAAATTTATTTAGTAGCTAGTTAAAATCGTTTGCTAGGCGTTTATGGAACATTTAGTATGTTACTTGTATACTATTCTATACGTTATGCAATATGCAACAAAATGTCAAAAGATTCATCTTGCCTGAAGGCTATTACACAATATTTCATTAAATTGAGAATATCCTAAGGACATCATATACCAACTTGTCCATGTTTGTCATTTGTGCTAATTAGTTTTAAATAAATATAAACGAAATCCCATGTCAAAAGCAAATGTATAATTTGCTTTCCATATATTTATTGACATACATATGTACAACACTATTGGCAACACTGCCCAACAAACAAATTAAGCTGTTCAAATGCTCTAACAGCACTTCCAGAGCAAGTCTTAAAGCTCGTCACTTCGAGAATCAGCTCCAGTTGCGCTTTTAGAGTAATCTTAGAGCTCTCATACAGGGAATTCTTCGACATTTAGAGCAAATTTCTGTTTGTAATCAGCTCGTTATCAGGACTTAGTAGATTTTAAGCTCTTTAATTATGCATTTTGTATCTACTGAGGAGCACCTTCGACAGCTTTTTGTTGGTATAAGTGTGCATAATACAATCGAAGAATAATATATAATAGTTGCACAACATGTTTTATGTTTGTGTGATGGATTATTTTATTTGAAGTATTTATAAGTATTGTAAAACTTCATTAAGTGCGTAATGTCAACAAGATAAGTTATTTTTTATATTCGAACAGAATAAGGAAATTATTATATTTTTCGGTAAAATAATTGTGAATTTTAAATGCTCGTTTTCTTTTATCACAAATGTAATGAAGGTACTTCGCGAAATTACAATGCACCTCTGGAATTATAAATATTACGCTAAGATTTTGAAAAATTTTAATATGAACAAAAAAAAAAAGAACTATTGTCAATTATTTATAAAATATTTTGTTTAAAAATTACAAAATGTGTTGTGTTTTTTAATCGAAAAAGACACCTTTTCTTTTTCAAAATTGAAAAAAAAAAAAATGGTTAGTCGAATCATTTTTCTTTTCATCGCCATATTTTTACCAGGGTAAAAGTTTCTTTTTAGCACTTCAGAGCTGTAATAGCGCTTCAGAGCTGTAATAGCGCTTCAGATCTGTAATAGCGCTTCAGAGCTGTAATAGCGCAATTTCAGAGCTAATAGCCACAAGGTGACAGATTTGCATTCAGTGCTTTATATAAAATAGGGTGTTTTAGAAAATAAAAGAAAGAGTGAATACTCTGCCCAGCAAATACCTTGTATATTTTTATTTAAAGAGTAGGTGTCCGCAGGTTACGTCGGCACTTCCGCCGACTCCTCAAATTGTTAATTGGAGAACATAAGTTCATTGTCCAGTATGATCAAGTAACATACATTTCTGTTAAATAATCATAACAAAATATATGTAACTATATTATTAAACTGAACAATTCACTTTTGTTGACTCCACATAAATAACTGCTAATTCTCGCTATGAGAAAATGTATATCATTTGATTTTACCAAAACAGAATTGCTTACATTTTATTTTGTCATAAGAAAATATATGTATGCAAAAACAGAATTGCTTATATTTAATTTTTTCATGAGAAAATGAAAGATATTTGATTCTTCACACCAAATAATAGAATAGCTTCAAAGTACATTTATGTTTATTAATTAATTTAGTTCTTAGGAACCGGTGAATAATGAAAGACATTTAAATAAAGATTTAAAATTCTATTTTTTGTTTTCTTTTTCCGAACGAAAAACGTAAGTCGCGCGATGCACTTTTTTTGTGATTCAGCTTGAGTTAAATTTCGGTAAAGTTTTAAAGCTTTCTTAGGGTATAGACAAAAATAATAAATAATTATAATTAATTTAAGCCGTGTTTTTTGAGAGAGTTATTAGCAACTCAGCAAAATGTTTACACGCAAAACAATAACAAAACAAATTAGTATAGAGAATTTTGTTTGTGTTTTCCGAGTAAAACTTTTACTGAGTTGCTAGTCACTCTCTCAAAAAACACGGCCTTATTTATTTTCGACTCATGATTGTTTTATTGTTTTTTGTTGAATTTATTTTGTTGAATTTATATAAGTTTGTAACACCCTACAAAATCAGTGGTGGTTTTACAATAGCTCTGTAAATGCTTTTTTTTGACACTTTACAATGCGCATGAGTAATATTTTTATTATGTACTATTTGTGTGAAAGTATTAGTATTCAACTCTATACGCACTTTTTGTGTGGTTCTATTAGAGCTATGTTTCGACGTTTTGGTAGGCGCATGCGTTAATATTTTGTCCATGTGTTGTTGAAAGCTCTATAATAACTTGTTTAGAGCTGGTATTTAGACAATGGTCTATTTTGAATGTTATAAACTCCAGTAAGGAGCATATTTTTGAATCTTGAGACGTTGTTAGTTGTTAGAGCTGCAACCATTCCAGAACATCTGTTATAGAGCACAATTTTTAAAAGAAATAAAGAGTGCTGTATTATAAACTCTTACAGAGCTATAGCCTTAGATTATATTATATTACAGCTGTAGAAGAGCAGTTTTGCTTCAAGTAGCTCCAACAATGTTACATGGGTGTTGTGAAAGTAATTGGTTCAATTTTGTTATATCGCTCCTTTTTTATTTAAAATTAATAGTTTTCACTAATAAAAAACAAAAAAAAATCATAAATCCTTAGCTGTGAAGATTGTCAAGGTTCAACTATCCTATCAAAATTGTAATTGATCGGGGAACAATAGTTAATAAGCTAAAAATCGAAACAATTTGCTGATAACCGTGTCACATGACCGACCAGAAAAGAAAAGTTGAGCAAATTCTCCCGACAATACCACTACACCAAAATTTAAATTTGCAAATACAGCGAAAAGAGAAAAAAAAATTCTCGCTTCATAATGTCAATTTCTGAATCTGATCTCCAAAAAATAAAAATAATAATCGATTCATCACTTCACAAGGAGCTCGCAATTGCTACCGCCAAGCTAGCTACGAAGGATGACCTTCACAGGTTAAACACTGAGATTAACTCCTTGCGCTTACAAAATGAAGATTTGACCAGAAAATTACAACAATTTGAAAGCAGGTGCGATGCATTGAAGGAAGAGATTGAGACGCAAAGTCAGATTCTGAGAGGTAACAATATCATTCTTACTATCCCGAATGAGCATGTTGACCACCAAGAAAAAATACAAAAAATCAGCCAACTTCTTGTGGACTCAAACGAATTCACAGAAACTATTAAATTAAGCGAAAATAATTCTGTCATAAAACTAAAAATCAACACCGGCTCAAACAAAAATGCAATCAAAATGCTAAAAAACTCATCGAAGCTCAAATGTACAGGTGCTTTCCTACAACCAGACATGTCAAAACAAATGCAGTTCAAACGCCGAATACTTCTTATAGCCCTTCCACACTACCCCACTGTGTATTAATACATGTCAAATTGAAAGTGGGAAAGAATTCCAGGCGACTGCCAAATTTGTGTGAAAGAAATGACTTTTCATATTTTGCTTCCACACTTGCTTGTATTAATACATTACCTTAACCTAAAAAAAAGTGTGATAGAATGTGGGATAGAAATAGAAGCATTCCTAAAATTATTCATGTATTATTACATGTCAAATCGTGTGGGAAAGAATGTCGGGTTGTGTAGGCTGGACTTTCATATTTTGTTTCCACACTATTCTACATGATTTGTTCCCACTTGTTTGACATGTATTAATACACAGTGGGCTAGTGTGGAAGGCCTTTAAGCTATCGTAAAGTAATTAAAACAAAAAATCCAAATGTAAAAATACAAATTAAAAACAATGCGTTGGTGGTTGCAGAAAAAACATTTTATTTAAATAATAACAACAAACTTAAATACAAAAATGATGATTGTAAACAACAACTTCGAGAAATGTTTAACGAATTTGACTTCGAACCTGTCAAACTGATATCGCTGTCAAACAGACGTCATAGCAAATGGTCTAGACCAGTTCGGAATGTTGTACCAGGGATGCCACTTTCTCAAAATAGTGCAAGTTTTAGTACTTTAGTACATAATTGAAATTGTGATGCCGTCAGCTCAATATATTTAAAACTAGTAATATTTTGTCAAATAATGTGTCAGGCCTTAATAATTAAATTTTATTTATTGATTTTTTTAATAAGATTAAAACATTTGATGTATTTTGTTTGTACGAAACCTATATACATATGTTACTAAGGAAAATTTTAAAATGTTTACAAAGTATTTTGGAGGGTTTAAATAAGTTTGGTATGAAGCAGTTAAAACACATACGAAAGGACGTGCAAGTGGGGGAACTCTATATGGGATTAAAACTTCGATGTTAGCAACCTATGGTTTTGAAGAGCATGCAGGCGTCACGGTAGTTAAACTTTTGAGTAAAAATTATTTATATGTAGTTTAATTCTACATTAACTGCAACAAGTGGAGTGAAGACTTCGAACGATTTAACAACATCATGCATCATTTTGGAAAGAAATCGTCTTAGTTATTGTTGATTTTAATGCAAGAACGAGCAACTGACAAGTTTCAACAGTACGAAGCACCACCAAAGGACCTCAATGGATGAAACGTTAAATCAGAATGAAACAAATCTACTTGATCTCTTGCAGTTGTTTGAATGCACGATTTTTAATGGCTGTACGAGCGGTGACAACGAAGGGCACTTTATATTCATCGGTGGACAAGGTAAATCTGTCATAGACTATTGTACGATTAATAACGATTGGAATGATTTAGTCCGACAATTTGAAATCCAATGTAAGAGCCATTCCGACCACATGCTGTTAGTTGTTGACTAGATTGATGATACTACACCTAAGCGAACAGAACTTTTACCAAGTTTGAAATGGAAACAAGAAACTGCTGATGTATATCAGGAAAGATTAGATGAAAACCTAGCAAGTTTAAATGTGTTGACTGAGTCTTCCGAAGTTAGTGCCAAAAAACTAGTGTCTTGCATTAGAAACTCGTCGGACAACATTATTTCAAAAAACCGTCCTAATTACAAGCATTAGTGGTTTGACAAGGAATGTATGATAGCCCGAAAAAAATCATTTTCTCTGTTAATTGCACTGCGAAACTCTTACTGTCAAATTCTGAAGAAGTGGTAACTTGAAGCTAACACACATTATAAGAAATTGTGTCTAAGAAAAAAAAAAAAAACAATTCGAGAACCATCAAGCTTTTTCACTCAGTCAGATAAAAAGTTCGAAGGAATTTTGGAAAAAAGTCAGGGAGATTAATGGCTCTGTTGAAATTAGAATAGGATTATCTGCTGAAGATCTGTCTAACCACTTCAAAAGTCTCCTATTCAGAAGTCAGATTTTCTTATGCGGAGCCGTTGGTGATTGATGAGATTCTTGATTCTGAAATCTCGTTAGTGCAAATAAGCACGGTAATTCTAAAAGGTAAAAATGGAAAAGCTCCGGGTGAAGACGGGATTCCGTACGAGTTCTTCAAGAATGCAACTGTTGCTTTTCATTCCCAACTTGAATCGTTATTGAATAAAATAATCATGGGAGAAGAAGTACCATCGTCATTCAAGAGGTCTGTGATTTTTCCAATCCACAAAAAAGGAGACCTAAATAGCGTTGAAAATAATCGAGGAATTTCTTTCATGAACGTCCTGGCAAAATTAATCTGTGGTGTGCTTGTCAACAGACTAAAAACATGGGTTAACACTTACAATGTCTTATCAGACTATCAGGCTGGATTCAAAAAAACCTTCTCAACAGTTGACCATATTTTCACACTAACTTCAATTGTGAAAGCTTTCCAGGCCAGAAACAAAAAAGTGTAAGCTTTTGATCTTATAAATCGTAATGCCCTGTTTTACAAACTTTCAAAACTAGGACTGTCTTCGAAATTCATGAACATAATAAAACATTTATACACCGATTCAAAAGCAGCGGTGTGGGATGGATATCAATCTACTCTGAATGGTTCGAAACGGATTGTGGCGTTAAACAAGGATGCCTAGTTAGTGGGCTTTTGTTGCACTTTTCATTAACGATGTGGTAGCTTGTCTTCCTGGAGAAGTCCGTATTTCTGATTTAAACATCAATTTTCTGCTCTATGCTATTGAAGGCCTTCAATAGATGATTAACCGATTAGCAGATTACTGTTTTAAATGGAGCCTTGTCATCAACTCAGATAAATAAAAAGTCATGGTGTTTTCAAGTTCAGCTAGAAACCGCAACAATAATTATAATTGGTCATTCAATGGATCTAGACTAGAAGTTACCAATGAGCATAAATATCTGGGAGTGAAACTGAACAGTACTCTTGATTTCAACAAACATCTTTCAGATTAGGGCTGGCCACGAGACGAGACCCTGCGAGACTTTTGGAAGTCTCGTCTCAGTATCGTTAAAATCGAAAATTTTCAGTCTCGTCTCGGTCTCGTGTCGGTCTCGTACAATTAAGTCTCGTCTCCGAAAAATACGATTTCCGGACAACTTGTTGATTTTGGAACGAAATAATTTTGATTATAGTTTGAATATGTGCAAAAGAAAATAAATATTTAACTGAAATTTGATTTTTTTTAATTTATTAGTCTCTCTGTAAATCGGTCTTGTCTCGGTTGCTTAAAAGCCAGTCTCGTCTCGTCTCGTTCTCGTCATGCGAGACCGAGATCGAGACCGAGACTTTTCTCGTCTCGTGACCAGCCCTATTTTATATAAATCAAAAAGTGCGCAAAACCTGATAAATGTCTCCTGGAGAAACATATTCTTTATCGATCGTGTCGAACTTTCAGCGAAATATAGAATATTTGATGCTGTGTGAAGTCTACTCTGTGTTTCGCTGCTCAAATGTGGGGAATTGACTAATATGAGGATATTGATAAGTTACAAAGGAATTTCATAAAAAAACTGTTTATTCAACCACTTAAAACGGCTAACTAAACTGGTCTACCTAATCTGTTTACGCTTGCGCTGAAGCTACAGGCAGATTACATTGTGAAGACTCTGTCTCATTAAGATGCACGTCTCTCTAAAAAAAAATGATACTCTATGAGTTTAGGAACGGGGTTTGGTGGATGTCAAAATGAAAAAGTATAGGACATAACTACGGGGTAGTTCTTGCCATGGAGCCAAGCAACTTTAACCTTCTTAAAGAACAGTTGTACCACATTATTCAGCTACATGAAAACTCTTGGCGTGATTGTTTTGCAGCAAAAGACCTCGAATCGGAGAGTAGAATTCTATATTCTCAGCTCAAGACCAATTTATTGGAAAATAACTTCTTCCACGACTTGTTAAATTACAAAGAGATATCGCTCATTTTTAAAGTGAGATGTGAACTTCTCGGCCTAAACGGAAGCCCATAGAATGGAAGTTTCAACCAATTTTGCAATTTTTCCAAAGAAGACTGTTTTCACTTTGTTAGCATTTGTCCAATATTTTCTCCACAACGCCTCGGCTACTTTGGGAAGAGAACACTAACGTTGCAAGAAACAATCAACATTCTGAATGGTTTCGACTGGAAAACACTTTGCAAATTTTTGAAAGATACTTACAAATATAGGATGTTATTAATAAACGAATTCATGTAACTATTTTCCACTATTTTATTTAATATTAAATTAAAATATTTATTTGTACGACCAAATTGCTAACCGAGCTGACGGCAAAGCCAAAGCTTTTAAATTCATTATTTTTGTAAAACAATTTTAAGAAAAATAGAAATAAATGAATTACTTACTTACATATGTACAATGTATTTGTACGCACTACATACATAAATATTTATCATTAACGTATGTTTGTGCAAACCAACAAATATTGATGTAAAGATAATATTAATTAAGACTTAAAAGACTTAAGCTACAACTCCACTGATATTAAATTACTATGGGACATATTCATAGTCGCAGATAGACCCATGTTTTACTTAACTAGAGTTTAAGACAATTTTGGCTCAATGAATACAGACCGATTTTAATTACAAATTGTTGGTTTTATATTTTTATAAGATAAATAACTTAGTTAACTAAACTAAATAAAAGCTATTTTTAATCAATAATTCAACAAGTCCAATTAAACAATTAAATAATGCTAAGCCTTTACTTGACTGATGTATTTCATTAGTATATAGAATTTGTATTATAAAAAAAAACCATTCATATGTTAACAATGCCAGGCCACGGGTAACAAAATTTCCAACAATTCTTGATTAGAAATTCTAATTGGGTTGGATATAGTTCACAATTGATTTTCGCATTAAAATTGATGTAAGCTGGACTGAAATTAATATAAATTGCGACAAGGCCCTCACTGTGAATTGAAGAGTCCAAGTGAGAACGCCGGGACGAAACTCCAATTTTTAAGGACTAAACGCGGTTGAAAATTAATTTGAATCTACATAAATAGCTTCAAATATTTTGAAATGATAAACTTAAAAAAATAGAATCAACGTCTGAAAATTCAACTAAACCTATGTTTAACTTAGAGACAGCTCTAAAATGACTATAAAACGCCCCTATGTGTGTGAAGAAGAGATTATTATTTTGAATTGTATACCTTTTAAAGTTGGAATTAACGTATAGGAAATAAATAATTAGACCCGTTTGCTGATAAAGGGTTTTTCCACAGGGATGCTACAAAAGTAGAGCAACAGGGACAGCAAACGACGCCATATTTCTTGCGCTCTTTTAACATTTCTCTTCAGTAAGGTTTGCCATTTCATGATGGAAAGATATACGAGCCAAAAACGTTGAAATTATTAAAATTTACTACCGAAATTCGGAGTCAGTGGCCTCAACCTTAAGAGCGCTACGTCCAATTTATGGTCGTCATAATCGTCCTAGCAGATCAACAATTGAGCGTCTAGTGGAAAAATTTGAATCCACAGGCACAGTACAAAATGTTCCCGTGTCAGTGAGACCGATTTACAGAGAAGAAGTGCCCGTAGTGTCGAGAATATTGCTGCCGCTGAAGCTTCAGTTGCTGAGTCTTTTGCGTGTCTCTCACAGGTCGTTCTCAAGCGTTGGGCATCTCTGTGACGTCGTTGTGGCGAATTTTGCGAAAAGATCTTGGCCTACATCCTAACAAGAAGAATTGACACAAGAACTCGCTTGACCACCAGAAGCGTCGTATGTTCGTGAATTGGGCTGAACAACCACTTGAAAATGATTCGGATTTTCCTCGAAAAATCATCTTCAGCGATGAGGCTCATTTCTGGCTGAATGGCTTCGTCAATAAACAAAATATGCGGTATTGGTCAGGCAGCAATCCACACGTACTCCAAGAGTCATCATTGCATCCCGAAAAAATTACGGTTTGGTGTGGTTTATGGCCGGCGGCGTCATTGGGCCGTAATTCTTCCGTGATGATCAAGACCGGCACGTTACTGTGACTACCGTTCAATGATAACCGAATATTTTTGGCCCCAATTGGATGATATGGACTTGGAGGACATGTGGTTCCAACAGGACGGCGCAACAAGCCACACAGCGAATGTCACAATCAATTTATTGGAAACCAATTTTGGAGAACGTGTTATCTCACGAAATGGTCCAGTCGCTTGGCCGCCTCGGTCGTGCGATTTGACGCCGTTAGACTATTTCCTGTGGGGCTACGTCAAGTCTATGGTCTATGCCAACAAGTCAGCGACGATTGATGAACTTCGTACGAATATCGAACGTGAAATTGCAGCAGTATCGGCCGATTTATGCTTGAAAACCGTCGAAAATTGAGTTCAGCATCTGGACTTCTGCAAGCGTGCCCGTGGTGGCCATGCAAAAGAAATCGAGTTCCATACATAATGGCATCGAACGTACTTTCACAGGAAAAAACTTCATTCATATCCAAAACAGTTTTTGTTTTATATATCTTTTGTTTTAGCTCTTATTGAAAAAACCCGATATAAAAAACATAAATATTTATAGGTATTTTATTTACCTAAATGCGTAATCTGCTACTTTTAGGTTGGGTTGAGATAATAAAAAAAAATGGTTTGTGAGTGGATCTATTCCCTCCGTTTATGCGGAATGGGCAACTTCACAAAAAAAAATCGGTTGTCATATTGACAATCGCTGGTTATTAAATGAAAATTGTCATATTGATGAATAAAATTGTCAATATGCCAACTTG
This sequence comes from Melangyna quadrimaculata, assembly GCA_949320155.1. Classification (NCBI taxonomy): domain Eukaryota; kingdom Metazoa; phylum Arthropoda; class Insecta; order Diptera; family Syrphidae; genus Melangyna; species Melangyna quadrimaculata. Next base: position 23,873,721 of record OX439485.1, read on the forward strand.
TTTCTCACATTTGATGATCGCGATTGTTAATATGAAAATTTAAGGTTTTGAATTCGCGATTATCAATACGATGACCGGGATCGTCTATATGATGATATTGATTGTCAATACGATGATTGTTTATCTACAGTTGTCATATTGACTATCGCGATTTTCAATATGAAAACCCAGATAAATTGAGAGAACAAAGAAAAACGGTACATTTTAAGACAAACAAATTCCGTTGTAAAAGTTTTCATATTAACAACTCAATATAATGATCACATGTTTACATTTGTCATATTCACAATCACGATCGTCAATTTAAAAATCAAAACAAAATTGTGAGCACAAATAAAGCGGTTAAACAAAATGATCTCTAGTTTTTATATTTAATTTCGACTTAAGCGCGTCATTTTGCTTGTGAGAGCTCCAGGAATCGGTTCCAATTTCTTTTTTTAGGTTTCAGTGTTGTATATGTTATTACTTAATGGGCTCCAGGTCAAATGAAACAAATATTTTCTTTTTGTCATTACTTTTCGTCCATGTATATGGACATCATCAGGTGAACAAATGGTTTCTATATGGTTCTATATTTCTCCATAAACACAAAGAAATTTGTATCGTTTCAGCAGACAAGGGTAACGTCACGGTGGCAATATACAAACATGACTATGACACAAATTGAAAACAATGATGGAAGATAGAAATGTATATTGGCCAATCCGAAGCGATCCCACGAACAAATTGCAAGTGAAAAGTAACAGCCTTGTTAAATATCTTTTTGAAAACCAAATAATCGATCAACGCCAAAATCAAATTATGACTACATATAATTCGGATGCACCCAGAATTTATGGACTTCCCAAAATCCATAAGGAAGGTCTTCCCCTACGGCCAATATGTTCTTCTTTAAAAGTTCCTTGTTGCAACTTGGCCAAGTACCTCATTTGTATTTTGAAAAATCTTACAACAGATTCGAAATTGAATGTTAAGGATTCACTCCAATTTAAAAACAGATTGCATGGGCTACAGACGGAATATGATGAAGTTCTAGTGTCACTTGATGTAATATCACTTTTTACAAATATTCCACTGAAAATGGCACTAGAACTTATCAGTAAAAACTGGGACACAATTAAGGAACACACACTCATCAAAAAGCCCAAATTTCTCGAACTACTAAGGTTCTGCATAATTGAGAACAACTATTTGGTTTATGGCAACAAAACGTATCAACAAAAAGATGGTATGCCGATGGGAAATCCAGCTTCACCCATCATAGCAGACATCATTCTCGAAGAACTCCTTAATAACTACCTGGAAAAACTACCAAACAAACCCAGGGTCTTGACAAAATACGTGGATGACATATTTGCGATAATAAAAGAGAAAGACATTGAACAAACTTTAAATTCCCTCAACAGTTTCCATAGGAAAATACAATTTACAGTTGAAATTGAATCAAATAACAAATTAGCCTACCTAGACACAGTAGTCATTCGCGAAGAAGGACAACTAAAAATGGATTGGTTTCAAAAACCAACTTCATCCAGTAGATTAATCAACTTCTTTTCCCAGCATCCAAAACAAATAATTTTCAACATGGCCAAAAACTTGATACATAGAGTTCTTTTGATCAGTGATACAAAATACCACAGCAGTAACAAAATAAAAATCCAAGAAATATTACAAAAAACGCCTTTTCTCAACAAATAATAAAAACACTAATAACACAATATGATCATCGTACTATCCACCCACCAGCAGAAGAAGTAAGAGCAAACAAAATTTACAAATCGCTTGCGTATGTTAAAGAAATAGCAGATCGGTTTAAAAATGCAAAACTCCTAGATACAGAGAAATACAAATTAGCTTTCAAATCCACAAATACAACTTCACAACTCTACACTAACCTTAAAACAAAAATAGACAAATTGGAGCGTTCAAATTTAATTTACAAAATTAATTGTAATGGAAATCCGGACGAAGAATGTAACCAAATCTACATAGGAACAACCAAACAAAATCTTAAAAGCAGACTAGCAGGACATAAATCCGATATCAAGAGTAGTGCAATACAGAAGACAGCCCTGGCATCACATTGCATAGCTTTCAAGCACTCCCTCAACCACTTTAACGTCAAAATAATGCAGCGAGAAGAAAATCAAAACAAAAGGATGATAATCGAAACGTTGCATATAATCAATGCTGATAACACAATGAACAGACGAACGGATATGGAAGACGTCAGCCCACACTATAAACACTTGGTGGAGAAGGGGAAACGAAAAAGCTCTGCAATATGATCTCTGTGTGCTTATGTTTATATAATTTTTCTGTTTATTTGACGGACATGTTACTTGTCAGTTAAACTTTGTAGTGTGTAGACGCAAAGAAATAATTTATTTAATATAAATGTAACAATAATTATTGTAAGTAATAACTGTATTGTGAAAAAAATATTGTTTGTAAACATTTCTTAACATTTTTGTATCAATGCTAATATAGAAACCATTTGTTCACCTGATGATGTCCATATACATGGACGAAACGTAGTGACAAAAATAAAATATTTGTTTCATTTGACCTGGAGCCCATTTAGTAACAACATATATATTAACAAAAGGTCACCAACATCAAAAGGTTTCAGTGTTGTTTAACAGCGTGTTGGGGTAAGATATTGTCTTTCTGATACATTTATGATAAACCACATTCTTTTAATTTCAGATTGTTTTCTTATTTTAATAAAAATATATTTTCATCTATTTCCTTTTCTTTACAGCTTACTTTTTTTTGTTTTTTTTTTTTTTTCAAAATGTTTTCTTTTCCAGCTTATTTTAATAATAATTTTTATTATTTTTTTTTTCTGAACGTTTCATTTTATTTTCTTACATTTCTATATTTTTTATTTTCAGATTTCTTATCACTAACATGAATTCTAATTCATTTTTGTTTGTTTTAAATTGTTTCTGTAAACTTCTTATTTTTGTTTTCAGCATTTAGTTCATTTGTTTGAGAAAATGGTGGATATGAAAATAAACGTAAAAACACGGAGGTCTTATTGACAACAATGATCATCGTATTGACCACAGCGATCATCATATTGACAATCGTGGTTGTCAATATGACGATAGCGATGATTGGAAATTTTCATATTGATAATCAATCATCAATTTGATGAACAAAATTATCAATATGACAACCGTTTTTGGTTCAGTGCTTCTAAACAAAATTGACTTAAAGCAGAAAGTATTTAAAAACATAAACAATGGTAACACTTAAAAATGAAGCTAGAAATCTTTTATTTAACTTTGTAATTAAAGTTCTTTAAATTAACAGTGTTTTATGACAAATTAATTTTTAAAATAAAAATTTAAAAAAAAATTAAAACTTTTACTTATCAAAATATTAAAAAATAAAGAAACCAATTTCTAAGTAAAAACAAGACAAAACGAAGATTATGACAATTATGGTTGCTGAAATGATCATTAGTTTTTTGAGAATGTTGGTTAATTTATTTGTTTTCAATGTTTGAGTAAAAATTGGTAAGATTATTGTTATTTTAAAACAGAAATACGATTTAAATACGGTAAATTATGAAGCTAGTTAGAAATTGAAAATTAAAAACGTAGTAGCCCGTATGGTAAGTGCGTTGGACTGTCACGATGGAGGTCTAATAAATAAATTGTAGGTCCCTTCCATTCCTGTCGACACGCGCACACGAGAATGGTTGCAAGTTGTTTATCACTAGGCCCTGGTTCTTCACGAGCCGTTGCCCAACCCAATTTATTTGTTTATATTTTGAAATTAAAAAAAAAATTTAAGTCAAAATTAATGTTTCAAAAACTTTATTGAAAGAACTTTATTTTAACAGAAAATTAAGGAAGGCATTTGAAAAATTCCTTTCCCGCCTTAATGTGAATTCCCCTTCCTGTATGAATTTTTTATTTTCTAGACCCAGCCAACATGTTCTAGGTTTTTGCAGACCTTAAGTGAACCACCCTGTATGCTTATCCTGCTGTTGTCGAACTCATTAAATTTCGTATTTTGTTCCAGGAAATGGACTTTAATTATTTTGCTTTCCTTTCTTAAAACTAAAATCTTTTGAAGCATAAAAACATAGAAGAAGGTAGGCGACTTATATAAATCTAGTCGCATCGTTCCTTATAGAGGTACAAAACTACCAAGCTACCGCCATATTTTACTTGTTTGGGCATTGATGATTACATTTTCTTCTTAGCTTTTCCTTATTTGATATGCTCTTAGAGCTATCATCACATTCTTCGTGTTAATGTTGAATCTTTTGTAATGAAATGAACATTATACCTTTATCCTTAAACATATAATAACGCTGCTCTCTTTTACGTACCTTAGCCTAGGTATTTTCAAATATCTGAAGTGTAGGAAAATCTTTTCGCATAAGACTTTCATCTCCATCAAATTCCAACACTATCTAACTCCTGAATGTAAATACCCAGAGAATATAAAGCTACATTAAATCCTCAAAGGATGCTAGAGGTCAAAAGAAATTCATGCCTTATATAAAATACTACCTATTTAATCTTGTGCGGAAGCTTTGCGTTTGGGTTACGCTAAAAGTTTATTTTTTATTATTCAAGAGAGAATTCCATTGAACTGTGTTGGTTTCTATTAAGAATTTTCTCTTTTTTATTATTCCCTTTTGGAATATTAATTGTGTCCTTATTATTTTCGTCCTTTACTCCTTTATATTTTTGATAAGATATTTGTTTAAGTAAGAGATTATCCTAATTCCATGATTTATGAAGGACGTTCATTAAATTATTAAACAACATATTATACTATACTTATGGGAATGTGAAGATAAATATTGTACAATGTACATAATAGTGCATACGGCCGGGTTTTTTTTAGAAAAAAAAAATAGGAAAGGTGCTCCAAGGCTCTGTTCTTAGCCCGAAGGATTAAAAACAAGTAAAAATAAAAATCAAAGATTAGACATTCACATTATATATTCGACTTAGGTGGGAAGGCATTCCGGTCCTCTTTTAACTCTTAGATAACTTTACTAAGAATATTTGATTACATATTCTTTGGAAGCACTTCCATAAAAAGGATAAATAAATAAAATATATTAATAATCCTTTGTTAATCATCAGGATGATAAATAAAGGAAAAATTGTTTAACTACCTTCTTAATTTCAGAAAAGGAAATTAAAACAAATAAATTATTATAAGAGGTAATAATAACTTTGTTTTAAGGTTTATATTAACAATAAAATTTGTACGAAAAAAATGAACCTACGCACTTTTCAGAAGGTAGACTGGATAAATATATTTTGACTTGCGATATTGGTAATATAGGGCAAGTTTTGGATTCGCCAAAAAAAAAAAATCGAACTCGACACAATAATTTTCCCTAACATCACGATGATAGAGAAAGTGAACAAAGTGGGTCCCGCAATTCTGTCTGTATATCTGTCTCTACCTCGGACTGCAGCCTAAATAACTGAAGCGATTTTCTTCAAATTTTGTACTTAAGGATTTTCGCTAGTGGGGAAATTGAAATTTGTATTTAAGCTTTAAAAATAACGGTACATGCCATACGACCAATATACAAAAATTGATTTATTTCAAAATCATCTTTAACGGCTTTGAAAGAAAAAAAAGGGGATGTTGATAAATTGTTAAAGAAAAAAAAATTAGCAATAACGGTTATTAATGCGGATGCGGTACCTGTCACAGAATCAATTTTCTGATTTTCAAACTTCTCGTTATCGTGAAAAGCTTCACCGATTTCAACCAAACTTTTTATACGGAAGGCTTATTATGGTTTAAACATTTTTTTTTTTTTATTTTATGTTAAATTGTATTTAAATAAATACTAAAAGTTGGCATAGCAGGTTTTATTTTTAAAAATGTGCAAACAGTTTTTTATATAAACAATTCATTTTTAAGAAAACCCATTTAAAGATTTTTCTTTTTTTTTAATAGAATTATACACTCAGCGATTTTTGCTGTAACTCACCCTAAAATATTTGCTTTCAAATTATTTGATTGTAGTCAGGTAAAATAAGCATATTTTAATTTATTGAAACACTTCTTAGGGAATTCAAATGTTTACTATAGTTTTAATAAAGTTAACTTAAAATTGAACGGTTTCTCAGAAAAAAAGCTAAAATTAAAAACAGCATAAAATTAAAAATCACGTAGTTTTTTTTGGTTTTTGGAACCTGTATGTATTGTCCTCTCGCCCTGATTACAGCTTGCATTCGATCTGACATACTCTAGATGATGTTTTTGATATCGACTTGCGATAAGCTCTCCCAAGCGGCCAGTGTGGCGTCCAGGAGATCGGAGTGTTTGTGGGGAGTGGGATTGGCACTTTATCCTTCTTTTGAGCATATCCCAGATATGCTCTATGGAATTTAAGTCCGGACTACGAGCGGGTCACTGGCAGTTTTTGAATACCGGTGTCTGGAAGGAATTCATTTACGGAACTTGCTACATGTGGTCTTGCGTTATCTTACATTAACAGGAACTGGTCGTACCCTATGGACCCCAAATAAGGCAATAAGGCAATCACCTCAATGTATCCCGTTGGATTTAATCGATTATCAACGATTACCAATTCTTTACCTCCCTCGGAAATTATTCCTCCCCATACCATTAAAGAGTCTCCCATGAAAAGCCAATTTCTGTGGTGGTGATGGGTAGAAATTGCTCTTCTCTTCTCTTCTTCTCCATACACGTTGTCGACCATCTGGTGGAAAAGTGATTCTGCACTCATATGTAAACAGAACTCTGGCCCATTGGATTGCTCGTGAGTCCAAGCAGCAAATCGAAGCCGGGCTACTCGCTGCTTTCTGAGCTGCTGGCCTCGCTTCCTCCATGCGTCTTCTTATCGTACGCTCGCTCACACTGACTTCTCTTGTAATTTGAAGCCGCTGGCGGACCTCAACGGCTATGAGGAAGCGGTTTTTTAAAATTTCCAATTTAACAAAGCTATCATTCCCGACCCGAAGTGCATCTTACTCGCCCACTACCTGGTCGGCGATCATAGCTACGTCTCCTGATGCCTTTTTAATGCATACTGCATTAATGAACGAGATACTCCGAGCGTAGAAGCCACTTCACATTGTATCAGTCCTTGGTTTATTAAATCTTCAGCTGGTGCTACCTGTGCTGGCGTTAAAATCATTTTGTATGCTTATAAAATATGCTGAAACCTTTGAATAAAACCACGAAGTATATTTATCAAACAAATCAGATAAAATATTTTTTTTTCAGCTCGAGGTATTATTATAATAAATTTATACAAAATTACAAAGTAATTTATATTTGAACTTTTTGGTAACACTTTATTTTTACGACATCGTTATATTATTGAACTTATAACATACGTTGTCAATTTCTAGCTACGTTAAAGTTGTAAGCTACGAGAGCCAGGCGCGGATCCAGGATTTCGTTCAGGGGGGGCAATTTTCGTGTAATTTTACCTAGCTTTAAAAAAAAAAACCTCTATCAAATACTTACGCCTTTCTTAATGATTCTCTGTAAGTCGCTGTCTTAGAAATATTAAATATAATTTCAAAATCAAATATAAGAAAAACAATTTGTTTAATTTAAATGAAATAACCCTCTTTAAATATTGCTCTGCATGGGCTTAAAGCTATAAATTGGAACTAGTAATAGTACGTATTAACAAAAAAAAAAAAAAAAAAATAAATTAATTTAAAGAATGAAAGGTATGTACACTGTACACGATATACAACTCTTAAATAATAAATTCTAATCTTTTGGTGGGGCCGGTTTTTTAAAACCTAGTAATTACTTTTTCGACATCGATCGGGATTGGTCTGTGAATATGCATGAGTGCCAGTTCGCGGAGGCGGTTTTCACCCATTGTTGATCCTTAATATGTTTAAAGGCGCCGCAATAAAGAAAAATACCCCTCTGCCAAAGATCTTGCTACCGGAAGCGTTGCAAGAATACGAAGAAAACTTTGTATTTATTCCAAAAACATCCTTATTGCATTCATTAATCAAATCCAGATTAGGAACGGTAAAATGATTGTTCTGCTCCTTTTCTTCTACCCATTTTTGGCGCCACAAATTAATTTTTAAGCATAAAAGGCAGTTTCTATATTTAAGTCTAACAGTTGTCCAAAGCGGCCCAATATGGACTCAACGGTGGTATCAAACTCATCAGTATTATAACTGAATGTATTTTCCGGGACGAAAATCGTAAGTGTCAACACATCTAAGGTTTCGGGTTGAAATCTTTCACACAAATTGGTTAGGACAAAGTCAAGTCAAGAGGTGGATATAAGGATGTTCTGTAATACACTTGAGCTGAATTTGTGTCGAAATTGGGCCGGTATATTTGGGGACCGGTGCAGGGCATTAACGCCCACGGAATTATCCACCGCGGGTGTTAATTCCCAAACAAAAAGGAATTAACCCCCGCGGGTGTTACAACTGAGCATACCCTAAGCGGAGCGACGGAGTCGCGTAAGCGGGACAGAGGACCCGAAAAGGGAGTTAAAATCCTTGAATCCGCGAAGCGGGCCGCCCAAGGTACTATTTAGTACAAAAACTTTGAAAGCAGACCGATTGTTACCATAGTCTGCCAGATGGGGTTTATTTCCGTTTTTAATTGGAATTTAAGCCCTTTAGAAAAAGGAATTATGCCCCGCGGGTGTTAATTCCATTTTAAAATGGAATTAACACGCACAGGGGTTAATTCCTTTTCAAAATGCAATTAACACCCGCGGGGGATAATTCCGTGGGCGTTAATGCACTGCACGTTGGGGACCACCACTACGTGGGAAACGAGGAATTTTCAACTCAACATTCAATTGATCACCTAAATTTTGTGCCGCTGCCAGATGTAAAAATTAGTATCTTATTTTCTCTCGGCAACTAGAAAGAACGGAAATCATGTTCTTTACCAGCATTGCACTGCTGTTTAGGTCAAGAGGTGTTGTTTGTAGCAATTTGCTCAAGGACTGTGTTAAAGACAACATATTAATTGAACACAATACTAGTAAGATAAATTGTGTAGTACATAAAGCCCTTACAAGGGAAAAAGCCTTGCTAGCTGTACTTGAGTCACGCCACTGCGAAATCATTTCCAGTGTTTTCACAATTTTGACGAGGTCTAAGGAAAATTGGAGTACACTTTCTCATGAGGACAGTTTTTGATGCGATTTGAAGAAGAAAATTACCTCTATCATGATTGCCACAGCGCAGCGTCTCGAATGGAAGGTACTTTCGAACTTCGAGAAATGGAGCTGTTTAATTTGTGACTGTATTATGTTACTTCACAGAATTTATCGCTTCTTTCAGCATCTCGAACTTCCGAAAGCATAACAGCGCATCCGTCTCTCTCTATTCCGACACACCATTTAAGAGGAAGTTTGAGCGTCTCCCTTAGCTTGGACAAGATAATTTGGCCAATGACTTTTCCAGTTAATAATTCCTCAGATGTATCATTTCCATCCAACTTCTCTTCGGCAGTCAATATTTTTCTGGTTTCTCTCCACTAATTCTCCTTATCGGACTCGTATTCTTCAACAGTTCTTGAATAAGCTATAGTTCCTCAAATGCATCCACTTTAAGTTGGCAGCAGTGGAACTTACAAAATATTTGTGGATCTAGAACCAAAATCTAATTATGAGGGTTTGAAGTGGCATATTTTGTGATATTGAAATCAAAAGTCTTGCAGGTTTTTTGTTAAGTCTTTGGCGGGAATGGGGGGCTCTTTTACTATTATGTATGTACCTATACATGATACTTACAGTGGTGTCAAAAACATTCTGGATTTTTTTGGTCAACTGCATTGAGTGTTGGTTTGTGAGATAAAAATGAACAAATCAAATGTTTCTAATTTTTAGCCATTTTTGTTAAACAATTGTATTATTTTAAACAAAGAACATGGTAAATTATCCATTAAAACAAAAAAATAATAGTGAAAAATTAAAGTTGATTCAGAATTTTATTGTGACAAACTCACCGGATTTTATCTTGTACAATTAATTATTATTTTGTATTTAATATTTTGTCCAGTAACACCATTTTCTATCACAGCTCGACATCGACGAGGCATTGACTGAATTCAATTTTCGAAAATAGAAGCAGGAATATTCTCCCATTCATTTTTCAAGGCTGCAAAAAGAAAAGTTGTTGACGTGTGCTTTTTTTCCCAACCCGCCTTTTTAAAATGGCTCGCAAGTTTTCAATTTGGTTTAGATCGGGTGATTGAGGTGGCCATTCTAAAACACGAATATTTTTAGTCGCAAACCACTCTTTAAGCAGCTTTGAAGAATGTTTGGGGTCATTATCCTGTTGAAAAACCCAACGCAAAGGCATTTCTTCCTCAGCATATGACTCCAAAATATCCTTATATTGCAAACGGTGATTAATTCCTGTGATTTGGTGTATTGGACCGCAGCCTGCGCCCGAAAAACAGCCCCAAACCATCACCGAGGCTCCACCGTGCTTAACTGTAGGGAGTACATTTGCAGGCTTTAATCGCGTACCTTTTGAGCGCCTTTCTGTCTTTGCACCATCGCATCGGAGTAAAACTAGTTGAATTTGCTTTCATCACTGAAAAAACACGCTCCTCCATTTGCTTAAAGACCAGTTAAGATGATTTTTTGCAAATTCAACCCTGAGTTAAATATTTTGATTAGGAATTTAAAGTCTTTTCCAAACAACTTTCATGGCTTACCTTTTTCTACGATGTTTAACAGTAAGAAGAGGTTTCTTCGCTGGTCGAAATGCAAAAACGCCGAAATCTTTTAAACGCTTCCTTACCGTACTTGGCCCTTTAGGTGGATTTAGTTCAGCACAAATTATCTTTGAAGTTGCAAAAGGGTCTTTAAGCACAAAAAAAAACAACTGTTCAAACTGATAGGCGTTATCAGTTTGAACAGTTGTTTTGCGAGGGCGTCCACCAAAATGATCTGCTTCTACTGATTTCCCGCTTCAAAATTTTGTAATGATGTCACAAACCGTTGACGTTGGAATTTGCAATTTTTCCTACATTAAATTTTGTTTTGTACCTGCTTGGAACTTTTCTATTACCTTGTATCGAATCGCGTTGCTATAACGTGTTTTTGCCATTTTCTGCACTATATAATTTCAACTAACACAGCTCTCAACTTGTAAAGTCTGTTTAATCTACGGTGTGAGTCAAAAGACTCGAAAAAACCGCTACTTTAACATCGAGACTCGCAATCTCCCTGCAATCCGGTTAGTTTTGCACAGGCATGTTATTGAATAACTTTATAAAATATTTTTTTTTATTGTTCTTGTCATCGTAGCATTATATTTTTAAGGTTATTATTAAATTGTCTCATACCCTTTACAAATTATTGAAAACCTATGGAAAGTTAATAGTTTTCTACTTGATATTAAGAAAAACATTATACTGAGGAAAAATCGGGAATGTTTTTGGCAACACTGTACATAACCAGTAGCCAGTAGCGTAATGGTTAGTGCATTCAACTGTCCCGCTGGAGGTCTGGGTTCGCTTACCAGCCTCGTCCACCTAAAAACTAAAAAGTTTTTTTCAGGGCCACTGCCTCTAGCGAGGAATTGACAAATCCTCCAAGAGTATCACTTGTCACGAATAAGTGCTTCTCGTCTAGCCGTTCGGATTCGGCATACAATTGTAGGTCCCTTCCGTTCCTGTCGATAGGCGCACACAGGAATGGTTGCGAGTTGTTAGTCACTAGGCCCTGGTTCCTCATGAGCCGTTGTGTCACCCGATTTTTTTTTTGTACATAACCAGAGTAGGTATCGACTTATATCTACTCCTATTCTTACATGCCTTAGCGAAAAAAAAAATAAAAAGAAGTAGCCCGTAGCGTAATGGTTAGTGCGTTCAACTGTCACGCTGGAGGTCTGGGTTCACTTCCCAGCCTCGTCCACCTTAAAACTAAAAAGTTTTTTTCAGGGCTACTGCCTCTTGCGAGAAATTGACAAATCCTACAAGAGTATCACTTGTCACGAATAAGTGCTTCGCCGTTCGGATTCGGCATAAAATTGAAGGTCCCTTCCATTCCTGTCGATAGGCGCACACAGGAATGGTTGCGAGTTGTTAGTCACTTGGCCCTGGTTCTTCATGAGCCCTTGTGCCACTCGATTTATTTATATTTATTTTTGTTCGCAATTTTAAGAACGTACCGGAATTTGGAGTTGAGAGTGCATAGATAGATGTAGATATAATTCTGATATACCTATATCTACATACCTTACATGAAAACGAAAAGTGATGCGTTTGCCTGTTGGCTTTTATATGTTAAGGTATGGATTGAAGTAGGTAGGCAGATAAAATTTTAACAATAACCAAAATGTTGTAAGCCTGAAAAGTAGATTTCCCCAGGGGGAGGGACAATTGCACCCCCCTTCCCCGGATCCGCTCCTGATGAGAGCAAGTTTGTCCGATCCAGTCAATTCAAAACGTTTACACTCGTTTACAAATGTTTTTTTGGTTATTTTTTTTTAGTAAAAATATTATGTCAGTCTCTTTTCTCTGAATTTCTGTCCATTTTATTCAAGTATTTCAAAGTTAATATTTACAAAAATAAAATTGACAGTACTTTGGAATAAAATGCAAAGAAACCCAAGCAGAAGTTCGGAGTAAAGGAACTGGCATGACATTTCTTCATTTTTTCCCTTCAACGGACAATTCCCTTAAACGGACAACCGTATCGTGTCTGTCCCCCCGCCTATTGGAGGATTTACTTTATGTATTTCCTTGGAAACCTTTGACTAAAACAAAAGGATTCAAACTGCATAGTTGTAGTGTCTTCTCCGAATGTCTTGAGCATAGATGGTGCTCAAATATGAAAATATTTTCTATTTAAAATAAATACCTTCAATTTTCGTATTTTATTTTATTTATTTTTTTTTTTTTCATTTTAAGATTTGGTTTGCATTTTTACTATTTCCTTTTTTTTTTTCTCTAGAGCACCATAAAACTTTTTGTTGGTTTTGTAATATTTTTAAAAGTCATCCTGTTCATCTTAATATAACCTTTACAGAAATGTAAAGAATCTACTTTTCGAAGAAAAAAAAATATATTCTAGGTTTAACCTCATATAAACCTACCACACAGTTCAATTTAAAGTAGAAACATACATTGAACAATGTATAAGTAGGCACACAAGAACCATAAAAAAGGATTTTCCTATTGCTTAACTTACATACAAATAATAATATATTACGAAAAGCTTACGTAGATGACGACAATAGATTGTTAAAAGGCTTACTACACACAGACACACTTATATATAAACATATCTACTTCCTTTAAGCACTCTCATAAATAAAAATTGAAATTTAATGCCAGGCTTATTTTTTTGTTTTCCTTCCGGCACCTTTATTTCAGCAACACAATAATAAATACAAAAGCCAATGGTGATAGAAATATTCCAAAGCAAAAGTCATACAACAACTTTTCTATACATATTTAAGGCATATTATTACATTAGTCCTTTTGAATAGAAGCATTTTTATAACACGTATAGGAAATTGTGCAATTTTAATCATCAAAAGACATACAAGTTAAATTAATGTTAAATGCAAATACCTAATAATTTAGTTCAAACATTTTTCACAAATAATAAGTGCTTTCGTTCATAGGTTACATTTATTTATTTTCACGGCTTCTCCAATATTTTCATCTTAATAAAATCAGCTTATTTGAAAGCTAAATTAATATTTAAAAAGTAAACAATTAATTTTAAAATAATCCTCGTAAGAAGAGTGTTGCACAGGGAATCAGTACAATGGTGCACAATTAATCAGGGACTAAATATTTTGGTGAAAAATTAGAATTATTTTTTTTTTATCATTTGTGAATTAATTATAATTGACTATACTCTGTTCAACAAAAATTGTCAGTACGGGGCTTATGGGCGAGCTTTTTTCAAAACAGTGGCGTCTTGTATACTCTCAGGACACTGAATTGAGAAAACTGCCAGTAAAAAAGATTCCAACCCACTGAACAACGTACAGGAATTGTTATTCTAATGCCCTGCAAAATATCGTACACTACACCATGACCGTCCTCATTGCATGTCCAGAGCAAACTGATCAAATAATCGTTTCTTCTCTGGGCCAGAGATGACTATTTACTACATATGTAGTATTTCTACTACATTTATTTATTTTTTGCATCTGCTACGTAGCAACTACGTGAAGTACGTAGCAGCTACGTGAAGCTTATTCTTTAAAAAGTATCCATTGTTAAACGTATAACACGTTAAAAGTATAACATTGCTCTGGGCGTGTGAGCTGTCAGCTTTAAAATATATATATTTCAACAGAGTTACCCTTACCCATTGAAAGCAATACAAAAGAGCTTTTCAGTGGTTTTTTTAAAATAGCTTTTGGGAACAGAATTAATTTAGGTGAGATATAATGCCAAGTACGGAAACCCTATGAGAGCTTTTACTTGTAATAGGTATATGCAAGCCAATGCGACCAGACAGAGATACGAACGTCCTATCTTCCCTGTACTGACAATTTTTGTTGAACAGAGTATAGTCGCCCGCGCCCGCGTTGATTCGCAAACTTTTAAGAATGCTATTTTTTGTTATATGTAGAGAGCAGTAGCGGATATAGGATTTAGCTGTGGGGGGGGATCCATTGGCTTGGAGATCCATTTTGAGACACAAATAAAATGATATCTAAGAGGTCTCACTGGCAAAAGCTCATATGTGGTTTCAAAGTTTGAGCCCTCTGGAGATCTCATTTCGGTAAACTAGCTAGATCGACAAGTAGAGTAAGTGTCTATTTTGTTTGAAATGTCACTTAGCACAGAAAACAATGTTTCACCGATTGAAGAAAAAATGTCAAAAATTCAAGACTTTTAGTCGGACATAAGAAAAGGCTGCTTTAAAAAATAGCAATCGGCCTAATTCTACAAGCGTGAATGAATTTTCATGCATACGCTGGCATACACTTTTTCTTCCTCAATAAATTTGTCGATAAATTTGCCCGTCACTCTAGTTGTACTTTTGTTATTGCTTAGGCCAACAATGGATATACAGATACCAACGGCGTATACAGGGGGGGGATCACGGGGTCATGCCCCCACTAAAATATTTAAAGTCAAAAAAACTCACTCAAGTGTGACAGCAAATTGTGAGAGATGAAGAAAACTTGTTAAGATATTCATCGATGTTGCCAACATATCGATGTTAGACGACAAAAAATCGATGTTTCAACGAAAAATTTATTTAAGCTTTCAATGCTTTTGAAGTATTAAAATAATCGATGTTCAGAAAGCTAAGTCACCAAATACACATGATTTTTTGTATAAACCACTTTGTAGATGTTCATTCATGCTAAATAATTGAAGATTGATTTTCAAACATTAAAGGTTAGACCGCACTAGGCGGAACTGCACTGCAGTGGAACTGCGATTCATAATAATTTGTATGAAATTTTATGAAGTTCAGTTGCCGCTTAGTGCGATATAGCTCATACAATTTCATATAAATAATGTTTAGCCGCGTCGTGAAGTGCAGTTCCGCTGCAGTTGTGTGCGGTCTAACCTTAAAATCGGAAAAATAGAAGAAATTATGGAACTTGTTCGATGTATTTTTGTATAGAAAATTTGGCCTGTATCTTAATATTTTGAACTCATCGATGTTATGGAAAAAAATAACGTTCAAGAACATGGTTATAATTTTCAAAACAATGAAGGTATTTTGAATTTGTAATGTACCTATTGCATTTTATGTTGAAAAAAATTGTATTCAAAACATCAATGTTAAAAAAAACCGGTGTTTCTGATTCTATAATCTTTGACATCGAGATTGGTTCTTCGATGTTGACATCGATGATTGTGCAATATCGCTCATCCCTACCACTACATCTTATGACGATTCACCAATACAAATATAAAACGTCAGAATTGAGCAGAATAAGCATTACAAATGGTTCCATTGGAATTCAGAATGAGTGGAACCTTGAACCAATGGAAAACGGCATTAGCAAATTCCCAAAAAGTGTTTTCGTCTCAAATTTGTTAGTTATTTTGTATAGCTCATTTTATTTTGGCAGTTAAATACTTATTTTCTCTTTCTATGTTCAAACTAAAGATTTTCAAAGCTTTTGAAATGGATTCCAATCGAGTGCGTTTGTAAAATCTTCACCTATTTTCATGCAAAATTGTTTGAAGTTATATTATTTCGAAATATATATTTTCGACAAAATTGCCCAACTTGGCGTAGTGAAAATATAGTAGGTATTACATTCGTAGTCTGCTATTTCTCGCCGACTTTTGATTCTTGACTGTTTTTGAAATTAAATGAATTAAGGTAAGATATCATTTTGCAGGATATGAACGATTTTAAATTATTTCAACTTATTTTTAACAAAAGTAATGTATTATGCCATAGTTAATTAAGACTTTTCTTTTCTCTTATATATACGCACAGTAAAATATAAAAAAATATAATAAATATAACTTTTTATAAATATTAGTTTGTGTTATTTTTTTGGCATGACCCCCCCCCCCAAGTAGTAAAGCTGTATACGCCCCTGACAGATACAGAGTAATTCACCTAAGGTATGACAAAAAAGAGAGCGCGTAGGTTGATTCGAGGCAAGATAGAAATGCCCCCGATTAGGCGGGACGGGCAATATTCTAAAAAAAATCACTTAAAACAAAAAACAAAAGTTATTAAAAAACAACGGTAACACTTACAATGCCATGGTATACCTTTTAGTAAAGCTAGAAATACCTTCTGTTATTTTCTTTTTAAATAAAGTTTTTTTTGCTAATAGTTTTTTGGAAAATTAATTTCCAAACTCAAAATTTTGAAAAAAAAAAAAATTAAACTATTTTTTTTTTTAATTTAATTTTTAGTCAAACACTGAAAACTGAATGATTCCAGAACTTTTAATTTTCAAGATATTAAAAAATAATGAAACCAACATCTTAGTAAAAACAAGAAAGAACAAGGTTAATAAATTGTAATCAACTGGTTGCGGAAGAAATGATAATTTCCGGATTCTTCTTAGTTTTAAGAGAAAGTTTGTTCATTTATTTTTTAATATCTTGAAAAGTAAAAGTCCTAAGGCCATCCGACTTTCTGTTTTTGACTGAAAGTTAATAAGAGCATTTAAATTGTAAAAAAAAATTGTACTAAATTAATTAAAATTTTGAAAAAATATTTCAAAATTTTGAGTTTGAAAATTAATTGTTCAAAAACTGTTGACAAAAAATACTTCATAAAAAAAATAATAAGTGTTACCGTTGTTTTTTAATCATTTTTTTCTGTTTTAAGTCAATTTCAAAAAAATGTAAATTGTTCAGCCCCAATCTTCTTATTTAGTATGATTCCCATCAAATTTGACAATTTGGGTATATTTGAGACGAATATAAAACTCTACACGTTTTAATGTATTGCTTTCTATATTTCAATTCATTTTAGGAAGCGTATCGAATGTGTTTGCGTCAAAACACCAAATTCTCCCAACTTCAACCATGCATTTCTGAGAGAACGGTCACTTTTCAATATTTCTGGTTTCCTCGAAAACCAATTTTAGAATTCAACTTGAATAACTTTTTTTTGGAAATTAGATTTAATGAAAGGGAAACCTTCCCTTTTAATCTAAAACAATATAAAAATATCGAAAAATCATTTAAGTAGTTTCAGTACGATGTTAAATCATTTTAAGTATGATAAAGCTACTAGGTTAAAAAGTGTAAACAAAATCTGGCCTAGATAGATGGCGCTGAGTATTTATATTCACTATACTTTACATATTGAGTTGGTTAAATGCCAAATTATTTTAATAATTATTGGATCAACCCTAGAGGAACAAAGTTGTGTCGATAATAGCCCGTATTTTTATTTTCTTTGAACAGATTATAAATCAGTATTATACTCGGGTTGGGTTGTAAATACATTTTTTTCATTTAATTGAATGTTTAAGAAAATCTGATATTTGTGTTTGTACTAAGTCGGTTTATAAAGGGTAAATCCATCAATTGACCAATAGGAGACCCTGTTAATTCTTCTATCTTCTTTATAAATAAAAATTAAACGCTGTTTGTTGCTAAAGCAATAAATGGCAATTGAGAACCGCCCTACCGATTTGGCTTTGCTGTTTCTTAATTTCCGTTAAATCTTGAAAAATGTTTTTTACGGAAGAAATCAGAAAAGTTTCCTAGAAAATGCAAAAAAATCGATAAAAACAGGATGAATTCCTGTAGCTCGCAAATTGAGCTACATAATTTGTGTGTGTTATATGAACTTTTGACAACTCTAAAACAATCACGAAAATTGTTTATATATACAGGGTAAATTACATCATTTGTGATAAAAAAGTTAGAGCTTGTAATGTGGGTTGAGAGAATAAAAAAAATTCCGACCCAAATTTTGATACAAAAAAAAAAAAAATCAAATTAATTTTTGTCAACATATTATTTTATTCAAATATTGTTCTAAAACCATTCGAGTTTCGATGTCTGACTTAGATTTGATCAAAGTTTTGAATTTGGAAAACAAAATTAGTAGTACAAGTGGTTGTTGTTCATTCAAAACCAAAACCTTCAATGTAAATATGACGGAGCGAAAAGCTATGCAGCCTAACTGCAAGTGTTATCACGAGAAAACCCTTTGAATGAAATTTAATTCTTGACCAGTGTCAAATCTTTCATACAATGTCCCTCCTTACACACATGCAATGAATTTTTGCGGAGAGGAGAAAATGAAAGAACCCTAATGAACAACATCTAACTTGTGTGTGGCTAGTAAATATGCTAGTTGTCCAAATGCAATTAGAAAAACCTTCATTTGGATGGGCACGATCAGGTGACCTCGGTGGTGCAACGGCCTCTGAGGTAGCTTGGTCTAGGTTCAAATCCAGCTGACGACAAAACAATTTATAAATTAAAATTGGAACTATAGACTAAGCACCAGAGTTGGGAAAGAATGCAATACTTTTGTATTTCACTCTTTGAAGTTCCAGTCAATTGACTTATCTCTGCGAATGCAGTTAAATACTTTTTCTAAGTATTTTTACTCCAAAGATTAATTTGCAGTCAATTTTGAAGTCTTTTATATTGCAATCATTTTGAGCAGTTAAAAGACTTTAAGTTAAAAGAATGCAATACTAAAGACTTATTGAATTCTTTGAAGTCTCTCATAAGTCTTTTGCATTGATTGCATTCTTGAAGTCTTTTGATTGCAATCAAAGTACTGCAGTCTTTTGAATACTTTGAAGTCTTTTTTTTATGTATTTTTAAACTTTAAATCAGAAAAAAAACTCCAAGAAATAAAAAGACTCCAAGAGAAAAAGACTTCAAAGTAGGCAAACCTTCAAAAATAGTACTTGATTACGTACAATTTGAAAAAAAAGATTATTATGAATTTTTTTTTAAGTTTGAAAAATATTTTTTCAAAAACTGTTTATTTAAAGAAGTTTACGAGTATTGAAAAAGAAAAAAGAAGGATATCTTGGCTTTATAAAAAAGTATAACAGCCTATTGATAGTATTACCCTTGTTTTTGTAATATTTTGTTTCTCATGTTGTCAATTTTTTACCTAACCTACACACTCTAAGTTTTTGTCACACCTTAGGTGAAGCACTCTGTATATTAACTATTTTTTGGACTATAGGCTATTGTCTAAAGTTAGAAATAGGCGTTTTTCTTTTTTAGTTCAGAGCAGAGCCTGAACTGTCAAACGAAAAATTGTGTTTCTTTTTTACCTCCGAACGTTCGGAGCTTCGAATTTGTGTTTCTTTTTTCGTTCTGAACGTGTTCAGAGCGCGCTCTATGAGCTCAGAATAAAATAACTGATCAGACCGAGTTGAATGCCGAACACCAGCAATTGGCAGGTGAAATTGAAAAACAAAATCTCGGTCTAGTGCAGAAGGTAAGAAATAACTGATAAAATATATTTTTAAGGCTTGGTTTTATTTCAGGGGGCTTGAAATGGACGAGAAACATGAACGTTCTTTTAATTTCTTTAGTAAAATAAAATTGTACAAGCTAAGTGTTCAGGTGTGTTTCAAAAATAATTCTGAGCGCTCAGAACACGCTTTATTCAGAGGATGTTCAGAGCAAGCTCGATATGCTCGGACTTTGTTCAGAACTCTTTTCTGAGCTAAAAAAGAAAACGCCTTATGTTTATAAATTATAAATACGACCATAAGAGTGCTCTTCCAAAATGTATGTATGTATAAATCAAAGTAATTTATGAATTGATAAATAAAATCATCAAAGTGAAATGAATGTATGACAAATATATTTTTTGGTATGATCGAAAAAAAAAAAATTGAAAAAAGAGAATAACTTTCCGGCGACAAAGACGAAATTGGGTCTAGGTCAAATTTTATGGATTTTGTATTTTAGCGAGAAGAAATAAGAAGGTTTTTCCCTTCCTCTTTTACAGATAACAGTGTGATATATGAGTGCAAGTGATTCTCTGAGAACCGTAATACACCATTGACCCAGTTCTAACGGTATTGCCTGGTGGAAAAGCTAAACTTACTCTATTTCATAATTCAATTTATTTGTCTCAAGGATATTTTTAATCTTCTGAAAAATGTTTTCAACTTACATGTTAAATCGCACCACCTTTGGATTTGACTTGAAAAGATGATGTGATGACTATATAAGCAGATTTATACATAATTAAAATTCAATCATATTCCTACACTGCGCGTCACTCATTCTTCTCCTACAAAATTATTTTTTTTCACGGTTTAGGTTTACCTGTCTGTAACCAAGTAAATTAAATTGATTTGACATTTAAGAAAATCCAAAAAAAAGTGATAGGTAGGTATAACTAAATATTTGCACCACTTCACTTATAAACAAATGTTTTTTTTTTATTTGTTTTAAGACTATTCAGGATATTCATGGAACGTATCGTAATTTTATTAGTAGCCAAATGGTAAGATTATACGCATCAGTTTGCATACCCCCCCCCATTTTATCCAATTGTTGATAATAATTTTGATTTATACATCTTTTGACAGTATTTTAAATCTTTCAAAATTGTCTTAGTTTGAAGATTTATTAAGGAAACCATATTGATTTGTTTTTTATTGTATTCATTTAAAATCCAATTTTCGTACAAAAAATCGATATAGGCAATTTTAGCGTCGCGTCGTTACGGTTGAATTAATCATAAAAACATGTATTATAGCATTATTTTAAACGAGAGTTATAGTCTAGGAAAATTAGACTTTTACTTCGGAATAAATCGGAGATAGCTGAATTTTGGTGTACACATTTTGTGAACCTTCCTTACTAAGCCCAGAAAGTTCCGCCAATATATGTTGGGTGCTAGCTTTTTTATAACAGTAAAAAGACAAACAAAATCGTTTTTTTCCCCAAAAAAATCAGTATATCTCCATTTCTAACGGTTTGTCTTCCAAAATACTTAAGTTCAAAATTAAAGAACATAAAATTTACAATACAAAAGTCCATACAACTTTACTTATATCCATAACCGTTTTTTTGTTATTAAGCGTTAAAAAATAAGTTTTTTTCTATTCTTCGATATCTTTAAAACTGTAAGCTTAATCGTCATATAATATTTATAACGTCATTTTAAACAATATCATTTTTTTTATTTTTTATTTTTCAAAAATGTTCGAAATGTGACTATTTTTGAAGTCGCAATATCTTGCAACTGATGTGTTATACGCAAAAAAGTGTCAAAATATTTTCTCTAGGGAACATTAAAATCTACAAGATAAGTATAAAATGTTTTCCGAATTCTTCATTTAAGACAAAAGAGCCAAAAACCAATATATTCCACTTTTGGCGATTTTTTTAAAATAATGATGTCGTAAAAATTATGGCTTCTAGAAAAAAACTGTTAATGCATGCTGAAATAAAGGTTCATAATGTACACATTTTGTAATATTTAAAAAGTATAATTTTTCGATTAAGCTTATAGTTTTAAAGATATACGCAAAAACTGTTTTTTTTTTGGCAGTTCACACTATCGAAGAATAGAAAAAAAAAACTAATTTTTTAACGCTTAATAACTCAGAAATGGTTATAGCTATGACTAAAGTTGTACGGATTTTTGTATTGTATATTTTATGCTCTTTCATTTTGAAATTAAGTTTTTTGGACGAAAAACCATTAGAAATTGATTTTTGGTAAAAAAAAAACGATTTTTTTTTTGTCTTTTTACCGTTATAAGAAAGCTAGCACCCAACATATCTTGGCGGAACTTTCTACACGTTCACAGAACGTGTATACAAAAATTCAGGTTTCTCCGATTTTTTCCAAAATGTGTACCTTATTTTGACTAATTTTCCTGGACTATTAGAGAAATAATTTTTGTTATAGGTACCTTCAGTACCTACTTCCATAAATATATACCTAACATACATATGATGTACGAAATATAATGAATAAGAAATTGAGCGTAAACTGATATTTTGTATATGTGTTCAACAGTCGAATGATATGATTTTTTTTGAAGAATATAGTTAAGAGGTAGGAAAAACTCTTCTTGTGCCAGAGTTTTGCCCACCACTCTCATTCCATCCACAAATATATTCCACGATACCTGTGTCTTTATTTTTTTGTTTTGCATGAATTAACCAGAAATTCATTATTGCAAAAAAATTAATTCTTAAACAGCAGCGCCAGCGCTAGCAGTTGGGTTCCAGCTAAATGAAATTCTTATGAACATTTTGTAAGGAAGGATTTTACAATATTTCAAGTGGTTCAAATAATTTACATTTGCTTCCCTATACAAAAAAAATATTTGAATTAAAGTTACTTTAGTAAAAAAAATAGTTAAAAATGTATTTAAAGGAAAAACTTCTCGATAACACTTACAACACTTTTGACCATCTTTGATGGGCAGAAGTCCACACATCTATTGTGGAGATTTGACCCACCCAAGTTGGGCAAAAATGCACAAAAAAGTTGGTCAATATTCCCTAATTTTAGCAAGATAGTGGGTCATAAGTCCACAAATATTTTTAATAAAAGCATATTCAAATATTAAAAAAATCAGAACAATTAAGAATTTATTTGTTTTATTAAAAATTAATTTATATATTCTTTATTACACCTCAACTTAAAGCACACCAACTGACAGCATTGATGGCTGAGTATACCTTAAGCGGAGCCATTGTATTTAAAAAAATATTATAAATACAATGTAGTAATTTGTTATATGTCGCTGAAAAGAATATTACATGTGCTTCATTTCATTATATGGACATTAAGCACTAAACCATGGGGTTCATGGCGTTTTCGGCTTCAAAACACCAAAAAACAACAATAATGCAATTCCTCATTGGTATAATTGGGCTACCAAGTCAACAGTCATGTGTGATACGTCAATCATCTTAGAACGGGTAGCTGCGATACAACAATTTACATCGTACATAGTGCGTCTTGCGTCTATGCTTTTTTTGACTTCCGGGCTTCATTTTTTTTTTACGCTCGGGAGTCTTTATTTTTTTTTGATACCCGCGAGTCGATTTTTTTGCCGAACGGGCGTCTTTTTTGTTGCCAAGCGGGCGTCTTTAGTTTTATCTATGGAAAGGTGGCAGTTCCTAGACCACGAATATGAAAGTTTTAACGCCCTACGCCGCTAAGTTTGGCCGCAAAATGAGTTTAAAGATATATGGCCTTGAATCAAATGAGTTTCAAATAAGGTTAATTTACTGGAATATTTAAGTCCTTACTAAATATGATTATTGGTAAGGCCCATAGAGAAATCATTTAATCTAGTCACCATGTCGTATTCTACAGTCTACACTATTCACTTCGAATTAAATACACTCTACTCTCCAACGAATAGAAAACACAGTAAAAGGAAAAAACCTTTGAACAAGAAAACTTACTTTTGGTTGTCAAAATACAATAAAACCTCCCGTACTTAGTCTCCCCTGTCACGCTGGAGGTGTGGGTTCACTTCCCAGCCTCGCCCAGCTAAAAACTAAAACGTTTTTTTCAGGGTTACTGGCCTCTTGCAAGGAATTGATAAATTCTCCAAGAGTATCACTTGTCATGAATAAGTGCTTCTCGTCTAGCCGTTCGGATTCGGCATACAATTGTAGGTCCCTTCCATTCCTGTCCACTCAGGAATGGTAGTTGTTAGTCACTAGGCCCTGGTTATTCACGAGCCGTTGCGCCACCCCAATTTATTTTCATTTATTTATTTACTCATTCTCCCCTACTCTCCCTTAAGTTTTCGTTCGAATCGAAATTATTTAATTTTAAAAATTGCAGAGCCTTCATCTCTTCAGAGATACGATTAGTAGAATCTTAGATTTTTGTGGTATTCGATCAGAAATAATACTAACAAAGAGAATATGAGGTCGCTCCCGCTCAAAAAGGTGTGCTATTTGCAGGAAAAACCAAAACGTGCAAGAAGGGTGCATTATTCACTCCCTGTCTTTTGTTCTTTTCCTATATAACTTGGAAACATGCATGTTAGCAGAAAAAAACATTGAGACAAAATTTTGTTGTTGTAAAATTCCTCATAAGATGACATTTATATAAAACTTTCTGGTGTTATATTTTTGTTGCTATACAGCGTTGAAGTCAGAAAAAGGCTGTACAAAACAGAGCAGTTTTGAAACGCTAAACTGACAGATAAAAAATGGTACAATTCTACTATAAATGTAGACTCAGATACTCTAAGGTCTAGGGAATTACAAAATGAAATATTAAAACCCTATTCAAATCGGTCTGATTGGTTCGGTATGAGAGGTTATGTTAAATAAGTGCACCGCGAAATGTTTGCATCAATGCTGTGGTCAAAGTTAGACATTCAAGCTGGCGCAAATTTTGGTAAACATACTTGGAACCCTTAACCTTCTTAAAGTATCGTTATAATATTTATTTTATTTTTTTAAGTCACTTTTGTATTCTCGTTGTTTATACATATTTTGTGATCTAATCCCATAAAAATCTAAGATGCTGTATGTTACATCCGACCTGAGGTCACTCCCGCAACCTGCATCGTGCCTGATCGGGAAACTATTGGTTGCTCAGAACTTGGTCTGGGCCAGTAGCGCAACAATCAGTCACGATGAAGTGCTTGTTTTACCTCCTCGTGGTGGTCCCCGGGCAACTATTTATGTATCCCAATATACATAAATAGGCCAAAATTACAAGTGCGAAAAGGCCTAGCTTTCTAGGATAGGTTACGGAGGTTAGCATTCTCCGTAACTGAAATCAACCCGCTACCGAAACCAACACCACGCCTCGGATAATAAATGATAATTCGTTGACGTTTTTTGGCTATTGTACCCGGACAAAGATTGGTTTCTGGAATGTGCAGACGCTTCTTGATGATGGAAAAGAAGGTCCTCAGAATGCCAGATTCCTGCAACTAGTGAAGGAATTCATGCGGTATAGGATGGACATCTTAGGGATAAGTGAAGTTAGATGGCTGGGCTCGGGGAAGTTTAAGTCACCAACCCGTAACCCGTACATTGTACATCGGGAATCTGGCGTTGGATTGCTGCTTTCCAAAACAGCTCTCAAAAGCTTAATTTCCTGGGAGCCTTTAGGTGACAGGATCCTAAAAGCCAGGTTCCGGACTAGAGTACGTCGCGTCACCATCATACAGTGTTACGCCCCAACTTTGCTCTCTTCTGACGAGGGGAAGGAGACCTTTTATAACCGGCTGAGTGCTGCTTATAATAGCGTTCCACGAGGTGATATAATAATGGTGATGGGAGACTTAAATGCCAAGGTTGGCAATGACAACACTGGGCTAAGGCATGTCATGGGAAAACATGGTGTTGGTAACCGAAACGACAATGGCGAACGATTTTTCGATTTCTGCAACGCCAACGGCCTTGTTATTGGAGGGACCATGTTCGAGCATAAGACGTGCCACAAAGTCAGTTGGGTGTCGACTGACAGACAAGCAACTTCCAACCAAATTGACCACTTCGCGATCAGCCGGCGTTTTAGAAGCAGTCTCCAGGACGTCCGTAACAGAAGAGGTGCTGACATGGGAATGGCCCGGGACCACCATCTGATGGTTGCTACCCTAAGATTGCGTTCAGCTGCAGTTCGGAGATTTCAAGGAAACACTCGAATGCCCAAGTTTAATACAGATAGACTAAAGGATCCCGCAGTGCGCCAACAACTAGGAGACCACCTTTCACAAGGATTGAACGCAATCAGCAGCACGGAAACCACATCCATCGAAAATCATTGGTGTGCTGTAAAAAATGTGTTCATATCCGGTGCTGAAAGTATAGTCGGCCGGGCGCAAGGAAGAAATAGTGCTTGGTTTTCCGACGAAACTTGGGCAAAGATCGAAGAAAGGAAACACCTTAAAGCTCGCATCGCAGCTACCCCAGCAGCAGGGAGAAACGAGCTTGAGTCTACGTACCGCATGAAGATGAGGGAAGTTCACCGTAGTGTGCGACGTGATAAGCGTAACTACATCAACGCATTGGCTACAGAAGCAGAAGAAGCCGCTTGCAGGTGTGACAGTAGGACCGTCTACAGAATTACCAAAGAGCTCACTGGTGTCCAGAGCTCTCAACAACACCTGGTTAAAGACACAAACGGATCCCTGCTAATTTCGGATGAGGATCAGTTCATAAGGTGGAGGGAACACTTTTCTGCGGTTTTAAACCACGTTTTCGCCAGTGAAGTGAACCCTATTCCCACTAAGCTACCCGAAGTAACAATTTCCCGAATACGCACCGTACTCCTCAGTAAAGAAGAAATTATCACCGCCATCAAAGCACTGACTTGACGGTATTCCTGCAGAGCTCTTAGGAGCAGCCCCAACGACATCGAGCGAGCTACTGCACCTACTTATAAAGAGAGCTTGGGAAACAGACAGCTTTCCTGAAAAGTGGAAAAAAGGAATGATTGTCAAGCTCCCAAAGAAAGGAGATCTCACACATTGCAAAAACTGAAGAGAAATATGCGTTCTGCCTGCAGTAGCCAAGATAATAGCAAGGATAGTATTGGACCAAACTAAAGACCACTTCGCAGATACACTCGACTCCGCACTGGATCTTTCTGTGTGGATCACATCAACACCTTGCGGGTCATCATCGAACAGTGCGTTGAATATCGATCACAACTTCACCTGCTGTTCATCGATTTTAAAAAGGCGTTCGACAGTGTCAATAGAGAATTTATTTGGCTTGCTTTGCGCAGGAGGGGCATCCCAGATAAATTGATTGCTATTATCAAGGCTACATATGATGGATCCAAATGTCACGTTTTGCACAAAGGTAGGCTATCAGAGGAGTTTGAAATCCTAAGTGGAGTTAGGCAAGGCTGTATACTGTCACCAATACTGTTCCTTTTGGTGATAAGT
The DNA here is from genome assembly GCA_949320155.1 of Melangyna quadrimaculata. NCBI lineage: Eukaryota > Metazoa > Arthropoda > Insecta > Diptera > Syrphidae > Melangyna > Melangyna quadrimaculata. The sequence continues at coordinate 23,901,010 of OX439485.1, forward strand.
GACGTAGTGCACGCAGCTTTGTCAAATGGAAATGGTGGAACTCAGTGGAATCTGCAATCTCACCTCAAACATCTGGACTACGCGGACAACGTATGCTTACTCTCTCATAGGATCATGGATATCCATCAAATGACATCAAGGGTGGAGAGAGAAGCAGAAATCGTAGGGCTTAAGATCAACTCGGCAAAAACTAAAAGGATCCGCCTTGGAACTTCCTCATCAATCCAAGTAAATATTTCTGGACAACCGGTAGAGATGGTAGAGGATTTCCAATATCTTGGGAGTATTGTCTCTACGGGTGGCGGAACTGAACTGGACGTAAACAGCCGAATCAGAAAAGCAAAGGCTGCGTTCGGAATGCTGTCCAAAATATGGAGAAACAACTCTTTTAGCTTAAAGACCAAGCTACGACTGTTCCGCTCCAATGTTGAATCCGTTCTGCTTTACGGATGCAGCACTTGGAAAGTCACTGACACTGTCACTAGAAAGCTGCAAACCTTCGTTAATAGATGTCTACGAAACATCTTGAGGATTTTCTGGCCCAACCGTATCTTCAATGCCGAACTTCATGCGAGAACGGGTCAGGAGCCCATAGTCTCCATTATACGAAAAAGAAAGTGGCAGTGGATTGGCCATACGCTTCGAAAAGGCGATCGGTGCATTGCTGCTCAAGCAATGCAGTGGAACCCGCTCACACAGGAGGGAAGACACATGGCGAAGAACGGTCGAACAGAAATCGGCACGACTGGGGAAAAGTTGGAGAGAGCTGAAATATATTTCAAGAAATCGTACACGATGGCGCGTAGGTGTAGTGGAGGCCCTATGTCCCGTAAGGGAAACATCACGTACGTAATAGGTCCGATGACCTAAGTAAGTAAGTAAGTAAGTAAGTAAGTAAGTATATGTTACATCCACATATGCTTCAATTTTATCCCAATTTACGTGGACTATAGGTAATTTAGTTGTTTTTCATTTAAGTATCAAATTTTATTTTATTTTTGCATGAGCTATTAAACTCTATTCAATCCACTTGCGTACGATTCACAATATTTCCAACTTAGACCAAATTAGTCTTGTATGGTAAAAAGGGTCGTTTGTTAATAATTTTCCATGAAATTATCTCATTCGCCCTGTTTATTTCCATTTAGTCATTTAAATTTAATTTCAAGGATGTGTACCTATGTATATGTGGTCTTTTTTATGTTCAGTTGTAGTTGTTATGGTTGCTGTTGTTACGATTCAGATTTGTTTTTTTGTATTCTTTTCATTTTAGCTTTTCCAAAAAATTCATTGGTATTTGTTAAAAAAAAACAATTATATTTTTTATTTTTCGAGTGAATAATGCTCGTAATCCGTATGTATACATTTCTTAAGATTAAAAACATTACGTAGGTTCTTCTTTATACCAATTGAGCTCATAATGGAGCATTTATACTTCCCATGACTGATTAAATCTGCGAAAATGATTGCGTATTATTCAAATGGCTAATACCTACCTCATTATCCTCAAATAAGCTTTTATTACCAGCCTACGCGGGATTTATATCCAACCTCCCTGGAACCTGAAACCACATTTTAAGATTTCATAGTCAATTCAAAAACTCGTGACAAAACGAATAATAAAGAAAACACAAAATTGAGTTTTCCTTTCAAATTCACTTTGTATGACTCGTGTAGAGATATTACGGAGAAACAACAAAAATACAATAAGGATAACCATCAAGAAGACGTTTAAGTTCTAAACAATTTTGTGAAGTGCTTTTCCTCTTTTATCTATTTTATTGTATGTATGAAAGAAGGTATTTGATTTAAAGCCTAGGTTCATCATACACCTGCCATTAGATAAAATTGAGCTTAAATATGCTGGCAGAAGGAAACATGAGAAAAGAAATTTAGTTTGATTTCAAGAGATTAAAATCAGTGACACACCACTAAATTTATAGGTCAAGTTTTGGATTAGAAAATCGAAATCGAGATGATAATTTTACCTAACATAACGATGATTTGGGTCCTGCCTGCAAAAAAGGTTTTCTAACAAATTCAATTTACCGGTTTCTTACTACAACAATTTAGGGAAAAAGACAGTAAACTGGCATTCATCTCGAATATCTCGAGAACGGAAAATGATATCGACTTCGGATTAATTTTATTCTACACAATTACGTAATAAGGAATTGGTAAAAATTAAAAAAAAAAATCAACCGACACATTTTTTTTTAACTAAGAAAATCAGTTGAAAAATAATTTTCGTCTTAAATATTTCAAGAACAAATAATGAGTCTATTTTTTCAAGATTTTCAGCCAAGATCTCAGATTAAAAAAAAAAATGAGTTTGGTATAAAAATTTTATATTTTTTAATACAAAAATAGCTATGCATAACTTTTTATTTATTGAAATACAGACAAAAATTGTGTAACAAAATTGTGCGAAATTTTGGAAAACTGCTATGGAAATAAACGGATCCAATTTTGTAATAGGCACAACTATATCGGCGGATGATCTTTCTGAACACTTCAAACAGCTACTGCTCAATAAAACTAGTTTATCTTTTGCATATGCTGAACCGTTTATCGCAGACGAAATATTGGACTCTGAAATAAGCATAAATTAAATCCAAGCTGTAGTTGACAAAGCAAAAAATGGAAAAGCACCTGATGAAGACGGTATACCCTACGAATTTTTCAAATATACTTGTCCAGCTTTAAACTACCAACTAAAGCAATTATTTAATAACATATTTACAACAGCGACTGTTCCTGCTTCCTTTAAAAAATCCGTAATATTTCCAATTCATAAAAAAGGTGATTTAAACAATCCTGAAAACTATCGTGGAATATCTTTTATGAACACCATTGCCAAAATATTCTGCGGTGTCCTTGTGAGCAGGCTAGAAAAATGGGTGGATGATCATGAAATTCTAACAGAACTACAAGCGGGATATTCAACTGTTCACCAATTTTTTTGTCTAACTGCAGTGATAAAAGCGTTTCAGGCTAGAAAAAAGAAGGTCTATTCATTTTTTGTAGATTTCAAGGTAGCGTTTGATTTAGTGAATCGAAATGCACTACTTTACAAGCTTTCTCGACTGGCCCTTTCTTCGAAATTCATTAAAATTTTAAAAGAAATGTATACAGATACACAAGCTGCAGTGTGGGATGGATCACTTTACTCACAATGGTTTTATACGGAATCTGGAGTAAAACAAGGATGTTTACTTAGTGCCTTATTGTTTTCACTATTTGTAAATGACATAGTTACGTGTATACCTGGAGGAATCCGAATCGCCGAAAACAGTGTGAATGTTCTCTTGTATGTAGATGACTTAGTACTACTGTCAGAGTCTCCTGAAAACTTACAGTTAATGATAAACCGCCTTTCGAATTACTGCGAAACTTGGGGTCTTACTATAAACATCGATAAATCGAAAATTATTATCTTCCAACAGAACTCAAGAAGTGTAACAAAATATAATTGGTTCTTAAATGGCAACAAAATTGAAGTTGCTTATGAATACAAGTATTTGGGAGTGAAAATAAATTCTACTCTGGATTTCAGGAAGCACCTTCAAGAAAAAGCAAATTCATCACAAAGCTTGATCAACATAACATGGCGAAAAATTTTTAAGAACGAAAATGTTACACTTTCCGCTAAATACAAAATTTTTGATAGTGTTGTGAAGTCAACACTCTGTTATGCTGCCCAAGTTTGGGGAACAGAGTGGTTCGAAGAGGTTGAAAAATTTCATAAAAAATTTCCTGAAAAAGCTTTTTAATCTGCCGAGAAATACTCCGAATTATGCAGTGTATTTGGAAACTGGGCTGCCTAAGATTTTTACTTACACTCTGAAACTTCAAGCAGACTATATTTTAAAAATAGCTTCCCACACAGATACTCGTCTCACGAAAAAAATGCTTATGTATGAAGAAAGAAACAAGGACTGGTGGATAATAAATGGCAGAATATGGCTTCTTCTTGTGGGATCGATTTGCAGTGGAAATTTAATAATATAATGCTATTAAAAGAACAGCTTTACACCATTATACAAATTAATGACGATAATACTCGAAGTGCCTTAATTGCGGAAGCACGTCAATCCGAAAGCAGAATTATTTATTCGCAGCTAAACTATAACCTTTTTAATAACAACTACTTTCAAGATGACTTCAGCTATAAGGAAATATCGCTTTTATTTAAATCAAGGTGTGAGCTACTCTTCTTAAATGGAAGACCATACAAGACAACTTCCATTTTATCAGCATTTGTTCAATTTTTAAACACCAGAGGCTTGCATATCAAGGAAAAGAGAAGTTTACAATACTAGAAACTATTGAAATCTTAAACGGATCAAACTGGAAATCTCTATGTTGCTTCCTAAAATCTATTCATAAATATAGAAATCTGTTAATAACTGAGTTTATTTAAATTTTTCGTTTATATAAACAAACTTTATAGCCAACTGAGATGACGGCTAAGCCAAAGCGTTAAAATTCATAACTTATGTAAACTATGTATGTTGAAATTATTTAAATAAAAATGAATTTATTACTTACTTACTTACTTACTTGTGCGAAATTCGGAGCCCAACAAACTTGTCGTAGAAAGTTTTTCAAATTTTTGATTGAAAATGGCCTAGACTTAGAAAAATACTATATTATGTTTTTTTGTTGGCCTGCAACTTTTTAAATATTATCAATAACAAACAACTGTTTAACACATAAAAAAGGATATTGTATGGTACGTATTTTATGTCTTACAATTTTTTTTGTAGGATTAATATGTAGGATGAATATGAATTTAGAAAATAACAAAAATTCAAGCAAAACGGTAAATGTTACGAATGTGAAAACTGAGATTTATCATATTCGATCAACTCTCTATCGAATAAAACAAACAATTTGGGGGTGGTACAAATCGCTGGGTCAGATTATAAATGCACTGGACTAAATAATGAAGATGATGAAATTTTAATACAGGCTTATTTTTCTAACTTGTCTGACGTTTCTCAAAAATCCATGCTGTTTGGTTGTGTTTTGATCTGAATTTTTCCTCACCGAAAAATCTAATAATACAGATGTCTCAAAGGGTCACACCCATTCTTAGAATTTTATGAGATATTCACAAAAAACACAAAACTCGTCATAAATAGCTAAAATGATATTCAAGGGTACCAATAATGCTAAGTTACTAGTGTTGGTCGAACCCAGCTTCTTTTTAAATAAAAAAATCATTTCTTTGTCACATAATTCCAGCCACCGCAATAATTGCTATTTGAACAAAATAAAATATGTCATGAAGAAATGTTTTCTAGAATTTATAAAAACAAACAATAAATATTGACATAAACAGAAGAATCGCTAATATCATTAATATTGGAGTGAGATAAATAAACAGAATCAATAAACTTGAACCGAAGCTGCATAAAGTTGGTACAACTGGCTCTTAGTATCAAAAAGGTAAACTAGCTTCGGTATTCAAGTAACTTAGCTATAAAAAACTCCATTGTTAAGAAAATTATACAAATCGACTTCGTACAAAATTCTCTATTTTCCTGTAAAGTCAACATCACTGGAGACCTTCATTACCCACTTCATAATTTAAGATTTGTTATTCTATGAGAAATGGTCTGACGCAAAAACTTCGAATTGATTATCTGAAGAATCAAGTTTTGTTTTAGTTATCCCAGTTTTCTTAATTAGCGACGATATTCATTATTCAACTTAGAGAAAATTCAGAGTTTCAGTTTTGTTCGAACGGCAAAATTAGGCCGCAAATATGCCATAGTTTTATTCCCTATGAAAACGATGATAAGCCAGTTCTGGTACACTAGGGCGTATACGCACTTTTTATTATTAGAGTTTTTAACAAATTTCCTCAATTCAAAGCAATTGATTATCGGTGGGATGGTGTGAATTTAAAAAGAAAATCACATCACTCCAAAACCAACTAACAAAAATAATGCCATTTTGTCTGTTGGTTTTTAGTTTAATCTTTGATTTTTTCAAAAAACCAATCAATAATGTTCTCAAATTCAATGCTTTAAGAAATCAAACAACAAGAAAACAAAACGGTCTCACAAAAATCTAAAATAACTAGAGAAATGTTTAAGAAAAATAAATATAATTTTTAAAAGCGTACACTGTACCACATTTGAGACAACATCCCCTGTACTGATGACTTTCCAAATATTGTACTTTTCTTACGACTTATTGGACTTTTTTTAGTTGTCGGAAGATATTTAAATTAATCAAAGCGCATTAATGCTCAATAATGTCAAATAATTCGGCGTTACTTCCTATTCGATTAGTGAAACAAGGATTATTTATGCAAATGAAAAAGTTACGCTTGGTACGCATTATTTTAGATCCCTTTGAAATGTGCCCAAAGACTTCCTTGAAAATTTTATAAAATCATCCATCATTTAAATTGTATTCATTGTATCTTCTGTAAAGATAAGCACGTGACTAGGTAATCAATTTTTCATCCAACGACAGCGTGATGAAATAGATACATCAAATATTTGTTTGCAGGGAAATAAAATTGGTTACAGGGGATGGGTAAACTAAAGGAATTCATGGATTTATAAGCAAATCGATTTGAATTTGCAGGAGGTACATAAGGGTGGTCCTGATAAAGGTTATGATATTATTTTGAATGACGCACCCCCTTTATTTCCTATAAATAAATTAAAAAAAACCTGTAAAATTTAAGCTCCTTATATAGGGTTTTTTTCAACAGAGACGCTACAAAAGTAGAGCAACAGGAACAGCAAACGACGCCATATTTCTTGCTGGTCTTTTGACATTTTTCTTGCGTAAGGTTTGCCATTTCATGATGGAAAGATATACGAGCCAACAACAATTTTTTTATTGCACTTAGACAGTGCATTTTAGTGGTCTTATACGACAAGGTATTTCTTAAATTTGGAGCTGTATAAAACACTTATTTCTTTCCTCCTTTTTTTGCACTTCGAAAATGCATTTTGATGGTCTTAGGTCCGCGGTATTGCTGCCAGGCTTATGCAATCCTGTTTGCATTGATACATATATAATATCCACCAAATATGAAGCGGAAAAAAACACTTTTAGAAAATCGTTGAACAAATCTCGTACTAAAATAATTTGTTTTATGACATTTCAATGATTTTGACAAATATTATACAGGCAACGATGTACGTTGTATTTTTAAGCTTCTCGTATACAACGTATACGACTTGAAGAATACGGATTTTCATACGATACGAGTTCAAGTTCGAATACGAGTACGAGACAAAATACGACTTGCGGAATGTGGGTGACTATATTTTCGAAAGTTTTAAAGCGACCTTTAGTCCAATGCGTTTCGGTCTTGATAACAAAAGAAAAAAGTAGTTATTTCAGCTCCCGTGTTTAGGAAAATTACACCATGAACTAAGAATGTTTCGGACTTAAGTGGTAGTGGAGCAGTAAGCAATTCCTTTGAGCTTGAGACAGGAAAATTCTTATTCCATAGTGTAGTTTTTCTAAATACGGGTTATGAAATAACTATTTTTTCTTTATAAATACGAGGGATAATATTTATCACTCTTAAATCGCTCATCTGGAAAAATAATATATGTAAATATGAATGTAATTTCTCTGTAGATATTCACGACACATGTTAGTTTGTTTAATATTTTAATTAAAGACGCATACATTGGAAACAAAACTGCTTTCTAATTAACATATTTTGAATGAAATTGAGTGATGAATGTACCTTGTAGCATGTATTTAACCCAACAGTTATCCATTCAAAATATACATTTTATCAAGTACCCTTTCCATGTTTTTGTTCTCCTAGCCATGTAAATCATCAATCAAAAAGCAAAATTCATTTCAAATTTTAGCAATCTGTAACAAAACAGTAAGTCATTAATTAAGTATTCATATAATTAAGAAATATAACTCATTGCGTCACTTATCGGAAGGGCGAAAACGCAGCTCTAGTACAGAAAATATAATATTTATATAAGATCTCTATTTGTAGAGATGTCCAGCAGTGCGATGACTTAAGGCTCAAATCAGTTTTTATATTCCCTAGTAAAACTTAGGTCACATTGGTTCTGCAATGAACTAAATCTGTGCACAGTACAAACTCTCGTTACAGTAAGGCCGCAACTAACTATTACTGTTGGAGGGGCACTTAGGTGGACGGACAAAACAAGCTAAACGCAAGGAAATTTGAAGATGCGTCTTTAATTGTGGACTGCTGATGTTCGTTTAGTTTCTTTAACTTTTGCTTTGGGAGGAGAAGAGCTCTCGCAAGAGCACCTCACTTAAAAAAAAAACTGACATCTCGCTGAATTAAGGGAATGAAAGAAAAGGAAGGATGATTAATTTCACTTGAGTGTGATATAGCTGGATTCCCGTTTTTACAGTTGGGGAAGCCACTTTTCGTTGGTTTTTGATATTAGCTTCAGTGTCCAGTTTACAATTTTAATTCTTCCTTAAGGCTTTATGCTTCTTTAATCAAATTCCAGAAAATATATGATCATGTGTCAAGTCAATTCTTCAAAAGGTGCACGTTTAAGGAAGTAGAAAGGAGTCCTGCGCACGTACTATACACGAGGCACGCGTACTGAACGCGTACCAAGTGTGGACAAAACTGTTGCAAAATATGTAAGCTCCACTTTAAATTTTAACACATGCCTGGTTGTATAAGGTCTTGCATGTAAACTACATAGGGAACTTATTCACTTTTAATTAACTCGACATAGATAGCTTAAATGTTTGAAGGACCAAAGTATTATGTTAATGTTGGTTTGGTTTACGTATAACAAAATGTACTAAAATTGCAATTTTTGTTCTATTTATCTTGCCATTTTAAATAGAATAAGTTTTAATTTTTAAATACCAGAATCGAACTTGTATTACTTGATAACTGAAAAGCAAAGAAGCTGACAGTTTACCATTAAGAAACCCACAAATTCAAAATAAATACAACAACAGACGCTTTAGGCGAATTTCATAATTGGGTATGTACAATGTAAATAAAAGAAAACAACCATCGAAAGGTTATATTTCATAAAAAAAAAAAAAAAAAATAGGAAGACGTTAAATCAACTCGGTTTATTTACATCGTTAAAATGATTTAAAATTTATTAGCTCAATTCTTAACTCGCTTCAAACGCCATATCTAGTTTAGGTATCAATTGAAGGCTCATTTCAAATTTGAAAGACTGCGTAGAAGAATGGCGAATAAATAAATATATAAAAATGCTTTTCCATTTCCACTCCGAGTCTATGTAATTAAACTGGTAGTAAAAAGTGAAAACACAATCCTCGAAATAGACTTTTTTACGATCTACCGAAAAAGCTGTTAAAAATGCTGTGTTTTGCTTACATACGAGTACTGTATCGTTTATGTCAAATCTGCGCAATGATTATAGGGGAAAACAAAAATGTGAGTTTTAGTGGTTGCCTTATCACATCCATCAGCTGCTTGTTTTTAATCAAACAATCAAACGACAGCGGACATCATCCCGGAATTCATGTTTCCGTTTAATACACACACAATATTTAAGTGTTGGCCATAGATAGGTCCGTATAAAGGATTTGTCTCCCCAGAGGCCCAGAGGGGGGGCTGAAAAAATTTCTTTTGTTGAAATCATTCTACAGCTTATAATAGTAAAATAATTAATAATAATTTCAACTATATGCCTGTAAGACCTCAAGTCCTTTTTTTTAAATGCAATGCACGGGACTAGTTAGAAGGAATAGAAGGAAAGGAAAAATTAGCCAGTTATCCTGCTAGTGTAGTGTATTGTTTTCATTTATTTGTTTTGTTTCCATAGTTTCCATAATTTGTATATTTTTCTGTATGAAATATTTTTAAAAAATCATACTAGTTGACAAAACGCGCAGAGAGCTACTAGTCACACATACATCCATAAAACTAACACTATGATACAAATGCTACTAGTTCTACACGCTTGTCTAAACCCCGGGTTAAATTAAAAAAAATATAAAATTAATGGGGCTTATTCAGAATCATTGTAGACCTGGGTCTAATTTAAACATAGGTTTAGTTCAATTATCGGACGTTGATTCTATTTTTTTGAGTTTATCATTTCAAAATATTTGAAGCTATTTGTGTAGAATTCCATGTTTATAATCTTATAAAAATATAAGATCAACAATTTGTAATTAAAATCGGTCTGTATTCATTGAGCCAAAATTGTCTTAAACTGTAGTTTAGTTTAACCTGGGTCTATCTGCGACTATGAATATGCCCCAATATCTTTATTTATCGAAATTGCTGAAGCTGTTTTCGAGAAAAAGAAATCTTAACGATTTTTTTCTTAACATTTTTTTTTTATTGGAAAACAAAATCTTTAGTTTTGCTTCTTAAATTTAAAGTTATGGTAAAGATATAAAAAATAATTTTACACGAATTAAAAAAAAAAAAAAATAATATAATAGGCTATTAGTCTAGGAGCCCAGGGCAATGTTTGGGTGTGAACGATAGCAAAAAGTCCTTTTGTTTTATAATAGGGCCATACTATTCATATGCAAATATGAAAGTCTGGCATGTCGGGGTTGGGGCCTTTGGATGCAATACAACATTTAAAATGCAGGGCATTGAAAATGCAGTGTAGTAACTTCAAAATTATATTTTATAAAAGAGCTGAGTGCCCTGGATATGGAGTCCAAAATATTACCCGAAGAGCCATATTCTCCATGAACCCCATATTCATATCCTGGGCACCCAGCTCTTTAATTAAATACAGCTTTAAAGTTCCTACTCTTGGTACCTGGGCTTTAAGAAAAAAATGCATTTTCAATGCAGCATGACGTACAAGGGCCCCAACCCCGACATGCTAGACTATCATATTTGCATATGAATAGTATGGACCTATCTCAAAACAAAAGGAATTTTTGCTATCGTTCACACCCAAAAATTGCTGTGGGCTCGGTCTAAATATATTCAGTTTCTCAAAAAACAAAATTGATCGTTCTTTTGTTTTAATTTCAGAAAACAGTTTTTTTTTTTTCATAACTTGGTATACAATACTATTTGAACTTTCTAAAATCATCTTCATAGAAAAATTAAAAAATATCAACTGAACAGTTTTCGGGAATATCATATCATAAGCCATAACAAGAGACAATTATGTGATAACCATTAAAAAAAAAAAAAAAAACAGTTAAATTATTGAAAAGTTAATTTGTTTTCACTGATTTTTTTTTATTGAAATGGTACAAATCGATTTTTTTTTTGAAATGATATTTTCCTTAGCGGCTTTAATATTTTGTATCACAGGGACCGTTATTATTATTAATTAAAAAAAAAAAAAAAAAAAAAAAAAACGGTTGGGCATATTACCTACCCCAAAAACAGTTTGAACACAGATTTCGCGAGACTGGCTTTCTTAGTCTTCCCAAGTTCAATTTTTTTTAAAGAATCTATAACTTGTCATCGTACAATTCGTAGCTAAAAAACAATCTAGTTTTCGACAAGGCACTTGGGAGTTTTACGTAGATGTTGGCAAGGGGCTAGCAAGGCTTAGTAGAGGCAAAAAAAAAGTTGCCATATTTGGGACAAGATCCCGCGATCTTCTACTTGTTAGTCCAATGCAATTCCCGTAGTGGGACGCTTTACAAAAATTCAATGACGAAAGTTAATAAGTTCCAAACTCTAACTTTTCATACCATATTGCATACAAAATACGTATACAGAATAGAACAGGATTTTATGTACTGTTTTTTTTTTTTTTTTGTAAAACAACTTTCCTCACTGAACAATCCTCTAATATACAGATGTCTGACACCCATAGTAAAAAGTGTGATATGAAATAGAACACAAAGGACAGAGTGAAAAAAATTGTCGTATGATACTGAAACTGCATGGTGCAAGTGCTTATAAACTGTTTGCTTTACCGAAACATGTTCAACAAGTTCTTACTAGGGAGGCCCTCAAGAGTGTTTGAATTCTTGTCTGAATTGTTGGTACTGAAATCCAACAAGGGCCTTCCTAGTATCTGACAAATTTTTGTCGTCTAGATTTTTCCTACTGAAAACATACTAGAAGGTCACCTAAAGTAGACAAAAACTTGCCTTTTTTCCAGCCGGGGGGTGATTCGCATAACGTGACACAAAAATTTAGGGCGTTTTAGGTTGGGTCGAGACAAAAGAAATCGTATATAAAGGGGGTCGATTCCCCTGTTTAAGCGGGAGGGGAGATTTTCTAAAGAAACTTACTTAGAAAAGAACAAAACTTATTAATAACCAACTTTTACAATTCCAATGTTTTACATACATAGCTTTTTTGTTAGGCCAGATTCCTTGATTTATGAAAAATGAATACTAAAAATTTTCAAAAAAAAATTTCAAACAATTATTTTTTTTTAATTCAAAACTATACATAATTACTCGTTAGTTCTATTTTTGCATTCGAAATTCTCAATGCTATTATTAATTTTTAATCATTAACTGAAAACAAAATGGTTTTAAGACTTTCACTGTTCAAAAGAGAATGGGCATTTTGGTTTACCTATTGCCCACCAATGAGATATATATCGTTGGAAAGCTTAACCCTAGTACATCATTTTTTAATATGGACACAAAGCTTTAAACCATGGGGTTTAGGCAGTATATGGCAACAAAGATTACACCTAGAGCAAAACTTAATTGCAATAGTATTCCATTGAAATGACAGTATTGGTTACTTTCGATGAACTGAATAGGCCCCAAAATAAATAAACTTTTATACCAATGGCAAATAATAGCAAATGATATCATGATTGACGAATAATTCGCTTAACAGTATGAAAATTTTACTTTTTTTATTCGATTTAGCGAATTTAATAAATGGAAATAATTGTGCGTCTGATGCCCACAATTGAGATATACAACGTTGGAAAGCTTAGTTCAAGAGCATCATTTTTGAATATAGGTACAGAACTGTAAACCATGGGGCTTAGGCAGAATATTACAAAATATAAAACAATTTGTCTATGTTTATTCGAATTTGCAAAGTGCTTTTATTATTTTTTTGGTCGCTTATTTTAGCCAACTACCATTGCTTAGGGCAAAAACTATGCTCGTACGTTGGTACACTACATAGTACCTAATCATTTTCATAGGTCTCGTGTCTGGGCACTAGGTAGACCAGGTCCCATATATTTTCGACCATTCTACTTTTAACAAAATTATGGAACCTCAGAATAATTTTTCAGCGATACTGGTAATAGTCCAAAATTTTTCGATTTCGTAATTTTTACCAGTTTTTCAAATTTGTTCTTTAGACAATACTTCCTTCCTTCTGTGTTCTACTAAGGCATTTAACTCGCCTTTTGTCATCTGTCTAGCTGAGGCTACTTCCATACCTCTCCAAGGGTATATTCGCCAATAGTTTTCTTATACAACAGTACCTTGGGTGAAACGCTTCCCATACAAAATGCATGGTTGTAAGAGTCCGGAATGAATTCGTGAAAACAAAATATTTTGCACTTTTACCATTAATCCTGAAATATTTTGAGTTTTACCGGTAATTCTAGAGTTTCTGCATATCGGTGTGTTTCAGCTTCCAGAGCTATAAATATCATGCAGTTCCGTTGAGTACTTATACAGAGAAAAACACCGCCTCCACCGAACCTACAATAAGGTTTGGTTCAGGATGACCAACCCCACCACCAAGCTGCTTTGTGTGTAGGTAAGGTAGTATAGTCATTTATTTTTGAAATTCTTTTCCGTCAATGGGATTTTTAATCATGATTAATTTGGTTTAGGTAATATGCCAATACTGTCACGCTTGTCGCTGGTGGTCTGGGTTCACTTCCCAGCCTCGTCCACCTAAAAACTAAAAAGTTTTTTTTTTCAGGGCGACTTCCTCTTGCGAGGAATTGACAAATCCTCCAAGTGTATCGTTTGTCATGAATAAGAGTTTCTGGTCTAGCCTTTCGGATTCGGCGTAAAATTGAAGGTCCCTTCCATTTTCTGTCGACACGCGCGCACAGGAATGGTTGTGAGTTGATAGTCACTAGGACCTGGCTCTTCACGAGCTGTTGCGCGACCCAATTTATTTTTTTTTTTTTTTTTTTTAATACGCCAATACGTGTGATCTACCAAAATGCTGTTGTTTATTGAGTACTTTCTTTGTCTTCCGCATATCCGATTCATAAAGCGTGAAATAGTCATGCTAACTCAGTTCTATATAAGCTTGCTTGTACTGTAAGACCCCGAAATGGGTAATTTCTAGAATTTACCGGCAAAATTAAAAAGTTTTCAGCAACATTGTTAAAAGTCCGAAATTCTTAGATTAAACAGTGATTTCTAGAACTTCCTTATTTCGGACTTTCACAGTAACACATACATCACAAAACATTCGATACATTAAATTGAATTGGTACGTGAGAGCCTTCCATCATTGAACACTGCGTATTTTTCCCTTCATTGTCAGTCAAGCTTTGCTGAATAGGGAAATATTATGTAGACATAAATATGTACATATGTATGTATGTATACACATACATATGTAGGTAAATATGGACAAGATTTCGAGAAAAACAATTTCGAGGATGAGTGGAAGTCATGTTACGTAGGTTTCTTATACAGACAGCAAAAGCAATGTAGAATCTCAACAAATACACAGAATTGTCGGAATAAGCAATTTGCGAATTTCCAAAAGATTATTCTAGATAAACCATTTTCACAACATTTGAATATTGCATTCAAGGTTCGTACATTTCATTTATTTCTAAAAAGTAGAAAGTTTGTACCGATATATGCCAGTAAAAATGTTCAATCACCCCCATTGTGGGATCCGCGCCTGGTCACACCATCGGCATGCATACTTAATTTAAATAATTTAATTAGCATACGAGTGTATATAGCTTAAAGTTTAACTTTCAACACTCCTTGTTTAGGGCCCTAAATCAGAACATAAAAACCAAAATGTCACATTATAAGAGAATAAAATTCTGTCAAGAGTGCATGTTTTAGTGTACGAGTAAAGGACATTATGCTATGAGTGTGTGTCAACAAATTCTGGCATTTTATAGGGAAAATTCCGGAAATCTGAACAAGTCACGTTTTGCCAAACTGAAGGATAAACTTAAAATACAATTTACATAAACATAAACATGAAGTTGAACAAAGTGGAGGGAGAGTTAGGAATTTAAAAAAAAAACAAATTATTGTTGTTTTAAGTTGTTTTTAAGTACCCATACGCTATGAAAATTCTGTTTACTCATATGAGGTTTTTTTTTTTTGAGAATTTTTATTTTATGAATAGGTACGTGATAAAGTTATAGTTTTACATAATATGTATATGCTACTCGTACCTTACTTATTTTATTTTTGTTTGTATCAAATGGAAATGTAGTGACCAGCCAAGCTCTGGCACAACACCCTGTTTACAGGATCAAACTCAGGCGATTTTCGACCCCCTCTAACTTCACTTCCAATCACCAAGTTAAGTTAATGAAGATGAAAAATTGAAATATTAAAATTACTTCGCGTTTTAGTGGAGCGAATGAATATAATTCAATTAAAAAGAACTAGTGACCTCAAGTCCAGAAATTAATGTGTTTTGCCGAGGTAAACATAACAGTGGACTCTTCCGTTTACCGCAGGGACTGTGGTAGTTTTTATGTTTTCTGGTAGTTGGTTTTTGAAATTGGTAGCTCTCAATCACGTTTTTGGTAGTTGTAATTAAACACTTTGCCCTTTCTTCGATCAGTTCAACACAAAGTACTTCTACGAATGTTAATTTTCAATTACAGTGTAGGTTCGAATATTTGCTGCCTATTTTAATTTCGAAAAATGTATTACTTTTCATATTTTTTAGGATTATCTAAGTACAGAAGACATTTTAAACTTTTGTCTGATCTCAAAATTTTAAACGGATATAACTTATCACCGGCACAGAATAAGCGCACTTGATTGTGTTGCCGCAGCGACTTCACACACATGCAATTTCAATTGAAAGTCAAACAGAAACCTACATTTTTGAGCGCCGGCCGTGCCGCTGTCACGCCGTATTTACAATTTTTTGCAATTACTCAACTGCGACAAAGAATTGGTAAGCAAGCAAATCAAACAAATTTCAGCATCAGTCTTTTGACACCAAAAGTGAGGAATTTGTGGAAAAAGTTGAAATTTTAATTACAAAAATATTTATTTGGCATCACTTTTAGCTACAATAGGCGTGTTTTTTAGTATGTAAGCTTAAAAAAAATTTCCATGTTAAATACAAAAATATGCTTAATTCGCGGCGATAAACATCTTTGCTTTAGAATTAAGGTTAAATAAAAACAGTGCTTCCATATACTATTTTCTACGTTTATCCGATGAATTCTCAACAAATGTCAAAAATTCATCCAAAAATTCATTAATTTGGCAGATGTATCTTGAAGCACGAGCCGTATGATCGAGAAAAAGATGACAGAAAAATAGTTAAAAATTAAAAATTTGTTTATTTGTTAAAAAAAAATTATTAATTTTAAATAAATGTTACTTTTCAATAAATAAAAGCAAGATCTGGTCCAGGGAGGAGACGTTTCTTTTAATTTATCAAAATTTTAACGAAATTTAGTTTGATTTTTTTTTTTATTGACAAACACAGTTGACATTCAAAACGTCAGAAAATGTCATTGTTATATCAGTGCTGCCAAATTATTTTATGAAGCAACGATGAGCGTTTTTTGTGCCATTATTTCTTAAGCTAACATAGAGGGCAAAAAAAAACATGCCTTATTATAATGATTGCTGTGAGAATAAACTCATATTGAAAAGCTTGTTTACAAATTAATTATTTTTGGGGCATTTTTACTGGAAAGTATTTCAGAGAGCGCGGTAAAATAACCCTCGGTAAAAACAACAAAATTAAGAAAGTGTCGGTAAAATAGACAACCGAAAGAAGGGCTACGTCTAGGAAAAAACTATTTAAATCGAAAAGAACATTTTCTGTATAATTTTGTTCAATAATGATTTGTTGGTAGTTCTGATTTTTTCTTAAAACACTCCCTGGTTTACCGACTCTTATAAAAATCACAGCAAGAAGATACTGTGAATTTTATTATTCGTTAATATAAAAAGTAGTAGCCCGTAGCGTAATCGTTAGTGCGTTCAACTGTCACGCTGGAGGTCTGTGATCGTTTCCCAGCCTCGTCCACCTAAAAACAAAAAAGTTTTTTTTCAGGGCTACTGCCTCTTGCGAGGAATTGACAAATCCTCCAAGAGTATCACTTGTCACGAATAAGTGCTTCTCGTCTAGCCGTTCGGATTCGGCATAAAATTGTAGGTCCCTTCCATTCCTGTCGAAAGGCGCACACAGGAATGGTTGCTAGTTGTTAGTCACTAGGCCCTGGTTCTTCATGAGCCGTTGTGCCACCCGATTTATTTTTTTGTTATAATATAAAAAAAACCTGACCACGGGTAATTATTTTCTGGGTGCACGAATTTAAACAAATTCTATAAATAAATAAATTTGGTGGCGAAACGGCTCGTGAAGAACCAGAACCTGTGTGCGCCTGTCGACAGGAATGGAAGGGACCTCCAATTTTATGCCGAAACCGAACGCCTTAACGAGACGCACATATTCATGACAAGTGATACTCTTGGAGGATTTGTCAACTCATCGCAAGATGCAGTAGCCCTGAAAAAAAACTTTTTAGTTTTTAGGTGGACGAGGCTGGGAAGCGATCCCAGACCTCAAGCGTGACAGTCCAACGCACTAACCATTACGTTGCGGGCTACTACAAAGAAATTCCCCTAGAATAATAAAATTCACAGTGTCTTCTTGCTGTGATTTTTATAAGAGTCAGTAAACATCGATCAAATGTGCCTTAGTAGGGTATAACAGACTGACTGAAAATCCCACTGTTATATCTGGGCGAAACGCATTAATTTTTTGAGTTCAGGTAACTTGTAGTTCTTAATTGAATTACTCATCAAATTTAGGCAACTCACCAAATTTCATTTCTTTAGCATTAGTGGTTTTCAAGATTTATAAGACTGCAAGAACCGTAACTGACGACACATCATCAAAATTATGGAGCACTTGCCGACACTGGAGAATCATGAAATTTCGCAAAAAGGTGGTTTGGTGCATACAAACGAACAAATTGAAAATTTAAGATTTTCCAATCATAGAATTGTCATAGAATTGATATAAAATATTTTGAGCCCTTCTGATTATGTATTGCAGAATGATTAAATATGGTAGAGCAGTAGTAATTGAATTTATACTCAGGGGGCGTGGCCTCCACCCATTTTCGTACAATTGATATCAATTATATGGAGCACTTCCGATTGTCGTAGAATAATTAAATTTAGTAGAGCGGTAGGGCTTGCAATGAAACAAAAGGCAAGACTTTAAAACTTGAAATTTAACATTAAGAAGGCGTGGCATCCGCCCATTCTTTTAGAATTGTTAATAATTACATGGATCACATCGGATTACTGCAGAATGATGAAATTTGGTAGAATGCTTGGTCTTGTAGTAAGTATATACAGTCGTGGCGGCATAATTAAGAACGATATATTTTTATAAAATTTCAAAATGCATAACTTTTCTTTGGGAAATCTGTTGTGGTTGAGTAGTGGTTTTAATAATGGCCCATGAACTACAGTACACTTTGAGTTATGTTTAAAAAATATAATCATGAGAATATTAGTGGGAGAAAAATAAAAATTAATTTAACTTTTATTTCGTCTGGCAATATAATTAAGAACAGAAACAAAATGTTCTCATAACATTAAAAATCTTTGAAATTTCAATATGTTAATGTGAATGGGCCATCACAAATAGGCTCAATTTTGAACTAGACTAAGCTGGGGAGATGAAAGTAAGGGAGGTGAAGTATGAGGAAAGAAACGACTGAAATTTTCATCATTGTTTCGAGCGGACTAACAAAATATAATTGCTAATACATAAATAGGGCTGGCCACGAGAGGAGAAAAGTCTCGGCCTCGATCTCGGTCTCGCATGACGAGACCGAGATGAGACGATACGAGACTGCCTTTTAAACAACCGAGACGAGACTGTATATTTGGACCGAAATTTACAGAGAGTCTAATAAATTAAAAAATCCAATTTCAGTTAAATATTTATTTTCTTCTGTACATATTCAAACGATAATCGTAAATATTTCGTTCCAATAATGAACAGTTTGTCCCGAAATAGTTTTTTTTTTCGGAGACGAGAACGAGACGAGACTTAATTATACGAGACCGAGACGAAACTGAAAATTTTCGATTTTAACGAGACCGAGACGAGACTTACAAAAGTCTCGCAGAGTCTCGTCTCGTGGCCAGCCCTATACATATACAGTTGTTCATTTCCGAGTGTGATGGCCCAATATATTGTAGTAAAAACCTTAATTATTTATAATTTCAGACAAAATTCCTTGCATATTGTCGCGTAAGGCTTGGAATCTTGAAAGTGGTGTACTCTATCAGATTTCCTCAATATTTAGAACATTCTGATCAAAATGTTTTTTTTTTTTTTTTTACTTTAACCATCCCTTGATGTCTCCCAAAAAGTTCTCGATAGAATTTAGGCCCGAGCTTTAGACGGTCTAATCTAAAAAACGACTTCTTGAATACGCAAACACGTGCTTAGCAATCCGTTGAGGACTTCGTGGATCATTATCGTCCTTAATAACAAATTTTAATGAATAAGACTCCATAACATGTTCCTCAATGTCTTTATAAACTTTCTGGTCAATTCGAGCATTTTTTTCTAACTTATCGACCATACTATGCCAAGTCAATGCAACCCAAACAGATTACCAAAACAAATGTTATGAATTTTAAAATTTAAAAAAAATATCGTTCTTAATTAGGGCACCACGACACCCGCCCAAATGCTTAGAATAAATATAAATTATTTGGAGCCTTTCTAATTGTCCTAGAACTATGAAATTTAGTAAAGCGATAAAGCTTGAGGCGCAAACAAAAGAAACAAATTTTAATTTTTGATTTGCCCATTTTCACAGAATTTGTAGAAATAATAAAGAGAACTTCGGAGTGCTGCAGAATGATAAAATAGGCTAGACTGGCAGATTATATTGGAGATATTGGAAATTTTAAATTTATCCATTCAGAGGCGTGGAACCCGCCAATTTTCTCAGAATTTATATCAACTATGTTGAGAACTCCTGATTGTATTTTTTTTTTTTTTATTTTTTTTTTAAACAAAAAAAAAAAAAAGCCCACGCCTCTTTCCCCCCCAAATACCGCACGCGCTGGGGTCCATTTTCACCGAGTACGGCAGCAGTTATGATTGCAAGTCATATCGGCACTTATATTAATTATTTGATATTAGAAGATAATTTAAAAACAAAAAATCGTTACTTGGTTATGTTTAACAATAACACAGCAACTTGTCTTACAGCGAAACGAGTAGGTATCAACGGAAGTTAAAAGAGATTAGGTCTGCTTAAAGCAAGCAGTTGGAAAATTTAAGATTGAAAAAAAATAAAACTATTTAAAAAATGAGGATAATGAAATCAAATAAACAAAATTATGTTTAGCTTACGTTATATTTAGTTTATTAACAAAATGCAACATTAAGAATAAAACAAAAAATTAAACCGATCACGACACTGGAGCACTGGTTTGAAATAACTTTTTAAGTCCTATTTTACACATGTTTAAATCAATTGAGGAAACATTTAAATTCTAGAGTTTACTCATTCGGTTAAGAGGTTCATGCATGCTATAATTAGTTCTAGGAAAATCTACGTGAAAAAGTTCAAATTCTCGCAGGTGGTGAGAACCCCCGCGGTAGTTCAAGCCAATACAGGATAGCAAACCAGGAGCATCAATTGGACCAGTAATAAGTTGATGAATAAATATTAAATCATTATTAACCCGCCTCTGATATAAAGTTTGGACCTGCAGAAGCTGGATCCTATGTTCATATGGTGGCAGATTATATGGATCAGTCCAGGGTAACCCTTTTAAAGCAAATCGAATGAAGTTATGCTGTATTGCTTCAATACGGTGTTTATGAATAACGTAAAAAGGAGACCAAACTTGTGAGGCATACTCAAGATGGGGTCGTACATAGCAATTGTATAAGGAGAGGGTGACATACGGATCGTTAAATTCCTTAGCCCACCGTTTTATAAAACCAAGCATGGAACTTGCTTTCTTTACAATGTAATTAATATGCTCTGTGAATTCTAGATTAGAACTAAAGTGAACACCAAGGTCTTTGAAGCTTAGAACACGAAATAGTGAGTGCTGTGAAATGGAATAATCAAAAGCACTCGGTACTCGTTTTCTAGAAAAAGTAATAGTTTGGCATTTAACTGGGTTAAGAGAAAGACTGTTTTTGTCACACCAAACATTAAAATTGTCAATATCTGCTTGCAAGAGAATGCGATCACTGTTAGATTATACTGTTTAAAAATGTTCGTATCATCAGCATATATAAGAATATCACTATAGTGTATACATGATTTAACATAATTTATAGCCAGAATGAATAGAAGTGGGCCAAGATGACTTCCTTGAGGTACACCCGAGTGAGCATTGAATGAATCTAAAAAGACAGTTTCTAAATTTCACCTGGTAAGATCTATTTTCAAGGTATGACCTTATCCATTCTATAACAATATTCGGAAAACCAAAAGCTTGGAGTTTAAATATAATAATGTTGTGACTTAGTTGATCGAATGCTTTTGAAAAATCAGTGTATATGCAATCCACTTCACTTCCATTTTCCAATGCATTAAAACATTTGTGCAAGAAAGTAAGGAGATTTGTTACCACAGATTTCCTTCTCACAAAGCCATGCTGTTGTTCACATATTATATTCTTAGTATAAAATGCTAAACTTTCACAAACAACTTGCTCAAAGAGCAAGTGGTAGAATGGTGAAATTTGGTAGAGCGATAGGACTTGACATGCAAGCAAAGGGAAGATTGAAAATTTGAAATTTTACATTCAGTGGGTTCACTGGGCGCGGCAACCATCCATTTTCGCAGAATTAATATTAAATATATTGAGAGCACTTCGGATTGGTGCAGAATTATGAAATTTGCTAAAGCGTTAAGACTTGTAGTACATACAAAAGGCGTAAATTAAAAACTTAATTTTCCATATGGGGCTTTCATTGCGCGTTTTTTACACCCACTTTTCCTGATAAAATTAATCTTTGCAAAAAGAAGTGAAATCACACCAAAAACATAAATGGTAAGAAAGTAACCAAGTTCTTCTATACAGGGTGTCCCTTAATTCGTCAAAAGTATTTAGGGGCATAATTCTTGGGTGTATTCCAAAAAAAAAAATTATTTTACAGTAAGGGCCTATCTCCAATTTTGATATCATTTATCGGGGATTTAAGAAAAGTCTTATTTTGATGTAACCTGGCCCATGTTAACGGTAATTGCTCTGTTTGTAATAATGATAGAAACTTCGTTTAGGCCTTAATTTTTAGAAGAAGTACCAGCCTTTGTAACAGCGTTTTAATTAATATTATTTCTTTTCTGAGTCTTAAGATATTCAGTTTTTAGCCTGTTCCATTTTTCCGGCCACTGCTAATTTTTTGACTTTGGGGTCAATTTTCTCCAAAAAATGCGTAGTAAACATAATGTTTTAGTTATGTTTTTGAATGTATGTAAAAATACTTAAAACGAAATTTGATAACAAGTTTGCCGAAAACCCATAAATTTTATGATAATTTGGAAAAACAGCGGCAGGTAAAATTCAAAAAAAAAATGTTTTAAGCTCGAAAATCTAATAATAAAAAATGATATGTGTAAGGTTAGGTGCTCGAATGAGTCCTCTTTGATTTTGTATGCATGCTAGAGCCCGTTTTCGAATTTCAATGATATTGATATTAATGATTTTAGCTACTGCCTCACTTCTGAGGACGCTTTGAGCATGCGCTCTTCTAATTCACTTTAAGTAAGTTGAAAGTTGGTTGAATAAAAGATTTATTTCATTATTCCCCATTCAAAAACATCTAATATTGTAGGGTCAGGAGATCTTGCAGGCCATTGCACTGCTCCTACTTTTTCCTGTCCAACGATTACCGCTTACTTTTCATCTTGCCCATTTTTAACCTCTCGAGCAAAGTGGGCTGAATCACCATCAAGCTAGGAATAAGATGAAGCTAATTGAACCTATGGAATGTCTTCCAATAGTTCTGATAAATCATTTTGCAACAACTTCAGATAGTTTGTAGAATTCAACTTAAGTGGCTACTAAAATTAGCATGTATTCAAACCAAAGAAGTAGTAGCCCGTAGCGTAATGGTTAGTGCGTTCGACTGTCACGCTGGAGGTCTGGGATCGCTTCCCAGCCTCGTCCACCTAAAAACTAAAAAGTTTTTTTCAGGGCTACTGCCTCTTGCGAGGAATTGACAAATCCTCCAAGAGTATCACTTGTCACGAATAAGTGCTTCTCGTCTAGCCGTTCGGATTCGGCATAAAATTGTAGGTCCCTTCCATTCCTGCGAGTTGTTAGTCACTAGGCCCTGGTTCTTCATGAGCCGTTGTGTCACCCGATTTATTTATTTATTTATTCAAAACAAAGAATGTCAGAGTACACTATATCCCGCTCACCTTGAAACACTTTATTGCCTTCAACCATAAGAGCAGGCACTTTCGACTCAGTTGTGCATTTTAAAAACTTCGTATAGCGTTCATTTTTAACCTTAATCGTCTGTCCCAAAATAACCAAAAAAAAAGAGAAAAAAAAAATACATAAAGCCAAATCACCAATTCATAAATAACAATTCATTGTTTTTAATTTCGGTCAAAAGAACCCTTGAATTCCAAATTGTCTCCAAATTATATACAAACAAGATATCCGAGCTCAAAAAGATGAAATTTTATTTCCACTCTTGATGAAGGTATAAATATGCGAAAACACAATATGAAGATGATGATAGTCCTTGCTGGAGGACCATACGGCACGGTTCAAATCAAGATAATGTAGGTAAGGTATATCCTAAAATTCCCATACAAAGCTTCTCTCATAACACTTTAACTCAACAACAATAACAACGTCAACAAAAAAAGGTCAATGCAAGTATGTATGGTTATGTAGTCGTTATTATAATTTTTTTTTATATTATCCAAAGGACATTGAAATCTTTTTCGTATCAGCTTGAAACTTGTTCACATCGACGAGCGTAAAAGAGGCAAATAAATCGATGAAAGCAATGTCAAGTGATTAATGAATTGATAAAACCATCTGAAGTAAGAATGACTTTTGTTTTGTATAAAAACAAATAGTCTTATAAATTCAACATAAAGACATGCTCGTGCAGATTCCAAAATGCCAAAGGAAGAAATTATTTCACACACCTAATCTATTCGTATATGGAAACACTTTGCCAACCATGATGATAAGTTTTATTTGGTTATCTAGCCGTTTGTATTGTTACGTTCTTCGGGATACAGCTAGCAAAAGGGTTTGTTGTATATTCACTCTCCAACATTCATCAGGGAATGAGTTTATTTTCATGTCAGCCAGGTGGAGTCTTTAAACGGAATTTTCTTCAAATGCTCTCTCGACCATGAATAATGTGGTTTCCTTGATGGTTGCTATACAGTTGAAGAAGAATAATGATATGACTTTGGTGGGTTATTTCCAAAAAAAAAAACACGAAGCATATCAACATTCAAAACAAGATCAATTGATGGAAACGTTTTTCAAAAAAAAAAATAATCTTTCTTTTCAAATAATTTGTTTTTTTTTTGCTTGTTTTCTACCCCATTTGATTTGAAAAGCGTACCAATACGTTAAATTAACTCGATAGATAAATACAATTCATTTCCATGCGATGTTTAGAGTTTAACATTCTAGGCTAAGCAGTTAACATAAAGTTTTATATGGCTTTTCTTTTTTAAGTCACAAAAAAAGTAATACACTGAGGGAAAAAATTAGATCAAAAACTAAATACGACCGTATTTGATCTAAAGTATTTTAATTGAAGTGGAGCATTTTCATTTTCACGTTGAAACAATGTTAATTTGAATATGCTACGTAATTTTAAGAGATTCAACCTAGTTTTAAAGTAAAACGTTTTTATTTATACATTGAAATCAACTTTTGTACATTTTAATTCCGTTAAACGTTGTTTTAAAGTGAACCATTATCATTTCGACATTGAGATCCACATTTAAAGTGTGCTCAACCTTGTTTCAAAGTGAAACGTATTCATTTTTACATTGAAATTCACATTTTACATTGCGATCCACTTTTATGGCATTTAAAGAGTCATCATCGTAGTTTCAAAGTGTTGCATAGTCAAGTAAACCTCAATTTATTTGTATTTGTAAGCTAAATATAAAGAATTTCGAGAGCGCGTTGTTGTTTTTCGAAGTAGCTCCCTTACATTTGTGAACAAATTAAACGCGCACCCAAAATTCACTTTCATATAATTGAAAAACAATATCTAATTACTTTTCTTATATTTATTACTATGAAATACTCATAGCATTAAAAGTCGTCACAAATAAATGATTCACCACAAAAATGAAATGCGTCGAGCATGAATATACATTTGTCTTTGTCTTACATAAATTTAAACAAAGAAAGAAGCGTGGCGTGGGTAGCCATTTTGAATCAATACCTAACCAAGCAAAATTATTGATAAAAATACTAAATAGATTATTTGTTCACCAACTTAGAAGTACGAAATCGCAGAATTATGACAAAACAGGTCAAGCATATGGCGAGATATTCTGGAATATCCCAAAACAAGTAAAAAAAATGGGCAGAACTGGATGGCACAAACTCGTAGCTAACAACTTTAACGTAGCTTAAAATTGATGATGTACAAGTATTGTATTGGTTCTAAGATATTATATCATAAAAAAAATTATTACTATAAATTTGTTATTTTAATGGCTTACAAAGTTAGAGCCATTAAAATAACAAATGTATACCATTTCATTTGATTGATAAACATGAATTTATGAAAAAAAAAGTCAAAATCGTTGGAGCGGTTTTCTAAAAAAATAATTTTGTATACTTGTATAAAATAAAATCTGCCATACAAATATTTAGTATTAAATAAAATACAATTTTACACAACATTAAAAAAAATATTCATTGGCCCTATTTAGGGCTGGCCACGAGAGGAGAAAAGTCTCGGTCTCGCATGTCGAGACGGAGACGAGACTGGTTTTTGAACAACCGACACGAGACTGTGTATTTGGACCGAAATTTACAGATTCTAAAAACTTAAAAAATCCAATTTAAGTTAAATATTTATTTTCTTTTGCATGTATTCAAACTATAATCAAAATATTTCGTTCCAAAATCAACAGGTTGTCCGGAAATCGTATTTTTCGGAGACGAGGCCGAGACGAGACTTAATTATACGAGAACGACACGAGACCGAGACGAGACTGAAAATTTTCGATTTTAACGAGACCGAGACGAGACTTAGAAAACTCTCGCAGAGTCTCGTCTGGTGGCCACCCCTAGTCCAATGTGTTTAACCAATAACCAAATTAAACACGTCTTTAACCAATCAGTGCTCTATTACATTATCTACTACATTTGTTGCCAAACAGACAGTTTCTGTGAATGGAAATGGCCGCGATCATGAATCGATGCAATAGCCTTCAACCAAAACCGGATAGGTTAATTGAAGTATTTTTAGCAAAATTACAATACAGTAATTTGCATTTTATTATTATATTCTTTTAATTATTTTTCTGAAAAAATCAAAAACGCAACTCGATGACGGCAAA
Organism: Melangyna quadrimaculata; assembly: GCA_949320155.1. NCBI lineage: Eukaryota > Metazoa > Arthropoda > Insecta > Diptera > Syrphidae > Melangyna > Melangyna quadrimaculata. The sequence goes on from OX439485.1 coordinate 23,927,694, forward strand.
CAAATCTCGACTTTGCATTTTGTAGTCGCCTTTTTTAACAATTTCGCTTGGAATACAAACATACACCAACATTTTTCGGATAGCATGGATAGCTATCTAACAGCAAAAGTTGTTTTTTAATCAGCTATTTTTTTTACGTGGGATTACAACATACATAACCCTATATGAATAACATAGGTTTTCGATCGCCGCCAATGACATCTTAGTTATCATAAAAAAGTCATCAGACAAAATTTAGGCTGCGTGCGATTTTTCTAAGTTAAACATAGTTTTAGTTGAATATTTGGACGCTGATTCTATTTATTTAAGTTTATCATTTCAAAATATTTGAAGCTATTTGTGTAGTATACCAAGTTAATTATCTTATAAAAATATAAAACCAACAATTTGTAATTAAAATCGGTCTGTATTTACTTAGCCAAAATTGTCATAAACTGTAGTTTAGTTAAACCTGGGTCTATCTGCGACTATGAATATGCCCCATTATGTATATCGTAGTTAAAAAGTGTTTGTTCTAGCTCATAAAGAACTGGTAGCTGCTATATACAATCATTTCAGTTTCATCAAGTTTTCTCCAAAACGGCTCTAACGATTTTGATTAAATTTCGTACGTATAATCTCTAGACCAGTTTTAATAACACTGCATTTTTGCCCAAAATTCCTAATAAGCGGAAAATATTCTATACTTCAAAGTTAATCAAAAAATAAAAAACAAAGACAAAACAAACAAATTTCAAAATTCTTTTAACTATTTTTTAATATTTCTTTATTAACGATATAAAAGTATAACTGACCTATCAATGTCTAGCTACCTTATATTTTTTTTTATGTCAAGTGTTAAACTCTCAATCTATTAATTTTCATTATAAAAAAAATATTCTAGTTGTTAACTATGCACAAGAGCAATTTCGTTCAATTTAGTCGATGATATCATGTCTAAACAAATGTATACTTACAATCTTACACCCAACATTTTGATGTTTGAAATTTTGAAATAAATTTTATATGTTTTTTATAGAGGTAGGTAAAATATATCCCATCCTAAAAAAAACCTTCTAGCAACTATCTTCAGCTTCGTGAAACATCAACAGCTCAACAATAACTACAAAAATTACATCTGTTTAGCTTAGAAACTCGTCTTAGACCAAACTAATTGCATTTAATTTTATTTTATTTTTAACGCCCGATAAAAGTAATTATTTTCTAATCTGAAAATTTTACTTTGCTTAAATAGAATTAGGATAAAATAAAATTGCTTGCATGTATAGTGAAATTTTTAATTTTCGAAATCAATTTTCTGGTTTCCGAAAAATAAAATAGCTATATAAATATAAGCTGTTTCTTAACCGTTATTTAAAGAACTAAAATGCACTTATAAATATTCCCTCACCAAACAAATTTCCAAGAAAATCGCTTAGTAAGCTAAGCCTGCTGTAGACAAACTGCAGGACCAACTTTTTTCGTATCTATTTCCTATCATATTAAATTCACTTTAATCAAATAAGTACCAATTGATGACCCGGAAACTTAATAATTTATTTCAACGATTATCTATGATGGGAAAATAAAATATCAATCAAGACTCATCTCTTAAAATAAATAAACATAGGCGCAGGCATTTAATTTCATGTTGATCCTTAAAAAACAATATACACACTACACACACTGCACACACTGCACACACTGCACAGCACAGCATTCACTTCAACAAAACAACTGAAGTGAAATTATGGTTGAATAAAACTTACCCCTTACTAAGCTCTGTACTGTAAGGCTCTTTTGAGTTTATCCAGTTTTGTTTTATTGTTTACGTATCAATTAACAGACCATAATATTTAAAGGTTTCATATTGTTTTCCCTGGATAGGTAGATAGTTTACAGCACAGCAAGTTTATTTCTACTTTACATTCACTGTTTGTTAAAGGATCTCATTTATGCTCCAGATAACACTCGGTGCACATTATACTCATAAGTACAAACTCTTTCACGAGAAAAACATAAACACTCTAAACTATCTCGTATAGCAGATATTATAGCTAACGATGCAGCTTTTATATGAATAGTGATTGTGACGGAGGGTGGAGAAGTTTATCTATTTTTATTTTTTTTTTTTTTTTGTTTTATCTAAGGTAAAATTTCAAATTCAATAAAATCAAATATTATTTTTGTTTCTTATGCTCGTAAATCACCGCTCTAACAAGTGCGGAACACAAACACAAAAAAAAAACACTTTATTTTTATTTTACATGGTGCTGAGAATCTTAAATTTGTTCTCACCTTTATAAAAGTGCAGAACACAAATTGCACACTTCAACACCCACTGACCGAAATATTCTTGTTAAAAGGAAAATACCTACATCAATAAAAGCGTTCGTATCTACTTATGTACATTATACTAGTGTATCCTTCAAAAATCATTTCGAGGTTGTGCTCTGGGGGAAAGGAAACTACAAACAAAAAAATATAACCATCACGCCCATTTGGCCAGTAGGCAATTTAAAGTACCTACGAACGAACGATACGCGAGATGCTTGGTCTATAAACCACGCAACGAACAGATTGAATTGCATATTTTTCCCGGCACAGAGATGCGACCGTTCATATCGTTCGAAAAACTTTCACTGAAACATGGGATTTGCCCTGCGATGTTACATGGCTCGCTCAGGAAGGCAGTTTCAAAGGTTCTTCTTCTGTTGGGAATATTAGGCAGATTTGAGAGTGTTGCCGTTTTTGGAGAGACATTAATGTTTGCCACACTTTTACAGACTGGAAGGTTGGACAAAGTTTTACTGCGCAGAATTGATGTAAATATTTTGCAGACTGAGAAATACAACACAAAATAATTTGTGTATTACAACTTAAACTATTGGCATACTTGTTGAATTTTGTTTTTATTAAATTTCCGTATTTGTTTTGTTTGCAGACAAAAATGTAGTGTTCTAGGTCATGGTTGAAATCTCTTTTGGATGTAATCGATTTCTGCAAATTCAGTATAAATAAAGGATGTGTGTGTTTTACTAGCAATTGAAAAAGTAAAAATAACTACAGGTAGATAAATATGAAAATTCGGAAAATCCCCAAATGAAAATCTGACCACCAATGAGAATAATAAATTGTATTGTTAAAATGAGCATTAATTTGTGGATTACTTTCAATAGAAGGTGTCTGTGACTGACATCTATATTTTTAAAGCATTTAACCATCCAACCAAAGTGAAGTTTTCATAGTAAAAAATTATATAGAGGGTGGGTCAAATGCAAGTTTCTTTTTTAAAAATTCAATTAAAGGAACAAAATTTAATTTTTTCCATTTATTATGGCCTCACTAGTTAAAGTTATCATTCCCATTAATTACATATGGAACACAACGTCGGTCGTTTAAGTGGCAGCCTCGGCTGGCTTCGCAGTAGCGAATTCTATGTCACTTCAATTTCCCAAGACCTTGTTGATGGTTTCGGGCTGTAGCTCACGGATTGCTTGGATGATATTGGCCTTATAGGTGATGCTTGAATCGTTTCCGGATTGTTGGCATAACATCGGTCCATCACGGTTCCCCAAAACAAAAAAAAGTCCAAAGGGGTCAAACCGCAGCTCCGAGGCCGCCAATTCACATCGCCAAGACGGCTGATAACAGGATTTTGGAATTTGGTGCGCAAAAGGTCTGGATAGCGCGCCATTCTGCTTGAACCAGATGTCGCCCAAATCGATGTCTTCAATTTCAGTAGAAAAAAAAGTCGATTAACATGGCTCTGTAACGCCACCGTTGACCGAAACGTTGTTCACAGCCTCATTTTCGAAGAAAAATAGTCCAATCCCAATGATGCCACCACTACACAATCCACACCAAACTGTCTCTATGGCTGCAATGGCTTCTCGACAGTAACGTGCATGTTTTCCGAGCCGCAGATGCGGCAATTTTGTTTGTTAACGTTGCCGCCGAGATGAAAATATTCCTCAAAAGATGATTTTTCAAGCGACTCATTTCGTTCCGAGGAGGTATGATACTGACTTTCTGTCAAGATTTCGAACGAGAAACAGTTGTCAGTGTCAAAATAACCTATGATGTAAAATGAAGCTACTAGATGGCTCGCCCTTTATTTCCCAAGCGTAAAGAACACGATCAAGTAGAGTTCAAGTTCAAGTTCAATGGATTTTATTTCATAATAAGTATAATACATAATTTATAAATTTTCCAATATTTAACATGGCATCTACGCCGTCTGTCAGTTGGCAAATGATAATTTATTGTTACAAAAAGTTAAGTTAATTTTTTTTTTTCCTATTATTTTAATTTTTTAAAAAAGTTCTTCCAAAATTCGTTTTTTATAAGAAAGTGCTATTTTTATATAACTATATGTAGTTATCCAGTCCACCTGTCCATTAAGGATATTTATAACTTCAGCATCATTTAAATAATTATTCCCGAACGTACTCCTTCTGGTTTCCACAAAAATAGGACATCTACCCATAAAATGAAAAACGTCTTCCCTTTCCCTAAGGTTACATAGCCCGCAAATTTCCTCCAAGTCATTCCTATGAGGAATATAGTTCAGGGGAAGCATCTCACCTCGTGCTTTTAAAACCAGTGACATGAGTTCAGTTGGATGCTCCGCCCTGAAGTAGTTATTCATTGTTAGATTGTAGTTTAGCGTTGCATATATATTCCTATGGAATGAGGTCCTGGCTTTCCAAATGTAGTGGTCTCTTTTTTTTTCGTCCAGTAAGCTTATGAGTTTATAGAGTTCGCTTTTACACGTGTCCATTGAGTTACTTTGAAGTGAGAGTGAATGTCCACAGTACTCCACTAAGTCTCTCCAAGACTCAAACCATGATACTCTTTTCCGAATCACCAGCATCGTTATTTTTTTAGGCAGTCTTCTATCATCCATCTTGATTGTATTCAAAATATAGTCAACTTGCATTTTCAGTGTTGAGATATACAATGGTGGAAGTCCAGTCTCTAACATGAGTATGTAGTTTGCCGTACTATTCGGTAACATTAAGGTTCTTTTCAAGAAGTATCTCAGAAGCTGCTCCACTGAATCGAACTCCTTATGGCCCCAAACTTGGGCGGCATAGCACATTATGGCTTTGGCTGTGGCTTGGAAAGTGCGATACTTTGACTCATACTCGACATCTTTGCTCTGCATGACAGTCTTCCACGTTGCATTAAGCGCATTTTTAGATTTGGCTAATTTGTCTACCAAATGATTGTTCCAGTTGAGGTTTCTACATATCCGAACACCCAGGTAGTTGTATTCATTGACCACTTCAATACTTTGATCCCCGAGTTTCCATTTTTCTTTGCGACAGTTACGCCCTCCTCCAATGCGAAAAATCATCACCTTTGACTTTTCTAGGTTCACCTGGAGCCTCCATTTACTGCAGTACTCATGTATTCTGTGGATCATTAGTTGGAGACTTTCAGGCGACTCTGATAGGACCACGATATCGTTGGCAAACATAAGGACTTTTATTAAAAGATCCGATGAGACTCGTGCACCCACCTGTAGGACCTCCTCTATGTCATCTATAAATAGAGCGAAGAGAAGAGGACTCAAATTACAGCCTTGCCTCAATCCTATTTCAACCTGGAATGGACTGCAGAAGTTGTTCCATTATAAAAAATATCCAAGATGTTAGCAAACTTTGTCGAAACTCCTTTGTTTAGTAGCTTCAGCATAAGTGCTTTCCTGTCAATCGTGTCGAATGCCGCTTTGAAATCGATGAAAAATGCATAGAGATTCTTTTTGGAACTTATAAGTATTTCGGCTATGTTTGTTAGCGTATAAATTTGGTCGATTGTAGAATAGTTCTTCCGAAAACCAGCTTGTGCCTCACTAAGTAAGTTATTCTTCTGAATCCAACCATAAAGCCGTTTGCAAAGCAGTTTGGAGAAGATTTTCCATGAGGAGTTCAGCAGCGATATCCCTCTATAATTTGCAGGATCCTCTTTGTCCCCTTTTTTGAAAATTGGACAGATAATTGCTTCTTTGAAGTAATTTGGAACACAAGCTGAATCATATGCAAAGTTTAAGGCATTTGTAAGGACTTCTATGTACAGATCAGTGCTAAATTTATAAAATTCTTGCGGTATACCATTTGATCCCGGAGACTTATTATTTTGCAGTTCATTCAATACTTGTTCAATCTCTGCACAAGAAAACGGTACGTCCAGTTCGTCGTTCTGATATAGGGGCGTTGCAAATTGAAAAGTTGAAGAAAAGTGATCTTTTGTCAAGCCTTTGAAGTGGTCAGCTAAGTCTTCAGCATTAATTGAAGTTGTGAGTTGCTTACTAGTTTTTTTGTTTATAACACTTACAGCCTTCCAGAATTCTGATGCGTTTCTGCATTCCGCAAGGTCACGAGCAGCGATTTTCGAGTAAGTCTGGCGTTTGCATCTTAGTAGTTCTTTATATTACTTGTTTATTGCCAGATATTGCTCTTTGAAATATGAATTCTCTGGGGAACTTCTGGAGAGCCCTAACCATGCAAAAGATTTCTCACGTGCTTGCAAACAGTCTTTATCGAACCATGTTTGACGATATCGAATACGAATATTTTTATTTAAATTTTGTTGGCATTGTCGTGGTATAGCATCCTTCAAAATGTTGTCCAATTGAGATAAGTTTAAACCTAATGGTACAGATGATGAGGTGTGAAGAAGGATAGCGGTATTCAAGAAATTCGCATAGCTATCGGCAAAAGCATTGTTCCACTTGTATTTTACTATTTTGTCTGTCTCTTCTTGCATCAACCTGCTATTAAGACTAATTGTTACTTGTATTGATACGATCAAGTAGAGCAAATGATGATAGAGCAAGAAGAAACCCCAGCACCAATCAATGAAGATCAAGTCCCTCCTCCCAGTAAGAAAGAGTTTGAATTAGCTTTAAAAAAAAGCTAAAGAACAACAAGGCCGCTGCCGGCCGTTTCGGATGAATTACCAGCGAAACTCTTCATATACGGAGGAGATGTGTTGAAAGGGCGCATGCATCATACATCTAGTTAATTAACTAATATTCTTTTATTTTTAAACTTACCATCTGCGAAACGATACGATTTTGAATGGAATTTTATTTTGTTGCCCATCACACCTCAGCTGATAAAAAATCCCACCAACAAAACACATTTCCGTCCATCCATTGCCGGACCGTCTGTTCATCCATCCTTTGTAATTTGCCTTTTTAGAGTGATTTCCGCCAACTTGCCTCTCTCATAACATAGATCAAAAAGCACGCCTTGGAGTGTGCCCAACTTCAAGCTGGGTGTACGAAGAGCATGTATGGGGAGCAGGAGGAAATATCTGCACCGGCTGCTGATGCAAACCAAGCTTTTCAATAACTGCGACATGCTAACATGAACAAGGGCGAAACTATTTTTAAAATCGCCGCACAGAGAAGTAAAATGCTCAGGAGATTCGTTCAGCAAAATTCATTTACAACGCTCAAGGCCAACTCCTTGTAGATGACGACAAAATTCTTCACAGATGACAAGAGTATTGTGAAGAACTTTTAAATGAACAGTTTCCGAAGGATACACTTTCCAATAGTTGCACCTTACAATGAGACGTCGCCGACATCACAGTCGAAGAAGTTAGTGATGCGGTGAAAAACTCCAAAAAGTGAAAAGCGATTGGGCCAGACGAGATAACCTCTGATTTCTGGAAAAAGATGGGAGACATCAGGTCTAGATGGCTCATGATTCTCACCTCCAAACTTATATACGGCGGCGACGCGCCAAATGCCTAATCAGTGGAGGGAAAGTTACCTTCTTCCAATCTACAAGGGGAAGGGTGATACACGAAATTGCGACAGCTACCGTTCGATCAAGCTGATGTCACACGCCATGAAGATGGCCACCTTCGAAAAATAAAACGGCTGTCTAACGACCAGTGTGGGTTTGTTTCTGGTAAATCAACCACAGATGCTATTCAGAGTATAAGAATCAGAATAGAAAAATATCGGGATTCCTCGAGCGATTTGCATATTGTTTTGGTTGATTTCGAAAAAGCATTCGACAGACAACCATGAGATCTGATATGGATTGCACTTAGGCAACGAGGAGTTCCGGAAGTCTACGTGCGGATGGTCGTGGATAGGGCTGCCAGATTTCATTTGGTGAATATCGGGACCCCAGGGCCCAAAAACCGGGACAAATCGGGACATTAAAAAATATCTATTTATACAATTCTTAAATGCAATGGCGGGCGCAAAATTTTAGTCGATTTAGAACGATGTTAAATCATTTTTAATTAATAAATTTAAAACGAGTTTAGCATTGTACTATCTCATAACATAACACTTTACTTAAATTAAAATATATTTTGATTATTGAATATCGTACTGACGTTTTCAAATGTCAAAATGAGGTATGCTTGCGAATTTTTTGCGCCTATTACGAGATATTCGGGAATATCTCAAAACATGTAAGAAGCCGGTAATTTGCACAAAAAACCCGGCTCCTAACCTTTAGTACCTGATAAATGTTATATTGGCAAAAAAAGTATGCCATCTAAAAGGTCAGTAAATGGTCAAAAAAGGTCAACTAGTTTCAGAAATTGGTCAACCATAGAAAACTTTTAATCAGCGGTTACATTTGTTCAAGGTCACCAACTATTTTTGGCACCTCATTTATGGGATATTCGCAAAAAAAGTATACCATTCAAATAGCCAACGACTCGTTATAAAAGGTCAGCTAGTTTCAGTAATTGGTCAGCCATAGGTTGTTTTATATGAATTTTTGAAGTTTTTTGTTTTTCAAGGCCGTATAAGACTTTAAGCACCTCATTTATGGGATATTCGCAAATAAAGTATACCAATTGAAAGGCCACTGACTCGTGATAAAAGGTCAGCTAGTTTCAGTAATTGGTCAGGCATAGGTTTTTTTAATGAAGACTCTTATACTGTAACCTTGAAACAATCTTTAAACATTCATTAAAAAAAACCTATGGCTGACCAATTTCTGAAACATGTTGACCTTTTATGAGGATTTGATAACCTTTCAAATAGTATCTTTTTTTTGGAAAATTCGGTAAATGAGGTGCTAAAAGTCTTATACGGCCTTGAAAAACAAAAAATCATATAAAATAACCTATGGCTGACGAATTACTGACAATAGCTGACCTTTTATCACGAGTCGTTGGCCTTTCAAATGGTATACTTCTTTTGCGAATATCCCATAAATGAGGTGCCAAAAATAGTTGGTGACCTTGAAAAAATGTAACCCTTGATTAAAAAGCTTCTATGGCTGACCAATTTCTGAAAGTAGTTGACCTTTTTTGACCACTTACTGACCTTTTAGATGGCATACTTTTTTTGCGAATATCCCATATATAAGGTGCTAAAGGTTAGGAGCCCAAAAAACCCAAATATTTAATATTTATTTCAGTTCTTCGATTTGTTTTTGGCTAAAAAGTATGCAGTGTTATAAAAACTGTTCTAGGGATTACATGATTATGTATGAAGTTTTATCAAAGCCATTACAGCCGTTTTTTTTAGAAAACTTGATAAAACCGACATTTTTGTATGACCATTCTACCCAGATAAGCTAAAACAATACATTGAATCTCACTCCAAGGGAATAACATAGAATGTTTCACACAAAATTTGAAGCAAATCCACCGATTCACGTATGCTCTAGCTCAATTCTAAAATGCAAACAAACCGACGGACGTCTTTTGTCGAAAATTAGGTTTTGGACATCTACTTTATTGTAATGTTAGTTTTTATTAAAACCTCGAATTTTGTTTTTAACAGAAAACCAATAATTACTCTATATAGCCGGGACAAAATCAGGACATTTTGTAAAACGGGACAGTTATCGGGACATGGTTCAAATATCGGGATTGTCCCGCCAAAATCGGGACGTCTGGCAGCCCTACTCATGGATATGGACGAACAAGTTAAAACAAAGGTAAGATGCCCCGCAGAAATCACCGAAGAGTTCCCAATTAGAGTAGATGTGCACCAGGGAAGCGTCTTGAGTCCTTTGCTCTTTGTTACTATCCTTGAATTCCTGCTTGAGGATAAGGTAACGGACCCCAAATTGAATCAGTTATTCTTTCTTGACGATGCGCGATGGCGCCAACATAAGTGAAGTTCCTGTGTCCTTGCAACGAGCACTTGATGTATGGGTGGATGTTCTGGAGGGAAATGGATACCGCATTAGCGCGAAAAAGACCGAATACCTATGCTATCCATTTTCTGATCCACACAGGCCTATTCCAGACATCTATTTGAATGGAAAAGTGCTGCCCAAGTGCGAAAAGTTTTAATATCTTAGATCAATGATCAATAACAAAGGATCTTGTGAATTGTCATGACGACATCAAAAATCGCGTAGGCGTAGGGTTGCGGGAAAACTCTGGCATCTTCTGTGATAGAAAAATGCCCCCTATGCTGAAAGGAAAGCACTTCATGGCAGGCAGTTGTTCGTCCAGCGCTTACATACGGTTCACAATGTCGGACAATGAACAAGAAGTATGAGAGTAAATTGACGGCAGCTGAAATGTAGATGCTTCGCATGACAGCAAGAGTAACAAAGCGTGATCGAATAAGAAGCAAGAGAACCCGGGGAAGCCTACACGTCAAAAATACCATCTTGGACAAAATACAGCATGACCAACTTAGCTGGTACTGTCTTGTACAAAGAAGATGCCATGATAACCCAGTTCAAAAGGCAATAGCACAAGACAATCCAACACTATCGCAGATGAAAGGCAGGCGCAAAAACTCCTGGATGAAACAAATGCAACGACACCTGCATTAAGTTGGCCTCAGACATGAAACAATCCAAAACCGGGAGGCCTGTCGACGATTTCTAAGGTCAACCCGGCGAACCCCACAAGTAGAACCTTAGCAAAAGCAGTTGAGTGGGGGAGTTGTGGTCCGTCTCGAGATCTTGACAATCGCCGCCGGTAAAATGAAGAAGAAGAAGAGTGATTTCCGCCAAAGGATGAGTCTTTTTAACTATAGCCCAGTCAACGAAGACTAAAAATTATAAAATAAATGCAAAAAACAGTGCTCTCTGGATTATTTTTTTATATGGTAGGGGTTACCCCCAGGTATAACATACCCAAAGTCCCCAACAGATCACATGATCTCTGATCTGCACAGGCGATGAGCTTAACACGTCCTTCCCGATGGAAGCAGGACCGTTTTCAGCGGCCGTGCTTCCATCGGGTTGGGGGTTCTTCTGTGAATACGGAGGCGGCTTAAGCAACCCAGCAGTGTTGGATCCGTAAGTCACGGATGCGCTGCCGGATGTGATATCCGTCTCCGAGCTCATCAGCGGGGGAGTGGCTTTGTTGAGCTCCATCCCGATGGAAGCAGAACTATTATTCATAGCCCCACTTCCAACGGGCTGGAGCACTTTCTTTGCAACGGGGGTCGGTATGTTCCTACCAGTAGTAAAGCTTTTAACGGCTGTACCACTGGGCGAGACACCCGACCCGGAGTTTAGCACATGTGCATTTTTTCGCCCCAATCCGGTGGAGGTAGAACCTGCTAACGCACGCCGACCTTCAACGAATTGGAGTTTCTTCTGCGAACTCTTTTGCGGAGGAACATAACTATTATTGAAAGGGAATTTAATTTTCTTTCACTATGTGGTATTGGCTTTGCCTCTATTATGCTTAGTTATCCAAATAACTACAAAAGGGGACCTTTCCCCCTTCTCCTCTCTAAGGCTTGCGGCCCTGGGCTGGGGACTTTGAGTATGTTATACCTTAGGGTCCCCTCTACCACTATCACAGAACTTTGGGTGGCTTGCTTCGCAGGTTCAAAGAAATTATTCATTCATTACCCTCAAGTTCAAAGAAACACTACTCTCACATACTACAAAGAATTATAATAACAAAAATTATAAAAAAAAATCAAAAGAATTGTCGTCGTAACTTTCAATTTTCTCAAAAAGTAGGAGACACAAAACCATTTCGTTTTCAGTTTTCAATTAATAATTAATAGGGGTAGTGAACAATAAAAGCCAATTCCGCATTTTATTTTACAATTTAAATAAAAAAATCAAAAACGAAATTAACTTTTTTTTTTTAATTTTGAGTTTGAAATAAATTTTTTACAAAAACTATGGACATCAATAACTTGATTTGAAAATAAAATAAAAGAAAAATTCAATATCTAAGACAATAACAGGTTTTTACAGATTTGTTGACTTTTCTACCCCCCGCATATTCCTTATTATTAACCCTAGCGAAAACATGAACATAACTTTTTTTATAGACAATTTATTTGTCTCTAATTATGTGGTACCTATATACTTTTGCGCTAACATACTAGTTTGTGCCAATATTCACGAAAATCTTAAAAGGGATACCTTTAACCCCCCTCCTAAGTTTAGCTCGCGGCCCTGGGCTGGGGACTTTGGGTATGTTATACCTGGGGGTATCCCCTACCATATAATAAAATAATCCAGAGAGCAGAGAGCAATTTTGCAAGCAAAATTCTTTCGTTGACTGTACTACTATAAGGACATCCAATTGCGGCAATTTTTCGTATGTTTTTTCATAGCTGGTTATAGACTGCAACATTTTTTTTTATTGCAAACAGAATCAGGTAATTCCTGTGATTTTTTTTTTTTTTAATTTTGGTATTGTTGCCTTTTTTTTAATTAAAACAATACAAGAATTTCTAAAGTGATAATTTAATATAAGGTTTCCTTTAAAGTGCTTTTATTTCCCGCAATCATTGGCAAAAAATAACCATTTTTATTTTTTTGGAAGAGTTGAGTATAACATGAAGTCGGGGAAAAAATCAAAAATAACCCCTTTTTATTAAATTAATGATACACACATTTTCTTTATTGATAAAGTCAAAATAAATTAACGACACGCCGGGCGGCGGGCGGTCGCCGCGCCGCACCACGTTGCGTCGATCGACAAAGACATCAAGGTTCATCAAAAGGGTGTTTTAAAAAAATTAAATTAATTGCCTTTGTTTACCTAACAGAAATAATTAAATTTATACGAATTTATTTTATCTTCGGTCGTCGCATCGTTGTTGCTGTTGTCGCGTCGTCCCGGTCTGAAGACGTAGTTTCTTTTTTCGTATTATGTATTTGGATAGGGACATCCTATTTACTAAAGCCATCCGGAGCCGGACTCAGGTGGTGAGAAGAGAAACAATTAATTGACGGAGGACGTATCCTTGTCCTTGGGTTCATGTTATTAATCAATAAGCTTTACTTTAGTCTTTTTGCACCATTTTAATTTAAATAAATAAAACATCAAAATGTATTCCTAGAATTTTCTATTTCTGTTTATCAAGGGTTAGAATTAAATTAAAAAAAGGAAAAAAACGAAAAGTACAAATAAAATCACAGAAAAGGTGTTGTTTCAATTTTATGAATAAGTAGGTAGGTACCTATATTAAACAAAATTGTCTCGTCATCTTTAAAAGAAACGACGACCTGCATAATATAAAAAATTATACATTATTTAATGTAAAAATAAATTCACAATTTGCATAAGGTAAGAATATTTAAGGATTTAAATAATCTAAATAATATCATGTTTAAGGGACGAGGCACATTTTTTGATGAATGTGAATGGTTACATAAAGAAGGAAAATTGCGCTGAATGGGACGGCACCAACCAACACGAGGTTCACCAGTTGCAATGCCAGATGTTAATAATAATTACATAACTTTCACACCTAAATGTAAATGGTTCGACAAGGAGTGTGTAAAGCTTCGTAAACTGTCGTTTAAATATTTAAAGCTATTCAGATTGACAAACATCATCTCCTTCAAAAATTTGTATCTTGGTGCCAACAAGGAATTTAAACAATTATGCTTCACCAAAAAAATAAATTACCTTCAAAATCTGGCCGTACAGGTACAACATAGCAAAAATTCCAAGGAATTTTGGTCCAGCGTACGTGAACTGAGTGGATTGCACCGAGGTATGAAGATCGCTGTTGAAGCTCAGACTCTAGCAGCACATTTTAAAACTCTTTTGTCGGCTGATGAGCATCTTCATACCTTCAGCTATGCAATGCAAGACTTTTATGTGTCTGAATTGGACGCTCCGATATCTTTAGGAGAACTGGAGGCAACTCTTTTAGGAATGAGAAACAACAAAGCGGCAGGCATTGATGGTATCCCAGTTGAATTCTTAAAACATAGCAATGACCAACTCAAAACGTATATCGTAAATTATTTAAACCTTCTTTGTAACAATGCTTATGTGCCTACAACTTTTTCAAAAGCCCTCATATTCCCAATATTGAAAAAAGGTCATGCGATGCAACCCGAAAACTATAGAGGAATCTCAATACTCAACTCTCTAAGAAAGATATTTGCGGGAATTCTTTATGGAAGACTTTCGAACTGGATAGAAAGAACCAATAGTTTGAGTTCATTCCAAGCGGGTTTTCGTTCTGGATTTTCCACTATGGATCACATTTTGCCTTAACTTGCATTGCTAAGAAATATACTGAAAAAAATAAGAGACTATATGTATGTTTTGTTGATTTTAAAGCCGCTTTTGATACCGTCAACAGACAGGCTCTGATATATAAGCTAGATAAGCTTGGAGTGTCTCGGAAGTTTCTAATGCTTTATAAAAATTTCTTGTCGTCATCTAGTGCAGCAGTTTGGGATGGTACCAAGTTGTCAGAGTGGTTTGATACGTCAGCAGGTGTCCCACAGGGATGTATTCTAAGCCCTCTATTATTCGCGCTGTTTATCGATGATATCTCTGAAATGCTTCCTGGAGGTGTTATGTTCGCTGGAACTCTCATCAAGGTTCTTCTCTACGCTGATGACTTGGTATTAATAGCTGACAACCCCTTTACTCTCCAACTCCAAATTAATCGTCTGGATGATTACTGTAAGACTTGGGATCTCCGCATCAATGTCCAAAAAACCAAAATTATGATTTTTGAAAGTCGAAATAGAAGGGTAAGGCTACCTGAAGAAACTTGGCGTCTCAATAATGAAACGATTGACATAGTACGTGAATTCAAGTACCTTGGAGTGTTGTTAACATCGAACTCGAACTTTGGGAAGCATGCAAAGGATAAAAGCACTGAAGCTAAGCTGGCGCTAAATATTATGTGGAAAAGGTTCTTTGCTAACCAAAACATTGACCATTCGACAAAATATCAAGTGTTTAGCGCGACAATTAACACTTGCATGTGCTATGGAGTGCAAGCCTTTGGTGTTACGCCCTTCGAAGAATTTGAAGCTGTTCAAAGATTCTTCTTCAAACGAATATTTCGATTACCGAATTCAGCACCAACCTATGCTATACACGTGGAATCTGGCTTACCACCCATCTATGATCAGCAGAAGCAATACCAGTCTCCATAAAACAATTCTGATTAGACAACTGCAATTGAATCAGTATCTTTTTAGGGAATGGAATCAGTTGGCCTTATCCAATGACCTTTGTCTGTCCTTAACAGAGGAGAACGTTTCCGGATGGCAAAATATATTCGCATCAATTATTGCTAAGACCGATGAAAGGATATATGACCAGCACCTAACCAGAGCCTCGTCGTCAACTTCCAGATTATTCTACAGGAACCTTAACCATCAAATTCTAACTGAGGATAGCTATTTCAACGTTAAGTACTCGTCTGAGGCTATAAGTACTATTTTCAGAGCAAGAGTAGAAATCCTTAATCTGAACTACATCCCACATAGAACTGATCTTCAGCAGACTTGTGACTTGTGCAACAGAAGAGAATGTGAAGATGTTTACCACTTCATTGCGGTTTGCCCTTTATTACAAGAAATTCGGCGCTTGTATTTCCAAGAAAGTTTTATTTCACTCAATAGCTTGTATGAAATATTAAATGGGGGTCGTAGTTGGTCTAACTTATACAAATTTTGCAAACACGCTTTAAATTATCGGAATAGTTTTTGAAATTTTGATTCTTTAAATATTTCTTCAAATTATTACTTTTTATATGGCAAATCATCAAAATTGCAAAAAATAACAAATCATTTAAAATTATTACTTTTTATGTGGCAAATCATTAAAATTGCAAAAAATCCCAAATCGTTTAAATTTATTACTTTTTATGTGGCAAATCATTAAAATTGCAAAAACCTCAGGATTATCGCTCTCCCATTATTTATCTAAATCTTATGTTTTTATGTTGCAAATCATCAAAATTATGAAAACCTAAGAACCATACCGATTTAATCTTAGCTAAAACTATAAATTTGGTGTCATTTTTCGTTTTTATTCTTGCTATTTCTGATTAAAAATATTTCTTTTTTTTTTTCTTTTTTTATATCAAGATACTCGTAGTGTAAAAATCATTTTGAAAAATTATTGTTAATTACATGATTTCTTTTTTAATTTTATATTTACTTACTCATGAAATGTCATATCCGGCAGACGGCAGATTGCCATGTCCGTATTCTTAAGTTTATAATTGTATCAATATAGAATCGAAAAAATAAAGAATTTTATCTATCTATCAGTGGCAATGCATCTTCAAAAAGTTAGCATTTGGTGTGGTGTTTGGGCCGACGAATGGCATCAGTGGTCCGTACTTTTTCAAACACGATGTTGGTGAGGCAGTCAATGTCAATGGCGAATGCTACAAAGAGATGATAACGAATTTCTTATGACCCAAATTGAACCATATGGACCTAGACAGCATGTGGTTCCAGCAGGACGGCCGGCTACACGTGCCACACAGTCAATGGACTCCATAATTGACATTCTGCGTGAACGATTTGAGGTTGCAATTCTATGCGAAAAACCCACAATCGACCGATGCCCTTAACATTACACATGACCCGAAATTCATCCAGATCCTTACAGAAGATTCATTGAAATTGGAGCACTCGGATCGGTGCCACCGTAAGAAGCAAAAAGGTGATGGGCATTTGAAATATGTCATATATTCCATACACAATGGCATACATAGGCCTCTCAAATAAAAAAAGAATTTTGTTAATAATTCACACACAGCTTGTTTTATTCCATTTCAACTTTTTTTTATGAATGCGAGTGAAACTTGCTTGTTTTATTCCATTTCAACTTTTTTTTATGAATGCGAGTGAAACTTGTAAAAAGGCTTAAAAACGGTTTTAGGTAAAAGTTGTTTTTTTTTTTTTTTAATTGAGTCTTAGACTTTTTTGTTATTTGTATGAATTTCAGATTTGTCCTTTTCATAGAACCCACGGTTTCCTTGAGGTACAAATTTACACCTTGCCGAATTGGATGTCTTTATTAGGTAAGATCCATATTTATTTCTTAATGTCCTCAAATGTTTTCAGTTAGGTACCTACATAAACTACATACAGTCGACTCCGCTTAACTGAAACTATATAATTGCAGAACTTTTGTTTCAGTTAAGCGGAGTTTTCAGTTAACCGAACTTCGGATAACTGAAACTTGTTTCAAATAAGCGGAGTTTTGTAAAAAAAATCTGAAAATCAAAAAATAAAATGTAGGTATTCACCCTTATTAAAATAGGCGTTTTTATTAAACGACTATTGTCACTTTTTGTGGCGAGTCACTTTCTTGGCGTTTAAGAGTCGGTATTACGTTACTTAAACGCCATCCACACGCGTCCAACATAATGACAGTTTGATGATTAAAAGAATTTTTTCTTTTGAAAGAACGAATTTATTTTAAATATGAAACTTCTAATTCTAAAAAAAGCACAAAAAACAAACATAAACAGTGTTTCATTGTTTATTTCATTGCGAAACACTGATGAGGTGAGGAAAAAAAAGACGGGACATTGTATTGCACCCGAAGTAAGTATTTACAAGGATACATTTTTCAACTTACCTTACTGGATATTTTGTAATTAAACAGATGAATTAAAAGTAATACACAATCTACTATTTCCGTTCTAACCGAACGATCGACGCGGCGCGCCGCCCCCAAGGATTCAAGGGTATTTGAACAAGCTTTAAATTTTTTGTCTATCCTCCGAAATTGAGACGCCTCGGAAAATTTGTTGCAAAGGATTTGTATCCGTCAATTTTGAGTAGTTTTCTTTGTTTTGGCTTCCTTTAGTAATTTAAAGATAGTCAAAACTTATAAGAAACAGTGAACCAATTGAAAAACTTACGTTTTTATTTAAATTTATACAAGGCGTTTGATAATTTATGAACGCCAACAAGTGTCGTTTTGCTTGTCGTATGAGTTAGCTAAGACGACAGCTACAATAAAAGAGAGTGACATTATTTGTCGAACAAAAATTTACATTCCACTTAACGCCAGACGTCAAGACGCGTTACACTAGTGAATCGACTCCAAAATGACTCCAAAACGACTTTCGTAATACCAATTTTATGAAGTGAGATCTGTCGTTTAAATGAAACGCCTGCTATAATAAGGGTGATTATTTTTTGTACTGTGTCAAACATATATTTCCATATGAAACAATTCAAAAAACAAAGGCAACTGTACATTTTTAATCACAAAACAAATATGAATATTTCATAATCTAAAAACAAAAAGAAAACCAAGGTTTGGAAGGGATTAAATAACTTAAGGTATCCAGTCTTATATAATTCACAGCTCATGTTAAGTAAAAAATTAATATTATTTAAGAAAAAAATAAATCAATTGTGGTCTGTTTACGGTTCTGCAAATTATAAAAAGACATTTTATCTTCAAAATCATCTATTTTATCGGAAACTTCCGAATTTCCAGCAAAAAATTGTTTTAGAACATGAAGAGAACAATACGCCTCCTTAAGTGTTGGTTTCTGGGGCTCTACAAACAATATTTCATCACCAGAGCTGTCTTCAACGGGTTCAATTGAAGATGCGGTGAGAACTTCAGTGATTATGTCTTCGTCAGTCATGTCTCCAAAGCATGGTGTTTCGCTATCAAAATCTGCGAGCGAATCAATCTCTTGCCTTACAGTACTTGACAATAAATAAGTTTCTTGAGCATCTTCGGAAACAATTTCAACATCGGCAGAGATGTTGGCCGCAAGAAAACCTGCCTTTTTAAAGCAATTTTGTATTGTCGTTGGGGTCACCATCCACCAAGCTCTCTTGATCATTTGCAAAGCTTCGAGCAAATTCGAGCAAAATCTTTCAATGTCTGCTCGCTATCTAAATGAAGAATTTGTTGCCTCAATATACATGTCCTGTACTGTGACTTAAATGAACGGATTATTCCCTGGTCTAAGGGTTGTATTAGGGATGTTGTGTTTGGAGGGAGAAATTCAATTTGTATGTTCTCCAAAACAGTATCTTTAAGTTGATGACACGCAGCATTATCTACAATCAGAAGCACCTTCTTACCTTTTACTTTGAATTTTTTGTCCATTTCCTTTAAAATCTCGATCCAGATTGTACTTGTCATCCAAGCCTTTGTAATGGCAAAATATTTCAAAGGAACTTTTTTGGTACGAAAGCATCTAGGATTCTTGGATTTTCTAATACAAAAAACCATTTTGTCACAGCCAGTTGAATTTGCAACAAAAAGTATTGTGAGCCTGTCTTTGGGGATTTTAGCAGATGATGGAATTTCAGATCTGTTGGCCAAAGTTCCCGTTGGCAGTGCTTTAAACATTAATGCAGATTCGTCTGCATTGTAAATATCTTCCGGTGCATACTCCAAAAGATATTTTGACATAACATTTGCTATCCATTCTTCTGCGCCATGAATATTGGCCGAAACTTTTTCTCCGTGCGTTTTTTTTGAAATGGATCTTCTCTCTTTTTTTCCATCTCTCCAACCAACCATTTGATGGTTCAAAATCGACGTTAAGCATAAGAGAGAGAGCTTTAGCTTTTTCTAACAACAGTGGACCGGTAAGAGCAGCATTCTTGGCTCTCATGCTCTTGAACCACAGTAAAAGGGCTTATTCTACTTTTTTTTCAGCTCCAGTTCGCAATAGGTTTCTGGAAAGATTTTGGTTTTGTACAGCTATGTTCCGAATGATTTCTTTTCCCTTGATGATTTTTGATAACGTTGGCCGACTGCATTTAAACTCCTCGCATATTGATACACCAGCTTCAACTCTGTCCAAAATTTCTTGCTTGCATTTGAAAGACAAACTTCTGCATTTCTTGCTGGATTTTGATGCCTGGAATTGTAAAATAAGTTTATGTTCCAAAATATTGCATCAACCGTGCGTTGTCTGTCGACATTTTTTGAGGATAAGAAAAAAAAATAAACAAATTAAAGAGAAACGACTGGCACCAGGAGGGAATGACAATAAATGAGATTTTGACATTTCAGATTTGACATTCCAAATTCAAAGAGTGTGATCGATTTAAAATATGATGGCAGCGTTCAATGGTTGTTTCACTTATGCGGAGTTGAACAAGTGAAAAATGTTCAGTTGGGCGAACAATTTCGTTTCAATTATCCGGAGTTTGCAATTAAGCGGAGTTCAGTTATGCGAAGCTGAATGTATGAAAAATTCTTAAAAAGGCTCAGGAATAAATTTCTTGTTTCAGATAACCGATGTTTTCATTTAAGCGGAGTGCAGTTAAGCGGAGTTGACTGTACATAAGTTGCAAACAATTTTTTTGAAAAACACACAAAGCACAGATGAACTAAAATACAATAACCTATTAGTATTTAGTTTTTCTTGCGATATATTGTTGGTTTTGGTGGATCCGTAAGAAAATTAGAACTAATAATTGAATTTTGAAAACAAAAATATTATTTAATTACGTAGACAATTAAAAAGTTAGTTGAACATTTTTTTTTTTTTCAAAATTTTAAGTGTAAAAATTGATTTTTTGATATAAATAAATATATTTAAAAAGACAGTTAAATAAGGTATTTCTGATGGCCTTACGAAAAGGTATTTACATGGCGCTGTTAGTGTTATCGTTGTTTTTTAATATTTTTTTTTCAGAAAATGGAGGAAATAGACACCCTCCCATACGATTTTTGGCTTTTCTCGACTTAAGGCCCAACTATAATAGGCATAAGCAAACATAAGCTAATGTCAAAAAGCTAACGAAAATTTGCTTATGTTTGCAAAATTACCCCGTATAGCCATAATGGACTTATGCGCGCATAAGGAAAAATTAAAAAATTACTCTCTGCTTTCGTCCCACATTCGATTTTCAGCTTTGTGTTTTGCTCCGCATTTTTAAATACAAATGAAAATGAGGCAACGATACAACAAAAACTACACATACTCGTGCACAACTCGTGAATTGATTCACAAAACAGCTGTGGCTTTGGGTTTTTTCCTGCATTTGTAAAATGTACCTATGCGCTGAGCGACTGGGATAGCTCTTGCTTATGCACGCTTAAGTGAACGAAACTGGGAAAAATTGAACGAAACCATTGTATATATACTCTTAGAGTATATATACAATGACGAAACGCAGCTAGACTCCATTACGTTCACTCGTATTGAGATTCTTTGTATTCGCACGTTTACTTATGCGCGCATATGCTAGCTTATGCCTATTATAGTTGGGCCTTAAACCTACACGGCTCTATCTTTTTGTCACACCTTAGGTGAATCACGCTATAGTATAGTACCTAATAATTTATATTTTAACTTGTTTAGTTTGCGCGATCCAATCGAGCCCATTTTTTTTTATTGTCGACTTTATCAATAAACGTCAAATTGGTTAAGATTCGTATGCAAATGATCATGAAATGTTTTTTAATTTTATGAAAAAACCTTCTCTCTGGCTTGCAAGCTTGTTTTAATTTCATAGAATTTTTTTTTTTTTTTTAATTGATTAATTTTTAATTCGTTTTAATCGGAGTTGAAATATTATGGTCCTTCAAGTCAACATATTTCGACTATTCGAGATAAAGTATAATATTTATCGTATCGTGTAATTAAGTCTCGTCTCCGAAAAATACGATTTTCGGATAACCTGTTGATTATTGGAACAAAATATTTTCGATTATAGTTTGAATACGTGCAGAAAAAAATAAATATTTAACCGAAATTGGATTTTTTAATTTATAAGACTCTCTGTAAATTTCGGTCCAAATACCGTCTCGTCTCAGTTGCTTTTAAGCCAGTCTCGTCTCGGTCTCGTCATGCGAGCCCCAGATCGGGACCGAGACTTCTCTCGTCTCGTGGCCAGCCTTAATCTTCCATTTTCCATTCCACACAAAACCCCTCTCTGAATTGCGTTCGGGCCTGTTTCTGGAGATTTGACATGTCCTTGTCCATAATTTATATATCACTATTTAAAATCAGTATGAGAACGGAAAATCCTGAATCAATGTTCGAGGTGTAAAATAAATGATTTAGCTGGTAACATGATTATGACTGAAGGTTTACATATGACAAAGTGTATGAACTGTATACTTACCTACAACGTAATACATTACATGCGTGCATACATTATATCAATGATATCTTTCATCTTTTTTGTATTATCTTGAATCTTTTCACTTTTATATTCCACCTTGAGAACTCAACTGTCTTAAAAAGGCTTTAAGCTTGCATGCACAAAAAAATTGTTTTCTTTTTCGTATACATTATGTTGTTTGAATATCTGATAGACACAGAAGCCATACATTTAGGGACTACATTCGTGATTAAATATACGCTGAAAGGGAAAACAAAGCACTGCTGTTTGGTGTACACTGAGAAAATTAATATTTTTGTTTTGCGTTTGCGAGTAACGAATTTCTTTTGCTTCAATTGTTATACATTTGCTGGAAATGTTATACAATTCCTGCATACGTATTTCGTTTGTAGCAATTGTATTACAGTCGCCACAGAAAGTGTAATTGTTTAAGGCAAACGAATGAATCGATTGCGAATTAAGCTTTTGAAATGCAGTTTGCTGCAAAAAGTTTTACGTTTACTATATAAATTACAATTGTTTGCAACTAATGAATCGAAAATTTGGGACGAATGGTTCATTCGTAGAAAGTAAACTAATTTGTAGCAAACGATTGAATGATTGCAGGGTATATATTTTTAAATCTTATTTTAACAAATTAACTTAATGCTTGTGGTAAACATTTCATGCTTTTGAGGCGAAAGAATTTTTGATTTTAGGTTTCTTTAAAAGAAATTCGCTTGCAGCAATAAATTTCCCATTTGGAAAAAGTATTTTATTTGTTTAATTCCTATCTAACCAATTTCAGGTAATCTATAGGGCAAGTATTGGGTACGTTTCAATACTTGTTTTGCTTTATCAATTTGGTATTGTTCTGAAGTACAGCACTACTTGTACAAAAAATCAAATTTCAATTGAAAATATGTTGCATTTAAAAAGAATACGATTAAAAATTGAAAATTTGTTGCTTTAAAAAATAGCAAAGTCAAAATTCGAAAATATTTGCATTAAAAAATAAAATAAATGCTAGTTTAAAAATGTTTGCATTAAAAATAATTGTTAAAATAATTACATTCAAAATAAAAGTTTAATTTTAAAAATAAATACAAATTACCTACATCTCCGTTGTTCATTTCGAAAAACAATTGTGCAAAATTTTAGATGATTAAGTACGATGTTAAATCAATTTTAGTATGATACTAGGTTAAAAATTGTGTTTTGCTAATTTTAAACGAGTTTAGCATCGTACTATCCCCTAACATTTTACTAAAGTTAAAATCAAATCTTTTTAGTATCGTACTAAATCCATATGACTGGAGAATGGAAAATTTTACTCCAGGTATAGCATAGACCCGAGGGTTGCCGGTTCGATCCCTGCTGGTGCCCAACTTTTTTTTTTTTTTTTGAAATAATGAAGTTAAAATGATAAAAATATAAACATTGAATACTTATTTAGAGCACATGTTGGGTTTCCATCAATATATAATTAATTTACAACGCATAAAAACAATTATTGTGTTAAGCTGGTCATAAACGACGAACATGCTCGTTGAACATGCTCGTGCTCGCCATATTTTCGTCGTCTATGGGGTGGTTCGCGAACCGCTCGCCGTTGGCGAAAATGTTTGATTTTCTCGTGTTCGTTTCCTTTGATGTTCGTCGTGTATGGGGATGTTCGCGAGCAGTTCTCATTTTTTCTGCGTACCTATATCACCGGGTTAACATCGCGGAAGAAAAACAATAGCTACGGTCAGCCAGGATTTTATTGAAGAATTTATAGAATTATTGCGGTGGGAAAGTGCAATATGGGAATCAAAAAGTGAAAATTATAAAAATAAAAATGAGAGAAATAAATCCTGGAAGAATTTACTTGAAAAGTATAAAGAAATTGATAAAAGTGCCACCATTGGCAGTGTAAGAAAAAAATATAATGCATTAAGAGCGTCATACAGACGAGAACTGGCCAAAATAAGAAAAAGTGAAAAATCGGGTGCAAGCGCTGATGATGTGTACGTTTCAAAGCTTTGGTACTTTACCAATATGGATTTTCTGAGAGACCAAGAAACTCAGTTTAGTCCACTTGTGTTTTTTTCATTGAACGGACCGCTGACGTTTTTTGTTTGAACAAGATCCAAACTGCCAAAATTGGTTCGGATGGGCCGTGTATGGCACCCAAATTTGTACCGTGGCCAAATGGACCGCAGCCAAATAGCTCCGAGCTGTTCGGCTCGGTCGTGTATGGCCAGCTTAAGACTGATGGCAAGATGGCAAAGCGAAGGGCAAAATAAATATGTAGGTTCATCAAATAAACCTAACCTTTTTATCTTTTTTTACCAGAAAGCCTTTCTGATAAAAATAATTGACAAAGGTGTTAAATTCTGTGAACCTTGTCGCGTTTTCTCCAAGGATTCCATTCGACTGGTCAAACGGTCACCGCAAGGAGTTCCAAAAAATCACCTTTACCATATCTATAAACTTTTGCATTATGGGATTCATAGGTTACTTTATAAAAATAATCCACATACCACATCCCAATCAACAAGATTATTGTTCGATCATAAATGTTGAATAAGTGCAAACAAAATCCTTTCATAACAGGTTTTCAACATAGTCTTATATAATTTATGACTATTTTTCGTTAACATTAACATTTTTTGGTTAGAATAACTATAATTCGAAAGTTGTCACATATGTAGATATTTTTGTTTGCTTTTAAAAATAATCTACTCTGTCATACAGAAATCAAATAAAACAATTTCATATGTGTCCTATAATGTGTTTAAAGATTTTATTTTCAGAAATATAAAATGTTCTTTTTTTCAAAATACTATTGGTTTTTACTTTACTGAGTGAAAATTTGGAGACAGCTACGGACTTTAATTTTTGTTTGGTTTAACAGGTTTTGGCTGTCATCTTGAAACGGAACCTATGAGTGCTTATGCATATATTTTAAGGTTTAAATGTATTATCATATGAGAAGTTTGTTGTTAACTTAAATTTGAGGTACGAGGAAGAAAATCTAAGTATCATCGATTGAATACAAAATATGGTAGGTAGGTACCTATTCCATTGCCATGAAAATTAAATTTCTTATTGAATTCCAAGTTAGGGCCCAGTTATAGCTATCATTGAAAAGCATCATTGAAAATATTAATTGTCAATTTTGAGAGATTTTGAAGAAAAAATAAATGATTATTTTGATGCCAAATTAAAGCTAATTGACTTAAAAATTATTTCTATGTAAAACAAAATTCAATTTGGCACAACTTTTCTCATAAAATGAATTTCAATTTTTCATTGATGAACTACCTACCCAATGATCATTGAAAAAATTAAAAGTTACGTTATGGGGAAGGTATGAGTCAAAATGAATTTTTTTTTAAGGAGAAATAATTTTGAAGTCGTAAGCTATATTTCTGCATCAAAATATTCAATGATTAAACTAACTTTAACTTTTTCAATGATGGTTTTCAATGATAGCTATAACTGGCACCTTAGCAACATTCAAATTTTCTATTGAATTCTGAATTTACCAATCGAAAATCCTACTAGCTTTCTAGGTAACTAACTATGTGGTTACTAAATAATTATTTCAGATCAACAAAATTATCTTGAGTTCTCGGGGGGCGGGGGACATGACCCCGTGACCCCCCCCCCTGTATACGCCGTTGCTACGAAAATGAAACAGAAAAGTTAAAGTAAATTTTATATATTTTTTTTTTTTATTTTATTTTTTATACAAATTTATTTTGCCACGCTACACTGCCAGAAGTATTAAGATAATTACAAAATTTGTTACGAATATTAGCTGCATTTACAGATATATTGCCACGATTTAATGGCTGCAATTCAATTAAATTAACCTGCTGCACATCTGTCGAAAAACCAGATTCATTACTCAAGTATGAGGATATATTCCTTTTTATTAAGTAATTATGTAAATAACAGCATGTAAGTGTAATTATAGCTGCTTTCTCTGGAGCTAAATTTATATTTGTATGCAAGACTCTGAAGCGGTTAGCCAAAATTCCAAATGCATTCTCTACTATGCGCCGTGCTCTGGATAATCTGTAGTTGAAAATTTGCTCCTTTTTTGTTAAATTACGGCGACTGTATGGTTTTATTAAGTTTTCCAAAAGGGGAAACGCGTCGTCTCCAACTATAACGTAAGGAAGTACATCATCAGATAATGGTAGTTTTTCTGGTTCTGGCAGACTCAAAAGACCTTCATCATAGTTGTATTTCAATTGTGACTGGCCAAATATACCAGAATCAGGAGCTCGTCCATTGATGCCTACCTCTATTCCTAGGAATTCATAATTCGCGTTAACTAGTGCCATCATCAAGATGCTAAACTGTTTTTTATAGTTAAAGTAGTAAGAGCCGGATTTAGCTGGTTCAACTATATTCACGTGCTTGCCATCCAAAGCGCCAATGCAATGGTTGAAATTCCATTTGTTTTCGAATTCGGCCGCAACTGCTTTCCACTCCTGTCCATTATTTGGCATCTGAAATAATAAATAATTTTTTTTTTTTTTTATTTAAGTTTTTTATTTATTATTTTTTTTTTTTTTTATTGTTTCAGGAACCGAGAGCAAAAAAAACTAAATTAGATGATAGGTATTTCTTGGAGAAAGTAGTTCTCTTTCTGGAACAACAAAAAAACACCCCAGAAAGGGACGAAGCTACAATTTATAGTGAAGCATGGGCTGTTGGCTTCCGAAAAATGGACGAGCGTCAAAAATTGTTCGCCAAACGATTAATTAATGATGCAATTCTTCAAGGACAACTGGGAAATTTAAACACGTGGAGCTTCATTAGTCTGGAAAGGCAATCACTTCCCCATTTTATCCATCCGAGTGTTCACTACAGCCATTCAAACTCTTTTTCTTCATTTTCGCCTGGTACACCTATGCCATCATCTGCACAATATTCAAGAACATGTTCTCCAGTCTTTTAAACGATCCACAATATCAAGATTATGATTAATTATGTGCTACTCGTATAAAACTTTGTATACTTACTTTAATAAATGTTTTTAAAGCTGAATTTATTGCTTCACACGTGTCCATTATTATATATCCAGGCTTTGGGCAGAAAAATTTTTTAAAAATTTCAGATCTTCGTAGCTTTGTCCAGTCGCAAGGAATCGCAATGTTGCAGACAATCTTTCATCTGGCGTAATCGCGTCTCATATTTTTGTTTTTTTTTTTTGTATAGATGACGTAACCTTACAAAGAAGTTCCGCGTATGTTGTGGCATCCATTCGCAAAAAATTTTTAAAATCTTCTGGTGATGTTATCTCCAACTCTTTTAACAATTTCACATGCGAACGACCATTGCGTTTATACAGCCAGTCCTTTATCCACTTTCTTGTTCTATTTGATTTTTTTTTTATACAAATGAATTAT
Organism: Melangyna quadrimaculata; assembly: GCA_949320155.1. NCBI lineage: Eukaryota > Metazoa > Arthropoda > Insecta > Diptera > Syrphidae > Melangyna > Melangyna quadrimaculata. Next base: position 23,955,343 of record OX439485.1, read on the forward strand.
CATGAGTGCAACCACTTGTTTATCTTTTCTGCACATGTTTACGCTTTGAAGAATCAACAAGAAATGAATGTTCGCCAAATATGTTCGTCGTCTATGGGGTAAAGCAAACGAGCATGTTCGGCGAGCATGTTCGTCGTTTATGGCCAGCTTTAAACAAAACGATTTTCTTAAAAGTTTTGATTCAGTCCTAGGAGCACATCTACGTAGTAATAGTTTAAAACAAAACCTGACCCAATATTTTAAATACTTCGGTCGTCTTCGTCATAGTTAAAATAATTAATCATAGTTAAAATAATTAAAATACATGGAATTGTCTAAGCCACATTTCTTAATCAGTACATTTGCTCTGCTCAACTAAAAAAAAAGGAAAATGTGTGAAGTTTTCAACTGATTAACATTGCCGGAGGATTTTATGTTGCAAATTAGCTCAGTGGATGCATGCTTGTTCTCGATACAGACGGATACCAGTTCAAATCCAGGTAAGTAAGGCTTGACATTTTTTTCAATTAAAATAAAATAATATAATTTCAGAATTAAGGGAAAACCAGCAGTCACTGTATTGATTGTGACAAACGTACAAGTCATTAGCAACAAACGTGTATTCATTTGTCATAACCACTTTGATCTTCTATAACAATTGACCCATTCGCTTGTGGTTAAAGTATTAACGTTTGCTCTAAAAGCACCATTAGTTTGCCACAAACAGTAAATATGTTTACAAAACACCATTATTCGTCTGTCAGAAACACTACATGCGTTTGACACAAACACTCTATTCGTTTGAAACAAACGATAGAAAACAAACGAATTTAAGAGTTTGCTCCAAACGAACTGTCAAAACTGGCTGGCAAACGAAAAAGTCGTTTGGGCAATTTTTACGTTTGCCGCAAACGATTCCTTCCCTCAGTGTAGGTGTTGCCTTGGTTTAGTTAATATAAAAGGCACTGAGGCGCAATAGCTTGAACTCGAACATGTTTCATCATTGTTAGTTCAATTAGTATACATATTTAGATTGAAATTTAAATCCCTATTTTTAATGTTTGGGTTATAGAGAACCCAGGTGAAAAATTGTTGTAAGACCAAGACTGAGGTTTTGTTAAAATGAACCGCTTTATAAAATTCAGATAATATTTTCTATTAGACTAGACATTTATAATTTGCTTTTATTAGGTATTTACTTGTGACTTTGAACTGCTTTAACCTATCTGATATTTGATCTTGGTACGAATTTGGAAATGGGACTTTATTTTCATCTATAATTACAGTACCTGATAATCTGTGATAACCTTTATGTCATTTCTCGTTTAATTGAATAGTTTTTTCTGTTTATTTCGTACCTATATTTGTTAATTTATTTTCAATTTTTGTGTCAGTGCCGTCGGGTTGATGCAATTATGGGAATTATTTAAGATATATAGTATGATTTAATACAAAACTGGAATAAATAAAATAAACCCCTGAAGAAGTAAGGAATACTTACGAAACGTTGGGTATAAGAATGGAATAAGTGTTTTTATTCGCATTCCAAAATCAAAAAGACCAAAAGAGCCTAATAAAACACAATCAAATAATTAACTAAAAAAAATTGGTCAAACACACACAACAATATAATTGGCATTGTTGGCAAAAGCGACCACTTCTGTGACGGTTATCTCTGGTGTATGAACGTGATGAAAACATAAGATGGAAAAGGCACAAAATCAATTAAAACGGTCTCTAACGGGTACATCATCATTGTTCCTTCAAAAGGAGAAAAAAAGTAACCCTACCTTCAAGGCCGTAGCCAATTTTTCCTGCTCCTACTTTCCTCTTGAACAAGTATTTACCCATCTATTATATTCGTGATTGTCATCAAATAAGATGATGAATTGTTTTCCACAGTAAAATCCTTAAATGGGTAGATACTTCTTGGCAACTCGAGAGCAACTAAGTTGGGAAAACTAGTTAATTGTTTGGCAAATTGCAAGTGATGTTGTTGCTAGAAGTAACTAACATGTTTTCTAGTACTTCGCCTGATTTTACGGTGTTAATTTTGTGGTTTCCGAGATATCCAACTAAAATGGAAAAACCGCTCTTTTGCTTATTTGAGGGTTATACCAATTTATTTTTTTTTTTCTTCAAAAAAAAGTTAACTAATTTTCCTCTACAAATCTGAATTTAACTAGCTGATCCGGCGAACGTTGTTCTGCCATAGAAAATTTTTCTAGTGAATATTTTTGTTGTTAAATAAAAAATAACGAATGTATGTGTTAAAGTGTTTTAATGATCGATGAATTGGATGGAATGTGATTTATCGATCGATTGATTATCGATAAAATTGGATGAATGGAACTACTTGAACGAAAGTGTGTTTAACGTTTATGGTGTCGGCAACGACGGTACACATTGTCATTCGATAAACAAACGTAAAACGTTCGCGATTCTTGTGTTCTATTGAGAAGAAAACTGTTGCAGCACCAGCACTATATTTTGGCAGAGCACTTAGGAAATATCGGTGCAAAAGAGCATTTGGTGGCGTAACTCATCGGTTTGCTTGAACACCCAGGCGTGCTCCTGTAATAAATATTCCGCTACATCAAACACTTCTTGCTACATTTCACAGCTTTACATTGTGGCGCTGTATACTATTTTCGTATCTTTCTACATTGGCAGTGCTATCCGTCTTTCCCGTTCCAGAAAATTAGCGGGTACTGGAGAGCATCGTATGAGCGGTGGGTGTCGGCGATGAACTCCAGATTATTGTTTTTTCTTTGAATTACAATGTCTCACGAAGCTGTGCGTTCGCCAACCATGATTCCGGCAATGTCGTCAACAACAGGCGCATTGAATCTACGCACGTGCTCTCCAGCTGGTGTTTTATCAGGATTGATAACGATAGCGTGATTGTCACTTTGAATTTCAATAGATCATTATGTTCATTTAAAAGGGTGGCCAACTTTCCAACGTGCAACGTGCATCCACGCGATTGACGAGTGCGCGTTCGGAGTCTACACGATTTGTAAGAATTTATAACTTTCGTTTGGCATTGGCAGCAATGAGCCCACTTTGTTGTACACTTGGCCTTTGATTTTGAATGTTGAGCTGATTTTGTTGACCATTTGCCGCAGTATTTTGAATTATTTCGGTTGCTCTGAATGATGTTGTTTGAAAACATGAATTGAATCTGCGAATGGACTTTAGGAACAGGTTTGAACTTGGATCCGTGCCGATGAGCAAGACTTTCAATGGTTCTGGTGGCGTCTCAATTTCTGGCAGTTGCACTTTTCCTGATGCGTAACACATGCCGGCTGGCTCGCATTCTTGTATTTTATTGCATGACAATGGGGACATTCTTTGTCCATTGCACCAATTAGCACTTTCGGATGGCCGGAATATTGAATATCTGGTTCGTACCCAAATGCGAGACAAAGGAACGAAGCGAATGAAAATGCTCGATGTATGTATGTTGGCGTTGTCGTGCATTTGCTCTGACTGTGTCAACTACGAACCGGTGCGATTGTCTCCGTTGCAATTGTCGTTGCAGATTTCGTTCGGCTCGTGCCTCTACTTCTGATTGAGATGAACGCCATTGCGACGCACATTTTCGTTATTTTGTTGGATTTGTTCCTCCGTTCTTTCAACTCTAAAATTTCGCATGTTTGTTTCTCTATTCGTTCGACGGCCCAAATGTAGGGCTGGCCACGAGACGAGACTCTGCGAGACTTTTGTAAGTCTCGTCGCGGTCTCGTTAAATTCGAAAATTTTCAGTCTCGTCTCGGTCTCGTACAATTAAGTCTCGTCTCGGTCTCGTCCCCGAAAAATACGGTTTTCGGACAAACTGTTGATTATTGGAACGAAATATTTTCGATTATCGTTTAAATATGATTTTTATCCGAATCTTTCAGTGTCCATGCTTCTGACCCATAAAGCAGGACCGGGATGATTAGGGTCTTGTATAAAGTCTCCTTGGTTCTCTGAGAGAGGGCCTTACTACTTAAATGCCTTCTTTGACCGAAGAAACAGCGGTTGGCAAGAGTAATTCTTCACTTGATCTCTGCACTGATGTTATTCTGCGATGTAATTGTGGAGCCCAGGTAGACAAAGTCCTTGACAACTTCGAAGTTATATCTGTCCATCGTGATATTTTGCCCGAGTCGACGATGTTGAGATTCCTCTCTCGATGACAACATATACTTCGTCTTGTCCTCATTAACCGCCAATCCCATTTTAGCCGCCTCCGATTCAATGCTCACAAATGCCCCTGCCACAGCTCGCTTCGTTCTGCCGACAATGTCTATGTCATCCGCATATGCAAGCAATTGAACGGACTTTTGATAGATTGTACCGCTGGTGTTGACATGTGCGTTACGTACAATGGCTTCAAGAACGATGTTGAATAGGTTGCATGATAACGCGTCGCCTTGCCTCAATCCTTTCTCAACATCAAAGGAATCGGAATCTCCATCGTCATCCTGCACAGGTGGACGAGTTTGGCAGGGATGCCGAGACTCGACATGGCTCTTTATAATTCGTCCCTTTTCACGCTATCATACGCGACTTTAAAATCGATAAAAAGGTGGTGTGTATCGATCTGGAATTCCCGGGATTTTCCTAAAATCTGTCGGAGTGTGAAAATTTGATCGACGGTTGACTTGCCTGGCCTAATACCGCACTGATAGGGGCCGATCAGATTGTTGACAAAATGTTTTAAGCAGGATGGCCGACAAGATTTTATAAGCGACGTTTAGGCGACTCATTCCTCTGTAGTTGGTACATTTCAGAACATCTCCCCTTTTATGGATGGGGCACACTATACCGAGGTTCCATTCATCGGGCATACTTTCCTCCGACCAAATTTTGCAGATGAGCTGGTGTATGCTCCTAGCCAATTCATATGTAAGCCATCCGCACCAGAAGCCTTGTACGACTTAAGTTTGGATATCGCCCGCCGCACTTCGGTTAGGTCGGGTGGACGGAACTCTAGGCCATCATCGTCCAAGTTGAATGGAGCGTTCTGCCTATTAGCGGCATCTTGTCTGTCTTCGCCATTAAGCAGTCTAGAGAAGTGTTCTTTCCAGATCCTCAGCACTGACTATGTGTCTACAACCATATTCCCACTCTCATCTCGGCAGGCTACCGTTCTAGCCTTGAATTCTTGGGTGGATCGCTTCACCCTCTGATAAAATTTTCGAACATCTCCCCTACCGCTACAACCCTCAATAGACTCTACCGCCCGCTTCTCGTGCTCTCTCTTTTTCCTCCTGAGAAGTCGGCGTTTCTCTTTTCGTTTCAGCCCGTAGAGCTCAAGGGCCACTCTCTCAACAGCTCTTCTTCGAGTCTGCAGCATTGCCTGGTAGGCCTCGTCCTTAGCTGTATGCGCTAGCCGGCACTCTTCATCGAACCAGGGGTTTCGTTGTATTCGCCTAGTGAAACCCAGCACATCAGAGGCGGCACTTCTGATGGCTTGTTGACCGTGTTCCCATTGGTCCTCTGCACTTGATGTTGGTGGCGGACCTCCTGAGAGATTAAGAGTTACGTGGTCTGCAAAAGTTCTGGCGGTCTCTTGCGATTTAAGCTTCTCGAAATCGAATCTTTTCACAGCATCTGCTCTGCGTTGTTGCGTCATGGATATCCGCATACGTAGTCTAGCTACCACCAGGTAGTGATCCGAGTCAATGTTGGCCCCTCGGAACGTTCGGACGTCCAAGATACTGGAAGCATGTCTCGCGTCTATCGCAACGTGGTCGATTTGGTTGACGGTGAGTTGATCACGCGACCGCCAAGTCCCCTTGTGCATATTGAGGTGTGAGAAGTCGGTCTCGCCTTTGGTTGCTTAAAAGGCAGTATCGTCTCGTGACCAGCCCTACCCAAATGGGCCCCATGTGGTCTTGCTGGCATTGTTCAGTGTAACACACACACAAATAGATCAAATTGGTGTACTTACTGAATAATAATGATATGTCGATAATTTATGAATTCTTTAAGTAGGTATTTCAAGCAACCTTTCACATTCACAAAAGACGTAGGTATATCGTCCCGTTTCTTCCTAAACCCGGTATCTACAGAGATATTTTTGTAAAGAAACTCGAAAAACAAAGGGTTTCGCTACCAAAACACAATATTTCACCAAACTGTTGTTCTTACTGGTGAATTACGGTATGCCGGATAATGTATCAATTTTTTAAGAAGGTATTTCAACAACCTTTCACATTCACAATACACGCACTTATATCGTCAAATCACAATATTGAAGCTCTATTTTTTTTTATTTAAACTCCATAGGTTTTCGGGTAAACTAGAAATAAAAAAAAAACACTTTCATGATTATAGTACAGTCAACGAAGGAATTTTGCTTGCAAAAAATAATGCTCTCTGGATTATTTTTTTATACGGTAGGGGTTACCCCCAGGTAAAACATACCCAAAGTCCCCAGCCCAGGGCCGCGAGCTTAACTCAGGGGGGTACCTAGTAGTAGTAAAGTCAACAAGGTACCCCTTGTTAGACTTTCGTGAATATTTCCACAACCTAGCATGTTAGCGGATCAGTCTATACTACTTAATTAGAGACAATCAAATTATCTATAAAAATATATATTCACATTTTTTCTAGGGTCAAAAATAAAGGAGATGCGGACCATAGAAAAGTCAACAAATCTGTGACCGATTCTTCTACCTACCAAATATACACACCAAATTTCATTAAAATCGGTCGAGCTGTTTCGGAGGAGTTCTATAACGAACACTGTGACACGAGATTTTTATATATTAGAAAGATATTGCAAATACGATCTTTTCTTTTCGAAAAAAAATTAGTTTGTTAGTTGTTTTAGCTTGATAACCCTTCTCAATTTTCTTTGAATTCTTTATTCTGTTTTGGAACAGGCATAACACTAACATACCTAATCAAAAACTGTTTGGTTCTTCCTGGCATTAAAGAAAACCTGTGTTTTTAATTAGTGGTGTCTTTAGTAGGGTCAAACGAATAGTTTCTCATGCCATTACAAATTTCTTGGTTAAGCCTAGTACGCTGCTGATGCGAAACGTAATTTTCCTGCGGTCTCCAAAAAGACAACAAAATATTTACGAAAACACAGCGGAAAAATATTTTTGGAGAGTTTCACAATTTGGAAATAAATAAAACAAAATTTAACGAAAAAAATCAAACAACAGCCATGGTGTAACGGAAGTAACAACAAATAAAAGCACGAACAAACCCAAATGTCATTTTTCCACACAATTAATTGTCCGGGCAATTAATTCTGTGCGAAAATAAAGTGGAGTCGAACAGCATACCACAGCGAAAAGCGCAACGAAATTTTTCGTTTAGGTATGATTTCGTAATGAAATTTTTGTATGGCAGTTTTTGTTTCGCATCAGCAGCGTGCTAACCTCAAACATAACTAAAAACTGTTATTTTTATATTTAGACTGGAATATCTGAAATCAGTGCATTAAAAGTTTTCGTAAAAATAAGCACTAGTAAAAAATTTTGTTTTTGTAAGAATTTGTAATTAATGAGTCAATAATCTTGCTTAAAAACAATAGGGCGTATTCAAAGTAATTTTAGAGCTGGGTCTAGGTTAAACATAGGTTAAGTTGAATTTTCGGGCGTTGATTCTATTTTTTTAAGTTTATCATTTCAAAATATTTGAAGCTATTTGTGTAGTATACGAAAATAATTATCCTATACAAATACCAAAAACCAACAATTTGTAATTAAAATCGCTCTGTATTCATTGAGCCAAAATTGTCTTAAACTGTAGTTTAGTTAAAACTGGGTCTATCTGCGACTAAGAATATGCCCCAATGGCGCAAAATAGCCTATTATTAAGGGTTTAGTATGATACTACTTAACATTTTTCTAATTCTTTAACAGTTTACCAAAATTTTCTAAATTTTAATTTTTTTTTAAACTTGTATCATACAAAACCAATTTCCTTCATAAACTTTAGCTGAACACGTCCAAAAAAGTGACAAAAAATTCACAATTTTAAATGAATGCTAAATTCACTTAAAATTAGTAAAATACAATTTTTAACTTAGTATCATACTAAAAAAGTGATTTAAAATCGTACTAAATCGACTAAAATTTTGCGGCAATGTTTTTAAAGAAGCCTAACTTTCTGATAGCTAGTTTAAATCAAGAATCAAGATTCAAAATTAAAATAATTTTTTTTTTGAAAATCATATCCCCCCTCCCCTGAAATACTTGTCTGGCTACGGCCTTGCCTACCTTCAAAAGAAAAAGACAAGCTGTTGTCAAAAGTCCTTGGTAAACAAATTAACCGTATTGGTTTGAATGGCCCAGAACCTAGTGGCCAAGTGTCCTCCTCCCTTGCGGCTGCATATGGCCCCTCCTGGTTAATTTGATCCAAATTGTTAACTCGATAATTTTTTGGCCTCAAAATGACGTTAACATTTTCAATGACATGAATTTAAGGCTAAATGCATTCATTTGTTTTGTTGACGATGAATGATTGTCAGATTGGTGACTAACTAATTCGGGATTTACACGAATGTCAAAATGTCATTATTCCTGTCATTCATTGAGCCTGATTATACGGTTCGTTTTCCCGTTCGTTTCGTCTTTCGTGTTTTTGACAGGCAAGAACGTTCATGATTACATGGTTCGCGAAAATACGTACGTACTTCCATTCGTTATTTTGACGTTCATGGAATTGGGGGATGTTTTGTAAGAAAATAATCAGTAGTAATAAATAAAAATATTTTTTAATCACTTATTTCGCAAATACAAACGCATATTAGGTGTATCCAATTACGAAAAACTATTTTTCAATTCAATAATTTTTGTTCAAATCGTTTTTTGCTTACATCGAGAAGAATTGTGGTTGCCAAATCAGAAACGTCAAAGTTCAACCAGAAAAAGTCTTCAAATTTTCATTCCTGCTTTCGTTGCTTCCTTACCTCTACATTTCTACTCCCGTCACCCAAGCTGTCAAAAAGACGAAAGACGAAACAACCGAAAAAACGAATCGTGTAAACGGGCACAGTGTGTACCTTTTTGACATTACTTTGAAAATAATAAAGTCTGTCTGTCAAAATAATGACAGAAAATGCCAACTTGTAACTCGTGTAAAAGTAAATCTGGCATAACATTAATATAGCCAAATCGACTGCTATAGATAGGTACCTAACGTTGACTTTTATCTTAATTTCACAAGATTTTAGTTTTGCCAGAGATTTTGTAATCAATCGTATAGAAATTGAAAGTTTATGCTTTGACAAGTAGGCTTCTAGGAATGTCTATCTGATTATCTTTGAGCACAATTTCAAACGTACTGAGATTCTTTCTTTTTCCGCAACTCCTTACGTTCGTGCCATGTTCAATCATATTAGAGGGTAGTAAAAACCCCTTTAGTGTGCGCACAAAACAATAAAAAAAGGCAACAAAGTATATTTTACGGTATAAAAATATTGCGATTTAAACGACACCCAATTGCTTAAATCACACAAATTTTTGATTTCTTAAATGTTTTTTATGCACCTATAATGAATCGCGAGTCGCAAGAAATATTTGGCGAATCTGACTTTTAACATTAACGTTTGTGGCTCACATAACTATATTCAGCTAAAATGTCAAAAATGTGTTGAATTGAGATTTTGCTCTATTCGAACGCCTCAGTTTGATTTCCTTAAACCACGACATAAGTGATTTTAGAAACGTTCGACTTGAGTCGAACGTTCGACTCGCGAGTCATAATAGGGCCCTCAATGTATCATCATCATTATTACCATACTCGTATCTTTTAATTTAATACGTCCTGGAAGCTTATGGCTTTAAACGCCTTAAAATAGCCTTCCCTGAAACAAAATTTAAATCCCAAAAAGTTTGTATTTTTTGTTTGAGTTTTTTTTTTCTAATCTATCGTCATTCTTCTTGCCATGTGGCAATAAAATTTGACAGTTTACGGGTTGACAAATAGGCAAGAAAGTGTATTTTGACATTTGACCTATAAAAGCATACCTCGTTCCAAATTCTATTGTTTCATTTCGGGTAGAACATCATTTTTAAACGCGTATAGGAATAGTATAGTGTCTTAGTATACGAATCAGTAACCCCCAGTTTCACAGTGCAAGTTTAAATCCACTTTTGGTTTATACTTCAGATCAACGAATTATTTTGTTTCACAGTTTCGTTTTAACCTTGAACTGAGTTCAATTTTTAGTTTAAGTTAACCGAGATCATTCTGCCTTTTAAACCTAAGTTAAACGTTTGGGACCACTATACATAATACATTATGGAATTTATTTACTTATTTTTTATAACTAATTCCATTAGCAAATCATTATCTGCTGTTAAAGTTGTTATGTCTTTTTTTTTTTTGCACAAATATTGGTTTATTTTCCAATTTTTTTTAAATTCTGTTCGTGTCACTTGAACCAAAATGTCGACACATTATCAACAACCCAAAATAATTGTTGCTCTTTCGCGTGTTTTTTGCTTCAGAAAGAGAAAGAATAGACAAGGAAAGCTACGTACTGTTTGATATACGTCACTTGGCGAAGCAAAAATGTACAATGCTGCCAACTCTTTTTCATAAAATCTAGTTAAACGAAATTCAACTGATCTGAAGATCAGATTTCACTGTGAAACCGGAAGAGTTAAACCAAAAATTTAAACTTAGTTTAAGGTTCAGCTGAACTAAGTTTAAACTCCCACTGTGATACTGGGGTTAAGTATTTAGGAGTTAAGAGCCCCTTCCCCATTTGACCACCATCTTGGAAAAGAGAGCGTTATAAATGGTCCGATATATCTTAAGTCCCTTAGTCTCACAAAAAAGCAATTAACACTTTTTTTTTGATAACTGAATTCTATCGGGGTTTTCAACAGGGACGCTACAAAAGTAGAGCAACAGGGACAGCAAACAACGCCATATTTCTTGCCGCTCTTTTGACATTTCTCTTTGGTAAGGTTTGCCATTTCATAATGGAAGGATATACGAGCCAACAACGAGCCGAAATTATTAAAATTTGCTACCGAAATACGGAGTCAGTGGCCTCAACGTTAAGAGCGCTACGTCCAATCGCGCTACAAAAAACATCTTCAGCGATGAGTCTCATTTCTAGCTGAATGGCTTCGTCAATAAACAAAATATGCGGTATTGCTCAGACAGCAATCCACACGTACTCCATGAGTCATCATTGCATCCCGAAAAAATTACGGTTTGGTGTGGTTTATGGGCCGGCGGCGGCGTCATTGGGCTGTACTTCTTCCGTGATGATCAAGACCGGCACGTTACTGTAAATGGGGATCGCTACTGTTCAATGATAACCGAATATTTTTGGCCCCAATTGGATGATATGTACTTGGAGAACATGTGGTTCCAACAAGACGGCGCCACAAGCCACACAGCGATTGTCACAATCAATTTATTGGAAACCAAGTTTGGAGAACGTGTTATCTCACGAAATGGTCCAGTCGCTTGGCCGCCTCGGTCGTGCGATTTGACGCCGTTAGACTATATCATGTGGGGCTACGTCAAGTCTATGGTAAATGCCAACAAGCCAGCGACGATTGATGAACTTCGTACGAATATCGAACGTGAAATTGCAGCAGTATCGGCCGATTTATGCTTGAAAACCGTCGAAAATTGGGTTAAGCGTCTGGACTTCTGCAAGCGTGCCCGTGGTGGCCATGCAAAAGAAATCGAGTTCCATACATAATGGCATCAAACCTTCTTTCACAGAAATAAAGAATTTCATTGATATCCAAAACCGTTTTTGTTTTATTTAAAAAAAAACTTTTTCTTTATTAAAAAACCCTTTATAAGATTTATGTTTTTTTGCTTAAAATCGAAAATATTTCCTTATAGGTCCTAGTTTTCATCAGATTTCGTTTCACTAAATTTGACTTTTCTCACTTAACGTTGTTAAATGTGGTTCAATTTCAATTTGTAAAAGGAAACGATCTAATAATAAAATCTATTTAAGCTAACTTCTCTACAGAAATAGATAGCGATTTTATGTGTGGCTATGGTTAAATAAAGTCAAATTTGAGAATATTTCAGTACCGCAATAATGTATGAACGTATATGTTTTTCAAAAGGTAAATATAGCTCTTAGAATACCGATTTATAAAGCCATATTTCCATTAAAGGGAAACACATTTAAATTAAATTTAAAGTAATTGATTTCTAGGGAATTGTGTAGGAAAATATATGTACATTATAAAAACAAATTTAATATGAAAACAATTTAATTATATTAATTTGAAATTTAAGATGTAGGATTTTCTTGCGAATTTAATTTCATAAAATCTTTTTGTCCCCTTACACACGAGATATAAAAAAGGCGAAATCAATATACCTAAATGTTGTGCACATTGCCAAAAATTCCTTTTTTGCACATGTGTAGTGTATCTTTGCATGTATTTTATTTAAATATATATTTTTAGTTCTTTTAATTTGCGAAAATACTTTGCGCGTAACCTTATATCGATGTACATTTTGTATTATCAGTTCCCTGGAATCTAATTCTAGCTAAGAAAGAATGGTCGGATTAATAAAACAAAAACGGGCTCTGATTTATGAAAGTTACCCCTGACTTAGAGTTCACCTAGAGGGTGGGGAGAGAGGTTTCAGCTAGTTTTTTTTTCGGCAGGACCCGAAATTCAATAAAACAAGAAAAGTTGTACCATATTATTTTAATTTAAATGAAAAGTTTCTATCGATATTTTTTCAAATAGTCTTTGGCTAGTTCCCATGCAAAAAATACTGTAATGCAAAAACTTTCGGATGCCAAAATTATTTAGATGAATCAAGAATCTTTGTTCATGATTCCATGAGAGTTAAGATATATAATGTACAACAAAATATTATTTCAGTAACTCATCCAAAATCCACAGACAAAAAAAATTGCATGCAAAAAATGGATTTGGATTTCTAGTTCCTTATTTGTGATGTGCTCTCGTTAGGGAGTAAATAAGCGTTAGAATTTGAAAATTATTACAATTTGTGTGTAAATGTTAATGATTATTTAATTCGTTGAATTTTATCTTTTTTTGTGAAAAATTTCAACTTCTAACTTACTGTTATGCGGAGCTAGAGCTATAGGTACACATAAAATGAAATAACTCCCCAAATTGGGGATTTTTTGCATATATCCCCAAACTAAAAGATGAAATAAATCTTCAAAAATAGGCCAGTCGAATTGTAATTTTTAATTACAAATATTAAATAGTGGATTTTTTTATTCAATCGGAAAATCGGTTTTTGTTAAATAACTCGTTTATTTTCAACTTTTTACTAAAAATGCCCTTAACAAAAGTTGTTTAAAATTTAATAAATTATCTACAACTTCGGTGAAAACAAGTTTTTGTCTAAGATTTGTAGTTTTCGATATAACCCGGAAATTGTGACTCCGATCGGTTATTTATAGGTTATCCGCAATAAAGGATATTTTTGTATAAAAACAAAAGGATAAATTATTTTTTTTTTTTCAATAATTAAGGGGTCCGTAAGGAGTCTAAATAAAAAATTTCGACCTCCTATCTCTTCATCTTTGGCCGCCATCTTGAATTTAAAGCAAGTTGTTTTTTGTTAAACAAATCATTTACGAACTAGCTTTTTCTGACTTATGTGTAATTAATCTTGATTAAAACTGATAATTTTCGACTTCATCTGAAATCAAGTTATCCGAACTAAGACTAGAAATCGTTTCCGCATCACTGCTGGGTTTTTAAGTTTATATTCCTAGTTTTTTTTTTTTTTTTTGTTTATTATTTCTTTTTTCTAGATTGTAATCAGGATTATTCTTTTTTTTTTTTGAAGTTGGACCTACACTTAGTTAATAACTTTCATTAAAGGTGGAATGTCTGTGGAATGTAAGGCAAATTGTGGGAAAATGTGTGGATGTCGAATATCTGGGCTGAAATGTTCCGTTTTATGCCAAAAATGCAGTGGAGACACTTGTGAAAACATAACCGAAATTCGAGACCTACTCGATGATATTGATGATATTTGTGATAATGACAACTCCCTTGTGGAATCAAGCTATGACATGAGCCGTACTAATTTAAACGAAAATTTTGAACTAAGTGCAGGTCCATCTTCAAAAAAATAAACTTAAAACAAAATAAAAAATAATCAAAAAAACAAAAAAAAATGTCTATCTATAATCTGTGGACTAGGCCTCCTGGGGACACCACCTTACAAAAAAAACGCGCCTGAACCTCTACCCAAGCGGTGGTGTGGAAAAGAGTTCTAGTCCTAGTTCGGATAACTTGATTTTTAACTGAAGTCGAAAATTATAAATTTTAATCAAGAGTCATTACGCATAAGTCACAAAAAGATAGTTCGTAAATAATTTGTTTAACAGAAACCAACTTGCTTTAAATTCAAGATGGCGGCCAAAGTTGAAGAGATAAGAGGTCGAATTTTTTTATTTAGACTCCTTACGGCCCCCTTAATTATTGAAAAAAAAAAAAAACTTATCCTTATTGCGTTATTGCGAATAACCTATATACAACCGATCAAAATCACAATTTCCGGATTATATCGAAAACTATCAATCATAGACAAGAAATTGTTTTCACCTTAGTTGTAGATAATTGAATTTTAAACAACTTTTGTTAATGGTATTTTTAGTGAAAAGTTGAAAATAAACGAGTTATTTAACAAAAACCGATTTTCCGAAAATTCAAAATGGTGGCTAACGCAAAAGAGCTAGGCGGTTGAAAACCGTACTGAACACGCTTTATGAACTCCTCTAACGATTAAAAGAAAAAAAATCCACTATTTAATTTTTGTAATTTCAGCACTTGTTTTTGTTTAATTCGACTGGGCTAAAAGGCATGAAATAGGTCTCCAAAAAAAGAATGAAATAAGTCCCCAGATTTAAGTTTAAATTTTTATTAAATGCTGAGCTTTCAAAGCTGAATTTTCAATTGACTTGAAGCTTCCATCAAAGCAAACGACTCTTGAATGAATATTTTACATTTTAAATCATGGCGCAGGGTCAAAAATCAAGAGGTGAAAAGTCCACAATGGACTTTTGTCCCACTTCTGTGGGTTAAAATTCCATAAATCAATTGTTGGTATTGTCAGTCGCCATAGGCAGACGCCTATGTTATCAATTGGTGTGCTTTAAGTTTATCTGTAATAAACAGTACCTTGTGTGTGGCCGCCAAATTTGAAGACTTTTGTATAGTGGAATTTGGGGAGTTATTTCGTTATGAAATAACTCCCCAATTTAAAAATGAAGTAAGTCCCCAAAAAGTTATGAAACAACTCCTCAATATTTGGGCAGTTTTGTTCATATAGACAACTCCTCGTCTTCATAGACGGTTTTGGGAAGTTATTTAATTTTCTATTTGGAGAATAAGTTCATTGGTGAGTTATTTCACGGTGCCCCTCCAGATATCGACTCATTACTCTTGAGTGTGCTTATCGATTCATTTTTTTTTTATTTATATTATTGCTCGAAAAAATCAAGCAAAATTCCCAGCTTTTATCATTGCCACCCAATGTGTTTTTAAAAGTTTTAAATGGAATTTGCTTTTTGTTTTTTCTTTCAAAAAATTAAACCTTTTGTTCTAATAATGTTATATATTCAAGGCTCACATAGATCTTGAAAAAAAGTGGGGCTACATTTGTGTACAAAAATTATTGGGGAGGGGCAAAAAAATCATTCTAAAGGAGTTTGTGAGTGATTTTTGATATTGTCAATTCAATAACTTGAAAAATTGAAAATAAGATTTATGTATTAATAAGATAATGTATTAATTTCAAAAGTGGCTCTAACGATTTTGACAATAAAATTTTGAATTATGTATACTACTAAAAGCATGATCAATGTTTTGGTAAACAAAATTTTACCAATAACGGTTAGTAACGATACCTGTCATATAACCGAGTTTTTATTATGAAATTTCTCGTTTATACTTCATTGATTTTAACCAAATTTTGTATGCAGGACGTCTATTTTTAGTTTAATTAATGTTGAATACAAACATTTTCAATAAAAATATATTTTCAGTTTTAAAAAAAAATTTTAAAAACCGGTTCATAATTTTTTGTTTAACTTTGTTCAAAAATGTATTTTAGTAAATACTAAGAGCTGGCATACCAAATTTTTTTTTTTGAAATGTTCAAAATATCTTATGTATGAAAATTAGTTTTTAAGAAAACGAGTCTGACGATTTTTGAAATTTTATTTTTCATAAATTTATTTTTATCAAACAAATGACATGGCATACTTTGTTTGGGCTCTAGCCATTAATATGGTATTTTTAGCTATTTAATTAACAAATTCATTAAAATATTACATAATAATTTATATTTAATCTTTTGTTTAACCGGTGTTTTTTATGATATCCTTATATTATTGAACCAATAACATTCATTACTTATTTCTAGATACCCTAAAGTTTTTAGTAACGAGAGCAAGTTTGTGCGATCCAGTCGTGCAGATTTTTGAGATACAAATTTTTGCTCCAAGTCAATGATTTTTAATGCTTTCCATCTAGTAACTAGTCTGCTTTATTTTGATACCAATGTAATTGATGTAGTTGTACCTACGCTCTCTATCCAAGTTCTTTTTATTTTTTCAAATCTTTCCACTCCTGTTTCACCTCTTTGTGAACAAAGTGGTCAGTACACTCAAAAACAGTCTTTAATTAGTTTTCCAATTATTGCTTTAATTCGCTCCTGTAAAGTAGAACACAGACATAGTGGAGAAAATATTTTATTACTAACGAATAATTTATTAGATGTTGTGTTGCATACATTTTGGAGAACTAAAAAAATTTTTGTTTATATTTATTATTTTGCACAATGCAGTATTTTAAAACACGTAATGTATCTAACTGGCTGAATGCTTCCAAAAAAGTCAATAATCAAAAAGAGGAATCTTCCTACATTTAAACAAATAACTTGTTATGTGCTCATTGAAATGATATATTTATATTCTGAAAGAACAAATAGAGATAAGTTGTGTTTATTTTAATGGGCTTTAGGTCAAATAAAACAAATTTATTTTGATATTACGACGTTTCGTCCATGGGCGTTTTTCTTTTTTAGTTCAGAGTAGAGCTCTGAACACTCTGAACACACTCTGAGCCATCTCTGAACTGAGCGTGCTCTGCTCTGAGAGTCCCGATTTATTTAAAGAAACACGCTTCACCAGCTGTCACTTTTGCATTTGTCTTGTACAGTTGGTATATTCTTTAACATAAAAAAAAAAAAACAGAAAACTAGTAGTCTAAGAGCCCAGAGCAAATTAAGGGGTGTGAAAGTGAACCAAAAAAAAAGTATATGAGTCGAATGGTGTGGTAATGCTTATGAAAGAAATGCAAGTCTTGCAGTCCCTGGAGGCGGCTTAAGATGCGTTATAGCAATTTGAAAACCTTAAAAAATCAACTTTGAGGATGATTGTGTGACCCATAAAAAAATGTTTATCCATCACTAGGTATTGATCCCCTGATTACAGATCCGTATGTCCAAGACCGTTTGGAGGCGGCATTTGCCCTGCCAGACCGTTTACAGAACCCGAAAAATTTAAAAGAAATGGGTAAAAAATTATTAAAAAACAACGGTTAGAACTAAAACGCCCTTTTATTTTTATATGTAAAGTCAGAAGTCCCTTCTATCATTTTCTTTATAAATAAAGTTCTTTTAGTGAACAGTTTTTGAAATATTAATTTTTAAACTTAAAATTTTGATAAAAAAAAAATAAATGTCCAAAATACTTTTTTTCAAAATTTCACGTAATTAGGTATATTTTTACTTGAATTTTGAAAGCAAAAATAGTACCTTACTACGTGAAATTTTGAAAAACAAAGTATTTTGAACATTTATTTTTATTTTTTGTATCAAAATTTTGAGTTTGAAAATTAATATTTCAAAAACTGTTCACTAAAAGAACTTCAATATTCTCCAAGCCCAGCCAAGGCCGTAAGAAACAATTCCTGTTGTATTAATCATTTACACTAAGCTTTACACTCGGTGATGTCTTATTGTTTTAGTCTCAATTGCGTTTCTTTCGTTAAATTAGCTAAGTTTTTAGTGTAAACAGTTGTTGCTTTTGACATGTAAATGTTAAGGCCCGACAACATTTTTTTTAATTATATCTTCAAGCTTTAGCCCCAACTTCGGACTTTGACAATCCTTAGACTAATGCCCCAAAAGCTCTCTGGAATAATGTTAGTTTTTAGGGAGTTAGTTGTTTAAGCCTGACTACTTTTTTTGTCCAATATTCTCAGACCTTATTAGTCCCAAGTTGTTTTTTTTTTTTTTCAATTGTCTGGGTTTTGTTTTAAGGGAAAATTGACGTTGCATGAAACATGTCCATTATTCATAGCCCACAATTGGTTTTTTTTTCCAACTCACTTTAAGCTTTAGCCCCAACCTTAGGGCTTAGAAAAGAAGTTGCAAAACATGTGCAGAACCCCAACCACGTTATTTTGTCCATCAAAATTCTCACCTTAACAATATTTTATACGAATATAAAACTCTACACGTTGTAATGTTTCTACATTTCAAACTATGGGCTGTGGGGGGGATTCAGCCCCTATAGCCACCCCCTGGATCCGCCACTATCTATAAGTAAATAAATATATATACAGGGTGTCCCACAGTCACCGGCCTAGACAAAATTTATTAAAAGTTCTAGCAGTTCTAATATATTGCAATACATACAAAATATTTTTGGACTAAGCAATTCAATTCAAATTCTCTAGTCGAGGAGCCAAATTCCAAAAGCGTGAGAAACTCTGTGAACTCACAAAAATCTTGCAGGTGGACATGAATATTTACAATTTCTATAGACAGTAACACCACTTAAATATCATTTTTCTGAACTAGCATTACAAACAGTTTTTAAATTTTGTTAAAAAGGCGAAGTTCAAAGCATACTTTCAGATAATTTAAACAAACACTTAAATAATGTACATAGGTGGGCACTTGATACCTAATCAATTATTAAGCAATATAAATACAAGAATTTGTTCGTATGGTTTGAGGCTGTCACGTGGCTAGAACTTGAAGTTATAGAATTAGTTATGCTACCATGTTTTGATGAGCCTTAATATTGGCTTCTTGTTCCGCTTAAAAATAATTCCCATGCTTAACACATAAATCCCAAATTCTTGTTATTGTGCTTTGTTTTGAAAAAAAAATAATTAAAGCGCGATAGGAGCGGATATAAAGGCACAAAAAACACGGCTATTATTTAAGGAAAAGTGATGTCAAAATTCGTTTTCTGTTATATAACTTCATATGTACAAACTGGATTTTCAAACCCAAAGCCAAATTCTAGATCCGCTACTGCTTATAGATACTATATTTATTTATTGTTTTTAATTTAGAATAAAGTGTTCTTAAATCATAAAAATTAAATTATAAATCATTGATTAAAACATCATGTTCTTGTATTTTAAAGGGTGCCAATAATTGTAGTGCCTGGGTACCAATAAATGTATCAGGGTGCCAATAATTGTTGTTTTTGGTAAGCTTTTTTTAAATTGGCATAATAAATATAATCCAAATAATTAAATCTTTATTTATAAAACTTAATCAAAGCGGAATTTAATAAAGTATACTAAAGTATACAACATACTCAAATTACTCTACAAATAAATATGTTATAGTTGATCAAAGTTGAAATTTCCTTAGGGGTGCCAATAATTGTAGTCGTTATGCACGATTCACAATGCAACGTGAAAACGCGACGTGAGCGTGACGAGAACTCGTCGTAGTTGTCAAACCGATTTCAAAACATATAATTATACGGGGAAACGCCAGGGTATGCACAATCAAACGTTTCTCGTCGTCAAGTCACGCCGGAGTTGGGAAAATTGAAAAAGAAGAACGCTCTCGTCGACGTTTTTCATGTTTTTTTTATATTTGACTGATGGTGAATTTTATGAAATTGTAGAAAAGAATAAAGAAAACAACAGATAAGTTGAAATTAACGAAAATATTTATAGATATATTTGTGTTGACAATATTATAATGTTGTATTGTTTTAATTTCTTTGCACTTTTAGCCGAAAATCAATTATAATATTTAAACAATTAAAGTAATTTCAGTTTGATTTTTTTTTTCATTATTTTGAACGCAAACAGCACAGCAGGAACAAAAATAATAAATAATTTAACGCTGTCAAAAAACTCGTCGCATTGTGTATTGGGGAACGATTTAATAACTAGAAAAAAATGACAGCGATTCACGTCACGCTCTCGTCACGTTTTCACGTCGCATTGTGAATCGAGCTTTACGCTAGTTAAGCCCTTACACTTTTTACATTTATATCGCACTTTAAAACAAAAATTATTTCAACTCTACGTCAACAGTATAAGGTGGAACTGACAAGCGACAGCCACATAGGTTTAAATTTATATTTATATAAACATGATCTTGGTAGTAGATTATTAGTCAAAGCTCGTTTCCTTTTTCCTCCTTTTCTTTATTAAAATGACGAAATGTGAGAGATATTTGAGTGGAATGCAATACAAATTTTCCTGTGAAAAATAAAAACGTTTGTACACAAACACACGCAGCAAGCTACATTATGTATTAAAACCTTTTTTCTAAGTTTTTGGATATCAAAAAGAATAAGAAAATTATTTTCTGAGAAAACAAGAGCATTCCCTTCAAAAAATTTAATATTCATGCAACGAAATTTAAACTCCCAAACTATAACAAGACTCCTTAAATCCCAGTTTTTTTTTTTTTTATTTAATATATTTACAGAAATATTTAAACAAGCCAATGTCCTAAGTAAATAAAAGTCTTTTGTTCATTTTTATGAAAACAGCAACCCATATGGCACACAAAATAACTTCGACCTTCATCTCTGTTTTGAAATAATAGGAACCTATAACATATTCTTTCATATCTACATTATGTACATTCGTTTGTATGTACATTTATAAACATATATGAAGCTATATAATAATAAAATGTCATATTACATAAATGTGTATAACCAAAATGCAAATTATTCCCTTTTTCAATTTTCATTTAAATTTATGGTCCCACTGCTATATAAGCTTGAACACATACATCATCTATAAGGAGAATATTTTTTTTTATGGAGAAAGCTGGATTTCGGTTAAAATGTTTAAATTTTGTTTCTGCAAAAAAAAATATGTCGCCTAGAACCATTTTTAATAGGTATTATATGCGTTCGCACTCACTTTCAAATATTTTCTTAATTAGGATTGATAGTAAATGAAAGTAAGTCGAACAAGGACCGTTTTAATGGAACGAAGTCTGATGGAAAAGGACTGCTATGGAAAAGTTTTATAGCCTAGGCCCTAGGTTACTGGAAGTTCATGGCCACAGCGAAATTAACTATTTAAGAAAACGAGAAGAGAGGGCCAATCGCAAGTTGAGACTTAAATGTACCTA
This sequence comes from Melangyna quadrimaculata, assembly GCA_949320155.1. Lineage (NCBI taxonomy): Eukaryota > Metazoa > Arthropoda > Insecta > Diptera > Syrphidae > Melangyna > Melangyna quadrimaculata. The sequence continues at coordinate 23,976,691 of OX439485.1, forward strand.
CATTAGGGTGGGTCAAATTAAACAAAGTTTCTTCAATTATGATTAAACCATGCAAAATTGGTTGCTTGTAGTAGCCCGTAGCGTAATGGTTAGTGCGTTCAACTGTCACGCTGGAGGTCTGGGTTCGCTTCCCAGCCTCGTCCTCTTGCGAGGAATTGACAAATCCTCCAAGAGTATCACTTGTCACGAATAAGTGCTTCTCGTGTAGCCGTTCGGATTCGGCATAAAAATTGTAGGTCCCTTCCATTCCTGTCGATAGGCGCACAGAGGAATGGTTGCGAGTTGTTAGTCACTAGGCCCTGGTTCTTCATTAGCCGTTGTGCCACACGATTTATTTATTTTTTTTTTTAAATTGGTTGCTTGGGGCTCAAAAAAAAATCTGTAAGCAAACGGGTTCAAAATATTAACGTTTAAGGTTACCTCTCATCACTATTATGTTTTTTCCATAAAATTGTATGGGAAAAAGAGGGGAACAATTTTAGAAGACTTACTACTTGTAAGACCTGGAAGAAATTGGTTAACAGATTAAACAGGCAATTTAATTTTCTAAAAAAAAGGTCTTAGTATTTGTTTGAAAATCGCTATCGTTTAGATTAAGACGAAAATCAGTACATAAATGTGTAAATTATACAGATTTAATTTAATAAACATCAATGATTGGTTAAAAATAAGGGTAAATGCTTTTAATATGCATAAAGGAAATACGTGGAATAGGTTGGTTCAAGACATGAAAACAAGTTTTATAGACAATAATTGTATAAGCAGGTGGGACATCATTTAAAAAAAAAAAAAAAATACTCCTTAAATGGAAAATAAATTATTAAAAAACAACAACAACAATACCTACAATATTGTGCGATAGCTTTTTTTCAAGCCAAAACTCTAATCTTTAATTGAAGTTTTAAATGAAATTGTTTAAGAGTATGAAAGTTTTAGTGAAACAACAACAACTTAAAGTTTTCTACCTCTGTATGGTTCTGAGTCTTAATATATGTTCATTTTTATTTGAAAAGCATTGTCTGTCATAGGGTGTGACATAAACTGTGGCTAATATTTAGAAGCCGACAGCCACATAAGTATGTGAAGTTTGTTTTTTTATTTTTATAATATTCTTTAATTCAATTTTTTTTAAATAAAATTAGAGACAAAATATTTTGAATTATTTTTTTTTTAAATTGTATGTAATTGAGTGCTGATTAAGCTTTTTTATTCGATGCTCTTAGTACTTTTTGTACGAATGGATAAAACCATATATTCAAAGTCTTCTAGTTTTTGAGAAATTTAAAAATTACAAAAAGTTACTTTTTCTTAAAGAGCTAATTTGTATTTTTTTGTTTATTTTTTTTATAAAAATTGTGAAATTCTAATAAAAAAAAAATATATAATCCCAGCTGGGTAAATTCCAAGTTTCTGTCTAGTTTGGGCAAGGCCTTAGTAAGTTTTCATTAGAGAAAATCTAGACGGGAAAACTAATTAGATACTTATAACAAGCGTTACTGGATTTATCAAAAAAAAAAAACTCATTCTTTAATTTTCTTTTTTCTTTTTTGTAAACAAAGATATTTTGATCTTCAGTTTTAAAAAAAATTAATTTCAAACTCAAAATCACCTTTGGACTTCTCAATCATCATTATGTTTGTTTTAAATAAAAAAATATGTCAGGTAAAAATGTCTCCATGAACCCGAAACGAACTTAAGGTCAAGTTTAGCATTCAAAATCAACCATCAAGTTCCATTTAAGTAATTTATACGTCTTCGGCTTCAGACAATGACAGAAGCAAGAAAGTCATGTATAATAAAATAGCTTTTTAATAAAGTCCGTATACGCCACAGTGAACTCGGTCTTATTTATTGGAAACATTAACACCTCTGAATGTTAAACTACTTGTCTGATGAAAAGAATAAAATAAAACAATTGCTTTTAGTTAGGGCGTTAAGGCCATATTTTAGGTCAAACCTTCTGACGGGATAAGCTTTGGTACACTAATAGTCCACACTCTAAGTTTACTTTTAAGAAGTGGTGCCCCGGTGGCAACACTGGCAGACCGGAGATATTAGTGTTGCCTTCTAACCATGTTTTAACGCGAAATTTCACATAAATTAGCCTATAAATTGGATTTAAAATACTTGAAGCCATAGCAATATGTTCATTATTTGACCCCTCCCCTGCCCTTGTAAGTGGGGGTAGCAAAATACCCTCGATGAATAAGGGTTTTTATTTGTCAGAAAATATTGGTTATAAAATGAATATTCATAGAATTTTAATATGAGCATCGACGTAGAATGTCATACTCTACAGCATATCCGAAGAATATTTTTATCCATGTATTATATTTTTGTATAATCGCTTTCAAAATGGGGGAGGGGAAAGTGGGAGTATATCAAACCACTATATATTTGTCTTGGTATAATCTAAGCATACGGCACATGACCTTAGGGTAATTTTTAATGCCCAATCTTAAACAATCAAAATATTTTCAATATAATTTCCCTAGAACCTTTTTATAAAATGATGACTAAATTTCCAGTGAAACGAGCATAACAATACCAAATTTCAATGGTATGGTGATGAAACTTGGCACACATGTCTCATTTATCGTAAGAAATAAGAACCAAAAGAGTCCATAAAAATATCTAGGGATAAATGGGTGCTTTTTTTAAGTGAAAGGGAAAAGTAAATTACTATCACCAGTAAACCCCTCCCAAAACTGGTATGTTGATGAAAGTTGGTAGAAATGTTTTATTTTTTGTTAGAACCAAGACTCAAAAGGATCCATGCAAATATATTGGTTCCAGGGGTGTTTTTTTAGGCGGAAGGAAAATATGGGTTATAAGCCCAACATTTTATTTTTATGTAATAGGGGTACAAATATTCAATATGGTACATGATTTTAAGGTATTTCTTAACGCTGAATCCAATTTAAGTATAATTAAGACGATACAGTCATCATTAAGAAAGTAATCGTTGTTTTAATGGAAAAATTAATGTTTTTTCTAAGTAACCTTTATCAACGTACTAGTTCTAGGAGGGGTTTACGGGGCATAGCTTTAAACTTTTCTGTTTCCCTCAAAAGAATACCCATTATCCCTAGATATTTGTATGGACGCTTTTGATTCCTATTTCTTACGACAAATGAGACATGTGTGCCAAGTTTCATCACCATACCATTGAAATTTGGTATTGTTATGCTCGTTTCACTGAAAATTTAGTCATCATTTTATAAAAAGGTTATAACTTTTTCTAGGGAAATTATATTGAAAATATTTTGAATGCATAAGATTGGGCATTCAAAATTACCCTAAGGTCATGTGTCGTATGCTTAGATTATACCAAGACAAAAATATTGTGGTTTGATATACTCCCACTTTCCCCTCCCCCATTTTGAAAGCGATTATAAAAAAAACTAATACATGGATAAAAATATACTTCGGATTTGCTGTAGAATATGAAATTCTACGCCGAGGCTCATCTTAAAATTTTATGAATATTCACTTTATAACCATTATTTTCTGACAAATAAAAACCCTTATTTGCCGAGGGTATTTTACTCCCCCCGCATACAAGGGTGAGGGAGGGGTCAAAAAATTAATAAATTCTTATGGCTTCAAGTGTTCTTAATCCAACGAAATATTCCACGAAATCAACCGATGTCTGGTTCCCATTTTATAGGCTAATTTATGTGAAATTTCGTGATAAAACATGGCCAGAAGGCAACCCTTATATCTCCGGTCTACCAGTGTTGCCACCGTGGCAGCACTTCTTAAAAGTAAATTTAGGATGTGGACTATTAGTGCACCAAAGCTCATCCCGTCAGTGCAAGGTTGGCTCCCTAAACGCCCTAACTATTACGTGAACTTGATATAGAAAACATTTGTTTTTTCCTATTACCTACGAGTACATACATATGTATAAAGTATGTATATAAATAAATAAAGTATGTATATATATAAATAGTTAAATGTAGAATCACGGCAAAAGACAAAAACAATTAAAATAAATAAATGCAGAGACATTTTCGATTAAGTATCGATAGAACCAAATAAAATGGGTAATTGGTAAGCACTCAAGTAAACGTTTATTTATTTAGCTTTTCGTGGTGTCGCGACACGTCGGTCGCAACGTTTGAGATTTATTTGTATTTTTTGTGCTCAATACTATTTTATTTCTAGTATATGTTTATGTCGTCTGAGGTTTACGCACAAATATAAAATTTAAAAAAAAAAAAACACAAGAAAACTTGTTTAAATAAATTGAATATAAATTCTGTATATATGAATACTCAATACTTATAAACACATATTCTGTATGGCTTTATAATACTGAGTTTATTATTAGATTAATCGATGTTAGGCGTGTTTTTAGTGCCCTCTATGTAAGCTTTCTTACAAAAAAATTCCATGTAAAATAAAAAAAAAAATATGCTTAGTTCGCGGCGATAAACATCTCTGCTTAAGAATTAAGCTTAAATAAAAACAATGCTTCCATACACTATTTTCTAAGTTTATCCGACGAATTCTCAACAAATGTCAAAAATTCATTCAAAAATTCATTAATTTGGCAGATGGATCTTGAAGCACGGGTCGAATGATCGAGAAAAAGACAGAATAAAAGGTGAAACCCGAAAATTGTTTTATTTGTTAAAATATAATTATTAATTTAAAATAAATGTTACTTTCCAATAAATAAAAGAAAGACCTGGTCCAGGGAGGATACGTTTCTTTTAATTTATCAAAATTTTAACGAAATTTAGTTTACATTTTTTTTCGTTGTCAAACATTTGACAGCCAAAATGTCAGAAAATGTCATTGTTATATCAGTGCTGCCACTCTTTTCTGAATCAATTATGAGCGTTTTTTTTGTGCCACTATTTCTTAAGCTAACATAGGGGGCACAAAAAAACACGCCTGTTGTAACTTCACAGGAAAAACAAGTGCATTACATTACAGTCATGATGGAGAAATATTAAAATAAAAAATCGTATCGAACGATCCAACAGAATTACAATATATCTCAAATGAAAGGTATTGTTGAGGACTTTATTTCATTATATGGTGGCAAGAAACAAAAACACCGGAGAACTGAATATGGCCACTTGAATATGAGTATTTCAAACACCATATTTTAGTTTTTTTTCTGATAACTTTTCATTTAAAGAACGTAAGAAAATAATATTAGTGATGCCAAATTAAAATTAATTGTTTCATCTTTTGTTATGTTACGTTCAATACATTTTGAGATAATATATTTTAAAGTCTTGATTAAAACCTTTTTAAGCACTGCATTTGCACACGATTATCTTAAAAAATTCAATGCTGACGTATAATTTTTTTTAGCGCCATCGAAAAGCTATTTTTACAGCCTTTTATTAAATACTAGTATCGCCCAGTAGTCTGAATTTTGTCAACCCGCGTATATCCCACCAATTGGAAGTACCGAATATTGAATTCGCTGCAAAAACGAAAAGTGATTGGGGCGGGGTTAGTTTGCAAGTGCATTCAGGGTGTGTAACAGGGAAAAACTTTTTAAACTATAATTTAACTGCCTTAACGGCAAAATATAAACAAATTAATTAGTTTTGCGTAGAGCGATTGTCCATAGCTTTGAAAAAAAGCAAACAAAAATAAATTATGTTGCCATTAAGGCATTCAAAAAGGTGCGGGTAGAAAATCACCTTCACGGATTAATATAGTGATGAAGATGATATAATAAAGTGTCCTTTGCTCATTAAATCCCTGCTTTTAAACAAAAATTGCTTCAAAAGATACCTTATTATATGCTTATAGAAAGGTAAAAGTAGATTCTAATTTCAAAACAAACAAATTATACAGTCTGAAGACTGGTATCGACTTATAATTTTACTCTACATTTTAATCTTCCTAATTAATTTTAATTATTGAAGGTTTTGAATGAACAACAACCACTTGTATTGGCTACCACCGAGTATTACATTTGGCTGGAATTATTGCAATTTCATGGATGCCACACCAATCATCAGATTCCTTTTATTGGTGCTTAGTCTATAGTTCCAATTTTAATTTATAAATTGTTTTGCCGTCAACTGGATTCGAACCTAGACGAAGCTACCTCAGAGGCCGTTGCACTACGCATTGCACCACCGAGGTCACCTGATCGTGCCCATCCAAATGAAGGTTTTTCTAATTTACAATTGCATTTGGACAACTAGCATTTTTACAAGCCACATACAAGTTAGGTGTTATTCATTCGGGTTCTTTCTTTTTCTCCTCTCCGTTAATTAATTAAATACAAATACACTCTGCCTCGCTCGATTAAGTCTTTATTTATTTAAAAATCTAAAAAAACATTTACCGTACCGAAGTGTATGATTTAAGTTTTTATGTTCGATGGCCATAAATATCTCTGTGACCATGTTTTGTTTTTAGATGGTGGGCATTCAAGTGTTAAGAGTTAAGTTAACATCGTCATTCACATTTTAGATTTTCAGAAAAAAAAAAAAATTGTGCCAGTTGTGCTCTACTTATGCTGCCATCTGTCGTAAATGCTAAACAAAAAAAAAATTCTAATTTTACGAAGGGAGTGAACTACGATATTCTGCCGAGTCCAGGTGGCTTAGATGAGAGGCATTTTTTCATGTCGAGAGAGATGCTCATTTACAATTTTAGTTGCTCTATAGTGCAAGTAATGGTTTTGTCATTCGTTTCAAAAAAAAAATTAAGGTTTTAATCAAACCTAACATTATGATAATGGAGAAGGCCTAAAACGTTTTTTTCCACAATACCTTGTCCATGTTTTGTCTGTGGATCTACATTTATGCGCGCTGATGTATATCGAGCTAGGGTCATCATCATTTGTATGTTAATTCCTCGAGAAAATATTCAATTGTTTGATTTATCCTATCTAGAACGTATGTATGTAGCTGCACTACAACGATTAGGGCTAGCCACGAGACGAGAAAAGTCTCGGTCTCGCATGACAAGACCGAGACCAAAAGAGACGAGACTGCATTTGAAACATACAAGACGAGACCAAGACGAGACGGCATTTTAAGCATCTGAGACAAGACTGTATATTTAAACCGCAATTTAATAAATTGAAAAACCTAATTTCAGTTAAATATTTATTTTCTTCTGCATAGAAAATGTCGAGACTGATATCGAGACGAGATTCAATTATACGAGAACGACACGATCCCGAGACGAGACTGGAAATTTTAACGATACTGAGACCGGACTTCCAAAAGTATCGCCTGGTCTCGTCTCGTGGCCAGCCCTATAACAACGATTTCGGTTTAATCAAGTTTTCACTAAGCCTAAGACGGTTGCCAACTGTTTTGATTAAAATTTAAACATGTAATTTCTAGATTTAAATTAAATAAGACTACATACCAGGTTTTTGTCAAAATAATTGAACAACGAAAATAAACTTTTGTCTTTTTTTGAGCAAATTGTCTTTTTTTAACTTGTTTTGGCATAAGTATTCCAGAATATCTCGTCATTGACTTTGTTGATTCTGTCATAATTTTACAATTCAGTACTTTTTAGTTAGTCCAAAAATATTGCATTAAAAACATCTATATGAATAAATTTTCTTACGATAAAATAAGATCAAATAAAAAACAAATTTTTTCATTTTTACTTTTTATTCACATTTTTTTGGATCAGAAAATTCAAATTACCTTATTTTTGTTTTTATAATTTTCACGTTAATAGTATAAAAATATTATCGAGGCGTAATATAAACCATCGATGTCTAACTATGTTTATTCTAGTTCTAGACTAAAAGAGCAAATTAGTGCGATCTAGTTGTGCCTTTTTTTTTTTTATCAATTTAGCAGATCCTACAAGCTCCACCCTTGTGGTCGAAAATTTGTATTTTTCATACGACTCTTCAATTCAGGCAAATTTTATGAAAAATTCCGATTATATACTCCACATTTTTTTAAGGCAAATGTTGAATTATAACCCTACGGGACTGGACTGCAAACACAAAAGTCTTTTTTGTCCGAAGTGGATTTTTGGCAAATTGATATATATGTAGGTAAATAAGAATTTTAATTACGAAGTAATGTGTACATACAAAATTCAAAGTCTTTGAAATCTTTCTACATCATTTGAGAAAAAAAAATTCAAAAAATTTTCTTACAATTGATGTTGATATACGCAACATTGTTTTTCAGCTTTTGACTGACTTACACTTGATTCTTTGTATTTCTTCCTTCGATAGATATACTGTTTCGCATACTAAATTAGTACAGGAAAATTAGAACAAAAAAACAATCGTTTTATGGAACGAAACATAGGATAGCTGATTTTTTATACCTGGAAGGGGGCTATTAGAAAAGCTTATGCCCAGTTTTTTGGGACACCATCCCTTTGGGGAAATCCGCCATTTTGGAAAACGCGAATTGATCTATATATCCGAAACTATCCATTTGAAATGAAAAGTTGTTTTAATCAAATTTGTTGGAAATAAAATTATCTTTTATTTGTCATTAAAAATTTTTTCTGCGTGGACAACATTTGTGAGGTTATGTCGTTTTTTTTTTTACTTTTTTTTGATATTTTACTTTTTCACATTTTCCTCATTTCGTAAGAAACTTACGTTAATTGGTGTCATGATACAAATTGTAGACCACAAAGTTTAACAAATTTGTATATATTTTTGAAGATGATGCGATATCCCAGTCCAAAGTTAGAGCTTTTGGAAAATTAGCTGCTAAATCAATTGAGCCAATAAAGTACAATAAATATAGACTTTTCTGTGAAATGAAATATTGGTTAGCTGATTTCTTTATAAATGAAAGAGGGCTATTAGAAAAGCTTATGTCCGGGTATTCGGGACGCCATGACCCTGACTAAATCCACCATTTTGGAAAATGCGAATGCAAATATATCTCCGAAACTATTGATCTTAGAGGAAAAACTGTAAGCGTGAGGCCAAGGTTGTAGGCAATTAACCATTTTTCGTTTATAAGTACATTTGTTTCGGTGCGGGCAATATTTTCAAAGTTATGTCATTTTATTTTAAATTTTTTTGCAATTACACATTTTTGACGTTCACGAGGAAACTTTCGTGAATTACTTTTCAAATAACAATTTTACAACACTAAATTTCCAACATTTTGATATATTTTTGAAGATGATGCTAAACCGCAGTCAAAAGTTACAGCCGTATTGGTATTTGTATCAATTTTAATAACAATTTAGTATTTTATTTACTCCGGAGTTTTCATTTTAGCGCATCCAAAATGGCTGTAAATTGTAACTGTGGTATGGCATCATCTTCAAAAATATATCAAAATGTTAGAAATTTAGTGTTCTTAAATTCTTATTTGGAAAGTAATTCACGTTAGCTTATTCGAGAACGACAAAAATGTGTAAATGTGAAAACAAAAAAAAATAATAATAAGACGACATAAACTTGAAAATATCGCCCGCACCGAAAAAAAATGTATGTATGAACGAAAGAGAATTTATTTGCCTACAAGCTTGGCCTTACAGTTTTTCCTCTGAGATCAATAGTTTCGGAGATATAGATTAATTTGCGGTTTCCAAAATGCAGGATTTCCCCAGAGGGATGTCATCCCGAAAAACTGGACATAAGCTCATTTAATAGACCTCTTTCAGCTATACAAAATTCAGTCATCCTATATTTCGTTCCACAGAAAAATCTATCTTTCCTGTGCTAAATGTAGTTATTCTGAAATTGAATTACCATGGCAGAAAAAAAAAAAAAAAAAAAAAAAAACAGAACATAAAGAATGTCTGACATTAATTTTGAACTCAAAGTCATTGCTATGACAGTACGTTTGTTCTTTTGTCTCAATCAAAAGAAAAAAAAGCTAAATTACATTTACATGGTTGTGAAAAGGATTCCATCCATAAAAAATATTAATTTCATTCTTCATAAAATCAGAACAAGAGGAAAAGCCATTGAGGCCATGGCGAAAGATGAAAAAATAAATATAGAATTGAACGTTCAATATGTACTCTACACTACATACATTTTCCATCAGTTTCACTATGTATGTAGAGTAGATACATGTGAACATATTTTTCCTTTTTTCTTATTGCTACTTTTATAAAGAGTGTTCCAATGCAATAGGTAGTTGTATTAATTCCTCGTTTGAAAAAATTAAAACGAATTGCCCTTGTTTACAGATTCCAGCAATGACATCAGCTTATACTTTTGAGCAAACTAAGGGTATAGGACAGAGTTGACGAATCAACGGCACTAAGGCATTGGTGGCATGCGACGAAATATTATTATGGACACGTTATTAATTGGGAAATCCGATTGACAAAACCAGTGGTCGGACAAACTTTTGTTGGTTGTTGCGGCGAGTCCGACCACTTTTGTAAAAAGAGCTATTTTTTTAAATTTTCCATTAAAATGCATTTCAGTGATAAAAGCGTTTTTCTAGGCTATCTGAAATAGTTTTGCAAAGCTGTCGTCCTGTTAAACGCAATAGATGCAAAAATAGCTGTTTTTACAAATGTGGTCGGACTCGTCACAACAACCAACAAAAGTTTGTTCGACTACAGTTTTTGTAAAGAGGGCAGTCTAAGCTTTCATTTGATACCCCATTTATAAAAATCCATCATGGTTTAGGTATCCTAAGCCAACAATGCAACCGAAAAAGTGCGTTTTCTACCCATTGGCACCTGAAAAACTTTGTCCGACCAGCGGTTTTGTTAATGTTAAGACTTACTAAAGGCCCAACTATAATAGGCATAAGCAGTAGAGTACGCAGGGGGCTCAGTCTCAATTTTGGTGATATTTTTTTAAGGTATCACAAAATAGCAAACAAAATTAAAGCCTTTCGTATTATCAACCACCAGAAGTTTAATTTTAATAGAAAAAAACAAAAGGAAAAACACACAAGATACTCCCTAGTTATGAAATGGATTTTACCTTTCTTTGTAAACAAATATTTTTTTGTAAAAATCTACTTTGACAAAAATCCACTTCATGGACTCAATTTAAACAACGTTAACGGTAATAGAGTAGTATAGGTGAAAAGTGTATTCCCATTTTAATAAATAAAATGTCCGTTTTTTCTTTAGATAAGCTCCTAGCTATTGTTCTCCGTGTTTTTTGAGAGAGTGAATAGCAACTCAGCAAAATGTTTACACCCAAAACAATAACAAAACAAAAACAGAAACAGAAACAATTACAAATCTCGAACACCGCCGTAATGTTTTATGTCTTTCTCTATTTTACCGCTATTTTTATAGTGAGTGTTCTCGTGAAATAGCCAGTTGCATTCCTCCCCTTAAACAATTCAACCGTAATACTCGCGCTTCTAGGAATGCCCATCAGTTTACCCTTGAGCCCAACTTCGGACGTACTGTAAAATACAGAGATTCTTTCTTCAGTCGCACCACACGAATGTGGAATGCTTTACCCGGCCCGACTTTCCCCTCTCATTTCGATGTGCAAACATTCAAAACCAATGTGCATCGGTATCTCCTTTTAAATCCTCTCCTACTTACCTAATCGCTCGTGCTGTGCTAAAAACAACAAAATTTTTTTTGTGTTTTCGTGTAAAACTTTTACAGAGTTGCTAGTCAGTCTCTCAAAAAACACGGCTTATAACATTTATTATAGGTCTGTTCCTTTACTTTGAGTTTCTGTGATTTTCTGTGATGTTTAGTCCAAAGTCCTGTCAAGTTCATATAAAAAAAATGAAATTGACAGAACTTGGGAAAAAATGCACAGAAAATCACAGAAATTCAGAGTAAAGTAACAGTAGCTATACAATGAAAAAAATGGTAACATTTTTCAATGGAATTCTCATAATACAAATTATTATTGGGGTGTTTTCCTATTGGTTTAGCTAAACTCATGTTTTACTTAAGTACAGTTTAAATAAGATGAATTATAAAAATTTATTCCAATTCGATTTCTGTACTTATCAAAATAGAAGTTTATTAATTTATAGAACGTCAAAAATAGTGCATTGACAAAACTTTTTTGAAAAGATTGTCTACCTCTGATACAAGTTAAAGGCAGTTTTTCGAAATGTCATCTTAATGCCTTATAGTCGTAGCAAGAGAAATAACATTCGGCTAAGAAGGTATGCAGTTTACAGATATTTAAAAATATTTTTTTAATATTTGATATATTCCCTGAGCGCGAAGATACTGGTTAAAGCATAACCAAAGCATTTGACCACACTAAAAAGCAATAAAAAAAGAGAAGATACTAAGAGAATTTATTATGTGCACTGCATTTGTTATTTCATTCCGGTGTTTTTTATGGGAAAAGGAGGAAAAAATTAAATGTGTGAAATCATTTTGCGAATTTTGACTGATTGCAAAGGAATTTTATTTGGGTTTCTATAAATAATACTGAGATACGTTTGAAATGTCTAACAAAATCTAGATTACATAGTTGTGCTATGAACTAATTATTTCAATACGCCATCCATGTCTATAGTTTTTTTTAAATTAAAATTTAAAATACTGCTAAAGTTTAAAATTAACAAAAATTAAATTTGAACTAAAAAATAATAAACAAAACTTTCTTCGATGTTATATGAAATCTTAGCACAGTATACTATATTGCCCGGGCGTCGAAATTAAATTGACGCCCGGGCGTCAAAAAAAATTGACACATGGGCGTCAATTTTTTTGACGCGTGGGCGTCAATTTTTTTTTTTGACGCGAGGGCGTCAATTTTTTTGACGCGCGGGTCTCAAAAATAAAATGACGCCCTGGCGTCAAAAATAAAATGACGCCCGGGCGTCAAAATTAAATTGACGCCCGCGCGTCAAAACAATTGATGCCCGGGCGTCAAAAATAAATTGAAGCCCGGGCGTCAAAATAAAATGGACGCCCGGGCGTCAATTTTTTTGACGTCAGGGCGTCATTTTGATTTTGACGCCCGGGCGTCAAAAATAAATTGACGCCCGCATGTCAAAAAAAAATGACGCCAGCGCGTCAAAATTAAATTGACGCCCGGGCGGCAAAAATAAAATGACGCCCGGGCGTCAAAAATAAATTGACGCCCGCGCGTCAAAAAAATTGACGCCCGCGCGTCCAAAAAATTGACGCCCGGGCGTCAAAAATAAAATGACGCCCGGGCGTCAAAAATAAATTGACGCCTGCGCGTCAAAAAAATTGACGCCCGGGCGTCAAAAATAAAATGACGCCCGGGCGTCAAAAATAAAATGACGCCCGGGCGTCAAAAATAAATTGACGCCCGCGCGTCAAAAAAAATTGACGCCCGGGCGTCAAAAATAAAATGACGCCCGGGCGTCAAAATTAAATTGACGCCCGCGCGTCAAAAAAAATTGACGTCAAAATAAATTGACGCCCGGGCGTCAAAAATAAATTGACGCCCGCGCGTCAAAAAAATGGACGCCCGGGCGTCGAAAATAAATTGATGCCCGGGCGTCAAAAATAAATTGACGCCAGGGCGTCAAAAATAAAATGACGCCCGGGCGTCAAAATTAAATTGACGCCTGCGCGTCAAAAAAATTGACGCCCGGGCGTCAAAAATAAAATGACGCCCGGGCGTCAAAATTAAATTGACACCCGCGCGTCAAAAAAATTGACGCCCGGGCGTCAAAAATAAATTGACGCCCGCGCGTCAAAAAAAATTGACGTCAGGGCGTCAAAACGCGCGGGCGTCACTTTATTTTTGACGCCCGGGCGTCAATTTTTTTGACGCGCGGGCGTCAATTTATTTTTGACGCCCGGGCGTCATTTTATTTTTGACGCCCGGGCGTCAATTTTTTTGACGCCCGGGCGTCAAAAATCAAATGGCGCCCCGACGTCAAAAATGAATTTTGTTGACGCCCGGGCGTCAAAAAAATTGACTGAATTTGTCAATTTTTTTTGACACCCGGGCTTAAATTTTTTTGACGCGCGGGCTTCAATTTAATTTTGACGCCCGGGCGTCATTTTATTTTTGACGCCTAGGCGTCAATTTATTTTTGAAGTCCGGGCGTTAAAATTTTTTTGACGTGCGGGCGTCAATTTAATTTTGACGCCCGGGCGTCATTTTATTTCTGACGCCCGGGCGTCAATTTATTTTTGACGCCCGTGCGTCATTTTATATTTTGACGCCTGGGCGTCATTTTATTTTTGACGCCCGGGCGTTAAAAACAAAATGACGCCTGACATGCAACATGCAATATTTAACATGCAACATGCAACATGCAACATTCAACATGCAGCATGCAACATGCAACATGCAACATGCAACATGCAACATGCAACATGCAACATGCAACATGCAACATGCAACATGCAACATGCAACATGCAACATGCAACATGCAACATGCAACATGCAACATGCAACATGCAACATGCAACATGCAACATTCAACTTGCAACTTGCAACATGCAACATGTAACATTCAACATACAACATGTATTTTGGCGAAGCCAGTTAAAGAAACGAGCCCAAAAATCATAAAACCAGTTATATAAGTCAAAAAGGAAGCGACAAGGAGAAAATTACCTCTTAAGATTTTCGACTTATAATCACCTTAGGTACCCATGGTTTTCGTCTGAACCAGTGACGATGGGACACCATTTGTATACATTTGCTTGATGATTTCAAAGCCCTGATGCAAATGTTGCACTGCTGATGGTACACAGAACGAACTACAGGAGATCCTATTTTTTTTTATATTTTTAAAAATGTACTTCAAATGAGGGGGAAACCTGATATAGTCCATAAAATTTCTTCAATATGATACAGGATATGCAGTGAGGGTTTGTCATTCTGGGCATATTTTTCGACTCTAGGTAGGTGTGCGCATACAATACTATACTCACTGTTTATTTTGCCATAACTTGCAACACCATCACTGCAACTTCAAATGAAATGAAAAGTTCAACGACTGAATGCTGACACACTGACCCATTTATAAAAAAGCAATATTACTTTAATGAAGCTACACTGATGCACTGATCCATCTATATCTTTCTTATAAAAGCGTATCCAACCGCTTTTAGTTTGGCCAATTTGTCCCCATACTGTCAAAACACAAAGCTGAAAATCAAATGTGGGGCGAAAGCGGAGAGGTATTTTTTTTAATTTTTGCCTATGCGCTCATAAGTCCATTGTGGCTATACGGGGTAATTTTGCAAACATAAGAAAATTTTCGTTAGCTTTTTGACATTAGCTTATGTTTGCATATGCCTCTTATAGTTGGGCCTTAAAGCTATGAATTGGCATCATTCTTTTCTGAAGCCGCGATGAGATAGGTAAACCTACGGTCGCCTCCCGTACTATTATACGATATCTTCATGAAATGTGGATCTTTCTTAATGCCAACTCTAAAAAGCAAAAACACCAGCGGGTTAGTTAATTTTTGTGGTGGGTCTTATTACCACTTTAAAAAGGAATTAACTCCCGCGGGCATTATTTCATTTTTTTTACTTTTCATGTAGGATATGATTTATTAATGCTTTTACCAAAATAACTGTTAAGAACAAACACTTTGAAAGCAGACCGCCTGCCAGATGAATGAGCATACCCTAAGCGCTCCGACGGAGTTGCGTTAGAGAGAGCGACGATGCCCAACAAAGGATTTAAAATTCTTGAACCCTCGCAGTGGGTCATTTTTTTTGACTTCACCTTCAAAACTAAAAAGTTTTTTTCAGGGCTATTGCCTCTTGCGAGGAATTGACAAATCCTCCAAGAGTATCACTTGTCATGAATAAGTGCTTCTCGTCTAGCCGTTCGGATTCGGCATACAATTGTAGGCCCCTTCCATTCCTGTCGACACGCGCACACAGGAATGGTTGCGAGTTGTTAGTCACTAGGCCATGGTTCTTCACGAGCCGTTAAGCCACCCAATTTTTTTTTATTTTTTGAAGTTTCGTCTTATTTCAAAATGAAAATTGGCCTTATTTCCATTTTAGAAATTGAAATAAAGCCAATTTGGTCCTACTTCCATTTTAAAAAGCAAAATAAGGCCGAATTCGACATTCGGGTCTTATTCCGTTGGGCCTTATTTTCTTCACCGTGTATCTAGGGTCAAAATAACTTAATTCCCAGAGGTGGCTTAGAACAAACGGAATAAATCATGGCTGTGAAATTATGATTATTTTCCTAGTAGGCACTAGAAAAATAGATCAAATCTGTATGTTGGCACGCCAAAGGCACTGCAAAATATTTACTTTTTAAAAATGACTAGAGGCTCCATAAAGGTTCGCCATCCCTGGGCATTCTTTAACCGCACTACATGATGGAAAGTATTATATCAGTATATACCAATGTGCATCGGTATCTCTTTTTAAATTTTATCCTATTTTGTACATTTTTACATGCTTCACATGTTAAGCTGAGTATATGCTAGTGATGCGAAACGAAAAATAACATACAAATAGGTATGAGATGCCAGATTGCTTGACAAAAAAAATCCCCTCTCCCATCGCATCTCAGAATTAATTGCCCAGACAATCGATTGTGTTCTTGAAAATGACATTCGGATTTGCATATGCCAAATCGTATATTTTTATTTAATTTATTTGAAATTGATGAAGCTCTCCATGAAGATATTATTGTCACCTGCAGTCTAAAGCTACTATTAGACGGTCAACGCAAATGGTCAATGCGTTGACTCTCTGACGTCACCAAAAAAACGGTCAAAGCACTGAGATTGCAACGTCAACGCTCACCGTATCAACACCTGTAATATTGATGATCACACAAATGACACAAGTCCGTCAATGGTGTCCCAAAATGCGTTGACATGTAATAATTATCAACGAGATTTATCCAAATCGGTGACAATGCACTGACAAGTAATCGTTGACGATCACACGTCTTGCCCATGTCCACGCGCTTTGACCGTTGACAAAAGTATAAATCTGTTATTTTTCGATTTGATGTTCATACATAGTGGTGGCGCGCTGTGACACAGTCAAATAAATTTATGTATTTCGGTTTAAATTTTTTTTAAATTTGTTTTAAAGTAGGGAAGAAACGACATGGAAATGGCAATTTTAGCCACGTATTTATTTGATACAACCGACTAGTTTATAGTTGCTGCATCCTCCATCCCGAAGCGCTGGTCGTATCCCTACTGCCGCAATCAAAGCGGAGACCTCGTATTGTTTGGTCCACGTGATTTTCTATTACGTTTCTCCGCCACCTTTGCCTTGGATTCATCAGCAGAACGCGCATTTACTTGACGATTATCCGACTCACTGGTGCTTTGGCTCATTTTTTTTTGAACTCAAACTAATTTCACTTTAAATAATTTTGTTTGGAAATGTCTTGCTTTCTTTTATGTTGCTGTTATTGTTTTGTTGCTGTTTCTTTATAAAACAATGAAATAAAAACAATGTCAACGCAAGCTACTTTGACATAGCAGAAAATTATAGTGTGTCAACGTTGGTACCTGGACAACGCGTTGATGGGCAGTCGGGAAATATCTGTCAATGTGTCCGAAAAATTCTGTTAGGGTGATTACACGGTAAATGAAAAAAGTCAACGCGTTGACTTTTCAAACCATGTCATCGCAAGTGTCAACGTTGATGTCAGTGCGTTGACAACGTTTTGCAATGACAATCACACGACTTGAAAGCCGTGGGACATAATTTGACGTCATTCTGACGTCAGAGAGGCAATGCGTTGACAATTTTCGTTGACCGTCTAATCATAGCTTAAGACTGCATTATGTTACGCATAATCGTAAGTGAGAAGTTGAAATTCATCACCAAAAATCTCGAACAATAACACCCACCATCCCTGAAAATTTCATACTTCTAAGCCCACCAATTAAATAGATACAAATCAACGAAATCAATATTCATAAACATTTAAATGAAAATTGTAATAATTTTCAAATTCGAACATTTAAATTATGGTCAACGGGTCTAAGTCTCTTATGGAAGTCGACATTTTTCTTGAAATTTCCCCCTAAAGCCTACTACTCAGTTCAAGTGAAAATGAAATTTCTATACAAAAGTGAAATTTATTTCACAACGATGAAATACATATCGAGAGCTGAG
The DNA here is from genome assembly GCA_949320155.1 of Melangyna quadrimaculata. NCBI lineage: Eukaryota > Metazoa > Arthropoda > Insecta > Diptera > Syrphidae > Melangyna > Melangyna quadrimaculata. Next base: position 23,994,654 of record OX439485.1, read on the forward strand.
TACCCAAAATGTGAGAGCAAAATGTAAACCGGTTCAAAATTAATTTCATTTCATTATTTTCATTTACTAACGTAAGACCACTAGGAAAAAAGAATAGAAGTGTGGAAAAGTGTGACGTTTGTCAATAAATTGAAATAAAAGTTGTTATAATTGAATAAAAAAGCCTAAAGAATTATTTTGGACCTTACGATCTTTTATTTTCGAATATTTATTGTTACTGACGAGACAAGAACCATAACTACAAGGGCGTATACAGCTTTAGTTCTTGGGGGGGGGGTCATGCTAAAAAAAAATTAGAACACAAACTAATATTTGTTAAAAGACAAATGCCTTATATATTTTTTTTTTTTTTTCATATTTTACTGTGCGTATATAAAAGAAAAAATCTTTATTAACTATACTAAAAGATTTTCCAATAGGGACGGGTTGATTTTGACAGCTCGTGGCAGCCATATTGTTTCTTTTACTTTCGGTCAAAATATCGTCTTTTAATCAATTAATAAAGTCAAAATCATCTTGGTGAGTTACAGCGTCGAGCAACACGCGCAAATGATGTTTTGGAGCAGTTGGAAGTTGATCCCAAGTTTGGTGGCAAAATCATCTTTAGCGATGAGGCCCATCTTTGGATGAATTTATTTATTTATTTATTTATTTTGGGAGGGAGGCCTGGAGGCGTCATCGGTCCGTAATTCTCTGTTCACTTTCACTGTTTACGGCAATCGCTACATGCCGATGATCACCAACTTCTTGTGGCCTAAATTGAATGATATGGACACTGAAGACATATGGTTTCAAAAGGATGGCACTACGTGCCACACAGCTTAAGACACAATCCATATTATGCACGAGCGGTTTCATGGCATGGTTATCTCGCGCCGAGGCGACGTGAATTAGCCACCAAGATGGTGTGATTTGACCCCTTTGGACTTTTTATTGTCGGGCTTTCTTAAGTCGTAGGTCTATGCGAATAAGCCGCAAACCATCACGACCCTCGAAGATAAATTTTCACTGCGCCAAGTTAGGCAATTCCGTTGAAAATATGTTTTTCGAACTGCCAAAGCCAATTCGAAATGAAATGAGCTACCTGTACAAAAAAATTAACAAATTTGAGACAAAAACACTTTTTTGGTATTTGCAAAGTTACCTCACTTTTGGTTCCAAAGAAAAGTAAAATAAACAACTGAGTCGAACGAACATTTATTAGCTGGACCATCAGTGAACGCGCTCTTCGTTTTTATTCCTGAATGTTACATTTTTTATTTCGGAGGGCCTCAGCAACAGCATACAGTAATCTCCGGTTGCCTGAACAAAAAAACTCAGTTTAGCTGTCAAAATACTGAGGAAAAAAATTTTTGGATTCGCTTGACCATTTGTTTTGAATTTTATTCAGAATTTATTTTAATCCTATCAAAGTTTTATTTCAGCGAATTGAAGTTGCAGGAGAAATTAGTAAAATATCATAGATACTGTGCACTGTTTTCTGTTTCTTAATTTTAGTAAATAGATATCTATAAATATTCACTACTGAAAAAGAAAACAATAGCTCTGATTTTCAAAAATGACCACTTATGTAAATTGCTCTTTTTACAATAGTGGAAAAAATAAAATACATTAAATATTCGTATTATAATTGAATACAAGGATTCGTTTTCGTTGCGTTTCAAGAAAAGTGTGAAGAAAGTTCACGAGTGATTTTGATATGCCTCTGATTTGAAAAAAAATGTATGTCTCTAAGACTTCCACCCATACTTACTTACTAAGGTCCTCGGACCTATTACGTCCGTGATGTTTCCCTTACGGGACATAGGGCCTCCACTACACCTACGCGCCATCGTGTACGATTTCTTGAAATGTATTTCAGCTCTCTCCAACGTTTCCCCAGTCGTGCCGATTCCTGTTCGACCGTTCTTCGCCATGTACTTCTAGGCCGGCCCACTTGTCTTCCCTCCTGTGTGAGCGGGTTCCACTGCATTGCTTGCAGTGGAATGCAATGCACCGATCGCCTTTTCGAAGCGTATGGCCAATCCACTGCCACTTTCTTTTTCGTATAATGGAGACTATGGGCTCCTGACCCGTTCTCGCATGAAGTTCGGCATTGGAGATACGGTTCGGCCAGAAAATCCTCAAGATGTTTCGTAGACATCTATTAACGAAGGTTTGCAGCTTCTAGTGACGGTGTCAGTGACTTTCCAAGTGCTGTATCCGTAAAGCAGAACGGATTCAACATTGGAGCGGAACAGTCGTAGCTTGGTCTTTAAGCTAAAAGAGTGGTTTCTCCATATTTTGGACAGCATTCCGAACGCAGCCTTTGCTCTTCTGATTCGGCTGTTTACGTCCAGTTCAGTTCCGCCACCCGTAGAGACAATACTCCCAAGATATTGGAAATCCTCTACCATCTCTACCGGTTGTCCAGAAATATTTACTTGGATTGATGAGGAAGTTCCAAGGCGGATCCTTTTAGTTTTTGCCGAGTTGATCTTAAGCCCTACGATTTCTGCTTCTCTCTCCACCCTTGATGTCATTTGATGGATATCCATGATCCTATGAGAGAGTAAGCATACGTTGTCCGCGTAGTCCAGATGTTTGAGGTGAGATTGCAGATTGCACTGAGTTCCACCATTTCCATTTGACAAAGCTGCGTGCAGTACGTCACTTATCACCAAAAGGAACAGTATTGGTGACAGTATACAGCCTTGCCTAACTCCACTTTGGATTTCAAACTCCTCTGATAGCCTACCTTTGCGCAAAACGTGACATTTGGATCCATCATATGTAGCCTTGATAATAGCAATCAATTTATCTGGGATGCCCCTCCTGCGCAAAGCAAGCCAAATAAATTCTCTATTGACACTGTCGAACGCCTTTTTAAAATCGATGAACAGCAGGTGAAGTGGTGATCGATATTCAACGCACTGTTCGATGATGATCCACAAGGTGTTGATGTGATCCACACAGGAAGATCCAGTGCGGAGTCGAGTGTGTCTGCGAAGTGGTCTTTAATTCGGTCCAATACTATCCTTGCTATTATCTTGGCTACTGCAGGCAGGACGCATATTCCTCTCCAGTTTTTGCACTGTGTGAGATCTCCTTTCTTTGGGAGCTTGACAATCATTCCTTTTTTCCACTCTTCAGGAAAGCTGTCTGTTTCCCAAGCTCTCTTAATAAGTGGGTGCAGTAGCTCGCTCGATGTCGTTGGGGCTGCTCCTAAGAGCTCTGCAGGAATACTGTCAAGTCCAACCGCTTTGTTGTTCTTCAGTGCTTTGATGGCGGTGATAATTTCTTCTTTACTGAGGGGTACGGTGCGTATTCGGGAAACTGTTACTTCGGGTAGCTCAGTGGGAATAGGGTTCACTTCACTTGCGAAAACGTGGTTTAAAACCGCAGAAAAGTGTTCCCTCCACCTTATGAACTGATCCTCATCCGAAATTAGCAGGGATCCGTTTGTGTCGTTAACCAGGTGTTGTTAAGAGCATTGGACACCAGTGAGCTCTTTGGTAATTCTGTAGACGGTCCTACTGTCACACCTGCAAGCGGCTTCTTCTGCTTCTGTAGCCAATGCGTTGATGTAGTTACGCTTATCACGTCGCACACTACGGTGAACTTCCCTCATCTTCATGCGGTACGTAGACTCAAACTCGTTTCTACCTGCTGCTGGGGTAGCTGCGATGCGAACTTTAAGGTGTTTCCTTTCTTCGATCTTTGCCCAAGTTTCGTCGGAAAACCAAGCACTATTTCTTCCTTGCGCCCGGCCGACTATACTTTCAGCACCGGATATGAACACATTTTTTACAGCACACCAATGATTTTCGATGGATGTGGTTTCCGTGCTGCTGATTGCGTTCAATCCTTGTGAAAGGTGGTCTCCTAGTTGTTGGCGCACTGCGGGATCCTTTATTCTATCTGTATTAAACTCGGGCATTCAAGTGTTTCCTTGAAATCTCCGAACTGCAGCTGAACACAATCTTAGGGTAGCAACCATCAGATGGTGGTCCCGGGCCATTCCCATGTCAGCACCTCTTCTGTTACGGAAGTCCTGGAGACTGCTTCTAACACGCCGGCTGATCGCGAAGTGGTCAATTTGGTTGGAAGTTGCTTGTCTTTCAGTCGACACCCAACTGACTTTGTGGCACGTCTTATGCTCGAACATGGTCCCTCCAATAACAAGGCCGTTGGCGTTGCAGAAATCGAAAAATCGTTCGCCATTGTCGTTTCGGTTACCAACACCATGTTTTCCCATGACATGCCTTAGCCCAGTGTTATCATTGCCAACCTTGGCATTTAAGTCTCCCATCACCATAATTATATCACCTCGTGGAACGCTATTATAAGCAGCACTCAGCCGGTTATAAAAGGTCTCCTTCCCCTCGTCAGAAGAGAGCAAAGTTGGGGCGTAACACTGTATGATGGTGACGCGACGTACTCTAGTCCGGAACCTGGCTTTCAGGATCCTGTCACCTAAAGGCTCCCAGGAAATTAGGCTTTTGAGAGCTGTTTTGGAAAGCAGCAATCCAACGCCAGATTCCCGAGCGCTTCCAGGTGTTTTTCCGGAATAGACTAGTACAGTGTTACGGGTTGGTGACTTGAACTTCCCCGAACCCAGCCATCTAACTTCACTTATCCCTAAGATGTCCATCCTATACCGCATAAATTCCTTCTCTAGTTGCAGGAATCTGGCATTCTCTTTTCCGTTGTCAAGAAGCGTCTTCACATTCCAGAAACCAATCTTTGTCCGGGTACAATAGCCAAAAGTCGTCAACGAGTTATCATTAATTATCCGAGACTTCCACCCATGGCAAAGTGAAAGACACCTTCCAAAATAAATATGTACATCAAATATACCTTATCTTTTTATCTTTCTTCCCAGCAAGCCTTTCTGATAACAATAATGGACAAAGTTGTTAAATTCTACGAGCCTAGTCGCTTTTCGTCAATGATTCCGACTGGTCAAACGGTTCACCGCAAGGAGTTCCAAAAAATCTCCTTTACCATAGCTTTTGGCTTTTGCATTATGGGATTCAAAGGTTAATATGTAAAAGTAATTCACTTCCAAATCAATTAAATTATTCAAAGGTGTTTTCTCGTGATAACACTTGCAGTTAGGTTGCATAGCTTTCGCTCCGTCCATATTTAACATTGAAGGTTTTGAATGAACAACAACCACTTGTGTTGGCTACCACCGAGTATTACATTTGGCTGGAATTATTGCAATTTCATGGCTGCCACACCAATCATCAGATTCCTTTTAGTGGTGCTTAGTCTATACTTCCAATTTTAATTTATAAATTGTTTTTGCCATCAACTGGATTCGAACCTAGACCAAGCAAGAAAGAACCCGAATGAATAACATGTAACTTGTGTGTGGCTTGTAAAAATGCTAGTTGCCCAAATGCAATTGTAAATTAGAAAAACCTTCATTTAGATGGGCACGATCAGGTGACCTCGGTGGTGCAACGCGTAGTGCAACGGTCTCTGAGGTAGCTTCGTCTAGGTTCGAATTCAGTTGACGGCAAAAACAATTTATAAATTAAAATTGGAACTATAGACTAAGCACCACTAAAAGGAATCTGATGATTGGTGTGGCAGCCATGAAATTGCAATAACATTATTGTTCGATCGTAAATGTTGAATAAGTGCAAGCAAAATCCTTTCATAATAGGTTTTCATCATAGTTTTATATATTTATGTCTCTTACCGTTAACATTAATATTTTTTGGTTAGAATAACTAAATCGAAAGTTATAACTTTTTTTGCCTTTAAAAATAATCTGTCACACAGAAATCAAACAAAACAATTTCTGTATGTGCTTAAAGATTTTATTTTCTTTTTTTTTTCAAAATCCTATTAGTTTTTACTTTACAGAGTGAAAATTTGGTAACAACTCCGCATTTTGATTTTTGTTTGGTTTAACAGGTTTTGGCTGTCATCTGAAAACGGAAACTAGTCTATGCATATATTTTACGATTTGAATGTATAATCATATGAGAAGTTTGTTGTTATGTTAAATTTGAAGTGCGAGGAAGAAAATCACAGTATCATCGATTGACTACAAAATGCCATGAAAATTAAATTTCTTATTGAATTGAAGTTACTAACATTCAAATTCTCTATTGAATTCTAAATTAACAATCGAAAATCCTACTAGCTGTCTAAGAAATCAACTTTCATTTAATTTTCAATGTGGTTACTAAATAATTATTTCAGATCAACAAAATAATCTTGAGTTCTAGGGGGGGGGGCATGGCCCCGTGCCCCTCCCTCCTGTATACGCCGTTGCATAACTATGACATTAAAATAGTCTTCTCAAGCATTTAAAGATTCTGTCAAGCTATCAGATAAATCAAATTATTTATTTCATCTAAAGTGAGTATTAAAAATTGACGAACTGAGGACTAAAAATTCACGTGGAGAATTAATTATGGTTTCTTAAAGATTATTCGCGTGAATTTTAAACGGTTTTTATTTTTCATATCACTTAGAGGTGAGTACTAGGCTTAACGAGGGCAAAGATATTTCACTTCAAAAAAATAAAAAAAAAGTTGGTATCACTTTTCGTAATTTTCGATTCAAGACAAAAATAATGAAAAATATTTTAAATCAAAATAAAAACTCTTTTTTTCTTCTAACTGTTTTCAATTAAATTTAACCATTAAAACACCCTTTCAAATGTTCACTTAACAAAACATCGTTTTTTCTGTGTTCCCTTATCAATTATTTTTATCACTGGAATTGTACTTTAATTATACAAATAAACCACCAAACAGGCTTTTATAATGTACCCTTCTTAATTATGGTCGAAAAAGGTTAATCCTACCTCTGATTCAAAGAATCATTTTAAATGAAAGACATTAACGTTATGTCCCTAACTGACAATCAATGTGGTTACTTTTGACTTTATAATAAATACATGTACCTTTCCATCTCCACATAAAACAAACAAATCTAAAAAAAAGTGAAATTCACTCCGCAGGAGCTCTAGCTGATGATAAGTTTGCATTTTCAAAAGCTTATAGGACACGAAACACAGTCAAGGGCGGATCCAGACTTTCAGCCAGGGGGGGGGGGTCACGACGCCTATGACATACAAACCCAATGAAGCCTTAACCTGAAAACATTTCTTTTATTTTTTTATTTTAGTGCAACCTATTGTTAAAGAAAAATGAAGATTCATACATAAGTATGTCTATATGTTAATGTCCTTAAAGTACGCAATAAATTTGTTGATAAAGCTTATAAGGCTTTGTGGAAACAAGCAGGAATGGTTGAAAACCACCTAACAGAAGGCTAACTGTAAGGTGGTTTTCCACCATTGAAGTCTACAAGCAAATTTTCAATTGCGTAGGGAAGGACCTTCTGCTAAAGCTACACTAATAATTTACCTAGCCAGTATACTTAAATTTTTGTTTGAGGTTTGGAAATGTGAAGTACCTATATTAGCCACGATTTATTATCCACCAAGATCCATATGGGTTACCCTGTGATAATAAAACGATCCAGAACCCACAAACATTTTGCATTAAGATTGTGGTATTCCTGAGTTTTTTGACGTTTTCAAATTGACATGTAAACAAAAAATAAAAATGGAAGAGTAGTTGAAGTAAGTGTTTTATGATCTTTTATCGGGATCTGGATCTAGATCTTGTTTTTTTTTATCAGTGCTGACAACATTTACGAATCAAAATGGTCACCCGGTGTTGAGAATTAAAACTAATTCTTGGATCTTGAAATAGATCCAGATAGAAAGCAGGATCCCAAATTGTTTTTGAATTGCGTGTAAAAGTTTTTGATTGTGAATTTAAATCACTTTGAGCAATAATACCCGAAACAAAAAAGAAATTTAAGAAATACTCGTAGATGATGAAAAATATTGATTTCCCGATCCAATAAAATTGTTATTTAACTTGACGTTGTTTTTTGCCTGTTGGGTGCCGTTGTGAAGGTTTCACATGGGAACATTTGCAAGTTACTTGACCATTTTAAATACCAGTTTTTAAAGTGTTTTAAAAGGGTTTTTAAATATGAGCAAAGACACATATAAATAAAGATGAATAACACACTCATGACCCCCCCCTTGGATCCGCGCTTGAGCACAGTACTTAGGGTTCTTTGACTTATGATCACTTTGTTAGTGCTCAGCATAATTTAATGTAATAATTTATATTGCCTTGGCCATGAACAAATATCGCGACACCATATTTTGTAAATATATGTATTCTGATTTTTACTATGTAGCGCCTATATTCTGGGTCCGCTTATACGCACTTTCTGAAAGTTAATGACATACTTAAGTCTCAAGTCTCAAAAGTATAACAATAAAATATGGGGTTCAAGTTATCATGTTTGGTTTAATTTCTTGGTTTTTTTTTTGTATTTATAATTTTTTTTTTTTAAGAACATACCCTTAGGACAGTCATTCAACTGACTGGATGTTTATGTATAATCAAATTTATTATCAGATAGGAGTGTGTTTGTATATTTTATTTCACTCCTATTTCTTTTAAAATATAAAAAAAAAATAATAATAATTGTGTGTCAAATGTAAACAAACATTTAGATTATGTACTTACATATGCACTAATGACTACCCTTTTAGGGTGAAATATAGATAAAACATTAGACTGGCCGCGCTTTGGAACCTATTATTAATTTATTCAGAAGTACATTATTTCATAAGCAATACTCCCAACATGAACGAAAGTTATTGAAATGTCAAATTAGATTTACACATGAGTGATAACTGATGAAGGAAGTGCTTTAACACCCTAAGGGCCAGTTTAATCAGAATTGATTATCATTAATTCATGATTAGTGGAGCTGGAAAATCCTCAAATGTTTTTGTTGATCAAATTTTGTTCGAAAAATTCAAAGTATGAGTTGCTAATCATGGATTTCACTAATTAGCCAATTTTGGTTGATTAGCGTTAGTTAATTAAAGCCTATGAAAGTCACATACTAAATTAAACCCACTGTGAACAAACTGGCCCTAACACTATAAAATATTCGGGGTAAACAAATTTGTTGAACATATTCAGAAAACTAATTGCTTACCTAAGCAGACACTTTTGGCTCAAGTAGTTACGTATGTGTTTGTAAGTGAATATTTGTATGTGAATGTCAAAAATATAAAAAATAAAATGGTTTGGATAAATGTTTTTTCAAATTTCAATAGTTTTAGTTTTCAAGACAAATTAATTATTGATAGACATATAATCAAGGCATGGTAGTACCCAGCCAGGTTCTGGCACTACACCCTTTTTACAGGATCAAACTCAGGCGATTTTCAACTCCCCTCTTATTTCAGTACCAATAAAGTCAGAAACTTCAAGCTCTCAGCATTTACTAAGCTCACTAGGTTTAGGCAACTCACAAAATTTCTATTCTTTAGCATTAGTGGTTTGAGAGATATAAGACTACAAATATCGCAAAAACCGACAGATCATCAAAATTATGGAGGCCTTTGCGACATTTGCGAATCGAAATTTAAGATTTTTCATTCAGGGGGCGAGGAAGCCGCCCATTTTCATAGATTATTGCAGAATGATGAAATTTGGTAGAGCGGTAGGGCTTGAAATGGAAACAAAGGAAACATTTTAAAATTTGTTATATTACACTCAGGGGGCGTGGCATCCACCAATTTTCTCTAAATTGTTATTAATTATACTATATGGGACACTTCGTATTGTTAGAGAATGATGATATTTGGTAGAACGTTTGATTTTGTAATAAGTACCAGGTTGCCAGAAAATATTTTCTGAAATCGGGAGATTACCACATTAGAAATCGGTGTAAATCGGGGACATTTTTTTAACCTTACAACTCATGATAAAGATTAGCTTTTTGTTAATTTTGTCTGAATGTTTTTTCTAACATTGAAAATAGGCTCGTTTTGCACAAATTATGGTGTTACCAAAATTAATAAAGTACAAATGAATACAAATGAAAATGAACTTAACCGTAGTAGGGGCATTTTGCCAAAAATGTGGTTGGTGTTACCACAGAAGCTACCAACCAAATTAAAATGAACATCGCAGGGTATCGAATTGTTGGTTGGGTCGATGTGTCGTGCTTGTTCAATTTCCTTGTGCTACCAAAGAAGAGAATGAAAGAATGAAAAATAAAATATGACAGAAATAATGAGCTATATGTTTGTAGGTCTTCTATTGACTGCAGGCAGAGCACTACTACAGTACAGCTGAGTATCGAATTTTCGGTTGGTATGTTGTGTACAGTCACAGTGCGTGTTTACAGAGTGTTGTGCGTAGGAAAAGCACACAGGATAGGTACCTACCACAGCAGAATTTACAAAAGTTTTGAACCTATTTACTATTACGTATATAATAATAAATGTAACTTTCCTACAAAAAAAATAACATTTTTACAAAAAAATTAATAACTGCTTTTCTACAAAAAAAATTAACGTTTTTACAAAAAATAAAAAATAACTTTTTTTAGTTTGTCAACTAAATTTTATACATATTTGCACTCAGCCCTGACTAACATAATATGTTCGATGGGCGCCTTTGTGGTCCTGCAACCAACTAGTCTTTAATATTAAGATTTTAAAATACTTCATTAAGCCAGACATATTCATTAAGCCAGACATAAGAGATTAATTGACAAAAAACAACAATCTACAATTGAATGGAAACTTCGAAAAAAAATGAAAATCAATTTGAGTTAATGTTTTTGTACCTCCCTACATCACTTAATTATTCAAAACTTTATACAGAAAATTGATGTGGTACAAAAGTTGTAATTTAAGATTGTTGGTAGCATATTCTCTTTTTGAATTATGATTAAAAAAGATGAGCTTTTTGTGACACCGCATCGGACAGGTACAATCGTTCCTAACTTTTTTTTTTTCTTGGGTTTCAATGAAAAAATCTTTTCCGTAGCTCGTACCACTGGAAAAAAAAGAAGTACTGTACAGTAGAAGTACTATACAGTAGAAGTACTATACAGTAGAAGTACTATACAAGAAGATGACAGCCTACAAATGCGCCTGTGCTTGTACCCAATTCTGAAGATGGTGTGTTCCAAACAAAAAAGATCAGATCTTTATAAATGAGGTGAAAAATTAAAGCAGGGATGACTTAAATTTGTATGCAAACTTAATCGGAAAATGTTGAACAAATTCATTCTAAAAATGTGATTGAGTTAATAGTCGTTTCAATAAATTAGAACTTATTGACTTAAACCTCCTACGATTAGGTATAAGATAATGTTGAAAAAAATTTGTTGGTTAATTTAAAAAGAGCAAAATGAATAAATATAAAATAAATTCGTAAATTACGAAATCGGATCCTCCAGATTAAAGTTTAAAAATACTGCCCTTAACGGCCAATTTCTTCACAAAGTTATAACCCTTAAAACTTGATTTATCGAGAAATTAGAACTCATTTGGGTTCTAACTCATTACTTCACCAAGTTCTAAGGCAAAATAATTCCGATTTAAATCTTAGGTTGAGTTAGAACTTTGTTATATTTGGACCCTCAAATTTGAAGGTTTAGGAACTTAGAACTCGGTTTAAAAATATTTTCATTTCTTCAAAACACTTGATATTGTTCGAAATTTAAGCTTGTAACATTAAAAAGGAATGCAATTAAAATCAAATAGGGACAAATTGGCAAGTACCTACACAATTACCATTATCGTGCAATGTTCAATGTTAAATTCCAAGAAAATTATTCGCGTGAATTTAAGGTGAATACATTCATTAGTTTGGGTTGTACAGTTCGAAGTTGATAAAATAGATGTAATTTTGATACATATCCAAAGATTGCGCAGCAGTGTATGGTTTATGCAAAACTCATTGCAAAACCAGCACCTGTGCAATGCAATTACATATTATGTTTATTTATGCGAGCTCGCAGAATATCAGTGCTGCTGGTATCCTACTGAAGGTGGTGAAGCATATTTGACATCGCACCTAGTTTAAGTTCCATACACAAGAAGTGCATCTACTAGGTATACTTTAAAAATTTAATTTGTTTTTTTTAATGCGTTGACAAACTTTTGTTTTTCAGCGCTTGATAAGATCTTGCAAATGGTTGCATCTCACGACACACTAAACTTGCACCTGAGACACGCACACGATTTGTTGAAGGACGCTTCATCTAACGAAACATTGTTTATTTAATTGAAATAAAAAGATGTCAAATTTTGTTGCATCTCATTGGTGTTATGTTTTTTATTTGAGTGGTGGTGTTAAATTTTCATTTGGTGGTTTTTGCATGTTTTGATTTTTGAGCTTATTTTTTTACTTAAAAGGAAATGAAGCCGAAACATAAAGGTTGTATGTGCAAACTGCACCAAAATAAAAGGTACTATTTTTACTTATATCCATGTTCCAAAAAGATTTTCGCAATATCATGCATTACCCATCACACACTTATTTTTGTCCCAAAAATGTTGACTTTGATGCACTTTGCACATGCTCACTTAATATAGCTCCCGGTCTTAAAGGCCTTCCACACTAGCCAACTGTGTATTGATACATGTCAAAAAAGTGGGAACAAATCATGTAGAATAGTGTGGAAACAAAATATGAAAGCCCAGCCTACACAACCCGACATTCTTTCCCACACAATTTGACATGTGTTAATACATGAATAATTTTAGGAATGGTTCTAATTCTATCCCACATTCTATCACACTTTTTTTTAACTTACGGTAATGTATTAATACAAGCAAGTGTGGAAGCAAAATATGAAAAGTCATTTCATTCCCACAAATTTGGCAGTCGCGTGGAATTCTTTCCCACTTTCAATTTGACATGTATTAATACATAGTGGGGAAGTGTGGAAGGGCTATTAATAACATTTTTGTACACCATCCTCAAAAATCATAACACGAATAGTAACGCAGAATCACACAAATCCAATTTTAAAATACTGAAAATAAAAAAAAAAATATCATAAAATACAAAAATGTGGTATTTGTTTCAAATGAATAGACAGCATAAAATAAATATAAAATGCCAAAAAAGGTTACCGCCAAAGCAAAACTGATAGATATTGTTAAATCTGTCAAAAGAATGTCAGAAATTTGTGTCAAAACAATCTACCGGGTGCTACGAAAAATTTAAAAAACACGTTAGAACTCAGTTTCACTAAACCGAGATTTATAGTTCTAAGACTCACACTCAATAATGATTTTAGACCGAGTTTTAGGGAAATGATTTGAAGTGAAGAAATGCTCGAGTTCTAAATAATTTAAAAACTTACTTACAAAAATAAACCGAGAATTACTAGATCGAGTTTTAAATTGATTTTAGAACTTTGTCAAGAAATTGGCCGTAAGATTTACAAAAAAAAAAAAAAAAAATACTATCTACAAATTCTTGAAAACTACGAAAAAATTAAAAACAATTTGAGTTAATGTCTTTTTTACCTACCTAATTTACTTAATTATTCAGAAATTATTAATTTAAATTCGTTGTTAGGCATATTCTTTACATAAACTAGAGATTACAAAGTTGGAAATCTAATACAAAATTCAAATTTAATGCTTTTTGAATTATGGTTATTAAAGACAAGCTGTTGTGACACTCAATCTGACAGATAAAAACGTTCCTTACTTTATATATACTGAAGGATTTCAATCTTCTATTTCTCTTGTCAGCAACAAAGTGCTTATGTTAAGCAAACATAGCTGTGCACTTATTGAAAGCTCCAAACGTTCTGAAACAAACAACAAAAACTATTCTTATGGGAAGAATTAACTGGCTGAACATCAATAGCAGTAGGTTCACTTGTATAGTTGAAGATAGCTAGTACATTGAATTGACGAAGTCGAAAGGAAGAAAACAGTCACAGTCGAGCCCGTTCATAGCCATATGAAGATGAAATAAAAAAATGTGCTTTTATCCGACTGCAAAGTTGGTTTGGCGCACAGAAAAAAAGATTAAAATGACGATAACAATCAAAAAAAGTTCCAGTGTTACTTGCAGATGTAATTAACATCAAACAAAATTCGGTGCAGTGTAAAATTGAGAAAACTTCAACTTTTTGCTAAAGGTAGGTTAAGCATCAATTAAGTGGGAAAAAGTCAATAGTCAGTAAAAGTAGAATAACAGATTGAGGCAAGATGATATTTGCCAAAAAAATTAGTAATGATAGGAAGAGGTACATAATTCGCTTGAATCTTCGACCTTCCAATCACATTGGGAAATGGTTAAGCCTAATGGTGTAGGTACCTGTGGATGAAGCTTGTACATCACTGTCAAAGTAAAAAGATATGAAAATTGTGAAGAGCTCTACAACACAACGTTTTAGTTGTTGCAAGAAATGTATGGTATGACACAAAATTGAGCAATTTTGGTTAAAGTTACAGTCTTGTGTTCAGTCATCAGTTACCTAGTACTAATTTTTTCACAAATGAAAAGCTTACCAAATTTAAATAATTATAATGTGCCTTATTGCATCGCGATAGGTTGTCAAAATTACCTCTTTACAAGAATTTAAAAATTCAAAAAGATATGGAATTATATACTTTTATTGTGTATTTATATAAAAATAAGCAGTTCTTCTATTCAACTAACATAATCGTTTTCTTATATAACATATCTTGCTGCAACTTAATTTTAATTTATTTAATTTTGTTGCAGTGCAAACAATTAGTCATGTTTTTGTTTTATCTAGCAAATGCAAGTCATTTTCAATTCCCCCATTCTTTTCTTACTCTATGAGTTAAATCTGTAAATATTTTAGATTGTGTTTTTCATCGGATTTCTTATGACATGGTAATATTGCTTGCACACAAATTGTAATGTTAAAATTAAATAATTTCTATTCGGAGGTACTTATTACATTTACACCCATATTTATAAAGAAAAAATAGTTATTTTAGCTCACGTGTTTAAGAAAACTACACTACGGACTAAGAATTTTCTGGGCTCAAAATAAAGGCAATTGCTTACTGCTTTATTTGAGTCCGGAACATTCTTATTCTATGGTGTAGTTTCTCTAAACACGGGAGCTAAAATAACTATTTTTTCTTTATGAACAAGGAAGTTAATAAATAAAAATTGATATTTATTTGTTTTATTATGACTTTTAATTTAAATTCATATTGCTTGAACACTTTGAGTAAAACTTAATAATTAATAACAAATATTTCCCTTGATATATATAAAGTCTTTTATGCGGCATTTGCTTACAAGAAACTTAATTATTTAGGGATTATAGCACCTAGCTAGCTTTGAAATGAATAAGTAAAACATAAGCTAACAAATACTCCAAAGATTCAAATTTCTTATAAACCGCAACGGCTATGTACAAAAGCATCTTAATTTTAATTACTTTTAAAATATTTATTTTTATTAAATTTTTCAACAAACAAAAAGCAGACATTGCATTGATTACCGATGTTATGGATTATGACGATGGGAAATTTCAAATGGGATATTTTAAGATCATCGCAGATAGCCATTCTAATTTTTAAAAACTCAAATTTTTCTTATGCCAATCGTTTGTGACAGCAAAAAAAAGTGTTGTGACTCGCTAGTGATTTAGTTATTAAAAAATCAACAAAATGTACCAGTTAGCCATTTTTTTTCTTGAAAACTGTAGTAGTATAGACTTCTTTACACTCAATCGATCAGGAATCGTTTGTGACTTCTGAATATATCAATAAAATCGTTTGTGACAACGTAGTTTTCGAGAAAAATTAGAAAAACTGATTTCAGTTCACCACACTTTAATTTTGTTTATTGCTATGGGCGGAGATATGCATAGGAAAGTGCTGGTGTATGTGTACCGTGATTCATGATGCCGAGGTAAGTTATTATGCTTTGAGGTGAGCAACATGCTGCAATGATAACTATGTATAAAAGATTAATTTTAAAAATAAAACAGTGTTGTTTCCACTTTAAAGATGGGAAATGGATTTTGAATTATGAATTTATTAACAAAAAAAAGGCTCTAGCCATAGAGCTTGTATAATGTTTTACTTCATTAGATTGAAATTTTTTTAACAAATTTCGAATTTACCAATAAAATCGTTTGTGGCTACCTAGTTTGTTTGTGACAGCCTATTTTCCGAAAACTCGTTTTTCAATGGAATTAGTATAAATTTAAACCAGCCATTACGAGTTTTGGGAAAATAGTCTGTCACAAACAAACTTGGTTGTCCCAAACGATTTCTTTGCTAAATTCCAATTAAATAAACAATTTTCAAGATAATGATTACAAATTTAAACCAGCCATTATTATTTTTTTTTTTTTTTAATTTCCTTAGATTATAGTGGTTCATATGAAAATATCTGAAAATCCTAGAAACTTCCTCCTTTTGTATTTATGCAAAAATAAAAAAATACGAGTATGTAACTGTGCAGGTATGTAAAAAAAAATCTGATGTAAAAATAAAATAGAAACAAAAAGGAGACAAAAAAAAGTACATATTACAGTAATGACAGAGTATTCTGGCTGGCAGGCTGGCGCTTTGCAAACTGTTGATTTGCAAACCCATGCTTTCATTTTATTGTATGATGTTGGATCTGGATGATGACTTATATAAAGGTTGAAAAACATTTACGAATACCAACAAGTTTTCAACCTTTATGAAAATATCGTTGTATGGCAGCTACCCGCTAAAGATATGGTCCATTTCAAAGCAGTTTGTTACACGATACAATTTATAAAGAAAAATAATCGCAGACCATATCATGGACATGGTCATGGACTGGACATGAACATGCAATATGCACCATGATACATGGATGCAAGAAGCCAGAAGCATTATCAACATGCCAAATTCAACACGCAAAATGCAACATGCTATATACAACATCCACCATGCCACGTGCAACATGACACATAAAACATGCAACATTGTTACACGATACAATGTGCACGCAAACGTGTGCATGCACGCAAACGTATGCGTCCACGCAAACGTGTGCGTGCACGCAAACGTATGCGTCCACGCAAACGTATGCATCCATGCAAACGTATGCGTGCATGCAAACGTTTGCTGGTTTAAATTTGTAATCATTATATTGAAAATTGTTTATTTAATCGGAATTTAGCAAAGAAATCGTTTGGGACAACCAAGTTTGTTTGTGACAGACTATTTTCCAAAAACTCGTAATGACTGGTTAAAATTTATACTAATTCCATTGAAAAACGAGTTTTCGGAAAATAGGCTGTCACAAACAAACTAGGTAGCCACAAACGATTTTATTGGTAAATTCGAAATTTGTTAAAAAAATTTCAATCTAATGAAGTAAAACATTATACAAGCTCTATGGCTAGAGCCTTTTTTTTTTGTTAATAAATTCATAATTCAAAATCCATTTCCCATCTTTGAAGTGGAAACAACACTGTTTTATTTTTAAAATTAATCTTTTATACATAGTTATCATTGCAGCATGTTGCTCACCTCAAAGCATAATAACTTACCTCGGCATCATGAATCACGGTACACATACACCAGCACTTTCCTATGCATATCTCCGCCCATAGCAATAAACAAAATGAAAGTGTGGTGAACTGAAATCAGTTTTTCTAATTTTTCTCGAAAACTACGTTGTCACAAACGATTTCTGATCGATTGAGTGTAAAAAAGTCTATACTACTACAGTTTTCAAAAAAAAATGGCTAACTGGTACATTTTTGATTTCTTAATAACTAAATCACTAGCGAGTCACAACACTTTTTATTGCTGTCACAAACAGTCACAAACGAATCACAAACGATTGGCACAAAAAATATTCAAAAATTTGAGTTTTTAAAAATTGGAATGGCTCTGGGATGATCTGATATTTTAGGTTAGACAAAGCCAGATTAAAAAGTGTTCAAATTTTTAGTAAAATTATAAATAAAGTAAATTGCAGATACTATGAAACATTGAAAATCGGGGAAAAGTGTCATATTAAGATCAAAAATCGGTGTATCAGAAATAGGTCTAAAAATCGGGAGAATTACGATAAATCTGTGTTTCTGGCAACACTGATAAGTACATACAAAAAAATGGAAAATTTGAGATTTTAAATTAGGGGCGTAGCACCTGCCCATCTTTATAGAATTAATATAAATTATTAGGAGCCTTTCTAACTGTCGCAGAACTATGAAATTGAGTAAAGCGTTAAAGCTTGAAGTGCAAACAAAGGAAACAGATTTTAATTTTAGATTTTCCATTTAAGGGCGTGTCACCCGCCCATTTTCTCAGAATTGATATCAACTATGTGAAGAACTTCCGATTGTCGTAGAATGATGAAATTTGGTTGAGCGATAGGACTTAACATACAAGCAAAGGGAAAATTAAAAATTTAAGATTTTACATTCACTGGGCATGGCAACCACCCATTTTCGCAGGATTAAAATTAAATATATTGAGAGCACTTCCGATTGGTGCAGAATTATGAAATTTGGTACAATGGTTGGTTTCCAGGTGTATAACAAGGAAAAATTGAAAATATGAAACTTTTGATGCAGGGGCGGGCGTGGCATTCACCCACTTCTTAACAATTATTATCAGAAGAGCACTTCTGATTTATGAAAATTTGTAGAGCGGTAGGACTTGTAGTATGTACATACAAAAGGCATAAATTAAAACTTAACTTATTTCCTTATGAGGGTCTCATTGGGCGTTTATTCCACCCACTTTTCCTGATAAAAAAAATCTTTGCAAAAAGAAGTGAAGGCATACCAAAAACATAAATGTTAAAAAAGAAGCCAAGTTCTTCTCTAAACAAAAACTTTTGCGTAACAAGTCAGCCGTAAAAAGTAGTGAGATCTAAATAAAAAGATTGGGGTGTAGTACTTTTAGTGAAAAAAAAAAAAAAATGAATACCTTGCACCGCTATTACTTAAGAACGAATTTACGTACAGAGGTTGTTAATATGTCATTTTATAGATATGTATGTATTGTCTACAAGTTATCCCTATAGATAATATTGTGAATAAATAATGTTATCGAGAGTTAACGAAATACGAAAAAATCAAAATTTTCAATATGGTGGATTTACCTTCCAGTACCACTCTTAAAACTTGGTTCTTTAAAAGAAAATATTTTTCTAAACATAACCCCAACAGAAAAAAATTCTGCACCCGAAAATATAATAAATATCCTCCCATATAACATTTTTCGACTAAATGTACTGCACCCCAAAGCTTTTGACCGTTTGTCTTCCAAATATATTAATTCAACGGAAAAAAATGTCATAATCTTTTTTGTGTAGAATAAACACTGAGGGAAAAATGTATGGGCTCAGTACAGAGATATTTATGTAAAATCTGAAGTTTGCATAGGATTGCGATGAAAGCTATATTTACTGAGTAAAGTTAACGTGTGCTGGTTACATTTGAGTTTATGTACCAAATAAAACCCACCCTCAGTGAGCAGAATTTATGTAGTCAGTCTATAGTAAAGATTTAACTTGCATTGAATACAGGCAACATTGACTCAACACAGAGCTATTGACCAGCTACAGTGGCATATCTACTGACTAAATAATTTAAAAAATCCGAGAGCAAACAATGTGCGTTCTTTCAATACTATTGTAGGTCCATTTATTCATCACATAAGGTTATGTGTTGAGTACAATGCAACGTGTAACCAGTCTATACTTTGTGTATGCAGATCTTAAAATCGAAAAGTTTTTACATGGAACAATGTACTCATCACACGAGCTATGAGATGAGTCTTAGCAACGTGTATCCACTCAATACGAATGTAGCAGCGTTTATTCATTACATATAGTTATGTTTTGAGTACAATGCAACGTGTATCCAGTCTATATTTTATGTGTGCATATCTTAAAATCGGAAGGTTTTTACAAAAAACAATGTACTCCCACAAGAGCTATGCGATGAGTTTTAGCAATGTGTATTCAACGTTTGTAAGTAAATGTAAAGACGTTTTACTTATTAACATTATGGATGACGGACGAGAATATTATATTGCGAAATAGCCCAATGGTTGCATGCTCGATCGGTGCTTGGAAGGATGCCAGTTCAAATCCAGGTTAGTAAAACTTGACATTTTTCTAATAAAATAAATTTGTATACTTTCAGAATAAAGGGGAAATAAACTGTGGGTAATTTCAGTGAAAAAAGAAATTCCCCACAGTAAAAGGGGAAAAAAACTTTGTGATAAAGAGCAAAGTTAAGAAAGAGATGATTATGTAATGAGTACATACAGCTTGTACCCATTACATAAAAAAAGAAAAAGCACATAAAATAAAGAAATAAAGGGTCTCTTTTTTTATGTTATGAGTACATATATATGTAATGAGTACATAGTTTTTATGTAATGAGCATATGATTTTTTTTAAATTTATGTAATGAGTACATATTATTTATGTAATGAGTACATATATTTATATAATGAGTACATATTATGTATGTTATGAGTACATTGAATACCGCTGAGAAAATTTACTCACTACATAATCATATACTCATCACAGATAACAGACGGATATTTATGTTATGAATCAATGGAGAATATATATTTATAGAACGAGTGCATAAAATATACAAATAAAATGTACTCACTCCATAACCCGTACACATTTATGTATTGGGTCAATTAAACATTAATATTTATTTAATGAATACATAGAGAGGTGCAACGTAACTTTTCTTATTAAATAGTGTTATGCGATGAGTATAACCAACATGTATCCATTAAATCCTAATGAAGTAGAATTTACTCATCAGAAGAGGTTATTTGCTGAGTACAAAGCAACGTGTATCCAATCAATATTAGTGAAGCACAATTTACTTATCACAAGAGGTTATGTGTTGAGCAACGTGTATACAGTCAATATTATTGTTGCAGAGTTTATTCATCACATAAAGTTATGTGTTGAGTATAAAGCAACGTGTATCTAGTTTATATTTTATGTAGAAATATCATAAACTCGGAAGGTTTCTACATAAAACAATTTACTCAGTACACTAGCTATGCGATGAGTCTAAAGCAACGTGTATCCATTCAATTTTCTTGTAGAAACGTTTATTCATCACATAGTGTTATGTTAAATACGTAATGGCAAAAATGTGTGTACTCAGTACAGATTTATCATTTAATGAGTACATAAAGTTATGTGTGCAGAAATCTATGGAATGAGTCAACACATTTATGTGCTGAGTACATACATTTTTCCCTCATTGAAATGAGCTACAAATGTGTACTCACAACTTTTTTCAAAAAAAAAAAAAAACTATAGTTTTCGAGTAATTTGGTAAAAACTGAATTTTACACCATTTACCAAATTTAGGGTCTATTTTAGGAAATATTTAATACGTAAAAATGAAGCTCTTCCCTAAAATTCAGCTTTGTCGGAATTTTTTGGAAGTTGTAGCAAACCATTTATTTACCAATTTTATTCAATATTAACATTATGTATAGTTTCCTTTAAGTTTGTTTTGTTACTGTAAATTTATAAACTTTTCAATTTCATGTTAATCACATTATTTTTTCAATGTTTACTACAATTATTTGTGTAGTTTTCGACTGTATAAAGAGTCGTAGAAATTAATTATTATTATTATATTTTGAGCAGCGGTGGAAGACACTCTAAGGAGCTACCTATAGGAGGTCTTTTACATTTGATCCTTTTGTACAATTTGTTATTAAGGAACGATTAAGGAGCAACCTAGGTCTTCCTTAATATTCAAATATTACTATTATCAGTTTGTGTTTTTTAAATAAATTATGTGTAACTATTCAGTCGTTCAATAAAATATTGGAGTTTCAACTACGAAGAAACCTTTCTTTATTTAAAAAATAAGAGAAGAAGAGAATTACGCTCTACAAAGTGAATATATCTTATTTTCCTACTTTAATATGAATTTTTACAATTTTGAGAATATATCTAAGGCGAGAATTTAGAACGAGATCCTAAAACAATTATTTTTAATCACATAAAATTAAATATTTAAAAATTGCATCAATCCGTTTTTCAATAATCGAATTTTTAAAAATAAAATATTTTTTTTTTAATCAGAAAAACAGCAACTGCAAAAAATAATCAGCCTTATCGGGAATAAAATCTCCCCCGGATTTTTTCCCTAGTATGAAACTCTCCAATCATAAACAATGTTCGAAAAATGGGAAAAAACTTCAATGAAAAAAGTAAATATCGTAAATCTATTTTCCGGGGGAAAATTAATGATGTTTCCCTGGAAAAAACTCGCCTCAATTTAGTTGGAGAATTTTAAAAATAGAAGCATATTACTACCTATAAAGAACAAGTTTTGATTAGGCGCAAAATTTTAAACATTGCTCGTTTAAGGAATAAAACCGGCTCTAGTTAACGTAGTCGTTTAGTTGTGAACCTTTGTCTAACTATTTCTTAATTTTAAAGACGTTAAACAACTCTTCTAACTAAAGTGGACTCCGCAATGTTACGTAAGCAAATAATTAAGGTTGAACAGACACACATTTGACAGATGAAGAGAAGAGACAGCTATAGAACAACAAAAAAATGTTTAATTTAAACAAACAACTTCAGACAAATAATTTTAATATAACTAGGTGCGTGTCGTGAATATAGATTATGATTGTTTTTTTGTTTAAATGTTTAAAAGAAGTCTACTCGCATTATCCCTGATTCTAAAAAAAAAAAAACCCAAGCGCATGGACAATATTGAGACATCTTTGTATATAATGTAGGTACCTACATGTATGTTGGTTGATGTGTATTGTGCTGTTGATGTTTGTGTCCATGTTGCACAGAAAAAGTGAAAAATTGAATGCCACCCAGCTCTTTCAATACATTAATAAATGTTTTTCATTTTTAACAAAACTGTAAATATTCAGAAAATAAAATAAAATTCCGAAATCATTTTACCAACCTACGCCTTTTTATTGTTATAAACTTTTTTTCAAGTTGTTAAAGTATATTTTAAGAAGTAAAACAAGCGATTTGCTGCTTTTAAAGTAAGAAGAGTGTTTTAACGTTAAACTATACTTTAAAGGCTCTCCCAAACCAATGCGGAACAATCGTTGCGTCGAAAAAAAACATTCGCATGTCAAAATTTATTTACATGGTGATATATGAGAGTGCCCACACCAACGCGGCGGAGAAGTATATGAAATCATTTTGACTGACGAATGTTTCTTCGCCGCAACGAATGTTTCGCATTAGTTTGGAGAGCCTTAAGTCGTTTTAAATTACCAAAGAGTAGACTCTCGCTTGAAAAAGAGTTTTTAGAGCTGACTCCCATTTTAAAAAAGATTTAGAGCCGGTTTTAATTGTTTAAAATTTTGCGCCATAGAAATTTTAATAAAATCCAGCATTACGTTTACTTAGAAGTCCATCCGTATTGGTTTGTGTGACTGTACGTTCATTCTACAACAAGCTAGAGACTTAACGGGGAAACGGCTTGGAGGAGAAATTGGTTTTATTTTACCCGATATAGCTATATTCCGTTTTTATTTCTATACATTTTTAACACATTTTGGAACACTTAACACTTTCGGGGTTTTCCCCTTCATAAAGTAACACAGTTTTGCAGAGAGAGAGAACAAAAATATTACAACAACAAAATAGACAAAAAATGCTTTTTTCTTTAACTTTTGAATATTTGTACGCAAAATAGGTCTTTATCACCACAAATAGTTCAAATATTTAATTTGATTCCAGAAAATAATTTTCGAACTTTTGACAGATAAATAATTTCAGAATATTAATTCTCTCAGAGTATTTCGAAACCGATTCGAAGTAATTTCCAGGGGAGATTGAATCCGGGGGAGATTGACGATAGGAGTATTCGACTCCTGGGAAAAATGAAAATCCGGGGGAGAACAATCTTCCGCGGAATTGCCGATAAGGCTGAATATAAATCGGTGTATGTAAGAATTTGAAATTCGAAAATATGAATACTTGCTCTAGCGGAAGAACTGTTAATAAGAGCGCAAAATAAAGTATTTTTTATTTGAAAGTAGACAACATTAATTAATGTGATTTCTAGCCTTGATAGTAAAAATAAATAAATCGGGTGGCACAACGGCTCATGAAAAACCAGGGCCTAGTGACTAACAACTCGCAACCATTCCTGTGTGCGCCTTTCGACAGCAATGGAAGGGACTTGCAATTTTTTGCCGAATCCGAACGGCTAGACGAGAAGCACTTATTCGTGACAAGTGATACTCTTGGAGGATTTGTCAATTCCTCGCAAGAGGCAGTAGCCCTGAAAAAAACTTTTTAGTTTTTTAGGTGGATGAGGCTGGGAAGCGATCCCAGACCTCCAGCGTGACAGTCGAACGCACTAACCATTACGCTACGGGCTACTACCTACCCTTGATAGTGTAGCTTCAAAAAAAACATGTGCCCGGAATATTTTTGGTTGCACTGCAGATGAGCATAGTAGTAGCCCGTAGCGTAATGGTGTGTCCATTACGTCACGTTCAGCGTGACAGTCCATCGAACTAGACTGCCACGCTGGAGGTCTGGGCTCACTTCCCGTTTTTTTCAGGGCTACTACCTCTTGCGAGTAATTGACAAATCATCCAAGAGTATCACTTGCCATATGAATAAGTGCCTCTCGTTTAGCCATTAGGATTCGGCATAAAATTGTAGGTGCCTTCCATACATGTCGACACGCTCACACATGAATGGTTGCTTTTTTATTAGTCACAAGGCCCTGGTTCTTCACGAATCACGAGCCGTTGCGCCACCCAATTTATTTATATATTTATGAAGATGATTATTTAAATATGTGGTAAAAATGTGAAAGATTAAACACCGAAATAATGAACATTTTTTAACTTTCATAAACTCCATGTGTCTAGACTGGTGGAAACCAGCAGTTTGTCTAGCACCTCCCGCGATTTGTGTTGTGTGTTTAATTTTAAAAAAAGGCTAACATCATAATTCGGAGAAATCAAACACATGATTGCACAGGAACTTATTGCTTTTGTTTAAAGGTACCTATTCATTCAATCGAGACACAAATACCGTTATTGAATTTTGCATGATAAAAATGTTAAAAAAAAGAGCATACCTACATGTCTAATCAAATCAAATCATAAGTTACAAAATTTCTGTCGAATAATTTATTCTAAGAAAAGAAAAAAAATATTTAATACATTCTAAGCTTGTACGTATGCATACAAAATATAGACATTATACAGGGTCCGTCAAATGAAGTGCTACCAATTCAAAATATTTACCTATTGTAGTTTCATTATTTGAAGGTTTGTTTTTATAAGTACTAGATATGGTGCCAGAAGAATCGAAGTGCGTGGCAGTAAGAAAGTGAATGGCAGCTAGTAAATAAGGTAATTCCAATGTGCTATGCTCCGGTATTGTGTTCTAAACATTTTTTTTTAATTAGTTTTTTTAAAAGTTTTTTTTTCAAAAAAGATAATTTTTTTAATAATAATTATTATTTTAATTTTAACTATATGCCTGTAAGACCAGTCTTTTTAAATGCAACGCACGGCACTAGTAAGAAGGAATAGAAGGAAAGAAAAGAATTTTTTGTTGGCTAAACATTTTGCTAAGATTTTGGTTAAAGTGCCATCTATAGTTTACGAACCAAATTTAAACTGTTGATTTATGTGCAATTCTATGTTTCTTCTTCTATGTGAATTGGAATTTCAATTTTTGAGTTTGTGGTTAATTAAAATTTTGGTGCTCAACGCCATCTATCAAACATTTTTTTTTTTGTATACAGTACGCGCACTCAAAGGGCTTAATCAAACACAGTGCTAGGGTTAGGAAAACAGGGAAGGATTAAAGAGGAGATACCGATGCACATTGGTTTTGAATATTTGAATATCGAAATGGAAGGGAAAAATGGATCCGGGTAAGGCATTTCACATTCGGGTAGTGTGGCTTAAAAAAGAATCTCTAATCTTGATAGTACGTCCGAAGGTGGTCATTCCTAGAAGTATGAGTGTTACGGTTGAATTGTTTTAGGGAAGGAATGCAACTATTTCAGTAGAAAACTATAAAAATAACGGTAAAATAACGAGAGACATGAAACATTGCGGCGGTGTTCGAGCGTTGTAAATCCTTCCGTTTTATTTCTATCACCTATCAATTTCAAGCTCTTCTTTGAATTCTATCCAAAAGACTCAAGTGGGTTATTGGAGAACCTGCCCAAACATGAGAATTGTACTCGAGTTTTGGATGAATAAAGGCTTTATAGATAACAACCAAATCAGAAGAGGTGACAAATTTCTTGCATCGCCGAAAAAAACCTTAACACTTAGCAGCATATTTGGCGACATCAAATGTGATCGTTCTACAGAAGGTGGTCTGATGTGATACACATACCGAGGACTAAGAGCTTTTCGGTTTCCTCAATGCAAGTGCCACTGATGGATAGTGAAATGGGAGGTAGTTTTCGTTTTAACGACAGTTGACAGCATTTAGTTTTTGAAACATTAAATTGCCGTTGAAGTTCCACATCCGAAGGACATGGATGTGAATCTAAGAACGAGTATGAAAAGCTGAGGGTACCTACTGTCGTCAGCGAAACAGTTTAATGGATTAGAAGTTTCAGATAGTATGAATATAATAGTCCTTCCACACTAGCCCACTGTGTATTAATACATGCCAAATTGAAAGTGGGAAAGAATTCCACGCGACTGCCAAATTTGTGGGAAAGAAATAAATTTTCATATTTTGCTTCCATACTTGCTTGTATTAATACATTACCATAACCTAAAAAAAAAGTGTGATAGAATGTGGGATAGAATTAGAACGATTCCTAAAATTATTCATGTATTAACACATGTCAAATCGTGTGGGATAGAATGTCGGGTTGTGTAGGCTGGACTTTTATATTTTGTTTCCACACTATTCTACATGATTTGTTTCCCACTTTTTGACATGTATTAATACACAGAGGGTTAGTGTGGAAGGCTATTAAGGAAGACGGTCGGAGACAAAACGGAGCCCTGGGGCACACCATCTAATACGACTTGTATTGAACGGATCGAAAGTTAATTTCTAATCCAACGAAGAAGAGATTCATCAATACCAAATGCGCGCATTTTCGGTTAAAGGCCTGATGCCAAACTCTATCAAACGCTTTTGAAATATATATGCGTATACCTTTGACTGACGTCCACTTCTTATTTTGTAGTTTTAGTTGACTATATTGAATAAAATGTTTAAAGAATATTATATTCAAAATATTTGCAATAATCGTTTTTTCTGTATTTATTTTTGTATACCGGTTAAAAAATCATTAACTCAAATTGTTTTTACATTTTACAAAGTTTTAATATACAATTATGGATGATAATTTTTTTCTATAAAGCATAAATAAATTGGGGGGCGCAACGGCTCGTGAAGAACCAGGGCCTAGTGACTAACAACTCGCAACCATTCCTGTGTGCGCGTATCGACAGGAATGGAAGCGACCTACAATTTTATGCCGAATCCGAACGGCTAGACAAGAGGCACTTATTCATGACAAGTGATACTCTTGGAGGATTTGTCAATTGCTCACAAGAGGCAGTAGCCCTGAACAAAAACTTTTTAGTTTTTAGGCATAAAGCATATATGCCCTTCTTAATAACATCAAGTCGAGAATTTTAGCACCGCTCCTGTTTAATATATTGTAGAACACTTTGAGGGGAGGATTAGAGCAATAAGTATGTGGGTTTTTTTTAATTTTAAAATTATGTTTATCAACTTTTGAATTTAAATTGCCAAAAATTAGCACGAATGTTGGAATCATTTTCCAATAATTTTTACAAACTTACTAGGGTTATCACTTTCCTTACTTGCAATATATAAATGTAGGTGCTATGGGCAAGTTTTGATTCGTAAGAAAATCGAACTCGGGATAGTAATTTTGCCTAACATTACGATGATAGAATACGTACCTTGACCTGCAGCCTTAACCACTGACGCGATTTTTTTTTAAACTTTTGAGTTTTGACTTAAAGTTTTTAGAGGATTCCCGAGAGCAGAAATTTTTTTTTTTTAGCTCAAGAAATAACGGTACCTGCCCGCCAAACAACTAATATACCTACACAGATTTTGTTTAGAAAAAGTCGATTTGTTCTGAAAAAAAAATCGAACTTTTGGTTCTAAGGAATCCGACATTAGTTCAAATAATTTTGCATATACAAGTTTTCTAAACAAATGTTTTTTGATTTTGAAATCAATTTTCAGGAAAATAAGAAACCTTTGTATTCACTTACAAAAAATTCCGACAAATTTTGATGGATAGCTTCATTTTTACTTCCTTAACATTTCCTAAAAAGTACCCTAAATTTGGAGTAGAGCCAAAAGTTTTAGTTGGGGGGGTATTTTTTTTTAACTACTCAAAAATTAAACGTTTTTTGGAAAAAAGTTTTAGGTACACATTGTATTTTTAATATTTTTTCTATAAATTCATATTTAACAAGGAAATGAGATAGCATACTTTTTTAAAATATTGTTTTTTTAATATTTTCTCGCTAACGATAAAAATAAGATCTAATCATTAATATACAATACACCGGCAATCAGATTTTAGTTTTTAGCTACAAAATCAAATTCGTGCGATTCAGTCGTGCATTTTATTTGTATCCCCGTCATCTGTGCTGATGCCAATACACATAGTTGGTAATACTTCATTTGACTGACCCTGTATTAACATGAACATATACATATATATTATGTTTTATCATACCTTCCTATGAGTGGATATGATCGAATTTGTGTAGTACATTGCCTGTCTATTAGGAGAAGGTACATATATATACCTACATCAAACAGGCATCATAATGTAACATTAACTTAATAAACAAAAAAAATCAAACTGGCTGCTCAGGCAGTACATCTTATGCTCTAATTTCTTTCTCCTCTCCTTGTGTATAATACACCATCTTTAAAAACAAAACCAAAATACAAATTGAACTCAATACGAAGAAATCAGCGAAGGAATCAATAAACCAAACGAACTTGAATTTATTCCTAATTTCTCGAAGGTGTTTACATTTTATCTACATAAAAGAAATACACGGTTTAATGTTACCCATCGAAATCCAGCAATCCTATCTTTATTAAAAAAGTAGATAGATTCGAAATGTCATCATCTAAGCACCTACTTCCCACACCTCAATATACACAAGGGGACTTGGCGGTCGCCTGATCAACTAACCGTCAACCAAATCGACCACGTTGCGATAGACGCGAGACATGCTTCCAGTATCTTGGACGTCCGGACGTTTCGAGGGGTCAACATTGACTCGGATCACTACCTGGTGGTAGCTAGACTACGTATGCGGATATCCATGACGCGATAACGCAGAGCAGATGCTGTGAAAAGATTCGATGTCGAGAAGCTTAAATCGCAAGAGACCGCCAGAACTTTTGCAGACAACGTAACTCTTAATCTCTCAGGAGGTCCGCCACCAGCATCAAGTGCAGAGGACCAGTGGAAACACTGTCAACAAGCCATCAGAAGTGCCGCCTCTGATGTGCTGTGTTTCACAAGGCGAATACCACGAAACCCCTGGTTCGATGAAGAGTGCCGGCTAGCGCATGCAGCTAAGGACGAGGCCTACCAGGCAATGCTGCAGACTCGAACAAGAGCTGCTGAGAGAGTGGCCCGGGAGCTCTACGGGCTGAAACGAAAAGAGGAACGCCGACTTCTCAGGAGGAAAAAGAGAGAGCACGAGAAGCGGGCGGTAGAGTCTATTGAGGGTTGTAGCGGTAGGGGAGATGTTCGAAAATTTTATCAGAGGGTGAAGCGATCCACCCAAGGATTCAAGGCTAGAACGGAAGCCTGCCGAGATGAGAGTGGGAATATGGTAGTAGACACACAGTCAGTGCTGAGGATCTGGAAAGAACACTTCTCTAGACTGTTTAATGGCAAGACAGCCAAGATGCTGCTAATAGGCAGAACGCTCCATTCAACTTGGACGATGATGGCCAAGAGTTCCGTCCACCCGACCTAACCGAAGTGCGGCTGGCGATATCCAAACTTAAGTCGTACAAGGCTGCTGGTGCGGATGGCTTACAAGCCGAACTATTTAAATCAGCGGGAGATGAATTGGCTAGGAGTAACACCAGCTCATCTGCAAAATTTGGTCGGAGGAAAGTATGCCCGATAAATGGAACCTCGGTATAGTGTGCCCCATCCATAAAAAGGGAGATGTTCTGAAATGTACCAACTAAAGAGGAATTATTCTCCTAAACGTCGCTTATAAAATCTTTTCGGCCATCCTGTGTGACCACTTAAAACCTTTTTCAACGATCTGATCGGCCCCTATCAGTGCGGTTTTAGGCCAGGCAAGTCAACCGTCGATCAAATGTTCACACTCCGACAGATTTTAGAAAAATCCCGGGAATTCCAGATCGATACACACCACCTTTTTATCGATTTTAAAGTCGCGTATGATAGCGTGAAAAGGGACGAATTATAAAGAGCCATGTCGAGTCTCGGCATCCCTGCCAAACTCGTCAGCTTGTGCAGGATGACGATGGAGAAATCTCGCTGCTCCGTCAAAATTGGTAAGAACACCACCGATTCCTTTGATGTTGAGAAAGGATTGAGGCAAGGCGACGCGTTATCATGCAACCTATTCAACATCGTTCTTGAAGCCATTGTACGCAACGCACATGTCAACACCAGCGGTACAATCTATCAAAAGTCCGTTCAATTGCTTGCATATGCGGATGACATAGACATTGTCGGCAGAACGAAGCGAGCTGTGGCAGGGGCATTTGCGAGCATTGAATCGGAGGCGGCTAGAATGGGATTGGCGGTTAATGAGGACAAGACGAAGTATATGCTGTCATCGAGAGAGGAATCTCAACATCGTCGACTCGGGCAAAATATCACGATGGACAGATATAACTTCGAAGTTGTCAAGGACTTTGTCTACCTGGGCTCCACTATGACATCGCAGAATGACATCAGTGCAGAGATCAAGCGAAGAATTACTCTTGCCAACCGCTGTTTCAACGGTCTAAGAAGGCATTTAAGTAGTAAGGCCCTCTCTCAGAGAACCAAGGAGACTTTATACAAAACCCTAATCATCCCGGTCCTGCTTTATGGGTCAGAAGCATGGACACTGAAAGATTCGGATAAAAATCTGCTAGGGTGCTTTGAGAGGAAGATTCTTCGTGTGATTTTCGGTCCGGTGTGTATCGAAGGAGTGTGGAGGAGAAGATTCAACGACGAGCTATACGGGCTATACAGCGACGTTGACCTGGTCAAAAAGCTGAAAATACAGCGGCTGAGATGGCTGGGGCACGTGCACGTGGACAGCAGTATGGACAGCAACGCACCTGCCCGACGAGTCTTCGAATCCAACCCCGATGGGGTTCGCAGCAGAGGAAGAACCCGTAACAGGTGGCGCAATCAAGTGAATGACGATATCAAAGCACTCGGTGTGCGCAACTGGAAGCGGCTAGCTAGGGACAGAGCTGGCTGGAGGGGCTTGTTAGTTGAGGCCGAAGCCCACCCTGGGCTGTGAGCGCCATCAAAAGTAAGTAAGTAAGTAAGATAGATTCGATTTTGATTGAAAAAGTCAATGGCTCTTCGGTAAAGTAATATTTCTAGTTGGTACGACAAAAACATTTTACATTTATTATGTCGCACATCGAACTTAAATTAAAGTTAAAATGATGATTGGATATTTAATAAGCTTTGCAATGCATGTATACATATATTCAATTATATTCAATTGTGGTAGCGCTTGTAAATTCGTAGAGGCATTATAATGAGAACTAGTATTGTGGCTTGACCGCATATCTCAAAAATAATTGCAATTTTGTTCTCATTTGGTAAACAGATACTTGATACTATTAAGGAATTTAAATTATATAACATTTAAAATTCTATAAAAAAAAAAATTAAAATGATGATTGGATATTTAATAAGCTTTGCAATGCATGTTTACATATATTCAATTACTAAATCTATGTGATGGAAAAATAAATGTTACTACCTAAATAGTGGCTTACCAATTTTAAAACTCTTTCCAAATATCAAAACCAAAACAAAACCAAACATCTGATAAAGGTGCAGTTCAGCATGGGAGCTTTTTGCGTTTGTCAATCAATTCATCTGTTACTATGGTATCATATTATAAATGATTGGGAGTCAATTAAAGGAAATAATTAATTAGTCGTCAACTTTGTCATTTAAAACACATTTTAATTTGAAATGCGGCTACTTAAACAACTCCCACATCAACTAATCAATAAGGCTTATAAAACCATGTTTATGTGGGAAGGTTGCAATTGTGGTAGCGCTTGTAAATTCGTAGAGGCATTATAATGACAACTAGTATTATGGCTTGACCGCATATCTCAAAAATAATTGCAATTTTATTCCCATTTGGTAAACAGATACTTGATACTATTAATGAATTTAAATTATATAACATTTAAAATTCTATAAAAATAAAATTTTGAGAAGGTAAGTTCAAATGCTTAGCCTCATTTTGGTGCTGAACCACAAGAGCGAGTTCGTACGATCCAGTCGTGTATTTCATTTTAAAACTTTTATTTTAGGGGTTTTTATTTTAAGGTTTAGCTTGAAAGATTGTATACAATAAATAGTTAGAAGCAGTAATTTGTAAGAATTGTATTTGAAATGTCACGTCCTCGCGGTGTTACACGCCAAAGAGATCGACATTTTTCATGACACAAGAGAGACTGTTAAATGTGCCATAGTAAAACCAATGCTTGCACTTCATGAACAAAAATTAACGGCAGCAAAAAATAAAAAATGGTAGCTGAGTCACTTTTTTTAAGTAATTTTATCGTTTCATAAGGTTTGAAGCACATACAAAATTGAAGAAAAACGATAGTTTAATTTTTTTGTGACAAATTTATTAACTTAATAGTGTGTGCTGCAACGAGCTTAAAACAAAAATTCATAATTCGATTTATAAGAGATTTATATAGTGATTTCAGATAACTAAGTGAAATTTTACTCAAGGCCAACTTAACGGTGTGAATCAGATCGCATTGCTTCTCTTTTTCGTATACTTTTCATGTGAGCCATCGCAATACATTTTCTTTTATTTTGAGGTCCGGTGAATAGGAAGCCAAGGCAGCAATGAAACATTTTTCCTTTCAATAATGATTTAAGGATTCGAGCTGCATGAAAAGGGGCATTATTTTGTTGAAAATCAATGCGGTTTGTCCGAAAATATCGTTGATTGACGGAAACAATGCTTTCGGTAATGTTTTGTAGTACCAAAATGATTGGAAATCATACATCTTTGTACTTTCAACTGCCAAGTTTTAATATTATTTTTTTAATGATTTTAACTACATATATGCCTGTAAGACATCAGGTCTTTTAAATGCAATGTACGGCACTAGTTAAAAGGAACAGAAGGAAATTAAAGATTTTTGTTGGAACAGTGGTTTGATAATTAGATGTTTATTATCTCATGAAATTCTACGGGTGATATCCAGTTGAAACTGCAAAATATAGAAAAGAATGCTACCTTTACTGGGGCTCGAAGCTCGAACCCACACGTCCAGGTTAGCAGTCAAACAGCCATTGCCACCGGCATATCATTACGCCTCCTTCCCTGTTCTGATAAAGGTTCAGAATTAAATGATTTTTCCTCAACAAGATGGCTATAGTCATTTTTCAACGAAACGAGAAAAGAGGAACGATCTCTGAATCGTCAAACTTGATGAAACCAAAATCGTTCTTTGACAGTTCTAGATGACTTAAAACAAATTTTTTTATTTTGTCCTCTAGGGAATCGCATAAAATTGCTTCACACCACTAATTTGAAGCGAATCCTTATATATTCGTTTAGGCTCTATAGCTCGATTCACATCATGACGAGCAGACAAATAGACGGCGCGCGACAGGGCTCTTGCCGAAAATTACTTTTTTGGCATTGTCCATCATCGTGATTTTAGTTTTGATAAAAACCTCAAAATTTTGCTTTAACACGAATCCAGGGGTCTCATCATGTAAAACGAAACCGATAGGACGATATCGTTTTCAATACTGCTATCTCTATCACTTCAGTAGAGAAAGATAAAGACAGCAACCGTCAAAACGATATCGTTCGATCGTTTTCGTCTTACGTGATGAGGCACCAGGGCTCTCATCACGTAGCTCTGACGATATCGTTTTCGATATCGTTATCGATAGCTATGCTTCACGTAAGAATGCAAAACGTCTATCGTTCAAACGATATCGAATTGACGATTTGAGTTTTGCTTCATGAATTTAAAAAAGCTGTCATTTGCTATCGTCTCGACGATATCGACTGCTCGATACCTATTTAGCTATCGTCTTGGTGTGTTTTGTTAGTTTAACATGTACAGCCGTATCTATAAAATTATCTAAAAATGCCTTTTAGAGGTTATTTAGTTAAGCTTGCTTAAATATTAAAGTTGCCTTTAAATGACGTTACTTAAATTTGTATCTATAATCAATATTCCTTTCATACTTAACTAAACAGCCGTAATGTAACGTAACGCAAGAAAATTGACAAAAATGCTACAAATTTCTAGTACATTTTTCACTCTCAGGCTTTTTCTGTCAGATTGCAAAAAAAACCATACAATAAATAGTGTACAAATAATAAGACAGAAAGAGAAGCAACTGTTTGTATGTGTGTATGCATCGTCCAACCAAGAAGACGGAAGAAATGAAACCATTTCATTTTGCTTTGTGTTTTTTTTATTTGGTTTTCAGAAATTTCTTTCCTTCCTTGGTAAGAGAGTTTGTGGGGACATAAACAAATAAAACATTTTTCAGCAACTCATTTTAATGGAACCAAACATCATTTTCTTATATTATTTTCTTAAAAAAAAAAACAATCAAAACCATTAAAACTCGGCCATCACAAACACAGACACAGTGCACAATGAACCTACGCACAATTTGTTTTCATAAAAAAAAACAATTCTCATGTGTCAAAAAAGTTGGCTTGCGCAGCCTTTAAACGCGGAAGATGGCGTTTAAGTTACGAGGGGTTTTATTAAAATTGCTTTAAATATGGTAAATCGTACTTTAATGACAAAAATGAAAACAAAATCACAAAGTCGCAATCTCACATGGGTTTGTACTTCATCTGAATCATAAATTTCGGTTTTTTACTTTAAAAATTTAATTTCCCAAATTTCGTAGCCATCCTTTAATGGAATTTGACAATTAATACCTTGACAGATAGGTAAGAAACTAAATTATGTCGTATGAGGAATATTTCGTTCCAAATGTCAACCAGAAGCGCTAAAATCGTCTTTTCCCGCGCAAAAAATTGAATCTCAAAAAATTCAGATTTCTTTAAGTTTTTTCAATGCATCTTTCAATTTAATTTGACAGTCTATGGCTTGACAAATTGGTAACAGAATGTTCCAAATCTCAACCGAAATCTCTCATTTTTTCCAAGCAAAAAATATATGTACTCTCAAAAAATTAGGATTTTAAAGAGATTTTATAAAATTTATCATAATCGTCATAGCCATCCTTCAATCATATTTGACAGTTGTTGCCCATTTTGGAAGTGTTTAAATTTCTTGGTCCATCCTTTCATTAAAAGTTGTGGCAGAAAGAATATTTAATTCCAAATATTTCACGAAGAGCTATCTAGATATCGCTTTATATACTTGAGCTTATAGCTTGAGAATTTTACTTAAATGACTTTTGTTGGAAATTAGATTTAAGATAAGATTCATTTGTCGGAGCGAAAGCAATGCAGTCTAAATGCGAGTGTGTTATCATACGAAAAACCAAATTGAATACAAAATATGGTTATTTTTAGTTGGGTATATCTCCACCAATTTTTATTAAAACATTTTTCATCTTCATTATCATCTATCTCTGGACTTATGAGCAGTTTAGTACAAAAAAAAAATTAAAGTCAATGGCGCAAAATTTTAGTCTATTTTGTACGATGTTAAATCATTTTTAGTATGATACTATAGGTTAAAAATTGTATTTTGCTAATTTTAAACGAATTTAGCATCGTTCTATCTTCTTGTATTTTACTTAAGTT
This sequence comes from Melangyna quadrimaculata, assembly GCA_949320155.1. NCBI lineage: Eukaryota > Metazoa > Arthropoda > Insecta > Diptera > Syrphidae > Melangyna > Melangyna quadrimaculata. The sequence goes on from OX439485.1 coordinate 24,030,550, forward strand.
AAAATCACCGAACGACTATTTTATCTTTTTAGTACCGCACTAAATCCATAGACACTTTGACGTTTATAAATGTCAAAATGAGTGATGTTTGTGAATTTTGTACACGAGCTGTCACTTTTTTGGATGTGTTTAGCTGAAGTTGATGAAGGAAATTGGCTAAGTATGATACTAGTTAAAAAGTATTTAAAATATAGAAAATTTTAGTTAACAGTTATAAAATTAGAAAAATGTTTAGTACTAGGTGGCTCCTAACCTTTAGCACCTCATATTAGTGATGTGTCAACTCGGTTTGCTAACCCGAGTCCACTCGAGTTAAGCACAACTCGAGTTGACTCGGTTTGATTTTTTTTTTGTAATCCAATTTGATTTTACCCGAACCGAAAGACAACTCGGTTTGAATTGACCGAGTTGATTCGGTTTAATTTTTTTTCAAACTTAAGTTAGATTTTGCCTGAACCGAATGACAACTCGATTCGGTTTTTAAACGGAAGAATTAGAAAATACTAATAGCATTCGGTTTAATCAACTCGGTTTTTGATTCGGAATCGATTCGGGCTAAAAGTATACGGTTTGTTTTTTGGTTTAAAAATCGTTTTATAAAACTTTTAACCGAGTTGAAAGTTGATTGATGAAATAATGGACTAATAAAATATAAAAGCCGATACAAATCAGAAATTTTCACGGTTTTTACTGCTTCACAAAAAAGTGGTTTGAGGCCAATTGGCCTAAGCAAAATAGATTACTTGCCTAAAAATATAGTTCTTCCACCATCTGTAAAACTACAAACTGTCAAAATCCATTGAAGGATGGCTACGATGACGATAGATTAAAAAACCTCTAAGAAATCTGAAAATTTCGTAGTTTTTATACTGCTCCAGAAAAAAGTGATTTGACGGCAATTGGTTGACATTTGGAACGAAATTCATTACCTGCCTAAAAATATAGTTTTTCCACCATCTGTCAAACTAAAAACTGTCAAATTCCATTGAAGGATGGCTACGATGGCCATCGATTAAAAAACCTCTAAAAAATCAGAAATGATTCTATGAAAATCCGATTTTTTTTAAACAAGCGATTTGAAGGCGTTAGGGTGACAATTGATACAAAATATATATTGACGTCAAAATATAGTTTGTTGCCCATCTGTCAAGCCATAAAATGTCAAATTCCATTTAAGGATGGGTATGATTTTGATGGATTAAAAACCCTCTGAAAAATCAGAATTTTTCCTATGAAAATCGGTTTTTTTTTTTAAACAAGCGATTTGAAGGCTTTAGGGTGACATTTGAAATGGAATATATATTAGACGTCAAAATATAGTTTGTTGCCCATCCATCAAGCCATTAAATGTCAAATTCCATTGAAGGATGGGTACGATTTTGATGGATTAAAAACCCTCTGAAAAATCAGAATTTTTCCTATGAAAATCCGATTTTGTTTAAACAAGCGATTTGAAGGCTTTAGGGTGACATTTGAAACGGAATATATATTAGACGTCAAAATATAGTTTGTTGTCCATCTGTCAAGCCATAAACTGTCAAATTTCATTGAAGGATGTCTACCTGCACAAAAAAACATGTCTTTGTATTCATGTACATCAAATACCTATGTATATACAATATGTATTTACATATATATTCATAAATATAAAAGTTTAGCTCATTTTTGGCGTTAAAAATTAAACTTGAATTGGTAACCATTTGAATTGCTAAGTTTTTATTTGATTTTTGATACACATAATAACCCTAACGAATCAACTCAAAATAAACCGAATCGAATTATTAAAAAATAACGCATTAGAAGTATTCATCAATTTTCACTTCAAACCGAGTTAGCCAACGCGATTTAGAAAAACAACGCATGAAATGTATTCGCGAATTTTTGTTTCAACTCGAGTTAACCAACTCGAGTTGCCAAAAAAACGTATGAAAAATTTTTCTCCAACTCGAGTTCAACTCGAATTAGCTCGGTTTGAAAAATGTTTGGTTTGAAACATCACAACCTCATATATGGGATATTCGCAAAAAAGTATGCCATCCAAAAAGGTCAGTAATTGGCCAAAAAAGCTTAACTAGTTTCATAAATTGGTCAGCCAATCAATGGCTAAAGTTTTTCAAGGTCGCCAAATATTTTTTGGCACCTCATTTATGGGATATTCGCAAATAAATTATACCAATTGAAAGGCCACTGACTCGTGATAAAACGTCAGCTTGTTTCAGTAATTGGTCAGTCATAGGTTATTTTATATGAATTTTTGAAGTTTTTTGTTCCTTATTAAATTTGTTTAATTTTTTGTAAAGCATCCATTATAATATAAAATCTAATTTCCAACAAAAAGTAATTTAATTAAAATTCTCAAATTCAGCTTAGTTTTCGAGTTATACCAAAAATATTGAAAAATCGCCAGTGTGACCATGTTCCTAAATACATGGTTGAATTTATGCGAGTTTTGTGTTTTAAGCAAGCTTGAGTTTCAATAATAAAAACGCGTGAACGCAATTATTGCTTACCAAAAGCTATAATCAATAGCCTTTTATTAAACAGTTGTTTGTGCTTGGTGAAACCGACTGTTTGTGAACTACAAAACACAAAATTGTGCTTGTAATTTGTGTTTTTTTTTTATGAAATAGACCCCAGAACTATAGTTGATATACAACACCACAGAATTTTAAATTTATTTTTTGTATTGTTTCTCAGCAGCGTCCACATTATGTGGATTTGTGTTTATCAACAGTGCCGATCAACAATGTTGAGTTAATGCGGACGTGTAAATCAACAGATTCGATCAACTTTTCTTGACCCGACGTAACCCGATTCGAATAGGTCAAAATCAACAATGTTGAGTCGACTGAACAATAATTTTTAAGTCTGGACGTGTTGATCAACACAGATGTCATTTTTATTGCGGTTGTGATGTCTGTGTGCAATATATTTTGTATTGTATTTTGATTTGTGTAATCAGATACTGTTTTGTTTTCGTGTGTAGTCTTATTTGTATTGTTATTTGAAATAAATTGGCCAGACCAAACAACGCAGCTTTTTTTTTAAATGGACTCGCAAAATTGAGTAGGTACAAAATGAGTATTTCCATGGACGTATCTACCTACTGGGCTTTGAGATGCCCAACATCAAAGCCACAAAACAATCAATAAACTCATTTGTATATGGCGTTTTTCTTTTTTTAACTCTGAGCAGATCACGAAACTGTCAAACAAAAATTCTATGTTTTTTTTTAGCTCAGACATATCAGAGCTCAAAAAGTGCGTTTCTTTTTTCCATCTGAGCTAGCTCAGAGCTTAATCGATTAGCTCAGAATAAAATGACCGAGCAAATCGAGCGAAACGCTGAGCGAAGCCAACTTCACTTTTTTTTGAGTGATTTGACAGACGAAAGAAATACAAAAAATTAAAAATGGATTCCCATGACAGTCGCCCGTCTAAATCAGGTAAACAAAAATGTATTTTAGTAACACACCTATGAAATGACAGTTCAGTGCTCAAATGTGTTTCATAAATAAGTCTGAGGGCTCTGATCACAATCTGCTCAGAGCTCTGCTCTGATCGCTCAGCCTCTGGTCAGTGGTTTATTTAGAGCCAAAAAAGAAAAACGCCAATAGACACCGCATGGGGTTTTGTGCCTCTATTGCTAGGCACATCACAAATATGTCACATAACACACGACAGTATACCCTTCAACACGTACACACTAACAGGCAATGTGTGGACAAGTTAAAATGTTGAGCGTGTTTATTGACAATACAAATAAACAATGTTGATTGGCGTAATGTGGACGCAGCTTAAGACTTCAGCATATCTACAAATAAATTGGTTGGCGGCGGTGTTCGAGGGATGCAAATGTTTCTGTTATATTTCTGTCACCTATCTTTTCAAAGCTCTTTTTTGAATCCTATCTAAGATACTCAAGTGGGTTATTGGGGCACCTGCCCAAATATTTATTTTATTTTATTTTATTTTATTTTATTTTATAGAACTATAAATAACTAGTGATGTTATTTTAGTGTTAGAAAACACTTAGTTTAAAGTAATGTTGATATCAGCTTAGCAACAGACACCAGCCATAAATATTTAGTATTCCCAAAAAAAAAACGTTTATCATAATATTATGGTACCTAGGAATAATTCAATATATTCCAACGAATGAGTCACGTATTTTAATTTTTAACTGTATGCTGAATTAAAATATTAAGGCACAGAGATTCGGAGAATTGTGTCTTAAAAGATGTCCATCCAGTACAGTACTGTATTGAAATTATATTCCTTGAATGATTTTGTGTTAATATTGACTCTATTTTCAATATAATGTAGAAACTGGAATGAGAGATATTGGAAAAGTTACAGTATTAAAGTACCTCAGTATTGCCATCGTAAGTGATTTTTTCTCTCACAGAAACTCACAATAAATTGCGCAAAATCGAAAAAAGTAGTTCGGATCAACAGGTGGTTTGTATTTTCTACATAGGTACATATGGGTACATAAATGGCACAGCAGTTACAGGACAGGTGTTGAATGAAATCTTAGTTGTAAAATATAAAGTGCATGACCCAATTACATGGTAATTTTGTTTTTATCGTTTCTTTGTTTTTGCACTTTTTTGTTTGTAAAAAATATAAGACGTTTTCCATTACAGTTGAAAGGAGTTCTTTTTTTTATTAAAGTGAACCTATAAAGGCTGTCAATAATGATTATTTTAATATGTAGGTAGGTAGTCAACACAATGGGTTGCAACTTGCAAGTAAGCGCAAAGTTTGAGGTCAAGGGAAAAATTGGATAAAGATGAATCATTTTACTTGATAAATATTATTTATTTTATAATAATAATATTTTTAATAGCTACTCAAGAAAAAATAAGCGTGACGCAGTCGGGATTACGTACACATTGCTTATAAAAATTGAGGAAGATACGCTTTTCTCTTTTGGGTATACCTATGTATCATGGTAGGTTTCCATTTACTTAGTCCAAAAAATCGAAATCGTTTCTGAAAAATGCTGTACAAAAATCAAAGCAGTAATTTTTGTGTTAATCGATCCAGCTGTTAAGGCTGAAGCTCTAGATATACAAGACTAACAAAAATACAACACCGATTTTGTATGTGTGTTCTCATTTTTACGGTAGTATAATTTGTGATTAAAATCTCGAGCTCAATAGATAGATAGATAGATAGATAAAATAATTTTATTTTCAATGAAATTTTTTACAAAAACATGATTATGCTGCTTTTCAAAATTAAATTTGACAATAACTTGTTTTAAGTTGTCTGTCAGGTTCAAAAAATGTATTTGCTTTATAACAGCAAAGCTAAGCAAGTTTTAACTAAATTTGTTTATTATAAGACTTCGATATTAAAGAGCGTTTTTTAAGAAATTGAAGAGGTTTTGGTAATTTAAGCCATTCAAGAAATTGAGGAATGTTGATCGATCTAGTATTTCGCTTCCTAGATATTTTTTGCGGTATCCTTTAAAGATGGGGCACACACCAACAAAGTGGTACGTGTTTTCTGTAGCATCTAAGTTACATAAACTGCATAAACCTACAGTATCATTACGAAAAGCTCTCGCATTTATATTTAGAAGACCGCATCTTGTTTTGAAGACTAGATTTATCATGTCTCGTGGGTTACTATCTTCAAAATAGTTCGGGACTTCAGAATACAGGAGGTTGCAATATTCGTCATGGTATTGTGACAGGAGTGCCTTTCCTGCGAACTCAACCCAATATTTTTCGGATAGCTTTTTAAGAAGTATATTATGGATACAATTCTATTCTGAGCGTGGAGCTTCGAAACTCAAATCTATTTGAGTTTCTTGGAAAAGGCCTGACCATTCCTGGGCCAATAAATATTTTTCTGTATAATGGCTTCAGAGAGAATACGTGGAAGACGATTACGTGGCATTGACATTACTTTCCGTATGTACGTTAGGTGAACTTTTAATGTTGTAAGGAATACGTTTCAATATGAATTGCGTAATTGGGTGTGTTATCTAGTAACCCGAAGCATCTCTTCACCAAGAAGCGTTGAATTTTTTGGCAATTTGAACGTACTCTTTGTATCCCCACACTTTATATTTAGCAGAGTGTGTGACATATTTATTTCGCACAAATTTCGACCATGTCGGGTTGATGGATTTTTTTGATGTAGCGAGGCGTTTTGATAAGTGTTCAGACCAAGACATATTGTAAGTGAAGATAACACCCAGATATTTATACTGGTTTATTATTTTTATCTCACTATCATTGTAGTGCCATTTTTCAGCTGCCGCCCTTCTACCGCCGTTTCTAAAAATTACAATTTCAGATTTTCCTAGGTTATCATCTAGGTTCCATTTAATACAGTACCTACTGAAGCTGTCGATAATCATTTGCAGTACATAAGGTCTATCAGAAAAGAGAACTATATCATCCGCATACAAAAGGACGTTTATTTCTAAATTATTCAAGATAAGACCAGTTGGGAGTTCATTGTGGAGATCGCCTAGGAATAGCACAAAAAGTAAGGCACTCAGCACACAACCCTGCTTGACTCCTTTGGTAGTCTGAAAGAAGCTTGTTATACTTTTTCCATCCCAAACTGTCGCAGAAATATCTTTGTACAGAGATTTTATAACGGAAACCATTTTTAATGAGACACCTAGCCTTAGCATTTTGTAAAACAATGCATCCCGATTAATGTTGTCGAAAGCTGCAGACAAATCGACGAAGAAGGCATAAAGCTTTTTTTTTCTGACTCAGTTGAAGTTGGATTATACAGGATAGGTTGTAAACTTGGTCAACTGTACTATACTGACTTCTGTATGCTGCCTGGTATTCATTAAGTATATGGTTCGCTTCGATCCAACTAGTAAGTCTATTTAGCAAAATTGTAGTGAATATTCTCTAAAGTGTGTCAAGAAACGAAAGCCCGCGATAATTTGAAGCGAGACTTGAGTCACCCTTTTTGAAAAGAGGGAAGATTATCGATTTCTTGAAGGATGACGGTATGGTTTCTGTAACAAATATATCGCTGAGCAAAACATGTATTTCTTTGATAAATGAGGTACTGGCGTTTTTGTAGAACTCGTTTGGAATACCATCAATCCCCGGTGCTTTGTTTTCCTGAGATGATTCAATTGCTAGGATTACTTCATCGAGTTCTATTTGGTTATCAAGCTTTTCATGAAGAATGACTTCTGAAGAGGATGTGGGCTGCATAAGTTGTGACGAGGCTGAATTCAATGTGCTAATGAAGTGGATCATAAGCTCATTAGCAGTGATTTGTATGCTATTTTTGTTTGAATCTCCACGAATTTCTCTTGTAGTGCTCCACCAGTCTTTTGCTGAGGTAACATACGCAAGTTGGCGTGAGATATTTTGGTAGTATTCATACTGTTTTGATTTTAAGAGGGCTTTGTATTTTTTATTTGCAGCTGCATATTTTTTTCGACTTACTTCTAGATTATCTCTTTTGAACATTTTCAGAGCTTTAAATGAATCTTTTCTAGCAATGTGGCAATATAAGTCGTACCAGGGTTTCTTCTTATCAAATTTTATACTACGAGTGTTGGGCATCCTGTTTGCTTCATATATACATTTTTTTTATTGTTTCGCATCTTGTTTCGATGTTTTCTTCAAGGGCAATATTCATTGTTACAGCATTATTAAGCATTTGTACATAATTAGAGCGTTTGTTGTCAACCCACTTCAGCCTAGGAAGTAACTGCATGGCAGAATTTCTATTGATGTCTTCTATTGATGTCTTCAGATGACTTGAGAGTCAGGAATATGATCCGAGTATGTTTTACATCCAACCACAAAATCTTCTATGATACCGACTGAGTTATAAGCTCAATATATTTTTTTTTAAGGGGTTTACAAGCAAGAACTGTGAACATATAATTCACGACTGGATAGCACGAACTGGCTCTTGTATAGTTAATAATATAAGAATGTATGTAGCTTGACACTGATGGACAATAATATGGTTCGATAATATTTTTAAAAAAGAGGCTGGGTGCGACGCACACTAGAAACTTCCCAATGGTGCCCTTGAAAACCATTAAAGCTATTTATAATAGCACAGTTTTGATTTTTTTTTTAATAGCTGATAATATTCTAAGAATATTACCTACTTATCTAAATTTTTTTCCTAACTCCTCTTGGTTTGGAAGTACTAACTTAATATTTAATCCAATTATTTCAAAGCCGACTATTGGCAAAAATAAAACCATAAATCAGGGTAGTGTAGTGTGATTTTAACATTAATACATTTTTGAAAAGTAGTTTTTGTCAACATTTTGATTTTAATCTTATCAAAGGGTGGTTTTAAAAATCTCAAAATTACACAACGGTGCTTATATATATGTTTGGTAAAGTCGATTTTGTTGTTTGTTCTCAAGATATTCGAGTTGAAAAAAACATTATTTTAAGGTTTTTAGTAGTTTTTTTTTTGTTGTTTTTGCTCTAAGAAAACTGGCTATTGAATTTTTGTGAAAAAATTACCATCTGTTGACTACGTCATTATGTGTAAAAAATGAACTGGGTTCGAAATCATTATTTGTTTTTGAAATTTTTGTGACAAAGATTATTATTATACATTTGTTTTTTTTTTTTAATTTTTACTAATTCGTGGAGAATAAAATTAGTACGAAGTCTATATCTTGTTTTCCGTTCTCTAGATATTCGATAATGTAGTAAAAAACTGTTAATTGAATTTGTTAGAAAACCTTATCAGCACGTTATGGCGTTATTATCTGTGAAATAAAATTAATCGTAAGTCGATATCTATACATACACACATACAGGTATCTTAAAACGTCGGATTCTGATTCTAGAGACCTCAATATGTGAAGATTATGTCAAAATTTTCAATTCGACAAATCGCACCAGTTATTAACTTCCAATGGGAAGTTAATACTTCTTAACGAAGAAATATTAAAAACAAGTTAAAATAAATTCCTTGATTTAATACAAGAAACAAGAAAATTTCGAAGTCAAATTGATTCTATTTGTTGGTAAATATGAATTTTTATTAAAAAAAAAAACACTAAATATAAAATTTTATGAATAACTTAGAAGTACCGGAACTCAAAATTATGACAAAATCAACCGAGCCATTGACGAGAAATCCCATTAGGGGCAACATCCCCAAAAAAAAATTCCTCAAAAAAACTTAAAAATTATATTTTCGTTATTTCGAGTTTTTGGCAAAAACCTTGTATGCAGTATTATTAAAACTTTTCAAGATATAAAATGTACGAAGTTTTTTTAAAATTGTAAGAGCAATTTGTGAGAAAATTCGTTTAAACCAATGTCATTGTATGGTGGCAGCCACCCGTTCTAGATGAGCTAAGGTGCCAGTTATAGCTATCATTGAAAACCATCATTGAAAAAGTTAATTGATGATTTTGAGACCCTTCGAAAGTATAATCATTGAAAATTTTAATGCAGAAAGATAGCTTAAATTATTTCTCCTCCAAAAAAAAATTCATTTTGACCCATATCTCGCCCAAAACGTAACTTTTAATTTTTTCAATGATCATTGGTAAGGTAGTTCATCATTGAAAAATTAAAAGTCATTTTATGAGAAAAGTTGAGCCAAATTGAATTTTGTTTTACCTAGAAATAAATATTAAGTCAATCAAAATCTCTCAAAATTGACAATTAATATTTTCAATGATGGTTTTTAATGATAGCTATAACTGGGCCCTAAAACAAAATATTGAAGTTCTCTTCCAGGGAATCAGAACTCAATGTTTTATAACACATTAAAAGAATTTGAATATTGAGCTCTAGCTCAATCTGCACCTGTACAGACAAACAGACCGACAAAGCGACGCGACGGACGTCATGCCAAAAATTACTTTTTCTTCATCATCGTACTGTAAGATTTGATTAAAAACTCGATATTTTATTTCTACCTACAGGAAACCTCTCCTATACAATAATAGAACCAGTAAAAATAGGAATGCTTGATTAGGTTTGGCCCTTAATGTAAGATTGTTGTTAGCTTATAGCGAAAAAGATAAGGTGTATCAACAAATTTTAAATGTTACCTTTCTTTCAAAACCGCATGGAAGTAACAAGCATCACATTTTTGTTCACTCATCCCTTAGTTCTACGCTTACATTAATTAGGCAAATAATGAAAACTTTCAAACGCAATTATTCCAATTATTGCGTCAATTCCAATTATTCCTTTAAATTCAACATAATATTGATTTGTGCCAATACGAGCATGCTCTCTAAAGGTTACGCACACTTTTTACTACTCACACAAAATAGAAGTTTGTTTTTCATAACAACAACTGTCGTTATCCAAACTTGAATAAACAAAAATTGGTTCATAATTGAATAATTTCTACATAAATAAAAACATTGTTTTTTTTTTAACAACGTCACATCTTTATTAGTAAATACAAAAATGTTTGAAAATAATCCAAATAATAAATCTGCAAATTCTTGTAATTCCCATCGTATTACTGAAACAACGCAAAGCGAGATGCATCATAAATTTCAAAATCCGATTATTAAAAAATCAGCAGGTATGTATTATTGTTCATACTTACATTGTCACACTGGAAATCGAGACAGTGCCTTTTTTAACATATAAATCTGAATTGCATGTTTAAAAATCAAATTTTATTTAACACTTCCGGCTTCAGTTGCAGTGTAATAAACATACTAAAGCCCACTTTTTCAGTGCGAGTTAGAGTTAATCTTTGCACTGATAAACTGGCCCTTGTACAAAAGTGATTGAGTATTTGAATCGTTGTTTTTGGCATGAAAACTATGTTCACATTCACAAAGTTCCTGTTTAAATTTTATTGAGAACTTACACCTTTAAGCCTTGTATACCTACACAGCATAAGTGAAATAAAAACGAACATTTTCCATGCTCTCCATATCGACAGCGAAAACGTAAACGAAAAGGCTACGAAAAAATATTTATGGAGAGCTCTTTCAGATGAATGTCATTTTTGTTTTTCCTCCTAGTGTCGTTTTTCCACACAAGATTAATGTTGCGGGCAAATAATTCTACGCGAAAAGAGATTGGAGACTTCTCAAAATAATGTGGTATAAACACAAATTTCGCTGGTCGAACAGCTTACAACAAAACGAAAAGCATAACGAAAATTTTTGTTTATGATTTCGTCATGTCATTTTTGTATGGGATTTTCGTTTTGCTTCAGCTGCGTACTATGCTTTAGGGCCAGTTTTTCAATGCGGGCTTAAAGTTAAACCCGAGTAAACTCACCAAATTTGGTGAGTTAACTTTGGATTTACTCAAATAATATTTATGATATTTTATCCTCCGTGTTTTTTAAGGCATTCTGCATTCATCATCAATTAAAAAACAGCTTCCTGACGTAACTGTAGATAGATCTATTTCCAGAGTGAACCAACTCGGGCTTTACCATACACTGAATAACTGGGCCTTAGTGTTAGGTTTACGTTTAGAATTGGCTAGTTATGAACCCCAGTAGATCTGCCGGAATGGGTGAGTTGACATTTTTAATCAATGGTTCAAAGGCTGAACTATGTTTGTATAACTGGCCACATAACGGACTTAATACTCACTAATTAGTCGCTCACTTTATCGAAGTTTTCGTGCAAAAATCAATACAAAATTAACAGAAAGCTGCAGCTGCAGTTATTTATCAGACTCTCTTATAGGTGCCAGTTATAGCTGTCATTGAAAACCATAATTGAAAAATTTAGCTGTTGATTTTGAGACCCTTCGAACGTTTAATATTTTAATGCAGATATATAGCTTACGACTTCAAAATTATTTCTCCTCCAAAAAAAATTCATTTTAAACCATATCTTCCCCATAACGTAACTTTTAATTATTTCAATGATCATTGGTGAGGTAGTTCATCATTGAAAAAATTAAAAGGCATTTGCCAAATTTAATTTTGTTTTACCTAGAAATAGTTATTTAGTCAATAAGCTTTACTTTGGCATCAAAATAATTATTTATTTTTTCTTCAAAATCTCCCAAAATTGACAATTAATATTTCAATGATAGCTATAACTGGCCCCTTAAGAAAATCTGAAGTTCGTCGTAATGTTTTCTATTTTAATTTGACTGCTTTGAGGAATTGGAGGTAAGATTTTTCTAAAAAGTAGGGTAAAGGTGTTAACAATGTATCAGGGTTAACAGTGAATCATTTGCTCTTATACTACGTTTTCATTAGAGCCGAAATGAGGTTATTTCGAAATTTGGCAAAAAAGTGTTTTCATTATCAAATTTGCTAATTTCATTTGACATCTCATTTCATTTTGAATTTTGAATGGCTGTTAGCCGTTCATTTTTGTTGTTTTCTCTTTCTGTTTTATGTTGTTGAGTAAATATTGTGTTGATATTTTCATGCAAAAGCATTTAAGAGCTTTTGAAACTGATTCCCGCTGGATGCATTCACCTAATTTGCAACCTGATTTCGTGCAAATGAGGTTGAAATTACCTCATTTCGAAATGTGATTTTGTATGGGAAATTAGGTGATTTCGGATCTCATTTTGGAAATTTGCAACGAAATTACCTCATTTGGCCCAGTGAAAACGCCATATTACACTGCCACTTTTACTTTTAAATGAATTCGAAAAAGAAAAAGAGAAAAAGAAAAGAACACATCTTTACTTCCTCTCACATTTAACCATAAGTCTGCGCGATCCCGTTTTTGAAGTTGGTTTTCCACGTGTGTTTGTGTTTTCGGCATCGGAAAGTAATTATGTTTTTCTATTTTGTTTTCGATCCTATTAAAAAAGTTTGCGTTGTAACTTCATAAGAGTTTGGGCTAGTTCGTAATCACAGAAATCTGCGACTGTCTGCTTAGCTTCTGCGTATTGATTTTATTTTATTCTGCCCGCAGAAAGTAAGCAGGCGGCAGTTTTTGAAAAAAATTGTTTTCGTAAACATCGCAGCGCAGAAAATTATTTGCAAAAGATCGCGATTATTAAATAAAAAAAAAATTGTTTCAGATTAAATTTTAGCGCGGTAAGAGGTGATTTTAGGGCTTTTTGGTGAAATTTGTAAAAAAATATGCTATGATAGACAAATATCTTGATGATATATGTATGTTTGTATGTACTTCAAAGCCATTTCATATACAGGCTCTGCCAAATACAAGTTTCTTTTTAAAAATGCAATAAAATTGTTGTTGGCATAATATCGGTCCCTTACGGTTCCCAAAAAAAAATTCAAACGGGTCAAATCGCAGCTCCGAGGCGGCCAATTGACATCGCAAAGACGGCTGATAACACGATTTTGAAATTTGGTGCGATCGATTGTGGTATGGGCTTTGTGGCATGGCACCAGAGGTTGTCCAAATTCATGTCTTTAATTTTAGTACAAACAAAAATTGGTTAACATGGCTCTGTAACGATCATTTTTGACGGAAACGTTGTTCCCAGCCTCATTTTCGAAGAAAAATGGTCCAATGATGACCCACCTTCTACCTATGTAAATGTTTTCCTGTTTTTATTTAAATTTTTTTTTCTGCAGAATGTTTTTTTTTCTGCACAAACTGCCCGACGCCGACTTGATTTCTGCGTACTTTTAATGTTTACGAACGTAATTTGTTTTGCAGGCCTACTGAAGTCAGATTTCAATTTTTGTTTACGAACACAATTTTTGTAGATCTAAGTTAGTCAGATGATTACGAATTCGCCCTTTTATATTTGTACTTCTGCCTACATAGACTTTATAATATTTGTTGATTTGTTTACTTTGGTGAAATAAGTTATCACAACAAAACATAAATGTTAAAAAAGTAGCCAAGTTCTTCTATATTTAAAAATTCAGTAAAAATTAATGAGATCTAAAAGTACGCCAAGTTTTAAGTTTATTAATGTTAAATGTCAAATATTTTAAGTACTGTTATAAGGAAGAACCTCAAAATTATCAGAGAAATCTGTTATTTAATGTTTACTGACTTAAATAGAGTGGGTTTACTTGGCATGTTTTCTTTATTTAGCTAATTAGGTACTCAATTTTGAAACGAAAACTTAACTAGTAAACCAACTCAATTTAAGTCCGTAATCATTAAATAACAGATTTCTCTGATAATTTTAAGGTTCTTCCTTATAACTGTACTTAAAATATTTGACATTTAACATTAATTAACTTAGAATTTGGCGTACTTTTAGATCTCATTAATTTTAACGGCTGACTTGTTACGCAAAGGTTTTTGTATATAGAAGAACTTGGCTACTTTTTTAACATTTATGTTTTTGTTATGATTTCACTACTTTTTGCAAAGGTTATTTTTATCAGAAAAAATGGGTGGAATAAACGCCCAATAAAAGCCTCATAAGCAAAGTAAGTTTTTAATGAAGGTATGCCTTTTGTATGTACTACCAGTCCTCCCCCTCTATCAACTCGCTCCATTGAAATGATAATAATTGATAAGTAGTGAGTGGATGAAACGCCCTGCATGAATCATTTTATTATCTCAACTTTTTCTTTGTATACACCTGAAAACGAACCGCTTTACCTATTTTCATAATCCTGCAACAATCGGAAGTGCTCTCAATATGTTTAATATTAATTCTGTGAAAATGGGTGGTTGCCACGCCCGCTGAATGTAAAATCTCAAATTTTTTACTTTCCCTTTGCGTGCATGTCAAGTCGCATCGCTCTACCAAATTTCATCATTCTACGACAATTAGAAGTTCTCTACATAGTTGTTATCAATTCGGAGAAAATGGTGGGGTGCAACGCCACTAAATGGATAATTTTAAATTTTCCAATATCTCCTTTGTATTGACCACATCTACCAGTCTACCAAATTTTATTATTCTGCCACAATCCGAAGTGATCCATATAAATAATAACAATTCTTAGAAAATGGGCGAATGTCACGCCCACTGAATGTTAAATAGCAAATTTTAAAATTTAACCTTTGTTTGCAGTTTAAGTTCTAACGCTCCACCAAATTTCATCATTCTACGACAACCAGCAGTGCTCCATATAATTGATATCAATTCTGCGAAAACGGGCGGATGCCACGCCCTCTGAATGTAAGATCTCAAATTTTAAAATTTTGCATTTGCTTGCACTTCTTGCCCTACCACTGTACTTAATTTCATCATTCCACGACAATTAGAAGTGCTCCAAATAATTTATATCAATTCTATGAAAATGGGTGGAAACCACGCCCCCTGAACAAAGAATCTCAAATTTTAAAATTTTTCCTTTGCCTGTACTTAATACCTACCACTCTATTAAATTTCATCATTCTACGGTAATCAGAAGTGCTCCACATAATTTAAATCAATTCTATGAAAATGGGCGGGTACCACGCCCCCTGAATGGAAAATCTTAAATTTTTTGTATACACCATAGGGCCTACCGTTGTGTGAAATTACAAGATTCTACGATGTCGGGAGTGCTCCATAATTTTGATGATCTGTCAGTGAGTGAGTGAGTCAGTCAGTTACGGTTTTTGCGATTTTTGCAGTCTTATAACTCGGGAACCACTAAAGAATTGAAATTTGGTGAGTTGCCAAAACCTGGTGAGCAAATGCTGCGAGTTTAAGTTTCTGACTTTATTGGTACTGAAGTTAGAGGGGGGTCGAAAACCGCCTGAGTTTGATCCTGTAAAAAGGGTGTAGTGCCAGAACTTGGCTGGGCACTACCGAGCCCTTTGATAAAAAACTAACCGGTTTTTTTTAAAGGACAACATGGTACACAGTGGATCAATTTAAAGTGGTACACAGTGAATCAAGGAATTTTGTATGAAATGTGATTTTTTTTTTAAATAACATTAATTTTTAATTTATTAAATTTATTTAGTTCTTCAAAAGTGTCATGTTGTTTTTTATTAAAGAGAAATTAATTGATCAATAATTAAAACCTAATTTAAAAAATACAAATGTTTAAAAAGTGTGTACCATACACTGAATCACTGTTTTCACCCATGGTACACATACAAATTGGACCAAATTGACGTTTCAAAATTAGACTAACAAACCTTATTAATCATTGAAAATCATTTTCTGCAAAAAATTATAATATACCTATACTCGTATCTTCCCCTTCTGCATTAACAACTTATCCACAGAAAGAATTTGGTGAACATTTAAAAAAAACACTTATTATTTGTCCAAATTGTTGGATATTGTATTTATACAAACCTAACTTATGTACATAATTATGAATGTATTTTGTTTTGTATTTATCCGAAAATCTATGGAGTTTAAAAATATGTAGGTAGGTATACACAGTTTCAATATTGGTGATTATGAAAGAGGAAATTCTTTCTTTTTTCCGGTTCTTGGACAAACATTTGTTGGCTATTGCTTTGCATCTATCGCAAATTTTCCTTCTTACTAGAATTCTTTGTAATTACTCTCATTATGTTATTTCCGAGTTAATTAACTTTATTTTCAGTTACTCGTACCAAACGACTAGAGCAATTCCTTTGGCATGAATTTTACGAAGAATATATTCGCTCTAAAGAACGTTTGGATTCAATGCCATCCGGTAATCAGAAAACTGAATACACTGATGAATATGGAAAGCTTATGCCAAACAATAGAGATATAATTATCGGAAAAATGCTGGCAAAGGATTATCCAGTTTATGCGAATGCAGCGATAACTTTTTGGAATCCGAAAGGACAAGGCAATTTCGGTAAAATGCTTTCAATTACTCTACCAATTTCAGAGCAGCATGGACAGTTTGGATAAGTGATGTACAATAATAAGTGTTCACAAAAATAAATAATAATATTACTTGCAGGAAATAAAGAAACTTTTTTCTCTTTTATTTGCAATTGATTTTTTCTTTAATGTTAACCTTTGAGATGAATTTTAAATCCGTTTAAAAAAAATTAGATATATAAGAATTTTTGTTACGTAATGATAATAACGACTGATAGATAGCACGAAATTGCTCTTTCAATTAACAACTAGAATGCAGCTTATCTATAGACAGACATTGAAAGTGTATATTAATGGCTCAACAATTCTGTCAATGAGTTAATGAGAAAATACATACAAAAAAATGAGAAAATCAAAATTTTGAAATGTTTGCATTATAGCTACAAATGAAATACACATAACTAACTTCTTCTTATATTGATGGAGAAGAATGGGCAAACACATATGGGACCTGGTCAACCTAGTACCCAGCAACGAGGCGTAGAAAAATGATTAAGTACATACTAGTGCACCAACGTACGAGTGTTTTTTTTTTGTTCTAAACAATGGGAGTTGGCTAAAATTTGCGACCAAAAAAATAAGAAAAACACATTGCAAATTCGAAT
The DNA here is from genome assembly GCA_949320155.1 of Melangyna quadrimaculata. Classification (NCBI taxonomy): domain Eukaryota; kingdom Metazoa; phylum Arthropoda; class Insecta; order Diptera; family Syrphidae; genus Melangyna; species Melangyna quadrimaculata. The sequence continues at coordinate 24,047,812 of OX439485.1, forward strand.
AAAGATAGACGGATTGTTTAATGTTTTGTAATATACAGAGGCGTCTTTAGTCAATTGGGGCCCTGGGCCCTTTGTATAAAATGTATTGAAAAATATTTAAATTTTATCATCAGTCATTGCTTATTATAATTTATTTTTAATTTCAGCTAACAAAAATGAAATTATAAGTTGCTGTATGAAAGTTTTTAGAGCAAAAATCTTTGAAGCAAATATTCTGCTTTAATAAATCCATTGTCCTGAAAAAATGGGAAAAGTGCAAACATATTCAAAAAAAGTTATACAAAAGTTATATTAAAAGAATTTTATTCAAGAAGTTAGAATACCTAAAATCAATTTTGTAAAGCGTGATTCTCTTCCTCTCTTATGTTTTTTTTTAAACAAAAAGGTATGTTCGTAGCTGTAGTTACAATATGAGTGTTTTTTATAATACAAATTCTATATACTACTGAAATAAATCAGCCAAGTAGAAGACCTAGCATTATTTAATTGGACTTGTTGAATTAGTTGAATTGACAAGGCCCTCACTGTCAACTGAAGAGTCCAAGTGAGAACGCCGGGACGAAACGCCAATTTGTAGTTACAATATTTAATTGAACAATTGAATAGTAAGGAAATTTTACAACAAAAAATAATACAAATTGACAAAAGTGTTATTTGAATATTAAGAAAGACCAAAGTTACTCTAAAATCGTTCCTTAATATACAAATTTTACAAAAGGAACAAATAAAAGAGACCTTCTAGATAGCATCTAGCCCGTAGCGTAATGGTTAGTGCGTTCGACTGTCACGCTGGAGGTCTGGGATCGCTTCCCAGCCTCGTCCACCTAAAACGTTTTTTTTTTCAGGGCTACTGCCTCTTGCGAGGAATTGACAAATCCTCCAAGAGTATTACTTGTCACGAATAAGTGCTTCTCGTCTAGCCGTTCGGATTCGGCATAAAATTGTAGGTCCCTTCCATTCCTGTCGAAAGGCGCACACAGGAATGGTTGCAAGTTGTTAGTCACTAGGGCCTGGTTCTTCATGAGCCGTTGTGCCACCCGATTTATTTTTTTTTTTTTAATTAGATAGCATCTTAGAGTGTCTTTCGATCTAGGTATACGACCTGACTGGATTGTATACCTAAGCACACTTGAATTGACACTTTAGTTTTAACTGTGTGCGTGCGGAATTAAGTTTTTGAATATGGTGACTACGAGAGAATTATTTTTCATGTTTTTAAGAATTCAAAAATTCAAAACAAAGCAAATTGAAATACATACACACTTAATACTCGATTTTTTAATTTTTCAATCCGGGTCTACTTGTAGTTATCGATTCGATTTAGCTAGCAAATACTCCGTTTACATGACAGGATTCGACGATCGAATCGAATCGGATTGATATTTCGATCTAGGTATATGACCTCACTGAATCGAATTTAATTAGAATCGAATTACACTTGAAGTGACACTTCAACTTTACTGTGTGCGTGCGGAAATAAGTTTATGAATATTGTGACTACGAGAGAAAAAAAAATCAAATTGAAATACACGCACACTTAAAACTCGATTCTTTAATTTTTCAATCCAGGTCTACTTGTATTTTTCGATTCGATTCAGCTCGCAAAGTGTAATCGGATCGAGAAATCCTGTTTGAATCCGATCCAGGTCTATACGGAATTGAATCCGACTTCAAGTCTGATTCAATTCTCCATATAAACAAAGTAAAAGTCGAGTCGGATCGAGAAATCTTGTTTTAATACTTTTTAGGTCTCTGAATTCAAGTCTGATTCAATTCTTCATGTAAATGGAGTAAGTGAGAATATAAAGGGTTTTTCCACAGGGATTTTACAAAAGTAGAGCAACAGGGACAGCAAACGACGCCATATTTCTTGCCGCTCTTTTGACATTTCTCTTCAGTAAGGTTTGCCATTTCATAATGGAAAGATATACGAGCCAAAAACGAGTCGAAATTATTAAAATTTACTACCGAAATTCAGAGTCAGTGGCCTCAACCTTAAGAGCGCTACGTCCAATTTATGGTCGTCATAATCATCCTAGCAGATCAACAATTGAGCGTCTAGTGGAAATATTTGAATCCACAGGCACAGTACAAAATGTTCCCGTGCCAGTGAGATAAAGAAGTGCCCGTAGTGTCGAGAATATTGCTGCCGCTGAGGCTTGAGTTGCATAAAGCCCAAATGTGTCTCTCACACGTCGTTCTCAAGCGGGCAACTCTGTGACGTCGTTGTGGCGAATTTTGCGAAAACATCTTGGCCTACATCCTTACAAGATTAAATTGACGCAAGAACTGAAGCCGCTTGACCACCAAAAGCGTCGTATGTTCTTGAATTGGGCTGAGCAACAACTTGAAAATGATTCGGATTTTCATCGAAAAATCATCTTCAGCGATGAGGCTCATTTCTGGCTGAATGCCTCCGTCAATAAACAAAATATGCGGTATTGGTCAGGCAGCAATCCACACGTACTCCAAGAGTCATCATTGCATCCCGAAAAAATTACGGTTTGGTGTGGTTTATGGGCCGGCGGCGTCATTAGGCCGTACTTTATCTGTTATGATCAAGACCGGCACGTTACTGTGAATGGGGATTGCTACCGTTCAATGATAACCGAATATTTTTGGCCCCAATTGGATGATATGGACTTGGAGGACATGTGGTTCCAACAGGACGGCGCCACAAACCACACAGCGAATGTCACAATCAATTTATTGGAAACCAAGTTTGGAGAACGTGTTGTCTCACGAAATGGTCCAGTCGCTTGGCCAGCTCGGACGTGCGATTTGACGCCGTTAGACTATTTCCTGTGGGGCTACGTCAAGTCTATGGTCTATGCCAGCGACGATTGATGAACTTTGTACGAATATCGAACGTGAAGTTGCAGCAGCATCGGCCGATTTATGCTTGAAAACCGTCGAAAATTGGGTTCAGCGTCTGGAATTCTACAAGCGTGCCCGTGGTGGCCATGCAAAAGAAATCGAGTTCTATACATAATGACATCGAACGTACTTTCACAAGAATAAAGAATTTCATTGATATTTACTTTTGTAGGGCTCTTATTGAAAAACCCGATAATTTGATTAATAGAAAATTGAAACTGAAACAAAATTAAAGTAAACGTCAAAAGAATAGAATTGATAAATAAATGCTCTAGTATAATTTTTATATAAGAGATACTTTTCTGGCTTTTTCATTTGCAAAATCTTGAATTATTTCATCGAAGTCTATATCTTGAAGCACAAAACTTTCAATTGACATAACCAACAAGCTATTCAGTCTCTCTTGAAGTATTATACTTATAAGTTCAATTTGTATCCTTTTTAATTTAGAAAAGGAACGCTCCCAACTCCAGTTTGATAACATCATTGATAGAAAGATTCTACACGCTGTTTCAACATTTGGAACAGGGTTTTCGATTTTATCTAATGTTATAATTATAAGATTGTATTGTGTCGGGCGAACTACTTTCGCCCCATGATGGAGTAGCATCACTCCCAAACGCGTCGCATTGATAAAAAGTTGTGTTATTAGTTTTTTAAATTTAAATTAAATAAACATTTTTTAATAAATACAAAATAAAATTTGTTGTTTTTTAATAATTTTTAATTTAAGTATAATTAAAATATACTATTTAAAACACACAATTTGGAGACGAAAACCCAACAAAATGTATTATTTCTTGTAACTGCTTTACAATCCGTGGGGGACATTATCGTCCTTAAAAACAAATGTTTTTAATATGCCAAGTGAACACACCCCAAATTAAATTAAGTTTTATCCTATACTATTTACAGTTTTCATAGTGTATTTTGGATCCAATTTATTGTTTTAAGGGCTTCAAACATCACTTTTTGACAACGAAAATAGTACTTAAATAAGCAAAATTTTGAAAAAAATTAGTTTGAATTTTTTTATTTTGATTTTGAAAACAAATTTTTAAACACTTTTGACACAAAATAACTTTTTTTAGAAAGACAAAAAAAAGAAGAAATTTTGAGTTTCAAAATTAATTTTTCAAAAACTGTTGACAGAAATAACCATTTAGAAATTGTAATCGTTCGCGTTGTTGTTTTTAAATAATTTGTATCTGTTTCAAGTCAATGTGTTGGTAAATTGCCCTTCCCACCTAAACGGGGAGAAATAGACACCCCCCTCTCCCATACAATTTTTTCCTGCAAGAATAAAGCTGCGTGGTTGGATGTTTTTTGAAAAGTTAATGTTTTTTTTAGCTTAACGTCAATTTTCAATGTTTAATTGTTCAAAATATAACCAACTTAACTATACCTATGAAACTAAGGAAATTGTTTAGTTGTTAAAAATAAAACCAACTCAACTGTACGTATGAAACTAAGGAAATAGGTCCTAAAGGAGGTTCTTAATAATAAGTTCTTATAATTGAAAATAAAATAAAGTTAAAAATTAAGCCCAAAAATGGTTTAGTTCTTTTTGCTCCGTAGTTAAGTAAAAACTGAGTTCACATTAACAAAAACAGGTTCACAACAAAGTGGCGACGAGGATTTTTATGAAATTCTACGCATACAAATAAAAATTAATGTAAAATGGCTTCAATTGAGACTGTAGTAGCAAAACTATTAGTGCAGCAACAGGAGGCAGCTGACAGGCAGCAAAACTGCATGGACATGCTGACCAAGCTAATGCAAAACCACACAACCATCGCTTCAACATCACCACAGAAACAATCTACAGCTGAACAACAGGAAGCGTTGATGGATGTTATAGGAAAAAGTATCCACGAGTTTCGGTACGAGCCCGAGAACAACAACACATTTTCGCACTGGTACAGTCGCTACGAGGTTCATTTTAAGGAGGACGCCAAAACACTTCCAGATGATTCCAAGGTACGTTTATTGTTACCTAAGTTAGGTCAACAGGTGTATGAAAGGTATGCGGATTTCATTTTGCCGAGAAAACCACAAGACCTTAAATTTGATGACACATTCAAGGAGCTGAAAAATCTATTTGACACGAAAGAGTCGCTTCGCTACAAGTGTCTGCAAATTTCGAAAATTGATTCAGAGGATTTTAATGCGCACGCAGGAAAGTAAACAAGCAATGTGAATATTTTAAGCATGCAGCCATGTCAACTAATCAATACAAATGTTTAATTTTTATAATTGGCTTAAATTCATCCACATATGGTGATGTACGCAATAAGCTACTCTCGATGTTGGACACAGATGCCGACATTACGCTGGAAAAATTGATTTCAGAGACACAACGTATTTTGATTGTGAAAAGCGATTCGCATCTTTTGGAAACAAAAGACACATCACTAGTAAATGCAGTCGATTCAAAGAAAGATTTTCGCAATCAAATTTCAAGTGATCGTCAACATTGTAATGCAACAAAAGCGTCTCGACACACCCAGAAGACCATGTTGGCAATGTGGTGCCATGCATTTTGTGAAAGATTGTACCTACACGCAACACAAATGTAAGATTTGTAATAAGCTTGGACACAAAGAAGGTTGTTGTTCATGTTTCCAAAAGCAGTCACAATGGAATTCACCTAACACCTCAAAACCGAATACTGCCAAGCCTAGACATGCTAAAGAATTCAAGTAAACAAAAAGCAAGGCTTCACGCAAAATGTCACAAAATCGGCTCCACATAGCAGCATACATTGTGTTGGAAATCACACTGCGGACAGAAAATTTGTCACCCTCGAGATTGCTATGGAGAATATCAAGTTGCAGTTCGATACGGCAGCAGATATCACGATCATTTCTAAGACAAACTGGATTGGATTGGTACGTCCAAAATTAAAGCCATGCCAACGCAGTGCATCTGATGCATCTCAAAACCAACTTCCACTTATCAGCACAATCACTTCACAAGTACGACACAAAAGCGAGGTAAGAAGTGCAACAATTTATATCACGAATCTTCCCAGCTTAAATATTTTTGGGATCGACCTCATTGAAAAATTTGGTTATTGGAGCTTACCATTAAACTCTATTTGTAACGCAATTTCAGCAAATATGAGTAAGGATTTGGTTTTCAAGGAGGTCCAAAAAAAGTTTCCGGAAGTGGTCTCAGCAAAAACAGGCCATTGCAAAAAATTTCAATTGCGTTTAGAACTAAAACCAGATTCCAATCCTGTGTACATTCCAAGAAGAGATGTTCCATATGGAGTTACGGAATTGGTAGAAGCGGAGCCGATCACACACTCAGATTGGGCAGCTCCCATAGTCGTGGTACGAAAAGTAAACGGCAAAATTCGTATCTGTCCAGACTACTCAACTGGTTGAATCAGCTGTTTACAACCAAACGCTCACCCAATTCCAACTCCCGATGAAATGTTTGCTAAAACTTCAAATTGCACAATATTTAGCAATATTGACCTTTCTGATGCTTATATGCAGTTTGAAGTGGATAACGATTCAAAAAAGCTGCTCACAATGAATACACACAAGGGACTGTTCTTGATGAATCGCTTAGCTCCGGGATCAAAACCAGCATCAGGAGCATTTCAAAAGGCAATTGAGATGATTTGCAAGGGATTAATGGAGTTGCTGCTTATTTAGATGATATCTACATCGCAACTAAAACCTTAGACGAGAATTATCATATGGTTATGGAAGTCATAAAACGTCTTAGTGATTTTCGCCTTACCATCAACTGGACAAAATGCGAATTATTTAAGACATCCATTAAATATCTTGGACATATAATCGTTGCGAATGGAATTCGACCAGATCCAGCCAAAGTAGAGTCAATTCAAAGCAAGCCAAGGACAACCAACATTTTAGAACTACATTCTTTCCTGGGAGCAGTTAATTATTATGGAAAATTCATTGCTAGCATGAGACAGCTGCGACATCCACTGGAAGAAATGTTGAAAGCAAGCACAGAATGGGAATGGAATGACAAATGTGAAAGTGCTTTCAAAGAATTTAAAGACATTCTACTTTCCGACCTGCTACTAACGCACTATACCCAAATCTTCCAATCATCGTGGCAGCAGACGCATCCGTGGTAGGAATCGGTGCTCAAATTTTCCACAAAACTCCTGAAGGAACAGAAAAAGTTATATACCATTTCTCGCGCGCACTCACACAATCAGAGAAGCGTTATAGTCAAATTGAGAAGCAGGGCCTTGCACCCGTATTCGCATGTAAAATGTTCCACAAAATGATTTATGGTCGTCAATTCACATTACTTACTGATCATAAACCACTCCTCAAGATATTTGGTTCAAAAAAAGGTATTCCTACACACACCGCTATCCGCTTGCAAAGACGGGCTCTCATTCTCATGAGCTATGATTTCCAAATACAACACGTATCCACCAAAGAATTTGGAAATGTTGATGTTTTGTCAAGACTCATCGATGGACAAAAGCAACAGATCGAAAAAGATTTTATAGTGGCATGCATCGAAAATGGACATAAAAACCATTCTTCAAGACAACATTGGTCATCGCCTGTCACACTCAACATGATACGAAAAGCAACTAACACAGACCCCACACTTCGCAAAATTTTCAATTATATTGAAAAAGGATGGCCAAGGACGTCAAAAGACCTGACACCAGATGTTGTTCCATTTTTCAACCGACATGAAACTATAACCATAGTGGATAACTGCCGCATGACATCAGACAGAGTCGTTATTCCTGACATCTTTCAGCGACGGATCTTGAAACAGCTATACCGCGGACATCAAGGAATACAACGTATGAAGTCAATTGCAAGATCATATGTTTACTGGCCCAAAATCGATGTTCACATTGAAAACCATGTCAAACAGTGTCAAAATTGAGCAGCAGTATCAAAATCACCAACAAAAACAGAACTTAGCTCATGGCCAATTCCACATGAACCTTTGGAGCGGATGCACATTGATATTGGAGGACCAGTACGAGGTAAATATTACTTAGTTATGGTATATGCTTATTCCAAGTGGCCAGAGGTAGCACAAATAACGTCAATAACATCAACGGAGGTTATAAATCAACTACACGAGTTTGTGAGCAGATATGGGCAACCAAAAATAATTGTTTCTGACAACGGAACACAATTTACCAGCGCAAGTTTCAAAAGCTTTTGTGACGAAAGGGGAATCAAGCATATCAGAACACCACCATACCACCCGCAGTCCAATGGACAAGCTGAGCGATTTGTCGATATCATTAAAACATCGTTAGCCAAAGCATACACTGAGCATCATTGTATATAAAACCTATAGTACTATTAATGAGTTGATTTTCAGGACAACAGTCTGCGCCTATAGGTGGTGTATTATCGCTAGAGAGATTTAATGGATGTCGGCTTTTTGTGTGCACAAACCAATTTCTTAAAGGATATTTATTTATTATATTATTCCTTTTTTTTATTGAGTAACCATGACAATTTTCATTATTTCGTGTTGATTTGAAAAATGTTTGTAGGTATGTATTTTTCTTTAGTGGTATGGGTTGTATTTTTATTTTTGTTGACATATATCTAAACATGATTTTCAAGCTACGCTGAAGATGTTTTTTTACATATTAAAATATAGAGAAAACTGTTCAAGGATAAGTTTGTTTATTTAATGTGTAGAAACGGAAAAAGACTATATTAGTTGTTGGTCTAGAGATGGATTGTCGATTATGATTATTCTTATCAAAAATAGGAGTTCAGTTTTGTTTTCTTTTTTGCATATTTTCTGAAAAAGATATTTTTGCTTTCAGATATGTAGGTATTTAAGTATCGATACTAATGCAGTATAATAAGTTCTGTAACGGTTTATTACTACAATTCATACAGGAGCACAATGTTTGAACGTGTAGATTTTTATATTCGTCTAAAATATTGTTAAGACATGAAATTTTATGAACAAAGTAACGTGGTTGGGGCTGAACAGTTTACATTTTATGTTAATTTTTTCTAAGCCCTAAGGTTGGGGCTAAAGCCTGAAGCGAATTGGACAACAAATCAAGTTGGGGCTATGAATAATGGACATGTTTCATCCAACGACAATTTCCCCTTAAGACAAAACTCAGAAAATTGGGTTGAAAAAACAGCTTGTGACTATTAAGGTCTGAGAATATTGGACAAAAACGACGCCAGGGTTAAACAAATAACTCCCTAAAAACTAACATTCTTATTCTAGAGAGTCTTGGGTGCTTAAGTCTGGGGACTGGCAAAGTCCGAAGTTGGGACTAAAGGTTGAAGAAATAATTTAAAAAAAAAACATGGTTGGTGCTTAACATTAACATATCAAATTCAACAACAGTTTACACCAAAAACTAAGCTAATTTAACGAAAGAAACGCAGTTGAGGCTAAAAAAATAAAAAGGGGTGTCAAGCTAAATGTGTTTAATACAACAGGAATTGTTTCTTACGGCTTTGGATAGTTAGTTAGCTTAGTTTTCAAAATTTCAAAAGTCCAAGACAATTATTGTACATACAAAACATTTTTTGGACTAAGCAGTTACATACAAATTCTCTAGTCAATGAGCCAAATTCCAAAAGCGTGAGTTTTCTCTGTGGACTCAGAAAATCATGCAGGTGCATGTGCTCAGGAATATTTGCAATCCCTATATAGACTCTAGAGTGACGTGCAAATTTATGGACACAATTTTTTGAGTAGCAATGGAAAGGGTATATGCAGCGTACCCGAAAATTCATTCACGCTTGCAGAAGTGGGCCGCAGGTTATTTTTTTGAGCAGCTTTCTCTTATGTCCGACTAAAAGTCTTGATGTTTTTATATTTTATTTTTCCAGCGGCTTTTCTGGGCTTTACAGTGACAGCTTGAAAAAAACAGGTAGGTACTCTACTCGTTGATTTGGCTAATCCAGCAAAATAAGATCTCAGAGAACTGATGATACTGTCAAAGCACATATATGAGCTTTTGCAACAAGACCACTAAAATATCATTTTCATTTTTCTGATTAGCCAACTATAAACAGTTTTCAAATCTTGTCAAAAATATGAAGTTTAAAACATACCCACAGCAATTTTAAAAACATACCTAGATAAGATAGATACTTAATACATTTTTAAACAACATAAATTAACGAATTTGTTCGTGTGGTTTAGGGCTATGGCTTAAAATTTAACTAAGAGAATAAGCTATGATTATAAGTAGTCTATTACTATACGTATATACATAGTATGTACATAGTCTTTTACTGTACGTAGTCTATTACTGTATTATACCATCTTTTAGTGCGCCTTTTATTGGCTTTCATATCCGCTAAAATTAACTCCCGTGTTAAACACTACCTCAAATATTAAAAATTGTTATTGTACTTTATACTCAAAACATTTTTAAAAAAAACTGCTATTATTAAAGGAAAAGTGGGAATGTCAAAATTTGTTTTCTGTTATATAACTATATATGTTCAATTGTACATGTACTTGTACAATACACCTACATACAGTGTTCCCCGTAAAGAATAGATAACCCTAAAATGCCTCATACTTTATGGCCGTCCTGAAAACTGATAAAAAAAGTTCTATCCCAACCACAACAAAAGATAAATGCATTTTTATGTTCAGTGCATTATTGTTTGCCTTACTTTACATTTTTGAATACCACGACTACAAGTGAATGAATTCCACCGTTTTTGTTTCGTAGCAATATTTAACATTATTTGTGCCAGAACATTAGTAGAAGAAAATTATAATAACTGTTGGACTTCTTAGAGAAAAAAATTATTTAACTTTGATTTTCAATGCAAAATGTGAAAGAAAATAATTTTTCAAAAAGTTAAATCATCTCCGGTATAAAAGAATGCATTAATACCTAAGTAGCCAACTTTTTCAAAAATATGCGCGTAAAATGCGAGTTTCAAATTGGTATATCTTGATATTGTAAATAGAGTAAATAGCAAGTTATTGGTAAAAACCTGCAATACAAGAGGCAATTTAACAAAAACAAAAGTTTTAAAAATTGGCACAGTAAACGTGAAAATAATGTAATGCGCTGAACATGGTAGATTTTTGATTGATTGCCTGTTTTTATGATATTGTCCTTATGATAAATCCGAGCTTTTAACTTCTAGGGCCGAGTGCAACATTACTAAAAATGTCAACAAAGTGCAAAAAACGAACGAAAAATATAAAAAATATATGTATAATATAAAAAATGCCCATCAGTTTACCCTTGAGTCCGACGTCAGATGTACTGTTAAGTACAGAGATTCTTTCTTTAGTCATACTACACGAATGTGGAATGCTCTACCCAGGCCAATTTTCCCCTCCCATTATGATTTACAGGCATTCAAAACCAATGTGCATCGATCTCCTTTTAAATCCCCTCCAACCTACCTTATCGCTCGTGCTGTGTATTAACATTTTAAGGGTAGTCACAACCCTTTTAGCACGCGCTAAATATAACAAAAAAAAATAATAATTTCAGCCAATTTTCAATTGTCCTTGGACACTAAGTAAAAAAAAAAACTAATCAGCATTTTTATTTAATATCAAAGCACTTGATAAGTGTTTTCGACCACTCTAGTGCAGAATGGCGGATGCTCCCCCGAATAAATGATTGTCAAAGTTTTGCTAGGATATTTAGTAATTCAGCTGCCTGCTCCAGATTCCACATCCCCTTTAAGAAGCAGCTTCGTTTGCTGTATTTGATGAAACGCCTAGAAAACAAATTAATGTTTGCGGCTACATAACTACATATATACAACAATCTTTCTCTTTATACGGTTACGTAATTAATTATACATATTTGAAGACCTTAAATTTAAATATATTTAAAGTTATTGTATAGTTTTTGTTTTATTTTATTTAAAATTTTATTTTATTAAAATTTACTATAAAAAGTTATAATTGTTAATTACTCCTTCAGTCTCAGCGATTGAAAACTTTTTACAACGACTAGCCAGACTAGTCCAGAAAAAAAAATTATTTGTTAAATATAGCCTCACACTCCGCATTTTAAGACCTTAACCTCAAAGATCAGATGAGCCAAACATTTTTTTTTGATCAGTTTAATTTTATTTTTTCATATTCAATTTGTAAACATTAGTCATATAATAAAATTACAATAAAGATTTTATAGATTATTAAAAATTACATAATATTATCAATAATAGTGTTTTTCAGTTAAAAAAGAAAAAAAATTGAAGAAAAGATACACTCTGTTGTTATATGAGAAGTGTCGAGTGCATCTTTGTATATACATATAATACCTATAACATTAACTCAAGTTAGCGGTATACTAACATTAACATGTCTTAGCAATTCAGCTTTCTTTTTCTAAAAATCTATACAACATACCTAGGTAGCGCCTGTTTTGAATTTTAATTCGAATTGAAGGAAATTGATTTTATCCACAAATAATTCAAAATAAATTCTGAATCTCTGCAATACACAACTACATATGATTCCATATGTAGAAACATACAAATTCTGAATTTAATTCAATACCAACACAACATCGTTTCCATAGAAACTTATAAAAATAAACAAACAAAAAATAATTTACTTTCGAATACACTATCCTAGTCTACGCATATAGGTGGTGTATTATTGCTAGAGAGATTTAATGAGATTTTCAATGTATTTTTCCTATAGAGCAAATGCCCTCCCAGGCCAGTGGCACCGCCACCGTCGTTTTGGTTTTTTGATAGTACTATAGATATTTATATACAATGCTGAGCATGCAACTGATGATAAGTCAAATTCACTTGCCTTCCTTTCTCAGTATCGTGCTACACCTAATCCAAGCGCACCTGAAGGCAAATCAACGTCCGAATGGTTCATTGGTAGAAAGCTATCTACGCCTTTGGATCTGCTAAGACATCAACCAGCAGCGGAACCAGAGAGGAATTCTTCCATAAAGCAAGCGTTCAACAAAAAACACGGCGCAAAAGCAAGATACTTCAAAGCAGGCGATAGGATAAAGTATTTTTGAAAACATTTCAACGCAATAAAATGTCCTGGAGTTCGGTTGTGATCATCGAAAGAATAGGTAAGGTGATGTACAATGTTCTTATTAAAACAAATCGACGAAATGAGTTGATAAGGTCTCATACAAATCAACTTAAGCTGCGTTTTACTGAAGATGTGCCTACAGGTGATTCATATCCGGCTACATTAGCGTATTTTGAACCAGACGTCATTGAACACAATATTGAAGATCTTCCTAGAGCTGAAATCGACAGAAATCTGAGAGAACCCAATGAAGATGAATCTCAAGATACCACGTCTTCAAAATTAGAAGAGATTAACACCCCAAGACATCGTAGGTCAACAAGAACAAGGCTTGCACCTGTACGCCTTGATCTTTAATTCAACACAGAGGGATGTTGGCAACGCCAAACCAAATATTATTAAGTAGAATGGCAACGATGAACAAGATACATTTTTGTATCTTATCTGAACGTGTCCATCGTAGACATGAGATAGAGGCACTCGGCATTCTGGATTATTAAAAAGAATAACTTTCGGCATTGTTAGTTGTTGTTAGTCTTTAGAGTTGAAAATAAAGATATTTATTAATTAAGTAAAAACTGAGTTCACATTAAGAAAAACAGGTTCACAACGTTCTTTATTTCTTTTTTAATCTTTCAAGTTATAAAGATGACTACAAATTTTTAAATTCCTAAATAGTTTGTAAGCAGCACCCTTAATGTATCCATAAATGCAAGTATAATATCTGGGAAATATTCATTTCTCTACTTGATTATTTTCTTATTCCATGCAGGAAGTTAAAACTTTTTAACTTATTGGAAATGTTTTTTTTTTTTGAAAAATGTTTCGTTCGAAAAAGATAATTATCGTATATGTATGTAGTTTAAAGAAAACTCACTTAGTCCAATTTAAGTTCACTTTTGTAGACTAAGACGATCGATGTCGGTGATGGTAAGGAAGGTCGAAAGATTCGCAGAAAATTTCATTCGAAATTACTACGAACCTTTCTGCCTCAACATGAATGACCCCTTTCAAACATTTTATTTTTTACTTTGAAGATGCTTTTCATTAACAAGTAAGTCATTTTTAATTATTTTTTGGATTTGGAGAGTATTTTACCAGAGAAGGAAAAGTCTTATGAAAAGTTTTCACTCAACGAAAGATACTTTTCTTAGTATTTATAATCTTCGTTATTAGACAACGTCAACAAATTAAAGAAAACTTAAAAGAGGAAACTAGTAAAAAAAAATCCTTTTTTAGAATCCACTTTTTATTTGCCTTCTTCTTCTACTGTTTCTTCATCCGGAAGAAGGTAGATAACATCTTTTGGCTTCAATATACAATAATAAACAATTAGAGTGACAGAGAATATAACTCCACTGTACATAATTCCATCGAACATAAATCCAAACCACCACGATTCAAATTCCCCAAACATCCACCAGCTAAATGTAATTATCAAATTTTCAGCCATTGTGAGCGCAAAGAAACCCACATACCACATTCTAATGTTTCTAAATTTTATGCGGAATTCAAGGATCACAAATATGTAAACATACGCCAGCAGGAGATAGAAAAGTATCCTGTTGAGTTTGTCTTGGAACTTTGATTCGACTGACAAAGCAAATAGCATGAGAACGTAATGAGCCCCAATGAGAATCAGGAAACCACGAGCATTGAAGACACAGAAGGTTGATAGGGCTAGCATTCGCATGCAGATGAAGGCCAACCACCCCAGGAAGGCGACCACTTTGGCAGCAAAGTCGTCCTGCTCGATGCCTTTGATGATTTTATATGGTCGAGGGATGAAAAAGTCGGTTTCATCGTGAGGGCTGGATGATGATGGTGCTGGCGGTGGCGATGGTGGTTGAAAGCTAGGTGGAACATCTCGCCCATTCTCGGGGGGTTTTTCTTCTAATAATCGTATGGTTAGCATTTTGGGAGGTCGAGGCACGTTTTCTGTTATGTATAGCTGAGCATTAAGCCACAGCATGTCCTTGACAGTAGAAATCCTATTTGCCATAGCGGATAATCGATTTCTTCCTGCTGCAGATTCTGTCGTCGAAATCTGTGTACGAAGTTCTGGCGGCGGTAAAGGAGGTGGTGGTGTCTCAGGGACCGTATCACCGATGGATTCAATGGCATTCACATCAGATACCACACTTGGGAAATACTTAAAGAGCTTGGGACTATTCGATTGGATTTTCTCGTCGTCGGTGGAATTTGTCGGTGTGTCGAGCGAGCGGGAAGATAGTTCGGAATTGCAACCATTGTCTACTTCATCGTGACCGTTGGTGATGACATTGATATCATTTGCTTTCTTGTACAAATTGTCACCTCGAATGAGTTGAATTTTTGAATGGTCTACGGCGGCGGAGGATTCACCCTCACCTTCACCACTATGGCGCAATTTAAAATTCTCCATTATTTTAGTGCTTTCTGGGAAAACTGATATTTTCCGCTCCGATTCACGTCGTTTACGTTCATTTTCTTTGCGGATACGATCGGCAGCGATTAGACGCTGCTTTTGTATTTCAATTTGTTTGGGAGCTGCCCACGGATATGGACGGCCGGCAAGTTTTTGGCTCTCGAAACGTTGATAAGTGACAGTGATGGCTGCCAAATCGATTGAGGCGAATATTAAACTAATGGCTTGGACAGTAGCTGGAAAGAAAAAAATTAAAATTAATACTAAATGGAATAGTTAATTGGTGTAGGAAATTCGTATTGAAACTGTTATACATATTTAAATTATTAAAATAAGGGCTGGCCACCAGACGAGAAAAGTCACGGAGACGAGACGAGACTGTATACACTCCCTGTCACTTGTTTGAGGCCACTATTTTCCCAAAAGTTTTTTCTCGATAAATACCTGTAGGAAATATTTTTCCTGGAAAGTTTTGATACATGTGAATAGGTTAATATATTTTGCAATAAAAAAGTATAAATTTAAAGGGGTAACTTGGTAATTCCATAGGAATCTTACAAATTATAAGAATGGACTGCAAAAATGGGTATACAAAAATGTGTCACTTGATTGAGCCCACTTGAAAAATCTTATACAAAAAGAACAAAACTATAAAAATGTTTACTTTTTTGTTTTTAAACATTAATGTATTATGTTTTTGTCAATTAATAATGAGTATGCCCACCATTTTTTGAAATTGGCTCTATTAGACGGTTTGGAATTAAATCATACAGTTTTTTGGAATAAACCAGTGAAATTTGGCTCCAGGCAGCGCAGTTAGCTTCGACCAGGACGTCCTTATCTCCAAACTTTTCGAGATGGCCAGGCCCAAACGTTTTCGATGATGTTTGAGTCCGGTGAATAGGGTGGCCATGGTAAAAGTCAAACCTAGCCAGGAAGTATGGATAGGGGCGTTGTCTTGTTGGAATATCCAAGGTAGAGGTTCAAGAATATTCCTTAGCTTTGAAAATACACGTTACAGCAGGTATTTGTAACTATTTCTGTGCATTGTTGTAGTTATAAATTCCAATCCAATTGTTCCATAATAGATGCTAGCTACCCACACCACAACACCTGATGTATGGCTGTGATGTCTTGACAAAATAAGTTCTTGTTTTCTTTAATCGTGAGAATAAAAACTGTAACCATTCGGTCTGTCAAGATTAAACTTTTTTTCACCTGAAAAGACAAGCTTTTTCCATGCGTTGCTACAGGCAGCATGCTCCCCAGCAAAATTCGTCCGTAGTTCTTTATGTAGCTGCCGCAGGATCAGTTTCTTTTTGATTTTCATACTCCATGTTACCACTGGTTTTAATTATCCTTAAAACCGTCGACATACTGGCTTATACCCCACTTTTTGACCTTATTTTAGGCACTGACAGTGTGGAATTTGAAGATAGCCGCTGAATGAGTTGCTTTTCTCGGATTGCTGTTGCTTGAGCTGTGCGTCCTTTTTGTTTTTTTTTCCATAGTTTTCAGTGTCTGCTAGAAAGTTGTTGACAATGGTCTTACTTCTGTTCGGTCTCCTAGCTTTTTCTCGGCCTGAGAATCCAAGTTCCTTTAAAGCATCTATTGATCCTCTTTCTGCTATTGTCGACGTGTTTCCAGAGCTCATTTTAACTTGAAATTAAATATAAAATATAGTTTTCTATCCTTTCTTAAATATTTTAAACTTTTGTTTGAAAAAAATCGGCGATGTTAACTTTTGCCAAGCAATTTTTGGAATGGCCTCGAACAAGTGACGCAACTTTTCATATCCATTTTTTGCAGTCCATTCACATAATTTGGGAAATTTCTATGAATTTTCCAAGTTAACTCTTTAACGTTATCCTTTTTTATAACACGTATCAAAAATTTCCAGGAAAAATATTGCTTACAAGTATTTATCGAGAAAAAACTTTTATCAAAATAGTGGCATCAAACAAGTGACAGGGAGTGTATTTGGACCGAAATTTGTAGAAATTCTTATAAATTAAAAAATTCAATTTCAGTGAAATATTTATTTTCTTCTGCTCATATTCAAAATATAATCGATAATATTTCGTTTCAATAATCAACAGGTTGTCCGGAAATCATATTTTTCGGAGACGAGACCGAGACGAGACTAGATTATACACCGACCGACACGAGATCGAGACGAGACTGAAAATTTTCGATTTTAACGAAACCGAGACAACACTTACAAAAGTCTTGCAGAGTCTCGTTTCGTTGCGAGCTCTAATTAAAATTACTATACTCGTAGAATTTAAGTCGCGTTTTCTGTTGGATTTCGTGGGAGCTGCTTTTCTATCAAAATTATAATGGAAATATGTTTCACTACTTTTTTTTATATTCGATAGGAATGGAACTCGAACCAAGGGCGTAGCTACTGCGGTATCAGCCGTATCAATTATACGGGGCCCCCGAACCGAGATAAGTTTGTAAGAAACTGAAATACATTTGAAAAAAATTAATAAATACAAAATCACTTTTCTTGGCAGGTATTTTTAGCATCGTTCCAACTTAATTTAATTTGAATAAAAAAAAGGGGAACGTGATGAAAGTAAAAATATAATTTACATTTTAGAGAGCTACGAATTCATTGTATTAGTCTCGTTATTTTCTTCTTTAAGCCTAGGTCGAGCAGCGTACCACAGAACGAAAAGCACAACGAAATTTTTCGTTTATGATTTCGTCATGTCATTTATGGGATTTTTCGTTTCACATCAGCAGCGTCCTAGGCTTTATTCGAACTCATTAACCCTGTGTCTAAAGCCTTACAGCATAAAGACAATGATTTACAAAAACCAAGTATTTTACTAAGTAATCTTTTAAATAGACTAAGAGAACTAAGAAATCAAAAATCATTCTTAAGTTTGCTTATCGAGTCCAGAGATTTAGGAAAAGAGTGGGGGGTAACAGCTGTTTTTAAAAATAAAAGAAGGAAAATAACGAAACACTTTTTTGACGAATTATCAGGAGCTGAGAGAATATCAGACCCGGAATCTTAATTCAAAGTCAATGTTTACTAGCTGCTTAGATATGTATATTGATCTCCAAACTGAACAAAGATTTCAGAGCATCTGTGGTCTAAGTAATTTATTTGAAGTTTTACCACGACAAAAACTTTTATCATTTTTAAATGAAAAAAATAAAAAGGAAGCAGGAAAACTGGTTGCTTAATACAGGGTGTCCGCCGGGAAGGTATACTGCTTTGTTTTACCGCCATTTTGGTAAACATTAGTCTTGGCAGTCCATATTTGGCAGTCGTGAAGTAGACACGTGGCAAATTTATTATGGAAAAATATTCGATAAACCAACGTGTTTTAATCGTTAAAACATTTTGTCAAAATCAATCATCGATAACTGCGACGATGAGAAAAATACGTGAAATTTTTGGGAGTTTTTGAATTTTTGAATTGAAATGTGAATTAACAGAATAGTCACCTTTGCATCCATTAAAAGTTACAGTCTGGTGTGCATTTGGTCAGGAGGAATTATTGGACCTTACTTCTTTGAAAATGAAAACGGAGCGATATCGTGATGATTGAAAACTTTTTAATGCCACAACTGCATGCTGTGGGCTTGATTAACATGTGGTATCAACGAGACCTTGCCACATCGCATACAACCAGGATAACAATGGAATTACTGCGAGACCTCTTTCCACAACAAGTTATTTCAAGAAGATTTGACTGCTCCGGACTTTTTTTTTGTGGGGATATCTGAAAGCAAGGCTTATGCAAACAAACTAAAAACGCTTGAGCAACTCAAACAAAATATTCGTGATGAAATTAATGAAATACCAAGTGAAATGTGAGAGAATGTGTTGAAAAATGTGCTCAAAAGGGCTCGCATTTGTGGGACTAAAAGAGGCGGACATTTAACTGATATTGTATTCCATACATAATTGCCAACATTCAATAAAACATTTATAAATATAAGATCCACTCTCTTTCATTTAATCAAAAATTATAAACAAACAAAGAAGTATACCTTCCCGGTGGACACCCGGTACAATGAGGAACTGTCAGTTGATGTTTTTGATGATTAATAAATTTGCGGAAGCAAAGGCAAAAAAGTTTTTATTTGAGTTTTTTTTTTCTCTTAGTTTAAGTTTTATAGCACCTACATTTATATATGTACGGGCGAGTTCGTAATCGCAGAAATATGCGGCAGATCTGCCGCATGCCTGCTTAGCTTCTGCGTATCGATTTTATTTTTCTTCTGCCCGCAGAAAGCAAGCAGGCGGCAGTTTTTTTTAATAAATTTGTGTTCGTAAACATCGCAGTGCAGAAAATTATTTTTTTAAAAAATCCGATTATTAAAATAAAGCGATTCTAGGGCTTTTGGGTGACATTTGGAACGAAATATTCGTTGATAGACAAATATTTTGATAATTAAAGTACTTCGAAGCCTTTTCATATATAGGGTGGGGCAATCACAAGTCCAGTTCCTTTTTAAAAATGCAATAAAGTGAACAAAATTTAATTTTGTCCATGTACTATGGCTTTATTACTAAAAACAAACTTTCCCATTCATTATTGGCTGCCTCTGCTAACTTCGCAGCAGCGCATTCGGTCACTCTAATTTTCCAAAATCTTGTTTATGGTTTCGGGCTGTAGCTCACGGATTGCTTGGATGATATTGGCATTAAGTGCGTGAAGCAATTCCGGATTGCTTCCATAACATCCGTCGTTTACGGTTCCCAACAAAAAATAAGTTCAAAGGAGTCAAATCTCAGCTCCGAATTGACATCGCAAAGACGGCTGATAATATACGATTTTGGAATTTCGTGCGCAAAAGATCGATTGTGGTATGGGCTTTGTGGCATGCCGCGCACCATCCTGCATGAACCAAAGGTTGTTCAAATCCATGCTGTAATTTTAGTAAAATAAAGTCGGTCAACATGGCTCTGTAACGACCATTGTTGACCGAAACGGTGTTCCCAGCCTCGTTTTCGAAGAAAAATGCTCCAATGATGCCACCTCTCCACAATCCGCACCAAACTGTCACTCTGCTTTGGGTTCTCGACAGTAACGTGTGCGTTTCCGAGCCCTAGATGCAGCAATTTCGTTTGTTAACGAAGCCGTCGAGATGAAAATGCACCTCGTCAGAAAAGATGATTTTCACACGGCACTCATTTTGGAAATAAGTGGTGAGTTCAAAAATGCAGGAATGCTGCATGACTGCAAGATACAATTGTAAAAAAATGGTACCATTTATGCAAGTTTTTAGTAAAATTTGATGTCATTGTTGAGAGGAAACATTAATTCAACAATGATATCAAATTTGACTAAAAACTTGCATAAATGGTACCATTTTTTAACAATTATATTTTGCAGTCATGCAGCATTCCGGCATTTTTGATTTGAACTCACCCAAGTTTTCAATATTTCCCAATTTTGCTCAAGCGTGAAGCGACTCGGAGGTATAATACTGACTTCTTGTAAAGATTTCGATTGGGAAACAACTGTCAGTGTTCAAATAACATATGATTCAAAAATAAACCCCTAGATGGATGTAGCCCACCCTGTACATGTTTTCCTGTTTTCCTGTTTTAATTTTAATTTTTTTTTTTTCAGCAGAAATTACTTTTTTTCAGCAGAATATTTTTTTTTTCTGCACAAACTACCCGACGCCGATTTGTTATCTGCGTACTTTTGATGTTTACGAACGTAATTTGTTTTGCAGGCCTGCTGAAGTCAGATTTTAATTTTTGTTTACGAACACAAACTTTGCAGATCTATGTAAGTCGGACGATTACGAATTCGCTCTACCTATTTAAAGACCATATTATGTATGTACCATTAAATATACTGGATTTGTTATTGTAAGTGTTGTTGTTTGTTTTGTAAAAATTGTGTTTTGTTTAATTTGTCATTTTGGAGGGGGCCCCCTACTAATTCTTGATACGCGGCCCCTCGAGAGCTTGCTACGCCAATGACTGGAACACTCCTAAAAATTCAACTGACCCCGGCAGCCAGTGAACGAGGAAAGAACTTAAAGAAGCCTTATATTTTTTTTTTTTTTTATAAAATGTTGCAATGCGATATTGTCCTTTAGAAATCCTTGTTTTACGAGAAATCGAGTAATACTGTTTAAAAATGCAGTTTTCTTAAAAAATTAACAAAGACCATTTTTCGTTGAGAATTTGTTTGTCGAAACCTCAAAATGCAGTTTTGTGACAACCAGTTACAACAGACATGAAGTTAAATCAAAAATTAGTTTGCCACCAATACAATTAAAATATGTCCTTTTCTCCTTCCCATTGCCCCCACTCCATTTCACAGCCATTATTTTGTAAATTGATTTATTTCAATACCTTACCTATTGGTCGGAGAAAAAAAAAAAAGGTTTGAGCACGTGAAAGAAAATCTCTCGACCTTTAATTTGGTGTATAATAATGAAAGATTTAGCCAGCACTGACTGAGAAAAGTGTCCAAATTGTTTCAAAAAGACAATTTTTCGCCATTAACGGGTGACTTAAGTATAAGATTGAGGTTCCGGTGACGGCGAATGTAAGCAAATATCAATCGCATTAATTCACAAAGTTCTAAGTGAACTCATTTAAAAGTACCAACTCATTTCCAATTAGAGTTGGCTGTGATTTTTGCTGTCGACATTTTTGTTTTATGAACTCTTTTTCTAATTTCATCTCCATTTTGGTCAAAAATTCTCGGTCAAAAGTATCAGTCAACAAAACAAACGATTTCAAGGTATTGACAGCCAGAAGTGTAAAAATGTTGCAAAATGTTCTTATATTCTTAGAGAATCAAGACCAAAAACTCTTCTTACCTTCTTAATTGTCATGACTGTATACAATTTCATTTTGAACAGAATCAATGATTTGTTCGTCGGTTAAAAACTCTGCAATCACAATGTTGCTGTCCGCATTAACCCAATCTTCAAAAGTGCATAAACCAAAAACGTTATCATACCTTTATGACTGAATATGTTTAATCCGGTGACTCAAGGGCCAATTGTCTTCTTCTTCGAACTTTGTTCTTGTGGGATAAATCCACCATGCTTACAACAATTTTTGATAGTTGTCAAAGACACCCTCTCTCAAGCTCTGGAAATGAGTAGAATGGCATCCTACAAACTCATTACATGTGGTACACCTTGTTTCTCGATGTTACTATTTATGTTTAGTACTTGAAGTTTTCTGTAGTGCTCTTTAAGTAATATGATTATACCCTGATCTATTGGTTGTAACACAGATGTAGCACTAGGTGGCAAAAATACAAGCTTCATAGAAGTGAGACCATCAATCTTTGGATGTGCAGGACAATTGTCTACTAACAACAGATTTTTTTCATTTTGTTTTGTTAACTATCTTTGGGCATTTCTTAAATGTTTTTTCGAATATCTCTGATGTTATCCAGGCTCATTTATAGGACTCATATAATGATGGAAGTTTTGATATTTTTAAAGTTTCTCCGGTTTTTTGGTTTTCCAAGTGAGTGAAGTTAATTTTGTCCAACCCTTTTGCAATGTCTTCTTCCTTAGTTTTTAGAATTGGTCAGCATAGTGGATTATTCAAGCTGCTTTGGGCTTTGAACCACCTAAGCAAAACATCATCTAAGTCGGGATATTGACTGCATCGAACTTTTTGTATTTTTAAGTTAGATTCTTCAAAATTCTTCTTAATTTTCTCTAAAACTTTGAAAATGGTAAAGATTGTTGAAGCTGCTGCTAAACTTGTATTGCCATCACCAACTTCGAGCCTTGAAAATATTGCAGATTTTTCTTCAATCTTAAAAACTCTACGTTTTGAACAAATCCTTATAAGCGATAATTCGTTATAGGGGATATCATTAAAACCGATATTTGGTTAGTACATTTTGTATAAACCTCGGCGGGGACTTCGAGATTAGTTCGGAATAACCGATATTTCGTTATATATTATTATTATTTAGAACCGTACGTCTAATTAATTGAAAAGTTCAATTTCAGTTAAATATTTATATTCTTCTGCACATATTCAAACTATATGGGGGACAAATAATTATATTTCTTTTTACATTTTGACGTATCGAAAATATTTCGTTCCAATAATCCACAGGTTGTCCGGAAATCGAATTTTCCGGAGACGAGACTGGGATAGGACTGAAAATTTAAATTTTCTCGCGAAATGGGCGAGACTGAGACCGAGACAAGATTTGGATAATTATACGAGATCGAGACGAGACTGAAAATTTTCGATTTTAACGAGACCGAAACGAGACTTACAAAAGTCTCGCCGAGTATCGTCTCGTGGTCTGTCCTATTTCACTATTAATCAGTACTTCTTGCAGATAAATGTTTTGTTCCCGCTACAAATGAGTGTCTACGCTTACTTCGCGCGAATAAACTCACTTGCAGCGCTTACATTCGCTTAGTTCGTGCGAGAAAAAATAGCTTGCTTACGTCTTAAGGAGCGCCCACATTAGGTTGATTTGTGTATATCAACAGAGGCGATCAACTTTTGTTGAGCCGAACCAGTAGCGGACCTTAGGGATTTGGCTATAGGGGGGGCTTGGGAGATCCAGTTTGAGTAATTTTATTTGGTTGTCCTCAAATTAATTTTATAATTTATAACAATAATAATAAAGTTTTAGTTTAGGTTTAAGGTTTTTTTGTGAAAAATATACAAAGTTATTCAGGGTGATTTTTTTTTTTATATTTAGCGCGCGCTAAAAGGGTTATGAATACCCTTAAAGTGATAAACACAGCACGAGCGATTAGGTAGGTTGGAGGGGATTTGAAAGGAGAAACCGATGTACATTGGTTTTGAATGTCTGTAGATCACAATGGGAGGGGAAGATAGAGCTGGGTAGAGCATTCCACATTCGTGTAGTGCGACTAAAGAAAGAATCTCTGTACTTAACTGTACGTCCGAAGTTGGGCTCAAGGGTAAACTGATGGGCATTCCTAGAAGCGGGAGTATTACGGTTGAAATGTTTAAGGGGAGGAATGCAACAGGCTATTTCGCTAGAGCAATGTTTGTTAAAATAACGGTAAAATAACGAAAGGCATGAAACATTTCGACGGTGCTCCAGAGATGTAAACGTTTCCGTTATAGTTCTTTCACCTATCATTTTAAGAGCTCTCTTTTGAATTCTATCCAATAGACTCAAGTGGGTTATTGGAGCACCTGCCCAAATATGGGAGTTGCACTCAAGTTTTGGACGAATAAAGGCTTTGTAGATCACAGCCAGATCGGAGGGGGAGAAAAATTTCTTGCATCGACGGAGAAATCCTAAACACCTAGCAGCATTTTTGGCGATGTCAAATATGTGGTCGTTCCACAAAAGGTGGTCTGTGACACACATACCGAGGACTGAAAGCTGTTCAGTTTCCTCTATGCAAGTGCCGCTCATGGATAGCAGCATTGGGGGTGGGTTCCGCTTTAACGACAGGAGACAGCATTGAGTTTTAGAAGCATTAAATTCTACACGGTTTTTTATTCCCCAGTGGACAATACTGTCAAGATCAGAATTTAATGAGCTTATCATACGCTGCCGTTCAAGTTCCACATCCGAAGGAGACATGGATGTGAATCAAGAAACGAATATGAAAAGCTGAGGGTACTGTCTTCGGCAAAACAGTTTAATGGATTAGAAGTTTCAGATAAGAGATTGTTTATGAATATTAGGAAGAGGGTCGGAGACAAAACGGAGCCCTGGGGCACACCAGCATTTATTTTGTGGATATTAGATTTGAAACCGTCCAATACAACTTGTGTTGAGCGGTCCGAAAGGTAACTTCTAATCCAACGAAGAAGAGATTCATCGATACCAAATGCACGCATTTTCGATAAGAGAGCTTGATGCCAAACTCTATCAAATGCTTTTGAAATATCAAACGCAATAATCTTACATTCTCCAAAACGATGTAAAGATTTGTGCCACTGTTCGGTGAGATATACCATCAGATCACCAGTGGACCTATTGCTACGAAAGCCGTACTGCCGGTCATTAAGAAGCTTTCGTTCTTCGAGATATTTCATAAGCTTAAAATTAATCAGCGTTTCCATGACCTTGGAAAGAAGGGACGTAAGGGCAATTGGTCGATAGTTGGAGGGGGAAGAAGACACGCCTTTTTTAGGGACAGGCTGGACAAATGCTGTTTTCCATCCACTCGGAAAGAGACCAGTAGAGTAGGACAAATGGAAAAGCTTACGCAGTGGTTTTGCCAGCGTTGAAGAACACCTCTTCAGAAGAATGGGAGGGATACTATTCGGGCCAGCAAATTTGTGAACGTCGAGATCTTTTAGAACTCTAGCAACTGCACGAGTGCGAAAGAAGATTTGTCCCATAAAACCATTTACGCTCTCGAGTGCAGGAGGAGTCATAACACTTTCTGGCAGCGTTGAATTAACAGCAAACTGTGCTGCAAGCAAATTGGCTTTATCAAGTGAGCTGACAAAAGGAGTATCATTGAAGACGAGCGTTGGAACCGAGGACGAGGTGGTGTTTCGTATGTTTTTTACAAATGACCAAAAATTTTTACTACCTTTGGGATATTGTAGTATTTTTTGCCGTAACTTTTGATCATGTAAAAATTTGGTTCTTCGAATATGAACGTTACAGGTCTTTCTAGCTTGTTGAAACTTTTTCCGGTTTTCCTCAGTAGGGTTGGCTTTATAACAACGGAAGCTTACTTCTCTGCTCCTGATAACCTCTTTACAGCTCGAATCAAACCATGAGTTTTCTTTGGGTTTGATAGATTTTACCCTATTCGGGATAAAATTTCTGATTCCACAATGAATTAAATTTGTGATCGTATTTGTACTGGCATCTACGTCACTATTGAGGAAGCATAGTGACCAGTTAAAGCTCCTGAAAAAATCATTGAGACCGTCCCAGTTGGCTTTCTCATATTGCCAAACGGTTCTCTTGGGAGTTTTTTCTCTAACTGGATTTTGTTGGCATGAGAAATTTCCAGATATGACACAATGGTCTGATGTGCCTAGAGGCGATAATATACTAATAGTGTATTTATCACGGTCAGAGGTAAGGAACAAGTCTAGA
Organism: Melangyna quadrimaculata; assembly: GCA_949320155.1. Lineage (NCBI taxonomy): Eukaryota > Metazoa > Arthropoda > Insecta > Diptera > Syrphidae > Melangyna > Melangyna quadrimaculata. The sequence goes on from OX439485.1 coordinate 24,074,152, forward strand.
GTGTTAGCGGATTGACCTGCAACGTCAGGAATCCGAGTAGGCTCGTCAACAAACTGAGTTAAGTTGTTTAACTCAGCAAAAATCTCGGCGTACCTTCCTTCGGGTGTTGTCTGACCCGAATAGCGTAGCCAGGAAGAATTATGTACATTAAAATCGCCCGTAACAACGATTTCACTGTGCGGAAAATGGGAAATAATTCTCTGGATGGAGTCAGATAGTGCATCGAGTTCATTGGAAGTCGAATTACCATCCAAACTAGGACTACGATAAACAAAACAAGTATGGATGATGCGCTTATGGATGGTGAATTTAAACCACATGAAATTAAAGTAGGTATTCAAACAAGACCCATATTGTGGTTGAAGCTGATAAGCAACATCGTTTCGAACATACACGGCGAGACCATGATGAGAAAAAAATAAAGGCACTAAGCTATAACCATGTAGGCTGAATTCCGAGTGATCGGTATTTTCCCCTACCTGCGTTTCACTAAGTGCCAAAACAGCTGGCCTGTTTTTCACAGTATGGACATATGCAGCACAAAAATTCTGCCTAAGTCCCCGAATGTTGCTGTAGTCAACCCTAAATTCACCCCCCATTACGAAAAAACAGACTCAAGAAACCAAATCAGACAGTTAACTATGCTGTTATCAATTTTGGGCCCCAAAAAACTTCCCAGTACAAATACTACTAGTGTTATGCCTAAATAGCAAATGCACTGATCCGCCCCTGGATACCCAAAATCAATAACAACAATTTATCTGATATGCTTTGGCTCAATCAATTATAAGTATTGTGTGGTATGATACATACACACACTGATTCACCTAAGGTGTGACAAAAAGAAAGAGCGTGTAGGTTGAGTTGTGACAATAAAAAAATCGTATTAGAGGGAGGTCTATTTTCCCCCATTTAGGAGGGACAATTTTCTAAGAAATTTACTTAGAAGAGAAAACAAAATTATTTAAAAACAACGGTAAAATTTGCAAAGCCATTTTATGTACCTTCTTGTAAAGCTAGAATTACCTTCTTTTATTGTATTTCTAAAAAAAGTTATTTTTTTCAACAATTATTTTATTATTAAATTATTTTCAAACTCAAAATTAAAAAAAAAAAGCTCAAACACTGAAAACCGGATGGTTCTAAGACTTTTAGTATTCAAGATATTAAAAAATAAACGGAAAACATTTCTCATAAAACTAAGAAGAATTTTGTCTGTTTTAAGCAAATTTTTTTACAAAATTGCCCCTCCCGCCTAAACGAGGAGAAAAAGAGCCTCGACTCAACCTACATCCTCAATCTTTTCGTCGCTCCTTAGGTGAATCACCCTGTATAACCAAAAATTTTGACATTCCCAATTTTACATTTACACTAGTCGTGTTATTTGTGCATTAATATCAGCTTCTATTCCCGTTTTAAAATGTTTTCAATGTTGAGTACAATAACATCTTATGTCGTATTTAAGATTTAAAATGTTCTTAACCGGAGAATAAATATAATGGATGTTTTTATAGACTTGTATACTCTTAACTTATTATATTCCTTAAGTTTTCAGCCACGCCCACGTCAAGGTTTGAAAAAATATGTCAATAAATTTGCACGTCGCGTCAGTCTACACTTTTGGAGGGATCGCAAATATTCACATATTTTTCTTTCTGGGTGCACAAAGAAAACTCAGATTTTGATTTATTGTTCCGAAATTCTCCTGGGTTTTAGCCCCAATTGCGATTTTCTCGCAAGATTAGGTAAGTTCTTAGGTTAAATTGTTGTTTCATTTGGCATGTTAATTGTTAAGACCCCACCCCGTTTTTTTTTTTCATTTATCTCTTCAAGCCTTAGCCCAAACTTGAACTTGACAGTCCCTAGAGTCAATTTCTAATGCTCTTGTATTTTATATGAAAATTCTTTTTAAAACTAAACCTGCATTAAGCTATTTCCTGCTTTAAAATATTATCTTTTAAAATTACATGTAGTCAAATTAATCCCAATTCCCTTGTCTTATGTGTGAATGTCCTCATTTCCATCATACCGTCTCATCAACGGAAATTACCTTTAACCCAATTAACTTTTGCCGGCGCAGACACAACTAATTATCCTCTAACTTAAGCAACATCTAATTAGATTAAAGCAAAGAGAGGAGCAGCGCAAAACTTTGATACATATAATCCACAGGCTTATCCTGATGGTTCATAATTATTTGCTCCGCAGATCAAAAGTGAAAGATATAGAAAATAATTTAAATGTTGATATACATATCTGAATTTCAAGAGAAAGCTTTAGAATATCACGGTTTCTCGGTGCTTATCGCTCATCCAAAGAACATTTGCTATAATTGAAGTTCTATGGATAGAGGTATTTGTCTCAAAAGTTATGGGCCAAATAATGTAGGTATGTGTTTCTGGCACTTTTGTGCCTTATTTTATGATATTGTTAATTTTTTTGTTTTATAAAACCGAGACACAATAATAAACTGTCTAAACCATAATGACCTTGAAGTGAATATTACCAATGAAATAATAATGAAATTCAGAAGGCCATGTGGATTTTTATGTGACCACTCATACCTACAAGGTTGTTTTTTTTTTTTTAATTAATTTGCTTCGAACACGCATTTAAGATGGAAGCAAGATGAAAGTCATGGGACCTAAATCCTAAATACCTACATGTTGTATCAAGCACCTCAGACTAGGTGAACTTTATAGTTTTCCAATTAATATTTCGGGCCCGTATGACAAGAAAAAAATTTTGAATAATTTTTCACGAAATATATTAATATGGGGTATTGTGAATTTTGTTTCTACAAATAATAAATTATTCCTCAAATTTGTTAAACCATGCAAGAGCTTTACCACTTGCAGGTACATTTATACTTGTATGTATACAGGGTGTCCCAAAATCACAGCCGCAGAAGAAATCCATGGGTTCCTGAGGTTATTTCAAGTCGAAAAACTTAAGAGGTAATTTGCTAGTTCTCGCTCCGTTTTCGACTTATAACGGTTTTTATGATTTTTATGATTTTTATTGGTTTTCCTTTTAACTTTGCCAAACTACAACTGACAACTTTTTCCTGTGGGGATAACGGTTTTCCCACAATTTATTATCAAACACATTTCCTAAGCATTTTTAAGTTGTTTTTTTTTTTGACTTCGATGTGATTTTTTTCACAAAAACACGATATTAAGTATTATTTTTTTTATTATTATGAAAGCCCAATTTGTGTTCTTAAAAATGCATAACAGTTTTTACCTAAAAATATGAATATTTTCTTGATTTTCCTTTATTTTTTGTTTTTATTTAGTTTTTTAATAATTTTAAATGTATTTTTAGGTAAAAACTGTTATGTTAATTGGACTTTCATAATAATAAAAAATAATAATACTTAATAACGTGTTTTTGTAAAAAAATCATATCGAAGTCAAAAAACCTAACCTAAAAATGTTTAAAAAATGTGTTTGATAATAAATTGTGGGAAACCCGTTATCCCCAGAAAAAAGTTGTGTGACAGATACAAATTTCTAACTGTTCTTGATTAAATAAAAAAAAAAATAAATCAGTTGTAGTTTGGCAAAGCTAAAGGGAAAACCAATACAAATCATAAAAACCGTTATAAGTCGAAAACGGAGCGATAACGAGCAAATTTCCTCTTAAGTTCTTCGACTTGAAATGACCTTTGAAATCCATGGTTTTCTTCTGCGGTGGTGATTTTGGGACACCCTGTATATATTTTCAACACTACGCGCTAGACGAGGTCTATTCGGTCGTTTGTCATCAAATAGTGAATATTCTTGGTCTCCAATTTCATGATGGTATGATGAATTGTGGCTTTAGTTGGTCGATTATGGACACCATAAATTCTAGGAAGCGCACGAAAAAAATTTTCACAGAACGTATGTTTTTCGTAATATAATTGAACGATTTGCAAACGTTGTTCGGGTGTAAGTTTTATTCATGATAAAATGTCATTGAATACTGAATAATAAAACACATGGCAACTTCCCACGACTCACGCGCCTTCTCTCAAAAAACATCATTTGAAAAAAAATACCCTTGATTTATCTCCCTTTATATACAAAAATGAAATGCATGACTAAATCACACGAACTTGCTCTTGTACAGGGTGATTCACCTTAGATGTGACAAGAATCTAGAGAGCCAATTTAAATTGGTTCAAGACAATCCAGAATCTTAGAGGAGGGGAGGGCATTTTGTCCTCCGTTTAGGAATTTCTAAACAAATGAGACTTAAAACAGAAACAAATGTTTAAAAACAACAGTAACACAAACAATGCCCTGATATGTCTTTTTGTAAGTAGCCCGTAGCGTAATGGTTAGTGAGTTGGCCTGTCACGCTCAGTGGCGGATCCAGGGGGTGGCTATAAGGGCTGAAGCCCCCCCACAGCCGATTGCTAAAATAATTTGAAATATAGAAAGCAATACATTACAACGTGTAAAGTCTTATATTCGTCTAAAATATTGTTAAAATGAGAATTTTGATGGCCAAATATCGTGGTTGGGGCTAAAGCCTGAAGTGAATTGGAAAAAACCCAATTGGGGGCTATGAATAATGGACATGTTTTATGCAACGACAATTTTCCCTTAAAAAAAAACCCAGAAAATTGGAAAAGAAACAACTTGGGACTAATAAGGTCTGAGAATATTGGAAAAAAACGTAGTCAGGCTTAAGCAACTAACTCCCTAAAAACTAACCTTATTCCAGAGAGCTTTTGGGGCATTAGTCTAAGGATTTTCAAAGTCCAAAGTTGGGGCTAAGGCTTGTAGATATAATTTAAAAAAAAGTGGTCGGTGATTAACATTTACATGTCAAAAGCAACAACTGTTTACACTAAAAACTTAGCTAATTTCACGAAAGAAACGCAATTAAGGCTAAAACAATAAGAGAACACCGGGGTGTAAAGCTTAAGTGTAAATGTTTAATACAACTACAGGACTTGTTTCTTACGGCCTTGGCTGGGCTTAGAGCATTTTGGGGCTTAGTTTTTAAAATTTCAAAGGTCCAGCGCAAAACATACAAAACATTTTTGGGCTAAGCAATTCAATACAAATTCTCTAGTCGAGGAGCCAAATTCCAAAAGCGTGAGAAACTCTATGAACTCAGAAAAATCTTGCAGGTGGACATGAATATTTAGAATCTCTATAGACTCTTGAGTGACTTATAAATCTATCGACACAACTTTTGAGCAGGATATAGAAAGTGTATGTAGGTGCAGTGTAAACGAAAATTCATTGACACTTGCAGAATTGGGCATGAAACTTATTTTTTAGAGCAGCTGTTTCTTATGCCTGACTTAAAGTCTTGACATTTTGATATTTTATTTTTCGATCCACAAAATATTATTTTCGTACTTTCCAGTGTCAATTTGAAGAAAACAGTTAGGTTCGTTGATTTGGCTAGTTAAAGAAAATGAGATTTCAGAGGACTGATACTGTCAAAACACAAGTGAGCTTTATTTGCCAGTAAGACCACTTAAATATCATTTTTCTGAACTAGCATCACAAATAGTTTTTAAATTTTGTTAAAAAGGTGAAGTTCAAAGCATACCTTCAGCTAATTTAAACAAACACTTACATAGTGGGCACTTGATACCTAATCAATTATTAAGCAATATACCTATAAATAAACGAATCGTATGGTTTGAGGCTGTAACGTGGCCTGGTTTGCTGAGCCTTAATATTGGCTTTTAAAAAAAATTTCCATGCTTAACACATCAATCCCAAATTCTTGTTAATGTACTTTATTTTGAAAAAAAAATTAAAGCGAGATAGGAGCTAATATAAGGGCACAAAAAACACGGCTATTATTATAGGAAAACTGATGTCAAAATTCGTTTTCTGTTATATAACTTCATGTACAAACTGGATTTCCAAACTCCAAGCCCCCTGCACAGCCAAATCCTAGATCCGCTACTGGTCACGCTGGAGATCTGGGTTCACTTCTCAGCCTCAGGGCTACTGCCTCTTGAGAGGAATTTACAAATCCTCCAAAAGTATCAATTCTCACTTATCATGAATAAGTACTTCCATTCCTGTCGAAAGGCGCACACAAGAATGGTTGCGAGTTGTTAGTCACTAGGCCCTGGTTCTTCATGAGCCGTTGTGCCACCCAATTTATTTATTTATTTATTTATTAATATCTAAACTACAATTTTGAAATAAAAATTAGTTTGAAATTTTTGTATTAATTTTTTTTTGTTTCGAAATTAATTTTTCAAAAACTCTTCACTATAACAACTTGATAAACAAATGCAATAAAAGAGGATGTCTGGCTCTTGTTTTTAATAAATATTTTGTTTTCTGTTTAAAGTCAATTTCTTAGAAAATTGACCCTCCCGCCTAAACAGCACGCCAGTTAACAGAGTGCCAACATTCAAAAAAAAAACTAATTAACAACAGTGGAGCTAAGTACTGAATATCTATGATCTATCTGATGCATAAGGCATAAGATATAGTAAGTATCATGAAAAGGTGAATGGTGATGTAATCAAAGCAATTTATGCTGCAAGTCCACTTCGAGTCAAAAGAGTCAGATGGAAAGCATTCCTACTTCACAAAAGGATCCCATAAATTATACCAATGAGATTGCATAAGCTTTGTTTATGAATTTGGCGCTATCAAAAGAAAAATATAAAATCCTGAGAACTTCGTAGAGAAATCACAACATAGAAGTTCTGGCATCCTACAAAACGACAATTAGCAAAAAAAGAAACAGTTCCAGAAAACTGTGAAATCACGGAAATATCGGTCTAAGCCTGACGTTGTAGATTAAATGGGGCTACGATGGATCATCTGGACAAGGTGGTGAAACGGATGCAAACATGTTCATGGCGTCTGTTGTTCCAATCAGACTAAAAAGTTCAAATGTTGAACATTGGCGTAATAATCGTCCCTCATCGGTTAATTTATGCTGACCCAAAATGCTCCAATAAGCTAAGAAAACTAATGACCTCATAGTTTCTACAGTCAACGATATTAAAACTAAAAGCCGAATAGCAGATATTCAATAATTTTTTTTGTGATGAGCCCAGGGTCGGAGAACCTCCGCAACCGCTGAGCTACGGGTTCAAGTTTTCCAGCCAAGCCCCAAAACAGGCAAAGTGGTTCGTTACAAAATGGTTAATGAGAAAATTAATTTATTTGTGAATCACTAGTTTTTTTTACAATGATTGACGGAAAAGTTTTAAACGAATAAACAGAAAAAAGTCTACGCGGTCATATCCGATATGCAAAAAGACACACAAAAGCTTCAATAAAAATCTAGATGAATCAAATAATGACAAACATAACTAAGAATATGGAATCTCTCCATTTAGTGCTACATATTATGTAGATGCAATACTAGGAGCATGGAATTTATTTTGAAACAGGCGTATACACACCGAAAAGACGGAGAGGACATTTATGAATTTATTGGGATCAAGGTGGCAGAAAAAAGAAAAAGAACAAGAGATCCAAAGACTTTTCCCGGATGAGCTTGGGCTTGATGTGGGCAAACCAAAGCAAACGAAACACTTCAAGTAGATTTGTTGAACATTCAGAGACATCCACTCGAATAACTGAAGTCAATAGATTCGGGATTAGGGACATTTAAAGCATAGGCAAACAAACGAACGGACGTTTTGCCGAAAATCACTTTTTATTTAACCAAAACGCACATACATAAGTGGTTTATAAATTACTGGACCACAATGAACGGGCCATAAATTGACAGGAATTGTAAATTTCCACTTGGGCCTCATCAGTGGGTTAAAAAGCTTACAACAACGCCGCCATAAAATTTTCCGGACTTGTCCCTGCATTTACTGATAAACCAAAAACAATATAATCGATTATTTAGCCATTTAAAATTAATTAAGCAAAAACAAAGTAAACTGTTCCGCTGTTCACTGGCAATCCCCTCCCATATGCTTACAGGCTAAATAATAAATCAGTTGTCAACCAAACGAATTTATCAGAAACTATATAATGTATGTACTCGTATCTCTACTGTAAACCTCGAGAGATGTTTCCGTGTCCTATGGATGTTCTCCGAAACATGTTTACCTACTTTTATTTTAATATAAAAGGCCATTGAGTTGTTTTATATTTAACCTACATCCATACATACTTGTACTATAGTTTCGAAAGAGATCCTCAGATAACATGTGGTATAATTGAAGGATGATTTGTGGTGCTGATTGGGCGTAGGCCTGTATCAGGTGGTACAGCTCACATGTTGAACATTCACCAGCTTTGGCCAAGCAGGACATGCGTTCACTGTCATCGTTGTCATGGAAAAGTGCTTCTACTGACCAAAATATACGGCGGCAAAACCTATAAAAAAAATTAAATAAAATAAAATACGATGTCGATTGCAGATACAACATTGTGAGTTTATGTTAAAATCACGCGAAGTTAAATTGAAGGACTTCCGCATGTACCGCATGGAATAACATTTAACGAAAAATCACAGTTGGCGTGGTGTGTGATAAGAGCTGATACATTTTGTGCTATGAAAATATAAAATGACAATCAAGTTTAAAAATCTTATTTTTTAAATAAAATCTTTACAGATGGACGTAACTCGGAGTTAACATGGTTTTAATCTCAAAACTGGTATAACCTCACCCTTAAAATCTAGGTTTTAAAAGTTGGACTTCCATCTCAAATTTGCATTCCATCATTGTTTGTAGAAGAAATTATTATCTACAATCACTGCCACTAGTTCCCTAAACAAAACAATATTATTAACCGCCTCCCGCTCGCAAAACACTCATTTTATCTAACACCCGTCCGCAGACATCGTCATAGCATAAGCATTGAGTCATTTCATTACCTATAAGCAGCAGCTATCGGAAATAACAACAAACTCGTAACTTCGAATCCAATAAATTTAATTTTATTTTTATGTCTGGGATTAGACCATTGTTCAGCTGATGTCATAACAAATATGAAACACAATACAGGTGGCGCAAGAACTAATAACAATGTAATCCATCCATAAAATGCCTGACCATAGCGGAAGTGCTGAAAGGACACGGCACAGTCGGCGAAAAATTGCACAATATAAACAAATAGTTCAAGGCACGATGGTATTAGATATGAAACATAAATACGCGTATGACTTCGAATCGGAAGTCCGAGAATGTGTTGTGGGGTGCCATCGCGGGCATCCATAGGTTTAATGTGGCTTAGGACAAATTCACTATCAGATCTATTCAATTTTATTGGTTCTGTTTGACAAACTAAAATATTGTTTGTTGTTTAAATGTTGAATCGATTTGAAGGTTAATGGCAGACTAATAAGTTTAAAATTCACTTGCTGAAGCCGTGATGACTAAAAACAATAATACAGGTATAGAGTCTCGTATCTATTCATTTGGTTGAAATTTAAAGATAAGATAAGTCTGTGGTGATTTCTCTTGAATAAACTTTAGTCATTGATAACGAAACAAACACAACAAAATGTTGATGAAGAGAAAAATACTCTACACTCTGGATCTTTTGATAAAAGGAGCGTGGAAAATAACTTGCCATACCTGTTTTTAAAATTAAGAAATTACCTACAGCTAAAAAATGTTAGAAGCTATGCTGGCAGTCCATTGCGAAACGACTGTATTGCACCACTGGACTGGACTAGACAATTCAAATTTAAACTCTTATTGGGCAAGCTTTGGTTTCGTGTCACAAAAAATTTCGAGAATTTAATCAAAACTTATAATATAACTTTAGTGAAGAAGTCCAAAAAAAATTATTTTCAACAAGATCTCTTTCAGCCTGATTGTTTGTGCGGATAGTGGCTGCTGTGCGTCCTGAAACCTGATCTGTTAGCGTGTTGGACAGGTGACAGCACATTCGGTTTTAGAGTACTTCGTATGTGTATATCTTTTAGTCGTTCAAAGGTTTTTAAACAAACGATGTTAGACTAATGGGTCTGTAGTCTTTGGCTTCCGTGTGGCTTGGTTTTCCAGCTTTCGGTATAAAGACTACTTTTACTTCACGCCATGCCAAGGGAATGTATCCCCACTTGAGGCTGCTTACAAAGAAGCGCTTGAGATATTGGGTGACATGTTTAGTGTTCTTCTGTAACATCAAGAGGAAGATGCCGTCTGTTCCCGGAGATTTGTAGGGTGAAAATGAGTTTATCGCCCAGTTTATTTTATCCTCCGTTAAAATATCTAGTGGCACCGTATGCTCCGTTTGTGCTGCATCTTCTTTGTTATTAACATCAAAGTTACAACCAGGAAAATGAGTTTTGATAAGGAGCTCCAGTGATTCTCCACATGATTCAGTCCATTGATCATTAGGGCCTTCAAGAGACCCTAGGGGAACTGGTTCTTTTGCTAGAATTTTTCTAAGTCTTGCTCATTCGTTTGTTCCTTCAATTTGGGTGCAGAAGGTTCGCCACGAGCCGCGTTTCGCACGTTGTGTTTCAGCTTTGAATTTTCTTTGACTGTTTTTGTATGCTTCCCAGTCTAATTCATTTCTAGTTCGTTTGGGTGTATTGAAAAGTCTTCTTGTTTCTTTTCTTATAATGCCAATTTCTTGTGTCCACCAAGGTGGTTTATTATTCCCTTTCCTCACCTGTTTAAGGGGACATCCTTTTTCAAAAGCTTTATTTAGAATTTCTGTGAATTGAAAATGACTATAGGTACTATGCAGTGCACCAACGTACTAGTATTTGTTTTGTCCTTAACAATGGGAGTTCGCTAAAATAAGTGACCAAAAAAATAAGAAAAACACTTTGCAAATTCGAATAAACATCGACGAATTGTTTTATATTTTGTAAAATACTGCCTTAACCCCATGGTTGACAGTTCTGTGTCCATATTCAAAAATGATGCTCTTGAACTAAGCTTTCCGACGTTGTATATCTCAATTGTGGGCACTAGACGCAAAATTATTCGCATTCATTAAATTCGCTAATCGAATAAAAAAAGTAGAATTTTCATACTATTAAGCCAATTATTCGCCAATTATGATAGTATTCACTATTTTAGATTTTAAACTATTATATTCGTGATTGTTATACATTTTATTTAATATTTATTTAACGGACTTACCACGAACGAATTAAATTATCCAAATTAATTGAATTACTTCACCCGACGTTTCGACAAAGTTCCATTTGTCGTGGTCACGGGTCAACTGATGGCTTATGGGTGGTAATTGCTTCTTCTTTTGTTTTTACATTCTCCTTTGAAAATTGTACCGGTGTGTTGATTGTTGGGTCAGTTGCATTTGAGATGGTAATTGTTGTTGTAAATGCACTGCTTCTTGTTGCGATGATTGTTGTTGTTGCAAGTTTATATACCCTTGTGAGCATGCAAAGCTCACCGTATCAGCATTGATTTTGTTTTTGTTTCTGTTTTGTTTTAATTTGTGTATCAATGGATCCCATGCACCAGATAAGTTAAAGCTTTGGTCTCGGTTGAAATTTGTATGCACTTTAATTTCAATAGCTTCTCGTACTAATCTTGGTACATAGAATTTCTCCGTTGCAATAGATTTTGCTTTGTCAAATCTTATGAAATGATCAACGTTATATGCCAAATGTTCACAGATTGCGGACTTGGCTACTTGGTTATTTTGTATGGCTTTGATATGCTCATTCAATCGAGTTTTGATTGCTCGTTTTGTTTCTCCAATATAGGAAGAACCACATTATGTAGGGGAATTTTATCTTTTGGCGAACGTAGAATTTGCCGAATTTTCGCTGGTGGCTTAAAAATGCATTTTATGCCATGTTTGAATAAAATTCTCCCTATCCCTTCAGAGACTACTTTTCTGTAAGGTAGGAAAGCTCTTTTTTTTATTGCTTTCGACTACGTTTTGCGATTCTTTTGGCTTTGCTTTCCAAGATCTTTGTTTGGTGCTATAACCGTTATTTGCAAGAACTGTGTCAACGCGTTTTAGTTCTTCATTTAGGTGATCCTTATCACAGATTGCATTGGCTCTATTGATGAGAGAAGATACGACGGAGGTGAAGTTTGAAGGGTGATGATGGGACGCGGCATGTGTGTGTGCTTTTTCTGTAGACGGAGTGACCTACCGTTCTGTCCTGTTTTTTGATAAGTCTTACATCCAAAAATGGTAAAGCATTGTCTTTTTCAATTAACATTGTAAACTGGATTTTTGTGTGTATTGAGTTTAAATGGTTAAAGAATGTTTCTACTTCGTTTTCATTGAAGATACAAAATGTATCATCGACATATCTCTTCCAAATAATCGGATTCACTAAACATGTATTAATGGCTTGTTCTCCAAAATGTTGCATCCAAATGTCCGCAATAACCGGAGCAACTGGTGAGCCCATGGTTACTCCATCAATTTGCAAATAGAACTTTTGATTGTATAGGAAATATCCGGAAGTAAGATACAAATCAAGTAGTTCCAATAATTTAGCGTCGTCTTCAGAAGTAGACATTTTAGGTTTTATAATTTGTAAACATTCTATTATCGGTACATTAGTAAATAGTGATGTAACATCAGAGCTTACCATCACCTCATCAACATTTATTGATATATCTTTAATCATCGATATAAAATGTTGAGAATTTTTAACAGAAGACGCACATTCATTTATTAAAGGCTTGAGTCGAGTAGCTAACTCTTTGGCTAAAAGATATGTCGGTGAGTCGATTTGACTAACAATTGGTCTCAATGGAATATTCTCCTTATCTTATTTTGGGGTTTATTCAGTTCGTCGAAAGTGACCAATACAGTAATTCAATGGAAATGCCAAGCAATTCATTTTTGCTCTAATTGCAATCTTTGTTGCCATATACTGCCTTAACCCCATGGTTTACATCCAAAAATTACGTACTTGGGCTAAGCTTTCCAACGATATATATCTCATTTGTGGGCAATAGGTAGACCAAAATGCCCATTCTCCTTATCGACACATTTTTTGAGCAGAAATATAAAGTATATGCAGCGTATACACGAAAATTCATTCTCGCTTGCTGAACTAGAATGATATTTTATAAAAGCAGCTTTGTTCGACTAAAAGTCTTGAAGTTTTGGCATTTTATTTTTGAGTCGGTAAAACATTGTATTCTGTGCTTTCCAGTGACAGTTCAAACAACCCAGGTACCTACCTACTCTACTAGTTGATTTGGCTATAGCTAACAAAACTTAGATCTCCAGAGAGTACATACTGTCAAAACACACATGAGTTTTTGCCAGTGAGACCTCTTGTATATCGTTTTCTTTTTTGTCCCAAACTTGATATCCAAGCCCCCCCTCTCTACAGTCGAATTCTAGATCCGCTATTGGTGTTGTCCATAGCCAGTAGAAAATTGATTATTTGTTGATAAACGTGTACTTGATCTTTTCCTCTAACATGTCTTACCTCTTTAATTATCGTGAACGATTTTACATAGTACGGTTTGTTGGAAATATCTGATGATATCGAGTTGACAGATTTGTTCGAATTAGTTTCCTTGGTATTAAAGATAACCGTCAATATTTTTTTCTTTCGGCATAAACTTTCGGTTGACGGGGTGTGCTATCCAAAAAAATGAGTTTGGGAAATAACGGACACCCTAATGTACTTATGTCTGTTAATCTCCCGTCACCTTTTCTTGATGGAACGCATTGACCGTTCAAGAATATAATGGGAAGGTTTTGGTAGGAACTGTAACGTGACCGGGTTGCACATTATCGAACAATAAAATAGGTACTTCATTTCCCTCATAATCATAATAAGAAAACTTAAAAATAACATGCAAAAATATGACTAACCTACCCTAATAATAATAACCAATAATACAAATAAATTTAAGTTCGTAAAAATATAAAAAAATCTACTAAGCATACTACCTAACGAAGGAGGAGGTGATCATACACACCTCCTCTACCTATCCAAAAAGCATGCAATCCAGCATATGGGTAATCCCGATTGGATCGGTAGTACAATGCCCCAATGTACATGTGCTGTGCAGGTTTTTTTTTTTGACATCCATCTCGGGATTTAATTTGATTTATCTGCAAAAATCGAAATGTAATTAAGTCTGAGCTACAAAAGATAATAGAGAATAGCAAACATCTACATCAGTCTCAGCTTTCGTGGCCAAGATTTTTTGTCAATGTTTACAGAGCTCATACACATAATAATAAAACTATTCATGATACTTACCTCAGTAGACATAATCCTAACTTGATGGGATAACACTAAAACCTGGAAAATAACATAAAGAGAGAGAAGTTGATAAATATTGATACTATGATATGAATGAATAAAATAATAAATAATAAAACTTGTCCTAGCACCGCCACGTTTTCATGCCATTTCAGAATTTTACACAAATATCTTTGACATATGAAAATAAGTCAGTAAAATAGTGTTGTCTCACTTAGTAAAAAGAGGATGGAAAGATTTATTACTTTAGGCGGCCATACTTTTTCGGCGAATTGAAAACTAAAGTATTGAAATTGATACGTTCAATGATTCAAGGTACTAGAATCTTATAGGGAGCAAAAGGTTGAAGTATTATGTCGGTTACATTTAAAAACAAGAAAATAAAAGTCACAAGTCAGACAACAGTGCAATGTATATTTAATTTAAAAGACTGGAGATGCAACTGTGGTAATAATGATGCTGTGATATTAGTAGTAAGATAAATAAATATAAAAGTACAAAAATAGTTAATAGTTAGAATAGAAAACAGTAGTAAAACCCATTTGTATTCACGAACCCTAGAAGAGTGAAAAAGAAAGAACAAGATATATATAATATTTTATTTAAATATCCAACTACCCTTTCAGTTATAAATTTATATACCCTGAAAACAAAGAGTTATAAAATATACAATAGGGGACCAAGTGAAGATAGACAAAGGGTATACCAAATCATAGTCATATGACTTGCAAAATTCAATCAAGTTGGTAGTTTTCTTCCTTCGAAATTTTTTTTTGATTTTTGATAAAAGTGGATTATACGAATTTTAACTGAAACCCAGTATAAAGTTTATTTTTATTTAAAGTAAAAATTACAAAAAAAAAAAAAAAAAAAAAAAACAACAAAATATATAACTTCCAAAAAAAAATGAAGAAAATTTAAGATCTGAAGTGTAGATATTACAAAAGTGAACATAGTGTTCCAACCAAACTTATAGTCCTCTTTGGAGTTCTGGAAAAGCCCCCACGGATCCAAAAAGGATATTCAAAATATATCTTTTATTAAATATAGCAGAGGTGCTCTTTCGTGTTCCTAGGGGCTCCTCATGTAGAGTGTGCACAATTAGTGTCTCTGCCCCCTTTAAGTTTCGTGTCCTGATTCTACTGAAGTCACGGAAGTAAGGAAGATAGTGCAGTTTTATACTGATTACCTAGGATAGTATCAGAAACAATATAACAAGGAAACATTGAAAGGAGGAAAAAAGTCCCGAGAGGGCAAGGAAAAGGAGAAACTGCATCTAAAGAAGTGAAGAATTAAACAGCAAAGAAAGAAAAGAGAAAAGCAAAAAAAAGGACAAAGTGAATTACATACACACACAAAAAAATAGTTAATTTTATCTAACCTTGTTAGATACAGATATAACATTTAACGTAACCATAGTTTTTTTTCATTTAATGTAAAATTAATTTTCTTACTTAACATAAAGTTTTTTTTTTTATTTAACGTAAAGATATAATATCTAATAACGTATATTACAACGTGTAAAAGTCAAATCTGTTTTTAATAGTTAAATTTTGTAGCGCGTAAACAAAAATTTTAGTGAAGCATAGAAAAACATCATTCCTGATCTGTGCTGCCGGCAGGACGCCGAGGGAGGTGTAAAACCGTAAGTACATATACACATATTATATACATATATACATAAAATTTGTGCTGGGATGATAAAGTAATTCCCCAGATAAAGAACCTTACAACGGTTAAACACAGATACCGGTTTCTTTTTCTTTTCTTTTCTTTTCCATTTTTGAATTTGAAATCTTTTTACTTTTTATTTAATAACATTTTTTTTTTGATTTTTTTTAATTTTTTTTTTTTTGAGATTGAATTTGGCAATTAAGGATCTTAGACCTATAAAGTAACATGAATCTTTTCGAATTATTTAGAATTTGGTGCATAAAAATTAACATCACTATGACGTGTTGCTAAAAGTAAAGCGATAGGTGTGTGGAGAATCTTGTCAGACCGTCTAGAAAGGTATAACATGACCTGAATATAACCTGACCTGAACGGTAACCGTCGATTTTCATAGCTAAAGATTATACCAGGGGCTATCTTCCACAATAAAAGGCCAAGGAAGATAGTGAAAGGATATGTCTCCTAGACATATGGGAGGGCTGGCCAAGCTGTGCCGATAACATCAGGCAAAATCTTTCTGGTCTTAGCGAACCATTATGCTGGCGAGACGATAGAGTGAGGGTGTCATTCTCTTGAAAAGTAAGATGGGAAATAGATAAGATTTAGGTTAAATATAGGATAAGATGGGGGTTAGATTTTACTTACTAGGTTAGGATTAGGATAGTGTCATTTGATTTCCGTCTTACTGCAAAATAGAGTAACAGCTTCACCCTCCGTTCTTTCGCCAGTGTAGTGGCAAAGGTATGTGAAAGTGTCTTTTCATATTTCTTCCTTTTTTTCTTTTGAGTCCGACCAATGTCCGTCTGAATTTTAATTTAGTTTATTAGCTTTTACCTACCTTTTACTTTTTTTTTGGCATGTTACAAAAATGAATTGTGAGCATAGTGTTTTAGTGAAGGACAAGAACCTCCCCGTCTGACGAGCTTAGACAAGCATGCCACCGTCCGAGTATCTAAGCACCAGAGTCACCCCTGTGGTCATAAAGTAAGCTCATTTCAGAACTCACCTTCACACTCATTTATTATAAAAAGAATTCTTACTCAATCTTCCAAATCTAAACACGTTCCTCCATCATCATACCTAGCGTTCTTTTTCGTCTAGACAAATCCCCTATGCCAAAGTCTACTAAAAAAAATGCTAGACGTTTGTATTCGATATTACCACGTTCATATCCAAACCCACTTACTCATATTTTAATAAAAGATTATGTACACCTGTTGCCAAAATTTTCTGTTGGCACTTAGACTATAATATGTTTATTTCTTAATTAGGTTTACATTGATCCCAATTACTGATTAAACAAAGAAAGGTTTCTTTTGTATTTCGAAGTCTCGAAAGTTAGGAGAACAAAACGTTCTTATTTGATTTATCTGTACCTCTCTCAAGCCACATTCTTGTGATTTATGTATTGTATATAAATCCCAAGTAAAGGTACATACAAATGTACATAGGTAAAGGTATAGTTTTGAAAATGTATTAATTTGTGTATAAGAAAGAAAAAGCCCAATCTGGCCAAAAGAAATTTTTTCCCAATCCCAAAATTTCCTAACAAAAGGTTAAGGTCAACGAATGAGTCTTTGTTTCTTTTTTTTTGTGTTGTGTTGTATATTTATTTTATCATCAAGTTCAAGAACAAACCTCGCTATGTCATTTTCGTTTGATTTTTTTTGGTATTTCGTTTTTATCGGCATAAAATAACTTCCAACGGCCCTCTCCATCAGCCAGAAATGTCTGCACTGCATTATCCCATACTCGCTTTTGAAATACATCATCATCATTAATTTTGTGCTCAAAAGGTAAAAGCTCTTAAGTCGACTTAAGTGGTTTTAGCTTTTTATCGCTTTCTTACATATTTTGTCCACAACTCTCATTTCTCTCTTACCCCTGTTGACAAATCTTTAAAAACAAGATAGTTATGACCGTTTGTAAAATATCTTAAGTTAACTTCTAAGGTTCTTGCATAAGGTAAAATAACTTAAGTATAGATAATGACTCATCTTATGTATCAATTTATTTATTTTTTCAGAAAATACGAAGAAATTATTTTGGTAAAACATCTTTAGATGGGTTTATGTTCGATATTCATCAACAAAGTAAGATCGCTTATGTCGACTTACATGTGCGGTCATGAACTTAATTAAATTTCAAGCATCATTCCTGTAATATTTGTCTGTAATCACCAGTTTCTTCGTATTTTTTCTGCTGTTTGCTTGTAAATATATGCTGTCATCGAGAGAGGAATCTCAACATCGTCGACTCGGGTAAAATATCATGATGGACAGATGGACAGCCGTTTTGTAAAAGTGTAAGGATGATCTTATGCCCTACCTTATTAGTACTCTTCGAAGTAGTATTGCTTTTGGGTATATACCAAGACTATGGAGGAGAGCTAAAGTAATATTTATTCCTAAAATTGGGAAAAAAGACACATCCCATCCAAAGTCTTTCAGGCCAATAAGCTTACCATCCTTTGTACTGAAAACTTTAGAAAAAATAAAAGACAACTTCATAAGAACAGAAGTTTTACTAAACAGGCCTCTCAATCAGCGACGACATGCCTACAGAGCGGGTAGATCTACAGAAACCCCTCTATTCGAACTCAATAATACCTTACAAAAAGCTTTAGATGCAAAGGAAACGGCATTAGCTGCCTTCCTAGATATAGAAGGAGCGTTCGATAACACCTCCCACGATTCTGTAAATAAAGCCCTTGTCAAGAAGTGTGTTCCCATCAACATAACCAGATGGATTAGTGAAATTCTAGGTACCAGAACAGCAGAGGCACTAGCAGGAACGAACATACAGAGTGTCGTTACCACAAGAGGCTTCGCCGATGAAATCGTTATCACAGCATTTGGGAAGTTCGAAGAAACTCTATGTGGTATAATCCAAAGAGGACCAACAATTACAAAGAAATGCTGTTTATTTGTAGGACTAAATATTAACCCAACAAAAACTACGATTGTACCATTTACCAAGAAGAGACTTCTACCACGCATGAAACCTATCCGGTTAGCTGGCGAAGTAATTAAAACGAAGAGGGAGGTAAATTATCAAGGAATTACACTTGATAGTAAACTCCTCTAGAACAAGCATGTAGAAATAACTGTCGGGAAAGCCACAAAGGTCATTATGATATGCAAGAGACTTGCAGGAAAATCTTGGGGGTGCAAGCCTAACATCCTCAGATTGATCTACACCATGATGGCAAGACCCATCATACTTACTTACTTAGATCCTTGACCCCTCCACAGGGCGTCAACTACCGCTACACGCCATCTCGTTCGGTTTCTGGAAATGTATTTTAGCTCTCCCCAACTTTTACCGAGCTTTTGTGATTCCTTGTCGACTGTTCTGCGCCAAGATTTTCTCTGGCCTCCAGGTCTTCTGCCATCTTGGATGAGTGGATCCCACTCCATTGCATGTCTTACAATAGAGTCTGCACCACGACGTAGGGTGTGACCAATCCACTGCCACTTTCTTTTCCTAATAACGATGTCAATAGGACTTTGGCCCGTTCTCCGAAGGAGTTCTTGGTTGGAGATGGTGTTCGGCCAAAAAATCCTTAGGATGTTTCGGAGACATCTACTTTCGAAAGTTTGTAGCTTCCTTGTGACAGAGGCGGTCACTTTCCATGTACTACACCCATATAGTAGCACTGACTCTACGTTCGACCGGAACAGTCGCAGCTTGGTCTTCGTACTGTAGACGTTGCTCCTCCAAAGTTTAGACAGCATGCCGATAGCAGCTTTAGCTTTGCCGATTCGGCAGTTAACATCTTCATCCGTACCACCGCCGTCTTTTGAGACAACACTACCGAGGTACAGGAAGTTGTCCACCGCTTTAACCTGCTGTCCCGCAACGACAACTTGAGAAGAAGATTCAGAAATGTTGAGGATTTTTGTTTTCCCGGTGTTGATCCTCAAACCGACTTTGTTTGCCTCGCATTCCAGATTAGTCACCATATGGTGAAGATCCATAATGTTGTGCGAGAGCAAACAAATATCGTTAGCGTAATCAAGATGTTGCAGGAACGAAAACATCGTCCATCGAATTCCACGCGCTTGCTCGGCTAGAGCTGCATGAAGGACATCCCCTATAACCATCAGGAAAAGTAGTGGAGATAGCAAACATCCTTGACGAACTCCGCTATGGATATCGAAGTCCTCTGATACCTTTCCGTTGTGTAAGACTTGACACGATGCACCCTCGTAGGTAGCCTTTATAACGGCGATAATCTTCTCGGGTACTCCTCTCCTACGTAAAGCTGACCAAATGAAATCTCGATTCAAACTATCGAAAGCCTTTTCGAAGTCGATGAAGAGCAAATGAAGAGGGGAACGGAACTCCACGCATTGTTCTATTATGATCCTCAAGGTGTTGATGTGATCAATGCAGGATGAGCCTGCACGAAATCCCATTTGCTCTTTGTCGAGAGTAGAATCGAGATGTTCTTTGATTCGTTCCAAGATTATTTTCGCCATTATCTTTG
Organism: Melangyna quadrimaculata; assembly: GCA_949320155.1. NCBI lineage: Eukaryota > Metazoa > Arthropoda > Insecta > Diptera > Syrphidae > Melangyna > Melangyna quadrimaculata. Next base: position 24,094,454 of record OX439485.1, read on the forward strand.
CCACCGCGGGGAGGACACAGATCCCTCTCCAGTTTCCGCAATCCGTAAGATTTCCCTTTTTTGGCAGTTTGACGATCATCCCTTTTTTCCATTCAATGGGGAAACTTTCGTTCTCCCATGCCTGTGCTATTAAGGGGTGTAGCAACTTCGCTGATGTTTGTGGATCTGCTTGGTAGAGCTCAGCGGGAATTCCGTCCAAACCTACCGCTTTGTTGTTCTTGAGGGATTTGATTGCTGATGTTATCTCGGCTAAACTGGGAGGGCAGGTGCGAATACGGGAACTAGTTTCTACGAATAGCTCATATGGGTTAGGGGCTGGAACACCTCCGCTATCGCCTATGTGGTTGAGCACGCTAGCAAAATGTTCCTTCCATCTCCTGAGCTGATCCTCATCCGTAACTAGCAGGGTGTCGTCTACATCCTTGACGAGGTGTTGTTTCCGGGAGTTGTTGTTTCCAACCAATTCCTTGGTTATCTTGTAGACGGTACCACTGTCGCACCTAGATGCTGCTTTCTCTGCCTGTTCTGCGAGAACATTTACGCGCCTCCTTTTGTCACGTCTGACACTACGCTGCACTTCTTTCCTTTTCCTACGGTACTGGGACTCGATGTTAAATCTCTCACCTACTTAGGCAGCCGCAAGTTGGGATCTAATCGCGTTCCTTTCTTCAATCTTACTCCATGTATCTGCAGAAAGCCATGTGCTTTGGCTTCTCTGCCTTATACCCACAGACTCAGTTGCGGCAGTTGCAAAGGCCTTTTTCACATTGCTCCAGTGTTGGTCTGCATTTTCTGGCGTGGCAATGCTGATGACTTCTGCTTCTGCGGCGAGGCGGTCCTTATATCTTTGGCGCACTGTAGGATCCCGTAATCTGTCGGTATTGTACCTGGGTGTACGCAGGAAGTTTTGCCGATTTCCATGTACTGAAGCAATTCGAAGACGAACGTAGGCAAGCATAAGATGGTGATCGCGAGCTAACCCTACATCAGCACCGCGTCTGTTTCGGACGTCGAGAAGACAATTTTTAAAGCGCTTGCTAATAGCAAAGTGATCGATTAAGTTCGCTGTACATTGACGATCTGTGGATAACCAACTTATCTTGTGCGAGATCCTATGCTCGAACAGAGTACCTCCAATGACTAGCTGATTTGCGTTACAGAAGTCAACAAACCGCTCTCCATTGTCGTTCCGTTCCCCGATACCGTGGTTACCCAGAACGTGCTTCAACGCTGTGTTGTCCTGGCCAACCTTAGCATTAAGATCTCCCATTACGATAGTGATGTCTCCATTGATGACCCATCATGCGGTTGCTTGGCACAAACGAACCGAATTAGTAACAACTAGGATAGCTCTAGAAAAATTCCAAAGGCTCGCATGTTTATGTATAACTGGGGCCATGAGAACTTGCCCCATAGCAGTTATGGAGGTTATCCTCCATCTATCCCCTCTACACGAGGTTATTGAAAATGTTGCAAAGGGAGCCATTATGAGATTTGCCAAGGAGGGAACGGGGACTGGAAAATGTATCAGTCTGAAGAAAAGAGACTGTATTCCGAAGTCCTCAATAACAAACCTCATTGACATTCCAAGAGATGGTATGATTAAAAAATAAACTTCGTGAAAAACTTTCAAACGAAGCTAAGTTGCAAAAAAGACTGCGAAGGCGTAACAGTGAACTACACTTTCAATGCAAATACCATCAATTGTTACACTGATGAATCGAGAACGACAGAAGGGACTGGTACGGGAATTTTTGGGCCAAGAACAAAACTTTCCATACCGATGGGACAGTCCTCTAGCATTTTTCAAGCTGAAGTACAAGTGATAGGAACATGCGCAGCGCAGGTCAAAACCTCGAAAGGAATTATAACAAACAAGACATTGCCATTATGTCAGATAGCCAAGCCGCACTCAAAGCTCTGAGCTCCTACTCCATCAGCTATAAGCTGGTATGGGAATGGTAGGAAGGCTAAATAAACTCGGCAAAAATAACACTGTCACACTCCATTGGGTACCTGGCCACGTAGGTGTCGAGGGCAACGAAAAGGCAGACTGACTAGCAAAAATAGGTGCAACGACTCCCTTAACGGGACCTAAACTATATTGCGGAATAGGAGAAAACGTGATTAGACACAAAATGAAAAAAGAAGAGGAGGCAATAAGATCCAAAACTTGGAAAGAACTCCCAAAGCTAAGACAGGCTAAACTATTACTTGGGAATTACAACCACCAACGTCTTACAGACTGTATCAACTTAAGTAGACACAACCTAAGAATTATAACGGGTCTCCGCACTGGACACTGCAAGCTAAAAAGACACCTTAGCATACTTGGCCTAGTAAGTAGTGCCACATGCAGGTTCTGTGACACAGATGAGAAAACGCCGGACCATATTCTAGGCAGAGGTAGCACACTCATACATCAAAGAAAAAAGTACCTGGGACGCTAATAGGTAGAAGAGAGCGACTTACCATCTCTTAAAATACTCCAAATACTCCAATTCTTGAAAGAAATACATCTGGAGGAAGAGCTGTAAGATGAGCATTGATCAGGCCTAATCCAGCTCTAAATGGGGACACAATAGATCTTAAGGTCGCAGTGCCATATCCCTCAAATTTTATATTCATTCATTCAGATATAACTTCGAAGTTGTCAAGGACTTTGTCTACCTGGGCTCCACTATGACCTCACAAAATGACATCAGGGCAGAGATCAAGCGAAGAATTACTCTTGCCAACCGCTGTTTCTTCGGTCTAAGAAGGCATTTAAGTAGCAAGGCCTTCTCTCAGAGAACCAAGAAGACTTTATACAAGACCCTAATCACCCCGGTCCCGCTCCATGGGGCAGAACAATGGACACTGAAAAAATCTGATTAAAATCTGCTTGGATGCTTTGAGAGTAAGATTCTTCGTCTGATTTTCGGCCCGGTGTGTATCGAAGGAGTGTGGAGGAGAAGATTCAACGACGAGCTATACGGGCTATACAGCGACGTTGACCTGGTCAAAAAGCTGTAAATACAGCGGCTGAGATGGCTGGGCACATGGGGCCTACCTATGGACAGCAACGAACCTGCCCGACGAGTCTTCGAATCCAACCCCGATAATGTACGCAGCAGAGAAAGAACCCATAACAAGTGGCGCGCACAAGTGGAGAACGACATCAACAAACTCGGTGCGCGCAACTGGAAGCGGCTAGCTAGGGACAGAGCTGGCTGGAGAGGCTTGTTAGTTGAGGCCTAAGCCCATCCTGGGCTATGAACGCCATCTTAAGGAAGTAAAGTAAGTAGACTCTAGAGCAGTGTTTCCCAACGTGGGGCCCACGTCCCACAGGGGGGGGGGGGGCAATTTGATATTATAGGGGGGGCAGTTTAAAGTTATGCTGCATTACACTTCTCTCCGAAAAATCTATGCTTCTTGTGCTTCCACCCTTAAAGATATATCTGGACGTACCTAGGATCTGCTTCTTTATTAATCAATTGTATCAACTGTTACCAACTTCACTTCACTCAATGACACTTGACGAGAAATATGAATCATTTTTTGTTCACGTTGATTTTTAACCGAAATCAAAGATACCAATGCAACCAAATATGCAAGGGAACTGATTTATTACCTTTTCCATCTTGGTATTTAACTGAATGTGGATTTAGTGTCATAATTAATTTGCTGATATCTAACAAAAGAGAAATTACCTGGATATAAAAAAACCGTAGTAGCTGAATTGAATGACGCACCAAGCCCAAGGCATTTAAATAATAACAATTACATAACATAAAGCTTACAATTACATAATTATTAAATTATTTCTTATTTAAATTTCAGTTCTACTGTATACTCGTATGTTTTGAAAATAAACTTACGGTTTACTTAATTTCTACGGATTTCTTCCTAATGTCATCTATTTAATTTTTGCACTGGACATTTCAGACTTTTGATGTTAAACATTATTTTGGTATCTTCAAATGCTGTTAGGGGGACATGAGGATTTTGGAAAGGTTCTGTGGGGCATAGCACACAAAAGGTTGGGAAACACTGCTCTGGAGTGACGTGAAAATTTATCGACACATATTTTGAGCAGAAATATAAAGTGTATGCAGCGTATACACGAATATTCATTCACGATTGCAGAATTAGCATGCTATTTTTAAAAAGCAGCTTCATACGACTAAAAGTCTTGAAGTTTTGGCATTTTATTTTTGAGTCGGTAAAATATTGTTTTCTGTGCTTTCCAGTGGCAATTCAAACAAACCAGGTACCTACTCTACATACATATAGTTGATTTGGCTAGTTGAAAAAAAATGAGATCTCCAGAGGGATCATACTGTCAAAAAATATATGAGTTTTTGCCAGTGGGACCTCTTGTAGATCATTTTCGTTTTTGTCCCAAAGGATGATGGACATCCTTGTATTTTATTCATGACTAAAAGCCACAGAAGAGGGGACAGAACCCCACCCTGGGGTGTACCTCTACTTACATGTTTGGTCGAGTTTGTATTACCTTATGTAGTCTTCTACACCAAAATCAACTAAAAATTGTAGAATGAATTCAGTAAGAACGTTGTTGAAAGCCCTTTCAACATCTAAAGAAGTGGCAAGAGTATATTCTTTATAGTTTATAGTTTTTTCAATTGTGTGCACTACCTCATGCAGGGCCGTTTCGGTGGATTTGCCTTTAAGGTATGCGTGTTGAGAGTTTTCAAGTGGACATCTATCCAGGATGTCTCTAATATGGATGTCGAGAATGCGCTCTAAAGTTTTAGACACAAAAGAGGTTAGACTAATTGGACGGAAATCCTTCGCAGACTCATGCCCTCGCCTACCGACTTTCGGGATAAAAACCACTCTTACATGTCTCCAGGACTCGGGAACATAGTTAAGAGATAAGCATCCTTTAAAAATTGTTTCCAGCCAGGGAACCGCTATCTCTTGCAGTTTCTGGAGTATAATTAGCAGTATGCCATCCAGGCCTGAAGACTTATTCGGTGAGAATGTATTAATTGCCCAGGCAATTTTTTCTTTTGTTATAACGGTACTGATATGCTCTATTCGAGCTGAAGACATGTCTCAAGGTTCCAGCGTCGCCAACCTGCTGTTCTCGCAGCCCGTGAAGTGCGTCGTCATTAATAGCTCCAAAGACTCAGCTGGAGAGACTGTCCAGGAACCATCAGGCTTTTTCAAGAATGATAGATTACAATGTTCCTTAGACTGACAGAATTCTCTCCAGCCTTTTTGCTTGGCTGATGCGAGAGCTCGCTTGTAAACCTTGAGACAGTTCTTATAGGGTTGATAAAACTTATGTTTGTGGCAGATATTAAAGATTGTTCTAGTCATTTTCCTAAGATTAAATAGGTCTTCATTCCACCAAGGGGGTAGTGTTTTACGGCTATATTTTATTGGACAGGAGACCTTTAAAACAGTGCTCATTGATGCCTCAAAGGATTCCACCTTTGACTCAGGATCTATCACCGAGTTTGGACTTAGGTTCGGTATATTGCCCAGTTTAGATTTTACAACTTGACTGAATTTCTTCCAGTCTATTCTTTTGGGATTTCTATAAGGGGATTTATTTTCGGTTTTGAAATTAATGTTGAAGAGTATCCATCTATGGTCTGAAAAAGATTTCAGAAGGGATACCCTCCAGTTTTCTACTATAAGATTCATTTTGTTATTTACCATCGTAACATCCAGTACGTCCTCCCAGCCTTCATGATTATCCGAGCTCGGAAATACAAAAGCAGGAGTGCTATCTCTGTTGTAGACCATCAGGTTATTTTCAATAATAAAATCAAAAAGAGACTCACCTCGTTCATTGATCTCTGAACTACCCCATAGGGTATGTCGTGCATTAGCATCATTACCAATCACAAGGTTAGTCCCTTTGGCTTTAGCTTCATTTGTAAGGCTTCGTAACTCTTCTGGCGGTGACTACCTGTCATGGGCCGAGTACGCCGAGGCCAACAATAAGCCGTCAGCATCTTCATCCTCCAACCTTACAACTGTTAGACCAGGATTGCTAAGATTTGGACACGAAAAAGCTTTTAAGTGTTTTTTAGCTAAAATACAAGTTCTAGGCTTACCTTGGTCTGGGCTTGCGATTTTATAAAACAGGTCGTATTGGTGATCTTGGAGGCCTCTTACTCTGAGTCCATTCACCCATGGTTCTTGAATGACTGCTACGTCGACGTTTTCCTCCCTCAGGAAAACCCGCAGATTATCCGAGGCACATTTAGAGTGCTTTATATTAATCTGTACGACTCGCAGTGCGTTTTTAATTTTGTGAGCAGCCTGCACAGTCAGAGCCCGGCGGCTCGCTAGGGACAACGACATCACCAACAACTTCGTCGATCTCGACTTTGTCATCAGCTTTGTCGGAGTCTTCTCCCAGACTATGAAAGATTTTAATGCGCATATTACGTATGCCAAACTTCAGCTTGAAATCGGCCTTCTCGAGAGCTCCCCGGCTTTCTTCGCTGATCCTCAGAAGATAAGATCTGCTGTTCTTCTGCGGTTCCTCTGACTTAATGACAGCCCAGTCATGCATAGGAACCAGCGGATTTAGCCTCTGAAGTCCGCGGATCAGCTCTTGTTCGCTCGGCTTGATGCCCATGAGGGGCAACCAAATGCGAGCCATTGGTTGTATAGGGATATCCTTAGCTGGGATAAGCTTGAGCTTCAAGCCCTCCCAGTCATTGCTGATCTTAGCAACGCTTTTACTAAGGAAATCCCTAGAGAACCCGTCCTCACACTTAATTACCCTATATCCCCTGAGCACCTCACTAGAGTCGAAACCAGGATAGGGACCCTCACTTGCCGATAAAGTGTATAAAAACACCGTCTCTGAGGGCTTGGCCTCGATGAGATTCCACACAGCCAACAGACCTTTGTTTGTGGAGAGCTCATCCACAACCGATACCTGGAGATCGTCACTGACAACTTCCGGAGCATGCGGTTGCCCTGCTCTGAGAGGTGGCATTTGTTCACTCCTACTAGGGTTGTCTAGCCTACTCTTCTTCTGCGGTTGTGTGGTCTCTTCTTGAGACCTATTTCGCTTGAGGGCGTTTTCTTGTATAGCCAGAAGACCGTTGTAATCTTCAACCATCTTCTGGTACATTATTTTGTCAGCGGCGTCCCTCTCGTGGACCGTTCCAGCCTCCTCATTCTTGGCTATCTTCTCAAGAAAGTAGGTAGCTCTTTGAACTGGGCCTTGAGAAGGGCGCTCGCTGATTGTCTTTTGGTTTTGCGGGATTTATTGGTGGGTTTGGAAGGTACAGGGGTACTATGTCTTGCACTGCCTGTGCTTCCTGAAGGTCCGGGTGGCCCATGAGTACCGATACTTCCCGGTGCTTACTGAGCTACCCTTAAGAGTTTCTTGGCTAGAGGCCAAGAGTTCATCCTCTGTGTCGGCGGTTCTACGTCTGTATTGTCAGTATCGTCCATAGTGTAAAGCAAAAAGATTTGATTCCCACGAGTAGGTCGGAAAGGAAAGGTCAGCCCCGGCAGAGCCGATATACCGGGGTAAGGCAAATAATATGACGGACCCTGCCATGGCGTCCGAAAGAGCTCGTTAGAGACTGGTTTACCCCCCAGCCTTCCATTTCTTCGACACGGATTATGAAAACGCTCACACCACCACTGAAAATTAGGGACCCCGTATCTATGGTCAAATCGCATTGCTGAGTGTTGAACTATTGAGAAGTAAAGGAACACTACAACAATTCGACCTCACCTTAGCTGATCCCCATCTTGACATCGCACAAGATTAGCTGTGGTGATCATTACCGCCCGGCACCCACTAGGAGGGTTTGATACGAGGATTTTGCCGAGCTATATGTGTCCTAAAAAGGTATAAAAAAAAAATTTTCTGAGAATCACTTGTTATGATATTCAAAGTTTAAAAATTAAAAGAAAGTCTCAATCGTCAAAAAAAAAATAAAAATAAGACTTTTAATTTTTTTTATTTTAAAACGTTACCCGTGCGGGACAATTTTTAAAGCGGCATTGCACAAAATAAATGGTATGTAAATTTGATTTTTCGTCTGATTTATAATGTGACGGAAAAACTCTGTTTACGAATATATCTCATATTTCCGAATACTTTATTAAATTCGAGTAAATTTTATAAAAGTACTTTATACGTTACGTGCCGGACAGCAAAATAACCTTTTTTCAACCTCACTAAAATAAATTAAAACTGCAGTATTCAATTTTGTTTTCTTTCTAAATGAACGTTGACACATTTCTTGTTTTGATAAAAATATGTCCAGATAATAAATCATTAATACTACATCAGAAAAAAAGAAAAAAGATAAATCATTTAAGAAAATTTACACGGATTCAACCAGATCTTATCAAGTAACTGTAAGTTATTTTTCAAAAAGTCAAACTGCCAAATAAGGGCAATATTAGGGGCTACAAACTTGCAAGCAAATTTGATCAAAAAAGTAATGTTTTAAATTTCAAATCAGTTTACCATTTTTCGTGGAATGCTCCACCAGTCCACCTAGGACTGTATAATTCCTTTGTTTTTAACATTGAATCTACTTTTCTCGGTCTATAAGCATAATAAGGTGTCTTTTGAAGCAATTTTTGATTGCAAGCAGGTATTTATTGAGGAAAGGACACTTTCTGGTGTATTAAATTAAAGGTAATAAAATTAGCTTATCGATAGACTACAGAACTATTCGAGTCTCAGAACCTATTAACTTATCACTAACTGAAATATACAAGTAGCATGCGATACTTTACAATTTACTAATACTTATTAACTAACCACCAAGGTGAAGTAAAGTTAAAATAGAGATAACATGTTTTTTGAATGTATCTCGACACAGATTATCGTAGAAATCAATATAAATACAAATTAAGTTAGCTTGTATAATACACCGTGTTATCGGTTCATTAAGTCCATAAATTACTCTATGAAACGTAACAGCGAATAGACTATGTACTCTTAGAGCTCTAGAAGGAGCATACATTTTTATTAATGATAAAAGAAAAGGACAAACAATCTGATTTTGAGGAATATCCCGAACAAAAATTATTTCAAAGTACGTCCTTCGAATTTTTAAAGATTGAAGACCAAATAAATTACATCTTGTATGATAAATAGGCATTTTAATGTTCCAATTTAGTCTGAATACAGCCAATCTGGAGAATCTTTTTTGGATGCTTTCAATTCTTTTAGAGTGTATTGCATAGTATGGGGTCCATATAACACAGCAATACTCAAGTACAGGTCTTACGTACGAATAGAATAAAGCTCTAAGTGTGTAAGGGTCAGAAAATTCTTTTGAGTTACGCGCAACGAATCCAAGTAAAGAATTTGCCTTAGCCACCATAAAATCGATGTGAAGGCAGAAAGTGAGCTTAGGATCAAAGATAACGCCAAGGTCCTTTTTTCAGCGACAATTTGCAATGGGATACCATCAATAGTATAAACGAAATTTACAGGAGAAAAGTTACGGCGGAAAGATAGTACAATACATTTGGAACCACTTAGGAACAACTGGTTTGACGTACACCAGTCAGCTAAATAGTCAAGGTCTTTCTGGAGTGAAGGACAATCATCAGAAGATTTTATGCAGCGAAGTAACTTTATATCATCTGCACACATAAGGCAGATAGAGCTGTTAATGCAATCAGGGATATCGTTAATCAAAAGTAAGAAGAGCAATGGACCCAAGCTGTGTTAACTTGGTCCAAAAAATGGTCCGATTTTGTTTATTTTTTCGTTAAAGATGACCAATTAAATGCCCACTTTTGACCACTTCAAAACTTTTTTTGACCACTCACAGTTTTCGGAAAAATCGATTTTGAAAAATGGGGGGCCAAAAGAACGCTTTCAATTGGTTTCTTTTTTGACATTAATGACCACCCTTTAACTTTTTTTGAACACCCCTACAAATATATTTTTTTTTTAATTTTGAAAAAAAAATATCAATTTTTTTTCTTTTTCCTCAGTTTTTTTTTTTGTGTTTTCAAAGTTTAAAAGATGACAACTGTTGATAACACAATTATAAAAATTTCACAAACTTAAGAATTATTCTACCTCAACAAAAAATATTTTTTTGGAATTTTAAAGATGACCATCCCTTAAAATAGCTCTAACTTTTGAACAAAAATTTTGTTTTAAATTTTGAAAGATGACCAACTTGAAAAACATAATTCTCAACAATGACAACAATTAAGTAATATTCTAACTCAACCAAGAATATTTTTTTGGAATTTTTTGGAAAAAAGACAATTATCCCTTAAAATAGCTCTAGCTTTTGAACAAAAATTTCGTTTTTAATTTTGAGAGATGATTCCCCGTCAGCCGACTTTTTAAAGATATTCCAAGTTGTCAAATAATAAAAAGTTGTGAAAGTTGCGGAAAGAGCAGCGAATTCCGAACATCCATCGAAGTTGACCACACGGCAGTATCAACGCTGAATATACCAATCTATATTTTTGATTATTTTCTTGACCGAAAGTCAACTTGCAGAAAATCCAATACTATCATCACCACACAAATTAATCCAGGAATACAGGTGTTGTTGGATTTGGAATTTGCACTCGACCGCGAATTTCATCGAGAAATATATCCTGATGCGCCCGATAAAATAAATATAACGGATTTACCAAAAAAAATAGCAATACAAGAAAAAAGTTATATTTTAAACGTGTTGATTGGATATATTCCTGCGCACAACCAAGATGAAGTTGGGCATTATCATAGATAAACAATACCTAGATGGGAATTTTTCGTGATACGAACCCCCCAAAACCCATTCATTTACATTGTTGTTTTTGTAATTTCATTTCGTGTCGATGAATAGATGTGAATTGCAACAACAATTTAACGCGGTGAGTTTGATTTGTTTGACAGTTCAATTACTATTTGTGGGGATGTGTTTTGAAAATTCTTATTCTTAGGGTACAAACACACTTAGTAAATGAAATTATTTTAATTTATACCTAAAGGTTGGACTGCATCATGGTCAAATTCCGATGTAAATTTTTAGAAACTAATTTAAGGTATCCCAAACCGATGCGTTGACAACATTTTTGTCAGTCATCGGTTTCATATGGAAAATCGCACCGCTTTCATCGTGGCTACTCTCAATTATTGCCATACAAATTAGTTTTAAAAAGTGAATGTTTTGTTGTCTTGAATGTTTCTCTCCGATCGAACGTTGATTTGAAAGATCCTTTAGGTTTACAATTTAAATTGTGTTGCGACAAAAAAGGTCTAAAGCAATGCGAACAATTTGGAATACCAACAAAACCTTCATCTGCCAAAATTAATTTGTATGGGGATAAAAGAAAGCCCCCACCATGATGTGAATCTCGTCTGTTCTAAATTGCAAAAACATTTCAATAGATGGGCGGCTTTCACACAACGAAACTGAGTTGCCAGAAACTGGCTAGTTTGTAGACGAGAAGGGTGTGAGGGGAGATTTTTTGTCTTCCTTTTACGCCCTTCTCGCCAACAAACTAAAAATCTCCGGCAACTCAGTTTCCTTGTGTGAAAGGGGTCACGCAATTCTGATTGAGGAAAACACTCAATAGGCGTGTTTTATTGCTAAAGCCATCCATAGTACAGAACGATTTTACGTGCAATACAAATACAACATCACTAGTAGCTCTACAGCCGATAAGAAGTTAAAGAATAATAGAGACTCGAACAAACGCCAAAAATCAATCCACGATGGGATTCTAATTCTAATCACATCGCACATAGTTTGACATAAATGAAACTATCTCATTGCGACTTTTTAATAAAATATGCATCTAGGGAGTTTTTAATCTTATTGTTTGGTAAAAACATCAAATATATTTCATAAAGTTTCCCCCAAACCTTCGCGAAAGCGGCGCGGAACATTCGCTGACGGAAGTTTTTGTTGTTATTTAGCATCTTTTATTTGTTATTTTTGTTTTTATTGTGAATGATTCACCCTGCATAGCGAATGTTCTGCTTTGGTTTGGGAAAGACTTAAATCTAAACAAAGTATAAATGAAAAGTAAAACTTAAGGCAAGACCGCATTAAACTTAACTTCACGTCGCGACGAGGTAAAACATTATTTGTATGAAATTGTATGAGCTATATCGCACTAAGCGGCAACAGAACTTTATAAAATTTCATATAAATTATTGTGCATTTCCGCCTAATGCGGTCTAACCTTAAGCGGAAACTGAACTTCATGCAAGTTCATACGAATTCTTGTGAATTCCGCGTCCATGCAGTTCCGTCGAGTGCGGTCTAACCTTTAATTTCATCATATGATTTCCTTGTTTTTGCTTTTTTTCATCACCCACTTCAGTGTACCTCTCATTCATAGTTATGTGTAGGTCAACTCTCATTCAAAATAGAAATCCCTAAAGCAAAACTAAAAGATAAATTGAAACATTTTATTTGTTTAAATAAAAGATCAAAAATCAAATCACACGATTTTTTTTGCGAGTTCCTTACAACAACAAAAAAAATTCATCTGCAATCGTTGAAGGGATATCGACATAAAAGAACCTAAGAATTTCAGCACTTTATGAACACACCCTTGGATTTTTAAATTATCCGCCATTTTTTTCACGAACCGAGGTGACACTCGGATTTTTTCAAGTATACTAGTGCAAAAATACAATTTTCACCACGGTCACTAGTGCAAAAATCCGATGTTCACCACGGCCATTTGACGTATGAGCTTGTAGGCAAACTGAATTGATAGCCGATGTTTCCCATCTAGGTATTGTTTATCTATGGGCATTATATTGCAATCTGACGCAGAGTAACTGACGATTGGGAGAAGCATGATGATCGCTATCTGGAGTTGGAGAGAATTAGTAATGCTGAAAAATATGCAGTCAAGGCAACCCTTGTCATGTACACAGGAATTTAAAATTCCCGTGAGCCACAATAAAATATATTATAAATCTATAAGAGTTGTTGTTGTTTTGTTTGAATTATTACTGTCACAATGTTATATTAAATATGATGGTTTCTTCCAATGGTGATCTTTTACAATTTTGTTGAGTTAGAATAATTCTTAAGTTGGTCATTGTTGATAATTATGTTTTTCAAGATGGTCATCTTTCAAAATTAAAAACAAAATTTCTTTTCAAAAGTTAGAGCTATTATATAGGATGGTCATCTTCCATAATTGTGTTTTTTCCAAATGGTCATCTTTTAAAATTCCAAAAAAAATATTTTTTGTTGAGTTAGAATAATTCTAAAGATTGATTTTTATAATTGTGTTATCAACAGTTGTCATCTTTTAAACTTTGAAAATACAAAAAAAAAAATGATGAAAAAGAAAAAAAAAAAATTGATATTTTTTTTCAAAATTAAAAAATATATTTGTAGGGGTGGTCAAAAAAAGTTAAAGGGGGGTCATTTTTCAAATTTAAAAAATCGATTTTTTGGGGATGGCATTCTTTTGGCCCCCCATTTTTTAAAATCGATTTTTCCGAAAACTGTGGGCGGCCAAAAAAAGTTCTTGGGTGGTCAAAAGTGGTCATTTAATTAGTCATCTCCTACGAAAAAATAAAAAGAAATCGGACAATTTTTGGGGCCAAGTTAACACAGCTTTAATACCAATGTCGTTTTCCTACGTTCTTTATATAACAAGTTATGTTCTCCGGCGGTCTTGGTTCTTGCCGCCATATAATGAAATAAAGTACTGGACAAGTAGCCCGTAACGTAATGGTTAGTGCGTTCAACTGTCACGCTAGAGGTCTGGGATCGCTTCCCAGCCTCGTCCACCTAAAAAATAAAAAGTTTTTTTTCAGGGCTACTGCCTCTTGCGAGGAATTGACAAATCCTCCAAGAGTATCACTTGTCACGAATAAGTGCTTCTCGTCCAGCCGTTCGGATTCGGCATAAAATTATAGGTCCCTTCCATTCCTGTCGAAAGGCGGAATGGTTGCGAGTTGTTAGTCACTAGGCCCTGGTTCTTCATGAGCCGTTGTGCCACCCGATGTATGTATGTACGTACAAGGCCTTTCATTTGAGATATATTTTAATTCTGTTGGATCAACCAATTTGCCCATTATCCTTTGATCTCCAAGCACCACCACCCCCCCCACTATTGGTTTTGTACATAGCCAGTAGAAAGTTGTTTATTTGTTGATAAACGTGTACTTGATCTTTTCCTCTAACATGTCTTACCTATTTTTTAATTATCGTGAAGGATTTTACATATTTTGGTATTTCGGAAACATCTGATGATATCGAGTTGACAGATTTGTTCAAAATAGTTTCCCCGGTATTAAAGATAGCCCTCTAAATTACCTATCTTCTTCTATTTTGTATGTATGTAATATGTTGATCTTGTGTCACATTTTCTTGATGGAACGCATTGTCCGTTTAAGAAAAGGATATGGGAAGGTTTTGGTAGGAACCAGTAGCGGATCCAGGGGGTGGCTAAAGGGGCTAAATCCCCCCCCACAGGCGGTTCTTAAAATTGATAGAAGTATAGAAATCAATGCATTACAACGTGAAGAAATTTATATTCGTCTAAAATATTGTTAAGCTGTGAAGTTTAATGGGAGTCAGACAAAATAACGAGGCCGGGGCAACGCAATTTATATACTTAGTATTTTTTTCTAAGCCCCAAATTAATTAAGTTGGGGCTGAAGCCTGAAGCGGATTGTATAAAATAACAAGTTCGGGGCTACGAATAATTGACAAGGACAGGAAATTGGGACGAAAAAAACAGCTCGCGAGTTGGGCTGACAAGAATTGGACAAAAAAAAGTGTTCGGGGCTAACTTATTCCAGAATGTTTTTGGGATTGACTCTAGGGACTGTCAAGTCCAAGTTGGGGCTGAAACTTGAAGAGATAATTGAAAAAATGAGGTCGGGACTTAGCAGTTAACATGCCAAATAAAACAAAAATTTACCCTAAGAACTTAGCTAATTTTGCAAAAAAAAAAACCCAATTGGGGCCAAAACCCGAGGACAAATTTAATGACAGATTTTTTCTTCTTGTGATTCAAAGCTTGATGTGGCTGAAAATTGTAGGTATATAATATGTTAAGATTATATATGTCTATAAATACAGCTAAGCCTTAATTTTTTTTTTCTATCTCCACTTAAAAATATTTTAAATGTTAAATACTACAGATGTAATTGTATTTAATATTAAAAACATTTTAAATTGGGGATAGAAGCTGATATAAATGCACAAACAACACGGTTAAAAGTTGGAATGCCAAAATTCAATTATTTATATAACTTTGTATATTTTCACAAAAAACCTTAAAATAAATAAACTAAAACTTTTTTATATTTGTTATAAATCATAAATTTATTTGTATGGACAAACCAATTGTATTACTTAAGGCCAGTTTTACAGTGAAAGTTTAAACTTAAATTTAACTGATCTTGAACTTAAGTTTAAATTTAAAGGTCAAATAGTTGATTTTCACAGTTTAAAATAAAGCTCAGTTCCATAGAGCGAAGTTTAATATGACTGCATGAATGCAATTTTCAAATAAATCATCATCGTCACAATAGTTAAAATCATTTGTTTTTCAGGGGAAGCGTTTTTCTCTTTTCACTCTCACAACGAATGTTAAATTTTCCTCGTCACTCAAAAACATTAAAAAAAAAAGTTCAAATAGAAAGGAATATAATAATTTATTATTATTAATTAATGGCAGTTGTCAATTAAGATTTGAGAATGATTATTACGATCAAGTGTTCTGAACGTTGAACTGAAGCTTAAATGGCAGAATACCTACATTCGTTTAACTAGAACTACAGAATTATTAAGTTCAACGTTTACTTTGAAACCTAATCAAGTCCTGAACTTAAGTTTAAGGGGCTTATTCCGAGAGTCTATTCAAAAGTCGAATAGACTAACCCCCTTATTTATAAAGAGAAAATAGTTATTTCAGCTCCTATGTTTAGGAAACTACATCATGGAATAAAAATGTTCCGGACTCAAATGGAGCTCTAATTAAAAGGCTTTGGTTTGAGTCCAGAAACTTCTTATTCCATTATGTAGTTTGTTAAGTTGCACTTAAGTTTAGCATATTTCTACTTTCTAGTAATGTTGGCAGCCTGGGTTAGTTACACTTAAGTGCCCAACACGGGAGACTTAAGTGGAACTTTTTAAGGTTAGTTTACACTGCGAAAATTGTTATTTTGTACCCAAGATTTCGCACTTAAGTGCCACTCCTATGACTGTGAAACTGGTCCTTAAGCCGACTAGATTTTTTCGGAGTAGACTCTCGCAATAAGCCCCTAAACTTAAATTGTAGTTTAAATTTGCACTGTGAAACTGGCCATTAATGTCTCAAATTGGACTTACCAAGCCCCCCCCTACAGTCAAATCCTAGATCCGCTACTGGTAGGAACTCACCTTTAGACTCGTGTATTTAAAAAAAAATTCGTGCTCAATCTTCCAAATCTAAGCATGTTCCTTCATCATCATATCTAGCGCTCTTTTTCGTCCAGACAAACCCCCTATGGCAAAGTTTTATAAGAAAAACCTGCCAGAAGTTTGTATTCGATATGACCACGTTTATATCTAAATCTAATTACTCATTTTAATTATAGATTATGTAAATCTATTGCCAAAATTATTTTCTGTTAGCTCTTAGACTATGATTTGTGTATTTCTTAATTAGGTTTACATTGATCCCAATTACTGATTAAACAAAGAAAGGTTTCTTTTGTATTTCGATGTCTCGAAAGTTAGGAGAACAAAACATTCTCATCTGTACCTCTCTGTAGCCAAATTCATATTATTTATGTATTGTATATAGAAATTCCAAGTAAAGGTATACTATGTACATAGGTAAAGGTATAGTTTATAAATTGTATTATTTTGTGTATAAGAAAGAAAAAGCCCAATTTGACCAAAAGAAATTTTTCCCAATCACAAAATTCCCTTACAAGGTTAAGGTCAACGAATGAGTTTTTGTTTCTTTTTTTTTTGTGTTGTGTTGTATATTTATTTATTATTTATATTTATTTTATCATCAAGTTCAAGAACAAACCTCGCTATGTCATTTTCGTTAGCTTTTTTTTATATTTTGTTTTTATCGCCATTAATTTACTTCCAACGGCCTTTATACCACCAGCCAGAAATGTCTGCATTATCCCATAACCCATACTCGCTTTTGAAATACATCAGCATCATTAATTATTCGCTTTAACAGTTGGCCAGAGAGCTAAACGAGGCTGTGTTTTTTCGCTAGAATATGAGCTTACTCCCGGAAGATTGCTCGGCTTACCTATATATACCAATACAAAGCATTCGAAATATGTAGCAAGAACAAACATGTGTGCGATCATGAACTTAATTAAAATTCAAGCACCATTCCTGTAATATTTTCCTGTAAGCACCAGTTTCCTCGTATTTTTTCTGCTGTTTGCTTGTATATTTATTCAAAGAATTACCGAATTAAGGACAGTGTGAGTTGTGATAAATCGTTTTAATGTGGGATATTGCGGCTGGACGAATAAACGAATGAAAAAGATAATCTCATTATCAGCCACTGCAGGCAACCTACCTACTTGGATTGTGGTATTCGAAATTTTGTAGAACAAAAAAAAGATATGAAAATTCAAGGCTACACAATTGCAATCAATGGGTAGGTATTATATATTTACTATGATTAAGTCATCTTCTTGACTTTAGACTTTTGTTTAACAAGGAAGTTCGTAAGACATTCAATTTCTCAATTCCACACCATTATCCCATAAATCTGAAATCTGCTCGTTCTTTCACGATATCATAGCAGTTCAGAAACTCATTCTATAGCTTTTAGCTATTTTAAAAAAATTCACGTTTTTGGATCGTTTGAACTAGTTCTTATTTCTTTAACAAAAAATAAAGACCAGATGGGTTTTTGTGGGAGCGGAATCAAAAATTTTTAAGATCACCAAAATTTGGAAAATCCGAGATCCCAAAAATGCAAAATCCAGAAAACTCGAAATCCTCCAATCACATAATCCCACAAAACCAAAATTATACCGAATGACTCTAATTCAGAAAACTCAAAATCATATACCCTAAAAAATCCCTTAATCTCAAAAAGGCGCAAATCCCAAATTTAAATGAAAAAATGGCCTCTACTGGACCGCACAAACTTGCTCTCGTAGCTACCAACTTTAACTTAGTTAGAAATAGATTAATTACAAGTACATATGCATTGGTTCCATTATATTATGATATCATTAAAAAAAAAATTAAATAAATTATTACTATAAAATTGTTATTTTAAAGGCTTAGAAGAAAGAGCTCAAAACAAAGTATCCAATCTGATTTGTTTGATAAATAGGAAATGATTTATTTATTTATTAATGACAATATTGCTTACAATAATAAGATAACAGACATCTTTTGAATTTTGAAAGCCTTGAATATATATAATATTTTAAAGATAGCTCCTAAAATGAATTACAAAATATATAACAAACTAACATAACAAAATATATAACAAAAATACAATATAATATAATAATAATAATAATAATATAATATAATATAAAATAATATAATATAATATAACATAATATATACAAACTAAACGTTTAATTTAATATAATATAATTTAATTTAATTTATAATCTGATTGTTTCATTTATTATGTGACTGTTTCGTTGGCCAGATATTTTAAAAGAGAGGATTTAAAATTAATGAAGCAATGAATTCCACATACGAGTAGAACTAACAAGAAACTGACGTTCTGAAGTCAAGCAGGCATAACTTGTTTGTATTAACATATAACACGATCTTTCTGATTGGAAAAAACGTATCTTTTCGAATATATATTCCGGTTGCTTTGTTTGAGTTATTTCTTGTAACATGCATAACGCTTTATATTTAAGTAGATTATCAAAACAACATCCGTTTATTTGTTTTGAGTAGAATGATACATGATCATATCTTTTTAAATTAAAAATTTAACGCGCGATATTATTATAAGCAACATTAAGTTTTTGTTTAGAGCTATAATCAGGACAAGAGAACACCTCACAGCAATATAGCATCGTTGGCAATAGCAGTTTTCGCTAGTAAAAGCTTTGTTTTTGTAGTCATAAAATGTTGTGTTGTCCATAGAGCACGCAGTGCACCATATACCTTGCCAATGACGGAACTAATATGAGTAGACCAAGTAAGGGTACGATTAAATATCAGACCAAGATTTTTAGCGGACTCTACATATTCTATGTGATTTTGGTCTAAATATATTGTTGGAATCAATTAAATATCGAGCTTCCTTTTATGTATAGCAAGTGCTTTTGTTTTACTTGCATGAAGACGTAAATCATTACGAGTTGACCAATCAAATATACGCTGTAGATCTTCATTAATTAAATCCATAGCTTCGTTTATTAAATTAAGAGGACGACTTAAGTGGATTTGAGTGTCATCAGCGAACATATGGATAAAACAATGTCTTACAATTTTAGGTAGTTCATTAACATACAAAGAAAATAGTATGGTACCAAGGATTGAGCCTTGTGGTACTCCGCACGTAACTGGCAGCGCACTTGAGCACTGATCTCCTGCTGAAACTCTTTGCCATCTCTCTTGCAAATAAGAAAAAATACCTTTTGTTGCGGGCAACGAAAACCTAAACTCTTTCCTTAACTTTGTACATAAAATAGAGTGGTTTGAAACAAACGCTTTCGAATAGTCAAGAAGGGTAAGAATTGTAACATTATTTATATCAACTGCCTTTCTAATTTCATCCACAACCGATATTATGCAGTCTTACAACTTCTTTTAGGTCGGAAACCAGATTGGTTTTCAACCAGTAGTTTTTTAGCAAGTAAGTATTTTTGCATTTGCAAGAATATTGCTCTTTCAAAAACTTTTGAGAAAAAATTCAACGACATTACCACTCATTTTTTTGGGAATAGGAACAATGTTAGCTTATTTCCACTGTGAAGGGAAAGCAGATGTAGTTAAAATTGAGTTAAAAATATGCGTTAGGTACGGCAATATATAAGGAAGTAGGAGTTTCACAAATTTAGGGTGAACTTCGTCAAGTCCCATGGCATTTGATTTTATCGACAACACGGCTTCAACAACATCTTCTTCACAAATTCTATGGAAACCATAAAATGATTCGCTATCTTTATCCGGTGACTGGTCAAATGCTGAATGAATACATGAAGTACACTACTTTGCTTTGTTTTTAGTATTTAATAAAATAAAATTTTACGCAAAATAAAACAAATATTCGTTATCCCATTGATATGGATTGAATTTTCAAAAAAAAAAAACAATATTTTTTAAAAATCCAAAAATTATTTTTTCGAAAATTTGTACATATATGCAAAATTGTTTGAATTATGAAGGAACTCTTGTATAAAGATTTTGGTTGAGATTGGTGTAGCCTTTAACGAGGAGTTTGAAACCAAAAAATCGGTATTACAGGTACCGTTAATGACCGTTATTGGTAAAATATTTTCTAATTAAAAAGTAGAACGGTTGTTCAACATTTGTATGGAAGTTATATTTGAATTTAGAAACATGATTTTTTCAAGTATTCTACAAAATGATAAAACAATAAATCTGCACATAGCATACAAATTTTGAACCAAGCTGTTTTCTAAATATTTAGTTTTCAAAAAAAATTTTTTTTTTTTTTAATTTTCAATTTTTTTATTTTGGTTCAGAAGATTTACTGTAGAAGCCCGTAGCGTAATGGTTAGTGCGTTCGACTGTCACGCTGGAGGTCTGCGATCGCTTTCCAGCCTCGTCCACCTAAAAACTAAAAAGTTTTTTTTTAGGGCTACTGCCTCTTGCGAGGAATTGACAAATCCTCCAAAAGTATCACTTGTCACGAATAAGTGCTTCTCGTCTAGCCGTTCGGATTCGGCATTAAATTGTAGGTCCCTTCCATTCCTGTCGAAAGGCTCTCACAGGAATGGTTGCGAGTTGTTAGTCACTAGGCCCTGGTTCTTCATGAGCCGTTGTGCCACACGATTTATTTATTTATTTTATTTTTTTCAGAAGATTTACTATAAAAAAAATAAAAAATTTCAACTCAACTGTTTTCGAGAAAATCAAAAACTAAAAAAATTTTTGTACTGAAGGTTCCAAAAATATCCAATTTTTGAAAATAAAAAAATTATTAAAAATTAGCATTTCCTTATTTTTCAACTGAATTTTTTTAACATAAGCCGTTTTTGAGAAAAATATTACTTTCAATTATTTTTGGTCAAAAAAAAATGAGGGCATATTAATCACTATCAGGGCCCTAGCGTTCATTGGGGCAGCCGGGGTAATGCCCCGGGGCCCCCGGAGAGGGGGGCCCCCACGGAAATCTCCTTTTGTATCGCTCGAATCAGTATTAAATGTGTAAAGTTAGCTTCATTCTGCTCAATCCAGCTTTTTGAGTCACTGCAACTAAAATAGAAGAATAAAATCTAATGCTTGGTTTCCACTTGTCATTGAAAAGACGCAAATTAACAAACTTTCCAAGACATGGTTAGTTATAGTTGCTCGCTACTACTACTTGTTTGCGTTTTGTGTTGGTAAAAGCCACCCTGCCCTGGAAAGTTTGTTAATTTGCGTTTTTTCAATGATAAGTGGAAAACTAGCATAACCCTAATCAACTGTAACTGTAGATCCTATATACATACATATAACTTACTTACTTAGATCCTTGACCGCTCTAAGTGGCACAGGGCGTCAACTACCGCTACACGCCATCTCGTTCGGTTTCTGGAAATGTATTTTAGCTCTCGCCAACTTTTACCGAGCTTTTGTGATTCCGTGTCGACTGTTCTGCGCCAAGATTTTCTCTGGCCTCCAGGTCTTCTGCCATCTTGGATGAGTGGATCCCACTCCATTGCATGTCTTGCAATAGAGTCTGCACCACGACGTAGGGTGTGACCAATCCACTGCCACTTTCTTTTCCTTATAACGATGTCAATAGGACTTTGGCCCGTTCTCCGAAGGAGTTCTTGGTTGGAGATGGTATTCGGCCAAAAAATTCGAAAGTTTGTAGCTTCCTTGTGACAGAGGCGGTCACTTTCCATGTACTACACCCATGTAGTAGTACTGACTCTACGTTCGACCGGAACAGTCGCAGCTTGGTCGTCGTACTGTAGACGTTGCTTCTCCAAACTTTAGACAGCATGCCGAAAGCAGCTTTAGCTTTGCCGATTCGGCAGTTAACATCTTCATCCGTACCACCACCGTCTTTTGAGACAACACTACCGAGGTACAGAAAGTTGTCCACCGCTTCAACCTGCTGTCCCGCAACGACAACTTGAGAAGAAAATTCAGAAATGTTGAGGATTTTTGTTTCCCCGGCTTTGATCCTCAACTTTGTTTGCCTCACATTCCAGATGAGTCACCATATGATGAAGATCCATAATGTCGTGCGAGAGTAAACAAATATCGTCAGCGTAATCAAGATGTTGCAGGAACGAAAACATCGTCCATCGAATTCCACGCGCTTGCTCGGCTTGAGCTGCATGAAGGACATCCCCTATAACCACCAGGAAAAGTAGTGGAGATAGCAAACATCCTTGACGAACTCCGCTTTTATCGAAGTCCTCTGATACCTTTCCGTTGTGTAAGACTTGACACGATGCACCCTCGTATGTAGCCTTTATAATGGCGATAATCTTCTCGGGTACTCCTCTCCTACGTCAAGCTGACCAAATGAAATCTCGATTCAAACTATCGAAAGCCTTTTCGAAGTCGATGAAGAGCAAATGAAGAGGGGAGCGGAACTCCACGCATTGTTCTATTATGATCCTCAAGGTGTTGATGTGATCAATGCAGGATAAGCCTGCACGAAATCCCATTTGCTCTTTGTCGAGAGTAGAATCGAGATGTTCTTTGATTCGTTCCAAGATTATTTTCGCCATTATCTTTGCCACCGCAGGGAGGACACAGATCCGTCTCCAGTTTCCGCAATCCGTAAGATTTCCCTTTTTTGGTAGTTTGACGATCATCCCTTTTTTCCATTCAATGGGGAAACTTTCGTTCTCCCATGCCTGTGCTATTAAGGGGTGTAGCAACTTCGCTGATGTTTGTGGATCTGCTTGGTAGAGCTCAGCGGGAATTCCGTCCAAACCTACCGCTTTGTTGTTCTTGAGGGATTTGATTGCTGATGTTATCTCGGCTAAACTGGGAGGGCAGGTGCGAATACGGGAACTAGTTTCTACGAATAGCTCATATGGGTTAGGGGCTGGAACACCTCCGCTATCGCCTATGTGGTTGAGCACGCTAGCAAAATACTCCTTCCATCTCCTGAGCTGATCCTCATCCGTAACCAGCAGGGTGCCGTCTACATCCTTGACGAGGTGTTGTTTTCGGGAGTTGTTGTTTCCAACCAATTCCTTGGTTATCTTGTAGACGGCACCACTGTCGCACCTAGATGCTGCTTCCTCTGCCTGTTCTGCGAGAACATTTATGCGCCTCCTTTTGTCACGTCTGACACTACGCTGCACTTCTTTCCTTTTCCTACGGTACTGAGACTCGACATACATATAAGCTCACGAAGTAGTAAATTCAATAAATCGATGCATTACACCAATTCTAAGTTTATCCACTAATATTCAAGTATTTGTTGCTTCGTTTTGTCTATATGTGACCCTTAAAATATTCATTTGTAAAATTTAAATAAAAAAATTGGGAAAAAACTCTAAAAAACTAGTAGCGGATCCAGGGGGGTGGCTATAGGGGCTAAAGCCCCACCCCACAGCGGAATCATAAAATAATTTGAAATATAGAAAGCAATACATTACAACGTGTAAAATCTAGTAAAGATATGAAATTTGATGGACAAAATAACGTGGCTGAGGTATTTACATACGTCAAGTTATGTAATTTTTTTTTCTAAAGATTGGGGCTACAGCCTGAAGCGAATTGGACAAAAACCAAATTGGGGCCTATGAATATGGACATGTTTCAAGCCAAGACAATTTTTCCCTAAAAATAAAACCTAGAAAATTGGGACGAAAAAACCGAAACCAATGTTTAATACAACATAAATTCTTTCTTACGGCCTTGGCTGCGCCTAGAGATTTTTCAGTTGACGTTTTCAAAATTTGAAAGGTTGAAGGCAATTGTACATACAAAACATTTTTGTACTAGGAAACTGTACACAAATTCTCTAGTCAAGGAGCCAAATTTCAAAAGCGTGAGTTTTCTCTGTGCGCGCTCAGAAAATCATGCAAAAGCAAATGAATATTTGCAATCCCTCTAGGCTCTCGAGTGACGTGCGAATTTCTCGACATATTTTTTTAGCATGAATTTAAAGTGTATGCCGCGTATACACGAAAATTCATTCACGCTGGCAGAATTGGGCCGCGGCTTATTTCTTAGACCAGCTTTGTCTTATGTCCTAAAGTGGCAGTTTGAACAAAACAGTTTCGTTGATTTGACTAATTCAGGAAAAATGAGATTTCAGAGGACTGATACCGTGTCAAAGCACATATGTATATGAGCTTTTGCGAGTACGAACACTTAAATATAATATTTCTTAACTAGCCAATTATAAACAGTTTTTAAATCTTGTCAAAAATGGGAAGTTCAAACCATACACACAGCTAATTTAAAAATATAACTACATTATGTAGGTACCTAATCAATTTTTAAATAATATAAATAAACGAATTTAAAGGCGTGGTTCAAGCATATATGGCTAAAAATTATTAATTTTATTAATACAATAACTAGTTATACCAGATACTATCATCTTTTGGTGGCCTTTGAAGGAGCGGATATAAAGGCGCACAAAAAACGGATATCATTAAAGGAAAAGTGGGAATGTCAAAATTCGATGACTTATATAACGACACATGAATCTCCATACATCTTTTTCACAAAAAAATACTTGATCCTTCAAGGTTAGGCCGCACTCGCCGGAACTGCACTGCATCGGAACTACACTTACACGACTTCGTATGAATTTTTGTGAAGTTCAGTTGCCGCTTAGTGTGATATAGCTCCTGAAATTTCATAAAAAATAATGTTTTGCCGCGTTGTCGTGAAGTGTAGTTCGCCTGAAGTTGAGTACGGTCTTTCATTAAACCTAAACTGATCTCTATTATTTGTTATAAATTATAAAATTGATCTTAGAACAAGCAAGTTTTATTACTTAAGGTCTCAAGCTGAATCTCCAAACTCCAAGAGATATGGGCAACGAGGATAAGAAAAGGAAAACAAATAAATAAAATAAAATATTCTGGTACTTATTCTAACAGAATTATAATGGACCACACCTTTGGTATGTAAAAATGTATTTAATTACTATAATAAAAGACAGATATAAATTGGAAATTCGGAGCACAACGAATATCTTTGATTGCGTTAGAAGCTGATTGGGAGCGCATATCATAAATATTTGTAGTTATTTGAGAAAGCCATAGAAATAAATTCGCAGCGCAGATAGAAACAAAAAAGGGTTAGAAAGTAATTCGCAGCGCAGTTAGAAGAAAATTTTGTGTGCATCTGTACAGAATAAATTATCGGCTTTGAAATTATAATGAAATTGTTGTTTTATTTTAGGACGAAGAACACAACTTGCACTAGGATTACCAGTTTTGGTGAACGAACAACAGATATAGCTTACAAATCAAGCAAAGATGGAACCACCAATAACATTTGAAGAAACTGCCGACCTTTGTAAAATCGATTTAAAATTCAACAATCAACGAAGACGATTTGAACCCTATTCCCGAGATAGTTTTGTTACATGTTGCCGCTGTGGTCAGAAAGGTCATATCGCCACTGACGAGAAGTCTCTTGCTCGAGGAAAAATTTGTCATTCCTGCGGTAAAAAGGATCATTTCTCCAGTCGTTGCCGCACCCAAAAGAGAAATTCAGACAAAAACTATCCGAACATAAGAATAAATTTAAACGCGCAGGTGAACAAGTGAATTTGGTAAAATGTTTCAAGAAGTACGAAGACAATTTTTTGCGATATGAATGAATCCTCCAAAAGCAATAAACTAAGGTGTAAAATTGGTGGTATCGAAAAGGAAGTCATTGTCGATTCACGTAGTAGGGATAACATCGTCGATAGAGAAACATAGCTTGAACTGAAAGCGAACAATGTTCGTACCATATTTAGAAAAAAAGATGTTGATGTTAATTTTAATTTTACAGCATACGGTGGCCATCACTTAAATTTTTTAGGAATGTTTCGTGCTATCATAGAGGTTGGTCAAAATGAAACAGAAGCTAATTTTGATGTTGCCAACGAGTTTGGAAAATTACTTATCGGTTATCAAACTGCATTTTCACTCGGAATTCTAAAGATTCGTTACGAAATCAATCGAATAGAGAATGGAGAACTTGGAAAAGTCCCGCAAGAGTCCCGGAAAAAACAATTGATTCAAAGATCGATGAGTTGTTGCAAAAAGGAATAATTGAGGAAGCTAAAACAGCAAGATTGATTTCACCATTAGTTATAGTACTAAAAGGAGACGATGTTATGTTTCGGATACACTTACAAGTGTATCCGAAACAAGTACCCAATACCGTCGTAATATATCTCACTTAAAGCATGCAACATATATTGAAAATGATCATCCAAACCTTTCTGAGAGGATATAAGTTGAATCCATGCCAAAGCGAAAAAGGTTACCACTCTCATGTTATTTCTGTTTTTGTTTTAATTTATTGCATTTATTAATGTTAATATTGTTCTTATCTTGTTAAAAAAAAGAAGAATAAGGAAGTAGTGTAGTATCGAAGTAGCTTAGCTACAATTGATTGTAAATAAATTACTTTACATTTTCACTTTCCATTCAAACTCACTACAGAACAGTTGTGTTTCATTTCATAATATACATAGGTATGTAGGTACTTTCGATTTAACCGAAATCAGTAAGGCCATAAACAAAGTACGAAAAATAACTGTGAGAATGCATACCTATATAACGGGTGATTTTTTAGCTGGTTTGTTTTGGCAACACTGGTTTTGACAGCTGACGTGTATTTAGTACCTTGTGTCACTGTCAAACAGCTTCAGTTTGGTTTGCAATTTAACCATGGATCGTCTTACAAATGAACAACGCTTGCAAATTATTGAATTTTACTATCAAAATTCGTGCTCGGTTCGAAATGTTCATCGCGCGCTGCTTCCATTTTATGGTCGGTATTCTCGACCTTCTGAGCAGTCTATTCGGAAGATTGTGACCAAATTTCGCACCAAATTTACTTTGTTGGACATTAAACCACCAACACGTTTACGTACTGTGCGTAGTGAAGAAAATATTGCGGCCGTATCAGCTAGTGTGACAGAAGACCGCGAAATGTCGATTCGGCGCCGTTCCCAGCAGTTAGGCCTTTGTTACAGCACTACGTTGAAAATTTTGCGGAAGGATTTGGGCGTAAAGCCTTTTAAGATACAGCTGGTGCAAGAACTAAAGCCAGCCGACCTACCACAACGCCGAATTTTTGGTGAATGGGCTCTTGGAAAGCTGGCCGAGGATCCGCTTTTTTATCGAAAAATTGTGTTCAGCGATGAGGCTCATTTTTGGTTGAATGGGTACGTAAATAAGGAAATTGGCGCATTTGGAGTGAAGATCAGCCAGAAGCATTGCATCAGCTACCAATGCATCCCGAAAAGCCCACTGTTTGGTGCGGTTTATGGGCCGGCGGCATTATTGGGCCATATTTCTTCAAAGATGATGCGAATCGCAGCGTTACTGTCAATGGTGAACGCTACCGAGCGATGATAACAAACTTTTTTTTTGCCCGAAATGGAAGTTCTTGACTTGCATGATATGTGGTTTCAACAAGACGGTGCCACATGCCACACAGCACGCAAAACAATGCCGCAATTGCGAGGCGAGTTTGGTGAACAGTTAATTTCACGTTTCGGGCCGGTCAATTGGCCGCCTAGATCGTGCGATTTGACACCATTAGACTATTTTTTGTGGGGGTATGTCAAGGCTAATGTCTATAGGGACAAGCCCGCTTCGATTGACGCACTGGAAGCCAACATCCATGCATTCATTCGTGAGATACCGGCCGATATGTGTGAAAGAGTATGCCAAAATTGGACTCAGCGGATGGGCTACCTGAGACGCAGCCGCGGTCAACATTTGCATGAAATTATCTTTAAAGATTAAATTGCAAGGTTCAAACTATCGATTCAAATAAATATTTCATTCATTTTTTCGAATTTTTTGTGTTTTTTTTTTTTTTAAGTTCTAAACCTCTTAAAAAATCACCCATTACATATGTACATAATATATACAACATGTATCAATTTTAGGAAAAACCCTGAAGCTCCCATTTCCGTTCTTTGATTTTAAAGCGAAAACGTGGAAACAGATTCATTAATGGTCAGTTTGTTCACAGCTGATTATCTTTAATCCATGATTAGTGGAGCAAATGATTTTGTTGATCAAATTTTGTTTAAAAAATATAAAGTATGAGTTGCTAATCATGGATTTCACTAATCAGACAATTTTGGTTGATAAGCGTTAGTTAATTAAAGCCTATGAAAGTCACATGCTAAATTTAACCCACTGGTGAACAAACTGGCCCTCAGACCGACCTATACTGACATCACATCCTTCACTAATGAATCTCACTTTCCCAGCTGAAGGGAATATTTCTGCCTTCAATACTTCGAAAGTCAAAAGTCTCCCGCCACTTTTTCTATTCTTCACTTGAATAGAAACAAACTTTTTTTTACTATCAGAGCGTGTGGCGCTTTGGTAAATTCATACATTCACTTTTTGGTTTCAGTTCCTAAAAGAGAAATTTATTGCGAATAAAACTGCCGGTACAGAATAATTCAGAAAAATACCATAAGGTTATTTTTTTACCACTTTTCTAATTACTTTATAAAATACACTATTTTTTTTTGCGCCACTTGAATAGAAACAGTGTGCGTTTTGTCTCTATAGATTACGGTAAGAAGAAAAAATATTGTTATAATAATAGAAGTGTAGATTAAAAATAATAATTGTTTGATCAAAGAAAAGATAGGCCGCGGAAAACCATCAAACCCTGCAGAAAAAGCCAAAATAGAAATACACGCGGAAAACAAACTTCACCTATACGCACAATTGCCAACAAAATAAGTAGAAGTGTGAAAATTGTTTGGTCGAACCATAGAAATAAAGAGAACTATGGCAAAATATGTAAGGTAGGCAATCATAAGAGCCACAACAGAAGCAGACCGAAGAAAGATAATTAGACTGGCTTCAAATTCAAGCGGATCTGCTGCTAAAATCAAGGCTAAGAGTGGTATTACAGGGAGTCTTAACACTATTAGACGTGTTATTCGTGGGTCACAACATTTAAAGCACCTAAAATTGAAGAAAAAACCACCGTTAAATCCAATACGAAGAGAGAATATAAAAGATTTTTGCAGGAAGAATATGACGTCGAAGGGAGAGTAGACAAAAGTGGTATTTTCTGACGAAAAAAATTCAATAATGATGGCCCGGACGGATATAATTACTATTTTCATGTTATAAGGGAGAAACCCAGGTTTCTGGAGCGCCACCATAGCAGAGAAGGCGGTGTAATGGCGTGGGATGCGATTTTCTGGTTTTGAACAATTGTTCTAGACTTTCCCACATTGAAAATGACGGCAAGCTCCTACAAGGAAATACTGCAAGTAGCTTTCCCTAAGTTTACCGATGTCTTTGGCCCAATACCTAACATTTCAACAAGAAAACGTGCCAATCCTCAACGCAAGGATCTTTAACAGTTGGATATCCGAGAAAAATGTTACCTTATTTCAATGGCCACCGTATTCTCCGGACCTAAATATTATTGAAAACGTAAGAGGATGGATGGTTCGTAAATTTTACGATTCTGACCGACAATATGAGGACAAGGGATAACTTATTGCTGCAATCAAAGAAGCATGAAGTGCCATGGGTTTTTCAAGTTATTTCAAATAAAAACATATTAAAAAAATAAATATGTATAAAAACATATTAAAATATGATTACGAATAGAAAACTACCCAATTTTACAGGTCCGTCAAGCTGCGTCGTCCACAACGGAAATTCCAAATTCTAATGATGCAGGAATAAAGAGTGACGTCATCAAACAAAAAAAAGGTTTTTACCCTGTTAAAACCAAACCAGTGGGAGTAGATAGACAAAACTTGATATATTTTCAAATGACCTAATTCTACGTCTATTTAGATTTTTTTTTTTTTTTCTATTGTCAAATACAGCAAGCCTCCAATTTATAGCACATTCGGTACCTATTTTCAAGGTGAAATCGTGCGGAATACTAAATTTAAGATTGTGATAATGTAGGAGCTCTAAGAAAGCTCTTAATTCCTGCATCATTAGAATTTTGAATTTGTTTGTATTTATAGGTGTGCACGACGCAGCTTGTCGTCAAGCTGCGTCGTCCACGCGTTTCAGTGGGAAGGCATTTAGGTGCTCCGCCCGGATTGGGGTATTGTATGAGCTCTAAAAAAGCTCTTAATTCGTGCATCATTAGAATTTTGAATTTTTGTATTTTAAAGGTGTGGACGACGCATCTTGACGTCAAGCTGGGTCGTCCACGGGTTTCAGTGGGAAGGCATTTTAGTGCGCCGCCCGGATTAGGGTACTAAATTAGCTCCAAAAAAGCTCTTAATTCCTGCATCATTAGAATTGTTGTGGACGACGCAGCTTGACGGACCTCAATTTTACTGCACTTTTTCAATTTGTTTCCTTATAGAATGTTTCTATTCAAGTGGCGCAAAAAAAAACAGTGCTTTAAATGAAGTAATTAGAAAAGTGAAAAAAAAAAATAGCCTAATGGTATTTTCCTGAATTATTCTGTCTCTGCAGTTTTATTCGCAATAGATCCCTCTTATAGGAACTAAAACAAAAAGGTGAATTTATAAATTTACCAAAGCGCTAAACGCTCAGACAGTAAACAAAATGATTGTTTCTATTCAAGTGGAGCGGAGTGTATATCAGAAATCAAATATCTATATTTCTTACACTGACAAAGTGTAAGATTTCAACCCAGTAGCTATGTACCTGTACCCATGTGCTTTATTTGGATACAAAACTCAAACTCTTTTTATATTCAAAAAAAACAATACAAGACCTTATTTTGTAATATATCTTAATCTTTGAAATAAGCAATTGATTTTATTATTTATTTGCATTTTAATGTTTTTGCAAATTGAATTGCTCAAACGCATCGGCATCACATAAAATGTCAGATCAAATGTAAAAACAATAAATCCATACCCATAAATTTAACCCTTTTTTTATCAGACCTTTTATTATCATCCCATGAAATTAATTTAGTTGTAAAGGAGAGATTCATGCCCATATGGTGCATGATATTTTTTTTTTTTTTTTTTTTTTTTTTGAAATCCTTTGAAGGAAGTTTATTATTGAATGTAAACACATTTTTTTCATTATTCATATTATTTGCTCGTACATACATAATATAGGAAAATATACTAAGACTCGGTTTCCGTTTTCGATGCAACATCTCACTTAAATTAAATTCCCCCTCAGGTGAATGGTTATAAAATTGAATATGTCAAAAACACTTGCAACCCCACACACTTCTCTTCAAAAATGTGTTATTTACTTACACATTGTATCTTTGTACCTACGCGAGCCGAATATAATGAACAAAGAATAAATTTCCTGTATGACCGCTTAAAACCTTTTGTCAACGATCTGATCGGCCCCTATCAGTGTGGTTTTAGGCCAGGCAAGTCAACCGTCGATCAAATGTTCACACTCCGATAGATTTTAGAAAAATCCCGGGAATTCCAGATCGATACACACCACCTTTTTATCGATTTTAAAGTCGCGTATGATAGCGTGAAAAGGGACGAATTATACAGAGCCATGTCGAGTCTCGGCATCCCTGCCAAACTCGTCCGCTTGTGCAGGATGACGATGGAGAAATCTCGCTGCTCCGTCAAAATTGGTAAGAACAGCACCGATTCCTTTGATGTTGAGAAAGGATTGAGGCAAGGCGACGCGTTGTCATGCAACCTATTCAATATCGTTCTTGTCAACACCAGCGGTACAATCTATCAAAAGTTCAATTGACTTTGTCTACCTGGGCTCCACTATTACATCGCAGAATGACATCAGCGCAGAGATCAAGCGAAGAATTACTCTTGCCAACCGCTGTTTCTTCGGTCTAAGAAGGCATTTAAGTAGTAAAGCCCTCTCTCGGAGAACTAAGGAGACTTTATACAAGACCCTAATCATCCCGGTCCTGCTTTATGGGTCAGAAGCATGGACACTGAAAGATTCGGATAAAAATATGCCAGGGTGCTTTGAGAGGAAGATTCTTCGTGTGATTTTCGGTCCGGTGTGTATCGAAGGAGTATGGAGGAGAAGATTCAACGACAAGCTATACGGGCTATACAGCGACGTTGACCTGGTCAAAAAGCTGAAAATACAGCGGCTGAGATGGCTGGGGCACGTGGAGCGTATGGACAGCAACGCACCTGCCCGACGAGTCTTCCCCGATGGGGTACGCAGCAGAGGAAGAACCCGTAACAGGTGGCGCAATCAAGTGAATGACGACATCAAAGCACTCGGTGTGCGCAACTTGAAGCGGCTAGCTAGGGACAGAGCTGGCTGGAGGGGCTTGTTTGTTGAGGCCGAAGCCCATCCTGGGCTGTGAGCGCCATCAAATGTAAGTAAGTAAGTTAGAATAAATTTCCGAACAAATGCGTTAAAATAATGGGTATATGTCAAATCAATTTAAAACAACGAAATTGGTCACTCGAGGAGGTTTAACAAGATTTATTACAAATAGCACTTCCTGCTTCCATTAGTTTGATTAAAAGATTTTTGTTAATAAAAAAAAAGTTTCATGTTTGAGCAATATGACTAAGATTGCTTAAAAGCTAACGTGGTTAGCTCGGAGCCGAAAATGAAAAAAAAAAAAAAATGTTTCAATAGCAGGTACCGTCGTATTTGGTCCAAAAATTTCAATATTGCTTATTAATCATACCTAAAAAAACTAAGCATGCCGAGTTGTATCCTATCAGTCTGTAGACCTGGATCTATACAAATAGACAGACGAACATACAAAATTGCGACTACTACTATTTACGAGTTGTCTATCATGCAGTATAAGAAAAAATAAACTGCACGACTTGCTCTCCTAGCTAACAACTTTAACGTAGCTTGAAGTTGAAAATGTACATAAATGTATTGATTAAATAACTTTATGATATCAATAAAAAAAAGTCCTAAAGACAATTTAAAATATAAATTATTACTATAAATTTGTTATATTAATAGCTTAAACAGATAGAGCTAAAAAAAAAAGTATTCTATCTGATTTGTTTCATAAATACAAGAAAAAAAATTTCAAAAGTCGTTAGGTACAGCGGTTTTCTTAAAAATGTATTTCTTATATATAAAATTATATATAAAAATTCTTGAACATTTTTAAAAATAAAAGGACAATGGGCAAAAATTTATGGAGCGTGAGCCCAGCACCAGTAAGAACGGCCTTCATATCGTATATGTATGTTTATGCATTCATTATCCGTTAACCGTTGTCCAAATTCGCTGTGTGAAAAAAGTTATTTAATTTTGAATAAAATGAGTTTTAGGGACAAAATTCTTTTTTTCCATAGTTTTTCTTTAATATTTTGTGTTTTTTTCGCTCGATTTAAGCCATTTTTTGGAATTAAGTTCTTTGAACCCATGACACACTACCCAATACCAATACACAATACCCAGTTTAAATCAACTTTTAAAAGTTCACGTATGAGATCTGTACCAACCTGATTTCGGTGGATCTTTTTTAGTTTTCAGATGATAAAAAGGTGTGGCTTCCCGGACAATCTGATAAAAACCATTTTTGGTGGCTTTAACTTCGGTTTTACCATTGATTTTGCTAACTGATAATGTTGAATTTGAGGTTTTTCGGAGTATGCGTTGTCTTTCTTGAGGTGTTGTAGCCATGTTCGCTAGCGGTTTGTTGTTTTTTCAATGTTTTCCCTATATCGAAGGTAGCTGCATACTTATTCCAATGATGTGACCCTCACAGCGACTGCTATGACCATTGTCCTGATAGTCTCGAATTTGAGCATTTTTCACTTCGGTTAGAACACTTCCTTTTGGCAAAATTGTTAAATTCATGAGAAAATGTGTTTAAATGTTTATTATTTGATTTTGTGCATACTATTTTTAACGATTTTATGAGCTACTAGGTTTTTTTTAATGTGTATTTAAACGAATGACACAAAAAAAAAGGTCGATTTTTTGACTAAAATTGTTCAAAGATCCATAAGACTAACAATTTTTTAAAAGGATTAAAAATTCTTCCTGGATCTTAATCCCCATATTTCACTTAATAAATTCTATAATTAGATTTTTCATAATTATAAAAGGTTATGGAGAAATCGTTAAAAGTTTATTGAAAAAAAACTGAATTTAAACGAGTGAATTGGAGTGTATGTATGGAAATAACAATTATTTTATTTATATGAATATAGAGCAGGTATTAAGCTCGAAAAAACACTTAAAAGTGCCAACAACGCCTTCTTCCGGAGGATTAAATCCAAATTCAAATCTTCTTAGCTATACGTGCATGTAACTCAAACGATAATGGCTTGAATAAACATTAGACGAAGTACCTATATTTTAAAATTCTGTTAGGAAGTAATTCATTCCAAGCATGATATAAAACAACTTTTTTCGGAACAAGAAAGTCAAAATATTCGTGGTTTTCAGAAATGTTTCTTACAGCCTTATTCTGGCAACCTCACTGATACCTCACAAGTCACAATAACCTCATAACTCGTGGTGAACTCGCCTCATAAAAACTTAAAAATTATGATCTGCTCCTTGGCAAATCACAACTCGCGTTGTTCTGGTGAGGTTTATTATGAGGGCTTCCGCAGAATCCGAAATTGTGACCGCCTTATACAAAAACAAACTCACACAAAATTGTGACATGTGACCCTCACAACGGCAGAATAGGGCTATTAAAGGGACTTTAGAACATGTTGCATCATCGCGTTACAAATAAAATTGCAGTCATAAATATCCAAAATATAAATTAAAACGTTTTTGGCCAATAAAACCCGAAATTAAATATGAAAAACATCGATTTTCCAATTCAATAAAATTATTTTTTACTTTAACTCTGCCTCTTGCCTGGGCGCGGGAATAAAGCTAAAATGGAAACATTTGCAAGGAACTCTAAAGAATTCCGAGATGAATACAGAACAAAGGTCAGAAAACACCAGGGGGATCATCATGACCACATAAAAGCTCTAGCTTAAATTCCTAATTTAACACAACTCACATACAAAAACAATCTCCCAGGGGGATTATGGCCCCTTTGAACACCCCCCCCCCCCCCTTTGGATCCACCATTTATGTAAACAGATTAAAAAGCAGCATCACTTTGGTCAACAATAAAGCAAAGTTGATTAAATAGCAAACACAATCTATGGCATTTGAGATATTTAGCTAAATTTAAATATTTAGATAAATTTTCTTTTCTCTGTAACTTTTTTATAATAAGTTTTATTGGAAAACTAATGATGTAGATAGAGGCATAATAGTATTACCTATCAAAATGCATAATTAACTTGATTTTGTTAAAAATGTCGCTTACGATAAAATAGCGGTTAGGGCTCGATATGTCAACATTTTCATTTCGACAAATAGCTCCACCTACATATAACTTCTAATGGAAAGTTAATAATTCCTTAAACCCTTCTTTTTCTGACGCCACGCACGCCGCCACCGACGCGACGATTAAAATTATTTTTTTAATAATTATTGGAAAAAACCATATTTCAGAACCGCGTTGATAATACAATTTTCATCCTGACAAATATGTAAAAAAAAAACTTAAGTCTTGAGTACCAAAATGTTCCCTTTAAAATGTTTTATAAATTTTCTATGTATGTACAATGTACATAGAAAATCGGTTTAAAAAAAAGGTTAACACCCTTATTGCGATTGTCAATTACTGATTGATAGTTGATAAATATTGCAATTTTGCAGTTTAGAAGCCAATTTAATCAAAATCTTATCAACAATTTATCGATTTTTGCCAATTTTCTTGTAATTAACGACGACGGCCTGCATCATTATCAATGACCAAAGCTTTTAGGGGTTGGCTTTTTTATATTTCGGTATTCAACAACTATCAACTAACAATACATGATTGGCAATCGCAATAGGGGTGTTAATGATTTTTAAAATTATAAAAATATTTGTAAAAGGTATACTCACCTTGAAATATAAATTGAGACTGCCCCAAAACCAATCTTATTTTTTTTAATAAAACTCTTAACCTCAAACAAATATTTTCTTAACATCTAACACAATTTATGCATTTTTATTTTATATAAATCAATAAACTATTTGTCCTTCAATCTACGATTCATACCATGACTTTTTCATCCATGCACTCTTTCGACAAGGTTCTTTTAAAACAACAAATGATTCTTTATTGTCTTTTCTACTCGGAACAAGGACTTCATTTGGTCTTCTAGTTGAATACTTTGTATTGCCCTCTATAATCGATACTTTATCCCTAGTATTTTGTACAATGGAAGCTCTTCTGCCAAATTTAGCTAATTTCTTGGAAGAACCAACATTCTCGAAACTTTCTTGCTTCGCCTTGAGTTCACCTATTGATGCCGTCTGACCGTGTCTTGAGGTTCGACGTTTCTGTGGTGTCTTACTGTAAGAGTTCATATTTTCACGTCCCATGGCCTTTGTGGGTGGCCCCGGTAGAGGGGGTGATGGTTTATGGGTTAAAGTGTCGACAAGTCTTTTCGGTGGCGTTCGTTCTCGAATTTGATAGTTGTACTGTGCTCGACGGTACTCTGGCTGGTGGGTCAGTGGCAGTGTTGGGTCAATTTCAACATAACGATTTGGTGAGCTCGATTTGAATTTCCTTCGTGGTGATGTGTTTTGATTATTTTGTAGGCGAATTGAAGAAGTGGCCTTTTTGACAACTGGTCGAGATCTTGGAAAATCCAAATAATTACTTCGATATTCCGGATTGAATTCTAGCTTACCCTTTAGACGCAAATACGGCTCACGACATTTTCCCTTTTCAGGTTTATCTTTAACTTGAGGATCACGATAGCTCTCAAAATACTCGGGAACTTCTTTTGTGAACTCCCCTCTCGGATTGAGATGGTCTTGTGTCTTAAAAGGCTTCTCCGCAACAATCTTGGGCGGGATTTTGAACTTTTCACGATACTCTGGAATTTCATTACTACCAGAAACCTCACCCGATATAGTCAAATTGTCAGCTCTTTTGATTGGGGCACTTTTGGAATAACAGTCGTACATTCTATAGTTGTCTTGATACTCGGGAATTCCCTTGAAATCACCATGGATCTTGATATGGCTCAGCTGAGGTATGGAATGAGCTTTCTCAATTCGAAATTGGATGTATTGACGTCGGTATTCTGATGGAGCAAATGAAGACTCTGTTGCTTCGGTACCGAATTGAATTTTCCGTTGTGGAACTTCTTCTCTTTTCAGACGATTGTCGGTTGCTGCAGTGGTTTCATCTTCCGAAACCTTAAAGGCTTCTCTGGGTAGTATGGATGCAGTTCGGTCAACCATGGGATAAGAAATATATGAAGATCGATATTCTCCCGTCATTTCAGTCTGACCAATGAAATTTATGGTAGATTCTGGATTCTTGATGGGATAAACTCGGCAGCTTAAAGACGAAAACCAACAAAAAATAGGTAGTGAATCTGTATATTTTTTTCAAAGTTACAAAAATACCTTTGGATATCCTCTTGAGAATATGGAAGATATTGTGATTGTTGTTCGGACTTTGTGTTCATTGAACCTTCAAGACACTTCAATGAGGTGGCTCTTCTTAACAAACATCGGCATGGAGTTTGCTCTGGAATGCAATATTTTTTCTTATATTCAGATTTGAAGCAGCTAAATGGAAGCACTGGCTCATCTTCGTTGTATAAGCAGAATGAACTGCGAGTATAAGAATCTGTAAATTATTGAATTTTCTAATAAAATTGAAAGGATTGATAGTTGATGCTTTCTTTAGGAAATATTGGCTTACCTGGTGGTTTTTTACGTCGTCGGTAATATTTTAGATCATCAACCGAAACGTGCTCGTGTATATGGCGAATGGCAAACCGATCGATTAAGAGGGATGTGTCTGTGTAAAAAATATGAATACAAATATTACTAACAATTTGAAAACATGAATTTATTGGCGAACCTGTTAAGTCAGGCTCCGATATTGATCTATTCCAATCGAAGTCTGTGATTCCAATATTCTTCGATCTGAAAAAAAACATATTTTCAAAAAATAATAATATGTGAATGATAACTATCATTAAAGATTTAATTTTGAAATGCTTTAAGGAACAATATTTTGTTGAAAGAAACCCGCTTTATACTCATAGGAGTCAATAATTCTTCTGTACGATAAGAAAACCATTGGATGAAATAAACATCGTAAAAAACGTATATTTCTCTGAACGCATATAGAAATCGTATTTTGTTATTGCAGATTTTAACGATAAAATGAACATTTGAAGCATCCATCAGAGGGAACAAATGAACTATTTTATATCACAGAGAAAAAAAACAACGTAAAATCAAAGCAAAACACTTTAGTTCTAATATTTTTCGGAACGATTTGGCGCCAACGCCGAAAATTCTTAAATCAAAGTGGAGCAACTTTATTTCAAAGTGATTCCATACTTAAAAACGAACTAGATTTTACTACGTTTATATGTTGATTTAAAGTGGAATCATAGGTAAATCAAACTCACCCATCTTTTAAAACAACATTTATCTACTTCGAATCAAAGTAGATTGAACTTAGCTTGGTTAGGTATTGATTCAAAATGGCTACCCACGCCAGGCTTCTTTGTTTAAATTTATGTAAGACAAAGACAAATGTATATTCATGCTCGACGCATTTCATTTTTGCGGTGAATCATTTATTTGTGACGACTTGCTATGAGTATTTTATAGTAATAAATATAGGAAAAGTTATTAAATATTGTTTTTCGATTATATGAAGGTGAATTTTGAGTACGCGTTTAATTTGTTCACAAATGTAAGGGAGCTACTTCGAAAAACACCAACGCGCTCTCGAAATTCTTTATATTAAGCTAACTAATACAAACAAATTGTGGTTTAATTGACTATGCAACACTTTGAAACTACGTTGATAGCATTGTAAATGCCATAATTGTGGGTCGCAATGTAAAATGTGGATTTCAATATAAAAATGAATACGTTTCACTTTGAAACAAGGTTGAGCGCACTTTAAATGTGGATCTCAATGTAAAAATGATAACGTTTCAATTTAAGACAACGTGTAACGGAATGTAAATGTACAAAAGTTGATTTCAATATTTAAATAAACACGTTTTACTTTGAAACTAGGTTGAATCTATTAAAATAACGGTGCATATTCAAATTAAAATTGTTTCAACGTTAAAATGAAAATGCTTCATTTAAAATACTTTAGATTAAATACGGTCGTATTTAATTTTAGATCGCATTTTTTCCCTCAAACATCTATATTTACAATTTCTTATGGAAGTTATTTTTGAGTAAACATATTAAAAAGTTTAACTTTAAGGTAAAAATATGAATTCAAATTTTTCACCAAAAAATCGAAATCAATAAACTTAATCATCTCCTAAAATGTCAATCTTCTAAGCCCACCCCTTAAAATATTAAAAACAAATGCAAACATGCATTAAGTGCTTCAACGGCTACATACAGACATATTTGTTAGATTCTGCATATCTGTATCATATTTAAAATAACATAAATTAAAATAAAAATAAATAACATAGTTATGTCTTCAGATTAAATTAAAAATACAAAAATAAACAATATAAAAAATTTAATCTGAAGACATAACTATGTTATTTATTTTAATTTTAATTTATGTTATTTAAAATATGATATATGTATATTTTTGTATGAGTTCAAGGACCTAGTTTTTGATTTCATTTTGTCCTTTTTCTGTCCTCTTTTTAAAAGTAGATGATGTACTCCAAAGTCCGGGATTTTAATACATTTTGTCCTAGGTAAGCATATACAGTTATGGCAACCCTACGTATCAATATATAGATAAAATGCACAAACTTTCAAATGCCCAAAAAATAACATATTTTCAACAGAAAATACCGTCTACCGAGAATTAAGATTTTGCACATAGTTATTGATAATTAGGTACTCAGATAACTTTGTATGAACTTGTATCCTTTTAATTAGTTATTCTTATTATTATTGGTGCGTAGTTACCATTTTATCTAGAATATTTTTGTATAAGTTTTTTCCATGAATTTTCTATTTCAGTTCAGTAGTCCTTATTTGTTAAATTATTATTTATAATCAATACACATACCTTATGACAATTCTCAGAAATGCAATTCAGCGAACAATGATATAATATATTTAATAAAAATAATAATATATTTAGAATTTCAATATTAACTGGAAACTTCTTTTGATATATGTATTTCCTATATTTTCTTCACAATAGAAGTTATTTGGATTAAATTCAATAGAGAACTGAAATGTATTCCCTACTTTGTTGGCTGGAATAGGTTCCTTGTTGTAAAAATAATATGAGAATAAAATTGCATGCCAACAATGATAGATATTACAGAAATAATTGGATTGAATCTATGGAAACCCCGCAATAAACAACTATTTTCTACTTGTAGTTATATGGAAAGAAAAAAAAAGTTGTAAGATTGGTATACAAAATAAAGGGATAGGTAAAGTACTTATACTCTGATATGGGAATGGGAACGGGAATTGAATACTAGGATTAAGGTTTCGTGGTTATAGGTACACAATATAACAGACATAAACTAAACAGTCTAGTAGAGGCAAATTAGCAAAAAACAATCGATTTATGGAACGAAATGCAGGACAGTTGAATTTTTAACACCTGAAAGAGGGCTATTAAAAAAGCTTATGTTGAGTTTTTCGGGACGCCATCCCCCTGTGGAAATCCGCCGTTTTGGAAAACGCGAAGTGATCTATATCTCCGAAACTATTGAACTTAGATACAAAATTGTAAGGCCAAGCTTGTAGGCAATTAAAATATCCTTCGTTCACTTGTTCACTAGTAAATTTATTTTCGATGCGGGCGATATTTTCAAGGTCTTATTATTTGTTTTTTTTTCACATTTACCCATTTTTGTCATTCTCTAATAAGCTAACGTGAATTACTTTCTAAATGAGAATTTTAGAACACTAAATTTCCAACATTTTTATATATCTTTAAAGATGATTCGATACCACAGTCAAAAGTAACAGCGATTTTGGTTGCGCTAAAATGAAAAC
Organism: Melangyna quadrimaculata; assembly: GCA_949320155.1. Classification (NCBI taxonomy): domain Eukaryota; kingdom Metazoa; phylum Arthropoda; class Insecta; order Diptera; family Syrphidae; genus Melangyna; species Melangyna quadrimaculata. The sequence goes on from OX439485.1 coordinate 24,135,687, forward strand.
TCCGGAGTAAATAAGATACTAAATTGTTATTAAAATTAAAACAAACACCAAAATGGCTGTACCTTTTGACAGCGGTTTCGCATCATCTTCAAAAATATATCAAAATGATGGAAATTTAATGTTCTAAAACTCTCATTTGAAAAGTAATTCACGTAAGTTTCCTCGGGAACGTAAACGATTTGTAATTGCAAAAAAATTGAAAATAAAACGACATAACCTTGAAAATATTGCCTGCACCGAACAAAAATATAGATTCAAACTAAAGATGGTTTAATTGCCTACAACCTGGGCCTTATAGTTTTTCCTATAAGATCATTAGTTTCGGAGATATCGGTCTGTTTGCATTTTCCAAAATGGTGGATTTCGCCAGGGTCATGGCGTCCCGAATACCCGGACATAAGCTTTTCTAATAGCCCTCTTTCATTTATAAAGAAATCAGCTAACCAATATTTCATTTCACAGAAAAGTCCATCTTTATTGTACTTAATCAGCTCAATTGATTTAGCAGCTAATTTTCAAAATGCTCTAACTTAGGACTGGGATATCGCACCATCTTCAAAAATATATGAAAATTTGTTAAACTGTGTGGTCTATAATTTGTATCACAAGAACAATTGACGTAAGTTTCTTACGAAATGAGAAAAATGTGAAAAAGTGAAAAAAGTAAAAAATAAAACGACATAACCTCAAAAAGTTTTGATGAAAAATAGAAGATAATTTTATTTCTTCAAATCGATAGTTTCGGACAAATAGATCAATTCGCGTTTTCCAAAATGGCGGATTTCCCCCAGAGGAATGGCATAAGCTTTTCTAATAGCCCTCTTTCAGGTATAAAAAATCCAGCCGTCCTGTATTTCGTTCCACAAAAAAGTCTAATTTTCCTGTGCTATTGTTTCTAAATAAATAAATGGAAATCTACTTTCATTTTTCTTGAAACTAGAATATCTACATAAATAACTTATTTTTCGAGGAACTACGCAGTTATTATAATAATGTCTCATCAAGTTTGATGTTCTGACAGACTTAACTTTTAACGTTAAATTTTTTTTTCTGAAACTTAATTAACAGGAATAAATTGTATTTATTGGTTTTTGTGCATGCATTTAATAATAATGGGGCATATTCATAGTCGCAGATAGACCCAGGTTTAACTCACCTACAGTTTAAGACAATTTTGCCTCAATGAATACAGACCGATTTTAATTACAAATTGTTGGTTTTATATTTTTATAAGATAATTAACTTGGTATACTACACAACTAGCTTCAAATATTTTGAAATGATAACCTTAAAAAAATAGAATCAACGTCCTAAAATTCAACCAAAGCTATGTTTAACTTAGACCCAGGTCTAAAATGACTATGAATATGCCCCAATAAGTGTAAGAAACTACGTTTAAAAAATACTTAATAATTATTTTTTAAAACAATTTGTTGTTTTTTTTTTTTTTTTGTTTTAAGTACTGCAGGTTTACGGAGCAAAATAATCATGCATGCATAGTCGCTTTCAAAAAAGTGGAAAGGATGAGGGGAGTTGAAAAAATTTGTTTCTTTTCCTGCAATCCCTTCATGGATTTTATATGGTACCTAATAATCTTTCACTTCGACCTACCCCTCTTACCGTTAGAAATTACACACTCTTTTATCAGAATAATCTTTTATTTTTGGATGCATTTGGAGTGGAATTAGTGAACAGTATCTGGACAAAAATACAAAAACCCTGTCTAGCCAAGATTTTCCATAAAATTAAAAAAAAAAACAGAAACCTTTTTTGGCATATATTTAAATTAATTATTAATATGCAGATAAAAATGTAGTTTCAAGAAATTTTATCAACCGTTTTTCTAAAAAAAAAAAAAAAAGTATCAATTCTCTATATGTAGCTATTGAATCAGTCTTTTACAAGACAAGAGTAGTACAGGCGTAGTACAGGCACGGATCCAGGAATTTTTTTTTTTTTTTTTTGGGGGGGGAGGGGGGAAGTTCTAATGATCCTACTAACTATTCGTTTAAAATTAACGCAAATTTTCAAATTACGTAATATAGTAAAACTTCCATTATTGATTTTCTGTAATTTAATGTTTTTTTTACAGTAGCAGGGAAGTATCGATTCCATTTTAAATTCATATAGTTAGGCTCGCGCTCTTTTCAGACATTTTCGGTTTCTTTCGGCTCGGTTCGTATTCGGCTCGATTTCGGTTTGAGTCTAGACCTCTTCACACGCAGACGGTTCATATTCGGGTTGCACTCACTAATAATTAAAATTAAATAAAATTTATTAAAAGAAAAACAAAAAACTTCAGAAACCGAATATGTGTGAACGCTACGTTTATTTTGTGTTCCCTTGACCCGAAATACGAGCCATTTTGGAAACAAATGAAACCGATTCCGGTCGTCTCTAAGGTTTTAATTCTTGCCGTTTTATCGTTTCACGAATAGAGACCGAAGCGCATGAAACCGAATATGTGTGAAACGAGCCTAATATGCCGTTTTCACTGGGCCAAATGAGAAAATTTCGTTGCAATTTTCCAAATGAGATCCGAAATTACCTAATTTCCCATACAAAATCACATTTCGAAATGAGGTAATTTCAACCTCATTTGCACGAAATTATGTTGGAAATTAGATGAATGCATCCAGCGGGAATCAGTTTCAAAAGCTCTTAAAAGCTTTTGCATGCAAATATCAATACACTCTATACTCAACAACATAAAACAGAAAGAGAAAACAACAAAAATGAACGGCTAACTGCCATTCCAAATTCAAAATGAAATGAGATGGCAAATGAAATTAGCAAATTTTATAATGAAAACACTTTTTTGCCAAATTTCGAAACTACCCCATTTCGGCTCTAATGAAAACGTAGTATTAGGCTCGTTCGTTTTTTCGTTCGTTTCGTCTTTCCTCTTTTTCTTTTTGACAGGCACATACGTTCATGATTACACGGTTCGCGAAGTGGAATTTGGAGTATTTTTTGAAAAAAATAAATCAGTAAAAACAATTAAAAATATTTTTAATCACTTATTTCTCAAATATACTCTTAAGACTCACAACGTATATTCAATTACGAAGCACAATTTTCCAATTCAATCATTTTTGTTTATATCAAAGATCAGGAATAACTGTCAACCGTGATTTTCAATTGGTTCACTTAGAGAGTTTCTGATTCAAAATAGCTTTTAACGGCCTTTAGTGTTTAAAAATTGGTGTTTCGTCCCGGTGTTCTCACTTGGACTCTTAAGTCGACAGTGAGGGCCTTTGTCAAAACGCAATTTTTATTAAGTTCAGTCCAGCTTACATCAATTTTACAGCGAAAATCAATTTTGAACTATATCCAAACCAATAAGAATTTCTAACCAAGAATTGTTGGAAATTTTGGTACCCGTTTTTTTCATAATACAAATTCTATATACTAATTACTGAAATACATCAGCCAAGTAGAAGACTGAGCATTATTTAATTGGACTTGTTAAATTATTAATTCAAAATATCTTTTAACGGCCTATTTTGAATCAATAATTCAACAAGTTCAATTAAATAATGCTAAGTCTTCTAATTGGCTGATGTTTTTCAGTAGGTAGTATATAGAATTTGTATTATAAAAAAAAAACATTCGTAGAGTGTTACTACATTACACAAGAAAGATTTTGGTTTCGGGTTGAGATTTATTTAAAAAAAAAAAAAAAGTTTATGTTATCGGTTGAGATTTATTTTTTATTTTCAAAAATATCTCTCAATGGTTGAGATTTTTACGAAAAAATTAATTCAAAAGGTCAACCTTTAACCTTTTTCGCTGAAAATAAATCAAAAATGGTTATTGCAGACAAATTTGGAATTTGCCGAGAACATGTTTAATTTCCAAAAATAAATACATATGAGCTTTTTTTTATTTTAGGTATTTAGTCTTACTAATATAATAATCGCTTCCGTGTACATACAGAATCTGTACGCACACAGACAGCGGCTGAGGAAACGGCTCCAAAGGATACATCAGAGAGAGCTGAACACCACCAACAGCAACTACCGGACGGTTTGGAGCGAGTTAGAATGTGTCAACGTCATGTTCCGAAACTCTGTGCAGCATCATAACAACATCCAGTTCCAGAAGCGGCTACAAGCAATCAAGCCAGAACCAGAAGCTTTCAAGAACATTAATAAAATCGTTGGAAAACAGGCCCCAATTCCGGAAATCCTAATTCACAACAATATTGAAGTATCATCAACACAGGACAAAGTGGAAATGTTCGCCAAATATTTCGAGGGAAACTTCACACCAAACACACCTGATGATCCAGCGTTTCTGAACGAAGTCGAAGCATCCATGCAGCAAACCCTGCGGCCAAATCCGGAAAGCGTCGTTTTTAGTGACTCGAACCCAGCAAGTGACCCAACGGATAGCACACATCTCTGAAATATGGAGGAGGTAGCAGACATCATCGAGAATTCAAAGCCAAAAAAAGTCAGCCGGACCAGACGGAGTCTCAAACTACATCCTGAAGAGGCTGCCACATGCAGTGATGATCCTTTTAACTATCATCATGAACAACTGCATCAATAACTGCTACTTCCCCAAAAGGTGGAAAACAGCTAAGATCGTGGCCATCCCGAAGAAAGGCACTAACAATCGTGTGTCCAATTACAGGCCAATCTCGCTTCTGAACAACATAAGTAAAATACTGGAAGAAGTATTACTTCGTAGACTAAAGAGGTTTTGCAGCGAAAACGCCATCATCCCGGACATGCAGTTTGGCTTTAGGGAAAAGCACTCCACTTTGCATCCGTCCCTGAAGTTCCAGCATGACATCACCATAGTCCTCAACAACCATCGTGTCACCGTTGGATGCATTCTGGATGTCGAGAAAGCATTCGACAGCGTATGGACTGAAGCCCTTATCCATAAGCTTCGCGTATTACATTTACCCCCGTCACTAATAAAAATTCTTTTTTCTTTTCTACGTACAAATGGACGACTGCAAATCACAAGTGAAGAACATCAAAGCCGGAGTTGCCCAAGGTTCGAAGCTAGGCCCCTTCCTCTACAGCCTGATGACATCTGACCATTGCCATCTGGATGCGAAAATCCACTGTATGCTGATGACTCCCTTACGTATGCCGCCTTGATGTCTCCTCTAGTAGCGTTACGAAAAGTTGAGCACCACGTCAATAGACTCTACGCCTTCTACAAGAAATGGGGCATCCGGATAAACACCTCCAAATCGGAGCTTATGTGTTTCAGGAGACCCAGTAGAGGTAGTTGCAGCGCAGCCAAGTGCAGAAGTCTGGTTCTGAAACTTCCGGACGGATCTACAATAGCAGCTAAAAAGAACGTGAAGTACCGAAACGCCCTCAAAAAAGCCAACTGGGCCTTCCACCAACTCCACCCATTGATGAGACGCAGAAACGGATTAAGCCAGAAGACGAAGATACTTATGTACAAGGAACTCCTGCGGCCTGTAATCAGCTATTCCTTCCCAGTCTGGTTCTCCATCTCGAAGACGGCCATGAAGGAACTTCAAATGTTCGAAAGAAAGTTACTAAGGATTTGTACAGGACTACATTTTGATCGGCAGCGAATGAGACATCACAGCAACGAGCGTCTTTACACACAGGCGAGCATCATCCCTCTGGACAGGTACCTACTGCTTCAAGCAAAGAAGCTTGTAGGACTCACTTACAGTCACCCAAATCAACTGATGAGAAGGATGGCCACTCAGCAGCGACACTCCGAGCCGAGATACCTCAGTACGATGGAAATCCTGGTTGACAACATCATCACGTGCAACGAGCCAGTAGTTTCGTTCTACGCTGACACAGTGTCAGCATATCACCGCGGCTAAATGCGAACCCATCCCCCCACCAAAACCACAACTTGACAACCGGGACGGAACACCCCGAGGACCATAAAGTCAGACGATTTTTAGATATAATTTTTTGACATGTATTTAATATTTTATAATCCTTTAAATTTAAGACAAAGTATAAGATTAGGCCCCCTTTGTGCCAATAAATGTATAATATCATTGTATCTAACTATCTAGTTATAAGTCAAATTGTAAATATTATTTTGTTCAGTAAACATATATATATATATATATATATATATATATAAAAATAAAAAAAATAATAATCGCTTAAAATAAAATGCAAAGATGAAAATTCCTTTTCGACTGTGAGTTGAGTTACTGGGACGCCAAGCACAACCAACGCAATTTCGAAAAAGCCCAATAACCTGCATTACCGCATGCATCAGTGCTTACAAAATACTAACGGTCATACATACGGGCATTCTGATTGATAAAATTGCAGATGGGATTTATTTTTTTCTCTCAGAGATAAATCTCACTGGTTGACCTAACCTAAAAAAAAAGCAAAATAAAGGTTTCTCTCAGACCTTAACTGATATTTTTGTTTGTTGGGTTTGTTGGGAATCAAGGTTATTGACTGACCTTTATTGAAAATTACAACAAATAACAGTTGTTAAAGAACCTTTCAAAAGGTTGAGATTTATTTCTGATCTCTGCCTAAAACTAACCTAAAGCCCACTAGAGGGAAAACTCATTTCAAATAGTATAGCTAAAGTAAATATTGTAACAGAACAAAATTTAAAGAAAAAAAATTGTACACTTCCATAAAAATAATAAACTTTCTTAACAATATAGGTACCAACTTAGGGTTGCCATGCGTCCTCTTTTTGGAGGACATGTCCTCTTTTTAACCTCGGCGTGGAACGTCCTCCAACGTTTTAAGAAATTGTCCTCTTTTTTCCCCTAACAAGTAATTTTGAAAATTAAAAAAAAATCATCGAACTTTGAATTTTAAATAAAAAGAGTGACAATACAAATCAGATAAATTAAATAGATCTTATTCGACTTCCATGTGTCAACCCTTTAAATTTAATTGAACGATTCTTATTACCAAAATGTTCATTCCGCAAAAACGAATTTTGTATTGAACTTAAAAAAATATTTCGGTCAACCACAACCTCGCGAATTTTGTATTTACACATTAGAAACTAAAATTTTGAAAATTTAAATTAATTAAATAAAATTAAATTAATTGCTTAAAATAACCGGGATTACAAAATTCAAATTTCACTTTTGAAAATCTTACTTATAGTTTATCTGAAAATGGTCGCTTGAATTAAAAAAAAAACTTGAAGAGTGTTCTAATTAATAAACTAACAATGGACAAAGGGAAGAAATAGATTATTACCCGAAATGTTTAAAGGTATAATTTTAACTAAATTTAATAACAAAAACCTAAGCTGTGAGTAATTGTATGACTTTATAATTAATAGCAATATCCACGATCACGTTGCGCTGAGATAATATCCGCATATGTTTGTGAACGACCATAACTAAAATTTAAAATTGAAGTCAGCTTTTCTTGACATTTTTCTTCAGATAGCTGACTAGGTATACGAGTATTTTTGGGATAGGTTGAGATTTCTTTTTTGAGAACAGCTGTTTCATCATCACCTGTTTTTTTCTCAAGGGATTAACACAACACAAACCAATCCGTATTGCTTGCAAGTGGTTAGTGAACGATTGGCCTCGTTGAACGAATGAGTTTTGAAAAAAATTTTATCTGAAGACATAACTATGTTATTTATTTTTATTTTAATTTATGTTATTTTTAAATATGATATATATTTTCGGATGAGTTCATGGACCCAGTTTTTGATTTCATTTTGTCCTTTTTTTGTGCTCTTTTCAAAGGTAGTTGATGTTCTCCAAAGTCCGGGATTTTAATAGATTTTGTCCTAGGTTAGCATATACAGCCATGGCAACCCTATTCTAACTACACTCATCGCCTGCAGTGCAATTCCGTTGCTTGTGCTATGTTTTGAATATGTACTGTACCTAGATATTAGTTTTGTTCTCCCATTATAAAACCATAATAATGTAAAAATAAAATAGAGGAAGAGCGAAGTGGTACTTAAAACAAAAATTAAAAACATCCAAATGTATTCAATCCAGGGAGGACAACAAAAAACAGAACATTAGGGAAACCCATTTAATCCCTATATCCCATTTTTTGGCAGACACCTGAAAAGCAATTGTGTTAAAGCTTACTTTGAGCATTACAGGCATAAATTTAATTGATAGAGCCGTTTTCGAGAAATTTTGGAAACAATAATGTTTTAGCTCAACCGTAATAGCCTTTTCACACCAAACCCAAAACCCGGTTTTCGCGAAAATATCGGTTTTGGCTGAAAACCTAGATCGAAAACACAAGTTTTCCCATACATTTTTGCTAAACCACAAGATTTGATAAAACACAAGTTTTAAATAAAACCTGTCGAAAACATGTTGGATTTGCAAGATGAACAAAACAAACACACCTTGTGAAACATTCAGCGCTCAATTAAACGTCATATAAATAGCTGACGGGTTGCTACCAGGAAAAAATAATTTTTTTGCTGGAACACAAGAGAGCGCGACGCAGTATCGCGCATCCTAACTACTACGTGAAATTGATCGGTTAGGAAATAAATTAAATATAACGAATCAGGATTAATTGCATTTTCATTATAAAATTCCAATATTTATAAATTGTCTTTTAATTACGCATAGAACATTTGATTTTTTCACTTTACTGTGGCTAGTGAAAATTTTCAAAGCGGCGCGGCCCTTACTTGAGACCATTGTGTTCAAGCAAAACAAATAAAATGTCAAATGAAAACTTGTAAATTTTCGGTGTGAACGCATTTCAAGTTTTCGTAAACCAATTGCCGAAAACCCTGTTTTGGGTTTGGTGTGAAAAGGCTATAACGGTAGCTTACACAATAGTATCTATTTAGCTTTACATGGTATTACACAAGAAGTGCTCACTTCATGTAGTCTGCAGTCGGTATACTGGTTTGTTTGTCAAAAGCTCTTGCAGCTCTGGCTTAAATGTTCTCCCCATTCTTAAAAGTCTGAACTCATAAGCAAGTATTTTCGTCAAAAAATTCTTTTGCTTTCACAAAACTAACACTCAATTTGCTTGCATTTTCTTTTTCAATATTTTCCGCCATATTTTAAAGGGTTTTAAGAATTCTGAAAGTTTATGTGAGTTTAGGAATTAACTCAATTTTGTATCAAAGTAAGTCCGCACGATTAAATCAAACCTTTCCCTTTGTGCAATCTGCACACAGCACACCCCTATATCTCCTATATTAAATTTATACTAAATCAAAAAGTTTTAAGAGGTTAAAAGTTTTCTCGTGCTCAACTATTATAACTCTTCATTTTTGTTTAAAGATATAGGTGGGTATATAAATAATAACGGCTAAAATGAACATTTTTTGTATAGTGAGTCGGAAATATTTATGCAAATATATTTTTAGAAAATCTAGAGCCGAGCAATGCCACAGGCAAACTTGTTGAATATTGAGGATTCGTTTATTTTGTATAATAATTGAAGGGAATGTAGTGAATATTTATGTAGGTATATTTGTCTAATTGCGCTGACTAGGAGATTCATAAAAGATATTTTTTGAAATTATAGGAAGTTAAAAATATGGACGAAGTGTAAGGTCGGAATTTACGTATACAGCTTCTTCAAGAAGGAGTGAAAAATGGAGAATCAGCTCGAGGTTTCCGTGAGGGTGCGCACATTCTAATTTTGTGTAGAAATAATAATTTACAAAGGGCCTTACCAATAATTAATGACTAAACAAGCGTTTAGATAAACGCCACGTAAAACTTTAGAGACGAGTTAATTTGTGTGTTTAGCAATTACCAAATTAAACACGTATTTAACTAATCATTAGGGCTGGCCACGAGACGAGAAAAGTCTAGGTCTCGATCTCCGTCTCGCATGACGAGACGAGACAAGACGAGACTGTCTTTTAAGCAACCGAGACGAGACCGAGACGAGACTTAATTATACGAGACCGAGACGAGACTGAAAATTTTCGATTTTAACCAGACCCAGACGAGACTTACAAAAGTCTCACAGAGTCTCGTCTCGTAGCCAGCCCTACTAATCAGTGCTCTATTACATTATCTACTACATTTGTTGCCAAGCAGACAGCTTCTGTGAATGGAAATGGACGCGATCAAGAATCGATGCGATATCCTATCTAAGATAACTTCCTATCCATATAGGTTTCTGATCAACCAAAACCGGATAGGTTAATTGAAAGTTTTTTTTAGCGAAATACAACTCGATGACGGCAAACAAATTTCGGCTTTGCATTTTGTAGTCGGCTTTTTTAACAATTTCGGATAGGATGGATAGCTAACCAACAGCAAAGGCTGTTTTGTAATCAGCAGTTTTTTTTTACATTGGATTACAACAACAAAAACCTATCTGGAAAGCTCTACATAGGTTTTTAATTGAGGCCAATGACATCTTAGTTATCATAAAAAAGTCATCAAACAAATTTTAGGCTGCGTGCGATTTTTAGTGTTAGTTTTTCGCCATTCACTCTCAGATTGAAATTTACAAATAAACAAATAAGAAGGAATAAATCTATTTGTTTATTTTGATTACCTTATTTGTTTTATAGCTTTGCAACAAAATTCACGAACAAGCAATTTAATTCAATTGTAAGCGACAAACATAGAGGATAAGGGTAATTATTTTTCTCCTTTGCTTTTCAGAATGACAGCACAAACGTGGCGTTTACACTTAATCACGAGTTTAAACATGCGTTTCTTTTCTCTAAAATTTAAAGTGACCTTTAGCGTTAAGCTGACTATTAAATTGACTATTGGTTTGGTTCATTATTTAGAGTCCACTTAAATATTTAAGTGATCTCTAAATTTGATTATTGGTAAGGCCCAAAATATTATAAATTTATATCTTTAAACAAAAACTTCTTCCGTAGAATGCTCTTAAGAAATATGGCATCTCAACATTCTTTGCACTTCAATTTAATTCAGATGCAGTCTATAAGCCTAAGCGCACATATGCAACTAATTTGGGTTGATCGTTTAGTTTGTGTCAAAACACAAACTGTTTAGTTGCTTCAATCGGTGACTGAATAGTTTTTGCATGTGCGCGGACTCTCATATAAGAGCATGGGATTCATTTTAGTAACCAAACTGTTTTGTGACTGAAAGTTGCATGTGCACGATTAGACTTAAAGTTGCATGTGGGCGCTAAGCCTAAGTCTCTTTCAGATTTAATTGGAAAAATATTGTTTATACAGGAACAAATTTATGTCCGTAGGCACCCACTCGACTTATAAGGTTGGATTTAGTAATCCCCCCTCACTGAATATGAAATATATAGAATTATAGATATAGGATCAGGACCAGAGTAGTGGAGAGGAGTGGGTAAACAGTATAAGTTCAAATAGAAAAGCACATGAAAATTCTTGTATTTTCCCTTTGAGGATGATTTTTTTTTTAGATAGCTAAGGTCTAACTGGAAATAGTGTAATTCAGTGGACTCGTAATCAGACCTTAAAGCTTAAACATCTGGAATACGCGGGTAACTGATGCTTACTTTTTAATAGGGACACGGATTTCCATCAAATGACAACAAGTACAAGGGTGGAGTGTGTAGAGAGAAGCTGAAATCATGTGATTCAAGCTGTAAAGAGGTTATTAGTGTCAGAAAAGTAAGTTTTCGATGTTAAAAGGCCCACCCTACTGCGGAAAACAGGAATAAGTTCATACAAGCTAGATAAAGACCTGTAATGTTCATATTCGATGAACCAAATTTTTGCATGATCAAAAATTAAGGCAAAAAATACTACAGTGTCCCGCAAAGGTAGTAAAAATGATTGGTCATTTACAAAGAACATACAAAATGCCAATTTCCTTGCAGCAAGTTTAAGAAGATTACTCTTCCTGTCATTGAGAGAGGAAACGATTTTATGGGACGAATCTTCTTTTGCACTCGTCCACTTGCCATCAGAGTCCTGAACGGTCTTGATGTAAACAAATCCGCTGGCCCAGATATAGTATCCCTCGCATTGTTCTGAAGAGGTGTTTTTCAACGTTGGCAAAACCACTGCGTAAGCTTTACCATCTGTCCTATCCTACTGGTCTCTTTCCGAGTTGGTGGAAAACAGCATTTGTCCAGCCTGTCTCTAAAAGAAACGAGCTTCATTTTGAAAATTAAAATATTTCAGAATCTTAATTTAGTTCTAAAACCCATTTCCACCTAGGAACAGTTTCGTCATATAATGTGCAATTCTTGAAAATGATGAAAAACATTTCTCCACTTGTGGGATTTTAGTTAACTCACCAAATTTGGTGACTAAACTAGTTCCGTCATCCCCTTACCTCATAAACCTATTGTTATTCGAGCTTTCTCTCAACGCTTGTGCAACGAGATGCAATTTTTGATAGTGAGTGATAGGTACTTTTGGAGGATTTGTCAATTCTTCGCAAGAGGCAATAGCTCTGAAATTTTGTTAGTTTCAAAGCTAGACGAATTGAACCCAGAACTCCAGCGCAGCGTGATAGTCCAACGCTCTAACCATTACCCTACGGGCTACTATACTAAAGCGGAGATAAAACAACACTTAATAATTTCCGTGTTTTGTTTTTTTTTTATTTGTTCCCTTATATCCGCTACCATAAATCGAATAGTTGTTGAATATTACATGAGAATTCGGCCATAAGGGCACACAAAAAAACACCCAGCCCAATTCTAAATAAAAAATTCGGGGGGAATGCTTCCCTTTTCCCTATTCTCCTATTCTAAACTATAAATTGGCGGGAATTTTTGTCCTTCTTCCTTAATTTAAGCAAACTTCGAATATGAGAAATAACACTACGAGAACGAAGCTGGCATTCTAAAAGTCCATAAAATGGAAATAAATTTGATGTGAGGAGCATTTTAAATTTCGGAGAACAAATCTCCCGCGGAGTTTTTTTTTTCCGGGGAATAGGTATTTAGAATTGGGCTGACAATTTTGCGACTCACGTAAGCCGCCGCTGGCCAGCCCGGATATCGTCAACAACGACATTAGATACCTTTTTGTGTTTTCGGCAATAATTGCTGGAAGGTTTCATTTAAGTTTTAACGATATATTTTATTCTCAGACATTGTACCTTATCATCCCTATCCTGTTTTCGCCCAGGAGCAATTTAAAGAAATAAATTTTCATTTAAACAATTTCTGTATATTATAATCCCCGTTTGTATTCGTTCCACTTAAAGACCTTAGTATGTATGTATGCCATACCTACACACTGTACATTATAAACAGTTAAACAGCATTCCCCTATCATACTTTACTTATAAAAATAAGAAAAGAAAACGTTTTCTGTAGCCTATAGTCAATCGGGAATGCTTTTTTCTTTGGTCTGGCATTTTTAATACATATTTTATTGTTAACGTGGCTAAGGAAGGGATAGAGAGGAAAAAAAAGGGACAACAATTTCCCATTCGATTTGCCTACGTGCCAAGAAGTATTTTATTTTTTTTTTTATATTCTTTGTTTACAGGGTAGTGATTTTGAATGAAATCTCATACCTGGTACGACATGACACCGATTCCAGTTATTGTTATAGGTTTGGTTTTGCACTTTTGACTTTTGCATGGGCGTTCATACCTCACTTATTCCATTCCTATTTTCTTTTCTAACAGTTCTAAAAAGCTATCTATTGAACCATTTTAGAAACCCTCTCCTACTCCTACGCACTAGACAGAACAAAACGGCCTTTGTTGTGGAAATACAATAAGGAATACCTTTAGTCTAAGAAAGAAAGGATCGGACCAGGGACAAATTGATTCATGAAATTATATTTCTGGTATCGACGCAGAATTTTATCCTCAACAACAAATCCAAAGTCCCCCAAAATCCCCGCATTGGCTTTTTGTATAGGTGCATTTTAAGAGGCGGCGAGGGGAGGGAGGCGGGAGTTTGTCAAGCTGAAAAATTTGTCGTAATACAATCTAATCATATGACACATGTTTTTAGGGTGCTTTTTAACACTGATTCTAAAGAGACCGAAACTGAACAGATACATGTATCCTGAGGAAAGTTAATGTCAGTTTTGTGGAATGATCACTTTTTTTAAAGTACAACAAGTAATACATTAACCAAAACCATTTTAAAATAATGAGATTTTAATGAAATTTGGTATAAATGTTTCATTTGGCAGTTTTACTAAGAATCAAAAGAGTCCCTAAAAATATCTGTGGTGAAAGGGTGTTTTTTTGAGGGCGAGATGTTAGTGCGTCATTATTACCATAACATCTATGAATACGTTTGACACTGATGAAATTTGCTAAGAATATTAAATATTAAATGGTTTCCAAGTATCAAAAGAGTCCATTAAAATAACTTGGTCCAAAGAGTTTTTTTTAGATAGTTTATGTTTGACCTGCCCTATACGAAGCAAAATGTTAGATCTTACGAAAAATTGTATTTTTGTGTACATATGGCATATGACAAATGATTTAAAGGTATTTTTTAACGCCGAATCAAGTAAAAGAAAAACCAATATGATACAAGCACCCAAAAAAAAGTTAGATTAATTTTTAAACAGACACGACTGTTTTTTCCGTTAAGCAGGTCAAACATTACACCCCCAAAAAACACCCTTGGTCCTTAGATATTGTTATGGACTTGGGCGCCAATATAAATTTAATATTTTTAGCAAAGCTCATAAGTGTCAGAATTTGTTCATGGATGTTATGGGAATAATTACTCACTTGCATCTCTCCGTCAAAAAGACGACCTTTAACCACAAATATTTTTGGGGACTCTTTTGATTCTTGGTAAGCATGCCAAATGAAACATTTATACTAAATTTCATTAATATCCCATTATCTTAAAATGGTTTTGTGTAATATATTACTTGTTGTTCTTTAAAAAAAGAGATCATTCCATAAAAATGACATTAACTTTCCACAGGATACATGTATCTTTTCAGTTTTGGTCTCTTTAGAATCAGCGTTGGAAAGCACCCTAAGAACATGTGTCATATAATTAGATTGTATTACAACAAATTTTTCAGCTTGACAAACTCCCGCCTCCCTCCCCTCTCCAACCTCTTAAAATGCGTCTACACAAAAAGTCAATTCAGGGACTTTTGAGGACTTTGGATATGTTGTTGGGGATAAAATTCTGCGTCGATACCAGCAATAAAATTTCATGAATTAATTTGTCCCCGGTTGCCCATATTAAATTTCCTATCTTTCCTAGACTACTTAGCATACTAGGCCTCGGAGGTGGTGGAGAGTTTCACTGAAATCATTGTTATCTCGTCGAATGGTTTAATTTTCTGCAAAATACTACCTATATAGAATCTTTTTTCCATGATTTACCAGTTGCATTACTCATGCATTGAGCTGTGAACTATGAATGAATGAATATAATATTAATCTATTGTGCCCCCAACTGGAAGTGGATCAAGGTACTCAAACCCGAGTTAGTTAACTCTGAAAATATATTTATCGACAGTTACTTCAAGACGCAGTTTTTAAGTTGAGGGTACATGCAGAAAGTCTTAAAAAACAAGGGAGATAAAATATCAAATTAATTTGTTGAGTTAATCCAGAGTTAACTGGACAAATTTGGTGAGTTAACTCGGGTTTAACTTTAACCCCGCACTGAAACACTGACTCTAAGAAATCTTAGTGTTTGGAGTACCTTCACACTTGACTTCCACCTGTTAGCGTCCCAGGTGTTTGTTTCTTTGGTGCACAAGTGCATCACATTTGCCTAGAATGTGGTCCGGTATTTCCTCATAGACATCGCACGCTGTCAACTAATGGTGGATTTACATGTATCTTCGTCCGACTTCTGCAAAAAAAAAGGGGATGCAAAATTAAAATGTACATTTGTTGAATAGAAAGGGAACACCAAAACGCAGAAGATCTTCGTGCATGAAGATTAAAGGAAGTGCCATAATGCAGATACGAAGACGAACATGTTCATCTTCTTGATGGTTCTCTTTCACACGCTCGGAGTTTTGGTATACATCTGTCCCGCTATACTTTTCTTCATATTTGCAACCGAAGATACATGTAAATCCAGCATAACTGACGCTTAGAATTAATTGGGCGATGGATGACAATTCAACAGTGAATGTAATTCTATAAAACTGACCCACAAGGTGTTTGTTCGAGATCCACTGAAGAGTGGATAAATTGAATGTAATTCAATCTTCAGTGGATCTCGAATTACATTCACTGTTAATTTGTCATCCATAAACACTAACATTCTCAAAATACCCGTTGAAATCATTGGTCCGGGAGCCCGTGACAGATTTTGGTGACCAATAGAACCAAAACTTATCTTTTGGTAGATGGTTCATTTGACGTTATAATGAAGCCTAGTGAAAGTCAGCTTGCGGACCATGGGCCGGTGTGGCTACAGCAGCCTCCCAAACATGTACAAAAATAAAGTTGGGTTGCGACTCCACCAAAGCTGAAGTTTGATTATATGATATTTAACACCTTATTTTATGCAAAAACAAAAGTCAGCTGGTTGTATGCGGGTGGAAAGACCGTCAGCTGACGTAGTGAAGTATGCACGCATAGAACGACGGTAAGAAGCCATGCTCACAATTCACTACGTCAGCTGACGGTCTTTCCACCCACATACAGCCAGCTGACTTTTGTTTTTGCATAATATAAGGTGTTAAGTATCATATAACCAAATTTCAGCTTTGGTGGAGTCGCAACCAAACTTTTTTTTTTACATGTTTGGGGGGCTGCTGTAGCCACACCCACCCGTGCTCAGCCAGCTGACTTTCACTAGGCTTCATTATGACACCAAATTAAATTAAAATATTTCACGGGCTCCCGGGCTATAGGTATATGTAGGTGGTATACATTATTATACAGGGTGTCCGGTAATTCGTGTGCCATACTTTGGGTTGTGATTATTGATCATATTCTAAGAAAAAAATTGTTCTACAGTAAAGTCTGATGTTCAACTTTGACATCACTTTTTGACGATTTAAGAAATGCTAACTCTGGTGTACCCTGACCCATGTTAAGGTCAATTTCTGTGTCAGTACTAATGGTGGGGACCTAATTTTGGACCTACTGTTATTGCAGCGCTTGGCAATTGGAGTGGTTTTCCAAGAATTGATAGTTTACAGGTAATTTTTAAGACTGTGCACTCATGAAAAGGGTTAAAAGTGTACTTATGCCTACTTGACTTACTGTCAAAACCCTTATTACCTTACCTCATCTCAGGGAGAGTTAAATTTGGATGAATGAATGTTTAATGGGTAAACTAACTGAATAAGTGGTATAAAAAAAGGAAAACACATTCAGTCATCAGATTATCAAGTTAGAGTCACGATTACAGTCAGATAAGAGCGCTTTTTGAAAAGAGCCTCGAAGTTTGTTGTTGCTAAAGAGAAGCTTGGATGACAGACGAATCTCAATTCACAAGAGATGGTATTACGAATTTCCATATTCGCCATACATGGGATTCGAGCAATCCACATTCAAGACTGCAAATATCATTTCAACACAGATTCTGTGTCAATATGTTTGCAGGTGTAATTGAAAATAAATTAATCGGGCCTTTCAAATTACCACCCCGACTTAATTCTACTAAATATCTGGAGTTTTTTACAATTGGAGAATGTTCCACTGCTTCCACTAGCTTCATCATATTTCCAACAAGATGGTGCTCCGGCCCCCTATGATCGTTAAGTTAAGAATTGGCTGGATGAAGTATACGGTAATAGATGGATAGGCAGAAATGCACAAATTCACAGGCCTGCAAGATCTCCGGATCTCACTGTACTGTAATTTTTGGTATGGGGACAAATGAAAGAAATCGTTTACTCGTCGGAAACAACAGCTTTTACTGGTTTAGAACAACGTATTTCGGAAGGATCACTAAAAGTAAGGCAAGAGTTATCGAGAATAAGCATTCAAAATGAAAACCAAAAACAGGCTCTAGCATGCTTTCAAAACGCAGGAGGGCACTTTGAGCACTTTTTATGACTGTACTCGTGTGTAGATAAAATAAAACATTACTTAAAACTACACAAATTATTGTTTTATTCAAATCCTTTACACCTCAGGGCAAAAAATCATTTTTTTAAATTTGACCTGTTCCCAAGTATCATAAAATCTTTAAGTTAAAAATCTGTTGATATACTTATCGTAGATTAAACAATAAACACTAAATACTAAATAAAATGTATGTGCTTTTGGGAGCACTTATTAACGAGTTTTTATTATTGTTTTGGTCATCAGGTAAAAATAATAAAACTTAATGTTTATTACGCATTTTTTGAAAAAAATTGACCTCAAAGTCAAAATTTTGCTCGGGCAAAATAATTTGAACATCATTTAAAATTGAATATCTGGCAACCCTTAAAACATACAAGCTCAACTTAAACGAAGTTTTAAAGGTTAGTATTTTTAATGAAAAAAAAGTCCAAAATGAGGTCCCTACCATTAGTACTGACAGAGAAATTGACCTTAACATAGGTCAGGGTACACCAAAGGTAGCATTTTTAAATCGTCAAAAAGTGATGTCAAAGTTGAAAATCAGACTTTACTATATAACATTTTTTTTCTTATAATATGACCAAGAATGACATCCCAAAGTATGGCACAGGAATTACCGGACACCCTGTATTTAAATCCCACCCAGTTGTTAGCGTTTTCATTTTCATCGACATTTTCCAAGAACCATCAACAAAGAAAACCTTGTCATATTGTCCTCATTTAGTTTGCATGTATGAATTTATGCTTTTCAGCTGTTGATTTTCACATCAATTTTTCAATTAAACCTACCTACGCGTTGACAATTATTTTGATGTCATGGCTCCAATATTAAATAAAAATCAATCAATCAGTGTAGTTACCTATGAATCAGGATTGTTTTGGTTTTATTAATATCTCTGTTATACGCTACATTAGACATTTCCATAATTTTTATTCCAGAAAAACAGGAAGACAGACTATAATGGTGATGGTGAAATATGAATACATTTTCATATTTCATACATCCGCATTGATTTTTTTTGTTTTAATTTATTGTCAATTTATGCACCTATGTATATATGTAGATTCATGTTTTCATGCGTTGTCACTGTCAATATGCATGCCTACAGCATTTTTGTTGGGTGCAATTTTGTGAAAGAGGTGATTTCCGTAACAAATTCATTCATGTTAAAGCCTAGTACGCTGCTGATGTGAAATGAAAAATCCCATACAAAAAAGACATGACGAAATCATACACGAAAAATTTCGTTGTGCTTTTCGCTCTGTGATACGCTGTTCGACCAGCGAAATTGATGATTATACCAGATTGTTTTGACAAGTCTCCACACTCTTTTCGCATAGAATTAACTGCCCGGACCATTAACTGTGTTATTATTTGATTTTACTTTCATTACAACATTGCTTTTGTTTGATTGTTTCCTTAAAATTTGTTTTATTTATTTGCAATTTGTGAAACTCTCCATGAAGATTTTTCCGCTGTGTTTTCGTGAGCATTTCGTTGTCTTTTTGGAGACCAAAGGAAAATTTCGCTTCGCATCAGCAGCGTTCTAGGCTTAAAAACAAATATACAATACAAGAAAATACTCAAAGAAATCATTAACGGAAAAATTAATTTGTTCTGCAGTATGCTGTTCATAGAACGAAACAATTATTCTAACAGATTGTTTGGAAAAGCCTCCACTTACACACAGAATAACTTGCCGTCCACAGAATAATTGGATTGTGTATGGAAAAATTGCATTTTTTTAAATTTTGTTAAAGCATGGACTTATGTGATTTTTGTTTTATTTTTTTGTTACAATTGGTGAAACTCTCCATAAATATTTGTCCGCTGCAATCATTTCGTTCTCATATTGGAGACTACAGACAATTTTCGCATCAGCAACGTACTAGTTTCAAAGCCCAGTTTGCTATTTATGCAAAGCGAAATTTTGTCTCTAGTCTCCAACAAGAGAATCAAATGCTCAAAGGAAAAAACATAGACAAATGGAGAGTTACACCATCAATTGAAAGATAATGCAAACAAATCAAAATTTAAATGAAAGAAACAACATATTATAACACGAACAAACCCAAACGTCATTTTTCCGTACACAATTCATGGTCCGGGCAAATATGAATAAAACTCAAATCTCAGTTTGAGCACACAAATCGTCCGGGTAATTAAATCCGATCAAAAAAAGATTGGAGACTTATACGCAAATAATCTGGTTTGTTCCACCAAGTTTTTTTAAGTTTAAGTTTGATGTTCAAGCCTAGTTCGCTGCTGATGTGAAACGAAATATTCCTATGGCTTCCAAAACGACAACGAAATGCTTACGAAAACACAGCAGAAAAATATTCATGGAGAATCTCACGAATTGCAAATAAATGAAACAAAATTTAACGAAAAAATCAAACAAAAGTCATGTTGTAATGAAAGAACAACAAATAATAAAACGAACAAACCCAAACGTCATTTTCCGCACACAATTAAGGGTCTGGGCAATTCATTCTTTGCGAAAAAACAGTAGAGACTTGTCAACAATCTGGTACTAGGGGTACTAGGCTAGGTACGCTGGTGACGCAAAATGTTCAGTAGTTTCCAACATGACGAATTGTCTACGAAAATAATTTTCCCAAGATATATAGCCAGAAAACCGAAATTCTGAGATGGTAACGGTTTTTTGCCAAGATGGTGGCACAACCCCACATCGGGATTTTTGGTGAATTTCTCATATAAAAGAAGGCATTGTTCTTAATAAAAATCCAATAAAAATCAGCTTAAAATAAATTGCCGGGGCCAGGGATATGTCTTTCTAATTGCACTGAACTAAAGGAGAGCTCTCCAAACGATCTCTGCTGGTATAATTTTCAATCTCGTTCGACGAATACCGTATAAGCGTAGTAGTGCTGATGTGAAACGAAAAATCCCATATAAAAATGACATGATGAAATTATAAACGCAAAATTTCGTTGACCTTTTCGTTCTGCGGTACGCTGTTCGACCAGCGACTATTAATTGTGTGCGGAAAATGACATTTGGGTTTGTTCGTGTCTTAATTTGTTGTTTCTTCCATTATTTGTAAAGGCTCTCCCAAACCAATGCGGAACTTTCGTTGCGGCGAAGAAACATTCGCATGTCAAAATGTATTTATATGGTGATATAGGAGAGTGCCCAAACCAACGCGGTGGGGAAATATATGAATTAATTTTGACTGACGAATATTTCTTCGCCGCAACGCATGTTTCGCATTGGTTTGGGAGAGCCTTAATCCTTACAGATAGATGGAAATTAAGCTGGGTACACATTATCAAATCTGTTTAAGAAACCTGTTTGACGTTATAGACTCAAACAGTGGGTAGTTTCAGAGAACTTAGGGGACTTGCAAGTAAGGCAAAATTATAGACTGTGATTGGCCAGCTGTCGAAAGTTCCCTTCATTTGAAACATTTTTTCGACAGCTGACCAATCACAGTCTAGAAATTTGCCTTACTTGCAAATCCCCTAATTTTTTTGAACCTACCCAGTACCAGAGACTTTGTTTTGTTGATTTTTTGTGTTTTATAATTCTCCTAGAAAAAGACGATAATGTCCTCTTAAAAAGTTTATATCTTGAATTCTATTGGTCGGATTGCCAAATTATGACGTTTTGACCTATTATTATGACAGAGCATCACGGCATATATTTTATAAATTTATTGAAGTGGTAATACCTCTGACAAAATAAATTGGAAATTCGCTGTTTTCAAACATCCACCCCCGCCAAAGGCTGAAAAAGAAACCTGCACCTACAAACCCTCATACTCATATTTTGGTTATCAATCCACACCCAAAATTTGCTGTGCGCTCTTAGACTATATTGTAGCTATAATACATTTATTTCAGCTACAAGTTTTGTTTTGTAGATACATATACCGAATTAAATTATTCAAATTAATTGATTGCATATTTATTGACAATTCCAATTTTAATTTTAGAAAAAAATATGTGATTGTCAACAATCAAAAAAACATTTGAAAATAAAATATCAATGCATAATAAGTATTCAGAGTAACTAACAGTCAAATCAGAATTCAATTCAAATGGTAATTAGAATAGAAACTCTGTTGAATAATCAGCACTATATTTAGAAGTAACAAACCAAAACCAGATTGCTATAGGGACGAAAGACTCTATTTATAGGTCAATAAAATGAAACCCAAACACATTTATAAAATCATGAAATGAAACCAACTTCCATAGGAACAAAATTTCCCCTTTCCCTCGAAACAATTGGCATATTTCTGTGTTAGCGCTCACTCTTTCAACTATTTTCATTCTGAAATTCGTAATGAAATGACCTTGATCCTTATGCCTGCCAGTCGTTTTGATTGGATTACTTTTTTTTGTTCCTATATAAAACAAGTGAGGCTTTGATGAATTGGATTGCGTGTGGGTCGAAGAGTTAACGAATTAATTTTGTTTTATTTATTTTGTATGATACTTTGTGGTGGTAACGCGATAAGTTTTTAGATGTCCTTTTCATGAATTTTTTGACAAAAAGTATTATTATTATTTGTTTGTTTTTTTAACATTTCATGATTTTTTTCAAGCTGCCAATTTGGTTATCCATTTACACGAAGACCATAGGTATATTAATTGAATTTGACATGGTCAAATAAATTATTGCCCTGTTATACTTTGATATTTATGTTTAAATAGAATAGGGGATATTTTATAAAAAAAAAATATGATTGACTATTATAAACTACAATTTACAGCATGCGCGAACGCAGGGGGTTTCGATTTTTGTTGAGTTTTTTGTAACCCATAATCATCGTAGCCATCTTTCAATGGAACAGTTTATACCTTAACAGATAGGTTAGAACCAACATATTGGCCTGAACAGAATATTTCGTTCCAAATGTCATTCAGAAGCCCTAAATTCGCCTAAACATGGTTTACGAACCCAAATTTATTAAAAAAAAACTCCCGCCTGCTTGCTTTTTGCGGACAGAAGACAAATAAAATCGATATGCAGAAGCTAAGCAAGTACTAGGCTTGCCGCGGATTTCTGCAATATGAACTCGCCCCAAAGTTCTCAAGAATTGGAATTTAGCAGTCTTTGAATACAAACCAGTCAATAAATGCTAATAGAAATTTGTTCACAAAAGGACCACAATATATATACATACAAACATGAACAAAATAATTTATTTCTAAAAAAATATCAGCCTAATTCTAAAATTGAGATTTTTATGCAAATGATTATGAAATAATTAGTTTTTTTGTCGATTAAAAAAAACTAAAAAATCATGTGCTGCTCAGGCTGGCAAGTAATGTTTTAATTCAGTGAAAATGTTTTTTTTTTAGAATAACTTTTGTAATTTTAAAAATAGATGTTTTCATTTAAATCGGAGTTGAAACATTGTTGTCCTTCAAGTCAAGATTTCGACTTTTCGTGATAAAATATAATATTTATGAACATTTAAAATATTTAAAATTTTTACACCCCCCCTCCCCCCGAAATTTTTTCCGGCGATCGCGCCTGATTTACAGCTATTGACCTCTTATAATTAGATTGGCTTATGTATGTTATTCGTCATTCTTTATTAAATCAAATGCATAAGATTGAATTTGAAATGTGATTGCTCACCAGGTGGTGCTGTAGGTGCACATTTATAAAACTCAGGGTTGCCGCACTTTAATATTTTTTTTTTTTTTTTGCATCAGTTCCTTTCATAGTGCATTTTTTGAATATCTTTATGGCTTACCACATAAGCGCAATCAGATAATTGAATAAACGCAAAAATTGATCTTTAAACCGTGCAACCCTATGAAGGGCCCACTATTTTTAAGGCAACCCATGTGCAAACTGCTTGCTTGGACACTAAAACTGTATACCTCTCATCTGGTAAAGAGATGAGGGTAGGTCATCCTATGGCCGTCTCCCCGGCTAATAGTACGCAGCTGAAGCCAAACGTAAATTTTCATACACAAATTGACACATCGAAATCATAAACGAAAAATTTTGTTCTCGTTTGGTTCAGCAGTACGCTGTTTGATAGCGAAAATTGAAAATCGTAGTAGTTATAACCAACGGCGTATACAGGGGGTGGGGCCACGGGTCATGTCCCCCCCCCCCCCCGAGAACTCAAGATTATTCTGTTGATCTGAAATAATTATTTAGTAACCACATAGAAAACAAAAAGAAAGTTGGTTACTTAGAAAGCTAATAGGATTTTCGATTGTTAATTTAGAATTCAATAGAGAATTTGAATGTTGGTAACTTTAATTCAATAAGAAATTAAATTTTCATGGCAATGGAATACCTACGTTATTTTGTAGTCAATCGTTGATACTTATATTTTCTTCCTCGTACCTCAAATTTAACAAAACAACAAACTTCTCATATGATAATACATTCAAATCGTAAAATATATGCATAGGCGAGTTTCCGTTTTGAGATGACAGCCAAAACCTGTTAAACCAAACAAAAATCAAAATGTGGAGTTGTTACCAAATTTTCACTCTGTAAAGTAAAAACTAATAGGAAAACTAAAAGGCTTGCTGGTAAGAAAGATAAAAAATTAAGGTATATTTGATGTACATATTTATTTTGGAAGGTGCCTTTCACTTTTCCATCGGTGGCAGTCTTAGAGACATATATTTTTTTCAAATCAGAAGCATATCAAAATCACTGGTGAACTTTGTTCACACTTTTCTTGAAACGCAACGAAAACGAATCTTTGTATTCAATTATAATACGAATATTTAATGTATTTTAGTTTTTCCACTATTGTAAAAAGAGCAATTTACATAAGTGGTCATTTTTGAAAATCAGAGCTATTGTTTTCATTTTCAGTAGTGAATATTTATATCTATTTACTTAAGTTTCAGAAACAGAAAACAGTGCACAACTTCAATTCGCTGCAATAAAAACTTTGATAGGATTAAAATAAATTCTGAATAAGATTCAAAACAAATGATCAAGCGAATCCAAAAATTCTTTTCCTCAGTATTTTGACAGCTAGCTAAACTGACTTTTTGTTGGTCAGGCAACTATAGATTGCTGTATGCTGTTGCTGAGGCCCTCCGAAATAAAAAATGTAACAGTCAGGAATAAAAACGAAGAGTGCAGTCACTGGTCTAGCTAATAAAGGTTCGTTCGACTCAGTTGTTAATTTTAATTTTCTTTGGAACCAAAAATGAGGTAACTTTGCAAATACCAAAAAAGTGTTTTCGTCTTAAATTTGTTAATTTTTTTGTATAGGTAGCTCATTTCATATTGAATTGGCTTTGACAGTTCGAAATATATATTTTCAACGAAATTGCCTAACTTGGCGCAGTGAAAATTTAGTATTACATTCGTTTTCTGCTATTTCACGCCGACTTTTGATTCTTAACTGTCTTGAAACTAAATGAGTTAAGGTACGATATATTTTTCCAGGATATGAACGATTTTAAATTATTTTAACTTATTTTTAACAAAGGTAATGTAATATAGGGTTTCCCATTAAGGGCGGGTGGATTTTAAAATTGAATAAAACAAGATATCAATAAGGTTTTATCTTTATTTGCCCTATTATAGTAATATAACATCGTTCAAATGGCCGCCCCGGCTTCGCTGGGTGGCGCGGATTCGAAAGGTCCAGTTTTCGATGTTTTTGGCGCATAAATCAGGCTGAATTTGACCGATGGCATCGATTATGTTGTCTTTGGGGGTCGAGGTGGTTTGCAGCTTATTCGCATAAACCTGCGACTTAAGAAAGCCCCACAAGAAAAAGTCCAAAGGGGTCAAATCACACGATCTTGGTGGCCAATTCACGTCGCCTCGGCGCGAGATAACCATGCCATGAAACCGCTCGTGCAGAATATCGATTGTATCTTTAGCTGTATGGCACGTAGCGCCATCCTGTTGAAACCATATATCTTCAGTACCCATATCATCCAATTTAGGCCACAAGAAGTTGATGATCATCGACCTATAGCGATCGCCGTTGACGGTGATGGCCTGGCCAGCATCATTTTCGAAGAAGTACGGACCGATGACGCCTTCAGGCATCCAGCCCAAAATCCACACAAAACAGTAACTTTATTTGGATGCATTGGCACCTCGTGAATCTCGCGTAGATTAGTGTCGTCCCAAATCCGGCAATTTTGCTTATTCACGTACCCATTCATCTAAAGATGATTTTTCGACCAAAATTGGGATAAACTTCTAACTGCTCTAAAACATCATTTGCACGTGTTCCTTGACGCTGTAACTCACCATGATGATTTGTCTGTAGTAACTGATTAAAAGACGATATTTTGACCGAAAGTAAAAGAAACAATATGGCCGCCACGAGCTGTCAAAATCAACCCGTCCCTATTGGAAAACCCTTTAGTATAGTCAATTAAGATTGTTTCCCTTTTCTTTTATATAGCTACGCACAGTAAAATATGAAAAAAATATTGTGTTATTTTTTTTTGGCATGACCCCCCGCCCGGCCCCCAAGAACTAAAGCTGTATACGCCCTTGGTTATAACTAGGGTCAAGTTTTTCCGCACACAGTTTATTGTCCGGAACATTAATGCTGGTGAAAATTTGATGTTTGAAGTTTTTGTTGGTTGCCGTTTTAGAAACAAAATGGACGAAAATTATAATTTATTAGCTATTCAATTTTTTTAAGGAGAAATAAGTTAGACAATGCGCCACACCATTCTTTAAAACCCTAAACAGAAATGTATTTATAACCACAAATTAAAGGACGAAAAAGAAAACTACAAAATATTTCCTGTATGAAAAATTTAAAAGGTCTTTCGGTTTTGATTTTTTTTTTTAATTCTTGACACATCTGATAGCAAGATACATACATATATTACAGGTAATATCATTAGCATGTTCATTTTTGTTCATTTTTGCCCATGTTGTCAAAATCAATAGTAAAACAATTGAATTTCAAACAATCACAAAAAATTTGTTTTTGTTTACTGTGTACTTACACAAAGGGCAGCCATCTTGAAATTTGGAAAAGTGCCAGGTGGTCATGACCAGGCGGTCATACCTTAGATATGTGTAGGAACTGTGATCTGATAGAGCTCTATGTTTTATAATTTCGCTATTGATGTGGAGAGTACAGACGTTTTTCGTTTCACTTCAGCTGCGGTTTTTTTTTTTTTTTTAATATTTAAGCGCGCGCTAAAGGCGTTGCGACTACCCTTAAAATGACGTTCACAGCGCGAGCGATTAGGTAGGTTGGAGGGGATTAGAAAAGAGATACCGATGCACATTGGTTTTGAATGTCTGCAGATCACAATGGAGGGGGAAAATAGATTGCACAAAGGTAGGCTGTCAGAGGAGTTTGAAATCCAAAGTGGGGTTAGGCAAGGCTGTATACTGTCACCAATACTGTTCCTGTTTGTGATAAGTGACGTACTGCACGCAGCTTTGTCAAATGGAAATGGAGGAATTCAGTGGACTCTGCAATCTCACCTCAAACATCTGGATCACGCGGATGGCGTATGCTTACTCTCTCATAGGATCATGGATCTTCATCAAATGACAACAAGGGTGGAGAGAGAAGCTCAAATCGTAGGGCTTAATTCAACTCGGCAAAAACTAAAAGGATCAGCCTTGGAACTTCCTCATCAATCCAAGTAAATATTTCTGGACAACCGGTAGAGATTGTAGAGGATTTCCAATATCTTGGGAGTATTGTCTCTACGGGTGGCGGAACTGAACTGGACTTAAACAGCAGAATCAGAAAAGCAAAGGCTGCGCTCGGAATGCTGTCCAAAATATGGAAAAAAACTCTTAGCTTAAAGACCAAGCTACGACTGTTCCGATCCAATGTTGAATCCGTGCTGCTTTACGGGTACAGCACTTCGAAAGTCACTGACACTGTCACTAGAAAACTACAAACGTTCGTTAATAGATATCTACGAAACATTTTGAGGATTTTCTGGCCCAACCGTATCTCCAATACCGAACTTCATGCGAGAACGGGTCAGGAGCCCATAGACTCCATTATACGAAGAAGAAAGTGGCAGTGGATTGGCCATACGCTTCGAAAAGGCTATCAGTGCATTGCATCTCAAGCAATGCAGTGGAACCCGATCACACAGGAGAGAAGACAAGTGTGCCGGCCTAGAAGTACATGGCGGAGAACGGTCGAACAGGAATCGGCGACTGGGGAAAAGTTGGAGAGAGCTGAAATACATTTCCAGAAATCGTACACGATGGCGCGTAGGAGTAGTGGAGTCCTTATGTCCCGTAAGGGAAACATCACGGACGTAATAGGTCCGAGGACCTAAGTAAGTAAGTAAGTCAATTTGGGGCCATATATTTAACAATATTTTTCTCATTTATATACAAATACCTAGTTACTAACGTGTACGAAGGTAGCTATTAAATATTGTGTTGGGGGTGGCACAAAATAAAATTAACAAATAAGTCTCATTAGAGCTCTTTGTTGGATTAACAAAAAATGAAGTCTAACAATTTCGTTTGAGGTCGCTCGACAACCTCAACCGTTTGGTCATTTAAAAACCACTTAAGAATTAATTCTTACTTCTTTTGTCTGGAAGCGTTGCCGTTGATAATAATAGAGACAAATAAAATATTAATCCTCTAATGTACAGGGTGGTCCAAAAGTCACTTCCTAATTTGAAAAAATCATAACTCTTCTGTTTTTAATTTTTTTTCTTTTCTTTTTGAAGGTACTTATAAAGAAAACTTGGGAGATTTAATTTGAATTAAAGTTTGAAAATAATCATTCGATTATTTTAACCCTTATATCGTTTACTGGCGTCATCTCATAGTAAGTGATTAAGCTCATTTCAACTTAAATAGATTCATTAATAAACAAAATTGCCGTATATGGGGTACGGAGAACCCAAGGTTGATTCCTCCGCGGGAATTGCATCCACTTAAGTGCACTGTCTAGTGTCTGGTGTGTTGTAACTTCAGAAAAAATTATTGGGCCATTCTTTTTTGAAGACGGTGCCACCAATACTGTTACCATAAATGGTGAAAGGTATCGGGCTATGATCGAAATTTTTTTGAGGCCAGCAGCTACTGCGCATACTGTTCGCGCCACAATGGTGCTACTAAGTAAAATTTTAATTTTCAAAAAAAATCAGGATTTTATTGGCCTCCACGTTCTCCGGATTTGACTGCACCAGACTTTTTTCTGTGGGTTTATTTGAAGGGTAAACTGTACGTAAATAAACCCACCACTATCCTGCAGCTGAAGGAGAACATTCGTGATGAAATACAGGCACTGAGCCCAGATGTCCTACGAAGTGTTATGGAAAACACTCTAGAAAGAGCCCGTCTCTGTGAGCATGAAGCTGGTGCTCATTTGTAGGACGTTATATTCCATACTTAGCCCAAAAAAATCTCCATTAACCAAACTTTGTGATTCTAAAATAAATTATTAATAAAAGTTAAATTTATAAAAGTTATCATCACTTTAAATTAGGAAGTGACTTTTGGACCACCCTGTACCTAGGTATGCACTACCTATACCTACTAAAATTAATTATAGTAAAAAATGGCAGTATGTATTTTTAGATTTCTATATTTATTCTCAACTTCCTGCCAAACGAGAGCAATTAAAAAACCATTAAATTTTTCTTAGATATTTGTTGTTGTTGGTAATGAAGATTGCAAATGGTGTAGGGTGTAGCCCATATGTGTGCGTGCTTCGGACATACATTTCTTAAAGCGAAACGAATTGGATAATGGATTTGGGTGGAAATTGAGAAAAGAAAAGTATCCTTTCCATTTTATATCATTGCCATATAGCTGTACTTGCGTGTTAAGGAAGGTTTTGGTGTTGCTTACTATCTGACCATTCCGATATCAGCCAGCGGCATCAGCAACAAGAGAAATGTCGGTAAAGGTGAGCTTTCCTCTGTTGATATCATTTAGCACAAGGTTTTTCTTTTACGTGTACCTAGGTACTAACGAACAAGTGATTTGTTATAGAAAATGGAATTCAGGTCATTTTGTTATTTAGTTTTGTGTTTTTTTTTTTAATTTTGGAAATAAATAGGTAAGTTATGAATTGTTAATCAGTCCTTGACTTAAATTTTATCAGCATGAATTTTATTGTTTAAAGAATAAAAAAAAAGGATGGAAGTTCACCCATCACAAGTTGGAAAAATTACTATATAAAAAAAAACTATTGGAAAGCATGAGTTAGACATTTGAGTTAGACATTTGTAGCAGCAGAATGTAAGAATTAGTCCACAGTTATTCAAAACGGTAGTCCTAAAAAAAACAAACAAAATAGCTCCACTTTCTTTCGGAATGAGGATGATTTCCCTTAGCTGAAAACACGCTAAAATTCACATTATGAAATTGATTTCTGACTTCTGTTTCCTTGAAAAGAATAAGTATTTATAGGTAATTTTGGGGTGTGGGGAACGTACTCGATTTAAAAATCCTCTGTTTCAAATTTCCGAAAAATGTATCTTAAACATTGCATGCCCTTCTTACCAATTAACTTTGTCGTACTCTGTTTTAGTTTTGTTGACACACATGAAATCTAAATATACAGGGCGATTGGTGTATGGTGCACCAAAAAGCTGTAACGAGTAGGTTGGGTTAAGACAAGAAAAAAAACCGTATAGGATGGGGGCTCTATTTCCCTACGTTTAGGCGGGAGGGGCAATTTTCAAAAAATTGATTTAAAACAGAAAAAAATATTTAATAACAACGGTAAGGCTTACAATGCCCTCTCTCATACCTTTTTGGAAAGCCAGAAATCTCTTCTTTAATTTACACTTTAAATTAAGTTGCGTTTGTGAATAGTTTTTAAAAAATTAATTTTTAAACTCGAAATTTGAAAAAAAAAAATAAAAAAAATTTCAAACTATTTCTTTTTTTTAATTTTATGTAATTAAGCATAATTTTTGTTTTCAAAACTTAATGCTCTTGTCAATTTTCAGTCAAACACTGAAAACCACATGGTTTTAGGACTTTGACTTTTAAAGATATTAAAAAATAAAGAAGCCAGCATCTTAGTAAAAACAAGAAAAAATGAGGTTGATGATAATACAGGATTATTCTTAGTTTTATGAGAAAGTTGCTTCATTTA
This sequence comes from Melangyna quadrimaculata, assembly GCA_949320155.1. NCBI lineage: Eukaryota > Metazoa > Arthropoda > Insecta > Diptera > Syrphidae > Melangyna > Melangyna quadrimaculata. The sequence continues at coordinate 24,166,620 of OX439485.1, forward strand.
TTTTTTCATATCTTGAAAAGTAAAAGTCCTATATCCATGTGGTTTTCAGTGTTTGACTAAAAATTGACAAGAGCATTGAGTTTTGAAAACAAAAATAGTACTTAAAAACGTAAAATTAAAAAAAAAAAATTGTTTAAAATTTAAAAAAAATGTTTGTTTTCAAAATTTCTAGTTTGAAGATTAATTTTTTTTAAACTATTCACAAACGCAACTTAATTTAAAATGGAAATTAAAGAAGAGATTTCTGGCTTTCCAAAAAGTTATGGCAGGGCAAGCCTTTTCTGTTTTAATTATTTTTTTTAGAAAATTGTCCCTCCCGCCTTAACGGAGGGATATAGTACCCCCCGTCCCATACGATTTTTTTCTTGTCTTAACCCAACCTACTCGTTACAGCTTTTTGGTACATCTTATACCAATCAACCTGTATAAAAATATATGAAATAATATTCTATGAAAAGCTTTGACTGTTTTTTGATTCGGATGAACTTTGAATGAGATAAACTTTAAAATCCATTTTTCAATTCGAAAAATAGACAGTTTTTCGACAATAACTTTTTATTGGAAGGAGCAACAAATTTAGAAACATGAAACTCTAAAAACTACGACTAATTCCCCAATAGATTTGAGTCAACATTTTTTAAAGTTTTGTTTTCAAAATGGTGGACGACGTAGAGGGTTTTTATTCTAGTGGTTTGTGGATTTAGAATCGCCAAGAGTCACTTTATTGTAGGGGAGAGGGGGGCAAACTGGAATAAGGGTCAAAAAGGACTTAATCATGTCCTGATGGCTTCGTTTTTAACTTTATCTAATTTTCAATGATGAGAACTAGTTAAGAACCTGCTTAAGGAGCTCTTCCCTTAGTTTCATAGGTACGGTTAAGTTGGTTTTGTTTTTTTTAAATTAAACATTGAAAATAGACGTGTTACTAAAAACAAACCACTTTTTAAAAAACATCCAACCACACGACTATATTCTTGCGGGAATTTCGTTTTCGCCCCGGGTGCCACCATTTGCGGGGTGACACCCGACCTTGAAAAATAACTAACCTTCTCAAATTTTCACATTTAAAACAGCAAAAAGGGGTAAGTGATCGATAAACAACTTTAGAATAAATCATTTTCTCAACCCTATCTACTGACGAGAAATCATTTTTTTTTGTCTACAATTGGTCGGGGACTCCCCTATTGTAGTTTTGTTTAAATTTTCCTGTTTATCCCTAACCCCGAGGCCACACGGCCAAGTCATGGCAAGTAAGTTGGGTACAAACATACATTAACCGTCAAATTTTGTGTATGTACATTGTACGTGAATATTGTGTGACATTGGCGGCCCTTCAAGTTTCTTACTGGTCACGTTCTGCTTTTACTAGAATAGCCTAGCATTCTGAACATACATTTTAATTAAAATTGCTAAAAACTCTGACGAATCGTACTTCGATAAAAAAAATGAAAAAAAAAAAATCAAAGTGGCAATCTTTTTTCTATGTCAACGCAAATTTTCAATGCGTTGACTCAAAATCACGACAAATCCTGTCTGAAGTCAAGTCATGTGCGATTGCCAACGCAGAAAACTATCAATGCGTTGATGGCTGCGTTTACAGACTTTTCCGCAGCTTCAAAGTCACACGGGTTGACCTTCATCTAAATAAAAAATTACGGATCTTTTAATGATTCTAAAAATAAATTTTTAGAGGTTTTTTAATCCATCATCATCGTAGCCATCCTTCAATGGAATTTTACACCTCATACCTTGTCAGTTAGGTAACAAACTAAATGTTAGAGTACACAAAATATTTCGTTCAGATTTCCCAGAGGTTTTTTTCAATATATTATCTTCGTAGTAATCCTCCAATTTAATTGGACAGTCTATGGTATGGTTGACTTTGCCAGTAGCGATGCAGGACTTAAACTGAGAACTGAAGTTCCGAAGGATATGTTGGAATGTCTTGACCGGTTCAATACTGAACTTTTAACTAGATCGAAGTCAGTTGAAGATAAATATGTAGTTTTATTTTTCCAGGTTGTGCAGACAAACTCCTTTGCTTTTGGCAAACATTTGATGAAATGAAATCAGCTGTGTCAAAACTTACAGATTTCTATGATGAGGTTTCAGAATCAGAACTCCTCTTAAGGATACCATGGTTGAGAAGCCATTTAAAAGCGGGCAAAGTTATAGCTTCTGATTTGGTGTCTTTTGACTTTCTGATAAAATTTTACAGAACTTCTTCCAAATCTTTTAGTAGCTCTAAAGTTATTTTTGACTATTTGCGTATCAGTTTCTTCGTGTGAAAGGAGTTTTAGCAAACTAAAATTAATTAAAAACTACTTGCGGACAACAATGACCCAATCGATACTCAACAATCTTGGCATATTAACAATAGAACACGAAGCGACACAATTAATAAATTGATATGACGTGCTTCACTGTAACGCTGGAGGGGTGGGTTCACTTCCCAGCCTCGTCCATCTTAAAACTAAAAAGTTTTTTTTTAAGGCTACTGCCTCTTGCGAGGAATTGACAAATCTTCCAAGAGTATCACATGAATAAGTGCTTCTCGTCTAGCCGTAAGGATTCGGCATAAAATTTAAGGTCCCTTCCATTCCTGTCGACACGCGCACGCAGGAATGGTTGCGAGCCACCCAATTTATTTAATTTATTAACATATTCATAGTCGTCGATAAACCTAGGTTTTACTAAACTACAGTTTAAGTCTCAATGAATACAGACCGATTTTACTTACAAATTTATCGTTTTATATTTGTATACGATTATTGACTACACAAACAGCTTCAAATATTTTGAAATGATAAACTTAAAAAAATAGAATCAACGCCAACGTCAGAAAATTCAACTAAACCTGGGTTTAACTTAGACGCAGCTTAAAAATGACTATGAATGCTCACCATTATATAATAACTTCATTATTAATAGGCCATCACACACAGGCTCAATTTCGAACTGGGCTAAACTGGTGAAATGAATATTTGTTGGTAAGGGAGGGGAAGAGTGAGGAATGAAACGAGGAAAATGTTCATCCTTGTTTCGAGCGGTCTAAAAAAGTTTAATTACTAATGTCGTTTTTGGTTGGAGGTTCGGAGTTACTCCTTTTTGACTCTAATTACTCCAAAATAGTTCGATTGGCTGTTCCGAGTAATGTTTTCGGAGTTATTTTCTGTGCCGGATTTTATAAAGGAGTAGACCCAGAACACACATATACATATAAATCCTTTCATCGGATTTGTTGTAAAATTAATTTTACTCGACTGAACGTGCAAAATATACTTAAAAATCAGACAATTTACGCATACACACATAAATATTTCACAAATTAGTCTCGGAACACTAGAAAATAATTCGATTGGAATCAAAAAGGAGTAGTACTGTTCCGAAATCCAATCGAAAACGACATAAAACATACACATTTGTTTGTTTCTAGGTAAAATAAACAAATCTGTTGTCATGCTAAACTGAAAATTTTAAATAAAATTATTTGTTTTTTTTTTTTTGTTCGATTCTCAAACTAAAAAGAACTACTACAATTAAAGCCGGTTCATATACACAGAATTTCAAGCCAGCTTTGCTCACCGCATGAAGTAAAAGTTAGTCTGGACTTAGTTTAGTTTAAAATTGAGCCAGTGTGTGATAGCCCAATTAGAATTACAAAAGAATGTGTACACTGTAACACAATTTTTCATATTGGGGTGACACCACAACAAGCGTCCGCCCCGGGTGCTACCCATGGTAATAACGCCACTACCTACCGCTCTATCAAATGTATTTATTCTACAACATACGCAAGTGCTCCAAATAATCGATAACTATTCTAACAAAGTTGGCGAATAACAGCCCCCCTAGATGAAAAACTTCAAATTTACTTTTTTTTTCCTTTGCATGCACCACGCATATTCTTGATTGGTTCAGCACATATTTTGAATTTGAAGTTCTTTGACTTTATTGATAATGAAGTAAGATAGGGTCCAAAATCGCCAGAGTTTTAGGGCTCCTAACCTTTAGCACCTCATATATGGGATAATCGCAAAAAAAGTATGCCATCTAAAAGGTCAGTAATTGGTCAAAAAAGGTCAACTAGTTTCAGATATTGGTCAGCCATAGGAAATTTGTAATCAATTGTTAAAGTTTTTCAAGGTCACCAACTATTTTTGGCACCTCATTTATGGGATATTCGCAAAAAAGTGTACCATTTGAAAGACCACCGACTTGTGATAAAAGTTTAGCTAGTTTCAGTTATTGGTCAGCCATAGGTTTTTTTTAATGAAGACTCTTATACTGTAGCCTTGAAACAATCTTTGAAAATTCATTAAAAAAAACCTATGGCTGACCAATTTCTAAAACATGTTGACCTTTTATGGGGATTAAATAACCTTTCAAATTATATCTTTTTATTTTTGGAAAATTCGGTAAATGAGGTGCTAAAAGTCTTATACGGCCTTGAAAAACAAAAAACTTCAAAAATTCATATAAAATAACCTATGGCTGACCAATTACTGAAACAAGCTGACCTTTTATCACGAATCGTTGCCCTTGCAAATGGTATATATCTTTTGCGAATATTCCACAAATGAGGTGCTAAAATTCTATACGACCTTGAAAAATAAATTTTAAAAATTCAAGTAGACAAAAACTATGGCTGGCCAATTACTGAAATTAGTTGACCTTTTATGAGTTCTAGGAAAACTTTCAGATGGTGTATATTTTTTTCAAATATCCCATAAATGAGGTGCTAAAAACAGTTTTGACCTTGAAAATTTTTAAAAAAATTAAAAAAAAAAAATGTATGGCTGACCTTTTTTGAACAATTACTGACCTTTTAGATGGCATACTCATTCATTAAAAAAACCTTTGGCTGACCAATTACTGAAACTAGCTGACCTTTTATCACAAGTCGGTGGCCTTTCGAATGGTACCCTTTTTTTTGCGAATATCCCATAAATGAGCTGCCAAAAATAGTTGGTGACCTTGAAAAACTTAAACCATTGATTACAAATTTCCTATGGCTGACCAACATCTGAAACTAGTTAACTTTTTTCGACCAATTCCTGACCTTTTAGATGGCATACTTTTTTTTTTGCGAATATGAGTCTTTTAAAGGTTAGGAGCCGAGTTTTAGTACTTTAAGTTTGAATTTTATTTTATTCATCTACGATATACATGTTGGGCAGAGAATTAGCACATTATGCTTTTTTCAGTTAACATAGCCTTATACCAGTTGACAAAAGCCTGTCTTAAAAACTTTTCACATTATTGCAATCTAGACTGCATCCCCTATTATCCCTGATAATTTACCGTTATTTAAACATGTTTGTGTATCAATTCTATACGAGAAATGTGCGATTGCTAAATTTTCCGTGGCCACAGAATTAGCACATGGGGCTAAAATTGTGTTTATATTATAAAATTGCTGTATTTTTGGTCAAGTTTTAAGAAAAAAGTAATCGACAATTCAAAGCAAGTTGTTCTAAAGGATTTTTTTTGCAAAATATTTGAATATTTTTTGACTAGATGGGCTGGCAACAATCTTGTACACCTGAGTTTAAAAAAATCATTATCATGATAAAAAATAATGGGAAAATAGTTCACGAACTCTCAAATAATATGGAACGAGTAAAGCAAATTAGTGTATAATTAGGGTTACCATTCGTCCGCTTTTTTGGGGGGACAGTCCCACTTTTTCATCTCATTAAGAAATTTGTCCCCCAACACAGAAAATGATAAAGGGGGACGCAAATGTTAGGTATTTCTTAAATTAAAAGTAGAGGATTTTGAAATTTTGTCCCCCCTGAAACCAGCTGTCCCGCTTAAGAAAACTCAAAATCCCCCCTTTGTCATTTTCTGAAATGGTAACCCTATGTATAATGCCATCAAATTTTATGAAACTCATAATACGACCAACGCCATCCGAAGAAACCCGCCACCAAAAAAAGATAAATTCTGCTAATGATCGTATAATCGCTGCTTATGCAAAGAAAAGTCCATCAGTAAGCAGCAGACAAATCGAAAGAACACTCAACGACAAGGATTTGATAGGTTGATAACTCAGCACGAGTCCCTGGTTTCGTCTCCTCTAGTAGCGTTACGAAAAGTTGAGCACCACGTCAATAGACTCTACGCCTTCTACAAGAAATGGGGCATCCGGATAAACAAATCCAAATCGGAGCTTGTGTGTTTCAGGCGACCCAGTAGAGGTTGTTGCAGCGCAGCCAAGTGCCAAAGTCTGGTTCTGAAACTTCCGGACGGATCTACAATAGCAGCTAAGAAGAACGTGAAGTACCTAGGCATCCACTTCAACGAGTTGTTAAGGTTCAACCCACACTCACGAAACGTCCTCAAAAAAGCCAACTGGGCCTTCCACCGACTCCACCCATTGATGAGACGCAGAAACGGACTAAGCCAGAAGACGAAGATACTTATGTACAAGCAACTCCTCCAGCCTGTAATCAGCTATTCCTTCCCAGTCTGGTTCTCCATCTCGAAGACGGCTATGAAGGAACTTCAAATGTTCGAAGAAAAGTTACTAAGGATTTGTACCGATCTACAAATTGATCGGCAGCGAATGGGACATCACAGCAACGAGCGTCTTTACACAGAGGCGAGCATCATCCCTCTGGACAGGTACCTACTGCAAGCAAAGAAACTTGTAGGACTCACTTACAGTCACCCAAATCAACTGATGAGAAGGATGGCCACTCAGCAGCGACACCCCGAGCCAAGATACCTCAGTACGATGGAAATCCTGGTTGTCAACATCATCACGTGCAACGAGCCAGCAGTTTCGTTCTACGCTGACACAGTGTCAGTATATCACCGCGGCTAAATGCCAACCCATCCCCCCACCAAAACCACAACTTGACAACCGGGACGGAACACCCCGAGAAACCATAAAATCAGCCGATTTTTAGATTTAATTTTTTGACATGTATTTTATATTTTATAATCCTTTAAATTTAAGACAAAGTATAAGATTAGGCCCCCTATGTGCCAATAAATGTATAATATCATCGTATCTAACTATCTAGTTATAAGTCAAATTATAAATATTATTTTGTTCAATAAACATATATATACCAATATATACCGAGTCCCTGGTTTCAAAAAAAATATTACAGCCATGCTTAAGTTCGCTAGAGTTTACGAATCAAAGTTTATCAACAGATTCGAAATTATACAAATTCATATTCTTAATTCCTAGAATTAAATTTATGATTTAAATAAGCAATAAAAAGTTTTTTAAAAAACATTTTAAGCAAATATATATCTAATTTATAATAAGCTTCATTAAATAATCAAAAATTTCGATGAATTAATAAATTTCTGGAGAACTATTTAATTTATCCCACCCAACTGGTAAACTGACTATTTAAGAGTGATGTGTGGGGGCGGGGCAAAATGATTGTACAGGGCGTCAAATGCCCTCGATTCAGTACTGCATTATCTAAATTCTATCTAGACCATTGAAAAAAAGTTTCCTATCGTGCGTGCGTCGTCTTTAAAAAAAAAAAAAGATTTAGGTATATTCCTCATCACACAAGGAGGTGCGGGTCATAAATCCTCAAAACCGAAAGACATAAATTAAAGAAGTCATATCTAAAGCTGTAGGGTTCTATAAATATCCTTAAAAAGGTAAATTGTCCGTATAAAATCAATAACAAAAACTGTTAAAACTATTTTCAGCGAATATTTATTAATGGGGGAACAGAAAAGTCATCTCTGTTATTTCCTGTCAAGTCGAAAAAGTGAGTCCTTCATGTTAAATGTTCATATATGCACACATACATACACGTTAGGTTTTTTTGCTCTTGTTACTTGGCTTATGGAAGAGGTTATTTCATTTTACGAAGTTTGAACTTCTGATTTATGAGGTATGTATGTATATTCAGTTCAATATCGTGAACAAACTTTTCAACCCAAATGAAACGGTGTGTCCTTTCTCAAGTCGAAATACGTTGACAGGGTGAATGTCGTCGTGTCGTTGTCGTGAATACTGCACCGCATCGCACAACAATGATGACCTTCTATTCATTTCTGCACTTGAAAACATGTTTGATGTTTAGCGTAGTACCTACCTTGATTAACATACACTCCATAACCCAACTTAAGTATGTACCTTCTAGCCATGTATGTACAGTACATATATGCCCTATAGCCTAAGGGTTGGGGGTTTGTTGACATTCCGACCTTTCAAAAGGAATCAACATAGTATAGTTGAAGAAATGTATAGGTACAAGCTCCTCTTTACTTATGTACATACATATGTAGGTAGATTTGCGTAGGTTTCGTACATGAATGTATGAAGTATGAATCGACATTAACAGGACTTTCAAAACATATTTGCATATTATGAGTCTGATGAAATGAATAGTGTTGTTTTCTATTACTGTCGTACCTACACATAATTCATTCTGAAAAACGGGATGCTTGGCACTTGTAGTTGAAGTTATATCGGATCTTGATACCTAGATAAGTATCAACAATAAATAATTTATTATCTCTCTGATGTGGATTTTGTGATGTACGAGTATGTAAAAGAAAAGTGTCTAGATGTCAAATGGAATACTGAACATATACGAAATTTTAAAGTGTGTTTGGATGGTTTTTCCTTTATTTACGTAGATAGGTACTTTGAACTTCTTACAACTTCTTTAAAAAATTATTTTATAATCAAACAATAATTTATTCAGTAGTAAGTCAGTATACACACACATATGTAGGTACTTTTGTAGTTGTACGTACATATATACGTACTTTGATGATGGCTACCTGTCAACCTACAAAATTTGGTTTGAGACAAAATTCCCTTGTTTATCAGTATATCTTATCAGTATTTCTCCAAAACTTGAAAACTAAATGGTTCTACCATAGGCGCCCGCAGGTAGGGGCAAGGAGGGGGGGACTGGGGGGACTTGCACCCTTGGCTCTGGCCGAACTATCGTACTAGTTCTTTTTTTATTATTAACTAGGTAGGAAATTTTCACAAAAACTACTGCTTAAATGTACTTTTTTTGTCAGCGTCTATGGTTTGCCCCTCCCCCCTGACTCTGAGCCAAGTCGTGTATAGCCGCTTCCATTTTACTCTTTGTTTTGTTCGGAAATGTGATTATTTTCTTTGCAGCTTTGTTTCCAGGTCCATGGTTTGCCTTGGGATTTTATCATTATCAAGGTTGGAATCAATTGTGTTGACTGTCGATTTGAAGATAGCTGTCTTTATCACATCTATAGGCAAAGATAGAGAGAGCAATCATCAAAACGACAATCAACACATCAACACAAAAACAAAAGCATTCGATTTATGAGAGAGCATATTGTTGTTGTAATTGAGGCACTGCAAAAGCTTTCGGAAGAGGGTAATAGAATAACAAAGCAACGTGCCCTCCAACTTTATTACTCTGGCACAAATTCGACCTTTTTAGTGTGTTTGTTTGTGATGTCACATTACTCATCGATGCTAGAAACTGATGCTAATATTTTACAGGGCGTTGACCAAAATCTGTCAACAGTAAAAGATCAGGTCAATGTTTTGAATAAATTGTTTCAACAAAATCGAGAGGATGCTGACAATTGCTTTAAATCGGGAGGTAATGGAAAATTGCTTGAGTGAATCAGGCATAGTTTTATGCTGTCCAAGAATAATTCAAAAACAAATCCATCGATCAAATGTTCCCACTTCATCCCCCCAAAGTTATTTTAGAAAAGCTATTTATATTCTGTACATTGATTCCCTGATAATGTCGCTTACTGAACGTTTTTGAGAAGAAAATGATACTGCATTTTCACTATTTCAGCAATCACCAAAAAATATGCAAATTATAAATTGTCCAGAATTCGATATATTTATTATACAGAAAATAATGGAGAAATATGGCTGCTTTCTGGATAATTTCCTGGCGGAGTCCAAGATGTGGTACAGTTTTAACAAAATGCAGACTAATGGAAATGATTTTTCAAACATTTCTGATTAATTGATTTTTTCAGCTCTTTGTATAGGGCTCTCAATTCCAGCAACTACTTGCAACGCTGAGCGATTGTTCAGCACCTTCCGCAAAGTAAAAACTTGGCTTAGATCCACAATGACCGACAAAGACTTGATTCGTTGTGCATGATGTACATTCATCGAAATATTGTCAAAGAACAAACAAACTTTTACAACGAAATAATTGACCGTTTTGGAAAAGACTCCAGGCAGTTTCAGTTGCTATTCACTTAGTAACAAATGTTGAAGAAAAATCATATATTTGCTTCCTTTTAATTATTTAACGTCAACACGAATAAAATGTCACATTTTCTAGTCCTAAACTAAAATCACTTACAACTGCCCTATGCCTAGACAAAATAAATAAAATTTTAATAAAAAAAAATCGAATTAAAAAATTGCATATTCATTTTTTATATTAAATATTTTAATATTTACATTGGGCAAATTGGTTTCGTGTGCTAAAAAAAAATCTAGGATTTAATCGACATCCGTTGTCACGTCGGTCTGTGCGACCTGTTGTACATCAAGTTAGAGCCTAAAGGAATAAACAGATTTGTTTTTTTTTTTATGTGATTCACTAGAGGATACATTCAAATTTTTGTTTTACCTCATCTAGAACGGTTATCTGCCACATACCCACTAATTTCAGTTTTATCAAGTTTGCTCGAGAAATGTCTCCAACGATTTTGATTAAACTTTGTACATGCTTAATTTCTAGAGTAGTTTTAATAATACTGCATCTCAAGCTCAAATGGCGTCAACTCAATGCTTTCGCCCAAGTATGATGACGGATGTGTTCATCAGTTAGATGCTGCCATTTGTACATTGATTTTCATAAGGGTCGGTTTCCATCGACCAAAATTTGGGTCTTATAAGGGTATGAATTGCGGGTGGAAGTCCCACTCTAGGGAGCATTCTTTTCTTTTCGTATCCAGAAGTACTTTAAACGGAGAAATCTTTTTGCCTTTTTTTTATTTATTTATTTATTAATCAATTGATACCAACCATTACGCGTAAATACTTCTTAAAATAAAAAATTATTATTGCAAGAAATGTGAAAAAAAAACATTATTTTTCTTTTTAACTTTTTACTTTTTTCAAACTTTCCCACAAAATATTTTTCTACAACAATTTTAACAATAAACATAAAGCATTTTCATATAAATTTTATTGCGCTGATTTTAATTTAATTGAAATCAAAAATAAAATGTTGAAATTCGGCTGAGTGAATTCATTGTGAACCGAATTATTCTTTCATTTTTCAATGTAATAAATTATTCAATAGCCGTGTTTTTTGAGAGGGTGACTAGCAACTCTGCAAAATGTTTACACGCAAAACAATAACAAATCAAATTATTATAGAGAATTTCGTTTGTGTTTTCCGTGTAAAACTTTTACTGAGTGGCTAGTCACTCTCTCAAAAAACACGACTAATATAAGAAATTTTAACCCCTTTTTGAGGTGTTGCTTTGCTAGCTTGACATCAAAGTAAAACAACATAAAACAAAAACATATAAAACATAGCACGATGAAATTGAAAATGTCTCAACTAATTAAAGACTAATCAACGACAAATTATTAAGCAATAAATTATTCAATATAAGAAGTTTAAACCTCTTTTTGAGGTGTTGCTTTGCTAACTTGACATCGAATTAGGAAATTAGCAAAAAAACATAGAAAACATAGCACGTCAAAATTGAAAATGTCACAACTAATTAACGACTATGATTAACGGCAAATTAATAACCTATAAACCATTCACTGTAAAGAGTTTTTAGTACTTTTCTGAGGGGGTGCTTTGCTAACTTGATATCAATTTAGCAAAGCAACACGCAAAACATAGAAAACATTGAACGATAAATTCGAAATTGTCACAACTTAATAACAACAAATTAACGGCAAATTATCCAATTAACCATTTTTCGATTCGTGAATGTTGTTTTGCTTACTTGACACTCATCATATATTTACTCTATAAGGTGAAAATGTTCATTGGTTTACTTTCTTGCCACTAAGGGCTAGTTGTACAAACGTAATTCAATTTCGGTCCAAGATTTTAACCTATAAATTATGATGATTTTAACCTATTAATTATCCTATTGACTGGCTGAACACAATACAGTGCCGCAACAAGAACTGCAGTCGCAAGTAGACCAGTCGTCAAACAATATCGTACGCACTATTTTCTATGTGCCCACAATGGAGCTGTACAGCTTGATAATTTCTGTTGATAAATTCCAAAATATATCCCTCTTATTTAATGCAAAATAATTGTTTCACAAAAAAAAACTATTTTAATCAAACACAACACAAAAACACCGAAAACAGAAATAATTTTATTTCCGCGCAGTAGCTTGTTTTTTTTTTTCTATTGAGAATGTGCGAAAGCATGCAGCAAAAGTTAAAAGTTGACCAACTTGCGATACGGTGCGATGATGCGATAGCAGCTGCGTCGCATTGTGTTCGCAACATTGAATTTGTGTGTATTCAATATTTTGACAAATACTGCAGCACGGATTGCAAATGCAGCTACGTCGTCATTGTGTTCAGCCAGTGAGAATGTGAAAGCGTGCAGTAAAAGTTAAAAGTTGACCAACTTGTGCGATACGGTGTGATGATGCGATAGCAGCTGCGTCGCATTGTATTCGCAACATTGAATTTGTGTGTATTCAATATTTTGACAAATACTGCAGCACGGCTTCCGCGTCGGCGTGAAGTGTAGTTCCGCACTGAAGTTGTGGTCTTGCCTTTATAGCCTTTTCACACTAAACCCAAAACCGAGTTTTTGGCAATTGGTTTACGAAAACTTGAAATGCGTTCACACCGAAAATTTACAAGTTTTCATATGACATTTCATTTCTTTTGCTTGAACACAATGGTTTCGAGGAAGGGCCACAGAAAAGGGAAAAATCAAATGTTTTATGTGCAATCAAAAGACAATTTATTTATATAGGAATTTAATAATGGATATACAATCAATCCTGATTCGTTATAATTAATTTATTTCTTAACCGATCAATTTCACGTAGTAGTTAGGATGCGCGACACTGCGTCGCGCTCTCTTGTGTTCCAGCAGAAAAAATATTTTTCCCTGGCAGCAGCCCGTCAGCTATTCATATGAAATTTAATTTAGCGCTGAATATTTCACAAAGTGTGTTTGTTTAGTTCATCCTGCAAATTCAACATGTTTTGAACAGGTTTTATTTAAAACTTGTGTTTTATCAAAACTTGTGGTTTAGCAAAAATTTATGGGAAAACTTGTGTTTTCGATATAGATTTTCAGCCAAAACCGATATTTTCGCGAAACCGGGTTTTGGGTTTGGTGTGAAAAGGCTTTAAACAGCTACCGAGTCAAATCCAATCTCTTAAAAAAAAACAGAATCATAAACAAAAATGATGTTTATCGCTGAAAAGACTTAATCGTGTTTATCACAAAACCTGAAACGCCCCCTGAGCTCTGAGCTTTAATAATGCTGATTTCTTACTTGCAATATGGGTACTATAGCTATAGGGTAAGTTTTGGATTCGTTAAAAAAAAATCGAACTCCCGATAATAATTTTCCCTAACATTACGATGATAGAGAATGCGAAAAAAGTGGGTCTCACAATTCTGTCTTTCTGTCAGTCTGTCTTTCTGTACCTCGACCTGCAGCCTAAGCCAAATAAGCGATTTTCTTCAAGCTTTGGACTTGAGGTTATTTGGGGATTCCCTAGAGGGGAAATTGAAATTTTTTGTTTAGCTCAAGAAATAACGGTATCTGCCCTACAACCAATATACACAAATGTATTTATTGCAAAAACGGCTCTAACGATTTTGACAAAAAAATTAAAAGTCACTTTGAAAAGTATGGTTGATATTTTAGTGTAAAAAAATAACCAATAACGGTTATTTAGGTTTCCTGTCATAGAACCGATTTTTCGGTTTTCAAATTTCGCATTACCGGCTACACCAATTTCAACCAAATTTTATATACAAGAAGTCCTTTACAGGTTTATGAATTATTTTTTTATCTTGTGTTGGCCAAATTTTATTTTTAAAAGTTTTCAAGAATTTTTATACATTAAATATTATATTTTAAGAAAATCGCTCATTTTGTTCATAATTTCATATTTATCCAACAAATCAGATAGCATACCTACTTTTTTTTAAAGCTCTAACTGCTTTAGCTATTAAAATAATAAATTAATAGTAATTATCATTTACGGTAATTCATGAAAGTCTACATTATACATATGTACAGTTTACACTATGCAAAATGATATACCAGCCGCGCAGAAAAACAATCTAGTTTTTGACAAGGCACTAGAGAGTTTTACATAGATTCTGGCAAAGCACTAGCACGAATTAGCAAAGGCTAGAACACGGGCCTATGCGATTATGAACCCTTTTGCCTCGTTTCGCAACCCACTGGGCTAACTCGCCTTACAATAATTCAATGTAGAAAGTGAATAAGTTTCATTCCATATTGCATAACAAATACATACAGAATAGAACCGGGTGTTATGTACTTACTTTTTAGGTAGAACAACTTAGACTGCTTTTACACAAGGAAACTGAGTTGCTGGAAACTGGGAGTTTGTAGGCGAGAAGGGCAAGAAGTAAGGGGAATGAAAAAAATCTCCCCGGTCAACGATTGAGGAGATTTTTATCACATTCCTTCTCACACTGTCCGTAATGTGCGTTCAGCCAATAGACTTTATATGGAAAAACAGAAATCTCCGGCAATTCAGTTTCCTTGTGTGAAAGCTACAAGGCAATTAAAGGGAAACGTCAACAAAATCTCCAGCAACTGGTTTCCCTGTGTGAAAGAGACTTAGAACAGGTTTTTTCTCATTGAACAATCTTATAATAAACAAATCTCTCACACCCATAGTATGAAGTGTTATATGAAAAAGAAGACAAAGGAAAGAAAGAAAAAAGTGTCGTATGATGCTAAATTTGCATGGTGCTTACAAAATGTGTGTTTTTTGTGTACAGGTATTCATGGTTGGGTACCGAAACATGTCAAACAAGTTTTTACTAGACAGGGCCTCACGATCTTCCCTCGTCTGTTTTGGTACCGAAATCCAGCAAGGGCTTGCCAAGTATCTGACAAGTTTTCCTCGCCTAGATTTGCCCTACTGAAAACTTTTTAGGGCCTTTCCCAAACAAGACAGAAACTAGGAATTTTTCCAGCCGTGCAATACTTATGGCCAAAATTTATATTTATTGTTTTTAATAGATAACAAGAAAATAACTTACATTGTTTTTCAATTACTATCTAGTAATTAAATACATCTTATTAATAACGCAAATTTATCACTTTTTAGTTTTATATGTAGACTTTCCTGACTGACTGTATATTTTAACTTGTTTTTTTTTTATTTCTATTTAATGATATCATAATGTCATGGAACAAATACAAATGTACATTATTTATTTCAAGCTACGTCGAAGCTCTGAAAATTTCACCCAAATTGTATAAGTCGTTTTCCAGAATCAAAGAAATGATAAAAATGGGTGTGACAGTAGTCACATTTTTCTAAAACCAATGTCTTAATTTTGTTCTCGTTCATAAAAATAAATTGTAAAAATGTCTTGCAAATCCTTAAAACATTATCCGAGAAACCAAAAACCAACTAAAGTGGGCGTGGCAGTCAACGGATTTCACCAAATCGATTTTTTTCATTTATAAGACCTAATTATGAATATTTCATCCAAATAGTTAGGACTGTTTTCGAGAAGCCAAGATATAAGAAAAATGGGCGAGGCACTAATTTTTTTAATTTCTAATTTAATTTAATTGATTTTTTTATTTCATCTAAATTGTTATTGCCCATTTAGGGCCAATTTATTCACAGTCCATTCAAAATTGAATTGTGTCATTTTAACTAATATCACGTTTAATATAAAATTGTCATTAAGAACACTTCATTAATTTTTGATTCATTCACTCACCTTAAGTTAACTGACTCGCTTTAAATTGCGGCTTTAAATTTATATGATTTTTAAAAATATCCTTGGGATTTTTATTTTATTTTGACTGATGAACTATCAGATAAGCACTAAATCAATTTTAAAATAGCGTCTGTTTGTTCACTCTCAATTAACGTTGACAGTCAGTTTTGTGTTTGCTTCTTTTATTTGTAATCTGAAAGTGTGATTTGAATAACAAAAACACACAAAGTTGAAAAAAACCCCTCTGGTGGAAATACAAACTATACCTACTTTTCGAAATATTTTTGGTACACATAAAAATCCAGTCCCTAAATAATTGCTTAAGGTTTTTCGCTATATTGCAATGAAAAATCGTTGCAAAACTGTTTTTTCCACTTTAATATTGGAGAATTTCAAAAACCAATCGTTATAGGGTAATTTTGATGTCTGATTCATATTCAGTGCATTAAAAACATTAAAATAGTTGTAGATTGTTTTTGCAACAGAAGGTTTTTCAAATCTTGTTTGCTTTTGTTTCCCGCATCAAACTTTATGGTTACAAAAAAAAGCAAACAAAATATCGACTGTCAACGCTAATTGAGAGTGAATAAAAGAAAACAGTTCGTTAATTCTCTATTATGGCTAAATATCCCCCTTAAAAGGTGGATTTTGTCGTTTTAGCTAAAACCAATTTTAAATTAATTAAACAATTAGTTAATAGAGGAAACTTCATTTAAAATTGTTAAAGGAGGATGAATAAATTCAAATATTTAAAATCTATCAATTTCTATTTTCTAATATCGAATTTAAATTTAATGGAAAGCGAATAAATTAGGCCTTAAAGTAATAAGATTTGTTAAGAAATATAAATGTAAATCGAATTAAAATCTCAATAAAAATTCTTTTAATACTTTTAGAAATATTGAGTTTTCAAGCAATAATTATTTATTTTTAAATACATTAAAAAAAATATTTGTTTAAATGTTCGTTATTTTTCCTGTTTTCGATAAAGTTGAAAATAAAAATAAATGCTTCTGCATTTATAACCATTTTTTGAAAAATGACCAAACGGTGAATTAAATTAAATTTGATTTTTTAAAAAGTAATAGAAAAGCTTATTTCTATTTTAATTTTTCAAACTGAATTTTGATTTTTGTCCTTTTTAGTGGATAGATCTTAAAATCTTAATTTTTAAGAATTAAAATTACAAGTTTTGATATTTAAATGTATAATTTAGATTTGTCACGTACAGTTGCGTGCAGAAAGTAACTTCGAAATATTTTTTTTTTTCAATTAGAAGGATACATTATGTAAAGGAAATGCACAATACATATATGTATATTAGGGTGGTCCTTATAAAGGTCATTGTCTTATTTTGAATGACGCACCCCACTAATTTGTTCTAAATAAATACAAAAACAATCCAGTAAAATTTAAGCTTATTTTATTAACGTTAACCCGGCCCCTAAAGGACCATTCACATGAGAGCGACCATCGACCGACGAATGAACAAACAAATGGAAAATAAAAAATTAACAAACCTTTTAAAATTTTAAAATTATAAAATTTGAATTTTTATTTGCTTAAATATGAGAAATTTGAAAAAATAAATTGGTCGTAACGAATTGCGGCTATTCGCGACGAACAAATTGTTTTCTTCAAATTCTCTTGTTTCAGCAATTGAAATGAAAATTTTATTATCTTGAAATAATCCTCAACTATATTTCTTCCATTTTGTCTAAATTTTGTAAAGACTTTACGTTTATTAATGTTTTAAATCACAATTGTTCATTCATTCGTCGGTCGTTGGTCGCTCTCATGTGTACAGTCTTTAAGATATCTGAAGTTTTTTATGGGAAATCCCATTTATTTTTGTGCATCCAACTTTAAAAATTCATAATTTCAGTAATGATTGATAAAGAAAATTGAATTTTTCGACACATGTAGTAACTTTTGTCATGTTAAAAAAAATGTATTAAAAAAAATTTTACAACATCTATTAAAATTCAAATTAAATAAAAAAAATATTTTTCTTTAAATGGCTTTAAGTAGGGAAATAACTGTTGTAAATTTTTATAAATACGACAAAAGTGACAACGTGTGTTTCTAAGTTTAATTTTTTTTTATCAATCATTACCACAGTTAAGAATTTGGATTTACAAAAATAAATGGAATTTGCCATATAAAACTTTAGACGTCTTGGGGGGCCGGGCTAACGTTAGTAACAGGATTTTTTTTATTTATTTACAACAAATTATGGGGTGCGTCATTCAAAATAAGACAATGAGCTCTATAAGCACCACCCTAATGAATATGTACTTTTCTCAGACACTAGGAGAGTCAAGAAATATTATAGAGACGAACCAAAATAAGGTATAAAAGCTAGAGGGTGGGGTATTATTACCCAGTCGTCTTAAAATTAAAACCATATTTTGTCCTACACTATTCTTTTAACTTGTTTTAAAGTGCAAGGGGTGAGTATTGGTTTCGTGTCAAAAAAATATCGGGATTTTATTTAAAACTAACATAATGATAATGGAGACATCTAAAAAAGTGACTTACTTCGACAAGACGTGTCGTCCGTCACGTCGGTCTGTTTTTCTGTGCTTCCTAGCCTACATCCAGCTAGAGCATAAGCTAATATACGGATGTGCTAAAAATTTGGTGTAAGGCATTTTTAAGTGATTCCCTAAAGGAGAAATTAAAAATTTTTGTTAAAATGGCTCTAACGATTTTGATTAAACTTCGCACGCGTAATTTCTAGAATAGTTGTGATCATACCGTATAGGTACCAAGTTTTTGCAAAAAAAAACGAATAACGAAAATCGACTTTTCGGTTTTTCTTTAAAGCAAATTGCCGTTTTCTTAATTGTTAGAATATCTCGTCATTGTCTTGATTGATTTAATTATAGTTTTGCAGTTCGGTATACAAATTAAAGTAAATAAATGTTAGGAGGAATATTGTCGGGATTTATTTAAATTGCAAAATACACAAAATACCTATTTGAATTGCGAAGAAGATAAAAATGTAATGAACAAGAAACTTACCTAGAAACATTGTTTTCCGTCTGATGCCAGTTGTTTGTCATTTCAGCATGAACGAACAACTTGCTCCTCACAATAGAAGCACCTTCAACTTTGTTTGGCTTTCCTTTCGCATGAAAGCTTTATGGATTAATTCTTAATGCGACTTTTGCGACCTTTGCCATCATCATCATATCATAAAACCGTTCGAATGGATACAAATACACTATAATCTTCTTTCAACTATAATACAACATCAAAAGTTTCTTATATATACAAACCTAAAACACGCGACAAAAATTGTGTGATGGAATGCATATTTTTGTACCTTTCACGAGCAAGTCGTGTTAAAGTTCTTTATAGTGCCTTACTTCATGATATACTATCCTTCGCAAGAAATCCTGGTCACAATTAGAAAAACAAAAAAAAAGCTTCTTATTTTTTAAGGGTTAAGATAGACTATTTTTTCGAAGGTTTTATTCGCACGTGTTTGCCCGTCAAGATCCTAAACCGAACTGCTGAATATGGAAGGAATTCTTGTCCCATTTAGTCCTCGTTATACATATGTATATAATGTAGGCTGTAGGTCGAGTGTGGTTGGTAATAGAGAACCGAAGAAGGTGCATAACTAACAGCACTACTTTCTTTGGTCTTCTATCGTCCACGAACCACGACTGTCTAACATTTATATTGTTGGATACTTTCACGCTGTACGCTGTAAGGATAATAAAAGAAAATGTAGATAGGTTTCGATAATAGAGGTACAACCAGAACCCAAAGTGATAGCCTTTGATTTTACTTACTAGGTCACCTTCTTGCGATGACCGTCTACTGCAAACTAACGAGGTATGGCAACAGGATTGAAAATCAATTCAAACCTGCTGACCGCGTAACGACAACAGGAAATAGTAGGCAGCCCTTCCCATAACGATTAGTTGCTCACTGAAAGTGTCTCCAATATTTATTATCCGGCATATTTCTCGCTTGCAAAAAAGTGACTCTCCGATTTTTCGTCATTCAAGGACTTTCTCCAATAAAAAAACAAGTAGATATACCTACGATGGATTGTTGTTTTGTTTTTGTTGTATTACTCTTATGTTACTTTATTTAGTTTCACGTAAGAATCCAAGGATATTCATGCATGCCAACACGCAAGGAATTCTTCAAACATACAAACAAAGAACACAAAATATTTTTCTACAGAAATATTTTTTTTTTCGTAGGGTTTGGCTGGTAGAAAAAAAAAACGCTAGTATAAAAATAAGCAGCAACAATGTATGCCGGATGCGAAATTTCTTCAAAAATAACGGTTTTTGCACGAGGAAGGGTAAGGGTAGAGAAGAGATGGGTTAAAAAGGATATGTTCTATGAGTGCACTCATTGCATGAGCTTGCAACTTATCGGAATTAACTGAAAACAAATCGTTGTCGGTGGTAAAGTGGATGTCAGAACTCAGGATGTTTATTTATAGAATGTGTTATGTAGTCAAACAGGAGCGCAAATGAAGCAAGGAATTTTGGAAAAGAAAAAAGTTTTTCTTAATTTATAAAATATGCACGTAGTTCAAAAGTTAAAAACTGACATTGCATTTAATTTAAGGAAATGACTATATAGAGACTTGCTAATGAGTAAGGGTGTACCCTTTGGCGGTGAGCATACTTCCATAATTTGTTGTATTCAAATCACGTGAAAAACTTGTAATTTTTATAAACTGATTTGTCTTTTTTCTCATCTTAATTTTATCTGTCTAAATAAAATTAACCTAACGCTAATCTCCATTTAAAAGCGACAAAAAGTGTAAATTGTGAATAGAGCAAACGTGTCAACAGTGAATTATTTTTTGCTTTTTGCGTTGTTGAGTAAGTTTTTCATAGCTTTTCCAATGTTTTAACTTTAATTTCAGCATCTAATGTTAAAGCTAAATTAATGTTAAAATTTTAAACTTATTTTAACAAGTTATTCATTTTTAATGTATAAATACATTTTTTCCTAATTGACTAAGAGGGCGGACACCAGACATAGGCTATTTTATCAAAGCTAATATTTTTTCTGTGAACATTATGCTATGGTAGCTTACAAAACAAATGGATACTAAAGGCTTTACTACATACACCTACTTTTGCCAAAAAGTACAAAAGTGAGAAATAAACATATATGCTGAAGACACCTGCTTGCAAAAAAAAAAAATAAATGAAAATTGTGTATGGTGGCTTAATTTATCTGTGTGAACAATTTTCGTATTTTTTTTTGCAAGCTGGTTTCTTTAGCAAACATTTTAATTTCTCACTTTTGTACTTTTGACAAAAAGCAGGTATGTGTAGTTAAGCCTTGAGAATCTTTAATTCCTGCATCCGGGGACAATTAGATATGAGTTAGCGAGTGTCAAAGTTGCATACAAATGTTGCAGAATTGCGTTATTTTAGCAAAGCTGAATCTTAGATAATGTTCTAGGGGATGGTGTCAATATATTTATTTGACACTTGCCAAGCATCTACAGTAGTATCTTACGTCAGCCTTAAATCTTTTTTTTTTAATATTGTACGCGTACTCAAGGTGTTTTTAAACCCCAATGATATGTTTAATCAGTGCGAGATTTAGGAAAATAATAAGGAATAAAGAAGAGATACCGATGCACATTGGTTTTGAACATTACTTTCTTTCACGTATGCGTCAAATCTGGTATTTATGATTTTTTGCTGAGTTGTTTAGTATATTGGACTAGTAAATAACCAAGTTTTCAACTCGAGCGTCAACCACTTCATGGTCAAAAATCAAATGAACCGCGATTTTTTCGCGTTTTTTTTCAGTTATTGGCGATTTTAGTTCTAAAGATGTAAGGCTACGATTTCAAAGTAACCTTCCTTGCTCGTATTTGAGCCCAAAATCATCTCTGTAGCCCGAAAGGTTTCCAAAATACAGCATTTCAAAATTTAGCCATAAAAAAATTTAATTTGCTCCAAGGATCCTGTTTCTACTCAGTAAATAGTAGAATATTATTTTTCAAAGTTTTGAGTTTAGAAATTATTTTTGCAAAAACTATTGATTGAAATAACTTAAAAGAAAATTCAAGAATGGATTTATAGGTTTCAGATAAGTTATAGGAGAATATTGTAGGTGAAACCATTGTTTCTCAATAGTGTTATTACCACTTATTGTCATTTTTGTTTAGAAAATTGCCCTTCCATCTAAACGGGGGTATATAGACCCCCCTCCCAGTATGATTGTTCTATTCTCTTGACCCAACCTGCTTTGATGCATGTTAACCGTTCTTTATTTTCCATTATACTGTTTGATAACTCCACTTTTTGTATTAAATTTTGTATCGCTAAATTTTGAATTGTTGTATTTTGGAAACCATTTGGTCTCAAGTTAAGGCAAAATAAATTACTTTCAATTTGTAGAACAATGCTTTTATTTAAAATTAATTATTTAGGACTAAAATTACCAATAACTGAAAAAAGCGCGAAAAAATCGCGGTTTTTCTGATTTTTGACCATGGAGTGGTCGCCGCTCGAGGTCGAAAACATAGGTTATTTACTAGGCCAATATCCTGAAGAACTCAGCATAAAATCAGAAATACTAGATTTGACGCTAATACCACGTTTTCACTGGGCCAAATGAGGTAATTTCGTTTCAAATTTCCATTTGTTAAAAAAAAAAAATCTTGTCCTCTTATAAAGAGTTTTCCATTAGGGACGGATTGATTTTGACAGCTCGTGGCGGCCATATTGTTTCTTTTACTTTTTGTCAAAATATCGTCTTTTAATCAGTTACTAAAGAGAAATCATCATGGTAAGTTACAGCGTCGAGCAACACGTGATAGTTGGGTTTTGGAGCAGTTTGAAGTTGATCCTAATTTTGGTCGAAAAATCATCTTTAGCGATGAGGCCCATTTTTGGATGAATGGGTACATGACAAACAAAATTGCGGGATTTAGGTCTATGCGAATAATCCGCAAACCACCGCGGCCCTCAAAGACAACATAATCGATGCCATCGGTCAAACTCAGCCTGATTTATGCGCCAGTCATCGAAAACTGGACCTTTCAAATCCGCGCCACCCAGCGAAGCCGCGGCGGCCATTTGAACGATGTTATATTGCACACATAATGTCATTGATAGGGCTCTCAAATACAGATAAAATCTTATTGATATCTCATATACAACTAGTTATATGCGCAACTATAAAATGTTTAATTTTGCATTAAAAAAAAAAAACAAGAAGATGCAGTCGCATATGTTCCTAACTTAACAAAAATGTGCGAATGAACAGCAATGTACAACAAAATCCCAGCCCCAGGTTCCAGACGACAAGAAAGACCAAACCTTCGATAAAAATGACAGAGCACTTTGTTTCGATGACTTGAAGCAGCGTGCTCTCTAGATCGTCAATGATGTAAAGCCAAAGTGTTTTGGACAGTGGCCCTTTTAATAGATTGGCAGCCTAATAGCAACATCCCCCACAAGAATAATTACTTAAGCATTTTCGGTTTCGGTTTTTTTAACGAATGTTAAATATCCCCTAAGAAGTATGGGGCATATTCACAGTCGCAGATAGACCCAGGTTTAACTCAACTACAGTTTAAGACAATTTTGGCTCCATGAATACAGACCGATTTTAATTACAAATCGTTGGTTTTATATTTTTATAAGATAACTAACTTGGTATACTACACAAACAGCTCGAAATATATTGAAATGATAAACTTAAAGAAATAGAATCATCGCCCGAAAATTCAACTAAAGCAATGTTTAACTTAGACACAGCTCTAAAATGACTATGAATACGCCCCTATGTCTATGGCTTTATTGTAAGTTAAAACTTCTCTTTAATTTTTTACCTTTTAAAATTTTAATCGACCAAAAATATTGTTTTCTCCTTTGTTTCATTCCTATCTCAAAAAATGGGCATTAAATAACGATCAAGACTGTATCTATAAATTCTACTCTACCCCCAAGTCTTTAAGACAGCGAAAACCATTAAGTTATTAAAAACGGTAATAAAACAAAATTTAAATAAAATTAATCTTCCCCAAATGCTATTAAGATTTAAAGTTGTTAACTTTATCTCAAGTCCAACAGAAAATGAAAAGGTAGCATAACATATCTACATACATCCCACCCCTCTGCCACTGCGACACACAGCCGCCCCATATACAACACAACTTGCTTACCCTCTACTAAACCATCAACCACAGATTTTATATACCAGAAAAAATACCCGAGTGATTGTCGCGCATTTTTAGGAATTTTATTGTAAGGATTTTTTTTTTTTTGTTTATTTCAATTAATTATTCAATGTCATAGAAAAATCACTTGATTTAAAAAGAACTTGTGGAACGTCGCACAGTGGGGCAAACATGGAAAAAATTCAATTCTTTGAAAGTGTCAATTTTTATGATTCACTATTCGTTTCTTATAGTCAATTAGTTGTAGGAACAAAAAATGAACAGTTTTTTAAATAAAATATATGTAAGCCTAGATTTTAACGCAAAAGTTGAAATTAGAAAAAATTTATATAAATATAGGTGGTTTTTAAGCGATCCGTTCACACTCAAATCTGAATATTTTTTAATGATTCTTTTTTTTTGTGGGATTAAGATATTCCTATTTAGTAATATAAATGTATTAACTGAGCGAGAAAAATAAGATATTAAATATTTTGAGCAAAAAAACTTTTTTTAGTCTCATAAGGTTTTAAGTATTGGCGGCACTTGGCGACCCGGGTCTGATGCTTTTGGCGGAATATGTAGTGTGTAAGCAACAATTTCCAGTAAAGAACGCATCCGGATACGTCCGGATTCGACTTCAAATGCATTTTGAAGTGGGCTTAAAAATATTTTTTTTACATAGAAAATTGTTTGAACATTTTTTTAAATAAAATTTGGAATGCCAATTTTAATGATTTATTAGAATATAGTTTTAAACAAAATTTTAAGAAAATTCATTAACCCGTTTAAATCCAATACTTTTTTTTCGAAAATTTCTGCACGCAAAATTGTAAAGATACTGAAGAAACTCCTGTATAAAATTTGTTGGCAAAATCGTTGCAGGCGTTAACGAGAAGTTTGAAAATCAATAACCCGGTTCTATGACAGGAGTGTAACAGTTGATGGACAATTTGTTGGGCCAAAATATTAATCATAGTCCTTGGTGCTTTGTAATTTTTTTTTAATAAAATCGTTAGAGCCATTTATAAGACAAATAACTTGTTGTTTATTAGTTTTATATCAGGTACCGTTATTTAAGAAGTTAAAAATAATTCAATTTCCTCTGATGGGAACTTTAATTTCATAGTTTGAAGAAAATCACATCAGTGGTTAAAACAACCTAGACTTGCATTTTTGTTAAAAACAAAATATTACATTTTATATTATTTAGCTGTTAAGAACTTTGTTTACGATTTAACATCAAAACAATAACAAAGCTTTTATGAAATAAGAACTATTTAAAAAGTTTGCAATGTCACATCTTAATTTTTATTCAAGGGCATAGGTAGAAATGGCGGCCACGGGCAGTCTAGCCCATAGCACAATGACTCCGTAATGTGATAAGCAGTATTAATTCGTTATTAAAATTTACTGTGTCACATCGTAAAACTTCAGAAGCAAAAAATTACGATATAGGTATGGAGCTGTAATAATTTGTCATTGTCTTACATTTCGTCTAACTGGCTCGCTTATGTAAGCACAATAGAAAAGATGGTTCTGATTCCATCCAACCAAGGCTCCATATAAAAAAGCCAAAAAACGCCCACAAAATGGGTGTGGTAAAATTTGTGCATTGTTGATTATCCAATATGTATTTGCATAAGGTTTAGTTAAACAACATCCGAATTTTTACTAGTTTTTAGGAAAAATTAGTTTCTTTATAAATTGGGCGCGGCAGTGGGCGTTGTTTATCAAGCTGTCAATTATATTTTCTGCAAGTTTCATCAAAATCGGTTCAGTAGTTTAGAGTTTAGAGAGTTTTTTCCACTTTCCCATACAAGGTGCCCCACTGTGCGTCGTCGGGTCGCGTTGTCGGTAACTTTTAGTCGACGCCGCCGCGCCGTGGTCTTTTATGTACATCCTCTAGTCTCCAGGTCAATGTTAATGTTGGAGATTATGATCAGATGATAAGGAACATACAATCCTTAATCAGGCTACCGGCACGATTTGCCAATAAATCTTACAGAGGTATAGTTAATTCGGTCAAGACATTGTTGTGAATGCTTAAATATCGAACGTAAACTCGACGTAAAATGTATAAAGCAGAGAATTTAAATAAAGTAAGCCCAAAAGAATAGATTTTTTTCATGTACAAAAATTGTCACTGGCCGATTTTGGTATTCACGTTGGTACTGAGGTTAGCAGTTAGCCACAGCCTCACCATTATCGTTATTTATGTAAATTTTTATATTTTTAAATTTAAAGGAAAGAAAAAAAACTATTTGTTATTTTAGAAGGGGACTTAAGAAAAGTATTTTCATGTTAGTTTAAATAAAAGTAAGTACCTACTTCGGTAAACAACAAAAGAGGTACCTACATAATCAAGCGAAAGGTTCTTCTATGAGTGAGTGAGTTTTATATGACAATATCAGTGAGTTTTATATGAAAAATACTTCAAAATGTCGGGTTTCAAGAAATTCACGATGTTTCTATGAAGAACTCGTAGGTAAATATTTCATACAAATTGATTCGAAATAAAGCTCTCATCCATTCATGAACATTTTCTAAAACGTCTTCAAAATGAAAAATCAAAACAAATCTGAAGACCATACCCAAGACTTGTGAGCACCCTAAAAGAGTAATGGTCCTTTTTGACTGGAAATAGAAACTGCATATACAAATTGTGTATAACTACCCCACAAATTCCTATATAGCTCTTTTAAGCAGAAATTGACTGGATTATGTACCTACACAAAATAATGTAAGGTTATGCGACGTATAAGTGAGAAAGTCTTTCTATGTTTTGATTTTCTTATTCCAAATCAGTTCGGACCTTCGAACAATAAAATAATACAAATACAGATAGCCTCTACTCTCACCACTTTTTCCCATTGTCATAAGTCCCACCCTTAACTTAGCAAGCTTGTCACCCATTACCTATCTGCATTTGACCTACTATATCCCATTCTAATTATTCATTACGAGCAAACAAAAGAATACATACATATGTACTAAGAAGTCGTATACGTCACACTAATCAAGAAAAGGTTGCCCAAGTGGCCCGCCCATGCTTTTGTGCTAAAATCGTTTGACATTATGGCCCCCCATGGTTCATTTTACTTCGGTAAGTTTATTGATAGTAAACTTGAACGTGACCTAAAATCGTACAAGAAGCAGAGTAATGGGATTTATAATGCTAGTAGTGTTTTGCGAAAAAAAAAACATGCGGAGAATAAACAACAAATTTGTTCAATGGCAGAAAACAATAGTAAAACACGAAGTCTTAGTTATTAATTTCTGCTATACAAAAAGTACATTTATTATATTGCCATAGATGGGAGGTGTTAGTTCTGGTTGTCCTGAGACCGAAGTGGAAAATCTTACTCTATTTTTTTTAAGAAGTTCAGTACAACTAGCCTTTTATATGTATATGTAGGTACATATGTACCTATATTCTATTTACTTGCACCCAACGCAACCGCCCTCTACGAAATACTCCACAAGGATTTTGTTTCATCCCGAATAAAACTTGTTAAATTGTTAAGTAGGCTGAGCTATAATGGAAAGCAACTGCAAGGCCACTACATATAGATATACAAAATGTTAGGCAAAATATACAAATTAGAAGCGACTTAACTCTCAAATAAAATATTCAGAACTACATTAATATTTAGGTAGGTACAAGGCACTTAAAAAAAGATTTTTTTCTATCAAGAATGTGCTATAGGTAGGATTAGACGATACTGGGGAAAAGAAATGAACCGCAACTTAAATAAAAAAAGTTATTTGTCGAAGAAAAATAAAAGAATAGTTGTTGGAAACTCTAACGAGATTTTATATAGGTACATAATAATTTTTCATATAAAGCCAATACAGTCGGTTATCGATTACCTGTCACCCGATTAAAGTGAAATTAAAGTTTATTTACGTCGAATTCCTTACAACCAAAAAAAATCGAATTTTTCTGAACAAATCGATTTTTTTCTAAACAAAATCGTTTTTAATGCTGTCAAACAAATCTTGCGTTTTTAGCTAGATTTCACATCCAATCGCTCACACACTATCAAGATTTGACATTTCTCATGCAACAAGATGGAATTAAATGTTCTCATTACAATTTTGTGACGGAGTTAAAAAAGAAAACAAATGTTTAAGTGTTCTTAATTGTTTAATATTTCAGTGAATGATGAAAAAAAGTAAAGATAATTGTGCGTATCTTCAAGAAACAAAAAATCTCATTAAAATAACATACAATTCGCGAGGAAAACACGTTGCAAAATTATTTTTCTTCGTCCCCTAGTGAAATATTCAGAATAGATCCTCGCTGCTGTGTGTCGATTAATTTTGGATTGTAATATTTTTACTTGATTACGCGCACAATTGTTTTTGATGTTTTTCAATTATCAGACGAAATATATTTGTTTTTAAATTATCAAAACAACACGAAAATAAAATACACTTTAATATTTGCTAAGCGCGCACTACTTCTTAGTTTTTGTGCGACAACAAAATTCCTGTCAAATTGCACTCACACACTCACAAAAAAAATCGAATTTTTTTAAATTCCTTCTACCAAGAAATTTTTTTTAAAATGAAATCGACTTCAAATGGTTGTGAGGAATTCGACATTACTCACAATTTAATTTAATGTTGAATTCCCCTCAACCTTTTGCAAAAAAATTCTTACTAACACGGCTGTTCTGATTTCCGACCGAATTTAAAAACGGAAACGAAAATTAAATCCGTGCGAATCGAAAAAGGTTCTGATTACCAGTCGAATTGAGTTTGCAGTGTAGGCAACTTAAAATCAACAAAGCGTTTTCGAAATCAGCTGTGAAGATGTCAAACAATTTTAAATTTACTAAATTTTTTTAATTAAAGTACCTACATACCTAATTTGTTTATTATACAACAAAAAAACATTAAAACTAAAGTTTGATTACTGTTCAGTTCATGTGTTGGTTTAAATCGGTTAATTAATCCGTTCCCATTATCTTACACGAAGTAAGAGCATTTTACAATATTAGAAGATAGATGTACCAGTTTGGATTTTACTGGATGAAGAAACAATAGAAAAGCGAATTGCTCTCCTGCTCTTGTTAAAGATTTATTCGGGCGTTCAGATCAGCGTTCGGACTTTACTGCGAGAGCAGTAGATCTACTGCGCTTTTTTCTAAATTTTCAAATCTACTGCACCACTGCGCTTTTCCTTCAATCTACTGCAATTATTCTATTCTCGGTTCAATAAATAACATGAATAAAAAAACTATTAAAATCGGAAAAAACGTAGTTCATCTTCTTTATGCAATTATTGTTAGGAAACACTTTTTAAAATGGCTTAACAATTTTATAAAGAAAGAGTGTATTAGTAAGAAAGTTGATCTTGTAAACCAAGGCTATCATGTCTTAAGAATTTTTTGTGGTCTTAGTTTTTAAATACATTTGATTTTGCTGTAAATGAAAATAAAAGTTTATTTATTCTGTGCAGTGTTTAAATTATAAACAAATTGATAGATAAAGCAAAGAATATGGTGTTTATTATTAAGTGACGAGATAGAGGAAAGAGGACGAAATGAGCAGAGAACAATAAGGCGGGGTTAAAGGGACCATTCAAATCCTTTAGAGCTACCAGAACCAATGTACATTGAAACATTTAATTGACTCATTCAATTTTGATATCGTTTTGATCTACAGATTACATCGTTATTATAGAGTTAACAAGTCATTGATTAAACATTTGATTGATATACCCGGTACGATTTTTGGCCTTGCGTTTCGTTGCAGAAGGTGGGTATCAGACAGAAGTGGGAAAAGACCATGATGTTGGGTGTTGGGTTGGCTAAATCTTCATTTTCAGAAGTCTTTTCAAATGTATTGGATTTCTTTGAGAACAAAATTTGCCCATTATGGATCAAGATGCAAATGACCAAATAAACCAAAAGTAGAAGGAAGCATTTGGAAATCCTTGCACTGATTCGCCCATTGCACCAATCCTAATGATAGTTTCTTCCAATGAGCTGAACTTTAAGTCTTATACTCTTTGCGAAGGCCTCCGCCAGTCGCTTTTTTTGTTCCTTAAATAGCGGGTGGCAATGGCACAGTGGATGAAGTGTTTGACTGCTAACCTGGACGTGTGGGTTCGAGCTCCAGTCTAGGTAGCATTCTTTTCTATTTGCTCCAGTTTCAACTGGATGCCATCCGTGGAATTTCATGAGATAATTTACATCTAATTCTCAATCCACTGTGCCAACAAAAATCTTTCCTTTCCTTCTATTCCTTCTAACTAACTTACAGGCATATAGTTAAAATTATTTCTGACATGTTTTTCCTCACTTTTTTTACAAGCCAAACCTTAATTTATTTTTTTTTTAGTGCAAATTACTATTAAAATAATTTAACACTTTTTTCCACTCGGCAACTGATTTTACTGGAGGGCCAATGGAGTTGAGATCACTTTCAACGTTTTTCCAAAATGTTTGGACATTTTTCTTCGGTCTATTTGTAGTAAATCCATTGGCAATATCGCTTTTTTTCCGTTGAGTTAATTAAAACTTCTATTTGCTTCAAATTTGAAGGAATTGATCTTAAAAAAATTCTTTGTTTTTAGTTTCATTAATTTTTTCTAGAGAACTGTTTTGAATTCCCACGATAAATAACAGGGGAATATTCCGGGGAAAAGCAAAAAATTTACCATAAAAAAATTGTTCACGAAAGGTAGTTTTTTCTCTCTGCATTTTTCCCTAATTTCGAAAGAGGTTCACGATACCTATTTTTCGTATATGGGAACAAAATTTCATGGGAAACACAATTCCCGATAGACGTAATTTTTTATTAAAAAACAATAAAAACTTACATTTTTGTTCCACTGAATCTGTTTTCGCCAACAAAAAGAAAACCGAGCTGAAAACGACAATTAATTGGCGTTTTGCAGATCCGTCTGTTTTTTAGGACACCCTGAAAAACGTAAAACGTCAAACAATACGCAAAACAGAACTATAAAAATAAATCGGGTGGCACAACGGCTCATGAAGAACCAGGGCCTAGTGACTAACAACTCGCAACCATTCCTGTGTGCGCCTTTCGACAGGAATGGAAGGGACCTACAATTGTATGCCGAATCCGAACGGCTAGACGAGAAGCACTTATTCGTGACAAGTGATACTCTTGGAGGATTTGTCAATTCCTCGCAAGAGGCAGTAGCCCTGAAAAAAAACTTTTTTGTTTTTAGGTGGACGAGGCTGGGAAGCGATCCCAGACCTCCAGCGTGACAGTCGAACGCACTAACCATTACGCTACGGGCTACTACAGAAAACAGAACTACAAGAATTCGAAAACGGTCGGTTTTGTAATTCGAACGAAAATAAGAACAGGGGTGTAAAATAATGATGTGGAAATCCTCTGTCATTTTGATTCATTGTATTGTTAAAAGGGCTCTTAATTATTTAAAAAATCCAATCGACAAGGTGTCTGTAAGACGGTGTTCACATGGGGCTAAAGCGGGCCATTCACGTTCAAACAGTCGTTAGAACGGTCCGACGAACTTTAGTCGTATACGACGGCTCCGCGAAATTAGGCCACAGGAAATAAAGCCCCAAAAAAATGAAATAAGGCCCCAAAAAAGCACGCAAAACAAAAACAACGAAATTTCTAAAATTTTGTGGTGCTATTTCATTTTTTGAGGCCTTGTTTCATTTTTTTTTGAGGCATAATTTCATTATGAAATAAGGCCCCAATGAAATAAGACCCCAACACTAGTTTTGGGGCTTAATCTCATTTTATTTAAAAAAAAAAATTTGGGGCCTTATTTCATTTTTTCATAATTTACATGAAAATGCTAAATAACATTGTCTTTCACAAAAAAAAATTAGTGAAAATTCGCTTATCGGGGACCGAGAGCTGGTAAGGTACCGCAAACTGTTAAACAAATACTTGGATTGTATCGCGCAATTTTTGCAGCAATTCCGTTTCTTAAAAAAATAAAATAAATCGGGTGGTACAACAGCTCATGAAGAACCAGGGTCTAGTGACTAACAACTCGCAACCATTCCTGTGTGCGCCTTTCAACAGGAATGGAAGGGACCTACAATTTTATGCCGAATCCGAACGGCTAGACGAGAAGCACTTATTCGTGACAAGTGATACTCTTGGAGGATTTGTCAATTCCTCGCAAGAGGCAGTAGCCCTGAAAAAAAAACTTTTTAATTTTTAGGTGGACGAGGCTGGGAAGCGATCCCAGACCTCCAGCGTGACAGTCGAACGCACTAACCATTACGCTACGGGCTACTACATTCCTTTTCCGTTTCTTACTAATGCTTTTAAATGTAAATATCGTGCTGCAAACAATCAGGTTGTAACAGATTAGCAGCAAAAAAATCGCGCGATTTTTTGCAGCTATTCTGTTACAACCTGATTGTTTGCAGCACGATATTAACATTTAAAAGCATTAG
Source organism: Melangyna quadrimaculata (assembly GCA_949320155.1). Lineage (NCBI taxonomy): Eukaryota > Metazoa > Arthropoda > Insecta > Diptera > Syrphidae > Melangyna > Melangyna quadrimaculata. The sequence goes on from OX439485.1 coordinate 24,199,145, forward strand.
TAAGTAACAGAACAGCTGCAAAAAAATCGCGCGATTAGTAAGTAGCAAATTAGCTGCAAAAAATTGGGCGAGTTTTTATTTAACTGTTTGCGGTACTTTACCAGCTATGGGTCCCCGATAAGCTAATTTTCACACATTATTTTGTGAAAAACAATGTTATTTTAGCATTTTCATGTAAATTATGAAAAATGCAATAAGGCCAGAATAGCTTCAAAAAATCACGCGATACAATTCAAGTATTTGTTTAACAGTTTGGGGTGTTATTTCATTTTATAAAATAGAGTTCAATATGAAAAAGAAAAATTTGGGGTTTTATTTCATTTTTCCAACAAAAATCAAAACAAGTTGGGGCTTTATTTCATTTATTTTTGGGCCATTTTTTCATTTCGGTGGGGCATTATTTCATTGGGGCGTAATTTCATTATGAAAAAATACCCCAATTTGGGGCCTTGTTTCATTTTTTCTTTTGGGGCCATATTTACTGGGGCCTAATTTCGCGGAGCCTTATACGACAGGTTCTACCGTGAATGTGCTTGTCTTACATCGGACCGTGCGACTATCGACAGGTTGGAAGTGGAAGTCCGTTGAAAACTTCTTCGAACCTTACGACACGACCGAAACGGTCGTATTGTGAATGGCAAATTTTGAGACATTCCGTACGACCGTACTACTCAGTCTACGAATATTCACCAAACTGTATGTTCGTTTCTAGGAGACAAAATTAATAAATAAAAATATGGACGGAACTAATGAAAAAAAATTTGTTAAAGAATTTATTTTCCTTTACGAAAAACATTAACATAAAATTTGTTAATGTATCTACATAGTACTTAAAACGACTCGTCAAAAAAAAAAACAAAGAACAAATTAAATTGAAATTACTTACTTTTAAACAATCTTTTTTTAATGCATTGTATATAGCCCAACAGGATTCCGGAATAATCTTTCCAATGAGCTGAGGTGAAACTCGGTATGAAGTTTTCAAATCTTCATAACTTCTTCCTGTGGCTAAAAACCGTAAAGTTATTGCTAAACGGATTTCTGCACTTATAGCATCTTTCATTATGGTATCTTGTTTTGTTATTTGACTTCTTATTGTATCCAATAGTTTCATGAAGGTATCGTTATTCAATCTTAGATAATTTTTGTAGTCTCCGGGTTCCTCCGACACTAATTCCCCTAGCAGGATCATGTCGGAGTACACACTTCTTCTAAGAAGCCATTCCTTAGACCATTTTGCTTTTAGTCCGAGAGCTAGTGAACATTTATTCAAAGTGTTTTATAGCTCTAAAAGAGCATACACGGCTCCAAATTTTCATAACTAAAACCTTGTGCCTATACTAACTATAATCCAACGGTCTGGTAGCGATACCGTGGACCTAACACCAGTAAAATATCATTTCAAAATGCATTTTTGTGGTTATTGGTCTGTGGTATTGCTGCCAGACCGATGGATTCTGGTTAGTATATGCACAAGGCTTAAGTGATGAAAACTTGGAGCCATATACAGCTTTTTCAGAGGGATTATTTTTGTTGTTGCACTTAAAAAGTGCATTTAAGTGGTGTTGGGGCCGCGATACCGCTGCCAGGCCAATGACAAGTAGCTTTCACTGATACAAACGACATGGCCACAAAATTTGAAGCGGTCTAAAACACTTTGAGTAAAAGTTCAACAGCTCTCGGGGGGAGAGTACGATAACATGGGCGCCGAAAATTGATAACAGATTGTTGTAGAAGGATCAAATACAAGCATTTTTTACTATGGGCGGGGGGTGTATCTAACCCCGTTTAGGAGATAGGGGCGATTTTTTATAAAAACGACTTAAATGGAAAACCAAATATTAAAAAGCAGCGACAATACTTAAAATACAAAATAAAAAAGGTTTTAAGAGCCAGAAGTCTGATCTTTAATCCTTTATTTAAATTAAATTATTTGTGTCAATAGTTTTCAAAAAATTTGCATTCAAACTCAAAATTTTGATAAAAAAACGCAAAAAGAAATGATCGGATGAATTTTGCTCAAAATTGTGAAATGGAAAACTAAATTTTCTTTTTGTGGTCATTCATTCTGAATCGAACTCAAAAAACCGAAAGCTATTATGTCCTCTAGTTTCTGAGAAAATTGAAAATTACTAGAAGTACTTACTACTTTTCATGCATTTACATTTATCATAAATGTAGCTGTTGACATTGAAAACAGAGAATACATTCAAAGTTCCTTAAATGCAAACGAAATTTGGCGTACGCCAAGCCTCACATATACCCCAAATCCTAAAGTGAGCCCAAGCAGGGAGGTTACCTCGCTTTTAAAATGCCCCGCTAATGCTGGGCAGTAGGACTTTATTTAAACATCAAATTTTGCATACACCGAACCTCGCACATACCCCAAATCCTATAGTGAGCCCAAGAAGGGGGTTTCAGGGGGCAGCATGCCCACCAAACATACCTTACTGTTTATACGCCGTAAGGCTGGGTGTTGGGAAAGTATGATAATTTAGAGTCAATTTGTGTAAGAAGATAGTAAGAGATAGACCACCCATAGTAAAAAATGTTTGTATTTGACCCCTCTACAAAAATCCGTTATCAATTGTCGGCGCCCAAGTTATCGTACTCGTGCCGCTCTCGGGCTTTTTCTTTTTTCTTTCTTCAAGATCAAGACATTCTAATAGTGCTATAACAAGAGCAGAGAAAATAACTTAACACTTAAGGAGACTAGCAACTTCTGAGAATTTTTCGGGCGACTGTCCGATCAACCAAGTCGCAATGTTTGTGCGGAATTTTGACCGTCGTTGCGACAGTTCGATCGACAGTCTTTGCGACTATCTCAACGTGAATGGCCTGTTTTACTCCTCCGAATTTACAAAAGAAAACGTCAACAAAAATCCACAAATTATTATTTTTTTTTAATTTACTACTTTTCTCTCAATCTAACCGTTAAGGTTAAACCGCACACAACTGCAGCGGAACTTAACTTCACCGCGCGGCAAAACATTACTTGTATGAAATTGTATGAGCAATCGCAGTTCCGCCGCAGTGCAGTTCCGCCTAGTGCGGTCTAACCTTTAGAGTCTAACCATAAAAGTCAGTTCAATATCAACACCGTCTAATACATTATTAAACTGACGAAAAACTGTCCATAACTGTTATAACCTGGCATGTCTCACCGCCCTTAGAACAGTAGATAACTAATCCGCCGCAGCGGTGTGTTGCCTTTGACTTAACAGTTTTCTTTTACCAAAGAAAACTTAAAATATTTAATATAAGTTTTCTTCTTGTTTGTTTGCAAAATTCAAAGAAAAAGTAATTAAAAACATTTCATTTTGTTATACATTTTGTTTGTTTATATAAATTTGTTTTTGTTATAATTTATATGCAGCCCAATTCTAAGTATTCCCTGGGAAAAAAAACTCCCCGGGAGATTTGTTCTCCCAAATTTAAAATGCTCCTCACATCAAATATATTTACATTTTACATTTTTTGGACATTTAGAATGCCAGCTTCTTTCTCGTAGTATTATTTCTCATATTCGAAGTTTGCTTAAATTAAGGAGAAGGGAAAAAAATTCCCGGGAATTTATAATTTATAATTGGAGAGTTGGGAAAAGGGAAGCATTTCCCCGGGAATTTTTATTTAGAATTGGGCTGATGAACATTTTATACTCTTAAGATTATAGCGTTTTTATTAAATTCATTAATTTTTTTATGAAATATACAAATTCTACAGATGTTTCCATTATACACATATTATCTATAACACTGTTGTATACATATAAATAAATAATATTCAGTACATTATGTTAAGCTACAACAAACAATTTGTGTATATATATAAATTTTGTTAATTTTGATTGTTTATTTTAAAACTGAAATAATTTGAAAATATTTAAAGAAATCTTAATATAAATAAAATCTTATATACTAATGTTTTGTTAAAAATTATTTCTTTTATTAAAAATTACATTTAAAGAGTACATTTTGTAAAAAAGGCATTTATATACTATGTATGTATGTACGTATAGAATAAATGCTTCCACATGTTATTTATTATATAGTTACACTTTAATATTTTTTGTTGTATACTTAAACTATTATTATCGTTTTTTTTTTGTTAATTTTAAGTTTGGTCCTATTTTACATCACACTATGTGTGATTGGTTATTGGACGTAGGTATTTTTAAATATCATCTACTAAGTGACCTTGAACCACTGACGAATGATGATATCTTCTTCGCTGTGAGAAATCTTCATTTTCATCATTAAGCTGCGTTGAAGAGAGGCCAACACCCGGACAAGATGGTGTAACCACAATATGCTCATAACCGTGCATTCGTTTTCTAGAAATAATTTAAAAAAAATAAAACCGTAAAATAGTAAAAAATAAAATAAAAATATACACATAATGAACTCTATAATTTCTCAAATAAATCATTATTTTATTTGACTTTTGTGTTTAAATCTCTTTAGTTTAAACCAAAAGAGTCATTCTCTACAGTGATTGACTTTTATGCAACTACAACAACTTAACATTGACATTGGTGCGTCGAACGCACCAAAATGTTTGCTGAGTTAAAACTGCGGCCAAAAACTATTGGGAAAGATTTATATTATTGTGCTCATTATGAAAAAACTAAGCTGCTGAGATCTGATGCAACCATACAAAAGTTGTTCATCGATAAACAAACGACACTCGCAATAATGGCCATTATTTCTATGCCAAATCATTTTTTGAGCTTACCCAAAACAGCGGAATATAACGCTTTTCAGCCAACCGAACAGGTTAAACTCTGCTGTTAGTCCTGGTTTAACAGCTGGATTAGCTGTACCCACATAAAACCAAACGAAAAATACAACAACAAAACATGTTAACGCATAGTACCAATTAACCAATAGCATTACTATTAATTTTGTCAAAGCCTGCAAAATGGAAAGCAAAATTAGATAATACAATCCAATTAATATACAAAAAAAAACATTAATACTCACTCCTAACAAAGAAGCCCATCGATTGCAATATCCAGAATACCAATTCTTCGTTTTCGAATGAATAGGTGGACGGATGGGTGCAACTGATGGCTCTTCATTTTCATCGTTATCTGCTCCATCAAGACCTAAAACATTTGTACCATTTGTCCCTCCATTATGGAATAACCCTTCGTCTATGCTACTGCCAGGACTTTGATTTGGATTTGTACTTTGTTCTAGTTGAATTTCAATTGCATTGTTTCTGTCAGTCTCATTGATTCTAAAAGGCACATGAAGCGGTGTATTTTGTTGTGATGTCGAGGGGCTCTACAAAAAAGAAAACAATATTCATTTACTTTGGGTTGAATAGGCATTGTTTTTTTTTTTTTAATTACCTGTAAGTTCTTATGACGCACACGATCTGGAAACAGCAGATCCAAATCATTTTCACCCTGAACAGCACCATAGCGACGAGTTTCATATGATGGACTTGATGCCTGGATACGGAATCTCTCCTCGCGTTGCTCTTGAATATCAAATGTTTGTGCGAGAGCGAAGTAAGAGTAATCAATACAAGCATAGGTTAGAAGGAATGGCATTGTTACAATCGGAGCGAGAAAATTAATATCCCCAACCATTATGAATGTGATTGTTATAGCTGCAACTACAGCCATTGAGTAGAGGGGAACTTTGTTGGGACCACGCTATTAACAAATGACTGTTGCCACTAAACTTTCAAAATAGAATAGATAAGACTTACTCCTTGTGCAAGCACATCGATTCCAGGAATGACACTTTCTTTGGCTATACTTTGAAGAACTCGGGGAGTTCCATACATTGCACCTAAGCACGATGACATACTGGAGACATAGATTCCAGCTAACAAGAGGAATTGTATTGCTGACACTTTGACTGAAATCATGAAGTCAGTAAGAAGAGTTTGACGGTTGCACGTTGATCCAAGGAACAACACGAAAACCATGTAGAGGAAGGTTCTGAAAAGAAAATGGTGAATGGATTAGCTCAGGCGTACTTAAATTGTCAACGATATGTAAGATACTCACGAAGTTCCAAAGGCAGCAAGTGTTCCATTAGGAATATCAGTAGAAGGAGCACGTAAATCACCACTCATATTGATTCCAGATAAGACACCAGTGACGGTGGGGAAGAACACACCAAATACCCGGAACCAAGAGTAGCCATCTTCATACTTTTGCCATAGATTGTCAACAAAGTTACTACTAACCCATCCATCGAAACCATTTTCTAAAATACGGTAGTTGTTTTTAATTAAGTACATAAGTGTATAACAAAAATGAAAACCTACTTGGATCTTGTACGACAAAGCTGCCGACCATAAAATCCAAAGCAGACAGCAAAAGAATCATAAGCAGCACAAATTGCAACTTAATGACCCACTTAACTCCGGCCACATTGATGACACCCAATAAAAGAACAGCAGCTATTGCAAATCCTCGAATAGCCCACGTATTTCCCGGCTGACCTACCAATCCAGCCATTGACTCTCCGAAACCCAACACATTCAAAGCACAACCAACAGCTTGTCCAAAACAATAAAGCAACCCCAGCGAACCTCCAAAACGTGAGCCTAGAGTGTGTGCAATTAAGAAATAAACACCTCCACTTTCGACCCGACATCGTTCACAAATTCCCACTGCAGATAGAACTGAAACTAAGGCAATGACTACCGTGCAAAAGATAATAAGAACGGCATTTATAATGCCAGCTTGACCAACTATCCATCCAGATCGAAGGAATACAATGACTCCAAATACATTGATAAGACAAGATGTGAAGACGCCATCCCATACGCCAAATAATACTGGTTGAGATATAAAAAAGTTGGTTCGCCACCTACCAACAAACATATATAATTATTATCATGACTTTGTGAATTAATTTAAAATTAATTATGCTTACCATGGCTTATCACCTTGTTCGCCGGCAAATATTTCGTTCGCTCCCGACGCATGATGACCACCAGCTGCATAAGTGTACTCATTTCCGAGGTCTATAAAGCCGCCTGTGTTTGATCTTTGTCGAAAATTGGGCTCATCATCGTCACCGAGACCGTAGCTGCAAAAAAAAAATACACAGATTAGCTGGGTCGTATCGCAATGAACTTTTCAGCGGTTAAAATTAGTTTAATTTTAGTATTTATTTCTACAAAAATTACCGTTAACAAGATACATATTCACAAAAGACCCTCTGGATATATAATTTTATAGGAGATGAAATATTTAAATTTTAAATTCTATATAATTTTTGTTAGGCTTCGTGTACATTTTCTTATCAATATCTTTTGTTTTTTCCTTAATTTTGTTGGCAAACAATTTTTATTCTACATAAATGTTTTATCAAAGAGTGGCGCAAAGTGGCGCTGAATGGGAATTCCCATGTTTTAATTTATTTACGCTTGTCTTTAGCTCCTTTTTCTTAAAAATTAATACACGACTTCTGCATCTATGTGTACATGCTGATTGTGAAAGCTAAGTGAGTACAGATTTTTTTTTATAAATCTGGAGTTATGGAAAATATAGGAACAACATTTTAAAAATTTTGAGAAACGATTTTACTTTTGTTTTTAAATTTAACGTGGACGAGTAAACGATTTAGCTGATAAATCGCAGGTTTTAAAATATAAGAACATTTTTGTAGGTTGACCTTGTATTTTTATTCTTATTTTAATATGTCATCTAAGTTAATATCTATAAACGTCAATGCAGTTTTAACAGTTTTGGAATGTTATCTGATAGAAACTTCTTATTCTTTTGTAAAACCCACTCATCACTTGCCGAAACGCTGAAGAAAATCGATGAATTTGCCAGTACCTCCTTAAGATAACATCTCTGTTATCAAAAAGGATGGCTTAAGTTACGTAACTAATTTTCACATCAGACTTTCAAACATTATTGAATTTTTCCACTGTAAAAATCGTACTTTACACTCAACGTAAATCATATATTTTTTTTTAATTTTCAACGACAGAAAATGATTTAATTTAATTTTTTAAATTGTTCATTACAAATAGTTTGTGAATTTTTGTATAAACATATAAATTTTTTGTTGAAAACGAAATTAGTAATTTTTACTTTTTATTAACCATGGAAAATATTTTACCATTCATTTTGGAAACTTTAAGCAATAAACCTCAATCAGGTAAATTGGATAATATAATATTGTAAATATTTAAAGAAAAACGTAATTTAAAAAAAAAAATCGTGTTATTTTTCTTTTTTTTTTTTTTCTTTTGTAGAGGAAACTGAGAAAAACCTTTTAAAAGAGGTACGACTAAAATTCAAAAATGAAAAACTTAAAAGCAGCGATTTCAAAAAAGAATTCGATAAGGCCTTAGAAACTGGAGAAGACCTTGGTATATTCCGACTTGTCGGTGATAACATTCAAGTGCCTTTTTCCTTGGAAAATAAGAAAATTCAAAACGAATCAAAAACAAGTCGTGGTAAATCGGCAAACAAAAATAAATTGGTGAGAAACTTATTCTTTTTTTTATAAATTAATATTACTTTAATTATTTTTTATTTTATAACCATTTAGATAACCACTGATAAAGAACGAAGATCGAATCGCCGGGGCAGAAGTAGTAGTCGTAGAAGACAGACTCGTAGCCGAAGTGGAGGACGAGCACGTCCCCGTAGTCAACGAAGAAGGCGCAGTTCACGAAGATGAAAATCGAGGAGTATTTTAAATCTAAATTTTCTGTAAAAGTCGAAACAAATAAAATATTTTAAATTAAAATGGATTTTTTTCAAGCCAACTCTATTGAGATTTCAAATGAACTCAATGTTTTTTATCAGAGTTACTAAACTCTATTGTTTTTTGTTATCTTTCTACACGTCGACTTTTAGAAGAGGGATTTTTTTTTTAAATTGATACTGAGGAATCGTGTTCAGGGTTTCCTGTTGTTTGTTTTAGAAATAAGTATTTTAAAATAAACGTCAAGTGTACGGTGCGCATAATCGACCATCTGAGCATCTTATACGTAATACTATGGATCGATTCATGACCACATTTAGTCTTTTGGATAATATTTCATCCAAATCGGGCCCGTACCGTGCGTACAGAAGAAGCCATTGAAGTGAGTGTGACAGAGGATCCGAATTTATCGATCCGACACGCCGTTGTCAGCAACTCGATCTATGCCCGTCCACTACTTGGAAAATTTTGAGAAAAGATTTTGGCAAGAATTAAAGCTAGCGGACCATGAATTGCGTCGTGTGTTCTTTGAATGGGCTGAGAATCAATTGGAAGTTAAACCAAATTTGAACGTAAAATCATCTTCATCGATGTGGCTCATTTCTGGCTTAACGGGTAGGTAAACAAGCAGAATTGTCATTTTTGGAGTGAGCACAATCCTCATGAAAAATCACTGTTTGGTGCGGTTTACATGCGGAAGGTGGCATCGGCCCATTTGTCTTTAAATCCGAAACCGGTGCCAACATCAACGTGAATGGCGAACACTACAGGCATATGATTCGTCAGCAAGCCATACAGCGCGTGCAACCATTGTTGAGCCATACGTTTGGTGACCGAATCATCTCAAGAAATGGACATGTGAATTGGCCACCTCGTTCGTGTGATTTGACACCTTTGGACTACTTTTTACGAGGTGCGTCAAATATCTGGTCTGTGCTAATAAACCAGCAACGATTGAACATTTAGAAGCCAAATATATTGGACTCACTAGTGACGAAATAAGACTGGGTATGCTCGAAAAGGTAGTGCAAACTCGCACCGACAGGATGGCGTTCATAGTGCCTGTCCACATTGGATTTTGAATGCTTGGTGTTAATATGTTCGTTATGTCCATACGATGCGATGAAGAGTAAATCCTTTCAGTTCAATCTACCCATCCCTATCTCCCACCCTTGAAATCTATCTATTTTCCACTCACACAATAAAAAATCTATCATATTAAATCCGAGAATATTGTTTGAAAGTGGCGCATCGGTGCAATTTGGGTGGATTCTACCCATCTCTTTTTCACTCACATAAAATCTACCTGTCTCACTACATGCACCTAGCATTAAAAATCCAATGTGGACAGGCACATAAGGCGCAGTCGCGAAGGCCATATGCCAGAAATTATTTTTAAATGAAATTTTTGAGCTAATAAAGCCAACACTTTGATCATTCCCTTGAATTTGTTGTTTTATTTAAAAAAAAAAAAGTTCTATGCATCTGAAAAAAAAACACCCGATACAATAAAAATGTTTGAATTCATAAAATCTCAACTGGCTTATTCTTTAGCACTACTGCATAAAATGTATGTAATACTACGATTTCATTGGAGCCGAAATGAGATTATTTCGAAATTAGCTCATTTGGAACGTCAAATTTGTATAGGAAATGACGTTCCAAATGAGCTAATTTCGAAATTACCTCATTTCGGCTCCAATGAAAACGTCACATAAGCGACCTGTAAGCTTTATTTTAAAAATCTGAATGAAAAAATCTGGGAGTGTTTTTGGGACAACAGAACTTATTCCAAGAGATGACCTTAAAAAACAAACATAAAAAATGTAATGCAGTAAACATAAAAAAAATCAATTTAATTTGCATGCTTGTGAGATTGCTTAGATCTCTGAAATCTCATTTTCAGCGCGTGCTTATTTTTAAAAATAAAACTTTATAATAGTATTTACTGTTTTTTGGTGCCGAGTGCGGTATAAAAAATCAACATCCGCAACTCAAATCAGAGTATCTGTTTAGTGTGAATAAGGCTCCCAGAAGTTCTAAAATCAAACTTAAACAATTCTAATTTATAATCTTTATTCATTCAAAATAAACCAAATCAATGTATTTTCCTATCAGTTCAAGAAATGTGTATTGTCATATACCTACATTTTATTGTTTTTTTTTTTTTAGGTAGGTGTCAGTCTGATTTAATTGACCAATTGACCAGCATGAACTTGGAATTTGGTGTTCCAAATATCAATCAATCTTTAATATTTAGGTATACATACCTACATACATATATACTTATGTCTACCAACATACATGTATTTTTAACTAAAAATAATTGATTAAACATTAATAGGTATTGATCAAACAAAATACCAAAATTGACACCTACACAAATTTCTCTATTATCTACAGCCGAGTGCGAGTCTGATAGTAAGTCTTTTGATGAATCATCAACAACGCCAAATAAAAAACTTAATTCGTTGACCAGAAATATTTAAAATTAAAATAATAATAAAATAACTAAAATTATCTATGAAATTAACTCTTCTACTTACCGATTCCAATCGACTTCGGCCCGTCGATAGCCAGCCCGGTCACCGTTCTCGCCAGGCATAGTTGGTTTCGTCTTTCACCTTCTGGTGTGATGCCGTTATAATAATTTAGGTTCTTTATCGTGTAGCTCCCCAGCTCTTTGTTAAAATAAAATAAAAGCTACTGTTTTTTTTTTGTTTTATAATCACGATTAAGCAAAAATAAGAAATGGTGTTGTTTTTTCTATTCCTGTTGCGCGGAGATAAAATGTTGACCAAAACACTGAATAATCAGTACATCTAAGAAAACGTGCCGCAAATCGATTTATTTATTTGTTTTCTAATTTTAGGCAAACAACACTCTAATATCCGTTAATTTTTGTCTTTTAATCTAACGAACAATAATTCAACATAGTCTTTGATTTTTTAAAATTGATGAAACAATTTGTTTATAAAACAAAAAAATATGCAGAATATCATGCAATCCGAACACAAAGAAGTAGAAAAACTTTTATTCTGTTTTCTTTGAAAAATAGCTCCGCCAACATGTCAGAATGACGTAAACACCTTCGGTAGAGAAAGCTGGATGACATTTACCATCGCATCAGCGTTGCCAATGTGACACCTCCGACTTTTTTTGACTTCTCAGTATCCATATCTCTATACCAAGGCTCTTCGACGCGGCGGAGAAATATTCGCCAGTCAAAATTAATTTACATCGTGACATATGAGAGTGCCCACACCAACGGCGAATGTTTCTCCGCCACAACGAACGTTTCGCGTTGGTTTGGGAGAGCCTTAAAGGCCTTGCACACTAGCTCACTGTGTATTAATACATGTCAACAAAATGGGAACAAATCATGTAGAATAGTGTGAAAACAAATTATGAAAGCCCAGCCTACACATTCCAACATTCTATCCCACACGATTTGACATGTGTTAATACATGAATAATTTTAGGAATGGTTCTAATTCTATCCCACATTTTATGACACTTTTTTTTAGGTTAAGGTAATGTATTAATACAAGCAAGTGTGGAAGCAAAATATAAAGTCATTCCTTTCACACAAATTTGGCAGTCGCGTGGAATTCATTCCCACTTTCAATTTGACATGTATTAATACAAGTGAGGTAGTGTGGAAGGGCTAATGGTGAGAAAGAGACTACTCACTTGGCTGTTTATTTCTTAATAAATTCTTAATATTCAGACAAAACTTAGGTAGCGCAAAAGATGTTTTTTATTTAATTTAGTTTCTATCTTGAATAAAATTAAAAGAAGATGTGTTTTTTCGTATGAACCAGATGTTACGTTTTTCATAAAAAAAAAGGAAAGCTAAGTTTGAACGGTAACGCTGGTTGCAAGGGAAGCAAAATTTAAAACAAAAACATAAACAAAAACAATATCATGGGCATGAACCTTTTGTCTAATTGGAAAAACTTGGACCAGTAAAACTATATGGGGGCGTTGTTATGTATTAAAATAACCACCCTATTAAATTTGTACTTATAGTAAAAGCTGAAACTTGCTGTGTTTCACCCCTATTTCGATTTAAGATCGTCGATTGATAGTTGTTATAAACGTTGATATTTTGGACTTAATTGAATTTATTTAATATTCAATTTATTGAAAATGTGATCAAATATTCATTGATATTTGTCAGTTTATTTATAATTCACAATGGTCTGCATTATTCCCATTGGCCAAAACTTTTTTCGGTTGGGTGAATTAATATCGAATTTCAATATTTATCAACTATCAATCAACAATCGCAAATCGCAAGGGGGTGATTTTATTTCGGGAAAATTCTAAAAACTTATATGTACTAATGTACACGGGTTCTTAAAGGGGTTCTTATTTTCAAGATTGAATATTAGCACATAGCACTCTCTCAGATAGGTTCCAATTTTTTTATTAAAAAAGAAACAATATAGGCTCTCCCAAACCAATGCGAAACATTCGTTGCGGCGAAGAAACATTCGTCAGTCAAAATTAATTCATATGTTTCTCCGCCGCGTTGGTGTGGGCAGTCTCATATATCACCATGTAAATAAATTTTGACATGCGAATGTTTCTTCGCCGCAACGAAGGTTCCGCATTGATTTGGGAGAGCCTTAATGCAAAATATCTCAGAACACCGTCGTAGGAAATTTGTCAACTTTATTACACGTAGCGAAAACTTTAGGTAACTTATTTTTATTAGAAAAAAACTTGTTTTTTTTTAATTTATTTTAAATTCTCAAAAACAAAATAGCGCTTGTCTTGAAATTCTTAACCACAGCCACTTTATTTTTGAGACTTTAAAAAAAATTAAAAAGATTTTTTCTAATAAAAACAAAAGGTCCGTTCCTTTTGTAATAATACTTTTCTTTTAAATTTTAAGTACTCTTTTGAAATTCTAAATTAAGTTTGTCATATCAATCTAAATTATGATATTATAAAATCATTTGTATTCGTACTGAATAGTTGATTTTCAGCTATTATAAAATAAATATAATTTGTTGGTAAAAACTGATAACAACTTCAGAAGTGGGATACTCTGAAAATGTCTGACACATTTAAAATGAATAAAGAAGAACTTATCACAGCTCTTACAAATTTTGGAGTTGAATTTCCAACTACTGCAACGATTCAACAATTAAGAAGTTTATATGCAGAGCATTTGCAGAGTACTGAAATTCAAGCACCTTCTAAAGCAACTGATGAGGAGGCTGCCATTGACGCTGAGCTGCGTTTGTTGGAGAAACGCAAAAGATTGGTGGAGTTAAGAAAAGAATTAGCTGAGGAAATTACGACCGCTAGTAAAAAAGTGGATTTCAATGAAATAAGGGATTCTGTAATTCCGTTTTCCAGTTCCGAAGAATATAATGCATATAAATGGATTGTTGATTTTGAGCGTATATGCGATTCCGTAGATTCTGATGAAATATTTCGCCTGAAGAGCATTCGTCGATTAATGAAACCTGAATCCGAAGGCGAAATGTTTTTACGAGTTGATAATTCCAAAACATATCACGAGTTCCGTTCAAATTTGTTGGCAAATTTTAAACACAATTTTTCCATTTCCGAAATTATTGATCGCATAAAAAAAACTACATTTGCTTCTGTAAAGACAAGTGTGATGGGTTACATTCTTAAGATGCAGGAACTGGCTTCACGTGCAAGTAAAAGTGAAATGCAGGCGGTGGAATTCATTATTGATGGTTTTCAAGATCGTTCTACTAATATTGCTATTCTCTATCCTGCTCAAAGTCTTGCACATCTTAAGCAGTTAGCACATAGATACGCCCAACTAAGAAAAGAATATGTTTTAGACAGAGGTTCAAATTGTATTACCAAGTCAAGAATCAGTAGTTTTAAATCATCCTTGGAATCTGAGCGTTCGTCGAAGGCAATTGCTGCTTCCGATGTTCGATGTTATAATTGTTCTGGAATTGGTCATTTCTCAGCTTCTTGTACTGAGACAAAAAGAAATAGAGGATCCTGTTTCCGTTGTGGATCATCGCAACATGTATTACGAAATTGTTCAAAACTGCCACCAAGAAACTCAAATCAAATAGTTCTTGTTGATTAATTTCGTGATGCAACTAATGTTACTTTGAAAGATTTCCAAGCTCATGATATGAATCAAGATTTTTCTGAAATTTCCGAACTTAATAAGGTATGTGTCACTTTCATTGTTGAAGGTTCTGTGAGCGTAAGCAACATTTTTGTTTCCCTTTTTGACACTGGAAGTCCGATTAATCTTATGAAAATTTCGTCCGTTCCAAAACAATTAATTTCCAGTCAAATTCATGATACGGAATACAGAAGATTGGGCCAATTCAAACTATGTAATTATGGTTTAATTCCTGTTCAAATTAACTTCCGAGGTCAAACTTAAATGATTGATGTTTATGTAGTTCCAAACCATTGTATGAATTTTCCGTTATTGTTGGGACGTAGTGCCTTACGTTCATTCAATATTGAGTTATGTATTAAATCAAATGCAATTGTTAAACCAAAAATTGAACTTCAATCTGATTCAAATAAAGTTAAAATTTGCAACGAAGTGTTGCATTTCGTATATAGTTCCTTGAACGATAAAAATAGGGATTTATTTGGTTCTTGCAGTCTCTGTCAGATGCCGCCAAGCGTTAATTTAACCACTTATGTAAAAGCTATTCCTTACTCAAACTCATCTTGTAATTTTATCGATCATTCTGAATTAAGTGAAATTTCTAATGATTTTCCTTCGGAAATATTGAACATAATGATAGACGAATCGCCTTTTGAAGAACATAACATTAACACTAAGCTTGATGTATTAAATATTAAAGCCATACAAAAAATCATTCTAGAAAACTATTCTGATTTAAGTAAAATTCCGGAGGTAAAACATGACTAATCCATGAAACTAAAACTAACGCCCGATATTCCGATAAGTTACTCTCCAAGAAGACTTTTATTTGCTGATAAGCAAATTGTGAATAAAAGTATTGATGAAATGCTTGCTAGAGGAATAATACGCCCAAGTAACTCTTCATATTCTTTTCCTTTGGTTATAGTTCCAAAGAAAAACGGTGAAAGGCGATTATGTGTTGATTAAAGACCTCTCAATAAATTAAATGTTCGCGATAGTTTTCCGTTACCTCTAATTGATGACTGCATTGAACGTCTTGAAGAAAAACAATACTTTACAACGTTAGATCTTAAGAACGGTTTCCATCACGTTAAGATGCATGAGGATTCGATACCTTGTTCGGGTTTTGTCACTCCAGACGGACAATACGAATACTTAAGAATGCCATTTGGTCTGAGAAATGGCCCATCCGCTTTTCAAAGGTTTATTAACTTCACATTCCGAGAATTTATTCGTGAGGGTTCCGTTGTTGTTTATCTTGATGACATAGCTTTAGCTACAAAAACCATTCCGGAACATTTAGATCTTCTTGAGCGCGTTTTACGACGCCACGCTGAATACCGATTGGCAAATGCCAATTTTGATTTTCTGAGATTGAACTGTTGGGATTTTTCATAAGTGCCAAGGGCATCAGGCCAAACAATAAACATTTAGAAGCAATTCAGACTTCCGTTTTCGATTAATGTAGAAGAAGTACGAAAGTGTCTAGGGTTATTTTCGTCGTTTTATTAAGGGTTTCTCAATTATATCACAGCCTTTAAGAGACCTTACGAAACCGAATGTTCCGTTCAGATTTGATGACTGTTGTAAGAAAACGTTAACCTTTTTATGCGAGCACTTAGTGTCTAGTCCTGTATTGGCTATTTATAACCCATTTAGAGAAACTGAGTTGCAATGTGATGCTAGTTCTGAAGGATACGGTGGAATATTGGTGCAAAGGCAAGATGATGGTAAATTTCATCCAATTGGTTATTTCTCAAAACTTAATTGGTTTCTTATGATGTTTACCATGATATTCAGAACTACGCTTTTGAGAAAACTCAATATGCTCCGCAGCACATTCCTGTAAATGGTTTAAATTACGTTCACAAAATTTCTTATCTTCCAGATATTCAGAAAGCATATCTATTTGCAATCCTCTTTGATTAACTCCAAATAATAATTGGCAAGGAGTTTTCTTAGTGCTAGTATGAACAGAATTATTTAAGGCATACCCAACTCTAACTAATAATTTTGACCTATCAAACGCTTAAATCAATGCTCGCAAAAATTTCTGAACCAATTCAGCATTCCGATTGGTCAAGATTAATAGTTAGAGTTGAGTATGCCTTAAATAATTCTGTTTATACTAGCACTAAGCAAACTCCTTGCTACGGGAATGTGCTGCGGAGCATTAGAGTTTTCTCAAAAGCGTAGTTCTGAATATCATTGTAAACATCATAAGAAACCAATTAAGTTTTCCGAGGGCGATTTTGTTTTGATACGAAACATTGATAGTACGATAGGATCAAATAAGAAGTTTATACACAAATTTCGTGGACCCTATCGTATTCATAAAGTTCTTCCGAATGATCGTAATGTAGTTAAGGATATAGAGAATTGTCAGCAAACCCAGATACCATATGATGGAATAATAGAGGCTTCCCGAATGCGCTTGTGGGCTGATTGGCGAGACCAAAGTACAAGTGAATCCGATTCTGAAGAGTGACACTTACTTTTATTAATCTTGTCTTATTGTATTTTGTTTGTTCATTAATCATAAGTCCAAGTCGATCGATTGTCAGAGATGGCCGAGTTGTAATAATACTTTACTTAACTTTACTTTATGTTCTTTTAAATTTTAAGTACTCTTTTGAAATTCTAAATTAAGTTTGTCATATCAATCTAAATTATGATAGGTATTATAAAATCATTTGTATTCGTACTGAATAGTTGATTTTCAGCTATTATAACATAAATATAAAGTTGTTGGTAAAAACTGTTAACACTTTACTTTAAATTTCTGTGCATTTGTGTGATTTTCAGTCCTAAGTCGTTCCCGTACTTGAAAAACTTCGCAGTTTTTGACAAATGACAATGCTCACGAGAGTAAAAAATGTCTCCTACCTGTGATTTTCTGTCCGAGAATATTCTTCGGCAGGCGCGAACGCAGGGGGGGGGTTTGGTGGTGATTTTTCCACGTTACCAATTTGTTTTAAATTGTTCAGTTTGGAAACTTTAATAACTTTTTCGGTAAGCACGTGTTACATTTCCATACAAATATTATTTGTAATGTACCATTGCATCCCGAAAGGATAACATTTAAAGATAAAAATGGATATGTAAATACAAATATTTTTACTTTTGTTTAATATCTTTATTTTATTTATCAAAAATACTATCCTATTCATGTTTTGGTTATTGCTTTTTATTTGGAGTCTTTTTCTTTACCACAGGTTGTGCTTCTTCTTCACTTTCCGATGAAGATTCCTCACTTTCTTTTTCCTGGGAAATAACTTCTTTAAATTCCTTCACTGTGATCTTTTCAGGTACGATTTGAAGCAGGAATTCTAGGGAATCATCTTTACTTACATAGGACGAGAGATGTTCATATTGCAATGTGTTGCCTTGTTTGCAATTTTTATAAGCACTTTTTGCTAGTTTTTGGATGAACATTTCCTTTAATTTTACAAAGTTTTGTTTTTTTTTTTTAATAAAATTAATCGGTGGCTTGATAAATATTAAAACACTTACCGCAGACTTTTCGACAACAAAGAGGACATCATTGGAAATTTTACCTGTATCTACTGAACTTTTCATTATTGTTTTTACTCTACTTAATGGAAAGGATCTTTCGGTGTTTTTGTTTGCTTTAGCTGCTTTTGGTTCAACCATATTGTTTTATTTTTAGTTTCGATAAGAACTAATTTTAAAATATAATTGAATTGAAAAACTAGAGCGTCTGTAAGGTACAAATACAAAATGAGAAGAATGCCGAAAAATGCGAAACCGCCAAATGTCAAATGAAATAAACACAAACGAAGTTGGTGATATTTGATATAAATTTCAGTGAAGCCAAACACATTTACTATGATGATATCATAAGAATTGAATTGAAATTATTGGGACTTTTTAAAACGTGTTACATAGTTGAAGATTCAATGCTATGTCGATTTCGATTCAACAAAAATAATTCGATTTTGTTGATCTTTTTCACATTTCACATTCCTTACTACAAAAAAAATCGAATTTTCTGGTGGTCTGATTTGATTAACATCAATTTTGCAAATCTAGATTTCAGGCAAAGATCTACACAGATTTTCACACGCACTTGCACACACACAAAATTAAAGTGACATTTTTATCCAAATCAATAGAAAATGGCACTCACACAATTGCAAGTATAGATCAAATCACGTTTTGAGTTCTTTTTACCTCTATTGATCTAAAGTTTGACCACCAAATCTAAAATTGTTGAATCGAAATCGACATTAATATATACTTAAGTCTCAACTACATAGACCTACTTTTGTACAAAAGTGAGAAATTAAAATGATCGCTAAAGAAACATTCTTGCAAAAAAAACATACAAAAATTGTTCTGACATATAAATTAAACCACCATGCACAATTCTCCATTATTATAAATATATATTATATATATAAATATCTATTCTGAAGGCACCTGCTTGCTAAACAACAATGGAAAATCGTGCATGGTGGTCTAACTTACATGTCAGAACAATTTTCGTATGTTTTTGTGCAAGCACGATTCTTTAGAGAGCATTTTAATTTCTCACTTTTGTACTTTTGTACAAAAGTAGGTTTATGTAGTTACGGCTTTAGGCCGTGTGTCAATTGCGTTAAAAGTGCAAGGGATTTTGATCCCATGGCTAAATTTTGACATTACTGAGGTGAATACAGACGTCAAAATTTAACCTGCTCAGGAGCTCGTTTAAATTTTAACAAGTGGTTAAATTTTGACTTTTGTATTAAGCTTCTTGCACATTACTTCCACCATCGACTTATTATACCTGGACTGTTAGGAGCAAACATCAAAATGGTTCGCTTTAATAAAAAATAATCTATACACTAGCGGCAATTTGAAAACGACTTAGACCTGATTTATTCACTCAAAGTTAAACATAACATAACATTTTTACAGTCAACTTGAGAAATAGTTTTTTTTCACTCGAAGTTGACGTTTTCAACTTTAGATTTTCAACTTTAGAGTTGATCAACGCAATAGTAGAAGTTAGTGAGAAAACTTGGGAGTTTTCATAATTTCTGTTTATTCATTCATCATATTTAGTTGTGTAAACTTTTCGCTTTCGACTTCGAAAGGAAAAATCTTAAAATAAATAATAATCAAATAAGAATAGAGCTCTGTTTCAATTGAAATTATAAAATAAAAAATTTTTCGTGCAAATTACCTACTTCTGAAAGAATTGAGCGTCAGCTTTTTGGAGCAGCGAAGATAATGCAGAGGAAGAAAATGTATCCCTTGAAAGGCGGCAACATAAAATGCTTCCCCGTGTTGATATCGATAAATAGGACGACCATGATTTAATTCTCGCCTCTCGAAAGCAACGACCATTATGTTTTTTTTTATTTAATAAAGGATTCATTGCCTTTTGACCAATGACGTAACGGAAAATATCGGTTTGAAAAAAACAAAAACAGGTTCTCGTCCGATCACCAAAATCAAGCATCTCCGGGCGCGGTTAGTACTTAGATGGTGGACCGCATGAGCATTGAGTTTTTTTTTTTCTTTTGACTCCGCACTTCAGATGGAATGAAAAATCCATTTCAATTATTCGGAATAAATAAAAGTTTGCGATCCTATAACAAACTCATGATATCATAAGGTAAAATTATACCCTATTAACACCAGCTGTGTTTTATTTTTCTCCAAGCCAATTCAGATTGGATTTGTTAATACCTAATTTTATAAAAGGATCTCCAGAAAAAACTACAAAATCTTTTATTACTTAGTCCCCCTTCACACAGGGAGATTTTTTGACGTTTTCCTTTATCTTTTAATTGCCTTGTACCTTTTACTCAAAGAAACAAAATTGTCAAAGATAATTATTTGTATCCATATTAAGCCTATTGGCTGAACGCACGTAGGTACGGACAGTGTGAAGAGGAATGTAATACAAATCTCTTCAAACGTTGACTGGGGAGATTTTTACAATGCCCTTTACTTAGTAAATTTGTAAATTTGAGTGTTCACGTTTGAAATGGTATATGGATTGGCATCATTCAGATTTGTATGCAGATAAATCTTGGATAGCACTAGCCGTGTTTTTTTGTGCCTTTTTATATCCGTGTCCATACCTGCTTAAAAATAATTTCCATATAAAATACAACAACAATTCTGGATTTGTCAAAATCACAAAATACACGGCTAGTGTGTTAGAGCTCTATACTAAATAGCAATATGTATCGCTCCCTCTTTATTATTCGTTAGCGTAAAATCATCACTTTGTACTTTGGTAGGGATATGCCATGAGTAACTACCGCCTATGCATCTTACTACCCACAAAATGCTAGCTGCCACTTTTTTGAATGGGCAGATTCAGAAAGCGCTCAATTTACCTATAACAAAAACAGCTGCTGATGACAGAAGTGATTTGTTATTTAGGCCTATTCGGCGCAATCTTTTATTCTGTTATTCTTTTATGAATTTCCATACAAATTTTCGAACTGTCAGAAAACCTTTTATTCTTTTATTAATTGGTATTCTGCAATTCGAATTCTGTTATGAAATCTGTTATAAACCATAACAGAATAAAAGACAGATTTGTTCGACTTTTATCATAAAAGATTTCAATACATGAAGTAAAAACTTTTATTTCTTTAATGAATTGTTCTTAAAAAGAGACAGATATAACACAATAATATTGAAATGCATAATTAGAAACACAAATAAGTAATTTGAAACTAAATTATTTTTATACACGAAAGCAACAGAACACAGTTGATGGATGAAACGTAAAAAGTAGTCGCTTTATCTTGCACGGAATGTCGCAGCTGAAGAAGAACGAAGAAAACATCGCTATCGAGGAGGAGCTTTCTTGGGTCTTGTCGGTGGCGTAGCTGCACGCTTTGGATTCTCCCTAACTTTAGGTCGAGCCAAGAGGGACGAAGCTGCTTTCATTGCCAAGGGTGGGAGAGAAACGTTGATTCTGATGGACGCTAGCTCATCCCTAGCTCTGCACGCCTTCGGGTGGGGCTCTTTGTACGCGTTTCTAGGAACAGGAGCATTCTGTTACGGCGTTTGGAAGCTCTCTGGACTGCCGAGACTCACTAAAGCCGATGCGCCAAAGAGTCGAACATAATTCGACGGATAACCGATCTAATGAATAAAACACTAAATTTTTTAACTTTAACTTATCAAAAAATAACTTTTTAAATTGGATATATTAAATCCACGAACGAAACACCCCTATTACAGAATTCGGCGAATGAGCTAGAGCGACAATTCGGCTCATTTTCAATTTTATTGCTACTAGTGAATCCGCCGATAGAAAACTGAACGAATGTCGGTAACATTAACTGCACCACCGACATTTTGTTCAACTAATTTGGTATTACTGAAAAATGTTTACAAATAATATGGATGTGACGTTTAAAATGTCAACAAAATGACAGCTGCGATAATATAGTTCGGAAAATGGTAAGGAAGTGAAAGAATCGGTAATATAGTTCATTCGACGAATTCATTAATTGGAATAAACGTGATCGCGAATTCACCGCGAATTTTGTCAACTCGCCGGGAGTCAAATTCTGCGAATTCTGTAATCAGCATATTTATCTTCGCGAAACAAAACACAAACATTCCACAGGTTAATTTTATTTTGGTCACTCGTCAGTGTCGATTTTTTTTTTTTGTTTACTACAGCTGGTAGCAGATTTTAGGTCTGTTCATATAATGTTTCTTTTTCGAAGTTCCATAACAGACTTTTATAAAAGATCGAACTCATGAATACCAATTATAAGAATCTTTTATGGTGGAGATGTGTTTATTAAAAATGGTTATCAACCAATGCTTTTCTTATGGTGTAAAGGTTAGACCGCACACAACTGCAGCGGAACTACACTTCACGACGCGGCAAAACATTATTTGTATGAAATTGTATGAGCTATATCGCACTAAGCGGCAACTGAACTTCATACAATTTCATACAAATTATTTTGAATCGCAGTTCCGCTGCAGTGCAGTTCCGCCTAGTGCGGTCTAACCTTTATGCATCATAACAGAAAATTCAAAGCAGAATAACAGATAGGGCAGAATAGGCCTAATTAGCTGTGTTTTTACATGGACGAGTTCACGTTGGACTGACTCCTCCGAATTTACAAAAGAAAGCGTCAAAAAAAAATCTACAATTTTTTAATTTTTTTAAATATGTTCAGCTTTTAGGTTAGACCACACACAACTGCGGCGGAACTACACTTTACCACGTGGCAAAACATTATTTGTATGAAATTGTATGAGCTATATCGCACTAAGCGGCAACTGAACTTCATAAAATTTGATACAAATTATTTTGAATCGCAGTTCCGCTGCAGTACAGTTCCGCCTTGTGTGTTCTAAGCTTTTCTCTCTTTCTACCCATAAAGTGGGATTGAGATAAATTTCAGAGAAGTAAAAAATAGTTGGAAGAGTCAGTGGCCTCGTTAACGTTGCACTGAGATATGTTATCTCGAATACTCGAGTATCCGTATAAAGGCTTAACTACATAGGCCTACTTTTGTACAAAAGTACAAAAGTGAGAAATAAATATCTATCCTGAAGACACCTGCTTGACAGAAAACAATGGAAAATTGTGCATGGTGGTTTAATTTATGTATCAGAACAATTTTTGTATGTTTTTTTGCAAGCATGTTTCTTTAGCGAGCATTTTAATTTCTCACTTTTGTACAAAAGTAGGTCTATGTAGTTGAGGCTTAAAGGATTAACTACATAAGGGCTACTTTTGTACAAAAGTACAAAAGTGAGAAATAAATATCTATTATGAAGACACCTGCTTGCAAAAAACAATATAAAATTGTGCATGATGGTTTAATTTATATGTCAGAACAATGTCGTATGGTATTTTTCAAGCATTTTACTTTGGCGAGCATTTTAATTTCTCACTTTTGTACTTTTGTACAAAAGTAGGTATATATAGTTAAGCCTTACCTTAGCACACAATATAACGTAAAATTTAAATTTGAAGTCAGCTGTTTTTGACATTTCTCTTCAGATAGCTGAGAATTTTTGGGATAGGTTGGGATTTCTTTTTTGAGAACAGCTGTTTTATCATCAGCTGTTTTTTTGTCAGGGGATTACAACAACACAAACCAGTCCGGATTGCTTCGAATCAGAGATGGCAGAGTAGATAACCTCAGGTAATCTACTCGATTAACTACGCGTAGTTTGAAAACAATAAACGAGCAGACAACATTGAATGGCAAAATTACAAAATTTCTTTGCATGAATGGGCTAAAATAAGGTTTTTGAGATTCGATAAAAGAAAAATGCAAATTGAATATTTATCCGAATTATTTCTACCGTAATTTGTCAATTTTGAGTTTGAAATGACAATCCAAACTACATTTTGACGTTTAACGCTACGTTTACTACATTTAACTACGTTAACTACGTTTAACTACATTTACTACCTTATTTATGTAGCAGACGTAACAAATGTAGAAAACCCAAACATTTGGCATTTTTTCCATCTCTGCTTCGAATTGATAATAGCCCTTCCACACTACCCCACTGTGTATTAATACATGTCAAATTGAAAGTGGGAAAGAATTCAACGCGACTGCCAAATTTGTGGGAAAGAAATGGCTTTTCATATTATGCTTCCACATTTGCTTGTATTAAAACATTACCTTAACCTAAAAAAAGTGCGATTGAATGTGGGATAGAATTAGAACCATTCCTTAAATTCTTCATGTGTTAACACATGTCAAATTGTGTGGGATAGAATGTGGGGTTGTGTAGGCTGGGCTGCCATATTTTGTTTCCACACTATTCTACACGATTTGTTTCCTCCTTTTTTGACATGTATTAATACACAGTGAGCTAGTGTGGAAGGCCTTTAAGTGAACGAGGCAAGTCCAATGATGCCAACGTTGGCATCATTGAACTGGACAACTGAAACTTGTTTGACAGCGGTGATGTGATGTCAACATTGGACGTGTAAAAAATTACTCCACTTTATGCTAAATGGATAATAAAATTTAAAACTATCTCGAAACTTACCCAATTGTAATATTTTAAAATGCCTAGCATCGACGACAAAGTCGTTGAAAAATTAAATAACGAAATTGGCAAAGATTTCAAAAAGCTATATCGTGCCTCCTGTTTGGTAGACAACTATAAACAACGTTATACTGAAATTGAAGACAAGGTAAAAGTCGAATTGACTATGAATATGCACAATTTTTTTGTTATTAACATACAAATTGCTATTTAGTTAAATTATGACGATAAAAATAATACCTCAAGCATTCGAGCAGCCCTCCAAAGCGGCGAGGAAGCATGTAAAAGTATTGATTTTCAAATGGAAAAACTAAACCGATTCGAAGAGAAATTAGCTGCGAAAATCCATGAGTCTAATCGAATCCTCAATGGGGTTAAGCCGCACCTTGAGAAGGTGCGACATCTCCAGAGATTGGTTGAGTATTTAAATGTTGTAAGAGACATTCAGGATATAAGGTTTGCAAGAGCATCGGAAGAATGTCAAGTTAAATTTAACTTAATATTTGGCCTTTTTCAGCACTGCACTCAGTTCTGCTATAAATGGTAGAGATGAGACAAAAATGGTCAACTTGTATCTATCCCTGAGTGGAGCACATGATTCTGGAAATTGTGTTATTGGCAGATTAGATGCTGTTGAGGCTCCATTCTTACAATCGTTTGCTGTAAGAACTGCCATCCACTGGCATGGACTCTTGAAGGAGAGGTTTTCAAAGTTAGTATTTTAACAGTTTTGTTGTTCTCATGATATTAATTGGATTTTTGAAATTCCAGTGAATTTGAAACACTGCTTAAAAATATCAGATGGGCGAATCAAGGCCAGGATATGCTCAAATTCTCCCCATCAAAAGATAATTTGGCCAAGTTAACACTAATTGCTGAGTATCTATTTTTGGTAATTTTATAAAATCATCTTTAAGAATTTTTAACTAAGTCTATCGCTGTAGCTTAAATCTCCAAATGAAGAATCGGAGCCTTTGCAAATAATTACTCCAAGTATACTCCTGCAGCCAATAGGCACAGTTACTAAACTTCTTCTGAAGCAATACAGGACACGGTAGGAAATCTTTTTCTTAACTTTTTTGTTCTTATGATTATTTGCTGATTGTACTGATTAAAGGTTTCTATTTCATTTTACTGGCACAAAACAAACGAATCGCTTGGACAAGCCCGAGTGGTATTACACACAAATCCTTAATTGGATCAAGGACACGCACTTGTTTGTTGGCAGGAGCTTTCAATCGGCTTGTGTTAGGGCTGGACGAGTGGATTTCAATATTCGGGTAAGAAAACCACATCAAATAAAATAAACGAAGTCCCAAACTAATTTCTATTCTTTCCAGCTTGAATTCATTCGTGGTATTGTTCAGCTGACAATTGAAAAGCTCTCCTCCGACATTGACGAAATCTGCAACGATGAAAATCTCTTTGCGCACCTACTCGATGAGACTCTAGCTTTTGAAGCTGAGCTACGTGAAACTTTTGGCTATCCGGCTAGTTTTCCCAGCGCCATAACTGTTATCACCCAACCAACATATCTTTTGAAGTGGATCTCGCTCGAAGAGAGATGTAAGTCATCTGTTTCGACATAATTGCCTGAACTAATTGTTTGTTTTTGCTTATAGTCTGTGCAGATAAAATGGATCAGATTCTGCAGGGTTACGACCCTTGGACACTTATCGATCCTGGCACAAATGATGAATTGAAAATACCCAAGTGTGCTGATCAATTTATAAGACTCCTCGAAGCCATCAAGGACCGTTACTATTCTCTGATTCAACCTGGCCATCAATTGCAGTTTTTAAATCTTCAACTAGAATTGGTTGACAATTTTAGAAGGAGATTAGTACAGCTGCACAGCTTTGCAGTTGTTGATAGTATTCAGGTTTTAAATGCTATCAATTATATCAATTCAGTGCTACGCGAGTGGGGGGAGAATGTTGTGAGTTAGAATTCATAATAATTTTTGAGAAATATGCATTAATTTTCGTCCACAGCACTATTTACATCTTCATGCTGCTCTGGTGGGACCTAATGCAAATGAAATTAATTCAGTATTTGAACATCCTGTCGAAGAATTGGAACATTGGCAACAAAAACTTGTCAAAAATTTAGCAACAAAAGCTGTAAATGAGATCAAAGCTAAATCAATGCCATATCGTCATGATAAATGGCAATCTTTGTCAGATAATATTTCGAGAGAACCATTTATGTTGTCACCAAGTGCTGGAGAAATGTTCCAGGTGAGTTTTTTGTTGGTCAACAAAATTGAATAAAATACCGGATTAAATTGTGCGTAACACTGATGGATCAAGAAAGGGATAGTCCTCTAGCATTTTCCAAGCTGAAGTACAAGCGATAGGAATATGTGCAGGTAAAAATCTCGAAAGAAATTACCATAACCAAAACATTGCCATTATGTCAGGTAGCCAAGCCCCACTCAAAGCTCTGAGCTCCTAATCTATCAGCTCTAAGCTGCTATGGGAATGTGTAGGCAGGTTAAATGAAATCGGCAAAAATAACACTGTCACACTCCATTGGGTACCTGGCCACAAGTGTGCAGGGCAAATAAGGAGGCGCTTTAGCAAAAATTGTTGCAACGACTCCCTTAGCGGGGCCTGAACCATATTGCGGAATAGGAGAAAACGTGATAAGAAATAAAATCAAAAAATAAAAAGAGACAATAATGTCATATACTTGTAAGGAACTACCCAAGCTGTGACAGGTCAAACTAAACCAGACTGTATCAGCTAAAGTAGAAACAACCTACGAATGATAACGGGTCTCCTCACTGAACACTGCAAACCAAAATGAGGCCTTAGTATCCTTGGCCTATTAAGTAGTGCCATATGCAGGTTCTGTGATACAGATGAGGAAACCATGGACCATATTCTAGGCAGATGTAACACACTCATACATTAAAAGAAAAAATATCTGGGACTCTCCCAGGTAGAAGAGTGCAACATACAATCTATTAAAATACTCCAATTGTTGGGAGGAATACATCTGGAGGAAGAGCTGTAGAATCCTCTTGCAGCTCTAGGTGGGGGTACAATAGCTCTCAAGGTCGGAGTGCAACTATTCATTCATTCAAGTTGTGCGTTTCTCATAAAATGGTCAATCTTTTTTAATAGTCTCTGCTATTGTTTTTGAGCTTACACAATTTTACAATTATTCGTTTATATAACTGTTCATTTCAGGTTATGGTAACAACACTACACAACTTAGAAAAGGACCTGTCCAGCAACCTCTTCAACCTTGCCCTGCGTTTAATAGCCAAACAAATGGACGATTACTTCCTCGATAGTATGGTAATGAATACAAAATTTTCCTCTGCCGGAGCTGCGCAATTTAATTACGATATGACAAGAAATTTATTCGCTCTATTTGGACAATACTCAAGGCGACCAGATTTACTGTTTAAAAAGTAAAATTTAGAATCTTGCGGAATCATGAAAAGAATTTTATTTCTTTTTTGTCTTTCACAGAGTTCATGATATTTGTAAATTACTAACCATTCCTCGAGGACCAGCGATGCTCCTACTCGAAACCCTAAAAGGAGACGACTATCCCTTCGAGGAAAAACAAAAAGCAATAAAAGAATTCGGCGTTGTTCATTTTAATCCCAGCACCAGCCTTGATGTAATTGAAAGGAGAACAGATATCCGATTGTTTTAGTTATGTTTTCCAGAGTCATGGCAGTTTTATGTTAAGTTAAGTGAAATAAAAGTTGGAGATGAAATGTAACGGAACAAGTCGCTTTTATTGAAGTGTTGATGTTTGTTTTATACGTAAATTGTTGTGGGAAATAAGATTAGCCTAACCGAGATATAAAATGAAGCGAATAAGCAGCTAAGTGCCTTTCCGCAGTTTTTCTCCAACAGTGAACTCTGTCATCCCCTTGCCGGCGACACCGCAGGTACCAATGCCAACGCGTCCTTCGACATTTTGAGGGGAGGCGAATATACTCTTTACCTTCATTCCGGGTTTCTTTGAGTTTTTGGTTGTGAAGTTAAGCCATTTGTTTTTGTCGTGCTCGCGCTCTTCTTCTAGTTCTTTAAATCGTTGTTGTTTCTTTTGTTTCCGTTTTTTCAGGTATTCTTTTTGATTAGGTCGGTGTCGTCTAAAAAAATACACTCATTAAATGAAACTTAGTCAATTTTTGTAGCATTACTTACTTTGTTGAAGGGAAGACTTCATTGCGATTTGTACGTTCTTTCAACTCTTTGAGCGTAGTTGTTGAACGATTCTGATACGCCTCGAATATAACACTAACCTCACCTTCGACGGTGATGCCTTCGATGGTGGCATCATAGTAGACACCATCTTCAGTCCACTTAGCTTGGCATTTGTCGCCGATTTTCCACACCTTGGCCGGGCAAACAAGTTTCTCGGCCTCCAGTAAGGCAGCTTCGATTTCATCGTAGTACGATGTTGAGGTTGCTGGTTCGACATACGAAGATTTCTTTTGTTCTTCAAGTTGTGTTTTAATTAAGTCTCGTGTTAGTTCTATGACTTCTTCAAGATCTTTTTTCAGCTTAAGCAACTCGGAATTTTCAGGATCTGTGAGGAGAGCAGCCTCAACCTGAATATTGTTGCAGTTTAAAGTTATATTCATTTTTTGGATATAGAAACAATCTTACCTGCTGTAGTTGTAACTTATAACTTTGTAAATCATCTGCCATTTCTTAATCTGAGAAAGATTACTTAAAATTATTTATTTTTTATTTTTCAACAAACAAAAAATATTTTCCTTTTCCAAAGCACGTCCTTTCGTGACAAGGTTGTCAAAATGTTTGTTGACAGTTAGCTAGTGATGCCAAATTTTTCCAAAATTAGGACACTATTTTTTTCCTTATAAAAAAGAGTCTTTTTATAAAGGTCAGACCGCACTAAACATAAGTGGAAATATACTTCACGATGTGGTAAAATATAATTTTGCTAATGTTGAATTCTTTCCAACCTTTTGAAAGCCAAAAAACCGATTATTTTCTAAACATCGATTTGTTTAGAATAAATAATCAATTTTTCTAAACAAATCAAATAGTGCTATGAAGATATGACATTTCTCATTTTTTTGATTAATTTTTTTCTTTGTCGTGTCGCAGAAACAAATATTCTAACGTGAATAGTTTATAAATTCAAGAAAATAATTATTGCACATAAATATTGGATTGGATTACAGAAATATAATAAGTACTTAAAACGAATACAATTTGGAATATAACTTAAAACGAATACAATTTGGAATAATTATTAGTTTCTGGGCGCAATAATTTGTGTTTAAAAAATCCTGTCAAATGTTACCCACACAATCACATAAAATAATC
Organism: Melangyna quadrimaculata; assembly: GCA_949320155.1. NCBI lineage: Eukaryota > Metazoa > Arthropoda > Insecta > Diptera > Syrphidae > Melangyna > Melangyna quadrimaculata. Next base: position 24,229,330 of record OX439485.1, read on the forward strand.
GATTTTAATTAACAAAATTCTTTTCATCAAAAAAAATATTCGATTTTAAATGGTTGAAAGGAATTCCACATAAATTAAAAACTAAAAGCTGTTTTCATTGAATGAAGATATACCATACAAATTGTAATCTCCTCAAATGAAGATTTCAAATAAATATCCTTCAAATCTTCTTGGAAACATTAATTTGTCAAATCAAACACACCTTTTCGCAGAATAATTGTGGAACCGACCCATTTAAACGCCGTTTTCTTTTTTTGACAAATGGAAACGTAAACAAAAACTATCTATCTCACTTCCACTTCATATCAAAAAAAATGAAACATCATTTGAATGTTTTGTCATAATCATCTTTTTTCTCCTTTTGTGCAGTGGAAACACCATAAAAGTTGTAAATCGGTGGCCCCATTAGCAATTTTTGAGGCAATGCCAAAAGCCATGGGAATATCAATTTATTCATTGGGTGGGCATTGTATTGCCAGCCAATTTCAGTTAAATTAGCTGTTTTTGATAAATATTAAACTTTAGTTCACAAATTGTTTTCACGGGTTCTCATATTTTCACCTTTATTTTAAAATGACGGAGGAGCAGGGATTAAACCAATTTCAAAAAGGCAAAACGTTAAAATTTCCATCTACCGCGCAATACTGCGATTGCCATTGTCAAAGCGGCTCCTTTGGCATTGTTCAACGCAATGGTAATGAGTGAGCCAATTTACTGCCTCAAATGTTGCCAATTGTACACCGGGTCAAGAGCTAGTCAAACAGACAGTAATCTCTGTAGAAATGACAACATAAATTTGCCCTTGGCTTTCTTTCCTTGGTGAAGGATTGCCACACCTTCAACCCAAGTTCTATTTGACTAGCCTTCACTGTAAGCCAACCATTTACTCTACTGAACGCATTCGTTACACATTCAGTCCCAAAATTAAAAATCTTTGAGAAGCTCTGTCGCAAAAACCGCTGCTGTCAAGTTTTTTTTTACCAGAAGAAAGCTTGGTTGATTTTTAATGCCCCCGGAAAAAAATACACACTTTTGTTTAAACAATATTTTACACTTAAAAGTAATGGTTTTTATAGTTAAAACAACAAATAAATAAATTTTAAACTATGGATGATAAGAAAAACGCAGATCTTAAAGCACAAACAACTATTTCCCGTGGATTTGCACCTCCCAAGCACGAGGAATCGAATTGTGATTCTCAGCCGATGGCAGAAAATTCTCACAAAAAAAATGTAACCACAGACACCGATTGTGGTCGGACCATCGATGCGTCTTCTGCGCAAGATAAACAAGACGCCACCAAAGTAGCCAGTACTTCCATTGATGATGCAGATTTCTCATTGCTAATTGAATCAAGTGATGAAGATACATTAAACGATACAATTGACACCGAAGGCCCTACTAAGGTAACTAAAATTGACGATAAATCTGCAATTTCAAACAAATCCGAGACACTGTTCTCGGATATAGAGAGTTCCGATGATAGCAATGTCTATGAACCGAAGAATAAGTCAGCAGTTTCGGTTGCAGGAGGGCAGTCTGAACAAAAGGGAGGCCCAACAACAGCTACAACTGAATGTCTAGGTGAAGTGAAAAAGGTCATTGAATCTGAGTTCGATCTCGTTGAATCCGATGAAGAATTTTTTGAAGATCTTCCATTGCCTGAAAAAACAGAACCGATTTCTGATGCAACTATATCAAACAAAACCATGGAAGAAGAAGAAGAAGAAAGATCCTCGACTCCATTAATTGATGAAGAAAACGATAGCTCTACAGAAATTGACTTGAAGTCTGAAGCGGTTAATGCTAATCTAGAACTAGCCGGTAGTCAATCGACTATTATTACCTCGGATCATAGTATGGACTTAATGTTAGAAAGTTCAGTTGAAATGCCAGAACTGACTGTTCAGGACTCAATGGACACTTCAAATTCAGATAATGTTATTAAAACCACAGAAATCACAACAAGCCAAGTTTTAGCTGACGATAAATCTGAACAAGTCGAAGTCGATAAAAAGACCTCAATTGGCCCAAATCTGATTCCAGAAGTATTGGAAGAAGATATCATTCTTTCCACAAGCTCTGTGTTGCTTCAAGAAAATGAAGAATGTCCAACATCTAAGTTCGATTCACTCGAAACAGATATGGTCATTTCAGAAAGTTCAAAACAAGCCGAAGAGAAATCACGTAATACGACAAGTTCGCCAGATAAAAAGTTGGACAAATTGTTAGAAGATCTGCCAAATGGTAAGAATTTTTTAAAATTGATTTTGCCTTGGTAGTTTTAGAAAATATTTCACTATGCATTTTTACTTATGGACATTGCTTTATTAGGTGATATTTTTATTAGGAAAATTCCTGAGAAAACAAATGTGGATTGATATTTGTAAGATCATTTTCGTAAACATGACAATTGATTAAAAATGTTGAAAGTAAATGTAAGTTGGAAAAATTTAACAATTGATGTGATAAAAAAACCGTAATACTCGTGCTCGTATCGAGTGTTTTTTTTTTAGAGGCATAGAACTATTTTTAAAAATGAAACAACAAAGTCAATGGAGTTATTTAATTTTTGGCTTTATTAGCTCAAATTTCATGTCATTTAATGTTTAAAAATAATATCTGGCATATGGCCTACGCAAATGCGCCTTATGAACGCATCCTGTCGGTTCAATTTTGCACCACTTTTTTGAGCATACGCTGTCTTATTTTATCAATAGTGCGTCGAATATTGGCTTCTAAATGATAAATCCTTGCTAGTTTATCAGCACAGACCAGACATTTGACGTACCCCCACAAAAAGTAGTTCAAAGGTGTCAAATCACACGAATGAGGTGTCCAATTCAGAAGTCCATTTCTTGAGATGATTCGATCACCAAACGTTTGGCTCAATAAAGTGACGGTTGCACGCGCTGTATGGCATGTTGCGCCGTCTTGTTGGACTCATTTCTCCTCCAAATGATTTAAAATGACATGAGGAATACAAAAATCACGAATCATTTGCCTGTAGCGTTCGCCATTCATGGTTATGTTTCCACCGGTTTCGGATTTAAAGACAAATGGGCCGATGGTCGCTCCGGTACGGGCTCGATTTGGATGAATATTATCCAAAAGAGTAAACGTGGTCATGAATCGATCCATATAATTGCGTATTAGCTGCTCAGATGGACGATTATACGCAAAACATGATGAAGTGCTCTATAATTTTGGCAAACAGACTGCGAATTTTTGAAATAAAGGAGAGTGCCCAAAAAAGACCTAGAGTCGATAAGAAAAAAACATATATGGTTTGAAAGGGCATTGACTGTAGATATCAAATATGAAATTATTTTCTTAAAAAGTTATCCCCGGGACTGGCTATGACATTTTATTTATTTTGAATAGCAAGGTGTTTTTTTCATGTATACAACATTGTTGAGGGCAGTACAGAAAAGAACAGGTATTGATTAAAAAACATACCTACATAGCCACTCGATACATGGGAATCCGCAAAAATTTCGTAAAACAAAGTTTCTATTAAGACAAGGGTTCGAAAACTATTTTTCCAAAAAAACAGATTTTCATAACGAAATGCTACAAAATAGGTTTCGAAAAAAAATGTTTAGAAATACTATAGGAAGCTATAGGAGGAAATATATGCACCTTGAATGTTGCATTCTTTTAATGCGAAAATGTGCTAACTGTTATAAATTGGTACATTACTAGTCACGTCAATATATTAAAAGAACTCTTATCCAAGAAATCAATTAACAAATTCCGCAATAAATTATGAAAACGAAACATTTCGGAATGTTACCACTGCTGTTAAAAAATTCTTAGTTTTCCCGTTTTCGTTTTCATTTTGGCGTTTTAAAGTTACATAGTAAGAAAAAGGCAGGTCTTAATTATTCATTAGTTTACAAGTATGCAATTGTTTATAAATTGTTCTTAATTCTTACTCACACACTATTTCGTCAACCTGTTGTCCGGCATGCTCAGGTAGGTCACTACTTTTTTTTTGAAACTGTTGAGTAACGGTATGGGTGATAACCGCCATTTTATGAATGGAGACAGAATCATTTTGTGGCTGCTGATTTAAGTGACTTGTGTTGCACGTATTTAATAACATAAATCAACCTCAATATGAAGGTGTGTCACTTTTTACTTTTTTTACGTGAAGAAGCACTGTGTTTTAAAAAAAAATTTAAATTGTCATATCCAGTACCGGGGATAGCTTTTTAAGAAAATGATTCCATATTTGTTATCTACAATTAATGTCCTTTCAAACCATCTATGACTTTTCTTAATCGACTCGGGAGGCCGATTCTGAAAAGCGCGGCGGATCGCTTTCACTGGCGGATTTGAATTGTCTTTTTCTCAAAAGCGCAAATTCATTCATATTTGCATCTTTTTTCAATTCGCTAACAACCCGTCACCTAGAAACATATTGCTTTCAAACACTAAATGGAAAGAAAAAGCGCTTTTGAGTATAAGAAAATACAAATCCGCCAATGAAAGCGATCCGCCGCGCTTTGCAGAATCGGCCTACTGGGTTTCCCGCCCATACATTTTTGGGCATTCTCGTTTCCATGATTTGTAAACATTGTTCTGGTGTAAGTCTTTGCATGGTGATTTGCCAAAGTATACTGAACAAATAAGAAGTTTCACTTCAAAAAGTCAAATACACTTCATAAGTATGACAGACAGCTAGTCTGATAGTTATGTACATAATTCTTCGTGGCTACGCTATTCGGGTCAGACAACACACGAAGGAAGGTGTGCCGATATTTTAGCTGAGTTAAACAACCTAACTCAGCTTGTTGACGAGCCTACTCGGATTCTTGACGTTGCGGGTCAATCCGCCAACACTCTAGACTTTTTCCTTACCTTCCCTTCTTTCCAAGGTCGTGTAAACGCTGATTAATTTTCAGCTTAAGAAATATCTCGAAGAACGAGAGCTTCTCAATTACCGGCAGTACGGCTTTCGTAGCAATAGGTCCACCGGTGATCTGATGGTATATCTTAACGAATAGTGGCACAAATCTTTACATCGTTCTGGAGAATGTAAGATTATTGCGCTTGATATTTCAAAAGTATTTGATAGAGTTTGGCATCAAGCTCTTTTATCGAAACTGCGTGCATTTGGTTTCGATGAATCTCTTCTTCGTTGGATTAGAAATTACCTTTCGGACCGCTCAATACAAGTTGTATTGGACGGTTTCAAGTCTGAAATTCACAAAATAAATGCTGGTGTGCCCCAGGGCTCCGTTTTTTCTCTGACCCTCTTCCTAATATTCATAATCTTTTATCTGAAACTTCTTATCCATTAAACTGTTTTGCTGACGACAGTACCCTCAACTTTCCATATTCGTTTCTTGATTCACGTCCATGTCCTTCGGATGTGGAACTTGGACGGCAGCGTATGATAAGCTCATTAAATTCTGCTCTTGACAGTATTGTCCAGTGGGGAATAAAAAACCGTGTAGAATTTAATGCTTCTAAAACTCAATGCTGTCTCCTGTCGTTAAAGCGGAACCCACCCCAATGCTGCTATCCATGAGCGGCACTTGCATAGAGGAAACTGAACAGCTTTCAGTCCTCGGTATATGTGTCATAGACCATCTTTTATGGAACGACCACATATTTGATATCGCTAAAAATGCTGCTAAGTGTTTAGGTTTTCTACGTCGATGCAAGAAATTTTTCTCACCTTCTGATCTGGCTGTGATATACAAAGCCTTTAGTCGTCCAAAACTTGAGTAAAACTCCCATATTTGGGCAGGTGCTCCAATAACCCATTTGAGTCTATTGGATAGAATTCAAAAGAGAGCTCTCAAAATGATAGGTGAAAGATATATAACGGCAACATTCTCATCTTTCGAGCACCGTCTAAATGTTTCATGCCTTTCGTTATTTCAACAAACTGTGCTCTAGCGAAATAGCCAGTTGCATTCCTCCCCTTAAACAATTCAACAATTCGCGCTTCTAGGAATGCCCATCAGTTTACCCTTGAGCCCAACTTCGGACGTAGAGTTAAGTACAGAGATTCTTTCTTTAGTCGCACTACACGATTGTGGAATGATCTACCCAGCTCAATTTTCCCCTCCCATTGTGATTTACAGACATTCAAAACCAATGTGCATCGGTATCTCCTTTTAAATCCCCTCCAACCTACCTAATCGCTCGTGCTGTGTATAACATTTTAAGGGTAGTCACAACCCCTTTAGCGCGCGCTAAATATGAAAAAAAAATCCCTATAGGAAGGTTTATACCTCTAAACAACACAACGTTAAAAATGTCCGTCAGTTTACCTTTGAGCCCAACTTCGGGAGAACTGTACAGATTACAGAGATACTTTCTGTAATTGCACTACACGAATGTGGAATTCACTACCCGGCTCAATTTTCCCCTCCTATTGCGATCAACACACATTCAAAACCAAAAATTCAATATCTTGAAAATGGGTTAATGATTTATTTTTTTGAATTTTGTTTTAAATTGTATTATTAAAATTGGCATACTATTAATTGTTTTTAGATGTTCAAGAAATTTTGTATATGTAAAATTAATTTTTAAGAAAACCGCCATAAATTAATAATTATCAAAGGTGTTTTCTCGTGATAACACTTGCAGTTAGGCTGCATAGCTTTCGCTCCGTCTTAGTAACATTGAAGGCTTCGAATGAATAACAACCATTTGTGTTGGGTACCACCAAATATAACATTAGGCTGGAATTATTGCAATTTCTTGGCTGCCACACCAGTCATCAGATTCCTTTAAGTTGTGCTTAGTCTACATATAGTTCGAAATTTAATTTAAAAATTATTTTGCCGTCAACTGGAGTTGAACCAAGACCAAGTTACCTCAGAGGCCATTGCACTTCGCATTGCACCACCGATGTCACCTGATCGTGTCCATCTTACTGAAGGTTTTTTTTCATTTACAAATGCTTTTGGACAACTAGCATTTTTACAAGCCACACACAAGTTAGATATTATTCATTCGGGTTCTTTCTTTTCCTACTCTCCGTTATCACCGCAACAATTCGTTGGGTATGTTTAAGGAGGGAGACTGAATGAAAGATCATTTCATTCATTCAAAACATTCAATGTTAACATGACGGAGCGAAAGCTATGCAGCCTTACTGCAAGTGTTATCACGATAAAACACTTTTGAATTCTTGACCAGTGTCAAATCTTATTCATTCAAAACCTTCAATAATAATTACTAAGCAAATCAGATAACATACTTTATTTTGAACTCGAGCTATTTTAAATTTTTTTCGGTTATTTCCCATACATCTTTTTAATGGTTTTACTGAAAAACTGGATCTCAATAGTTTAAATAATATTGGTTTTAAATTTTGTATAACTACCTACTGTTTATAAACAAAAAAATCCATTTGTTTCGTTCTTTGTTTTTTTTTTCACTTTATCCTTAACATTTCATTAAGTGATTAGATCGTTAGTATTATTCTTTAATGTCTTGTCACTTTATGGTTTTCAATGACAAGAACAAGTTAACGCGATCCAGTTGTGCATTTAATTTTTTAATAATGTTTTAAGAATTACAATATTAACATTACAATTTTCCTTTTTTAAAGTCGATTCTGAGTCTTCCGAAACTTCACAAAAAATTAAGGAAATAGCACATGATCCTGATAATATCCTCATGAGCCCAAAAATTTCCGAAGATGAACCAGAAACTACTGTTGAAATTTCCAAGGAAGAAGAAATAAAGTCTTCCGAGAATTCAAAAAAGATTCTGGGTCCTGAAAACATCTCAATGAGTCCTACATTACTCGAAGGAGAAAATATTTCCCAATCAGTTCAACCCGAAACCATGGAAACTGATGTTGAACTCACAGAGGAACTGAATCTAGCCGGCGATGTGGAAATGGAAGAGGATAAATCTACACTTGAAGTAAGCGACTCATTTGCATTAGAAATTGAAAAACCTAAGGTAGAAAAACCACCTATGCAAATTAATGAAACAATCTTTAAAGTAAGTGATGTTGCAAAAATGGAAGAGGATCAATCCATTGTTGAAGTAAACGAATCATTTGCTTCAGAAAATGATAAAAAACCTGTAGTAGAAGAATCAACTATGCAAATTGATGAAACAATCTTGGGAGTAAGTGAAGTTTCAGAAATGGAAACAAATGAAGACGACATAACGGACCAGAATGAATCGCAAAAGTCTGCCGAAAATGAAGAACATGTTGAAGCAGTTAAAACAGTTGAAACGAAAAAATCAGATGAGGCTCATGAGAACAATAAAGTAATTTCAAATGTTGTTGAAAATATTTTAGATATCGATAAACCAATTGAGAAATCAACACAATCGTCTAAAATTGACGATAAACTATGTGATCTTGACCAATCTGAACAAATTCAAATTAAGTCTGATGAAAATGCTCCAGTTAATGATTTGCTAGCAACGGAAGAAAATAAAGAGCTACCAATCATTGAACCTGCAGAAACTAAATCCGTTGATAAACTTGTTGATTCTTCAAAATTATCCGCTCATAACGAGACGAAAGAAGGTAAAACAACTGAAAAAGAAAATCTAGAGCAAGTGATTGAGAAGACCGATGCAGAAGAAGAATTGTTGGAAAAGCCATCTGATGTCGGAAAATCTCAGACAGAAAATCCAGATGTTACTGAAAAATTGTCAGAAACAACTTCAAGCTCTCTAGATGACCATAAAACTAATAAAGAGGTTATACCTCTAGAAAATATTGAAAAAGCCATGGAAGAACAATTGAAATGCGATACAGAGAGAGTGCAAATACAAAATTCAGTTTCTCATGATACATCAATTATGGTTATTGAGAAAACGTCTGAAAAAACCATTGAACTAATTCCAGAACCAAATGAAAACAAATTATCGTCGAAAGAAATAGCAGAACCAGCTGAAAAATCTGATTGTGTAACAGAAGCACCGGAAAAGATAGAATCTCCACAGAAAATAGTGGTAATATCGCAGGAATCAAACAAAAAACCAATTGATTCTACTAAAACACAGGAATCTTGTAAAGAAATTCAAGAATCCGTTGAGGAATCAAAGGAAAAAGAAGAATCAGCCCAAGCTAAAACTGAAGAAACATCAGAGGAATCAAGTAAACAAACAAATCAGGAAACTGCTACAAATGACGGATCTACAGTTGAAAATGTGGAAATAATTAATGAAGCTGGTGAAGTTGAAGGGGATTCAATGAAAACAAGCGAGTCTTTAACAGAATTAGAAAAAACATTAGATAAATCAAAGAAGCAAGAAAACGTCAAAGAAGAGACTCCAGTGGTTATAGTAGACGAAATTGAAAAACCAGCTGAACCTACAACTGATTCTTTTGAAACTCAAAAATCTCTAAAAGAAATTGTGGTATCTCAAGAATCTAATTCTATTGAAAAAGCACCCTCAAAAGAAGTTGTAGTATCCCAAGAAAGAGATTCTATGGAAAAGCCAGAATCCCCAAAAGAAACTGTAGTATCCCAAGGAACAGAATCTATTGAAAAGCAAGACACCCCAAAAGATGTATTGCAAAAACCCGGAGATTCTAAGAAATCCGAGGAAGGTGAAACGATCAAGTCTACTAAAGTGACAAGTCTAGAAACCGCAATAAAAACATTGGAAACACCTGAAGTGGCAACAGAAGTTGTTGTTCAAAAAGTTGTAGAAGCTGCAACACCAATTGATAGCACTAAGCCCAACCCAATAACTGAAACCAATTCAGGAGCAGCCCAAGATGCAAAAAAGCCAGCTGCAAGAGTAGATCCTAATATAATTGAAATTGACGATGATGATGATGATGAAATTGTTGAGGAGAAAAAGTTAGAAGACAACTCAAAAAAAGACGAAAACACTTCAAGTGAAAAAGAACTACAAGATAAGAAAATCGATGATGTAAAGCAGATTTCTCAAAATAAAGAAACCAACGATCTTGTTACATCCATGGACGTAGATAAAGAACTTACAGCAAGAAAACCAGCTCAGAAATTAGCTGAAGAAGACCAAACTACTACAAATCGAGATGCCAAAACAGATCAAGAATCTGCCGTCAAAGACGATAATACAACTATGAAAGAGATTCCAGTTGGAGTTCTAGATGATGACGAAGAACCACTTCTAGTGATCGATACATCTCACAAAGAAGACAATGACACCGAAAGTAATTGCATGGACAATGAAACAGCAACATCAGCACCAACAACTGATTCAAGTAGTGATGGTTCGTTTGAAGTGTTTTATGACAAGGAATGTGTGAACTATGAATGCAAGCGGGCAAGCAAGAATTTCTATCGGGCTACAGTTTTTGCAATGAATTATTTTAAAGTATCAAAAAAGCGCACCAAGACACAATTTGTGTGTGAGGATTGTTACGATCGATCTCTGACTTCGTATGAGGTGAGTTTGTGAAGAATATCTAAATAGAATGAGTTGTTTGAGGAATGTGTGTTTTTTTTTTTTTTTTGTTGTTGTTTGCTTTTTCCAATAGGAACTGTGCAAAACGCTCAAGCTGAAACAACCTCTTTTGCATGGTACAACATTCAAATGTCAAGAGTTTGTAGAAATTATTGACAGTAGTGATGAGGATGAGAGTGATACCACTGGGGCAGACAAAGTAAAAGGTAAGTTATGTTCTTAAAATAAATTCAACAAAAGAAACTAAAATATTTTAAATAAAAAACAGTTTCAGATGAAAATGCACTGCCTAAAGAGAGCATTGAAATGCTGGAAGCCGAACTTGAGGGAGCAATTCGCAAAGTTATGCACAGTGTCGATATTCAAAATCAGCTGTCATGGACAAAGCAGATATTACAACAACGTCTATCAAACCTTCAAGAAGACTCGGAATTCGTAACTGAACAATTGAGGGCTCTTCAAAGAAAAGCCGATCATATGCATAATTCACTTTATCAATGTCCAAAAATAAAACTTCGTCAGCTAACACCTTTGGATTTGAACAGTGGACGAATGTATAATCCGGAATCGGATAATTCGACGAGTGTAAGTATTGCATATACAAATAGAAATGAAATCTTAAATCTGTAAATTAAAACCAAATATTCAACAGATCCCACTGCCTGGAGATATTATTCGAAATCCAATCTGTATAAACGAGCAATATTATGCTGTGAAGACCAAAGCAATTGCTAGTTGGGTTCCATGCAAAGTAATAGAAGAGGTTGAAGGTTATCCTACTGGTTATAATCAAACGAAGACTTTTAAAATAAAGTTTACAAAACTTGCAAAATATCCAATGTTCAAAACAGTCTACGCCAAACATATGGCATATTATGATCCGCCTAATGTTAGGTTACCAATTGGTATTATTCCTTTTTTTAAATTTTAAACCACAAAATTATTATACCTTGTCTTTTAATAATCAAAAGGATCTCGAGTAATTGCATACTTTGATGCAACTTCTCTGTCAAGGGGAAAAGAGAAAATGCTCATTCCAAGTGCATTCTATCCAGGTATTATTGCAGAACCACTTAAACAAAGCAATAAATTCAGGTATGTAAACATTGTCTTTTGACACAAACAAAAAACCACAACTGCATTTCTATTTGACAGATATTTAGTCTTCTATGATGATGGTTATTTTCAATATGTAAATCACAAGGATGTACGTTTGGTTTGCCAAGCCTCTGAAAATGTATGGGAGGATGTGCATCATCAATCGCGTGAATTTATTCACAATTATCTAACTCAATATGCCGTTAATAGGCCAATGGTACAGACACAAAAGGGTCAAAGCATGTTGGTCGATTATAATGGCAAATGGATTTATGCTCGTGTTATCGATGTAGATTGTAGTTTGGTGCAAATGTTGTTCGAGGGACAGAGTCGCTCCGAATGGATATATCGGGGCTCAACACGTCTTGGACCTGTTTATAAGGAATCAAATAATCTATCACAAAAGAATACACTTAATGCTACGCGAAGGGTAAGTAATTTAATATGTTTATTTAGTACAAGAAATTGTTATTAACGGCTTCACCGATTTCAATCAAAATTTTTATACAGGAGCTTCTTTAAAGTTAGTTTCAAATTTTGTTTGAAAATTTTAATATTTCGAAAAATGAATCACGATAGTCAGTTAACCTCAGATAGACATATTCTTCAGATAAATCACAAATCTATTACGGTTGATAAAGTATTTATTCCTCTGATACCGTATTGATGATGATGATTAAAAAATCAAATTCTAAGCCACTTGACTAAAAGAGCAAGTACGAGCGATTCAGTTTTGAATTTTATTTTAAAAAGAACTTGCAACTGCGTTTTGCCCTCAAAATAAAGATGTCTTAGTTTGTCGATTGTCGACCAAGAATCGGAGACCGCAATAAAGGCCGCTTCTCATTTTTTTTTTTAAGAAGAAAGATGGAGGGAGGGTCATGAGATGAAATTTAACTGTTCCCACCGAAGCGAAATCTCGGATTTTTGTCCAATACTGACGGTCTTTTCAAAATGAATAGCTCCACTTTTAAATTTCAGCATACAAGATTTTTCTATGAAAATTTTGAGCTCTCATTCCAACACACCAAGCCAAAAAAAAGAGAATACATTTGACGTTGAAATTAAATATAAACACACATAAGCGGAATCTCACGACATGGGGCGTAAAGTGTTGAATAAAAAAAAAAAACGTTACTACTAGTCTTTACGACATAATCTTAAATTTTTGTGTAAATAACACAAAAAATTGCAGATTTCGGTTTGTTGGCAACATGGAACATAATTATGATAAACTTGTGATTTTCAAAGGGGAGTGATCGAAATCGATGTTAAATTAACAAAAAATAAAGCGCAACACAGAACAATCATATTGTTGCGTCGCGTCGGGTGGCAGTGCAACTGTGTAGGTTGGTTTATAAATTAGGTTTGTATGAATATAAACAATATATGAACGGTAAGAAATTGCAACAGATACCATTCGATCAAGCTGATGGCACACACCATGAAGATCTTTGAGCGGATATTGGATGGCCGCCTACGAAAAATTATACGGCTATCTGACGACCAGTGCGGGTTTGTTTCGGGTAAATCACAGATGCTATTCAGAGTATAAGAATCAGAATGGAAAAATATCGGGATTCCTCGAGAGATTTGCATATTGTATTGGTTGATTTTGAAAAAAGCATTCGACAGACCTCGAGATCTGATATGGGTTGCACTTAGGCAACAAGGAGTTCCGGAAGTCTACGTGCGGATGGTCATGGACATGTATGAGCAAGTTAAAACAAAGGTAAGATGCCCCGCAGGAATCACTGAAGAGTTCCCAATTAGAGTAGGTGTGCACAAGGGAAGCGTCTTGAGTCCTTTGCTCTTTATTACTGTCCTTGACTTTCTGCTTGAGGATAAGGTGACGGATCCCAAAGTGTATCAGTTATTCTTTGCTGACGATGGAGACATCATAAGTGAAGATCCTGTGTCCTTGCAACGAGCACTTTATGTATGGGTGGAGCGCGAAAAAGACCGCATACCTATGCTGTCCATTTTATGATCCTCTCTCTTTGAATGGAATAGTGCTTCCCAAGTGCGAAAAGTTTAAATATCTTGAATCAACGATCAATAGCGAAGGATCTTGTGATGACGACATCGCGTAAGCGTAAGGTGGATGAAGTGGCGGGAAAACTCTGCCACTTCTGTGAAGCTAAAAAAAAGCTCTACACGGCAGTTGTTCGTCCAGCGCTTAGATACGGTTCACAGTATTGGACAATGTACAAGAAGTATAAGAGTTAATTGACGGCAGCTGAAATGAAGATGCTTCGCATGACAGCAGGAGTGACAAAGCGTGATCGAATAAGAAGCAAGAGAATCCGAGGAAGCCTACACGTCAAAAATACCATTTTGGGAAAAATACAGCATGACCAACTTATCTGGTACTGTCATGTTCAAAGGAGATGTCATGAGAACCCAGTTCAAAAAAAAAAAAAAAAAAAAAAAAGACGTTCCAACACTATCGCGGAAGAAAGGCAGGCGCAAAAACTCCTGGATGAAACAAATGCAACGACACCTGCATTTAGTTGGCCTCAGACATGGAACAAGAAAATGAACAAGAACAAGACATGGAGAGTTGTGATCCCCCTCGAGATCATGACAATCGCCGGTTAAATGAAGAAGATGAACGGTAAGAACACACTTCTATCCATTCGCGTTTCAATTTCAATTGTTCAGTTCTTGCGTATTGTAAGAAAAATGCCTTTTTTCGGAAATATGGCTCTCATTTTTAAAACAATATAAGGCAAGAAAAATGCATATCTATTGACATGATATTATTTATTTAAGCATGATAAAACTAAACAAGATAGCGCCTGATTTTTTGTTTGTATGTCATCAACACTCAATTTCGCAAAACATTTAGGGTCTTTTAATAATGAAAATATGTGATTACAATGCTGGTAAGATTTTAATAATTGTGTTTAAGAAGTATTTCATATTGAAATATTAAATATAATATTTTTTATTTGTTTGATTGTATACTGTATAGTCAATTAATTCGTAATTTGCTTTTTGCATTGTGTAGGTACAGGGTTATTCGGCTTAGATGCGACACAAGAACTACTACGTGTGTATTATCTTCAGAAAAAAAAAAAATCATATGGGAGGCATTTTTTGTTGATTCGTGGGGGACTTTTTTTGAGGAAAATAAAAGTTTTCATAACTTTCAAACTTCTCAAAAAATAAAAATATAAATCCGTTTTTTTTTAATTTTTAACATTTGACCAAAAACTGATGAGAAGGTAAAATGTAAGCACATACAATTTTGAATCAGCATTCGAATAAAATTTTCAAAATTTTTGTTTTCTGGTATATTTTTGTCGATATTGACGTTACCTTGTTTAGCTTTGGAAAAATTTGCCCTTTCGCATGGACGGAGGAAAAAAGACCACATAATATACGAATTTCGTTAAGCTGGCTTTAGACTTTCGTTCTTCATTCGGTGTCCGTTGTTCAGTGTTCGTTCTTCTCTCAACAACGAACAACGAAGAAAGCATTTACATTAGAAAGTTAAACTCTATTTACAAAATTGTTTATTTATATAACTAGGCTTCTTTTGCCATTCAGTAATTAAAAAAACTTCGAAAATGTCCCTACAAGTTGCACGACACTCCGAAACAATGTTCATTTAAACGGTTTTCCCATTTAAACACAAGTTGTTCGGGTAACAACGAACACCGAAATTTCTGACCTGATTTGAATTTGCACGTTCTTCATTCGTTCTTAGTTCGTTGTTCGGTCTTATCATTTAAATTGTCGTTGTTCCGCGTACGAACAGCAACGAACAACGTACACCGATGATAACACCGAAAGTCTAAAGCCAGCTTTAAGCTTTCACGTCCTAGCGTTTTGTTACATACACATATCTTAAGCGATTCAATCTGTATAGCAATGAAAAATAATTTTTTTTTCTTAGGCTTAAATAAGCTGAAACTATCGTTTCTCCTCCGCCGAAAAAAACTAAATTGTATGAAAAATTTATAGTACAGTAACTATATACATTCACGTATGCGTCAAATCTGGTATTTCTGATTTTTTGCTGAGTTGTTCAGGATATTAGCCTAGTAAATCACCTAAGTTTTCGACCTCGAGCGGCGATCGCTTCATGGTCAAAAATAAAAAAAAACGCGATTTTTTCAGTTATTGTCAATTTTAGTCCTAAAGAAGTAATTTTAAATAAAAACATTGGTCTAACCTACTTTTCACCAATTTGAGCCCAAAACCCTCTTTGTAGAGCGAATGGTTTCCAAAATAAAGAATTTCAAAATTTAGCGATAAAAAAATATAACAAGTAGTATTTTCAAACAGTATAATGGAAAATAAAGAATTGTTGACATAAATGCATCAAAGCATTAGAGCGTTTAGGTTGAGGCTATAGACCCCCGTTTAGATGGGAGGGGCAATTATCTGAAAAAATGACTTAAGGTAGAAACAACACTACTTTGAAGCGAGTAAAAAAGATATCCATATTTAGTTTGTTTAGCTCAAGTTCTCTTAAACTTCCTCTTCTCCAATAAAATAATTGGAAACAAATGCACGAAAAATAAAAAAAGAACTACTTTCTTTAATTTTATTTATATAGGTACAAATTTTAAAAGCAATATTTTTTGACTAACTTAGAAGTACCGATACGAAAAATGATGACAATAAACCAAGCCATTGACGAGATATTTTTCAAAAAAAAGGGCCAAATTGACAAAAAAAAAAAACAAAATGTATTTCCGTTATTTGATTTTATTGGACAAACTTTGTGTGCAGTATTATTGAACATATTCTAGGGATTACATATACGAAGTTTAATCAGAATCGTTAGAGCCGTTTCTGTTCTAGATGAGCGAATCACACTAAACATTTTTGAATCAAATTTAATGTAAATTCTAAATATTGAAACATATCCAGACGCTCAGACACAAAAAGCGGCGGTCATCTTGTCGAATATCACTATTGGACCTCGAAATTTTATTTTAACACGAAACCAATACTTGCCATATTGAGCAAGTCAACAGAACTTATTTGATTGGTTGAATCTATCTGATTAAGAAATAGAGTTAGTTTGACAAGAAATTTATAATCATACAGTTCGAAAATTTTTTTTTTAATACTACAATTCGCAGTACGTATCAAGGGGGGAGAGGTTGGAAGATCGGTAACGAACCAGACTATTAAGTTATTATTGTTATGATTGTACTATTGGTACTAGAATGTCAGTTCATTAGGCTTTACCATTCTTTATTCCGTCAATTTCATTGCATTTTTGAACAACAACAACAACTTATCGAAATAAGGTATGGAGAAAAAAGGAGGCGGAACAAGACAGCATACTTAAAGGCGCTTATCAAAATGCTGATGCTCCAAATGCATTTGATGAACAAATAACACATCTCGACCTGTGACGTCAGTGGTCTAAAGCGGTGGACTGCGTAGTGCACACGACTGCTAAGACTGAGCAAATGTGATATGCGTGGGTTCGAATCCTATGGTGTGCATAAAAAGTTTTTCAAATAAAATTGGATTAAAGCTCAGCACCACAAAAAAGGAGACTGATGAGTGCAAAGGTGGCAAAGCACGAAATAGCTATATCTCCAGCCAATACAATTGGTGGTAGCGCCTTTAAGTTGTTGTTGTTGTTGTTCAAAAATTCAATACTAATAATAGCCCAGTCAAATTAGACATTGACCCGGACAAAATTCTTTACAGGTATATTTTTTAGTGGAAATGTTCAGAACAGTGTCCTTAATCAACTGTTAAAAGTCGCAGGTAATCCGCATTGGCGTACGACCACAATCTTGAAAAAATGCAGCCATCTTGCACTCTTTGTTTGTGGCTATATCTCTGGTACTTGTTGCCCTTAAAAGACCATTCAAATGTCAAATGGACAGGCTTAGATTGAAATCAGGGAAATATAAATACAAATAAGTTACAGGTATTGCATGGCAACTGTTTTGAATTAAATGAATTTAACAGAGTATATTGTAGTGCAAATTGGAAAAAAATACCTACATCTCATAAATATATATTAAGAAGCTGAAATTTAGTGAAAATGTTCAGAAAATACCAACAATCATTTGTGGTAATAAGTTACAAATTAAATAAAAATAAAAAGTACCATCATCTGAATTAGTCGGCTTTCTGCTATTCTAGCAATCTAATTGTTCTAGAAAGACCATGCAAGCGTAAAATGGACAGACTTTGACTTCAAAATCAGCAAAGCATATTCAAAATTAGAATCAGGTATTTTTTGGCTACACTGTTTTGAATGAAACTACTTAAAAAGAGTAAATAATTGCAGTGCAATGCAAAATCGGAAAAAAATGCCCATGTCCAAGAAATATTTATTAAAAAGCCGAAATTATGTGGACATGTTCAGAACAGTGCCAATAAAAAAAATCCCAAATAAAAAAGTGCTAGGAGCAGTTTTTTAAGTATACTAATTATGAAAATGTTCAAAAGGGTAGTTATGTGCTTTCAAGAGGACACAAGCGTCCACAGGTTTTTCTCAAAACCCACCTCTGTCTATCAACTCCTACTCTCACCTCCTAGTGGTGAACATCGGGTGTCTAGTACCTCAGCTGGAGACGGGGTTTAAATACCCGTGGAAAGCTGTTGGGGACAGCCAACGAGAGAGGGAGGGGGGGAGTGTTCCCACTAAGGCACTTCTCCTTTCATCGATGCGGCAGCGGACGAATTCTCTAGATGGAATCAACGGTGGCGTCTACAGTTCCAGTTAGGTTGAACTACTAAGTGAACACCATATTTGTAGCTCAGGCCTATAAGGAGCGGTTTATCCGGCTCCCTACCCTTGGAGTTATACGAAGGGTCTGGTCCTCCGGGTCGGGGGTTGTGCGTCGGGGTAACTTCCCTACCACGTAAAAAAAGTTGTTCCGAAACAACAACAAGCCTCGGATATGGATGATCTTAAAGACCCCAGCAAACGAAACAAGGACAATGAATTTCGGATCTGCACGTGGAACGTCCTGTCCTTATACAGAACACGTGCAGCCGAACAATTAGTGGAGAACCTGGACAGGCTAAAGGCTGACGTAACAGCCATCCACGAAGTGCGATGGGATGGAGAGGGCATACGGAGACTGAAAACGTGTGACATCTACTACGGCGGGGGCTTGAAGGAACAGGGTCAGCGGCTCTTTAGTTGTGGTTTTGTGATAAGGGGAAGACTTAGGCAAGAAGTCTTGGGCTTCAGAAGTGTAAGCGAGCGCCTGGTCACAATCCGCATCAAGGGCAAATTTAAGAACACTTCGCTGATCTGTGTTCACGCCCCCCATGAAGGGAGAGAGGATTCAACCAAAGAAGCATTCTACGATCTCCTGGAGACAACGTATGATATGTGCCCGAAGTACGACGTGAAGATCATTTTTGGTGACTTCAACGCAAGATTCGGAAAGGAGGGCATCTTTGGTTCGATAGTCGGAGGACACAGCCTACACGACGAAACTTCCGGCAACGGACACAGGTTGGCAGACTTTGCGGCAGGGCGAAATGTCATCATATCAAGCACCTACTTTCACACCTCAATATACACAAGGAGACTTGGCGGTCGCGTGATCAAGTAACCGTCAACCAAATCGACCACGTTGCGATAGACGCGAGACATGCTTCCAGTATCTTGGACGTCCGAACGTTCCGAGGGGCAAACATTGACTCGGAACACTACCTGGTGGTAGCTAGACTACGTATGCGGATATCCATGACGCGACAACGCAGAGCAGATGCTGTGAAAAGATTCGATGTCGATAAGCTTAAATCGCAAGAGACCGCCAGAACTTTTGCAGACCACGTAACTCTTAATCTCTCAGGAGGTCCGCCACCAGCATCACGTGCAGAGGACCAGTGGGAACACTGTCAACAAGCCATCAGAAGTGCCGCCTCTGATGTGCTGGGTTTCACTAGGCGAATACAACGAAACCCCGGGTTCGATGAAGAGTGCCGGCTAGCGCATGCAGCTAAGGACGAGGCCTACCAGGCAATGCTGCAGACTCGAACAAGAGGTGCTGAGAGAGTGGTCCGGGAGCTCTACGGACTGAAACGAAAAGAGGAACGCCGACTTCTCAGGAGGAAAAAGAGAGAGCACGAGAAGCGGGCGGTAGAGTCTATTGAGGGTTGTAGCGGTAGGGGAGATGTTCGAAAATTTTAACAGAGGGTGAAGCGATCCACCCAAGGATTCAAGGCTAGAACGGAAGCCTGCCGAGATGAGAGTGGGAATATGGTAGTAGACACACAGTCAGTGCTGAGGATCTGGAAAGAACACTTCTCTAGACTGCTTAATGGCGAAGACAGCCAAGATGCCAATAATAGGCAGAACGCTCCATTCAACTTGGACGTCCACCCGACCTAACCGAAGTGCGGCTGGCGATATCCAAACTTAAATCGTACAAGGCTGCTGGTGCGGATGGCGTACAAGCCGAACTATTTTTAAATCAGCGGGAGATGAATTGGCTAGGAGCATACACCAGCTCATCTGCAAAATTTGGCCGGAGGAAAGTATGCCCGATGAACCTCGGTATAGTGTGCCCCATCTATAAAAAGGGAGATGTTCTGAAATGTACCAACTACAGAGGAATTAGTCTCCTAAACGTCGCTTATAAAATCTTGTCGGCCATCCTGTGTGACCACTTAAAACCTTTTTCAACGATCTGATCGGCCCCTACCAGTGCGGTTTTAGGCCAGGCAAGTCAACCGTCGATCAAATGTTCACACTCCGACAGATTTTAGAAAAATCCCGGGAATTCCAGATCGATACACACCACCCTTTTATCGATTTTAAAGTCGCGTATGATAGCGTGAATAGGGACGAATTATACAGAGCCAGGATGACGATGGAGAAATCTCGCTGCTCCGTCAAAATTGGTAAGAAAACCACCGATTCCTTTGATGTTGAGAAAGGATTGATGCAAGGCGACGCGTTATCATGCAACCTATTCAACATCGTTCTTGAAGCCATTGTACGCAACGCACATGTCAACACCAGCGGTACAATCTATCAAAAGTCCGTTCAATTGCTTGCATATGCGGATGACATAGACATTGTCGGCAGAACGAAGCGAGCTGTGGCAGGGGCATTTGCGAGCATTGAATCGGAGGCGGCTAGAATGGGATTGGCGGTTAATGAGGACAAGACGAAGTATATGCTGTCATCGAGAGAGGAATCTCAACATCGTCGACTCGGGCAAAATATCACGATGGACAGATATAACTTCGAAGTTGTCAAGGACTTTGTCTACCTGGGCTCCACTATTACATCGCAGAATGACATCAGTGCAGAGATCAAGCGAAGAATTACTCTTGCCAACCGCTGTTTCTTCGGTCTAAGAAGGCATTTAAGTAGTAAGGCCCTCTCTCAGAGAACCAAGGAGACTTTATACAAAACCCTAATCATCCCGGTCCTGCTTTATGGGTCAGAAGCATGGACACTGAAAGATTCGGATAAAAATCTGCTAGGGTGCTTTGAGAGGAAGATTCTTGGTGTGATTTTCGGTCCGGTGTGTATCGAAGGAGTATGGAGGAGAAGATTCAACGACGAGCTATACGGGCTATACAGCGACGTTGACCTGGTCAAAAAGCTGAAAATACAGCGGCTGAGATGGCTGGGGCACGTGGAGCGTATGGACAGCAACGCACCTGCCCGACGAGTCTTCCCCGATGGGGTACGCAGCAGAGGAAGAACCCGTAACAGGTGGCGCAATCAAGTGAATGACGACATCAAAGCACTCGGTGTGCGCAACTGGAAGCGGCTAGCTAGGGACAGAGCTGGCTGGAGGGGCTTGTTAGTTGAGGCCGAAGCCCATCCTGGGCCGTGAGTGCCATCAAAAGTAAAAGTAAGTAAGTAATTATGAAAAACAAAAATAAAGGAACCCTAGAACATGTTATTATTAAAATGATGACAGAGAAAAATACAACGTTGGTCTAAAGAAGCAAAAATGCGGATTGCTTGGGACTTTGAACAGTTGATTAAGGACACTGTTCTGAACATTTCTACTAAAAAAATATACCTGTAAAAAATGTTGTCCGGGTTAGGGCGTTTTGACTGGGCTATAAACAGTTGTGAAATAAAGTTTTAAATTGGCTTCAACTATTCACTGCCTCTATTAATTCTGAATCTATCTTGAGTTCTATTAGTCAGTTAGTCAGATCACAAACATTAAAGTGTTTGGACTTAGGTAAAATGACAGAGCATACCCCTAATAAGAAATTTAGAAAATCTGTATTTCCAATACCGCCCCCCCCCCCCTTTAAAGCTGAGACAAAAACATGCCACGCTTTTGATTTCGATATCTCAAAATATGCGCTTATAAACGCTCATACTCAGATTTTGGTTACATATCCACTCCCAAAACTTGCTCGGCTCGTGTACTAAAACCTCTCTTCTTTTTACGAGTCGTTATTCAAATTGTTACATTTTATTTACATTATGTCGGTATTTAATATTTATTCTACTCTCTCAAATTTGTGGCGATTTTATCGCACAATTTTGACGGCTCCCCTAGTCGATGTATACTAGATTAAATTAAAATTACTATTTGATTGAGGTATATAACATATTTAATTCACTTGTGTAACTAAAAACCAAGCCATCGGTACTTATTTTTGAAATAAAGAAAAAAAATAGTTGGGAAAATATTTATAGTTATAGAAAGGGTGAATATTCAGCGTGTTTAAATGTTACACTTTAGTTTTTTAATTGTTCTTTAAGTCAATATCAAATAAGTTTTAAAAATGTATAAATTATTGTAACTACAAAAACAGATGGCAGTAAGTTGTTTTTAACTTTGTATGTACTCCCAGATACAAATACTCAGTCAGTATAACTTTAAATAATAAACACTTTTTATATGTTTATATAGCGCACAGAACCTTTCATTCGATACATTAACGGTGACGATTCTTCATCATCACAACAAGTGCAAGAAGCTGAACAACAGCCTTCGGCTAAATCTGGAAGCAGTGAAATTCGTTCAGTTGCCAAGAAGAGCGTTAGCCGAGTTGATACATCAAATAATAATTCCACTGTTAGCTCCCCATCAACTGCACAGCCAGTGCCTACAGTTCGTCATTTAAATAATTCAACAATCTTTGTCGATGATGATAATAAACCAAAAGGAAAGGTAATAAGCTTTAGATGAAAATTTTTTTCGCTATCTTGGGTCTTAATTAGTTCTTGCTAATTTTTAGGTGGTGTATTATACGGCAAGAAAGAATCTACCGCCACGTAACTACGTTCCCCACATATGCAATCCATCGTGTCCATTCAATATTACACACAATCTATCATTCTATAGTCCACTGGCAAAACCATTGCTATCTGGCTGGGAAAGACAAGTGTTTAGGCAAAAATCAAAGAAATTTATTATATATCGGGGGCCTTGTGGCAAACGAATGCGCAATATTGAGGAACTTCACAGATATCTGCGAGTCACTGATAATGAATTAAATGTCGACAATTTCGATTTCAGTCCAGATACAAATTGTTTAGCTGAGTATGTTCTTGAGAAATGTCTCGTTAACAAAAAGGTAAGTTTAAAAATTAATATGTTACTACGAGGCAATCTTTTCAACAAAACGAAGCAGATTCAACTTGGGGTTATTAGCTCATTTTCTATGTCAATGTGAATTTTAAAGTTCAAAATTGTTTGAAAGTATTAACCGCAACTCACATTTGACTGAAGAACAATAATTTCCAGTTCTTTTGTTGGATCTATGATTTCTAAATTTTAGAGCTTGTGTCTTGAGAGCTTGAATTCATTATCATTTTTTCCTCTAGGATATCTCATGTGGCAAGGAGAAAATGCCGATTCCATGCGTAAACTATTACGATGAAACAATGCCACCAGCATGTGAATATTCTGCCGAGAGAATTCCCACCGAAGGTGTTCCATTGAATTTGGATGAAGAATTTATGTGTGGCTGCGACTGCGAAGATGATTGTTCGGTAAGTTATAACCCGTTGTTTCTACTATTCAAAAATACTTGTAAAACAATATGTTTTAAAAGGATAAAACAAAATGTGCTTGCTGGCAACTGACATACGCAGGAGCTAAATACGGAATGCCTACCGTCCCCACAGACATGGTTGGCTATCAATACAAACGATTGTATGAGCATGTACCTACAGGAATTTACGAATGCAATTCGAGGTTATTTTTTGTTTTCATTTTCGACTTGTTTTATTATGTAATTTGTGTTGTATTAAAACTGAGCGAGTTTCTTTTTAGGTGCAAATGCAAATCAAGTTGCGTGAATCGTGTTGTCCAGCAGCCCCTTCAATCAAAGTTACAAGTCTTCAAGACATCTAATCGTGGATGGGGTCTGCGGTGTATAAATGATGTACCTCGTGGTTCTTTTATCTGCGTCTATGCTGGTCAAATGCTTACAGAACAGGTTGCAAATGAAGGGGGCCTCGATGCTGGCGATGAATATTTTGCTGAATTAGATTATATAGAAGTAGCTGAACAAATTAAGGAGGGCTATGAATCGGATGTTCAGGAACCTGAGGAAGACGAGGTTTTGTTTCTGGTTATTTTGCTATAGTCTTATAGATCTCATTATTATGTATCATTTCTAGGATATTTATAATCCTGAACGAGAAGACGATGACATGGACTTCCGGGCGCCAGGTGAATCAACTAATGATAAAGAGTTCACTACTCGTTTAAGAGCACGTAAAGGTAACAAGAACAGCACAGATGGCGAGTTCGATTCACAAGAAAGGCAGGTTATAAGTTTCGAGCCGAACAAGAATATGGACACATCAAATGAACCCAATGAAAAACCGTAACTTATTTCTTAGATTAATGGTACATCATCAAGGAAAAGTTCTTATTTTTTTTTTGCAGAACAATACGAAAATTATTTGGCAAAGATGAAAGCTGTTATGTCATGGATGCCAAGGTCAGAGGCAACCTCGGAAGATACTTTAATGTAAATTAATTTAAGGCAATCATGAGATGCAGATAATTTTTAATTTTTTACTTTAACTTGTAGCATTCTTGCTCGCCGAATTTATTTGTTCAAAACGTTTTCGTGGACACTCATGACTTGAGATTCCCTTGGGTGGCGTTCTTTGCATCGACTCATATTAGAGCTGGTACTGAGCTAACATGGAATTATAACTATGAAGTGGGTGTGGTACCCGGAAAAGTATTATATTGTCAATGCGGAGCGCCCAATTGTCGGCAGAGATTACTTTAAGATGTGTGTTTTTTTTTAAATTTAAATGTAAACAAATTTTTTTTTCTAGAAACTAGAGTCGAATATATATGTATGTATTTTAGCTTAACCATATAAAATGATTTATGTTTCTTAAGATTTCTCCCAGGAATATTGTTCTATCGAATTTAGTACGGGAACGAAATACAGGAAGACTTATAAGTTCATACCTAAAAGAGGACTAACAGAAAAGCTTAAGCCCAGGTTTTTGGAAAGTTTGTCATAATCCTGGAAAAATTTGACAATTTGGAAAATAAAGCTTACTGACTATGAAACCATAGCTTCTCAAATATACATTAAAGCTTATAAAGAAAGCGAATAGTGTGTGGAGGTTATTTAAAATAATCATGTAGAATTCTGTATTCCGCAAAATTTGTGTTGTGCTTTTTTCATAGCTAATCGTTTATTGTGAAAAGAGAAGTAAACCAGGTTTAAATCTCCACTACCAAGTTAATCTAAGTTTCTTTTTAAAAATTAAGTTTAAATATTTCCAATAGTTACTTTTCTAATCCTCCGAGGAGTTATTTGTTAACCAGGCTGCGCGTACGGTACAGTGGTGCGACAAAGCTATGCGATACAAGAAACGTTTGCGTGCGAGAAAAATATTAACATTTATTCTTATATACGTTCGCACAGTGAAACGATATTTGATGAGTATCGCACAAAAACTCTTCTGACCACTTTTGCAAGCGCATTTCGAATCGCTTCTCGTATCGCATCGCTTTGTCGCATCACGTTTCGCGTGCCTTGGATGATATGAGATGCCAAACACATGTACCTTTCAACAAGGGATTTCTCAAAAAGGATACAATTATATTGGAATGATTTAAACTGACCTTCGAAAAAGAAGACTCAGGAATCCTTTTAAAAATTTACCACGCGTCTTTGAATTAAAAAAAAGCTGGTGTAACTCAGTACTCGTGGCAGCAGTGAAACTTCTTTGGGGATCTAAAAATCTCGATATGTATAGGGATATTAAGCTTATTTGCGTAAGACGAATCTATGTGTTTTATATCAAAATGATCGATGGGGTTGTAAACTTGAAAATTAAAAAAAATAATGGTGTAAAAAAAAGGTGAGCATTTAAAAGATATAAATCAGCTTACGAGAGTAGGTTTCCCGACTATTTCCAAAAATTCCTACACTCAAAATCTCTGAAAAATAAAAAAACTGTATATGACAACTCTAATTTGGTTTTATTTATTTTGCAACCATTATATAATTCAAAATTTTAGCGGACTCTCCTGATTTAATTCAATTTTTTGAAAATAGCCTATTTTGAGATAAAATGTTTAAAATAATTTATATCTCCATACCAATAAGAGATAGATAAAAATCTTAAACTAGTAAGTTTCTTAGAATTTCATTATCTATTCACCAAAAAAAAATTAAAACTAGCATTCTAACTAACAAAATTAGACATAAAAGGACATTTTCCCTTTTATCTGCTACAATAATACAGATTATCAAAAAATACAAACTTGTTGCACTATAAAATAAATTAGCCTATCAATAAAACTTTTTACTTTTACTCTTTCTCCCACCACTTAGCTAATTAATGATCTCAGCGTTGCACATGTGGCGTTACATTTGCTCGTTGCACAAAAATTCAACCTTGAAATTTCACTCTCAACGCGCGCAAAGAAGTTTCACTTCAAAAAAATGTATTTTTAAACAAAAAACTTTGTAACTGTTTTGTTGTCCTTACCAGAAAAAGATTACAGTGTTCTTATTATAAACAAGAGATCGTTTATGTTGGGCAGTGTTATTATTAGCAAGAAATTTTGATTTGCGTGATGGTCAACAAGACGATTCGTTGAATTTTGAATGAAGTTCTCATGATTTTCAAAGCATTCGTTTACGTTTTGAACAATTCATTTGGTAGTAGCCCAGTGAACGAAGACTCAAAATTATAAAATAAATGCAAAAAAAGGCCCTCTGGATTATTTTTTTATATGGTAGGGGTAACCCCCAGGTATAACATACCCAAAGTCACTACAAAAGGGGACATTTACCCCCCTCTCCTGCCTAAAGCTTGTGGCACTGGGCTGGGGACTTTGAGTATGTTGTACCTAAGGGTCAGCTCTACCACTCACACAATACCGTGGGGGGCTTGCTTCGCAGGTTCAAAGAATTTATTCATTCTTTAACCTCAAGCTCAAAGAAACACTACTGTCACATCTACTATAATAATAATAAAAATTATACAAAAAAAAAAACATTAAACAAATTGTCGTCGCAACTTTCAATTTTCTCAAAAATTTCAGCATCTTATTTCCCAATTTAAAAAGAAAAATCAAAAACAAAATTTTCAATTTTTTTTTTAATAATTTTGAGTTTGAAAGTTATTTTTACAAAAACTATGGACATCAATAACTTGATTTGAAAATAAAATAAAAGAACGGAGTTCTGGTTTTCAAAAAAGGTAAATTTTGTTGCGAAGTGAATTTCCAATTAACCAACAAACGAACCAAAATTTTGATTCGTTTGATGACGAAACAATATTGGAAGATATAATTGATCGTACTTCGCAGGATTCGCAATTGTTACAAAAAGGTAAGTTATGTTGATTTGTATTTTGCAAATTTCAATATTGGTACTCTGAGTTGTTCTATTTTCTTCTCTACACGTGGTTTTTGAATTTCTTTGAAAGAACTGTTTGTTTGCTTAATCAGAGTGCGTTTGACTATTACCCAACAAATTTTGTTGTTGTAAATGTTGCCGTTGTTTTTTTAAAAAAATGCCCCGCCTCTCTAAAGAGGGGGATAAAGAACCACCCTCTATGGCCAACAAATTTTGTATTGTGTTCCTTTAAAAAAAACGTTATCATGTTTTGGCGCCATATGAAAACAACTCTTAAATTAAAAAACTTAAACTTTACATTATTTAGTATACATCAACTTTTTCGTATAGTTTCGGATATATGTATAGAAACAAAAAGGAAATTAAAACCCCTGTCCAAGACCTGCCACATGATGAAATAACAGTGAATGAATGTGTTTTTACCTTATTGTTTTTTTTCAGGTAAATTGGTCAGAAAACATTCAATATCTTAGAAAATAACAGGTTTTTCAGATTTGTTGACTTTTGATACCCCCCGCATCTCCTTTATTATTGACCCCAGAAAAAATGTGAATATATCATTTTATAGACAATTTAATTGTCCATAATTAAGTAATACAAACTTTTTATCTAACATGTTAGGTTGTGCCAATATTCACGAAAATCTAAAGAGGGGTACCTTTACCCCCCCCCCTCCTGCTAAGATTAGCTCGCGGCCCTGGGCTTTGGACTTTGGGTATGTTAGACCTGTGGGTTACCCCTACCATATAAAAAAATAATCCAGAGGGCCCTATTTTTTGCAAGCAAAATTCCTTCGTTGACTGTACTATAGTATTTGTGAAGCTTCTTCGTAGAAGATTTATTTAAGTGTTGCATATTGCTTTCGTTTAGATTAGACACTTATCCGAACGCTATTCGTTACAGCTCTAAAAATAAGTATTAACAAAGAATATGTCATTATGTATTAGCTCAAGCTAAGGTAACGTTAAACTCCCTTCAAATGATTTTCGATGTAAATCTAAAATAGAAAGACAAGTTAAATAGAAATAACATTGAAATAAATAAAAATTTATGATTCCTGAATTAGTAGGCCTATTTTGGAAAACGCGGCGGGTTGATTTCATTGGCGGATTTGTAATTTTCTTAGACGGATTTCACACAAGGAAACTGAGTTGCCAGCTCGCTTTCAAACAAAAATTGGAAAGCGAAAGCGCTTTTGAGAATAAAAAAAATATAAATCTGCCATTGAAAGCGATCATCCGCGCTTTCTAGAATCGGCCAATAAGACTTGAATATGTTTGTAATAAATAAATGAAAATTGTATGAGAAAAAGAAATGTCTCTTTTTTTTATTCATACGTTACAAAATCCTTATATTTTATTTACTTTGCTTATGTACGATATCGCCGCCTGAGTACTATGCAAAAAAATTATTCCTCAGAAAACGAATTTTCATAAAATCTACAGATTTTTCACCAATTTTTACGTTCATTAAAAAAAGAGAAAAACTTTATGGTTGTTACTGGACAAAATTGACCTGTCAAAAAATTAGCATGAGCAAGAAAAATGGTAAAGGCTACAAACTGATACCTATCTGAAGCGCATTTACAAAGGCTGGTGTTTCTTCTCTAAATAAAGAGTTATAATTGGTATTGACAGAGCAAATTTCCATTAACATGGGTTACGGGTACACCAAAATTAGGTTTTTCTTAGATCCCCGACAAAAGATGACTATACCCAAGAATAAAATGACCATTTCTCCCACACTACGTGGGACAGTCCCACATTTACACAAACTGTCCCACATCGAAAATTGTCCCACAAACGTCCCACAAAATTAGAAGATGTCCCACGCTGTCCCAGAAAAATCGAAATTAAATTTTTCGATCGTTTATTTCATAATTTATCATGTCAAAACTGGAATGATAAAAAAATATCAGCTGATATAAGATGGGTGGAAATTTTCTCACGTTATAAAAACTGCAATATTCCTTACCAAAACTCCAAAAAGTTGGTTGATTATACCCTCTGTTTACCGGGGACTAATGCGTCGACGAAAGAATACCTATTTTCAATTGTGAACAAATTGTGAACGGAGGAGAAGTCACAACTCTCTGTCGAAACAATTAAAGTGATATTGGCTGTGAGATCGAGCTATTCAAGCTACGAAAATTTCTTAGAGGAGGTGTCAAAAAAAAAAATAACTTGGTGAAAAAAATTCATTCATCAAAAAAATATGGGTTAATAAAGGCACTTCCAAACCAATGCGGAACATTCGTTGAGGCGAAGAAACATTCGCATATCAAAATTTATTTACATGGTGATATGAGAGTGCCAACACCAACGCGGCGGAGAAACATGAATTCATTTTGACCAGACCTGTATAATTTAAGCTTAAGTACATGTACAATTCCTTGGTACTTAAAATTTGTAAGTACAAGTACAATTCATCGGTACTTTGTACGTACAAATTTTAATAACCAGTATCGAGGAATTGTACTTGTACTTAAATTCCACAAAGGAATTTAAAAAAATTGTATTTAATTCCTTAAGTACTTTTAATTCCTTTTGTTTTTCTTATATTTTTTTCTTTTTTTACAGAAGGAATTTAAAAGGAATTAAAAGTACAAAAGGAATTAAAAGTATTTGAAAAATTATTTCAGTACAGTATTTAATTACTAAAGTAATGAATACAAATTTTTTAAATTGCTTTGTGGAATTTAAGTACAAGTACAATTCCTCGGTACTGGTACTTAAAATTTTTAAGTACAAGTACCGAGGAATTGTACTTGTACTTAAAAATTTTAAGTACCAAGGAATTGTACTTAAGTAATACTTAAGTCACAATATATTTAATTACTTTACAGCTCTGATTTTGACTGACGAATGTCAGTGATTTGACGACATCAAAGCACTGGGTGTGTGCAACTGGAAGCGGCTAGCTAGGGACAGAGCTGGCTGGAGGGGCTTGTTAGTTACATCAAAAGTAAAGTATGTAAGTATGTCAGTGATTTGGGAGAGCCTTAATTTATGAATATATACATACATATACAATACATAATAGAATATATTTGTTGCAGTCGTTTACTTTGATGCGCATTTTAAGAATCATTAATTGCGATAAATTAAATCTGCAAATATGTGTGCTCTCTTACCGATTGGGCGTGCACGCCCCAAAGTTTCAAAATTACATAATGAAATGGTACCAAAATTTAACTAATGAAGTGGACATTTTTTTGAAATTAATTTTCCTAGATTAAAAGAATGTGTAATAATTTTACACTCCATTGCTGAATTTTTGATAACATTTCATTAGGCTGTTTTGAAACTTTATGGGCTTGCCACCCCAAAAGACAAGAGAACTCACACACATTTTTGCAGATTTAAGCTTAGAGCATTAATAAGGCAAGTGGAATTAAAAAAAAGCATTTTTGGAGTGCGCATTAAAGTAAAACCTAGTCATTTTTTTTGTTTAACTGAACTAATTTTTTTTGTTAAGTCATGTTATGTTTTCACTTTTTGTGAGAATTTATTGAATAATTTTTTCTTTTAATAGTTATTAGGTAAGATTTTGTTCCTGTTTTTTTCTTAGAAAATAAGTGTTTTTATGTTCTGTA
The DNA here is from genome assembly GCA_949320155.1 of Melangyna quadrimaculata. Taxonomy (NCBI): domain Eukaryota; kingdom Metazoa; phylum Arthropoda; class Insecta; order Diptera; family Syrphidae; genus Melangyna; species Melangyna quadrimaculata. The sequence goes on from OX439485.1 coordinate 24,260,219, forward strand.
ACCTACTTTAATAAAATTGAAATTGTGCCACATTAAAAAAAAAATATATGTTTGTATTATTTTCGGGCGAATTTCTTTACTTTGTCCCACATTTTGGCTTTTTGGATCTGGTCACTTTACCCAAGAATCATGTCTTAAAATATTATTGACGACTTAAGGTACAGCTTCATAGAACATAATCTGCGTCAAAAATATTTACATACATTTACATACAAAATGTCATATCTGAGCGAAAAGCAATAATTTATGGATTTGGGATCACTTGTACTTTTAATTAAACTATTATTGCCTTTTGGGCCGAAAGTCGACCTTTGATCATTTTTACCCTTAACGATTACATACGCACATTATTGTTGGGCAAATTGTTTATTGTTTGTACGCACCTGTGGGACAAAACCTTTCCGAAGGTCCAAAATTCATGTAGTTCCGTCGAGATTTTACGGAGAAAAACTTACGACAAAGTTTGAACACCACGTTTTAATGTATAGATTATATCCAGTCACTCGACTTAAAACAGAAGTAATTTTATTTTCTAAATTTCTTCATCTTCGTTATTATAAAATGTATTTTCTTAAAAGTTAACTGACAAATAAATCTACAAATCTATTGTTGGGAATAATACAATTTTTATCTGCTAACGCATTGTTTTTTATAATACAAACATATTTTTTTAGGCATCATCCGCCGTGTACTAATAACTTCGCTCCTGATTCGAGAACATCACTAGAGTGAAGTAACAGTCGATTGTTTCATATCATAAGATATATTATGGGAAGATTAAGAAGAACAGATCATATCGTTTAAACTTCACCTAATACCATTTTTTCAAATAGGAAAAATCATTTGCCAATGACTCTTGGGTGATTTTTGTCCGGCAAGATTTGGTTTCCACATGTTCCATGTCCCTTTAGGATTACCTTCTACAGAAAGAATTTCCAAATTAAAACACAAATTATTATTTATTGTAACTTTTAATTTTTATATATCTTGAGTGAAAGTCTTTAACCGACCAATAATAACATTATTATTCTATAATAATTAATAATATTTTCTTTTTGCCTCTGATCTCGAGAAACAAAAACAAAACAATAATAATATTTTGTATTTATAACTTTACAGAGTTTGTGTAAAAGAAGAAAACAATAAAAGCATTTGATACTATAAATTGCGTATTTTAAAAAGAGATATAACAACTTTTGAAATTGCATTCAAAAATAAATAAAATCGTTAATTTATTATATATTTATATAATATAAATTATCTAAAACTATATATTTTGTTTATATACTCGTAATGCATACATTATGTACTATTTTTTGTTATTATAATTTTAATTTTTAATTTGTTTTTATAAAACCAATAAAAATGAAGAAAATACAAAAAAAAATACTTCGCAAATCCTATAAAGCAGAAGAATTAAAGAAAAAATTAAACCCGTCCAACCGTTTGTGCCACAAGCCCATTTTAAGGTAATGGAAGTGGCGTGTTCAGAGCTTCAGCAAGGAAGTTCTCTATCGGCTTTTCGCCTATGACCCTGAAAAAGAACAAATGATCCAGACACTTGAGACTGATGGACCGCAAGGCCGGCAATCTTAGCAGCAACTGTGCAAAGCGGCTGTCATCCCCCGGATGCTCGTTGCGACAGTGCTCATCCAGACACGCGTAGACTTTCTCGCGGCACATCTCCACCTCGTGGCGACTCTTTAACCCACGAATGTCCGGATTAAAGAGTATGATTGCCCTCAGACACGACAATTCGGAACGATCAATGTTCAGGCGCTTCATCTTAACACTAAGCTCGGACAGAATTCTGTCGAAGATGGTGGCCACTCCTGCTTGGATGGCGCTATTCCGATGATAGGTGAAGTTGGGTGCCAGACACAACTGTTGCGGTGGCCTGATGGCTGTTCGCCGATCGACAGATCCATCAGGATTGGTGTGTTCGATGTCCAGGTATTCAATGCTGCGCCAAGCTACATTGGCAATGAGCAGTTCATTCCAATTTGATTTCAGCAGCAAAATCTGATCGTCCCGATGCAGTTGCATAAAGTGAGGCATGCGACGGGCATATTCGACCATCTGGAATAGCTGCTTGTTGACCATTTGGCATAAATGAGACACGGCTCCCTTGTACTCAGTCTGAACCATTGAAACGGGAGCCACCCGTAGATAAGGTACAACATTGTCGCCGCATCGGGATTCGGCCTTCTGCTCACATTCGATGATTCTTTCGATAGTCAGGTCCCGCACTGAGCTTGTTGGGTTAAGATCTTCGTTACGAGCGCTGGCCATTTTGGCACCACGCTGTCGCTCCTCCTGCACAGCTTCGCGTTTCATGCCGCACGTCAAGCACTTTTGATATCGACAGTATTGGCACCGATTTCGTTGTCTCTTATCAATTATGCAGTTCTTGTCCTCGCGACAGGCGTAAGTGAGGTCCTTGCGAACTGTACGCTTAAAAAAACCCTTGCAGCCTTCGCAGCTGTAGACGCCATAGTGCTTTCCACTAGCTCGGTCGCCACATATTGAGCACAAATGCTTCGATCCACTCAGAGGATGATTTGGGGGATACTGCGGTTGTTGCTGATGTGAGTGCTGCTGTTGGGAATGAAGGCGATTCTGGTTTGTTGGAGATTCATTCATTGCAGTTACAGCCTGCAGGCTGCTGATGGAAACAAACTGTCCTGGACTACCAGGGCCTGGAGAGAAGCCCTCCACACCATTGCCATTTAGAAGGGAGATGTCAGGTTTAATTTCTGGTGGAGAAATTGGACCCATATGTCCGAATTGTGATTCTCTATCGTTTCCGTCCATTTTTGTTTCTCTCCGAGTGTTTTTTGTTTTAATAGTTTTCACTACCACTGTGTGGAATGATTTTCACACCTGTATGGAAGAATTTAATTTGAGTAGAGGATTTCTCTACAAGTCACTTAAAATTTTCTTGCATAAAATGTTAATTATCTTGTTTTGTTAGTTGGAATTTTTATTGCAATGCGATTTTAGTTTTCGTTTTCATCAGCCATTTTTTATTATATTTTTCTTCACTCCACACAGAACAAAAGTATACAACAAAAAAAGGAAAAGAAAATACCCAAAGTGAGACGTATACACCTGTCATTTCACTAATAAACTGTCAGCAGAGTTCAGGTGAACAAATAATACATTGATTTTAAGGTGGAAACGCAGGTGTTTTGTAGTATCGTTCCACACGAGGAAACTTTTTAAACGTTTGTTGCTTTTTACACGTTAAAAAAGAGTGATCAATTTTTTTTGTTGGGATTTTATCTTATTCATAGGGTATATTAGCAATATCTGAGGTGAATAGCCTCGCTCCTTGGCATTGTTTTGAATAAGACCAATGGAGACGCATTGGCAATTGCATTATTACCCTTTTGATGAAAGAAAATTATTGCTCTCCATCGTCGAGCCAACACATTTTGACGTTTCGCTATTTTTAAAATGGTTTCTTCCAGATTATGAATAGATTTGGAAAATGAATTAATGTTTAATATAAGCGAAAACAATGAATTAACTGAAATCTTATGGCAGATATATGCCACTCAAACAGTAAGTTTTGTCATTATATGCCGCCTCCACAGTCCATGAACGATGGCAGAGGACTATGGAACATGTCTAAAAAAAATCCATTCGAGTCTCAAAAATGTATGCCTAAACTGTGACATATGCATACGAATCAGATTGTGGATTGGATTGTAGATTGGATTATGAACATCGCTCATGGCCAGTGGAGGCGGCATGTTAGCTTTGTTTAGCGACGCGGTTCCAAATAGTTTGGAACGAAAAAGTACAGCTTTTTGTTATTCAATGAAAATTTTCTGTTCCATACTGTTCTCATTATTGCTATTCCACTATACTACGTTTTCATTAGAGCCGAAATGAGATAATTTCGAAATTTGGCAAAAAAAGTGTTTTCATTATCAAATTAGCTAATTTCATTTGACATCTCATTTAATTTTGAATTTGGAATGGCAGTTAGCCATTTTTGTTGTTTTCTCTTTCTGTTTTATGTAGTTGAGTGTAGTGTATTGATATTTTCATGCAAAGGCTTTTAAGAGCTTTTGAAACTGATTCCCGCTGGATGCACTCCCCTAATTTCCAACCTATACCCCGTTTACATGAGGTATTCGAGCGAGCTTCAAGCTCGCTTGGCCCCTTTCTATACCTGCGTTGACTTGAAATGAGCTTCAACCGACTCGATTACACTTAAGGAGCGGAGTCGAGTCGAAATTGTTGATAAAAAATCTGGGTTGAAGAGTCGGTCTTGAGGATGTGTTTTGACCACAGTGTTTTTGCACATGTGCGACTAAAATTATTTATTTGTTTTGATAGATATGCGAAGTATGTAATAAAATTCATTAAGTTTTATATGGCGTTTTCACTGGGCCAAATGAGGTAATTTCGTTGCAAATTTCCAAATGAGTTCCGAAATTACCTAATTCTACGTTTTCATTAGAGCCGAAATGACGTTATTTCAAAATTTGCCAAAAAAGTGTTTTCATTATCGAATTGGCTAATTTCATTTGACATCTCACTTCATTTTGAATTTGGAATGGCAGTTAGCCATTTATTTTTGTTGTTTTCTCTTTCTGTTTTATGTTGTTGAGTATAGTGTATTGATATTTTCATACAAAAGCTTTTAAGAGCTTTTGAAACTGATTCCCGCTGAATGCATTCACCTAATTTCCAACCTCATTTCGTGCAAATGAGGTTGAAATTACCTCATTTTGAAATGTGATTTTGTATGGGAAGTTAGGTAATTTCAAGTCTCATTTGGAAATTTGCAACGAAATTACCTCATTTGGCCCAGTGGAAACGGCATATAATTTCCCATACAAAATCACATTTCGAAATGAGGTAATTTCAACCTCATTTGCACGAAATTAGGTTGGAAAATAGGTGAATGCATCCAGTAGGAATCAGTTCTAAAAGCTTTTAAAAGCTTTTGCATGAAAATATCAATACACTATACTCGACAACATAAAACAGAACGAGAGAACAACAAAAATAAACGGCTAACTGCCATTCCAAATTCAAAATGAAATGAGATGTCAAATGAAATTAGCTAATTTAGTAATGAAAACACTTTTTTTGCCAAATTTCAAAATTACCTCATTTCGGCTCTAATGAAAACGTAGTATTAACTGTTTTCGTGCAAAATAAAAATATTGTTGCCATTCCATTAAATGTGATCTCAACACCATAACAACTCAACTTCAAATGGGGCTCTCAACTCATGCCACGAAACACCTAGGTCGAAAATGCGACCCTAATCCAACTCGAGCTCTCGTTTCTGTTTGTAAACGGGGTACTAATTTCGTGCAAATGACGTTGAAATTACCTCATTTCGAAATGTGATTTTGTATGGGAAATTATTGTCGTTTTCGGTTGGAGGTTCGGAGTTACTCCTTTTTGACTCCACTTACTCCAAAATAGTTCGATTGGCTGTTCCGAGTAATGTTTTCGGAGTTATTTCCTGTGCCGGATTTTATAAATGAGTAGACCCAGAACACACGTATACATATAAATCCTTTCATCGGATTTGTTGTCAAATTAATTTTACTCGACTGAACATACACACATAAATATTTCACAAATTAGTCTCGGAACACTAGAAAATAATTCGATTGGAATCAAAAAGGAGTAGTAAGGCTCTCCCAAACCAATGCGAAACATTCGTTGCGGCGAAGAAACATTCGTCAGTCAAAATTAATTCATATGTTTATCCGCCGTGTTGGTGTGGGTACTCTCATATATAACCATGTAAATAAAATTTGACATGCGAATGTTTCCTCGCCGCAACGAATCTTTCGCATTGGCTTGGGAGAGCCTGTACTGTTCCGAAATCCAATCGAAAACGACATATGTAATTTCGGATCTCGTTTGGAAATTTGCAAGGAAATCACCCCATTTGGCCCAGTGAAAACGGCATACTAGTCTGTTCCGAACACTTTGGAACAGAATAGAACTGGATTTTTTGAAGGTACTTGCCTTTTATGTAAAATAACTAGGACTGCTTTCACACAAGGAAACTGAGTTCCTGGAAACTGGGAGTTTGTAGGCGAGAAGGGCAAGAAGTAAGGGGAATGAAAAAAATCTCCCCGGTCAACGATTGAGAAGATTTTTGCACCATTCCTTCTCACACTGTCCGTAATGTGCGTTCAGCCAATAGACTTTATATGGAAACAAACAAAAATCTCTGGCAATTCAGTTTCCATGTGTGAAAGCTACAAGGAAATTAAAGGAAAACGTCAAAAAAACAACTGGTTTCCCTGTGTGAAAGGGGACTAAGAACAGATTTTCTGTTCTAACTTGTTTGACCTTTTCCGCCAATCTGTGATATTCTGTTCTGTTCTGATCTGACATTTTCCTCACTGAACAATCCTATTGCCATTGCCTCAAAAATAAGGAAATGTAGCCACAGAACATCATGGATAGCAGGATTATGAAAATGTGAAAAACATGTCGATGGCTAAAGGATGCGTGCACGCAAACGTATGCATATGATGGACATGAACATGCACCACGCAACATGCAAAATGCTACATGCAACATGCATATGCAACATGCATATGCAACATGTAACATGCAACATGCCAAATGTAACATGCAACATAAAACACAAAACATACAACATTTAAAATGCATCATGCAACATACGGTATTCAACATGCAACATGCAAACGTATCATGCATGAAAACGTATAGGTACGTGCATTCACACGTGTTCGCAATCGTATGCGCGGATGCAAACGTATCCGCCCACGCAAACGTTTACGCGCATGCAAACGTAGGTAGGTATGCATGCACGCTAACGTTTGCGTAAAAAAAAACTCACAGGCACTTGAAACGTCAACTCATGGCGATATGTTAAGCATCACAACAGAAAATTCATAACAGAATAACAGATGTGGCAGAATAGGCCTAATTGACTCTGAAATCTTATGCCGTTTTCCTTTGGCCGTCCGGAAGTATCCAGAAGTGTCCGGAAGTCTTCTGAAACCATTCCATTGGCACAAAAAGTACTCTTCTGACGATTGTGAGAAGAGAAATTCGATTCTTGATTTAGGCTGGTATTCACCGAGCGATAATAACTTAAGAGCCTCATAAACCTACTTACCAAGCAATATTAATGGAGATTTACGAGCGCTCGCAAAAGTTATGAGTAGTCTCGAGCACTCCTAAGTTACGAGCGGCCTCTTCGAAAGGTTGTCCGAAAACTTTCGCAATAAAACCTCCCTTCTCCCCAAGATAAACAGAAAAAAGAATGCTCATTTGATACACCAACTCGCCATCATGGTATTTCTGAGTATTTCTATGACGTCACAGCTCACAATTATCTTTTGTTATCATTTTTTGTTTGAAGAAGTCAAAACTAAAGCATTCAAGAGTTATTTTTAGATGACAATAGAATAACATAATATTGTTATGTTAAATTCTTAATAAAACTACTAGCTATTATTTTTGTTCAGAGAGTATACCTATTTACAGACAAAAGTAAAAAATGTTTTTAGTTTATTGATATTATCTTGGCGTCTGCCTAGCCAGCTGTCTTTCGTTTCCAATTCCAATTGGGAATGTTTGGTTGGTTTTTCGAACATTTGCTCTCATAGTCAAACATTGGCTCTTTTTCAAACATGGAAAAATACTTATGAGTAGTTGGTGAATAGCACAAATAATTTTCAAGTTAAGAAGCTCATAAAGTTAAGAGCAGTTTATGAGCGATCGGTGAATACCAGCCTTAAAATGTCAAAAAAAAAAATCACTCAAGCGTTTGGACCGCAAATTGTGAGAGATGAACAAAAACTGTTAAGATATTTATCGATGTTGGCAAAACATCGATGTTAGACGAATAAACATCGATGTTGGACGAAAAAGTTAGTTTAGCTTTCAATGCTTTTGAAGTATTAAAATAAGTAGTGTTTTTTTGCAGGTTCAGATAGATTTTGACGAAAAAAACAACATCTGAACTAAGGAATTTACATGTAAAATGCAAAAACAACTGAAGTCCATATGAACTTAGCTAAGTCCCAGATAATTATCGGTTCTTAACTTAAGTTTAGATAGAAAAAGAACTGCCAGCTCAAATTACTATTTAGTTTATTACAAACTAGTATGAAAACTTCAAAATATCTGAGCCAACGAATGAAAATATTTTGTATAAACAAACAAAATGGACGCCCATTTTTCTGTAAATTAATTTTTTTTTCTGATTTTTGAATTTAAAAATTAGTTGTCTTTCACATTTTTTTGTTTCGTTTCATTTCTATACGAGGTTTCTTTTTATTTGATTGTATTTTGTTTTTATTTTGCATGCATGAACCTACAAAAGCACGGCTATTATCGATGTTCAGATAGCTTATTAGGCACCAATTAAGCCTTATCCATCTCTGTGTCGTGTGTTGTGTTGTGGAGTCGTGTGTCGCTCTCGCTATCGCTACAATGTATTTCATATGCGTAGAACCATATTTGTCCCATGTGTTGTGTTGCAGTGTGGCACATAAAATATATGGAATGACAGCGACACACGACTCCACAACACAAAACACGACACAGATGTGGATCAGGCTTAACACCTAATTTTTTGTATAAACGACTTGTAAGATATTTTTTCATGCGAAATATTTTAATATCGATGTTCAAACATTAAAATCATCGATTTTCAGAAGGGATAGACACAGTTTACAAAAGATTTTTCTTACCTACGACTTGTTAGATATTCATTGATGCATAAAAACTTAAGATCGATGTTCAAGCATTAAAATCATCGATGTTCAGAATGTTCAGGCACCGTTTACAGATGATTTTTTGCACATACGACTTGTTAGATGTTCATTCATGCTAAATAATTAACGATCGATTTTCAAACATCAAAATCAGCGAAATAGAAGACATCATGGCAACTTGTTCGATATACATTTGTATAGAAAATTTGGGATATTAATATTTTGAACTCATCGATGTTATGGAAGAAAATAACGTTCAAGAACATGGTTATAACTTTCAAAACAATGAATGTATTTTGAATTTGTAATGTATTGCTATTATATGTTGCAAAAATGTATTTAAAACATCGGTGTTAACAAAAAAAAAATAGGTGATTCTGATTCGATAATTTTTGACATCGAGATTGGTTTTTCGATGTTGACTTATCGATGTTAACATCGATGATTTTTCAATATCGCTCATCCCTAACACCACATCTTTTGACGATTCACCAATACAAATGTAAAACGTCAGAAATGTCTGAGCAGAAGCACAAACTGTTCCATTGGATTTCAGAATGAGTGGTATCTTGAGTGAAACCAATGGAAAACGTCATTATTGACCTTTGTAACCTAAAAAAATACAACTTAAAAATCAAAATAAAAATAAACATGAACAAATAATTTCAATTATTAAAGTATACATATTAATATTTATTTTTATAAAAATATTTACAATGTTTCAAATATTTTTTTAAATTTAATTCTTAGTTGTCTTAACTTAAATTTTATTTTTCTCTTAATGCTAGGAATATTATTTAATATTGAGTTATCCATACAAAATTGAAAAATAATTATGCGTTGAAAATTTTACTATATACAACAATGTTTACAAACTTAAATTAAGCACTATTTAATAAAAAAGTAGTAAAAGCTTAAAATACCTCTATTACTTTTAATATGACTAAAATAGAGAAGTTTTTTTTAATTTATTTTAGTGGCTCTAGTTATTAAATTTAATTTGTACAGGGGAAAGTAGATTTTAACTGTTAGTTATGAAAGCCAAAATTATAAGGCTACTCTACCCTATAGGTTACTTAACAAATTCGAAAATCGTTCCAGCCTTTAAGAAAAACAGAAGAATTAAAAGTCGTCAGAGTTCGTCGATAATGTTCAAAAATAACAACAAAACTGTTATATGATCCGTTGGGGCCATAATAATAACAAAACCTTATGTATATGTATGCTCTAGAAAAGAAGGTACATATGTACAAATATATCTAAGCAATTTGAAGAAAATCTGTTCAGTTGGTTGATAATAATAAGACCGATCACCATAAACATTTTCGATTCGTCATTCCCAGAACCATGCCTACCTAATTCAAACACAAACACATTAAATAAATGGGTATTTAAATGTAAAGGTAACATTAGCTGTGTTTTATTATCTTTTATCGGGATCTGGATAAACTTTTACACGTAATACAAAAACAAATTGGGATCCTGCTTTCTATCTGGATCTATTTCAACATCCAAGAAATAGTTTTAACACTCAGCACCAGGTGACCATTTTGATTCGTAAATGTTGTAGGCACTGAGAAAAAAAAAACAAGATCTAGATCCAGATCCCGATAAAAGATAATAAAACACTCACTTCAACTACTCTTCCATTTATATTTTTTGTTTACATGTCAATTTGAAAATGTCAAAAAACTCAGGAATACCACAATCTTAATGCAAAATTTTTGTGCGATCTGGATCGTTTTATTATCACAGAATGATCCATATGGACCTTGGTGGATAATAAAACGCGGCTATTGTTTGTTAAAGATAAATGAGTTTTAAGATTGTTAATGGCGTTTTATAAGTTATCCAAATAAATATTCTGGTTTCGATTCTGAAAATAAATCTAGAAGCATCCAGATCGAAGTATCAACTGTAAGTTAACTATATTTCTTTGACAGCTGGCCATTAAACATAGCCATTCATCATTATACATAATAATTACAAAAGCCGTGTTTTTCAAAGAGTGTTTAGCATCTCAGTAAAAGTTTTACACGGAAAACACAAAGAAAATTCTCTACAATATTTTTGTTTGTTATTGTTTTGCATGTAAACATTTCGCTGAGTTATGCTAGTCACTCTCTGAAAAAACCCGGCTAAAGTGTACATTAAATTGAAAAACTATCGGGCATTGTTATAGAAAGATTATAGTTACATATAAGGGATTTATTTTTAAATTCAGCCATTTTATCGATCAAGAATTTCCAAGATAACTTTGCTGTAGTATCAGGTGTGTTTTTGGGTGCCCTTTATATGTTAGCTCTAAGATAATTTTCATGTAAAATACAACAACAACTCCGCTTAGTTGACGGTGATAAACATTCCTGCTTATTTTATTACAGATTATAACTGTTATAATTGTTATACAAAGGGTAATAAGCTGTGATGGAATTATTTTTAAGCTAGCGTAGGGGGCACAACAACAAACACCTATTGTTAAGTTTAACTTCAAATAAGCCCAGATTTCAATTTTTTGAAGTTGTATAAATTAATAAAAACAAATATTTTTAGTCTCTATGTGTATCCTTAAATTAGTTTTAAGTTATAAATCCTTAATGGCATATTACATACAAAACTTCCAAGAAAGGGAAGAAATTATTAAACAAATTTAGAGCGGTAATCATCAAGCAATATTAAGTTAATGAGGATGACATATGAGACTAATAGCTCAAATATTTTGTCAGTGTTATTTCTAAAGATTTTGAAAAAAATGTTCGTGAGAGTCCTATTATAATGTAACTTAACAGTTGTCTTGACATAAATATTGAATTTTCTAGCTTGGTAAATAGTTTTATGAGACTAATAACTTTATTAGAGCTCGATTATTACCACCATTAGTTTGATTTATCATTTCATATAATAGCTACTTGGCGCTCTTCCAGATGTATAAGTGCTCATTGGTATACCTTGGGGTCCTGGTATATGCGTTGACATATGACTCTGACTATGTGAACCATACATGTCTGCACCGCCACCAACACCATTTCCAGATGGCTCATAATCAACGTCATAGTATATACCCGATTGATTCTAAAAATAAAAAAAAACCGTTATGTAAAAAAACATTATGCTATGGACTTAAAGAAACTTACCGCTATACTGTTATTACTTCGACTTTTTGGTCGCGGAACTTGGAAATTTCTCCCTAATAGATCAGTTCGATCTTCTTCTTCACTAGAACTCGAATTTTCCAGCGTCCGCATTCCACTTGATCTTGATCCTAGGCCTAACCTACTTAAACAAAAAAAAATATGTTAAGAATTTTTGAAATAAAGAGCTTTGTGTGTATTCAAATTGTATAAACCTTGGCAACGGAACTGGTGGAAGGGTTCCATTTTGATGCATTTGCATAGTACTGCCCATGTGTGACATTCCACCTGAAATAAAAAAAAAAATTTTAAGTTATAAACAAATTAGACAAAATTGTAGAGTCACGTACCCATTGTGCCCAGTCCCATGGCATGAAGGTTAGGATAGCCAAACATTGCTGAAGATGGTCGCGTCTGTGCAATCGGTTCTGCCTAAAATAAACCAATAAGACTTTATAAGCTTTGAAATCGATGTGTTACTTACCCCATAATGATTGGCCTGAGCCATAACATCTGCAATTTGTGCCCATCGCATTCGATCTTCCAAAGTTACTTGATAGCCAGGCTGAAGCATACCGGCTGACTTTAATGGAGTCGTATTCATGTATCCAAAGACTGGTGATCCAATGGCATTCTTTTGCTCTCTCTGCCATCTTCTGGACCACATTATCAAACACACCAGAGTAAGTACAATAATAATAAGTGCCGCTACAGATGCTCCAATAGCCACTCCTAGTACTTCGCCATCGATTTCACACTGTCCGCCATAATGACTACCATCACAGGTGCAAGATTGTGTACCCTCTTCGTTATAGCTGCAAGTTCCTCTGTTATTGCAGTAAGCTTCCGGACAGGACTGACATTCACGACCAGCCCGTTGAAATTGATCAGCCCAGGGGTCACGGAAGCCAGGTTCACACGCACATCTAAAGCTTCCCCAGATATTTTTACAAGAAGCATGTTGATGACAATCATTCAGCTCGTTGGATTCGCATTCATCTAAATCCTGAATACTTGAGACAGCACCTTGAGGGGACTCTACGTAGAGGACAGAGTTGCCAATGTTGTTATTGCGGCGATGTATGACACCGAGCAAATGTTTTTGAACATCACTTCGCAGGTTTGGTCGAAGGGTTTCAGCATTCTCCTCAATCTATAATAATGGTCAACTTTAGCTTTAAAATCTAAGGGTGTCTATATTTCTTGTGCTTACCTTTAACGTGAGATTAACGAAAACTCCAGGCGAACCCTGGCTTGGGTCTCCTCTGTAAATATTATTTACCTTTGCCTCTATAAATTCATCGGAATAGGGAGTCATCGACATGGCAGAATCCATCTAAGAATAGATTAAGATTATAATAATTTTGAAAAAGAAAAGCAATATAAAGGTAGGTATAATCACAGCTCTAGCGGATTCATAGCTCAATTGGCTATATGGCTCACTGCTCCTATCCAGCAGCTTATTGTCCCAAACTATTCTGTGCTCGTAGAATCGATCTACCCGAAGTCCAACAAAGAATGAAACAACTTTGCGACATGGTTCCCGGTGTTTTCGACGTGAGTAACCTGGAAGAAAAAGGACGAAAATAAGTTCCAAAAAGGGCAAACAAAATCACCGATATGAAAAATCAAATTAAAACGCCACTTACCAGGTCTACAGTGACAGCTAGACACACCATTCTCAGTCTTACAACGTTCGTGCTGTGCCTGGTCACACGTGGAGTCATCCCCTACGATGCAAGTGTCTATCCTCACTGGAGGCTGTGTAGTCCTCGGTCTGTAATGGGGTCTCTGGGATGGCGTTTGATTGGTGTGCACTGTAGGTTTAGTGTTTGGTTTTGATGGAGTTACATCCCCCACTTCCGTTTCTGGGACAGCGTATCCTGTTCCTGATCCAGGTGGTGTTGACGGATAAGATGGTTTCGGCTGTGGACTGGAGTTATTCAAAATCTGTGATGTGGTTGGGGCTGTGGAGGCAGCTGTAGTTGTTGCGGCAACGCCTGGTGGATCGGTAGGATCTCCGAAAAAATTGATATAAGTCCTCTTACCATCAATGGACACAAACCCATCATCACCGGAAGGTGATATGATGATGTCACCATTACCAGCTCCTCCCTGTTGCCCTCCATAACCATAGGGCTTGATATTAATGGTTTGCTGGGAGCCTGTCCCTGAGCCTGGACCCTGAATTGCTGACAGAGTAACATCGAAGATCTCTCCATATCCAGGAGGCAATTGCTGTCGAGTGGGCTGTATATTTGGTGGTTGAGGGCGCTGAGGTCTACCAAGAGGAGGTCGACCATGTCCACCGGGCTTAAACTCTGGATCATCTAAAACGATTCCAGGACGAGGGTGATAGGGTACAGCAGACGAACTGGTCGTAATAGATGTGCTGTGTGCTTCTTCGGTGCTTGAACTAGATATCGTTTCGATTAGAACCTCTGTTGAAGTGGTTGTCTCAGGAGGCTTTATCGATATGCTTGGAACGGTTGAAGACGGTATTGAGCTAATTTCCAGAGATGGAGTCTTTTTGGGTGCTGACGTCGTCATAAAAATAATGTCCTCTGATGAAGAATTTATAACATCCTCATTTGACATTGGTTCATAATTCGACGACAATGATGATAAAATTGGTGTGGACATAGAACTCACTACAGAAGTGCTTTCGATAATCTTGGAGAAATCTTCAGTAATAGAAGGAATATTTTTTTTCTCCGACGACTTGATCTTCGAGGTAGGTTTCTTTTTTTTATCTTCATCTTTTTTGATAGGCACTTCCTCTGTCTCTGTTATAATTGATGGTAATTCCAATTCTAATTCGCTTGATGAATCCTCATCTTTGTGATTGGGGAATTCATCTTTAGGAAGATTATTGTCATAGGTTGTGTCAGTTGGAGCTACCTCAATGGTTTCGTTATTTTCATTTTCTAACGTAGTAAGTTGCACCTCTTCTTCCGGTTCTGATAAGCTTGACTGATTAGGAGCTTCCAAATGATCAGAAGGCTCGGGATGGTCGTTTAAATCTGGAGGCGGCATATACTGAGGAATTGGTCGACGGCCTCCACTGGTGGTGGATATAGGTGGTCTTGGGCGATTCCTATGCCATGGCGGTCGGTTACTTATGAAACCAGGTCTATAAGGAACTATTTGTTCTGGAATCGGGACACCTGTAATAAATGGCCTTTCTGGTCGGTCAAATGGATATGGAGGTGGACGTATTGAGCTATCTGGCAATGGCTTTTGAATATCATAGTCCATTGGAAGAGTCTGCACATCAGAGATTCTCGGCGGGCCGCGATTATTAATCCTACTGGCTGTGGGTCTACGGTGGCCAACTTGATTGTTTGCATGAACATTTACATTCCCGTTAAGCAGTTTAACTATTCCCGTTATAATATCCTGAATATCTGGATTTGGATTTTGTCGCGCCTGATTAGGCACCTGAGCAGTCGCCGAGATCGGAATAGCAGAACTCGGAGCTAAGGGTGCGTTGGGGGACCTCGATGAAACCGATCGAAGGTCCCCTTTCGATAAAAAAGAATCATCCACCGTTAGGCCCTTGGCTTCACGAGAACTCTTTGTTATTTCCGCATTTTCTGTTAAATCATTCAATGTTTCAGTGGGTTTTATATTATATTGAAAGTATCGTCCGGCTTCAACTTTTTGTCCATCCACTACTTCTTCATCATCTAGCTCATTAGGACTATTCTTGGATGCATTGATATCATTAAGGATAGGTAAGGCTGATCGCTCTATTCGCGAATGTTTGTGTGTTTCAACGTTATCATTTTCAAAGCTTGAATCTATCAGAGTACTTTCAAACCTTGTAGTTAGCTTTGATGATCCTCTGCTTGATCCACCTGAATTTGTGGACTTTGGTGAAATTTGGGAAACGGAAGGCAGGTAGTTTACACATTCTGTAAGAAAAAAAGAAAACCATATTTTGTGTTATTTGATATAATGTTTGAAGATACATAAGTTAAAATAAAAAAAACTTTTTTTAAATAAATGAAATAAAGATAAGAATGTTATGCTTTTGGTATTAATTTAGGAATTTGACTTAATGAGTCTATCAATCAGAGAACTCATCAATAAAGTTATAAAGTAATCAAATTTTAAGGATCATTCATCTTGGCCTTCTAAAGTCTACCACAATATAGTCAAGTGCAAATAAAAAGGTAGGTAGGTACTTCAAACTACAAAATTGATTTTAAAAAAATCGATTCATTTGTCCGCCATGGAATGTAAAATCTGCGTTTTTACAGATCGGAATCGGAAACACCATTGATTTACTTAAAAAGCTTTCAACTCTATCACTAGGTACATACATATACCGGCTTGAAAAGTATGTTGGTGAATTAGCATAGTTTACTATTTTGTACGCTAATTTAACGGTTTGTTATTGTCTACGATCCAAACAGTGTAACAATGTTTGTTTTCCCACGAAGTGATACCTATACCAATTAAAAAGTTTTTTTTGTTGGTTTTCAAAGCATTTAGCTTGCGATTTTTTTTCTTCTTTCATGAATTCACTTTCACTTTTACTTTTTCAACATCCCACACAACACACATCATGATGTGCGTTTGCGTAAAGTGCAGTTCTGTGCCGTCTGTCAGAAAGAAATTCATAATTATCCCTTTTTGAACACTTTTCCGTTTCGCCAAAAAAACAAGTTTAAAATGCAATTCTCTTCATCAATCACTGCACTTGTCTTTTGTTGTTGCATGTTATTTTAATCGTGGCGCGGCTTTAAAAGTCCCTCTAGGAAGCCCGTCTCTAAAACCCACACGCAATCAATAACGAAAAAAGTTGTTGTTTTTTTTCCTTATCTAAGTTTGTGTTTGAAATTCATTTGAGCCGCATTTCTTACTCATCAGACTTTCTCGCACAGTTATTATCAGAATTTCGCGTACTGCAAAACGCTTCATATGGAATGAAGAAAATGTTAGTCAAAAAGCGTGCAAAATTCCTCGTAAAACATCTAATAAAAATGAATAAAGCCTCACAATTCCAGTTGATCATACTTTTATGGTTTGATCATAAAAAAAAAACTAACAACCAGTCTGTTAGCTTAAAGTAGGTCATATCGTTATAATAACTTCCACAATCGAATAACTGACGAATACCTAGACATGTTGCTGTTTCTGCCCCAAAACAAGATAGGCAGAGGTACCTAATCTCAATGTCAATTTCATCTTTTCTTTTAATAAAAGATGTCTTTAATAAAAACTATATGCTGAGCAGCCGTACAGTGGGGGGAAAAAGCTTGTAAATTGAATTTAGTCGACTTAAGGTTAATTAAAGTTCAATTTTATACTAAGAAAGCTTTAGCTTCTCAGAACTAAACATACATATGTATATTAATAACACTCCCATCTCTCGGAATGAATGTTTGGGATCATTTAAAAAATAATCATATTGATATTATCCGTGTATATTTACTACATGCACCTATTATACTTTGAAGCTATATAATTTTTAGGTTTGTTCCACTGTGCGCCGCCGCGGCCGTTATGCGTTTGGTCAGTCATAAAAAATTCATACTTTCAGTGGGTCAGTCAACTTGTTTTGAAGTCATTTTTTGTTTTGCCATATTCCCGCAAATCAAGTTTAATCTTTTTGTTGTTTTTTTTTTTTGTCAGGAATTTATCATGGACGTAATTTTAGTGGTTGTTTTGAATAGGAAATATGTTGTTTTTTTAATTGTATTCATTATGATACTTAGAACTAAAATATTGTTTCAGATACTATGAATAACTAACAAGAGAAGACAGATAAATAGACGGTTTTTTTTGTTTAAACGTATAGCCAGCTCAGCAAACTTTTACATACAAATAATGACAAAACTTTTCGTAATTAAATTTAAACTTGCTATATTATATATGTAGGTACTAGAGGGCAAGTTTTTAAATCGTTATAATAATCGAACTCGAAATATTAATTTTAACTATAAAATTACGAAAATACGCGAAAAAAGTTGGTCCCACAATTCTATTTGTCTTCTTTAGACTTAAGCTTTATAAGAGAAATTGAAATTATTTTGTTAGTTCCAAAAATAACGGCACCTCTCGTTGTATAACGATTTTGTTGTTAGAGTTGTAAATATTTTGGTAACAAAATATTAACCAATGACGGTTATTAACCCGGTAAATGTCATAGAACCGATTTTTTTATTTTCAAAATTCTCATTAACAGCTTTACCGATTTCGACCAAATTTTGTTCTTTTCAATTTCAACAATTTTGCACTTACAAATTTTCGAAAAACAAATTTTTGTTTTGTATTTTTAAAATTATTTTTAATTTAATGTCTTGAAAATGGGTTAATAGTTTTTTTTTTATAGTTGTTAAAATTGCATTTTATTAAATAATTTAAGTTGGTATATCACTTCTTTTTTTAGATGGCATACAGGGATACTTTATTTTAAGCTCTAGCTACACTGGATTCTTACACGACTGAGAAAATATAAATAGGTTTTAATTCAATTTAAAATCTATAAACGAGTATTAATACGCTTAGCAAAACCTAAGCAAAACCTAACGATACACTTTTCTCCGTAAATACTGAACGGATTCATATGAACTATATAACGTTGGAAAGGTTTTGCCCTACAGATGTGCAGAATCCAAAAATTATGTCTGTATGAAGTCGTTGAAGCATTAAATGCAAGTTTGAATTTTTTGCAGATAAATAATTTTTAATATTTTAAGTGGGAGATGATGAAGTTTATTGATATGGTTTTTTTTTGTTGAAAAAATTTGAATTTATATTTTTACCGTAAAGTTGAGTAAGTTACATTTTTAATATTTTTGCTCAAAAATAACTTCCATAAGAAATTGTTAATATAGATGTTTAGTAGGAAAACCTTAAAAATAGAAAAATTAAATCTTAAAAGGTGAGTTTTGTTGTCTGAATGAGTACCAAGGTTTTATTTTATTTAAACCTTCTGGGCACCTACAGTGTGGCCTAATTTATTTGAAGGGTCAAGGGGAAAAACGGCTTACCTAAGTTCATTTTTTTGAAAAATGAAACTGATGATGATATCGTGTAGTTTTCTCTTAGTACTATTTGATGGAGTATTACCCTTTCCAAAAAAGTTTTGGATACCTCTCTTAATGTCACTTTTTGTAAAAAAATTTTTTCAAAAGTTTGGTTTTGGCTACAAAACTTGAACAAAACAATTTTTGGAAAAAGTTTGTATACCAGTTGTAAGAGCACATCTACGTAGTAATAGTTCAACCAAAAATTGACGCGATATTTTAAATACTTCAAATTGAAATAAGGCCCGTTTCTTAATGTTTTTTAGTTTTTAAATACATATTTTTAAAATCGAAGGATGTATGAACAAAAAACCGTTTCTAATAATCAGTTTAGTTCCTTCCCAAGAAATTTTCAAAAATTACCTTCAATTTTTCCACGTATGTATATACAATGTACATAATGTATATGTTCATATGTATATGTACATTGTACATATGCATATGAACATATAAACATAAATATGTATAAAAACAAAAGTCTTGCAGATTCATTATGGTGCCCTTGGTGGGAATGGGCAATTGAAAATTGCTCTTTTTCAAACCAAAAATTTGCTCTCAATCAAGGCTGATTTGTTTTATGTATAAATACATATGTGTAGGTATGTACTAAAGGGTGGTATGATTAAATTTATTTCAAATTTGCCAGAAGCCTAACGTTATCAAGAAATAACATTAGATTTGATAAAATAACGTATGTTTATATATATGTATATGTCTTCCGACCTTGGTGGTTTGCAAATAAGAAATGTAATAGTTTTTGTATACCTAATTGTATACCTATAGAGTAATGAGACAAGCAACGTATACGAGAATTTGTCGTTTTTTTATTTCGTTTACCTATATATATTTTTCGAAAGTGTGTGTGAGTCACTATTTGTTGGTGGAGTTTTCCGCCCAGGGTAAAGCTTACAACATTTTTATTTGATATCAGCTCGTTGGTTGGCCCGCTTCACGGGTTTCGAGGATTTAAACTCCCTTTTTGTGTCCTCTGTCCCGCTCACGCAACTCCTTTTAATTTTTAAAAAGAATAATCACTGTTTGAATTTTTTGTATTCGCCAAAAAAGTTTTTATTTAGGACAAAGTTTGTTTTTAACTAAAAGTAAGGTTAATCTTTGCCTGAGATAAATATTGTATACTGTTAAAAAGGTTAAAAAATAAGGTGAAAAGTAGTGCTTGAAAGTATCCGGATATTTCGGATATCCGGATCGGATCCGAAAATGCGAATCAGATCCGGATCCAGGATCCGATATCAGAAATATCCGGATAATCCGGATATCCGGATCCAAAACTTGGATCCGAGATCCGGATAGTGTCGGATCCAGATCCGGATCCAGTTTGACGTATCTTTTTACTTTAAATGAGTTAAAATTGTTTATATGGGAAACTGCTTCTATGATTTGGATGAAATTTTCACACTTTGTTCTTATAAACAAGAACAAAATTACAAAAATACTTTGAGTAAAATCCACCCACTGCCACGCCTCCTCTTAATTTTTATTTGATTCATGGAATTCACTGAAATGGCTGGTTTGCTCGAAAACTACTGAAACGATTCAAGTGAAATTTGTAGAGTCTATTTATATGACCAAGACTGAAAATCGAAAAATAATTTTACCACGACCACTTTTCACGCTTTTCGGGTTCTCGGAAACGGCTCTAACGATTTTGATAAAATGTTCAAAATACTATTCTTTTAAGCAAAATAAAAATTTTGAATTTTTTTTAATTAATATCCGCCAACTGCCACGCTCACTTTTCTTGTGTGTTTGATTTATCGGAAACGGCTCCTACGATTATATTATATATAAATCTGCCGGAAAAGCAGCGGTTTGCCAATTTAAAACCGCTGTTTCCAAACCCCCACCCCCGCCAAAGGCTGAAAAAGAAACCTGCCAGACGATTGTTTTCGATACCACGATATATGCACTTACAAACCCTCATACTCATATTTTGGTTATCAATCCACTCCCAAAATTTGCTGTGGGCTCTTAGACTATTAATCATGTATCATTTCCTCACGCTGTATGAAAACTGCTCACCTAAAAACCCCAACCCCCTGCTTTTCCGGCAGATTTATATATAATATAATCGTAGGAGCCCTTTCCGATAAATCAAACAAACGAGAAAAGTGGGCGTGGCAGTGGGCGGATATTAATAAAAAAAAAATTCAAAATTTTTATTTTGCTTAAAAGAATAGTATGTGAACATTTTATCAAAATCGTTAGAGCCGTTTCCGAGAAACCGAAAAGCGTGAAAAGTGGGCGTGGTTGTGGGCGGATATCACTAAAATAATTTTTCGATTTTTAGTCTTGGTCATATAAATAGACTCTGAAAATTTCATTTGAATCGTTTAAGTAGTTTTCGAGAAAACCAGCCATTTCAGTGAATTCCATGAATCCAATAAAAATTAAGAGGGGGCGTGGCAGTGGGTGGATTTTACTCAAAGTATTTTTGTAATTTTTTTCTTGTTTATAAGAACAAAGTGTGAAAATTTCATCCAAATCGTAGGAGCCGTTTCCCATATACACAATTTTAACTCATTTAAAGTAATAAGATACGTCAAACTGGATCCGGATCTGGATCCGATGATCCGACACTATGCGGATCTCGGATCCAAGTTGTGGATCCGGATATCCGGATTATCCGGATATTTCGGATATCGGATGCTGGATCCGGATCTGATTCGCATTTTCGGATCCGATCCGCATATCCGGATAGTTTGAGGATCCGGATTTGATTTTAAGCTCTAGTGAAAAGTACCCGTCTCTTTTGAACTCACTAAGCTGGAACATATTTTTGGTTATTTGAAAGATTTATGTTGTTAATCACTTGTTTAATTTAGAAATTGAAAAAAGTACGTATACGCCAGGTGTACGTAATCTCGAATTTCAATTAAGGAATTCATGTTATCATAATTTAAGCAGAAACAAATTTGGGTTAACTAAAAAAATAAGCAGTGTAATGTGTGCTTTTCTAAAATTTTCAAAGTGCTCATGAATCCTATATCCTAAATTAGTAAAAAGAGAATGCATAACGTATCCATTAATTTGGTGTTTGTTTCGCTGGCCGAATATTCGGCCACTGGCGATACTGGTTGATATTAATCTGTGTATACTTATAGACGAAGAGCCCACAGCAGATTTGGCGTACGAAAATAAACCCAAAAAAAAATTATATGAGTCGAAAGGTGTATTAAGGCTGATAAAAGAAATGCAAATCTTGCAGTCCCTGGTGGCAGCTGTTAGGTGGGAGGGGCAATTTTCTAAAAAATTGACTTAAAACAGAAAAAAAAATTACTTAAAAACAACGGTAACATCTACAATGCCCTGTTATATTTTCATGAAAGGCCAGAAGTTCCTTCTTTCATTTCCTTTTTAAATAAAGTTCTTTCAATGAATAGTTTTTGAAATATTAATGTTTAAACTCAAAATTTTGAAAAAAAAAAATTAAAAAATTGTTAAAAATTATTTTTTTCGCAAAATTTCAGGTAATTAAGTACTATTTTTGTTTCCAAAATTCAATGCCCTTATCAATTTGTAGTCAAAAACTGGAAACCGGATAGTTCTAGGACTTTTACTTTTTAAGATATTAAAAAGTAAATGAACCAGCTTTTTCATAAAAATAAGACAAATCCGGCTAAATGATCATTTCAGCAACCAGTTAAAATAGGACAAACATACGGAAAAAAATTCTTACATTTTTGAAACTTGGTGGGAATCTCGGATTAACCATAAAAATAAAGAATCAAAAAAGTGCATAAAAATATCTGTATCCCACGGGTGTTTTTTGGAGGGGGAAAGGTGAGGTATGACTTATCGAAATTAAAAAATTATATTGATACAATTTGGACATATGATACATGATCTTAGGGTATTTTTCAAATCTGAATCTAATGACATCAAAATTAAAGCGATACAATAATCCTAAAAAAGTTATGGTCCATTTTATCCAGAGATGACTGTTTTTCAGTAAAACTGGTAAACTATTAAAAAATACCATAAAAAGAATGGTACATTGATGAAAATTTGTATAAATTGTAGCCGGATTTTTATGAAAAAGCTGGTTCATTTACTTTTTAATATCTTAAAAAGTAAAAGTCCTAGAACCATCTGGTTTCCAATTTTAGACTACAAATTGATAAGGGCATTGAATTTTGGAAACAAAAATAGTACTTAATTACGTGAAATTTTGCGAAAAAAATATTTTTTACCATTTTTAAAATTTTTTTTTTCAAAATTTTCAAACATTAATATTTCAAAAACTATTCATTGAAAGAACTTTATTTAAAAAGGAAATGAAAGAAGGGACTTCTGGCCTTCCATGATAATATAGCAGGGCATTGTACATGTTACCGTTGTTTCTTAATAATTTTTTTTCTGTTTCTGTTTCTTTTATCAGCCTTAATACACCTTTCAACTCATATAATTATTGTTTGGTTCACTTTCGTACGCCAAATCTGCTGTGGGCTCTTAGACTATTAGGTAACCCCCCATTTCACAATGGAAATTTAAACTCCACTGTTGGTTTAAACTATAGTTCAACTATTTATTCGGCTCTAAACCACGTTCCTGGTAGTTGTTATTTTACACTACGCCTTTTCTTCGACCAGTTCAACAAAAAGTATGAAGGTACAATATGTACATACATACATACATAGGTTCGAATATTTGCTGTTTATTTTTATTTCGAATAATTTAGTCATAATTGTTCCGATTAAGTACAGAAAAGCTCTTTAACTTTTATCTGATCTAAGATTTTAAACGGATACTTTAAACTATAACTTAACCGCACATTATTTTCCCGCTCGGTTTTGTAGCCTCAACGACATAAAGTTGTAATTTAAAGTCAAACCGCGATCTATTTTTGAATTTAAAACAATTTGTTTTTTTAATTTTTCAACAGCGACAATAAATAATTAAGCAATCGAATCAAAAATTTAAATTTTATTAGCAAAAGGTATGGATTTGGATTAGAATGTAATGGTTTCTGCGACAAAAACTAGTTTTGGATCGCTTTCCAAAAAAAATTTTGTTTGGCATGTTCTATTATGAAAACTATTCTATCTATCGCAGTAAAACTACTCTCGGTAAAAACAACAAAACTAAAAAGTGTCAATAAATAAGCCAGCAATTCAACAAACAATGGAAATTTTACTGCGCTAGCTATAAAAAAGACGTTCCTTAATACAAGGTGGCGCAAACTTTTTAACTAAATGAAAACAAAAATGATTTTGAGTGATGGAAATGGAATTCTTGCGGAGTATAAGACTCCATTGCTAGTCTTTTTGTATAATGCAGCTGTCTAGTTCGCAAACGTCAAATATGATTTGAAAAAATTAGAACATCTTCCGAGGGTGATTAATTTTTGAATAGTAATTTTTGTATAGTTAGGAATGTTTAAATACGGTTAAGAAAAATGGATCTAAATCCAAACGAAAACTGTCTGTTTAATTTTATTTAATAATGATTGGTTGGTAGCTCTGATTTATTCTTAAAACAGTCCCTGGTTTAAAGCTCAGTTAAACATTTGGAACAACTTTACGAGCTTACAAGTTACACCAATTTAATTGATATTAACAAAATATATGATACATGATAAAGTGATCTTCATTTTTCCTGCATAGAATACAGTCAATGTTGAATTCTGAATTTTTTTATGTACAAACTAATCAGAAAAAAAAATATTTGTTTAGTAATTTTAACTTTTTTTCATTTTCCAATAACAATTAATTTCGTTATAATTATTATAGGTGTTTTAAATTTTAAAACTGTTCTCCTTCCCTAAACTTAAAGAAAAAGTTCTTGCCATACAGTTGAGCATTTTGTTTTATTTATGTGGGATTAAAAGTCACTTTTTCGAATAATTCAGTTTATTTTTAGAAATTGATTAAATTAAAAATGATTTAAATTTAGGTTGGGATTAAAGTTAAAATTGTTGATTGTGAATTTTTCGGTAGAGTTTATAATGAACCGTGCAGAAAAGAAAGAGGCCGAGCTCTGGATTGCAGCTCCCTTTATAAGGTGAATGACAGATGATCAAAAAGAGTAGTGCCACATTGAGAATAGTGCTACTAGGTGCCAAATTGAGCCTACACATTTATATACAATACATAATTATGATCCAATATTTCAATATTCACGTTAACACTTCAACAAAATTAAATGCTCACTTTACCAAGTAGGAACACAACATTACATTCACACATGGATGATGTTACACAATTTTAACTGTAATATCATTGCATTAATATGAGTTCATTCCTAAAATAACTTCACTTAATTTATGTTACGAAATCCTAAAACAAGAAAAGGTTCTATAGCTGTGCTGTGTTCACTTAAGCGTTGTATGCTATTAATTTAAAACAACAACCATTTCATAAAGTACATAAACGTAACAATCCCGCTGTTAAACGTCTAGAGAGTACTACTACTACATATATTACTATGCATGGTGTTGGACGTACGCGCGAGGCTTTTGGATTTGTTCGCGCCATCACTTCCAATATACTCTATTAAAACCTTATTGAATTGGCCATCGCAGAACAACAAAACAAGATCGTGGGCATCGAAGCCTACGTAGAACCTCAGTAGTGTCTCAGCCTAACTGCGTCGACCAACTGCACGAACAGGAAAACCTATCAAAATATTGTAGAAAGTGAAATGCCGTTTACTCGCTATACCTAAACCAAACACTGGAGCCTATAAAAAATGTAACTAGCTCGGACCGAGACAATACTTTATAATGTAGTTTCTGTAATAAGTGTAGTGCCGTTGAACTTTCCACATGTTTTCCACATCACAAACTATAGTTAGCGGGTGTTGAAAATGAAGTTTGGTCTTTCAAGGTATTTTGTTGGTCTTATATAAGTCATTGACCTGGTACAAATGTGAGTTACAATAAAAAGCAAAAGTATTAATTTTTATTGTTTTCCTTTTTTATTATTAGCGTTTTGCTTTATGAAGTTTTTTAAAATATTAATGAGCCTTCTCTTACGTTAAACATAGAGGAGTATCCAAGACATATTGGAGATATATTCAGTCTAGGCAAGGGTTATGGCTTTTTCATGTTGAATATAAAGAGGCAGGTATCTATTAAAGTGAATGAACCTGTTATGATTCTATTTTCAAGACACCGTTACGATAATTTGAATAAAGAACAATTTACCAGTTGATTTATTCAATAATAGAAGCCAAAGACCTTTTTGTTTTTTAGTGGTTAGAACTTTTATACAATGAGTGACTGATTTTTAAAGGAAAAACAAATGTCTGATAAAATTGATTGCATTTATTTTAGTTGATACTTTTAAACTCATTTGATTGTGAAGTACTTACAACCTGTACATATTTTTAAATGTTAGCTGTTTACTATTTAGTTAAAAAAAAAAAAATATGTTATTTATTAGCAAAACTAAAAAGTTTTTTTCAGGGCTTCTGCCTCTGGAGAGGAATTGACAAATCCTCCAATAGTACCACTTGTCATGAATAAGAGTGCTTCTCGTCTAGCCGTTCGGATTCGGGTTACAATTGTAGGCCCTTTCCAATCCTGTCGATACACGTACACAGGAATGGTTGCGAGTTGTTAGTTAATAGGCTCTGGTTCTTCAGGAGCCATTGTGCCACCCAATTTATTTTTATTTATATTCATTAGTAAAAAAAAAGAAAACAAAAGAGTTGACGAACGAACTTTGAATTTAAATATCATAATTCTAAAGGAACGAGACCCCTCTTCCCGCGAGTGCAATATTATAGAAAAAAATACTTAAAATAGAGGAACAAATATTAGGTACCTGCTACCACTTAATTAATACCATAACTTTTTGTTAAAGCCAACAATCAATTGTTATTTCAGGAAATAGCTTTTAAAAAAATAATTTTTAAATATTTTACGACACGATTTTGAAGATAAATTAAAGCTCTGATTAGTTGTCCAGCAAAGAAATGTTGACACAGGGTCATATGCCCGTACAACAAATATTACCAATAGTTGTCTTTTGATTCACCTGAAAGGGTTATCCTTAGATAAACAAACTAATATTTTAAAATTTCTATATAGGGCAATTAGTATTGGTTTCGTGTGAACAAAATTCGAGGCTTTAATAAAAACTATCTTTACGATAGTGAAGAAATCGAAACAAAGTGCTGTCCGATCTGTGGGTCTGCGCGATGGCGCATAACTGCATCCTGATTTTAATCAAGCTAGAGCCTTAACGGTTAAACAGATTTCCTTCAAATGTTCTGAAGCATTTTTATGTAATTCCCTATAGAAGTTCAATTTTTTGTTGTGGCTCATCTAGAATGGGTAGCCACACAAAGATATCAGTTTTTCACATTTTCTTTAAAACGGCTTAAATGAATTTTGATTAAACTTTGTACATGTAATTTCTAAACCAGTTTTAATAATACTGAACAGCAGGTTTTTGCTTAAAAATTCGAGCAACGGAAAATCAAGTCTTTAATTGTTTTGAGAAATTTGCCCTTTTGGCGTATTCCCAAATATATCGTCAACTGTTTCTTTGATTTTATTATAATTCCGGTACTTCGGAATTGGTCAACATACATATATTGTATTTAATTTACATATATAAATATTTGTTTTTACGGACCAATAAAATGAAAGAACAAACCTATTATTGATGTTTGACTTTTTTCTAAATGTCTTGTTTTTTTGTATTAAATCAATAAATTTCAAAATCGTTATTTAAAATTGTTTTTAATATTTTCTCATTAATTACAATGTCTGCCTACATTCTAGTTGTTAACTACAAGAGCAGGTTGGTGCGATCCATTCACCGTGCATCTAATTTTCTTGAATACTTACTTTATGAATAGCCCTGCAAAGTCACAAGTTTAATAACTAATCGGAACTTATGAAATAAACCCTTAATAAAACAAAATAGTTTCAAAAAGCTTTATCTTACTAAATTGAATAAAAGTAGTAAACGAAAGAACTGTAGAACGAACCTTTTTTCAGTTCATCTATATACAATCTATATATTAATACGCGGTGACTAAATTTTGTAATGCATTTTAAGTACATTTTAACAAATCGAATCATATTCAAACCTATATCAATCGAAAGGTAATTTCGAGAAGATATGCCGAATACAAGTTTTAACTTCAAACATTGCTTTTAACGCAAGTAAAATGCAATTTTAATTTAGTTACAAATCGCTTATGCATTACAACGCAGTCACAATTGATTCTTTCAATTCCACACCATATATATGCATGTATTAGTGCGCGTAAAATGTATCTATACTGTGAGTAATATGTAAAAGTTCCACACCGTATACATATATAAATGTATTGATCAGTTGGCGTACTCCTTTTTTTCTCTTCTAATAACTGACAGCCAAAGATTGTTTCTGGAAGGACCCTTTGCAATATCGGCATGACTCTTTCTCTTTATGTTTCCATATTTGGTTAATTTTAGGGGCCTTACACACGAATTTAACAAGTAGGGGTATTCATGCAAACGCATAAAACCAAGATAAAGCTTAGAAACCATAGAATTGTATACAAAAGTTTATATACAAAATGGTTTATAAGCTTTCTATGGGTTTTATGCGTTTGCATGAATACCCATAGTCAATATTACGCTGCACTTACACAAATTAATTTAAGGTGCCGTACACACGAATGAACATTGTCAATATTATTATCTATGTTGCATTTACTCGATTGACAAATTGCCATTTTTCTGCCAGTATACTGTCAATAGAATGATCAAATTCATTCTATGGCAGTATAATGGCAGAAATACTGACAATTTTCCAATAGTGTGAATGGGGCATTAAGGCTAACCTACCTTCGCCTACTTTTTCCAAAAACTGAGAAATAAACATGTGATGAAGAAACTTTGCAATAAAACAAACAACAGATAAATTTAGTCACCATATAAAATTTTTAACTGTTTTTTTTTAGCAAGCAGATGTTTTTATACTATAGATATTTATTTATTTTCACTTTTGTACTTTTTTAGAAATTAGCCCTTATTTTAGCTTTTCTTTTTCGGTTTTTCATATCGTGCAATACATCGATTGAAAGGTGTCAATTTCTGTATCACGAATATGCCACTTTTTAGTAGTTTAGTCGCAAATCGAGTTTAAAGTGAATGAATTTGTCAACTTTTAGGCCTCTAGGACTTTTAGTTTGGCCACAAATAGAGTTTAAAGATAAAAGTCAGTTTTTTTATATCATGCGCTACATCGGTTGAAAGGTTTTACTTCCTAGATCACGAATATTCATTTTTAAGTCACTAACACACTCAGTTTTGCCGCAAATCGCATTAAAAGAGAAAAATATGAAGATTTTAAGAAATTGTTTTTCGTATACATCGATTGAAAGATGAAACCCGCTGGATTAGGAATATGTTTTTTTTAAGTCTTTAGGACGCTTAGTTCAGCCGCAAATCAAGTTTAAAAGTGTCGACGATAAGAGGTAATAAAGTGGTTATTAAACGTTCTTACGAACAGTCGCAAGGTTTGTTACGATTTTGTGCAGAAAATTGGGAAGCTTTCATATAGGTAAATGGTCGAATTTCGACCACTGGGCGATACTAGTATAGATGGTTATAGAGCTTTAGTTCTTTTTGCAATAAAAGAAAATATATTAAAACAGGAGCTATTTTTAATTTGGAAAAAGAAATCAATAGTTCAAAATAAGCGTTTAAGTTTTCTATCTATATATATATGTATATTTAAAATGGATAACATATTCAACTCACGTTATAATTCTTCTTAATTTCCGAATGACTTTTGACTTCATTATTACTTCTTTCACTGTCATCTTTAACACTAAATTGTTTTCATTTTGCGCAACTTTCATTTGTCACGACCTCCAGTTTTTTTTATGGACGAAAATGTTAACCACATAATCATTTTGTCAGTGTATACTGTATGAATAGGCATGAACAATGTACCACATTAAAACAAACGAACTTAAAGTATTGGGTAAATTATAAGAAGCAGAGATAATATGGCTTTTAGCATTCAGCTGGCTGCTGGTTTTAAATTAGTCATCACTCTACAGTTAAGGTTATTTCTATACCTCCTATACGATATCCGTGTTGCCGCAATAGCTGCCTACCTCAATTTCGTGCGTCACATTTACTGTGTCGCAATTTTCTGTGACTGATTTATAAGATTGTGCCAATCATTTAACTACCCATGAGTCATAGTCACATAGACAACAGATTATGATGTAACACAAACTTATATACATACGTAAATGTTTATTCAAAAAAAACAAAACAAAACAAATATGCATTCAAAACTTATAAAAGATAGAAAGACCATTATGTAGATATTTTGCAGTGAAATTAGCTCTCTAGGCCAGTTTTTAACTGATAGACTAAGAGCGTGCAGCAAGTTGTGAGTGTAATTGATAGGAAAATTTGACTAGCATTTTAAGGCAGCTCTGTAGTCTGTACTTTTCATATGCAAATATGGAAGTCTTGCATGTCGTGGTTGGGGCTTTTGTATGCAATACTAAATTTATAATGCAGTGCACAGAAAATGCAATCGGGAAACTTATATTTAACAAAAGAGCTGAACATCCTAGACATTGCTATGGGGCCCAAGAATTGTTCCATTGTGCCAAATGGCTGCAAGACGCACGCAAAAATTGAATCGCCTGGAACAACATATGCATGGCTAATGTACTCAGCTCTTTAATTAAATATAAGTTTGAAGTTGCTACACTTTGTATCTGGGCTTTAAGAAAAAATGTATTTTAAATGCAGCATCACGTAAAAGGACCCAACTACTTAATGCAATACTTTCATACATGCAAAGCTATTTTAAAATAGCAGTCTAATATTGCTATTAATCACACTCAAAAATATAGCTGTTAGCTATCGGTCTATGAGATGCTTAGCTATTTTTTTACTTCCAATACTATACCTACTATTAAATTGCATACTCGTTATTTTTGAAGAGTAGTTTGAATAAACACCAAAAGGAAACCATATTTATTTTGCCGCAGACTCACATTCACAATGATCAAAAATCGGGGCAAGCTTTACGATGTTTCGTAAACTCAAATCCATAAATTAGAAGAACCAGCTAATTTTCTTTTAAATTTAGTTTTATTTTGCAAACGTAAACGTAACGTTCTCCCTAGCATTTGATATCGAGAAAAGTTAGATGATAAAAATATAAACCCATCAATAGAACAGTCATTCTCAAAGCCATTATGTGGTTATTGATTTTGATGTTCTTGTTTGGTGTTTTTCTTTTTTACAAATCCTCGAATAACTAATTGAACCACCATAAAGTTATATTTTATTAAGAACATCACGTATTCGTACAATCTAAATCTACTAAGAGAATATAAAGGCAGACCTCCTTTTCAACCATACCGACATTGCTGTCCGTTTTTTATGTCTATCAACTTCATTTCGTGTCTTGCATTTGTGGGAAGAATTATTGCGAAACGAGGTAAATCTGCATGCATTCGTGATAAAATTTCTAAAATTATGTCTTGGCATATATTTTGTGTCGTACAATTTCCAGACATTAAAAAAACAAAAACGCATTGGGATTATGTACCCAATTCATATGTTTAAAATGTAACTGGATGTTGGATAGCAATTTATAATGGAAAATACGTCTGTATGCATCGTTAAAATGCATTTTATAAGAGATTATAAATACCTATTTATCCCGTTAAAGTTTCGGTACATAAAGGAGATGGTTTCTAATAAGCTTAGAGCCCAGGGCCGCCAGACATACATACGTTATTTTATCAAAGCTAAGATTTTTTCTGCGAACAGATACTATGGTAGCTAAGAACAAATGGATACTAAGAATCTTCAATCCAGGTGCAATTAAAAGGTAGCGAGTGTTAAAGTTGCATACAAATGTTGCAACATTGCGTTATTTTATCAAAGCTGAATATTTGATGTGTATTAGGGGATGATGTCATTTAATTTATTTGACACTTTCCAGACATCTACAGTGGGACCTAACGTGAGCCAGGCACTTAAAATCTGTCAAACTAATCGTTCCATTTACTTAACAGAATCAAATCAAGATTTTATCTTTTCTGTGGGAAAATATTCTACAATATTTTCTAATCAGCAAGACACCTACAGCGGGGCCTTACATCACCTTAAAACTGTCAAAATAATAATTCTTTGTTACTAAAACGTGATTTTTTCGCTTATTTTAGCTGTTTTTAAATTTCTGGCTGATGAATACGCCCCACTGTAGATGTATAGCTGAAGGGGAATTATTTTTAAACAGTTGCCCATAAAACATATAAATATTAGCTTTAAAACTACAACGTAAATGGCACGATTAGTTTGACATATTTTAAGTGCGTCTGGCTCACGTTAGGCCCCACCGTAGATATCTGGCAAGTTTCCAATAAAGTTAATGACACCATCCCCTAAGACACATCAAAAATTCAGCTTTGATAAAATAACGCAATATTGCAACATTTGAATGCAACTTTAACACTCGCTACCTCTTAATTGCACCCGGATTGAAGATTCTTAGTATACATTTGTTCTTAGCTACAATAGTACCTGTTCGCAGAAAAAATCTTAGCTTTGATAAAATAACGTATATCTGGCGGCCCTGGGCTCTTACTCTATAAGCCAAATAGAAAAGTAAAAAATTTATAATAATAAAATTGATTTCTTTTTTGATTTTATTTTATTTTATTTTTGTAAAAAAAAAATATTCATGAAAAGGAGAATGGGCAAAATGTGTCTTGGAAGTTTGATCATTTTTGAAGTCGCAATATCTTACAACTGATGCACTACACTCAAAAAAGTGTGATAATGCTTCCTCTAAGGAATATTAAAATATGCAAAAAAGGTATAAAATATTTTCCGAAAAATTCGTCATTTAAGAGTAAAGAACCACAAACCGGTATTTTAGACTTTTGGTGTTTTTATTTAAACAATGTTTCATAAAAATTATGGCTTCCAGAAAAAAAAGTTAATGCATGCTTATATAATATTACATAATGTAAAAATTTTGCTAACATAATTTTTCGATTAAGCTTAGGGTTTGAAACCTTTTTAAGAAAAAAATATTGATTTTTTCATGTAGGGATTCACATAATGCATAAACATTGTGTTTAGATGTTTTCAAAAATTTGAACCGTTTAGGACCCAAGAATCAAATTTATCTGTTCAAATGCTCTAACAGCTCTTCCAGAGCAAGTCTTAAAGCTTGTCACTTCGAGAATTAGCTCTAGTTGCGCATTAAGAGTAATTTTAGAGCTCTCATACAGGGAATTCTTTGACATTTAGAGCAAATTTCTGTTCGTAATCAGCTCGTTATCAGGCACTTAGTAGATTTTAAGCTCTTTAATTATGTATTTTGTATTTACTAAGGAACACCTTTGACAGCTTTTGTTGGTATAAGTATGCATAATACAATCGAAGAATAGTATATAATAGTTGTTCAACATATTTTATGTTTATTTTTATGTTTTATTTTATTTTTTTTGATGGATTATTTTATTTGAAGTATTTATACCTAGGTATTGTAAAACTTCATTAAGTGCATAGTGTCAACAAGATAAGTTATTTTTTTATATTCGAACAGAATAAGCGAATTATTATATTTTTCGGTAAAATAATTATGAATTTTAAGTTCGAGTTTTGTTTTATCACAAATGTATTGAAGGTACTTCGCAAAATTACAACGCGCCTCCGGAATTATAAATATTACGCTGAGATTTGAAAAACTTTAATCTGAACAAAAGAAAAAAATCTTGAGAACTATTGTCAATTCTTAATAAAATATTTTGTTTAAAAACTCAAAAATGTTTTGTGTTTTTTCATCGAAAAAAGGGACCTTTTCTTTTTTAAAATTGAAAAAAAAATTGGTTATTCAAATCATTTTTTTTTTTTTCATCGCCATATTTGTATTAGGGTAAAAGTTTCTTTTCCATAGAGCTGTAATAGCGCTTCAGAGCTGTAATAGCGTTATTTCAGAGCTAGTAGCCACAAGGTGACAGATTAGCTGTCAGTGCTTTATATAAAATAGGGTGTTTTAGAAAATAAAAGAAAGAGTGAATATTCTGCACAGCAAATACCTAGTATATTTTTATTTAAAGAGTAGGTCTCCCTGAGATGCACTTTGAACTTAACGAGAAAGTTTTTTTTTTTGTGATTCAGCTTTAGTTAAATTTCGATAAGTCTTAAAGCTTTCTTAGGGTGTAGAAAAAAATAATAAATAATTATAATTAATAGAACTTCCTTCTCTAAAACCCTATTATAGGGAAATTAATGTAAGTCGTGTTTTTGAGAGAGTGAATAGCACCTCAGCAAAATGTTTACACGCAAAACAATAACAAAACAAATTATTATACAGAATTTTGTTTGTGTTTTCCGTGTAACACTTTTACTTAGTTCCTAGTCACTCTCTCAAAAAACACGGCTTTATTTATTTTCGACTCATGGTTATTTATTTTTTTTTTTTTTGTTTTTCGTTTTTGTTGAATTTATATAAGTTTGTAACACCCTACAAAATCAGTGGTGCTTTTACAATAGCTCTGTAAATGTTTTTTTTTTGACACTTTACAATGCGCATGAGTAATATTTTTATTATGTACCATTTGTGTGAAAGTATTAGTATTTAGCTCTATACGCACTTTTTGTGTGGTTCTAATAGAGCTATGTTTCGACGTTTTGGTAGGCGCATACGTTAATATTTTGTCCATGTGTTGTTGAAAGCTCTATAATAACTCGTTGAGCGCTGATATTCAGACAATACTCTATTTTGAATGTTATAAACTCCAGTAAGGAGCATTTTTTTGAATCTTGAGACGTTATTAGTTGCTATAGCTGAAACCATTCCAGAACCTATGTTATAGAGCACAATTTTTAAATAATAAGAGAGCTGTATTATAAACTCTTTCAGAGCTATAGCCTTAGATTACACTATATTAGAGCTGTAGAAGAGCAGTTTTGCTTCAACTAGCTCCAACAATGTTACTTGGGGAGTTATACGTGAAAAACCACCATTTTTGACATTTTAAATAGTTAAAACTTTTTTTTTTGCAAATTTCATAATGTACAAGTAGTAAATATATGAAACACTTTTCGATAGCATTTACCGTTTCTGAGTTTTATGCGAAAAACTGATGTTTTCGACATTTAACCTTGGATAACTATTGACGCGCACACGATTTGACAATAGACTTTCGCGACAGTATTTCGTATGCCAAAATAAAGACAATTGCGTTTAAATACCTTCACTTCGATTTGTTTGGCAGATTAGCCATTTTTTTTTTTTGTAAATTTTGCCTGGGCTATAGGCTCTGGCTCGATGTACATCAGGACGCATAGATATACCAAGCCACACAGGCGCCCAGAAAAACAAACCCACGGAAGTCTTGTCGAAAATCACTTTTTTGAAATTATTGAAATTATTTTCTGAAATTATTGATGTATCAGAAACCTGACTGACTTCAGTATTATTTTGACGTAAATCACATCACCAAGTTCACGTGTTTTGTTTTTTTCTTAGCTGCATACATATGTACTTAATTTTCAGTTTTCTGAATCTTTCGAGCTTCTGATTGGCCAGCTGTCATAAAAAATAAGATGACTTTCAGTTAACGTTTAGTAAAGTTTAGTTACGCTTTTTTTGAGTTTTAAGCAGAAAATTCCCAACTGATAATGCAGATGAAAGCTGTCGTTTATAAAACCTAGACTTTCCGCACAAAACTGAGATTTCAGGTAACTTTGTTACATGAATAATAAAATTCCAATTATTTTTTTAGATTTTTGCACTGAACGTACCCACGACTATTTTCACTTATTTGAGATTAATTTTGTCAGTTAAGTCAGTTTTGTTTTGATAATTAAACAAAGCTATAAACTTTTACATATATTATGGTTATAAATATGCCGGTTTATGATCCGGTTCCCAAAAACTAAGTGTTAATTGATCAAAAAAATATATAAAATTCAGCCATCAAAACCGTTCACATAACATGTGTGTAGAAAATTAACATATACTCGATGTAGAGCATGTGATGTATGAACAAATAACCCAGAACTAGTCCACATTGTTTCCTTATCTATGCCGCAATATGATCTTTTTCATTCATTTTCTTTTCCCCCACATTTATACATACGTACTGCCGGCATAGTATTATTATCACAACCAACTTCTCCATTTTCTATCACCACAACTGTCTCTGTTAGTTTAAGATCAAGCTCAACTTGGTGAAATCTTTTTTTTTTTTTTGTATACCTTTCTTCACTTTGTTATTGGATGGGAGAGAACAAAAAAATTTCACTTTTTCACATTTTCCCAGAATACATTTTTTATTATTTTCTTCAAACTGGAATTCCAGATTTAGTTTTTTTTTTGTTTTTGAGTGATTAACTCCTTTAAGGGAGATTATAAAACCTGACTAAAAACAGATAAGAATCGATAAATAAATTGCTCAAATTGAAACAAACATTCATATTATTAACTTGTTTGCCAGTGTTGTTGTTGGTGTTGTTGCTAGTTCTGATTAAAGCTGAAAAGCTTTTAAAATTAATTATTAAAAATTGCGTTTGGGTGTACCTGACAGAAATTCAAATTGTGAAGAATAGTGCTTTCACTCATTTAATAAACATTCTGGCTTCTCTTGA
The DNA here is from genome assembly GCA_949320155.1 of Melangyna quadrimaculata. Classification (NCBI taxonomy): domain Eukaryota; kingdom Metazoa; phylum Arthropoda; class Insecta; order Diptera; family Syrphidae; genus Melangyna; species Melangyna quadrimaculata. The sequence continues at coordinate 24,296,748 of OX439485.1, forward strand.
TCTTCTATTCAATTATTGTTGTGAGTTCGCCTTTGCATTTTTCATTCATTTTAAGTCAGAGCAAAGAATATAATAGCTGGCTGTGAGGTATTTAACATGATGTGTAAGTGCTTGCATGAACAAACCTTCTAACCAGTCTTCTTGATTAAGAGGTCAATGGACATTAACATTAGTATTTGAGATGGTCTCTATAATCTCTGATTTAAGGTTAAATAAACTAACGCCTTATGGTTAATAACTGGAAATGATTTCTAGTGACTTAAGATATTGGAATAACCTTAATTCTGTTTTCATGTTCACATACAAATTTATAGGGTTTTTTGTTCTAAAAAAATATGAAATAATGATGTCGAGTTTTGTATGAATTGTATAGGATGTTATTTGGTGGAATATTATACAAAATCGAGGGTGCATCTGCATTAATTCTAAGTTTAACTGACGTTATTAAAAATAATAAAATTATATTTTGGGATAGGTAAACTTATGATACATAAGGTGCGTTTTTGTGTGCCCTTTATGTAAGCTTAAGAATAATGGCACACAAAAATACCATTGACGCTTTATCCTTTGTACAAAAATTATAACAGTTGTATAAAATTGTTATAAAATCTGCGGTTTGCTCTTGACATAACATGATAGGGATTACAATGAAATAAGACGAAAAAGTGAGTCTCTCAATTCTTGCTGCCTGATGTCGATTTCGATTCTACAAATAAATTTTGTGGATCATTTTCAGATTTCACTTTCGTTTCAACAAACAAAATCCAATTTTTTGGTGGTCTGATTAGATTTTAGATCAATTTTGCAAATCTTGATTTCAGACAAAGATCTACACAGATATTCACACGAACTTGCACACAAAGTGACATTTTTATATAAATCAATAGAAAAAGATACTCACACAATGGCAAATATAAATCAAATCACGTTTTGAGTTCTTTTTTACCATGGTTGATCTAAAGTCTGACCACTAAATCCGAAATTGTTGAATCGAAATCGACATGAATATCTGTCTGTTTTACGGCACAAAAAACATGCATATAGTAGTTTTTTGGGATTTCTGGATTTTGTGTTGTTATCCGTATCAGAAGTTTGGTAACCATGGTGTAGAAAAAGACGGGATCATTACTTGACAGTGGAGCATTTAGTCATAATGAGGTATATTTTGTGTGAACTTAATGATTTTACATAAATTAATTGACAAAGGTCTTTCGTAAAATCTATAAGAAAACTCTTGTCTTCAGATCATGTACTCCTACCTATCATATCTCCTACCTATCCTACATATAAATATACATTTATTTTTATTATAAACATACACTTATATTTATTATAAACATACATTTATATTTATAAATATGTGAATGCAAATTTATATTTGGATTAAGCTTATTAAAATGTTGAGCAATAATGTATTTGTTCATAGTTTTACAAAAATCCCTGACCCCAAAACGAGATATTGATCTTATATAGTATACATATATATAGGTATGGTATTAATTTTTAAATGAAAATTAGCGTAACAATTGAAAGCAACAAAAGCCAAGAAATTTATAATTCCTTCGATAGTTTTGATCTTGAGCTTTTGTTTCTATAGAGATATTAGCACAAACTGTTTAATTGAAGGTTTAATTATTATAAACGTTATTATAACTTAAAAGTATAACCTTAAAGGCGATGTCTTAGATCGCATCAATATAAAGTTACCTCTTCACTATCACTCTTACTCATCCATTTATTGAATTCAAGTACATAGTTTTATACATTATATGCTATTAAATATACCGGAATATGAATGGAACAATAATTGCGTTTTTATTATTGACTATGTTTGTTTGCAACTTAAGCATGCTTAAAACACAAAATTCGCCCAAATGTATCCATGCACTTTTCAGAGAATGGTCACACTGGTAATTTTTCAATATTTTTGAGATAACTTAAAAACTAAGCTGAAATCGAGAATTTTACTTACATGACATGAAATAAGATTTTCTATTAAAATGGATAGCTTAAACAAATTTATAAAAAACAAAAATGGGCACGACTGGACCGCACAAATTTGCTCTCGTAGCTAACAACTTTAACGTACCTCGAAGTTGACAATGTGCATACATATGTATTGATTCCATAACATTGTGATATCATTAAAAAAAGTTTTTAAAAACAAAGCACCTCTTATAAACAAATTACTATAAATTTGTTATTTAAATAGATAAAACAAATAGAGCTAAAAAGACGTATGCCATCTGATTTTTTTGATAAATGTGAATTTATGAACAAAACATTTAAGAAAAGTTAGAGCGATTTTCTTAAAAATCAATTTTTTATATATAAAAATTCTTGAACATTTTTAAAAAAAAAATTTGGTATGCCAACTTTAAGAATTAAATAAAATACAATTTTATACAAAATTAAAAAATATTCGTTGACCGGTTTTCAAGATATTGAATTTTCAAAAAAAAAAAAAATGCAATATTAAAAACAAAAATTATTTTTTCGAAAAATTTTATATGCAAAATTGTTAAAATTGTGAAGTACCTCTTACATAAAAAATTTGGTTGCAATCAGTGTAGTCGTTAACGAGAAATTTGATAACCAAAAAATCGGTTCTGCGTCAGGTACTGTTAATAACCGTTATACAATTTTTTTTTCTACCAAAATATTAATTGTAGTAATTATTGAAGCTATTAATTTTTTTATTCAAAATCGTTAGAGCCGTTTTTGAAATAAATCAATTTTTTTATATTGGTTGTATGGTGGGTAACGTTATTTTTTGAGCTAAAACAAATTCAATTTCCGCTCCTGGGAATCCCATAAGTCCAAAGTTCAGCCGTTTAGCCTGCAGATCGAGGTGCAGACAGACAGACGGACAAACAGAATTGCGAGACCCACTTTTTTCGCATTCTCTATCATCGTAATGTTATAGGGAAAATTACTATCTCGAATTTTTTGCACGAATCCTAAACTTTAAGCAGGAAGAAATAATAAAAACTGACCTAAAAAAAGACGAAAATCATTTTTTTTTTTTACTAAAATGCTCATAACTTTTGTTTGCAAAGATAGATGAAAGACATATTCAATTGAAAAAGAGGAGATGGATGGAGATGGATCAAAAAAATTGTTTTGACAAAAATTGTCGGCAATATACCCATCCAAAAATAATCATAGTTTTTATTTTCTTAGCCTAAATATGTTAAGAATGGGTTGATGATTTTATTTTAAAAATATTGGTTATTCGTGTTTAAGAATAAATATTTAAATACGATGCACCAAAAGTGTTTTAAAATTAATTTACAAATGTATTTAATAGGTACCTACTTTAAAAAAAATATTTTATTTTTAAGTCAATATTTTAAACGTTATGATGCATCATATTTAACTATTTGTTTTTAAGCATCAAAAACCAATATTATAAAAAAAATTATCAACCCGTTCTTAAAATATTTAGGCTTACCAGCAAAAACCTAAAAAAAACTAAGAAATATCGTTGGATTTTTCGACTTTTATTCGGACATTTTTTTATTATTTTTTCCTGCTTAAATGTTCTTATAATTTTTTTTAAACTACTGAGTCAAATAGCAAATCTAATTTCCAACAAAAAGCCGAATTCGGCTTAGTTTTCAAGTTATAGTAAAAATGTTTAAAAATGACCAGTGTGACCATTCTTTCAGAAATACATTGAGGAATTTGGGCGAATTTTGTGTTTTAAGCAAACTTAAGTTACAGACAAACATATTCAATAATAAAAATTCATCAACGTAATTGTTCCTTACTAAAAGGTTTATTCATTCGCCTATAATAGCTATTAATGTTTATTTTTCAAATCAGTTTAAACAAAAACTCTTATAAGAACCCAGTTAAAGATTTTACAAGCTATTTTGTATCCCAAATGTGCCTTAGCAGTACATAAATAAGTACTTTTTTATCGTTTAAAATAAAAAAGTATGCCAAATTAATTGAGTGTATAGATCTCTTAAGTCTCAACATTAATCAATTCCAACTGTTCCTTTCAAATTTTATCTAGGACACCACAAATCTGTTTCCAACAACTCAACCAGCTACCCAACATCGTGTCCTAAAAACATCAACTAACAACAAATTAATATTCATAGCTAGAAATACTCATAATTTAGTATAAGCAAATCAACAAAACACATTCGCAGGAAGAAAATATTATCTCAAAGACTATTAACTAACTTCACCATCATCATCATGAGGTAACCAGTTTTGCAAACAGAATCTACATGGTTTTTCTTCCAACATTGAAGACATAATCTTATTTTCTGGGTTCTGGGACACAGGCATCCTCGTAATGGCTTATGTCTTTTGAGTTTGTGTTGATATATGTAATAACTTCCTAGAACACTTCACACAAACACTATAACATCTCTTATAGCTAGCTATAGATAAACCTGAAACAGATGTCCGTTAAAAAGATTCTTACGGAAACTAAACCAAGAGCATGACACAATATTCGAAGAGAACTCGCACAATTGCCAACACAGAGATTCTTTTAGGACAACACCATCATCACCGGTTTGGAATTCTTCATACAACTGAAGCTACCTATACGATATGTTTTTATTCCAGCTTCTATAGTTGTTCTATGTATGTTCAAATGGCCAGTGAATTAGCTTGTTTATGACATCTGATTTCGCACTGAAGATAAATTACCAATCGTTATAGCTCTTTTGTGTGTTGACACACTTACCGTTCAGTTAGACCTAATTTTGTATTTGAATCTTACGACACGGGAATAAATGCTGTTTTTGAAATAGGAATTCATAAGAATTGATGACAGGACTATCAATAAGAATTATCGTTCACGATTTTTATATGTCAATATTCACTCTTGACCTATTTTTATATTCACTCTTTGACTATTTGGCAAACTGATCATTCTGAGATTGATGAACTCTTATTTTGTAGATTATGATACTTTTGTATTTTTTCGTTTACGACCAAACGACGCACGGTTAAGGATCGACATATTAAAGGTAATATATTTTTGATAAGAATGCCTTGAGTTGTAAGCAAACTGAAAAAAACTAAAAATTTCGTAAGTTTTCTTCAATAAAAACAAATTTCTGCAAAGACATTGAGAGTGTATTACTAAAGGTTCGGTAGTGTGTTTGTATCGTTAACATCGTTAAAATATTGATATGAAATATTATTTAAACTTTTTAGAATTTTATCCATACAAAATAAAATGATAGGGAATAAAACTATAACTGAAACCAGTGATGCCAGATCGTGGGCGAATGCCCTTTTTGTGGGCATTTTGCATGGAAAAATAAGCTAAAAGGGCGAAAGGGCATCTTGATGACTCTCAGTACAAACAAAAGGGCATTACCATATTTCAATCATTTTTATAAAATATTTATTATAAAATATTTTTATAAAATATTTTTGCATTTTAATGCATTCATTCTTCCATAATTATTCAAACTTTTAAATTTTTAAGTAACCCATTTGAATTCGTTTACTAGAATGCACTCATTTTCAATTTTCCAACCGTCAAAAAATGTCAAGCGAACTGTTTTCGTTGTTTTGTTGTCAGGAGTAGATTATTTCTCATTGACCGTATTCGTGGATCACTCTTGTCTTTTTCTGTTTTGGGATTTCGCTGGCTGGTAAATTGTTTATTTGTAAATTTTTTTTGTTTCCTAAATAATTTCGTGGGCATTTGTCGACAGCTGCGTGAACGAAAAGGGCATTTTCGTTCATTTGTGTGGGCATGCCAACTGGAAAAGTCTGGCATCACTGACTGAAACATTTATCCACATGGTTTTAGTCGATGGCTACCGACGTATTTATAAAATAAGCTGTACTGATGTGCTGCAGATTATATAATTTCCAGGGGAATTTGGTTAAATTCTTGCACCTAGAGAGTTGTTGTAATTGCCGTGGTCTGGCATTATATAAAGAAGAAGATAAACAATAACAATAGAAAAATTGTTTTTGTTTTTTGTTAAGTGCACTTTTTAGTATGAAATATTAATTTGGAAGGTTTTTGCGACCCATAGTGCAGATGTGTTTCGCTTCGACAACAACAATTGAGCTCTTCAGTAAGAATTGTTATTGCCTTTCTTACACACATGTTTCTAGTCGATGGCTAACGACGTATTTATAAAGTAAGCTTCATTGATGTGCTGCAAATTATATAACCAAACAGAACAAACAGATGTTGTGCATTAAATATTGTCGGGAAAATTATCATCATCATATAATTGTGGAAAATGCAGTTTTTTAAGGCATGGTGCAACTGTTATGATTTTAAGGTCTAAATAGGGTATGATTTTAAGAGTTGCCACATTCCCTAAAAGTACCTTTTTTAAAAGTGGAGGGTGAGGTTAGAAACAAAATTAAAAACTCATTTACGCTCAGCCCTGAATCACATGAAATAACATAACATGTTCGACGGGCGCCTTTGGCAACCTCATCAGTTTACTATATACTGTAAGCTATAGTATAAACTATATACTACACTGATGTTTACTCATCATCCCCGTGAGTCCCGGTACTCACACATTTTTTTTTCTTAATACCTAGCGCTAAGATGTTTACACATCAAAAACTCTTTCAATAATTTGTATCAATAAAAAACTAAATATTTTATTTATCTGAGTGACTCGATTAATAAATGCAAAAACAGCAGCAGTGAAATTATGTAGTTAATATGAGTTTTTTTTATTGTGGTTCAATATCCAGTACTTCGTATGGAGATTCTGCAAAATAAATTGCACACATAATTATGTATTTTCATTTTAATTATTCCAGCAGATACCTACATATTATAGTTGTATTGATTGAATCAAACTACATATTATTAACATTACCAAAAGCAATAAAATTAATCAATTTCCTGTGAAATCTATTCTATATTTTGTTTCATTTCAAAAGAAAAAAAAATGTTTGATTCTTCACAGCTGTTTTGTCAGTACCTACCCTCCTTAGACGTGTTCGATTAAGTATGAATTTAGGTTCCGGAGAGTAAATTCACTCCGGTTTGCGTACAGGGAAATAGACAGGGAAAAAAGTAAATTCTGTGTATGATGAGTACTTTTCAGTCCATTTTCAGCGTCTGCTTTTGCACGACGACTTTTGAGCCATGACTTGTCGAAATTTGTAAGATTATCGCGAAGGTGAGTTCAGATTTTGTTCTCGTTCGCACGCATTTAATTTCTAAAAAAGGCATGACTCAAAAGTCGTCGTGCAAATGTAGACGAGAGAACGAACAGATTCTGCAACATCTACAAAGTTGCGGATATTGTATACAAACTTTTAGGCCTAATTTATTCATTCAAAGTCGGATATAACTTTGGGATTTTTACAGTCAACTTGAGAAATAGTTTTTATACACTCTAAGGCCTAATTTATTCAGTCAAAGTTGAACATAACTCTGGGATTTTTACAGTCAACTTGAGAAATAGTTTTTATTCACTCAAAGTTGACGTTTTCAACTTTTTATTTTCAACTCTAGAGTTGATCAACTTTGGATTTTCTCAACTCCCCAAAATAGTAGAAGTTATACTACTACTATAATTGAAATTGGTTTCATATTTTTTTTTTTAGGTATAATTGAAATTTGTTTATAAAAATGGTGCCTTTCCCCACCAAAAATAGAACAAGTGTACAATTTCCATAAACAGATCACTTCAGTATTGTGTTCCATGTTATATATGGAATGATTTGCTGGTCTTATGATGTTTAAGTAGTGGGCGACGATTTCACCGGAAAACAGCTTCAGTTCTTACGTTTCATGGAGTTGTTGATCTTTGTTTGGCTTTTCCTGTTTGACCCTGCATTATTCTTCTCAAACATTTGACAAATTTCTTCACACCCAAAACTAAAATAAAAACAGAGACACTCTTGCTTCTCCATTTTCCGCAAGGAAATTCTGAGAAATTAATTTAAAGAAACAGATCTTTTATTCTGTCAAATTCCTATCTTGTCAAAGCCCGAAGCCTGACGCGACATTCTGTTTTGCAAATTTTAGGGTCGCGCTTAATGACACATGATATCGTAAAGTCGGTAAAAAGCCTGTCAAAGTTGGAGCGACCTAACGCGTGATTGTAATTTGGCCATTATGCACCGTACCTCTTCTGTATGTGACTTCTCATCTACGAAAAAAAACAACAAAAAAATGTCTCCGAAAAAGAGAACAGGTAGGTTGCAGTGCTACCTACTACTACTAACTACTTTAATAGTCAATGGATGTGCAAGTTTTTTTTACACACTGAGTTACTGAGTATCGAAACTAAGATGGGAAAATATTTAAAAAAAACTTATTAATACGGAATCATATGGGTCAGAGCGTGCAGGTTTTCTTATTGCACACTGTAACTGTGTTAGGGTTAAGTGCCTGCTTACACAGGAGATGGAAATTTTAATAGAATGGAAAAGGTTAAGTTGGTTAAGATTAAATAAAGAGCTATCAGTTTTTAATAGAAGTGACGCATTTTGTGATAGTGTTTATGATAAAAATAGCCTTCGGGCAGAATTTAGAAAAAGGCGAAGGCTTGTTGAGGCCGGAAATAAAGAACAAAGCTAAAATTTCCCAACATTTTTAAAACGCAGGTGGGGAAAATGTAAGTATTAAAATAAATATTTACGCTCATCTCTGACTCACTGACTGTATAACGCTGCAATGCGATTTTACAAAAAAAAACTTTTTGTTACAAAAAAAAAATAACTTTTTTACAAAATTTTTTTTAACTTTTTTACAGAAAAAAATTACTGTTTTACAAAAAAAAAATAACTTTTTTACAAAAAAAAATTGCTTTTTTACAAAAAAAATAACTTTTTTTGCAAAAAAAAATTACCTTTTTTACAAACAAAAATTAACTTTTTTACAAAAAAAAATCAACTTTTTTTTCCTAAATAAAATTAACTGAAGTTCCTATTTATTTTGTATATGTATTATGTATGTATATATTTTTATATTATTTTGTTTTTTAATTAATTAATTAATTTATTTTTTTTTTTTTTTTTTAAATGAAGTTTATATATTTTTTTAATTTTTTATATGTGTTGTTTATATACATATATGTATATATATTTTTATTTTGTTTTAAATTTATTTATTTTTTTTTTTTGTTAATATGTTCTTTTATTACATTTGATACATACAATTATATTTGCATGTAAACATATTTGTTTGTTACTGAGAATTAGGCCTACCGGGGATACCCTAATAAAAAACGCATTGAAAGTCTACCTCCTGGGTAATGTAGAAAAGGCTTATGCATGTGTATCAGTGTATGTGCGAAAATATAAAAAAGGAGCGCTTTCTACAAATCTTGCACAGGGCGCAAGTTTGGCTGGGGCCAAGCAACGTAAGAACTGGACTTAAAGTCAATGGCGGTCCGTTTTTTGGAGTGATGAGTCGAGGTTTGAAGTTTGCGTGGGCGACGAACGAAAACGTGTCATAAGAAACTCCAAAGAGGCCTTTCACAAAGATTGCCTTAAAAAAACAGTCAAGTTTCCTAATTATATGGGGATGCATGTCTGGGCGAGGTTTGGGCAATTTACATTTTGTAAATGGAACTGTCAATGCTACCAAGTACCGGCATATTCTGGAAAATGAGCTACTCCCATCAATACCACGACTTCAAACTAGTGATGGAGATTTCATTTTCCAACAGGATGGTGCTTCCTGCCATACAGCAAGGTCTACAATGGCGTGGTTATCTGCTGAAACAATTCCTTTACTGGAATGGCCTTCCAGCAGCCCTGACCTTTCACCAATTGAAACTGTCTGGCATAAAATGAAGCAAAACCTCCGAAAAGAACCATGTCGGGCTCTTTAAGGCCTTAAAGCTAAAATCATAAATATTTGGGAATCTTTTGGTACCCAAGAATGTCAAAAATAAGTTGACATAATGCCACGACGCATAGAAGCAGTTATCAAGGCCAGAGGCGACGTAAAGTAAAAATTAAGACGCGTAGGCCAACAATTTTGCGTTCATAGGTAGTCTAACTATTTTGCGTTTGGGCTCGTAGTAACAACCGGTTGAGTGTTGGTTGATTATAAAAACAAAATATATATCGTAAAAAAATTAAAATCAAGTTAAAATTTAAAATACATATTAGATATCTATATATAAATAGACATACAAAAATTTTGTGGTACTATTTGCTCAAAAAGTATCCAACCGATTTCGATAAATTTTATATGGTTTGAAAGCCATGGGTACGTAGATGTGCAGAATATATACCTGAGACACGCATTTACACACAGTGGGTAATTTTTGATTTTGCACTGCCGATCACTGTGCATATTTAAAAAATTGACAACTAAAAACAAATTTTGTGTGACTCTAGAGAAAAGTTTCTTTCAAGTGTCAATATGAGTTTTTGAGTGAGTGAGGTTTTGGTCGAATTTCGGCCAGTGGGCGATATACTACGAGTAGTATTTATAAATAGCCTTAATAAAATCTTGTGGTACCATTTTCTCAAAATGTAAACAACCGATTTTGATAAATTTTGAATGGTTGAAAAGCCATAATTGCGTAGATGTGCAGAATATACCTTAGGCTGCGCGTACAGTAGTGCGACAAAGCGATGCAATGCGAGAAGCGATGCGAGAATGTATTCGAGATTCGAGCAAAAGTGGTCAAAAGAGTTTGTGAACGTGATGCTTGCGATAAGTATGTGTGAAAATCGCAACACTCACTGTGCCCACGTTTATAAGAATAAATGCAAATATTTTTCTCGCACGCAAACATTTCTCGCATCGCAACGCTTTGTCGCACTACTGTACGCGCAGCCTAAGACACGCAATCAAATTTGTGGATCAAATTTGTTTTTTGCACTGCCGGTCAGTGTGCATATTTAAAAAATTAAATTTAAAAAATATATACATATGTACATATGTTTTCTTTCATTCATTCATTCATTCATATGTTTTCTGATTAAATTTTCAAACAAATTGTTTGACTCTGATGGAGTCAGTCAATGTGAGATCGAATTTCGGCCAGTGGGCGATACTAGTTACTATAAATTACCATACATTTGTTATTTAAATAGCTTAAAAAGACAGAGCTGTAAATAAAGTTTGCCATCTGATTTGTTTGATAAATATAAATTATAATGAACAAAAAATCAAAAATCTTTAAAGCGGTTTTCTTAAAAATAAATTTTGTATGCACAAAATTTCTTGAACATTTAAAATAATAATTTGGTTTGCCAACTTTTATTATGTTAAAATACAATTTTAAAATATTTTCATTGACCAAAAAATATTTTTTTTATTAAATTGGCACATGCAAAATTGTTCAAACTGTTATGGAGTTCCTGTATAAAATGTTGTTGAAATCGGTGAAGGCGTTAACGAGTAATTTGAATGTATAAAAACGGTTCTATTACCATTAATAACCGTTATTGGCAAATTTTTTAATAATAATTCATATTTTTTTATCAAATTTGTTAGAGCCGTTTTTGAGATAAATATTTTTTGTTTCATATTGGTTGTATGGCAGGTACCGTTATTTTTTGAGATAAAAACAAATCAATTTCTCTCTCTAGGGAATCTACTTTAAACCTTAAGTCAAAAGTTTGGAGAAAATCGCGGTCTAGGCCTCAGGTCGATGTACTGTACAGACAGACAGACGTTCTCGCTTTGTCTAACATCGTCATGTTCGGTAAAATTTAGTTTTAGTTTTATGTTCTTGTCAATATCAGACAACATTTTGAAAATGGATTTACATTAATATATTAAATTTAACTATGAGAGTAAATAATAAATATAACAAAAATAAGAAAAAAATAATAAGTACAAGGAGTTACAAATATTAAGAAAAAAGAAACTTCAATTCTCAATCATTCGTGACATAATATTTTTTTGAAACTATCTCTATTCATATTTATAATGGGTGATTTTTAAAAAAACACAAAAAATTCGAAAAAATGAATGAAATATTTATTTGAATCGATAGTTTGAACCTTACAATTTAATGTTTAAAGATAATTTCATGCAAATGTTGACCGCGGCTGCGTCTCGGGTAGCCCATCCGCTGAGACCAATTTTGGCATACTCTTTCACACATATCGGCCGGTATCTCACGAATGAATGCATGGATGTTGGCTTCCAGTGCGTCAATCGAAGCGGGCTTGTCCCTATAGACATTAGCCTTGACATACCCCCACAAAAAATAGTCTAATGGTGTCAAATCGCACGATCTAGGCGGCCAATTGACCGGCCCGAAACGTGAAATTAACTGTTCACCAAACTCGCCTCGCAATTGCGCCATTGTTTCGCGTGCTGTGTGGCATGTGGCACCGTCTTGTTGAAGCCACATATCATGCAAGTCAAGAACTTCCATTTCGGGCAAAAAAAAGTTTGTTATCATCGCTCGGTAGCGTTCACCATTGACAGTAACGCTGCGATTCGCATCATCTTTGAAGAAATATGGCCCAATAATGCCGCCGGCCCATAAACCGCACCAAACAGTGGCTTTTTCGGGATGCATTGGTAGCTGTTGCAATGCTTCTGGCTGATCTTCACTCCAAATGCGGCAATTTTGCTTATTTACGTACCCATTCAACCAAAAATGAGCCTCATCGCTGAACACAATTTTTCGATAAAAAAGCGGATCCTCGGCCAGCTTTCCAAGAGCCCATTCACCAAAAATTCGGCGTTGTGGTAGGTCGGCTGGCTTTAGTTCTTGCACCAGCTGTATCTTAAAAGGCTTTACGCCCAAATCCTTCCGCAAAATTTTCCAAGTAGTGCTGTAACAAAGGCCTAACTGCTGGGAACGGCGCCGAATCGACATTTCGCGGTCTTCTGTCACACTAGCTGATACGGCCGCAATATTTTCTTCACTACGCACAGTACGTAAACGTGTTGGTGGTTTAATGTCCAACAAAGTAAATTTGGTGCGAAATTTGGTCACAATCTTCCGAATAGACTGCTCAGAAGGTCGAGAATGCCGACCATAAAATGGAAGCAGCGCGCGATGAACATTTCGAACCGAGCACGAATTTTGATAGTAAAATTCAATAATTTGCAAGCGTTGTTCATTTGTAAGACGATCCATGGTTAAATTGCAAACCAAACTGAAGCTGTTTGACAGTGACACAAGGTACTAAACACACGTCAGCTGTCAAAACCAGTGTTGCCAAAACAAACCAGCTAAAAAATCACCCGTTATTAAATATATCAGCGTATTTATTAAATGTTAAAATGCAACGGTTGAATGGTTCATTATTTCCATAGCTTGTTTTATGAATAACATCTTTTAAAAATTTGGTGAACCTCAGACATCTCAAGTTATATTTTATTTACGAATCCAAAACTTGATGCTCTATTTGTGCCTATATCGCAAGTAAAAATGATACCAAAGTCAAACGACCCCAGGTTTTCGTCTGGACCGTTGACTGTGGAACATCCTCTAAATTGTTTATTTGCATGAAATGTGCCAATAAATATAGGGCTGATATAACTTATTTCTTTTAATATCGAATGCTTAGGGTGACACTTGAAACTAAGGTAATTTTGTTTTGTTTTAACAGCTAATCAATTTTAATGAATTATTATTGCAACTTGTAAATAATCGAATATGTTTGCTGTACAACATTTTAATCAAATGATTAATAGTTAACGTTTAAGTTCTTATTTAATCTTCGATTGAATTAATGCGTATCATTTGCTTTTCAAACTTATAACGTTTAACAGCAGATCGGTCTTCGACTACACCATATAAACTGCTACTGTGATTTTGAAAATGGTATTTGTTTATTTGTAGCTTGCTTTAAAATAAAACAAACTCAATAAATAAATCACTATTCAATTAATAATTAAATAATGAGCAAATATTTCTGCAATTGCATGTTAAGGTGTCCAATAATAGATACCAACTTTTTTGTAAGTAAAAAAAAGCAAATCCCAGAACATTTACTTACAATCATTACATGAATGATCAACAACTTTAATGACGTCAATTATTCAACGGCGTATTCTAGACAACAACAAGTAAAAAACAAATAAACAAAGAAGACATAAGAATTAAATTGCCTAAAAAACATCGTCATTGTTTCAATTTATTTACGAATGTGTGTAATTATTTAAAATGTCCACAGGCGACGCGACGGCATTCAATATATATGTACGTACATTTGGTGGCTAATGTCCTATCCTAACACAGCGCCACCAATGATACCTTTTTGTCGATATTATGTTGCTGCATCATGAAGCTATCGTTGGTTACATTATAACCAAACAAGAACCCGCTTATAGGACTAATCCGTCTAATCGGAGCGAGTTCTTTCTGGTCCGTTGGTTGTTAGGTACATTTCCACGTCCGACATTGTCGCTGTATATTGCCCGTGATATAACTCCTTTTTTCCTTGGAGTTTTCTTTCCTTTTTTCTTCATGATATTAGATCAGACCTTGATTAAGGTCATTCGCTCTGGTGGACGTCTGGCTTGGCTAGAGATAGCTTTTGGAGAGAAGATTGCGCGCATATGTGCAACTGTTGCACACATTATTCGTTGTGTGGAGCAAAGATATTCTCAATTCGTGCAGACATGGCATCAGAGGCTAAGTTTGCATGTTGTTATAAAAGCACCATCAGCAACTTGCTATTTAATATAACCTAGCCTATAGCACAGCAGCGCAACTCGAACTCATTTATTTTCTTTCTCGGACCCGTTTATCTTTAAATGGAACTGAAGATGGCTTCAGCCATGAAATGAAGGCCAGACATTTCTTCAATTATTGTTCGTATGCAGGTATATTAAATGCAATTTAATTGATGAAGCAATATATATGGTTACCCAGCTGATGCTTGATTGTACAATGGACATATATATATATGTATATACTGGACCTAGAGGAAGTATTGGATTCAATTCAATTTCATGACTATCAACACTTTCGATTGTAATATTTTCATACGAGTATATGCAAGCTAAGTAGTAGGCTGTAGACTGCAATGCAGGTAACCATAAATTAAGTTACATTGTATGTATTGAATTATCCATCAGTGGTTCTAATGAGACATAATGTAAAAGTCGTGATTCTCCATCAAATAATGATGGTTTGGCCAAAATCTTGAATAAATTTCACTTGATTTCCCTTTAAAATGGGTAATCTTGACGTTATAGATGATGGACGGTATAGATAAACTAAAATTCACTACTTATGCAGATATAATTGAAAAGATATAATGTACGTTGTAGTCAACGTTTAAGTAATTAGCGCATATATACATAAATCTGTGGTGTTTTGTATAAGCATGATAACTCCATACAAAATTTCCTTTTGACGTCCACTTTACATGGAGCTAGAGCCTAAACGCGTTGACCGAATTCCTTCATATTTGGTTCAAATATGTATTGAATTGAAATTAAATGATTCCTTTATTTTTCAAAGAGATTTTCGAACATTTTAATATACATTTAAATGCCTTTACCTTTAAAATACATTTATGGAGTTATCATGTTTATACCACACATCACAGATATTTACACTCATCCTTGACTCACTGACTGAATGACTGATTGATTGGGGAACGCTATCGTTTTTTGTGGAAGTTGTTTTTTGCATAATACTGCGAGCGTAGAAGTAGATTTCGCATAGAGAAACAGACGATTTTGTTCAATAAATTTCTACTTCGCATCTAATTACTGTCGAAATCTTCAGTATTGATGTGTTGTTTAAAGAAAGTAGAAGTGTCAGGCTTAATTTATGTATAAAAATTAGTAGTCCAATCAAATTTTCGTAAATCTAAAATTATGGTAGTTTCGAAAATGTGAAATGTTTGTTCTTTGTTTGTACTGGTACCTGTTTTTTTTTTGTTGTTAAAGGTCCAAAAATAGCACTTCTTTTTGTAAAAATAGCGTTTCGTCAAGATAGAATTAGTGTTATAATCTTTAAATTATCTATTTTTTGAGATCAATAATATCTATTTTATTTTCTATGATAGAGATATTAAAAACCAATGTTTTTTTTTTGCTATTTTTGATGTTAAACAATAAGGTTTTAGAATCGATAATGAATTTGAATTAGGGTAGTTTCGAAAATGTGAAATGTTTGTTGTTTGTTTGTACTGGTACCTGTTTTTTTTTTTTGTTGTTAAAGGTCCAAAAATAGCATTTCTTTATTTGTAAAAATAGCGTTTCGTCAAGATAGAATTAGTGTTATAATCTTTAAATTATCTATTTTTTGAGATCAATAATATCTATTTTATTTTTTATGATAGAGATATTAAAAAACAATGTTTTTTTTTGCTATTTTTGATGTTAAACAATAAGGTTTTAGAATCGATAATGAATTTTCCCGCGATTTCTTAAAGTACTAATATTTTTCTTCAAAATTCAGTTTATGTTAATCTTTTTTACTTTTAAAGAAATCGTTATTTAGTTTATATTAAAAAATATATGTTATTTTACATGGAAACATTGCAACACAAATAATTAAAAAAGAAGGTATTTCTCGGTGATTGGTCAGATTAAAATGGAATTGAAAAAAAAAACACTTGTTTGAGAAATCATTGCTTTGTTTTATAGGAAATTGAAAAAAGTTTTTGAAAAGATTTAAATCAAGTTTTGAAGAAAAAGATTAGCAAGATATATGTACATATATTACAGGTAATATCCCTAGCTATCCCATTTTTGTTCAGTTCTGCGCATGTTGTAAGAAACCAAGTAAAGTAAAAAACAAGTAAATAACCGGACAGTTTGCTCTAAAAAAAAAAAACAAAAAACTTTATTTCAGTTCTTTGAATTTTTTTTCTAAAAACCCGAAAAAACTTTATTTCTGTCCTTCCAATTTTTTGGCAAAAAACATACTTTGCAGTGTTATTGCAGCAGTTCTAGGGATTAGATTTACGAACATTGTTACAAATCGGTAGAGCCGTTTTCGATAAAACTTGATGAAAGTGAAATCGTTGTATAGCTATTTGTTCTTTATTTGGACTTCACCATTATCATTATATTTGATTGAAACCCCGAAATTTATTTTCGAGAGAAACCAATACTTACCTTAGAGCAAATTAGAATAAGCACTGAAGTAGTTAGATGAAATCAAGCACATGATGCGCTTTTTTTGTTGTTCCGTTCAATTTTGCTTCTTAATCTAACTTTACGCTGAGGCAATGCAACATTTATTTGTGATTAAATATATATTTTCTCGACTTTTTCTCAAATGAAATTTACATTTTATTTATTCTCTATAATGTTTGGTAACTATTCGTACTTCTTTCAGGTAAGATCCCTTTCAAAATAGTAAATCAAAGTAACACTCCAGTAGGAGTACAGTAGCAGAGTAGTTATGTCATGTAACGATACATGATTGGTTAATTGTTCTAAAATTTTAAACACTTCATACTGCTTTAAAGTTGAAAGAAACGCTAAAGAAGATATGTATAAATAATTGTGTTGCAACTTACAACATGAAATATCAAAGAAATAACTACATATGGCATGGCATTGGCAATTTCTCTAAAACGAATGCATTAATATCTTAATGTAGGTAATACTAAAATTATAGTTTCACAATAATTGCATATCTTTAACCAACAAACCATGAATCCAGAAAAAATACCTTTATATTTTAGTATTTAGCAGATATGTACATTGTGCATACATAGGTATTAGGTACGTCTGAAGAAGAAGTGAAATAAAATGAGATCCATTAATAATAGTAAAACCCTTGAAGCATATCAACGTGTTTTTTCTTGTCTCTCTGACATGCGATACTATTGCATTTCTTTGCAAATCTGATCATTTCTCTAGGTGGTGCCATCTAGGCATATAACCGCAGAAATGTTCATATAAAAAACTAGAAATTATTATTAATAACACCAAATAAATTTCTTGATTGGAAACAAAATTTATAAAAAAAAAATGCAATGCGATACGCTTGGATGATACACTTAACCCAATTAAGTTTGTCACCGCACTTTTAAACAAAACCTCTTATTGTCTAACCAGATGTAAGAAATTCAAACAATAAAAAGTTTTAAACATGATAAAATTGCAAGCTGAAATTTTAATAATTGTGTAATATGTAAAAGTGGGAACAAAATATTTCCGAAATATTTTTCTCGAATAAGCAGACTTTTACCTTTCTTTAATCATGTGGTATACGAATATAGAGTGAAAGTTATTAAAACATGGCACTCATAAGATGATATTATAAACTTAAGGATGAGTTTGAAATTTTTAAGTAGGCTCAAAGTAAATTGCATTGTAATTGCATATTTAAGATAAAGTGTAAGGCACTTCACTAAACAGACAACACCTTAGTATATCCATGTATAGTAAAAAAAAAAAATTTTAAAAGTCTATATAAGTGGAATTCTCTTTAAACCATTGAACCACGTTCGACCCAGCGAAATCTTCTAAACGACTTCTTTTTGTAAAGTGTCTCTTAATTTGCATTTTCCACAACATGATGGCTTGGTCAAAACCAAATGCCATCAACTTATCATATCACACCTTGTGTAACTTAAACACGTACTCGTACCACAACATAAATTCAGTCTATTGAAATAGTGACATTGATTTTTGAATAGAGATGAGACCAGAGGGACAGGTAAGATTTTCTAGGTTAAAGAGTTTAAAGCAATTGCTATTGGGAAGTCTACAGACATTTTCTTCTCCATAAATTTGTATGCACACAATATTGAAATCATAAGACTTTTTAACAACTTAAATGTTTAAAAGTTAATTACACTTTGGACTATGCTTGCATTTTAAGCAGGCCAAGACCAGATTGCTCAATTTTTGTTCATCGTGTAGAAAACTATAATGACTTTAAAAAAAATAATGAAAATAACTTACCACAAAATATCAGCAGGCAAAAAATACATATTGCTATGTTTATCCAAATCCTTTTATTCGTTGACATATTGATTTTTATTTTTGTTAAATAATATTTATAATTTACTTTACTTTTTTTATTTAATTTTAAAACATATTTTTGGGGTTTTGTTTTTTTTTTTTTTTTTTTTGATAGCACTATATTTTTTTATTTACACAAACATAATTCACAATTTAAAAAATCACTTTAATTTTTTTTATTATTCACTATCCATTATCCATTTTAAGTGGGGGCTGCCTTTTGTTTTCTGCAATAAAAAGATTAAATTTTTTATTTCTATGATTTATTTAAAGAAAGTTAAAAATCAAGAAAATTTATATTTTTGTTAAAAAATAATATGAATTTGGTTTAAAAATTTGGGACAATTTTAAAAAAGAAAAAAATTTGTCTCCAAATTCGTATTTTATAATGTCAATTTAACCAAATAAATAACATCTAGAATTTCTATTTCCTTCAACAACACAAAAACAAACATACGCACACACATCATCAAATTAAGAGAATTGCCATTAGCTAGATTTTTGGTTACGCTTGAGTGGGAACATAAATGTGGTATATAGGCTGGAATGTGTAAATTGAGCTTTCTTTCTTAACTCAATGGCTTATTCTTATTCAAATCAAATAAACACGAATGACACGTTTGAAAGCATCTTTTATTTATTTTATAAATAAATAGCTAAATTATTCTCTCGTTGAATTGATTTACTCGTAATACGTATGATTCAATTAAGTTTCACTTTAGCGTATTTTAAATTTGATTCGCATCACTTTCCTTGCAGAAAAAATAAAACCAATTTATGGATTTCAGATTGTTTTACTGATACACAGATATTTTAGTTTAAAAAAAATACGTATTTCGTATTATATATGTTAAGTCTACAATAGTCCACCTACCAGATATTGTTTTTTTATAACAAAAACAATACAAAATATGTTTTTACCTCAGCTCTTTTGTTTTAGTTATGTCTGTGATAAAATGAGTTCTTATATCAATACATAATATTCATTAACTTTCTTTCGTACCTGTAATTTCAGTAAACCTGCGTTCAATTCATATAATTTAAAAAATTATAATAATATAGCTGCTGTGTTCCAAGAGGCTAAAGTACTCAAGAATTGTATAGATTGAAGGTGTAAGTTAATTTTGGTTTCATTATTAAATTATACAGTGTGTCCCTTAATTCGTCAATAGTATTTTAGGGCATGATTCTTGGGTATATTCTAAGAAAAAAATTGTTTCACAGCAAGGGCATATCTCCTGTTTTTACATCATTTATCGGGATTTAAAGAAAAGTCTAACTTTGGTGTACCCTCTGACTTTAGACTGACGTTAGACTTTTCTTAAATCCCCGAAAAATGATATCAAAATTGGAGATAGGCCCTTACTGTAGAACAATTTTTTTCTAAGAATATACCCACAAACTATGCCATAAAAATACTTTCGACGAATTAAGGGACACACCCTGTATAAATAAGATATGATGAGAAGAAATTATAAACAAGTAAAAAAGTCAAAATCAGGTACTAAATAATTATTTTACTTTGGGTATTATATTATGAGTAGTAGCCCGTAGCGTAATGGTTAGTGCGTTCGACTGTCACGCTGGAGGTCTGGGATCGCTTCCCAGCCTCGTCCACCTAAAAACTAAAAGTTTTTTTTGTCACTTGTCACGGATAAGTGCTTCTCGTCTAGCCGTTCGGATTCGGCATAAAATTGTAGGTCCCTTCCATTCCTGTCGAAAGGCGCACACAGGAATGGTTGCGAGTTGTTAGTCACTAGGCCCTGGTTCTTCATGAGCCGTTGTGCCACCCGATTTATTTTTATTTATTTATTATATTATGAGCTGGGCTACTTAAAAATTCCAGTGAAATTATCAATATATATCTGTTTTTTGTCGAAAGAATTAGAATACAGAATCATTTTTTTTTGAGAATGAACTTTAAAAACAAGAGTATTGTCGTACCTAATAACCAAATACATTTGTTTATAAAAAAATCAACTAAGAATCACTTAATCCTTGTGGAGAAGAATAGGGTTTAACTGGTTGGTATATACAATTTATTGTATTCATACGAATAGGGAGCAACAGTTTTTTTTGTTACAATTGCGCCCAGGCGTTTTTATTATGGAATATATGTATTTGTGTCTTGTGTGGAATATATAAGCTTCATTAAAACATAAGATTCATCCATGTATTTTCAAGAGATTGGTCAAACTGGGTCACTTTCAACTTCAAAGATTTATATTGATGGAAATTAGATTTTCTTTGGTAATGGATGGTTTATTTTATTTAAGAAAAAAATCAAAGCAAGATAAGTAATCAAAATTTATCTTTGATTTTGTTTTACTCAACTGCTCGTAAAGTTTTACTTTCTTAGTGCAAGTATGGGTTTCTTATCAAAACAAAAATTACTTAGTTTTTAATCAAAACTAACGGCATGATAATAGAGAATCCTCAAAAAAATTATTTTCGACAAAGCGAAAAAAACAAGCTATAGCCTAAACGGTTGCACGAATTTGCTAAAAATTTTGTGTGAAACATTTTTATGTTTTTCCCTTTAAGAGAAATTTAAATTTTTGTTTAAGCTCATCTAGAATGGATAGCTGCCATTCCACGATCTCGGTTTTCTCAAGTTTTCTAAAAAATGTCTCCAACAATTTTGATTAAATTTCGTATATACATATCCCTAAAAAGAGTTTTAATAATACTGTATATCAGATTTTTAATAAAAAAAATGGAATAAGGTAAATAAAGTTTTGGGATTCGTGAGATCCAGTCGTGCAGTTTATTTTAAAAAGTTGTTATTTTAAAGGAGAATTTTGTAAAACGAATTTTTCTCAAGCGCAATCATGTAAATTTAAATTCATTCAAAACAACAAAAATGGTGGTTTTTTACAATACTTCACTGCCGGAATAAAAATCCATTCTACGCAAAAGTAAGTCAAAATTGTCAGATTATGAATTAAATACAAACAAAATCGGTCAAAATCATAATAATAAGACATGTTTCATTAATTTTGACGGATAGAAAGGAATTTGTAAACAAGTCTTTCCCCGGGTTGAATGTATTTTATGTTATTTAAATTCAAATAAATAGGTAGTTTTGTAGCTGCATAAGCCACTTTAACTTTTGTTTACAAATTGTTCCTTAAAACCAACAACTAACCACTTTTTCGAAAAGAAATTTAAAAAAGTTACCCTAAAACTGCAAAATAATTTATTAATCAGTTATGCTTAACTTTGCTAATGTAACAATAAAACAATACAAAATATTTGCATTTTTATCAAAAATGGGAAATTGTGGGCTTATTTTGATAAATTATAAAAAATTCTTAAAAACTATAAGAACATTCGTTATAAAAGGCCGAAAGAAGCAATTCCACATTGGAAAAACGCCTGGTTTCAAAATCAAAGTCTCATAATAAGGCAGAAAAGTCTCATAATATAGCAGAAAAGTCTCATAATAAGGCAGAAAATGGTTGATCCCTCAAATATTTTTCCAGGGATATGAAAAATTAAATTTACAATTTATAGTATATATTTTTAAAATAAAAATATAAAGATAAATAAAATTCTCAGTATAATAAAATGTCTCTGTTATCAATCAATTGTTAAGGGTATCATCGAGCAATGAGGAAAACTTTAACCAAGCCAAAGTCCCTTCAGGTGCAGGGTGACTTGGCCATACAATTTTTGATTTTTAATAATTAAACTAGGCAACTGATTTATCTTAAACTAACCATACTTTTGTAGGTTGGGCCAAGTAGGTATGTATATAGAAAAAAGTCTTAATTCTTCAAAAAAATCTGCGTAAAAGTTTTTCTCATTTTAATTATAATTTAAAAATCGGTCAAAGTTACCCCGTTTCACGGTAGTTGTGAAAAGAAACTGAAATATATAGGTATATATGTTATGTCAAACCGTAAATTAAAAGAAAATGAAATATTAGGTCCGATCCTTTACTTTGTGCACAGAAAATCACAAACTGTCAGATCTTGGAGAGCAACGTTGATATATTCTCAAAAATATCATAACTGTGCCAAAGTACGGGAACACAAATTCAACCAAATTCCGTATTACCTAATGTGCTGGACAAGTAAGGCACGATGTTTGGCTTTCATTCTTTTGCTCTCAAATTGACATTTTGCTGTGTTGTGATTTTCAGTCCGAAGAAATTTCTCGGACTGAAAATCACAGGTAGGGGAAATTATTTAATCTCTGGTGAGCGTTGTTTTTTGTAAAAAACTGTCAAATTATTAGTACGGGAACGGCTTTGGACTGAAAATCACACAAATGCACAGAAAATCACAGAAATTTAAAGTAAAGGAACGGACAAATTATGCCATTTTGCACCATTTTCTTCCTCGATCTCCTATAAATGGTTTTTGAAGGAGGCTTATGGTGCACGAGAACCCGACGATCACACGTTGGGCTGATCTTCGCTTCAATACCAGTCAACAAGTTGTCTAGTTGGCACAGTGTAGATGGCTTTTAGTTGCGAACATCCACCTCTTTGAGTGCTTTCATATGTCCAAGAAAAATGTCAAGGGATCTAAAATCAACTTTGGTTTCCTTTTACACCATTTTCTTCCTCGAACTCCTATAACTGTGAGCTAGCAGACTACTGGTTTTTGAAGGAGGTTCATGGTGTACGAGGATCGGATGATCAGGATCACGGACTGTTGGGCCGATCTTAACTTCAATACCAGTATAGATGGTTTTTAGTTGCAGACTTCGGTCCCATTGAGTGTTTTTCCTATGTCCAAATCCTATTGAGTTTTGTCTTATATCCAAATCCAAGAAAATCGTCTGGTCATACGAGCATGTGGTATTTTCTCTTGTAACCACAAGTCATGCTGTGTAAGCAGGCGGAGGTGTGCAGAGATTACCATATCCGAACGCTAAGGGATCAGATCGTATGCGTCTTGGGCAGGTCAGCGAATTGAGCTTAGCATACTGAAGCGGAACTCAGGGCGTAGGCGATGATCCATTGAGAAGTTTATCATCAAACTCCCTTCTTTTCTTTAAAAAAATCTTCATTAAATCACAGGTCAAACGAGTTTAATCCAAAACGGCGCACTACAGCGGTAATTGAGTCATCAAATGAGGATGCTTGTGTGGCCACCATCTCTTACCTACATATAACTACCATGCCGAACCATTAATTAAGACTTTGCATAAAGTTTTATTTTAGAATCCAAAAAACTGGTCTTGATCTTACATATAGACATCGCTTACAGTACAGCTGCCAATAAATTAAAAGAGTTGGTTCTATTTCATTTCCATAGTTTTGAGCAAATAATGTTTTTGTGCATTTGAGTCCGAAGTTCTGTCAATATCATTTTTGTATATGGACTTGAGAGAACTTTGGACTAGAATGCACAGAAAATCACAGAAGTTCAGAGTTCATGAATTATATATTGCTTAAATTAGTTAAGTTACATAGAAACCATCATCTTTGAAATAATTTATATCAAGCTAATTTATAACACCAAAGATGTTTTTTAAAACCATAAACCGTGTATACTTTTACATAACATTATGAAATCAAAATTAAGATAAACATTAAAAGCAATCTCGTTTCCTACTAGTTTACCCATTAAAACCTTGGTTGTGTTAAGTAACAACCCAACTTTGAATAGTTCATCATCATGGGTTCCCCGTTACTAAAACAAGATCAACAAACAAATATAAACTAGTCATTCTTCAAACTACAAACTGTAACGAAAAATAAATAAAGTTTCATATGTATATTTTTGAAAATCTTGCTTCACCATTTGCGTATATCTTTTCATTTGTCTATCTCTTTTTTTGTCTCGTTTTGCCTTTTTCTTTTAATCTCTGTTATGTTACCCAGACAAAAAAATTAAACTTTCTATTTCGTTGAACTTTAACAATCGTCATTTAAATCAACTGATACAGGTGCTGATTTAAAAACATTCAACAATAAGTAATCAATAAAGTTAAGAAAATATAAATTTTTGTCTGAGTAAAAAAGCACCCGAATAAAGGTACCCATAATGATTCAAATTTACAAAAAATACAACAAATTATTGCGTGTCCCTCTAAATTTTGCTTTCACTTTCGCGAGAAGAAAGGTCTCTGATACAGCAACAGCAGATTGTTGAATTTGTAAAGGAATTCCATTCCGATGAACTTGACTATCAACTATCAAGACGACTTACAATATAGCCTGCGAAGATTAATCACTTTTGAGCTCTAGAGAGTGTTAAGGAACAAAAAAGATAAAAGATACAAAATCTTACCTTTATATAAATATAACTGCTATTCCTAATATAAATGATCGTTTATGAGTGTCGTTTGTGATTTATTTAAGTATCAGGTTTGATTTCGCATTTGGTACAACTTTCCGGTGTGAACGAGAAAAATAGTACAAGAAACGGTTTTTATTTCGTTCGTTCGTTACAAGCTCTTGGAGCAATTATCATCTGCCCGATCAAGTCACCTTGCTCCAGGTGTGGATGAAATTCAACTTTTGAACACGCTAGCCTGAGTTATCCTCAGTGTCCAGTACCAGTTGTAGATAGGTTAGCTGTTTAGTCTTCTCCAATTACAGAGACAGAGAGAGAGGAAGAACAGAAGACAAAAAGGGGTTCGCGGGATATATACATAGATTCCTTATTAGCAGTATGTTTAATCTTATGTTGCACTTTTTTCATACACACATACACAAGTATAGAAGATCCAACTAATATCAAGGAGACGGACTACGACGACGATGTTTCGATTCACGCGATTCAATTCATAACATAAGCGACATCCGGAATGCGCGCGCAGCTTCACATGAAGTAAAGATATGCTTGTTTTTTTTTTTTTTGCTTTCAACTTTCTTGGATCACTCAGTGATGACGAGGTTCACTTTAAAATCTTCTTTTTTTCTTGTATTCACCATCCGCGGTGCCTTCGTGTAGATTTGCACCTCTAGCAAGCAATGAAAAGTAAGGCGGACACAACAGATAAATAAAAAATGATGAAAAATGTGGTTATGTGGCCCGATTCACATTCACTGGGTAAGTAGGCAAATTGTTTTCACCAAAAAGATTAAAATTTAAAATTAATCTTTACTCCTATCTTGAGTTGGAGACACAATATTTCGTCACTTATAAATATGTAGATATGATGGTAAACTTTTAGGCTTCACTGTAATTAAGATATTATATCTTAGATACCAAATTTCATCAGAAAGTTATAAAACCAATTATTTTATAGACCGAAACTGAAGAACTCTCTTTGAGTCGATTGATTAGTACGATGACGACGACGACTTAAATTATAGGCAGAAGATACTTCCAAGCCTCAGCTCTACACGATGGCTCGGAAAAAACTGACGCTTGGCAATTGGATTTCTTTCAGCAGACCCTCGCCACAAGAAAGATATACCAGATCCAATTGCGGCTTTAACACACACATACATTCTCGAATGCAATAAGCAAAAATGTTTCTTTTGGCCGGTTTTTAGTTTTGTAGTCTTGTGAATGAGAGAGTAGAGTTTATATCTGAAAAAAAAATAACAATACCACAAAAAGAAGAGAGCACAAATTTGATATTTTTTTTATTTAAGCCTATCGTTAGATATGGCTTTATTTTATAAGCTTGTTTTTTTTTTTTGTTTTTATTGTTTTTTGTGTATCTTTCTTTAAGCGATATTGTGTATTTGTCTACCAAAGTGCAAAGTGTTTTTTCACTTTTTTGTTTGTGCTATTTTTGTGCAATGTTATCTTTTATTTAAAATTTCATTGACTTGGGTTCAGGAATTTGTTTCTACTAGTAGGCACCTTGCGCGTGTTAAAGTTTTTTGTTTTGTAAAGTGATAGGCAAATGCGTACAAAGATAAAGATAATTAATTTTTTGTACTTTAAAAATAGCAACGGGTAGAAGTGAATGCGGAAGGAACCAAATTGATTAGAGTGGTTGTTTTTGCCACTGAATTTAGCCCATTTGGAGAGGAGATGCTTATAGTCTTTTATGTCTACCTACCTAGTTTAGTTTAATTTACCTACATCCATTAAATTTGGCCAAAAACAATTTCCGTATTTAAAAGAATTATTTCAAGATATTGTCTTTTTAGTAATTGTAATTGGAGTAGTTGGTTTTTATTTTTCAAAAACTTAGAACTAGGTAATATGAACTGGCGCAATACAGCCCTATTCTGCCAAACTTTCACGTTTTGAACTCAAAATATAGAAGACTTTTGAAAATAAAGAGTTAAAAATTGAATGAAACATTCACGTGAATCGAAAAATTCGATCGGATCGGATAGCAAAATAGGGTTGATAGTTTAAAATGGGCCGCGGTGAGCTATGTTTAAAAGTATTCTTCCAGCTGACATACAGGTTTAAAATTCGATTTATCAGATAGTTGAGTGTAAGGAAAATTGGATTATTAAAAAAAATTCGGAAGTCGATATAATAATTTTCCCTTTAATATTACGATCATATAGAACGCGAACCTGCAGCATAAAGCGCTGAAACGATTTTCAAATTTCTCGTTTAGGGTGACATGGTCGACATTGCACCACCCATTTTTCAAATGGTCCTATTTTCTTCAAATGTTATTGTTTTTGTTAGATTTTTCAACACCATTTATACCTATAGATTTGTCATACAAATTCGTTTATAGTTTATTTTTGCATAGTAGGTATGTTTATCGTTAAATCTAAAATTGATTGTTCAATAAAAGAGAAATGGTGCATAGTGTACCATAGTGGGTACTAACTCCACCAGTCTTATGTCCACAATCTCTAAATAAATCGTTAACTATACCCAATTATATTATAATCTATTTTATTTCACCGATGAATAAAACAACAAAAAATTATTTTTATCAAAGTTTAATAAAAAAAAGACACAACTTAAATGTGAAAAAAAAAACTTACCTCAATTTTGTTTCTTTTCACTATAAATTACGACAAATACTTGTGCACTTACGTACACACCAACAAATAGCACCAGACTAAGTTCCACTCATATTTGCAAAAGGCGCATAAAATTAAGTAAAGTTAACACTGATGTTATTGTTGGTATGTTAGATTTCGCCGTTGTACATGGTGTACCACTGGTGCAATGTCTACCATGTCACCCTACTGCTCCTCCGATGTTGACCAATTTGTATTCGATTTAGAAAAAACTAGTATATCATAGAGGTGCTACCATAGCAAAATTATTTTTACGAATACAACGGGATCTGTCATACTTTTTGCTCGACATTCGTAGCACTAGCACCAATCTTATACAACGAGGTCTGGAAAAGCTAGAACAACATTTATTATGTTATTATTTGTTATATTTTACGAAAGACTTCTTCAATCTTTAAAATTGAAGTACCAATGTATAGAAAGGTAAAAGTACGTAGGTAAATCACAAGTGTATAAATACGACTTTCTAAATATTTTTAAACTTCGACTAAAACAAAATTGAAGTTCGTTTAGATTCGGTGGTTAGAAATTGTATTGAACAGATTTACTAAAATAATCCGAGCTTCAGCAATCCTTTTTTGGTCCGAAATATGAGGTTTTAGATGAAAGATAATAATCATGTGAACGCAGCAATGAAAATATTATTAATTTTGCTTCTTACAAACACATAAGTAACCCACTGGATGGCAACTACTCTTAGAATAGCTCGCTTTATATCAACGCATTATGCTTGTTATTATTGTTATTATTGTACTATTCGTACTAGAATGTCAGCTTATTAGGCTTGACCATTCCATCAATTTCATTGAATTTTTGCACAACAACAACAACAACTTAAAGGCGCTACCACCAATTGCTTTGCTGGAGATATAGCTATTTCGTGCTTTGCCACTTTTGCACTCATCAGTCTCCTTTTTGTGGTGCTGAGCTTCAATCTAATTTTATTTGAAAAACTGTTTATGCACACCATAGGATTCGAACCCACGCATATCAGATTTGCTCAGTCTTAGCAGTCGTGTGCACTACGCAGTCCACCGCTTTAGACCACTGACGTCACAGGTCGAGATGTGTTATTTGATTATCAAATGCATTTGGAGCATCAGCATTTTTATAAGTGCCTTTAAGTATGCTGTCTTGTTCCGCCTCCATTTTTCTCCATACCTTATTTCGTTATGCTTGTATGTTAGGGGCCAGTTATAGCGATAATTAAAAAACCATCAGTAAAAGTTGAAATAGGTGAAAACTGGAATTTTTTACTTACGGGCGGTTATAGCAATCAGTAAAATTATATCAGTAAATTAATGTCAAACCCACAGCCGCAATCTTGTATTTATTTTTAATGATGCAAAATGCTTCGGTAATTTTTTTACTGATGAGTGGAACAGTAAAAAAATGGAACATAGAAAACTGAAACGAAATGTTCCATTTTTTGGGTTTTGACAATTAGCTGTTCAGTAAAACGAATTTCCATCAGTAAAATAAATAAATGCTTTTTTTACAAAAATTATTCATCCTTGGGATTATTTTTTGGCAGAAAAAAATATTTTTATTGATTTGCCATCGATTCGTACCATTTTAATGTTTCAATTCTTTCTTTAACACAGCAAATTATCCAAAAGAAAATTTTTACTGATGGTTTTTAATTATCGCTATAACTGGCGCCTTATGCGTGCCTGTCCAAAACTACTGATTTTCCAAAAACTCAGTATAAATTTCGTTACGAATGAGAAAAATGAATCAGCCCTATCAGGAGTTTCGCCTGAATGACATTCCACCCGGAAAAAATCCCTTTTTTCTTTTCCCTGACTTTGAGTTTCGCCCGAAAAAAAATCATGTTCGAAAAATTCCCCTTATCATGAGCATTGAATTCGGGGGAAATGTCACACACTTGACAGCTAAAATGTTCACTTAAATTTTGGAGGCGAAGAGGACGGCAGCAACTTTAAAATGTAAGTTTTTCGACGAAATTGTTTACTATTAACATAAATTTATTATTTTTGTTTTATTTCCAGGAGCAAATCAATAAACTCAAGTCAAAGCGATATGCTCTTGCTGAAAATGCAGGGAAACCTCGAAATTGCGAGTGGTTTTGTCAAAGAAAACAAAAATAAAATTTCGGCTTTTTGGAAACAGCTTACGTTGGAGCTGAATAGCGCTGGGCCTCCCATTAAAAGCGAGTTTGAATGGAAGAAGGTAAGAAATTAATTTTATTTTTGTGTTTGTACCTACATAAACAAAAAAAATTATTATCAGGTGTGGACCGACCAAAAACGTTACGTGCGGAAGAAGGCCTCCCAAAATAGAATATATGAAAAAGGAACAGGTGGTGGACCCAACAAAACGAACAAATTCTCTCCCTCTGAAGAAGCAATTTTCCAACTCGTTGGCATGAAGACGGCAGTCGAGGGTGTCGTTGCCTCCTCTTCGTTCGGACTGCATCAGCCTAGGAAACCACAAACTGAAATAGAAACGTACCTATCGGAAGCATTTTATGAATCCAATGGAAATGAAGAGGTACTGACGGATGAAATCGAGGAGATCGCCACTGATTCAATTCCACCACCTGTGCCTTCTCAAACAATTGAAAACAGTACCCCCGCTCTAACTAAAAGATGTGAAGAACAAAAAAAAAAGTCGGGCAAGGTAAATGCACATCAAGTTCTTATGGACGAACTGGAAGTCCAAAAAACACTTTGTGGGAAGGTAGATGAAGCTATCGGAGTGATGAAAGAGCACAACAATCAAATGGAAAAAAGCATGAAGAAGTTGTACCGATCACTAGATAGCATTCACTATCAACAAAAGGAACTCTTAAAGGAACAGAAGCGGCACAACCATGAAATGGAGAAGTTAAGAAAAGAAGAAATTGAATCGAAAATTAAAAAAAATCAAAAAATAATCGAGCTGGAAGACCTAAAAATTAGAGTTATGCGAGGCAAAGAAAACATGTGAACGTTTCTTCTTAAAGTGTTTTTTTTGTTGTATTGTTTTTGGATTACTTACTTTTTTTGGGTTTTGTTATGTATAGAAATAATTTTATTTTATGTTAAACTTTATATTTTTTATTTATTTATTTATTTACAAAGAACCTGTGAACATGAAACGAAAAGACCTGAATTAATAACCTAGTTTTAAATAAAAAGTTATAAAAAAAAAACTTAAAGAATTTTTGTTTTATTAAAGTGTGTTTGCAATGTTATTACGAATGCGCTGTCCTGCAGTTAGGTAGCTAGAACTTGACTCGGTGCCTTGAACTTCTTCAACTTCGTTTGAAAGATCTTCCCTTACGAAAAGTATGTCACTTTTATAGCTAATGCAAATGTTATGGAGTGCTGAACAAACATTTACAATTTTGATTGCTTTCCCAGGTGAATAGTGCAATTCCCTTGCACCTAAAAGGCATCTCCATCGGTTCTTTAAAACACCGTTTGTCCTTTCTATGATGTTTCGGCACCGTGAATGAACTTCATTAAACTTTTCGGCTTGGGAACCGCTCTCTGGAGTTCTGAATGGTGTTAAAAGCCATGGCTCTAAGGGATAACCAGCGTCTCCTATAAAAAAATCGAATTTCATTTTTAAAACAGTAAAATTTTAAATAACAACCTAACATCCATACGTTAATATCATTCTGCAAATAATCATTCTCCATTTTGGCTCTTAGATCACTTACGTTCCATATTAAGGAATCGTGACAAGCTCCGGGATGTGTACCATCTATGAATCGGATTCTCAGTTGATGGTCGCATACCTGTAAAACATTTGTCATTAGATAAAACAATAATACGTGCTATATTTCTCATCTTTAAAAATACTTTTATTTCCATTTTCTTTTCATGTAAAATTATCGACAAGGTGAAAAAAAATAACATAACCCATTTGAAATATGAAAATATGTATGTAGGTATCTGCTTTTGCCGGTTTTTGTTTATAATACAGAAAACACTACACTTTTAATATGTACCGTGTATATGCACATACCTATAAGAAATGTATGATATATGATCAGAAAATTGAAGAAAGCAATTAGGTTGAATCTTATTTTCTTTGAAATATAGGCCTAGTGATCTGCTTTTATTTGTTTCTATTATGAAGAAGGCAAACATCACGCATGAAATACTCTCGATTGCAAACAATCAATCTCATATTTATAGCATATAAGTTAGGTATTTTACCATTGTTCTTTTCTTGTATTATTCTTTGCCTTGTTAATAAATAATAATAAGTTCTTATGATATGTCCGATCGTAAGCAACAAATTAAGCAGAATTATAATTGAATAATAAGACTAAAAAGAAAGAAGGAAAGAATACTTAAAAAAAGACAATTCATACATAAATATATTTTTTTATTATAATTATTATAACTTCAGTGATTATGGATTGGAAAGTAACGTTATAATTCTCTTATTTTCTTATTTTATTTATGGTTTATCTGGATCACAAAATTAATGAAAAAGTTTAAAACCAGTTAAAATATAACAACTAAATATTAAAATAAGTTTATAAGATACAAAATATATGAAAGAGCTGAGCAGCAAACTTTAACAAAATTTGAATGATTCGTTTGTCTTTTTTGTATCTAGAATTAATTACAAAATGCTATTCAAGATTTTCGGTAAACAGTTACTATGTAAATAATATTTATTGAGACAAAGTGTAAATTCATCAAATTAGAAAATATATAATGTTTGAAAAAGTTGACCATGTACATAGTAATATTTTAATAAAACGAAATTAACTGACTGAACAATTTTAACCTTTTAAAATCAGACTTGAGCTTACAGTTCGTGGTTTATTGTTTTTCTTTTCATCTATAAATATATTCATTTTACTATAAGAGACAATTTATCGATAGTCAGTTAAACCACCAAAGATAGTACTTATCCTTCAGACAAAGCTAAAATGTATTCCTTTTGAAAATCGTCTTCAAGACTTTAACTTAACTCTTATACCCTATAGCTTACATAATTTCCAATAGATGACTTAACTCTATCGTTAAAGGTTTTTCACCCATTATTTATTATTTAATTTTACGTGTGAATTCAAATTATATTTGCCTATAGATTCGATTGCAATAATAAATAAAATTGAAATTAATTATTCAAATCATGACTTAAAACTAAAAACAATGTTGGTATTTGGTATAAAAGATACCAATTGGTAGGCCTTTCTTTACATAATCAACTTTCAATTTAAAATTTGAGTTGATACAAAGCTGAAACTATTTAAATTAGAAAAACATTCACATAGAATTATACTCACGTACCTACTTGCTACTTACCGCTATGTGTAGTATAAATCTATAACACTATTTCCATTGTCACCGTCGTTAGGCGAGAAAATTCATCTATAAGCTAATTGCGTAGTTTAATAATTATGTTTTTTTTATACTATTTATTTGTTAGTTTAATTGTTTTTATGTTATAAATAACTTTCACTGTTTTTTTTTTTTTTTTGTTTTGCTTAGTAAAAAAAAAATCAGTCTGTCTCTGTACTTTTACTTAACATGTTAGATAATCATCATGAAAAGGAAACGGAAACTCTTTAATGGGCTATAAGAAATACATGACTGTGGGCAATTTTGTATTTTATTGTGTTAGATCAAAGCACAAGTACATACCTATGAGTGGTGCTAATTGAACTCTTTGATTACAATTAAATTATAGTTTATTAACTTTTCCCATTCTTTGAGGATTTTATTTTATTTTAAGTACATGATGGGGCGTTAAAAACTAATTAGTTTCTTGTTTTTAAATTCAGTGTTGGTAGGTAGGTACTTTATTTTTAAACACGATTTGTTCATGTAAAATGTGTTCAACGTTCAGATTTTAATTTCAATCTGTAAAAAATAAATCTAGACAATTTAACCAGCTGTAGATGGGGTATGGGAATATAGTTTAACAAAGGGCCGCAAAGGAAAGCCTCAGCTGCGAATGTCCCGCGCTGATACCCGAACATTTATGATCCATACCCAACCGCAGGCGTTTCGTTTTTGATTCATTTTCGATTTGTTTTCGACCGGTTTTCCAAACGTTCTAAAGCCCACTTTAAAAGCATCCGATTGCATCTGTATCCTAACCGCATCCGTTAGCTTTCCATTTTTGATACGTTTCTCATCCATTTTACATCTTTCTCAATCTAATATAGCGTTTTTGTGCCAAGGCCGAAATTTGATGTGCTTGCATATGTTTGCACAATCCATCAATATTTTTAATGTAAATTGTCTAATTAATTAGTATGTAGAAATATGAATACAATCACTTAGCTTCGGCAATTGAATACATTTAAACGAATTAAAAAGCATCATATTTTTGACATGAAGTCTAAGATATTTGTTATAACTATTTCTAAATTAAAGCCGCTGATGTTTGATTATTGTATAAACTAAGTTCAAACGAAGAGTCGAAAGTTTTTGTTTGCTTTTTATCTCTCCATTTAAATAGTGTTCCACTCTTTTCAAGTTCAAATTATTATTTCTTTCAGTTTCATTACTTTTATTTAATGTTTAATTATCTAAGGACTTGAATGTTACATTTATTTTCTTACAAAACTAACTACTTTTTGTTTAAATAAAAATAAAAACTTAATAACTAGTCACTACTCGAGCTCGAATAGTCACACACAAGTCCTAAGCTACCTTTGTTGGTTTGAGGTGCACCGTTACCATCGCAAATAAGTCTAAGGCTGTTCGATTTTGTTTCATTAATATTGCTTTCATCAGGTAAAATCTCTTCAACTTCTTCGCCAAACTTGGAAGACGAGTTTTCTGCTTCTTTTGGAATTTCCTGTACAAGAATTTCATCTTCTTTCTTTTTTTTTATTCCCAAGTCTTTTAAGCTAAGTTTTGTATTGATGAGCTTTTGTCTTTTCAAACCACCGAAAGTAGTTTGCGTGGAGCCAGGGAGAGCTGGTTTCATAAGAATATCTAGTCTTTTTTCCTCTTCGCGTTCCTTGGCCGGTTTGGACTGTAGTTTCATCAGGGCTGCCATTTGGCGATCTTGCTCAGTCTCAGGTAAAAGACCTATTTCTAAACTGCTTCTTTGCAATAACTTGTCATCCAAATCCTTTTGTATCTTCAGTTCATTTTTCTTTTTCTGTAAAAACAAAACTGAAATTTAAAACAATGACTCTCCTTGGCAAGAACATCATAATACTGACTCTGAACTCAGCTCGAAGTTTTGAATTTGCCTCAAAACAGTCGTCCCAGACATTTTCGTTTCTCTGGTAAAGCTTTTCCAGTACTGGCTTGGCATCCTCGCCCGACTTGATGTCCTTTGCTAAATGCTCTAGCTTATACATTGGATCATCGAATAATCGTTTCTGAACTTCTTTGGTCTCTGGGACGACTTGCTCATTTTGCAGAGGATCCCATCGATTCTCCTGCCTTCTAGCTCCAGATATTATAACATAATCTAGGTTACCAGGATCCGTTTTGATTTCAAAGTGATTGTCACACAAATGGCACTTCATACGGAACTGGTACACCGGAGTCGAATAGTACATCCCAACTTTTTTCTTTTCCGCATTGTAGCGGACACCCATTCCAATGTGATTGTTACATCCTTCGCACCAAATATTGTAGGGCATTTCAAAACGGATTATCAATATGCCCACATGGAGTTTTCGGGCTCGCTCACGCAGGGCGTGAGTTCCTAGAAATTTGTTGAGCCCACCCTTCTTCGGATCATAATCCGGTGGGTAATATTTGTTTTGACCTTTACGTTCACCCATCTTTTAATGAAAGAATTTAGTTTAAATAATTTATTTCAACTAATGTGATATTTCTTGGAGTATTCTTTTGAAAGTGTAAATAAAAAAAATTGCCGTGTGAAACGTCATAAACAAAGAATGACAGAAGAAAGTGATTCCAAATGCCATTTAATAATTACGATATTATAGTAAAGGCTAAACTACATAGGCCTACTTTTGTAGAAAAGTACATAAGTGAGATTAAAGCCTCAACTACATGGACCTACTTTTGTACAAAAGTACAAAAGTGAGAAATTAAAATGCTCGCTAAAGAAACATGCTTGCAAAATAACATACGAAAATTGTTCTGACATATAGATTAAACCACCATGCACAATTCTCCATTGTTTTTTTGCAAGCAGATGTCTTTCGAATAGATATTTATTTCTCACTTTTGTACTTTTGTACAAAAGTAGGTCTATGTAGTTGAGGCTTAAATATCTATTCTGAAGACACCTTTAATCCATCATCATCGAAGCCATCCTTTAATGGAATTTGACAGTTCATGAGTTGATAGATAGGTAAGAAACTAAATTACGTTGTACGAGAAATATTTCGTCCAAAAATTTCACACAAAGGCGCTAAAATCGTCTTTTCCCGCGCAAAAAATTTAATCTCAAAAAATTCAAATATCTTTAAGTTTTTCAATGCATCATCTACGTAGCAATCTTTCAATTTAATTTGACAGTCTATGGCTTGACAAATCGGTAATAGAATGTTCCAAATGTCACCGAAATCGACAAAACTCTAACGTTTCCCAAGAAAAAAATATACTTTCAAAAAATTATTATTTTTGTTTTAGGGATTTTGTATTCCATCATAATCATAGCCATCCTTCAGTCATATTTGACAGTTGCCTATTTTGGAAATGTTAAAAATTCTTGGTCCCTCCTCTCATTAGAAGTTGTGGTAGAAAGAATATTTAATTTTGCATTAAATTTCCAACGAAAAGCTATCCATATAGCTATACATACAAGTCTGAACGAGGCCACTGGCTTCTCAACTGGCTTCGAAAATGGCAAGCTAGTTGATGAGCAAGTTGCTCAGGTTTGTATGTGTTAGTAAGAAAATTTAAATGTATTGTAACTTGTCAGCCAGTACTGGCTCATGTAACCTCAGAGTTAAATGCCCAACTAACAAGTTTACTCCTATACTCATCCATAGAAGCTATTTATAATCGTTTATTGCACTCATTTAATCTCTATTTAGTGCTCCATAGAGTTAAAAAGGAGAACTTTTTAACTCCTATAACACCTTAATGAAGGAAATTCAGTTGCTATGAAGAACATTCTAAGAGAGTTCTAAAGAAGTGCTAAAGGAGTAAAGTATAGAGTGTAAAGAAAAATTAAAAAAAAAATCAAGTAGGTAAGCCTAGGGATCGAACTCTGGATGTCTCGCACTACTTGTCGAGCTCGCTAATCGCTCGGCCAATCTCTTATATGAAATAATTAGCATTAAAACCGATTGACTTTCTCAAATAATGTTTACATTGCACATAATTATTTATGCAAATAATAATTATGCGTGCGCTCATTCGCATTATTACAAATTCATTATTCACATAACACGTTTTACTTGAATTGCAAATGATGGTAAAATGGAGTCATGGCGTTTGCAATATAAGACTTTCCATATTTGCTTATATAAACATTATAGCAACCCGAGCAAGATACTAACTTTTAAGGATTGCATTAATATTTCTTTGGATCACTATTGGATATGATTAAAGAAGCATCAGTTCATCGCATTGTGATGCTGATGTAATTGCTAATTGAAAGTATAATGGATCAGTTATATAACCTTTGAGTTCTATACGGATTTGACTTCCCGTCAGAAGGATTTCTGGGTCACTAAAGAAACGAATGACACTTTAATGTCTGAAATCGGAAGCAATTTTGTTCTTATATGATCTTTGAAAAATTGTGGACAAATTGGCAATCATCTTGTAAAGAATATATAGCATGATATTTCACATGTCGTTGTCCTATCTGTCCCATACTAAAACAAATATAAAACGAATTACAAAACTGTGACGATTTGCGTGAGGGTGATAGAATAGTGACCTATACATGATTTTCTTCCCACATTTTTGCAATACTCAGTTGGATAGTGTGG
Organism: Melangyna quadrimaculata; assembly: GCA_949320155.1. NCBI lineage: Eukaryota > Metazoa > Arthropoda > Insecta > Diptera > Syrphidae > Melangyna > Melangyna quadrimaculata. The sequence goes on from OX439485.1 coordinate 24,334,377, forward strand.
AAGAGTTTTAATTGTTTTCATATCGTAAACTACCTTCTTAATTAAAACTTGGCATCATTTGCAGATTGCCTATTTTCAACGTTTTTTTGCTTGCGCTCAACTGTCACCCATCACAAAAAACTTCATCTGAAAATTTTTCGAAAACGAGAGGTGTAAGCACAAATCGCGTGTTTCCTTACCTTTTTGCCACGTAAATTAAGTGCGAAATATTAAATAGTAGTTAAGTTAAAAAATGATTATCTACACTAACGAAGGTAATCCTTTTGGATTAAAACTATTGGTGTTGACGAAATTCGCCAAAAAGGATGCATCAGTGAAGAAAATTAACCTCAATGGTAGTTTTTCCTTTGACCAAAATTTTGTCTATAAATGGATTTTAATAGCTTTGTACCACCCGCTGTCTAGATCCAGCAATAAAAGGTATCAAGCAATTGCCAATTCTAGAACTTGATTGTGGTCTGCAATTATTTTCAACAACGGCAGCAGCCAAATTACTTTTCCCTAATGAAGGAAATTTAAGGGATGAAGTAAGTATAACCTTAATGTTTCATCAGGGAATTCCTTATAAAATGTTTTTAAGTGGTTAGAATGGTCAGCTACGCAATTAGCTCCAGCCTTGGCACACAACATGGGCGTAGGCCACCGTGCAGACCCAAACGCTCTTCCAGTTCTGAATGCTTTGGTCAAGAAACTCGATGATAGATTGAAAGTATCACCTTTTCTAGCTGGTGACAAGATAAGTACAGCTGATTTAGGTGTTTGGTGTCTCCTAGCACCCGATGGGACTCTCAAAGGCGCTCAAAATATTGAGAACTTACTCGCTTGGTACAGGAAAATCACCGCCCTTCCTGAAATCAAGGCTGCTCTCCACGAACAACCACTGAAGGAGCTGAGTTTCAACTCACTACAGCACTCGAATCGTTTTGGAGGTCTTCACCATGTTGTTCTTTCGACGCCTGGTGATGATTCATCCAAACTACTCGCCGAAACCGGCGGAAACATTGCCGAAACTATAACTGACGAGGAAAAGGTAGCCGCTAAAGCAGTATTTAGGTTTGATAAATTTGAACCACGCAAGGAACCACGTACTGTGTTGCCCAAGAAGGGTGAACGAAATATTCTCGTCACATCAGCTCTACCTTATGTGAATAATGTTCCACATTTGGGAAATATCATTGGTTGTGTCCTTTCGGCCGACATTTATGCGAGGTATGCTCGCACTTGTGGCTACAATACTCTTTTTGTGAGTGGTACTGATGAATACGGTACAGCAACTGAGAACAAAGCCGTAGCGGAAGGTTTGACTCCCAAAGAGATCTGCGACAAGTACTTTGAGTTGCACAACTCGATATATCGCTGGTTCGGTATCGGGTTCGACTATTTCGGCAGAACCACCACAGCTGAACAAACTGAGTGAGTTAATCAGATGAAAAATCTGTGAATTGCATTTATTGATTGATTCTTTTAGAGTGGTCCAAAAAGCCTTTGAAGATATTTACAAAGCTGGCTTCATTCTGACCGAGAGTGTGGAGCAGCTTCTGTGTCAGAAGTGTGATCGGTTCTTGGCTGACCGGTGAGATTTTGTCGGTCCTTACATTAACAAAACTAACTCGTTTATTTTATCCCGCAGCTTTGTTGAAGGTACTTGTCCCCATCCGGGTTGTGGGTATGAAGACGCACGTGGTGATCAGTGTGACAAATGTGGTAAACTAGTCAACGCCATCGAACTCATCCGTCCGCGCTGCAAGACTTGCAACACAGCCCCTGTGATCCGTAGCTCAGAACAGTTGTTCCTCGATCTACCCAAGATAGAACCAAAACTTCGAGAATGGATTGAGAAATCGGAAAGTGGTTGGACGAATAATGCTCGTGTTATTACTCGCTCCTGGCTCCGAGAAGGCCTGAAACCGCGCTGCATCACCCGCGATTTAAAGTGGGGTATCCCTGTGCCGCTGAAAGGTTTTGAATCAAAGGTATTCTATGTTTGGTTTGATGCTCCATACGGTTATGTGTCTATAACGAAGCGATACAGTAAAGACCACTATACCGAATGGTGGCAGCCAGCGGCTGATGTGAATGTTGAACTATTCCAATTTATGGCGAAAGATAATGTACCATTCCACTCAGTTATGTTCCCATCTTGTCTGCTGGCGACCGATAAGGGACATACACTTGCTTCGCATATAATGGCAACAGAGTATTTGAACTATGAAGATGGCAAGTTCAGCAAGAGTCGGGGTATTGGAGTATTTGGAAACGATGCTCAGGAAACTGGCATTCCAGCCGATGTATGGCGGTTTTACTTGGCGTCAGCACGACCTGAGGGACAAGACTCTAGCTTTAGTTGGAATGATTTGGGTGCGAGAAATAACTCAGAGTTGCTTAATAACTTGGGTAACTTCGTCAATCGAGCTTTGGTATTCCTAGAAAAGAACTACAACTCTACCATTCCTAATATGAAACTCACTCAAGACGAACTTATCTTATTGGCATTGGTAAATCGTGAATTTAAGGGCTATGTGCAATCTATGGAGAAGGCACGTCTCAGGGATGGTGTGCGGCATATCCTTTCGATTTCAAGGCACTGCAATGGATACATGCAATCCCAACAGCCTTGGGTGCTTCTAAAGGGGACAGACGATGAAAAGGCTCGAGCGGCTGCGGTCATCGGTGTGTCTTGTAATCTCGCTTGCTTATTAGCGTGTCTTTTATTCCCTTTCATGCCAACGACAGCAAGAACAATGTTCGACCAACTCAACACCACGCAGCCGCTGATCAACCCCGAGAAACCATTGGCTCGCGTTTTTCTTAAAACTGGTCACAAAATCGGCAAGCCTGCACCTCTCTTCGCAAAGATAGAACAGACTCGTATTGATGAACTCAAGAAAAAGTACGCTGGCCCTCAGGTTGTAAGTTCAAGTTCTGGTGGTGCACTGTCATTGGCTGAATTGGAAAAGGCCATAGCTCAACAGGGAGACAAGGTACGTGCTCTGAAACAAAACAAGGCCGACAAGACAGTGTGGCAGCCTGAAGTAAACATTTTGCTGGATTTAAAGAAAAAGTTGGAAGCCGCCCAAGCTGCTGCTACAGCCAGTTCAAACACCAGTGGGAATTCCATGTCTGTTGCTGATCTTGAAAAGGCAATTAATGTCCAAGGAGAAAAAGTTCGTGCTTTGAAGCAAAGTAAACCAGAAAAGTCGGTTGTTCAGCCTGAGATAAATATTCTGTTAGATTTGAAGAAGCAGTTGGCAAGTGCCCAGGGTGCTCATCCTTCCCCTCTTAAAAGTTCTCCTCCAGTAGCAATTTCATTAAGTGTAGCTGATCTGGAAAAGGCAGTCAGTGCCCAAGGTGAGAAAGTGCGAGCACTCAAGCAGAGCAAAGTAGATAAATCAGTTTGGCAGCCTGAAGTCAATGTTTTGTTGGATCTTAAAAAACAACTTGCCAGTGCTCAAGCCCAAGCCCAAGCACCTGCTGAACCAACACCAACTTTGACACCTATCGCTTCAAATGATGACAGCAAAATTAAGGAATTGGAGGAAAAAATCTCAAAACAGGTACAAAAAATATTTTAATCTCCAAACCGATCCCAAGATTATTTGATACTATTTTTTTTTTTTTTCAACTTGTAGGGTGAAAAGGTTCGCCTTTTAAAGAGTTCTTCTGATGCTTCCGTATGGAAGCCTGAAGTTGAAATCTTGCTGGCTCTCAAGAAAGAATTATCTGCAATCTCTGGTGTTACCGAAGCACCAGCTTCTGGAAAGAACAAGAAAAAAAAGTGATATCCGGTTATTGGTTTTATTTCAACACTTTATGCCCCACGATATTGAGGACTGTTTTTCTACCTCTTTGTTTTTCTTTTTTTTTTTAATTTGATTGCTCTAATAATTTATTTATTTATGTTTCAACTTTTTTCAAAAAAATATAAAAAGACGTATTTTGTTTATACATAATTTTTTTGCATTTATTGTGAAATAAAATTAAAACTTTTTTCTAATTAATTGTTTTGTTTTTTTTTTTTACGGAACTTCTGTTTATAATTTTTTGGTTTGTTGTTTTATCGGTGTTTGATGATTTTTCGCATTTTAGCTTTTGGAGTTTGCTCATTAGAACCCTTTGGAAAAGAAGGGAATATTTGGTACACATGTAAGCCTCGCACGGTAACATGCTAAGGATATATTAAGCATTTTGTAATTTGATTATTCTCATTTTATTTGAAGAAACTATTAAAAAAAAATTAAAATATTTAATGGAAAAGTCAAAATAAAAGGTTTAATCATTAAGTCACTATTTATGTAACTGTTTGTAAGTTAATATAATGATTGATAGATATAGGTTACACATTTACTTATGTATGGAATATTAATAAACTCATAAAGCATTTATAACCACTTAAAAACGCAATTTAATATAAATTATTTAAACATCAATAATGTATTTCTCATATAGAAAAGTACTAGTTTTAGAAATAAAAATTCGAGTTACCGCTTCCAAAATGATGAAATTTATTTTTTAACAAGAACTTTCGGCCTTAGTAGTTTGATTAAACACGCATGAATCTTATGGCTTAACTCGACGAATTTGGTGAGTTAACTCTGGTTTAACTTTAACCCCGTACTGAAAAACTGACCCTATGTTTTAATATATAACTTGTTGGTGCTATGTTTTTGAGAATACAAAACCAAAGCCATACCCAAGTTTTAAATATAAAACCATTTAAAAAATGAAAAAGAAAAACGAAATTCGTTAGTAGAAGGGTGATTTAAGGATTTATGTCTCACCATATCATATGTTTGTTTGTATCGTCATTAGATAACCCTGCGATACTAAAATGATTCATACATATTTAAGTTTAATAGAAAAGCACTTAGTTAAATCGTTTTCAATATTGTGAATAAGCACGATTCGAAACTTTTTTATAAATTTATTAACTGCTGGAACATATTGAAGATGAATTTTTGAAAGCACTTAATTTTTTAAATCAAGAAATGACTATGATGCTTACACAAAATCAGTGAAATAGAAAACCCCCCTCTTTATTCTGTTTGTTCTAAATAAACGTCTATATACGGCCATAGCGAGGTATCCGTCTTCGAGGTAATCTTCCGACAAGCCGATGGGAGACCTCAGATACCTAGCCAGGACAGGACCGATAGGGTTCAACAAATGTCTCTAGAATAATTACATACTCGCATGTACATATTTAAAAAAAAAATATTTTATTCTTAAATAAATGCTCAAATTATATATACTTTGAATAGATTTTTTTTTATTTTTTTGCGCCCTGCGCTGGTGCCATACAATTTCCGTCTGGATAACGTTTCTGAAATTGTGTTATCAATTCCGGATCAACTAAGCGAATTCCATCCAACTGATTGCCCAATGTTATCCAATTCGGTTGGACATTATGCGGGCGACCAAACAGTTCGATTTTCCGTGTGCCCGGACTTAATCGTTCAATAATTCCATATATCTCATCCGGCTTATGACTGGTGGCTCGAACTTCAGCCACAATAACATCGCAATCTAATCCACGATTTAGGTTAGTGGGATTGCCTTTCATTCCAACCAGGCAGTGCTCTTTGCCGTGATTAAGCCAATGGCCAGTGCGTCCGGTTCGAATTATTCGTTGCAGTTGATTGGTTTTAACCCAAATCAGTTCGTCAACACGTTCGTAGCTGGTGAAAAAATTCTTGTTAAAAATAAATACTACTCATTGCTAGTTTTTGACATACCCCCATAGTTTTAGACATTCTCTGCCTAGTTCCATAGCTCGACCAGTCACCCAGAGAAATATTAAACCGTCATCTTGCAGGGCTGGGACCCCTAGTTGTCTCATTTCATCATCAGACATAGTTCCTAAAGACAAAATATGAAGAAAAAACCTTAAACCAAGCAAAAAAAAAAAAAGAGTCACCTACCATAAGGTAATTCCATATGAATATCCCAAGGAGGATCGGCCATTACCACAGCAAATTTCCCCAAAACTGTCATGTCCAAGTATCTAATATGGAAAGTAACAGGATTATTAGGGTTTTCGAAAAAAGGCATTTTCATATCAACCTCAAATCACACTGGATCCACTGGGGAGGATACAGGGTTACGCTAGGATCTGTGTTTCTCTTTATGCAAAGATTAGTCTTCACGTCTTCGTGCTTGTTGTTGTTAATATTTGGATGGGCATCTACCTCATAGTGAACATACTTGCATGTGGCCATGTGGAAGCATGTATTGAGGAAGCTGCAATCGCCCAGCGACTCATCTGTGTGTGATTGTATGATTTTCTTGAAATGCAGCTTCGTGCATTTGTCCGCGTTTTCGATTATGATCTCTTCGATTATTGGAGTAGTTAACAGGTCAGTAACTGGCTCTTCTTTCTTGCAATCTTCCGAGTTAGTTGTCGATGATTCTTCCAAAGTGCCACAGGAATTTGTTTCAGCATTGGAATCTTCAGCCTTGTCGCACGAGGCGTTCTGTTCAATTTCACGTCGCTTTTTGGCAGCCATCTCAGCTGTAGCCTGTTGGGCTTTGAGGCACTCGACCTTCGTGCCATAGGGGCAGAACTCCATAACTTGAGCCCCTCCGTGGGATTTGAATTTTTCCGCTAAGGATCTTTCCTTGGCGGTAGGTTTTGTGAGGAGTTCTAGGATTTCCTCCCCAACTTGTTTGCTTTGTTTCTCTCGTGTTGATGGCATCGAGAGTAGAGACTGTAAGAAATAATTTTAAGAAACCCTGGAATCGAGAAACAAGACTAAATAATAACAAACCATGATATCATCAGAAGCATCATTGCTGCTGCTATCTTTGTTCATTTTCCGATCATTGTCGATTTTGATGGCTTTTCTGGAGTTACTATCATCGTCATCATCATCATTATCATCTAGAAATAGAAATATTGAGATAAAGTAGCAAATTTTTCGTCTCAGATTTACATTTCCGTTTGAATTCATCTTTGGCTCCATACGACTCGGACACAAACTGTTTGTAGAGATTCAGGACGGCAGATCGATGGACAGAGATTACTTCGCATCCAACTTCTTTCCCAATTGTAACACTCTTGATGCTAAGGAGTAGACAAAATTGTTTCAATCGCTGACTCTCGATTGATATTTATGTCACAAGCTTACCCAATTGCCCCTTGATTTGATAATTTACCCAAAATATAATTAACCAACTCCTTCGGGGCTGATTTATCTAGGTTTCTTTCGAGCTTTTCGATAAGCTGTGTCGATATTATAGGAAGCACCAATGAACTAGACGAAAGCATCTGAAGGATAGTCTTTTCGATTTCAGTATCGGATTCTGATAAATTTCCAAAAGGAGAAATGAGTGGAAGATGCGAGGTGAAAATAAATACATTATAAATACCAGTTTCTGTTTTAGTAGGAGCTTGCGCGTCCTCGGTGAGATCATTTTTTGTGCTGGTTCCACTGTTTGGTGACGACAGCAAGGTGGCAGTGGACGAAAGGATATCGTGCCGTTCTTTTTTTCGTTTTTCTAATTTCTCACGGTAAGTGTTGCGTTTGTTTTTGATAGCTTTTATTTCCATATCCCATGCTTCCGACATATTATTGTTAAATTTCTAGGTTTGAATATTTTATTTTATGATTGAGAAAAAAAAGCGAAAATGTTGATACTGAAGAAAATTGTAAAATGACGCTTGGTTTTTGTACCAGAAAAAAAAAGTAAACAATCGAAATGTCATTAGTGTGGAGCTTCTCAAACTGTTTGCCGGTTGACTGGTGGCAGAGCTCAGTAGTCAAAGAAAGCAGTCATGACCTTAAGGGCCAGTCTGTACGTTTGTTTCTGTGAAAGTGATATCGTTTATGATTCTATTTTGGAATAGTTTTTTTGTTGATTCCAATCAAATTATTTTCTGTTGTGCGAAGACATTTTGAGAAATTATACGGGTATTCATGTAATGAGATAATTTTTCGCTTTGTAGGAAAATATAATTTTACGCAAAAGGTTACATGAACACCCCATTAGAAATTTTTGCGTAAACGATAGAAACAAACAGCTAAGTTAAGTCGAATGTCAAATTTAACGTCACAAAGTTTCCAAGGGTTTTTTTCTACGCTTTTCGCTTCAAATTTGTGAGATAAAATTCTATATTTTGCAGAAAATTTTTCCCATACAAATTTTGACAGTTCATTTCTACCGATAGAAAATTCTATCGTTTTTAAGCTTTCTATGGGTTTTCTGCGTTTGCATGAATACCCCTTATGTGCTTGTGTGTGAAAATACGGAACTGCTTAATTCATCGACGGTGTTGGCATTCGACTGGCTCTTCCGACTTTTTTTTAACTTCTCATAAGAAAACGTCGTTTTTTTTTAATTTGTGTATTTTTTTGACGTTTTCGTCGACGTCGAATTGAGGCCGTCATTGAAAATGAAAATAAAAAAATTGTATGCTGACTTAGAGGGCGTCAATAATAATTGTACAAATCTTTATTTTGATAGATATGGACCAAATAAAAATTGTTTTTTTTTTTATTTTGCCAGTAAAAAACGCAAGTATTTGGAATAATCACCCCTGTTCTGATTTTCGTTCGAATTTCACATTCAATTTCTGTTTGTTGTTTTTGTTTACCTTGTTTAAATTCGATTTTGTTTGTTTATTTCGATTCCAATAAACATGCAAATCAGTTTTAAGGCAAATTCATGCGATTTGAATTCGGTTAGCTTTTGTTTGTCGAGTTGAGAATCAGAATATTTGTACTGATTTCTATGGAAACTAACCGAATTTGAACAAGGAAAACAAAAACAACTAACAGAAATTAAATATGAAATTCAGAACAGGGGCGAAAGTTCTTTGTAGATCATATTAAGATTTGCTAAAAAACAATGAACACAATAAATTCATTTTTAAACAAACGCTGAAGGTTAAACAAAAATTTAATAAAGTCTTGAAAACGAAATGTATACAATTTATTTCAGTTTCCAAAATGGCTCTTAAATTGTCTGCTGAATGAGATTCTGACGATAAATGAAGTATATTTTTAAGTATATTGAAATTCAGATATCTCAAAATGATGTAGAATGTTTAAGGAAAATTGAAATAAATAAGTTATGTAACCAGTATATGGGATTGGATGGATGGGACACAAGAAGACAGAGAAAACACCATCGTAAGCTACGCTGTAGCCATTACATAAGTACCTGCTCAACTATACTGTGATAAAGGAGAAAGTCAGCCATATTGCTATGTTTTAAAATGCATCATTTCATATTTCTCTTTTCTTTTATATTATCATAAAATTATTAAAAACACCTTTCTGCCCTTTTCTAATTTTTTTTTAATTAAAATTTAATTAAGCAAATCAGAACCTAAGTTTAATGCCTTTTTTCATATTTTCAAGATAATTGAAATTACGAAAAGTAACAAATATTTTTCAGAAATGTTGCCTTTCGATTTTTTAGAGAGTGGAAAGAAATTTTAAAAAGATTCAAACAAATTTGTTTTCTTCGAAGTTTTTCTCTCTGACCTAATAGGAATCAAAAAAGATCTTTTTAAAAAATGTGACACAAAATAGGGATCAAATTTTGTAACTCGCTGATTTCGGATTACTTTCTGAGGTTCAATCATGATAAAGTATGTACTATGTATATAAATTTTCAATACAATCCCACACTTGAGCCTTTTTTACTTGCCGAAATTGGTGAATTTAAAATATTTGATACGCAGTTGCTGAAGCTGAACCACGTTTGTAAGACTTTTGGCTCTGACTTCTAGCTCTAAAAATGAAAAGTAAACAGTCCAAAGTAGTCTAGGAGCTATACCTTCCCGTAGGCACTTGAATGTCACCTCAGTTTGAGGGCGACTCCGAATCCGGAGTTAGTTTTGGCAAAATCCGGTGCGAAGTCATTGTTATTTAAGAATTTTGATGCATTTTTGTAATGCAATACAATTTATTAATGTTAGGAAAAAATGTTCCGAGTAAATGTTGTTCCTTATTTTCTGATAATTCCGCGAGATATTGCTAATTGTTTCTTAGTAGGGAGGGCGCGCGCTCAATTGAGACAGAAGAACGTGTTTTTTAGGTAAACGGTCAGAATTATAGTGAAAATTGTCATCTGTATTTTGTCGTGTGTATTTTGTCTCTATTGAATAATTAGATTCGGAGATATACACAGAAACGTAGACTAAGGATAAGATTTTTCACATTCACATAGTTAAAGAAGACCAATTTACTCAAACTTCCGAACAAACAAGTATTTTGAGTTTTTACTCCTGATTTTAACTAATAAAATCGTTTTTCAATTTTTATTTATAGCGTCTAGTTTTAAAGATATATATTTTTTTTAGACATGACAGATTTATTCCACATTCCAATTTTTTTAATATAATAACAGCTTGTGCTTATACTGGGTGATTTGCATAAGGTATCCCAAACGAAAGGTAGGCTGGACTTAGACAAAAAAAAAAAAAAAACATACGGGGGGTCATATGCTATAGCATTTTGAAAAGCCAAAAGTCTATTCTTTAATACTTTTTTCAAATTAAGTTCCTCGTTTTTTCTTGTTTATAATAAGATGCTGGTTTCTTTATTTTTTAATATAAGTGGCAACCCTGCAAGGGGTTGGTGGTCGCAAACTTGGAGTTAAGCTTTCTGTATGATACTCTAACGAACTCAAAACAAAAATTACTTACCCATATGTTTAAAAAAAAAATACCTAAAATGACTGGACTATAACTCAAAAAAAAAAAAGTTTGAAGAAAATAAAACTTTTTAATTTTTTTTTATTTTTAAAAATTTTTGGCTAGTGCTGTTTTTTGTAATTGCGTAGTAATAGTATCTTACCCGGGGTTTAGACAAGCGAGTAGAACTATAGTAGCATTTGTATCATAGTGTTAGTTGTATGGATGTTTGTAGCTCTCTGCGCGTTTTGTCAACTAGTATGATTTTTTAAAAATATTTCATACAGAAAAATATACAAATTATGGAAACTATGGAAACAAAACAAATAAATGAAAACAATACACTACACTAGCAGGATAACTGGCAGGCTACTCGTAGGCAAAAATATTATACTATGTGGGCTACTAGTTGACTCTCTCGTGATCAGATACACATAAACGCTCCTAGTTCTACTCGCTCGTCTAAACCCCGGGTAAGAAAAATAATAAAAAAAAAAGAATTGAAAACTAAAAACAAGGGATCAAATATTTGTAACTTGCTGATTTCGGAATACTTTCTGAGGTTCAATCATGGTCAAGTATGTAGGTAGGTAGGTAGAGATGGCGGTCACAAGCATCCTCGCTCGATGACCCAATTAACGCTGTAATGCGCCGTTTTGATATCATAACTCGTTTGACCTGTGGATTAAAAGAACATTTTTTTAAGATAATGAGGGTATTTGGTGATAGATCTCCCAACGGATCATCGCCTACGTCCGAGCTCGGCTGCAGTATGCTACGCTAAGCAATATGCTGATTTTCCCAGGACGCATACGATCTGATCTCTTAGGGTGATCATCTAGTCGCACACTCGGATATGGTAATCTCTATACACCACCGCCTGTTTACACAACATGACTTGTGGTTACCAGAGAAAGTACCACCCGCCTGTATGACCAGACGCCTTTATTGGATTTAGACATGTGATGAAACTTATTAAGGATTTGGACATAGGAAAAACACCCGATAGGACCAAAGTTCGCAACTAAAAACCATATACACTGTGCCAACTAGGCAACTTGTTGACTGGTATTGAAGCGAAGGTTGGCACAACCGTGTGATCGTCCGGTCCTCGTGCACCATGAGCCACCTTCAAAAACCAGTATTCTGCTAGCTCGCAGTCATAGGAGTTTGAGGAAGAAAATGGTGCAAAAGGAAACCGAAGGTAATTCTAGATCCATTGAAACTTTCTTGGACTTGAACATAGGAAAACACTCAAAAGGGTCGAAGTTCGCAACTAAGAGCCATCTACATTGTACCACCTAGGCACTTGTTGACTGGTATTGAAGCGGAGATCGGCCTAATTGTGTGATCGTCCGGTCCTCGTGCAGCATGAGCCACCTTCAAAAACCATTAGTCTGCTAGTTCGCAGTCATAGGAGTTTGGGGAAGAAGATGGGTGCAAGAGAAAACCGAAGTAAATCCTAGATCCATTTCGTCGCGTTGAGGAATGAAGTCAAATCTTTGATCTTCGTTCCGGAGAGTTCGTTAAGGTCATCAAAAAAGGGCTTCCCAAAAGATTGTTGCCTCATTCTGATCAAAGCGGGACATTAACAGAGGAAATGTAAGACTGTTTCCTTTTCCTGCTGGTCCCCACAACTACGACAGTGAGTATTGTAGGGGATGCCAAATTTACTCAAATTTCCGCACGATAAAGCATAAAACAAGTAATTTTAGTTTGTACTCCTGATTTTAATTAATAAAATCGTTTTTCAATTTTTTATTTATAGCGTCTAGTTTTAAAGATATATATTTTTTTAAGGCATGACAGATTTATTCCACATTCCATTTTTTTAATATAATAACAGCTTGTGCTTATACTGGGTGATTTGCATAAGGTGTCACAAAAAGAAATGTAGGCTGGACAAAGAAAAAAAACGTACGGGAGGGGGGGTCTATTTCCCCCCCGTTTGGGCGGGAGGGGCAATTTCCAAAAAAAAATCACTTAAAACAAAAAAAATATTAAAAAATAACGATAATACCTACAGAGTCATATGCTATAGCATTTTGAAAAGCCAAAAGTCTATTCTTTAATATTATTTTCAAATTAAGAGTGAACAAAAAAAAAAAATTTAAAAACTAATTTTTTTCAAAATTTTACGTTATTAAGTACTATTTTTGTTTTCAAAACTCAATGCTCTTATTAATTTTTAGTCAAACAATGGAAACCACATGGATCTAGGACTTTTAATTTTCAAGATATGAACAAATAAATGAAGCAACTTTATCATCAAACTAAGAAGAATCCGGCTAAATGATTATTTCAGCAACCAGTTGATTATCAACAACCTCGCTTTTTCTTATTTATACTAAGATGCTGGTTTTTTTATTTTTTAATATCTTGAAAAGTCAAAGTCCTAGAACCATGCGGTTTTCAGCGTTTGACTTAAAAGAATAAGAGCATTAAGTTGTGAAAACAAAAATAGTACTTAATAACGTAAAATTTTGAAAAAAAAAAATTAGTTTGAAATTTTTATTTTTTTTTCAAAATTTTGAGTTTGAAAATTAATTTTTCAAAAACTGTTCACTAGAACAACTTAATTTAAAAATAATATTAAAGAATAGACTTGGCTTTTCAAAATGCTATAGCATGACTCTTTAAGTATTACCGTTATTTTTTAATATTTTTTTTCTGTTTTAAGTGATTTTTTTGAAAATTGCCCCTCCCGCCTAAACGGGGGGAAATAGACCCCCCTTCCTATTCGATTTGTTTCTTGTCCAACGTACCTAGCCTTTTGTGACACATTATGCAAATCACCCTGTATAAGCATAAGCTGTTATTATATTAAAAAATTGGAATGTGGAATAAATCTGTCATGCCTTAAAAAAAATATATTTCTTTACAACGGCTACATGAAATTTGGCCCCAATGAAAAATGGCCCCAAATTTGGCGCTATTTTTCATAATGAAAAATATCCCCATTTTCGAAAGTGAAAAATGGCCCCAAACTTATGAAAAATGGCCCAAACACAAAATGAAAAATTGCCCCAAAATTAATATAAGAAGCAACAAGAGAAAAATTACAATCGCACAAAAAATGTTTTGCGTCGGTTTGGGGGACCTTAAAACGTACCTTTCCTGGCCCGCTTCGCGGGTTCAAAGATTTTAAATCCCTTTTCAGGTCCTCTGTCCCGCTCACGTGACTCCGTCGCTCCGCTTAGGGTATGCTCGGTCTCCTGGCAGGCGCCTATGTTGTTTTCATAATGAAATTTCACCCCAAAATTAAAAAAGGCCCCAAAACAATGAAAAATGGCCCAATTTACAAATTTTAAACTTTTGTTTTTGTTGTTTCCCATATAAATTTTCGGGCCATTTTTCATTTTAAGTTTAGGGCCATATTTCATTGGGCCAAATTTCGTGTAGCCCTTTTAAAACTAGACGCTATAAATAAAAAATTGAAAAACGATTTTATTAGTTAAAATCAGAAGTATAAACTTAAAATACGTGTTTTATGCTTTATCGTGCGGAAATTTGAGTAAATTGGTCTTCTTTAATGGGAATGTTAAAGTTTCTGTATATATCGATGTATATCGATATTATACAAACGAAACTGTTTGTCAGAATATAGAGAATAATTTCGTCTATGACAATTTTCACGATAATTCTGACCGTTTACCTAAAAAACACGATCTTCTGTCTCGCGCTCCCTTAATTGAGCGTGCGCCCTCCCTACTAAGAAACAATTAGCAATATCTTGGGCAATTATCAACCGATTTACATGGATACAAATAAAAGAAGAGAATGGGTCTAGCGAATAAAACTTATTTCCTTGGTAATAATTCCCTACTTTGAAAATTAGATACTCTTAAGTTTCCCCAACAAATTTATTCTCATAGGAAATAAATGCTGCAGATGGATATGGATGTCTATTCAGTTGAGTTTTTTTCCGGAAGAGTTTCACGATAGCAGAACAACATCCGCGGAAAACAAAATTCTCCTCGTGATTCCCAATAGGGTTAAATAACACCAATAAAGTTCCTTTCATTTTGAGTTTGAACAAATTAAAATAACTTAATTTATATTAAAGTTCAATAAAATTAAACAAAAATGATAATAATGAATTTTAATATTGCAAATTGTTGCCATTGAATAAAATTTTGTTTACATTTTCCAGTTCCAAGTTCATTTGCAAAATATTGGGAAGAAACATAAACCTTTAGATTTTTCTAGGCCTACACTATTGGTGTTATGAAAATAATACTGCAGCTGGTTCTTTAATTTTCAATTTCAACTGTTTTGTTAAGGATTGGTTTTTGGAAGTCTTCTAATATGGTAATAGAAATAAAATTTCTTGAAGAGGGAAATGTTTGTGTACAGTAGAAATACCCCAAAAGAAAAAATAACTTTTTTAATAATTTTTTTTTTTTTTTTAAATATTTGTATTTCTTATATTTTCGAAAACTAAATTAAGTTGTATGTTCGATGAACGCAATACACATATGTAGGTCGTAATCACTTCCCTTATCTCCCCTTTAATCTATTTTTACAAAATAAAATCTTCTCGAGCTAATAATTTGATACTTGCATTGACAGAAGATAAAATAAGATAACGTCATTCGTTTAAGCTAGAACACACCCTATGATTGGTAGGATGTTTTCAGCTTTTTACTTCGACGTCTAAAGTCATGATCTTCATTATCTGAACTATCAGAACCTTGCTCTGGTTTGACATGTAACTTTGATGAATTTGATGGTGGATAGCCACCATCTCTGGCATTTTCCAGCAAACGAACTGCAAAGTAGAATGGAAAAGTTTAAATTAGGAACACCACCTCGCTGTTAACTAACTTACTTTGCGCTTCTAATATTGCATTTTGTTTCTTGATATCTTCGACATCTTTTTGGTGGGAGTGGATTTTTCTTCTCATCGACTGAATGCACTCTGCAGTCTTTTTCAGTATCTGTGCTCGGCTTGCCTATATGGAATGCATAAATAAATTATGTTATTTTAGATCGGTCCTGGATTATTAATTCTGTTTGTTTTGGCTGACTACTTTTTCGCCTTGCAACGATGGAACTGCCTCACGGAGACATGTGAAACTATCCTTTATGTGATCTCTTCTTTTGCGTTCAAGGGCATTGTGATGAGCTCGCTTTTCCGCCTAACATAAAATGACTCTCAAAAAAGATTTGCCAAATTAATCAATAATTCAGCAGATACCTGTGTGAAATTTTGTGCTCCAGCATTTCTTTGTTGCAATCGCCCACTATCAGAGTCATTATCATCCTTAAAGTACAAAGAAGTTTGGTAGATAATGTTAATTTTCGTTAACTTAAAATAAAATGCAAGATCAGAATTGTTTCACTTACGTCACTTTCTATATCAATTTCTCTATCGTCATCACTCATATTAATTAATAAACTAGATATTTTATTATTGTGTATGATTTATTATGTTTAAGAAAATAATTATTTTTATTAGAATTTTGTTTGAATATTATAAATGCAATTGACAGAAGAAATTAAAAAAGCAATTTTAAATGAAATTTATAATTATCAACAAAACAACTCTAATCTAATCGAAACGACTTGAGTGACATGACATGTGCTCATTTTGTAACTTCAAATTAAGTGATGCCAGAAGTTTTATTTTGTGTCCCATGATACATGACTGAATATTAGACCGCTTTCACACAAGGAAACTAGCTACCCTGCAAACCAAAACTCAGTAGTTTGTCTTGAAAAACAACCACACACAAAACTCATTTTGTAAATGTATGTGCTTCTTTATTTACCAAAAACTCTCCCCTCAAAAAAAGTACTTTTGTTTCTCCAAACAAAAACTAAAACTCTTCTATCGAAAAAAGTAAGAAAGAGTGCGATGTATATACAAATGTTTTTATTGGTGTTTTTCTTTATTGTTATTACTGCCTTACAGATTCTTCAGGATCAACCATTTTTGACGTTCGTCGTGTGTTTTGAGATTGATATACAGAAAATTGTTCAATTATTGGAACGGCTCTAAAATCTGAACAATTTTGTTATTTATTTTGGTAAAACTAGCAATAAACTGGTGACAAAAACTATTCGTAAAATTCAATTTATCATACAAAATTATTTCATTATAATTTCCAAAGAGACAAACTACTTCTTTTACGTATAAGTTTCACCAGTTATATACGTACTTCTAGATTCGAGAACTCAGTAATTGAAGTAGTACGGATATAACCGGTGAAATGTATACGCATAAGAAGTACTTTTAAATGACAAGCTTTAGTGCTTTCGCTATGGTTTAAGGGGTTTAAGAAACTACTGGCAAATAAACATTAGAAGTACTTCCAGTAGTGCTTCGCCGATATACATTTGAAGTACCTTTGTCAGTACTTTAATGGAGGGGAAATTCACTACATTTAGCGTGCTAGAAAGAGATAGCTTCTTCATGCATTCTCATGTGTAGGAGGTTTATAACTGAGTTTTTTCCCGAGCCCCTATCCTTTTTCAGTGGAAAAGAAATTATTCTATTACGTACATTTTTCACCGGTTATTTATGTAGTTATACGTGTAGTGTAATAAAAGCATTCTTTCATTTCATTAACGTAAAATCATTTCTCATTTCTCAAACGTAAACAAAGCCACATGTAGTATTCGATCGACACAATTGAAATAGTAAATTTCATTGATATTCGAAACTATAAAGTTTAATATCAAATTTATTTATTTGTTTCTTTTTTACCAAACGAAACTGAGTGTTGTGCTCAGGGCATTGCCACCACTTGGGTGACTATGCACATGAAGTGTCGTAGAAGTATTTTGTTACACTATGTTCCAGATTCATAATTTCATTGAGTCATAATTATTAGACTGCCCCAACATATTGTATATATTGAAAATAGAATGCTGATGCAGCACAAAAGTATTTGTAAGATAGTTCTTAAGCATAAGTGGGGATAACCCATTGATTTTTAGTAGTATAAATAGCGGTGAAATATTGGATAATAGAATCAGTTCTAAACTATCAACATGTCTTCTCTTTAATATTATAATTGCGGCTCATTAGCCATATTATACAGCGAGCTGCGCTTTATCTAGTTAACATAGAGCATTCCCAGTAGAACCACCACATGGCGATCCTGCCAAACTGTTAGGTATACAAAAAAAAAAAAATATTTTGTTTTACCACCAGTAGCGGACCATAAAGAAATGAGCTACAACGAGCAACAACTCGATGAGCTTTTTGAAGAACTGAATACACCAAGAAGATCATCGGTCGAGGTCGAGGAATATACACCTCTGACAGACGACTCACTAAAGTTTACACCACCTGTGTATACACCCACTCCCAAAACAGCGGGCCCGAAACCCCTGACGATTGAAGAATACCTAAGAAGAAATAAAAAGACATCTGCAACACAAATCTCCAAAACCCCTGTAAAAACCAGAAGACCGAGAGCCGGCAAAGCAGTAAGGGAACGACAACGAAAAGCTGAACTCCACAGAATAATCGCAATTACAATTGACAAGGCTTTAAAGAATAAATTGATTTGTGAACTACGAAAATGGGACAGCCGCAGTCAAAGGAAGTAATTAATAACAACCTGAATAGCAGTCAAACCAACCAGATTTTTAACAGCAGCAACATAAATATATACATTTTTTTTATAATAATAATTCTGTTATTTGCAAAAATACACTCCTATTATAAAAAGTATGTTAGAAAACAAGTATTGAGAAATAGACTTAACAATGTTTAAACAAAATGTTTAAAGATAAAACATATATAAATTGACAAATAAAAAAAAAAAAAAAAAAAAAAAAAAAAAAAAAAAAAAAAAAAAAAAAAAAAAAACTATTAATTTCCTTTCAATGGATAAAATAGAAGAATTAAAAAGAATATTGAAAAATTTAAAGAAAAGCCCAGGTAGACAATACTCAGAAGAGTACATTTCAAATACAAAAAAAGAAGTAGAAGATATTTGGAAAACGATTTTAATAGCTTGTAAAAAAGATGAAGTAGAAGAGATACAAATTTTATACTTAGAAATAAGAAATAAAATAACAGAACTACTAACACCAAAACTAGAAAAGTCAATTTCAAAAGAAATGGCAAAATTTGAAATATTGGTAGCTACAAAGCTAATACCAGAATTCAATGGTGATTCGAAAAATTTATCAAATTTTTTAGGACTAATTGAGTTTTATACTGATACATTAGGTGAGGAATTAGAAAAGAAAAAGTTAATCAAATTTATAATAGCAACAAAAGTAATTGACAAAGTGAGAAACAGGCTTCTTACATTAGAAAATCAACCACAACTTTTTCCTGATCTTAAAAAGGCTTTAACAGAAATTTATAAACCAAAAACAAATCCATTGAAAATACATAGTGAGTTAGCAAGATCACACCAAGGAACTCAAGAAGTACATAGATTTGCTGAAAAGAATAGAATTACTGATAGCTCAATTAAATGAGATACAAATAGCTGAACAAGGTGAATCAAATAGAAAAGTTATAATAAATTTAAACGATCAGTTAGGACTAAATGCTTTTAAAAACGGATTGAACGAAGCTACAAGACATGTCATACAAGCATCTAGAATTACGACATTCAATGAAGCTATAAAGATAGCTACTGAAGTTGAAGTTTCGTCGCGACAAAACAATGTCATGCAATTTAGAACAAATTTTAGAGGTAGACAGCAATATAACAATTCTTACCCTAGATTCAATAACAATAATAGATACAATAAAGACAGACAATACAATAACAATATTTATAGCAATAGCTATGAAAGAAATAACAGTTATAATAGAGGTAGAGGTAGTGCAAGAGGATACCATAATAACAATACTAGGTCGGAAAACATAGGTATCCCCGGTCAACAGAATCGGGGAAATCAAAAAAAGTATTAAATTTCTATGGGGAATATGACACAAATTTCGTTAACATAACAATAAAACATCTAAACAAAACTTTCAAATTTTTAATTGACACGGGTGCAGATATTTCTGTCTGTAAAGAATATATGGTGAAAAAATTAAATGAAAATTCAGCATGTCAAATAAACGGCATTACAAACAAAATAATATTTTCTAGGGGTGTATCAAATCTAGAACTCATAATAGGAGAAGCTAATGTAGAACATCAATTTCACGTTGTCAATGAAGAAATAAATATAACTACCGATGCAATACTAGGAAGAGATTTTCTTAAAGCTTATAACTGTAAAATAGACTATGAAACTTGTGTGCTTGTAGTATTAGTACAAGATGAAGAAATAACACTACCATTAAATATGACCATGAAGAATTTAGGAAAATTAACAATTCCACCAAGAACAGAAATAGTAAAAAGTATCAAACTAGATTTGAATGAAGATAGTGTTCTCATCGGGAATGAAATCAAAAAGGGAATTTTCTTAGCCAATTCAATATTGCCTGCAAAAGGAATAAAGCATATCAAGATACTGAATACTACAGATAAAGAGGAAACAATAGAAAATTCCATGATAGGAATAGAACCCTTGAGCAAATATAGAATATTATCGAATAATACAAGATTTAAAGACAAGCAAAAATTTAAAAACTTAATAGAGAAAATTCAAATAAACAACTTAGATAAATCTTCTGCTCACACTATACTAAGTATTTGTGAAGAATTTCATGATGTCTTCCATGATGTTGATGAAAAACTAACAACAAACAATTTCTACGAACAAAACATCGCATTAACTGACAAAAATCCAGTATACATAAAAAACTATAGACTACCAAACACGCAATTAGACGAAATACAAAAGCAAGTATCTGATTTATTAAAAAATGACATAATAGAAGAATCCGTTAGTCCATATAACTCACCATTACTTATAGTTCCAAAAAAACACTAAATGGACAAACTAAATGGAGATTAGTAGTAGATTTTAGGTCTTTAAATAAAAAAGTTGTAGATGACAAATTTCCACTCACGAGATTAGAAGATGTATTAGATAAATTAGGTAATGCTAAATATTTTTCCACTCTAGATATGACAAGCTCATTTCATCAAATTTCACTAAACAAAAATTCTAGACCATTGACGGCATTTTCAACTAATGAGGGTCATTACCAATTCAAGAGACTTCCTTTCGGATTGAAAATCTCAACAAATAGTTTTCAGAGGATGTTGTCGATAGCTCTTAGTGGTTTACAAGCCTCAGCTTTTCTATATGTAGATGATGTGATAGTATTTGGTAAGAATTTGAAAGATCACAACGAAAATTTGATCAAAGTTTTAGGAAGACTTCGCAAATATAATTTGAAATTAAATATAGAAAAATGTGATTTCTTGAAGCCAGAAGTAATTTATTTGGGTCATTTGATAACGTCAAATGGAATTAAACCCGATCCAAGGAAGTATGAAACAATTAAAAAGTATCCACTGCCTAAAAATGCAGATGATGTTAGAAGATTTGTAGCATTCTGTAACTACTATAGAAAATTTATAAAAAACTTCGCAGAGATAGCTAAACCCTTGAACCTGTTATTAAAAAAAGAGACAAATATTCTCTTGGACAGAAGACTGTGAAAAATCTTTTAACATACTAAAGCAAAGTTTAATAACTCCTCCCATACTTAGCTATCCTGATTTCAAAAAACCTTTCATTCTTACTACAGATTCTTCGAATTTTGCTTTAGGAGCAGTTTTGTCACAGGGAGAAATTGGAACAGATAAACCTATAGCATATGCCAGTAGATCCCTAAATAAACACGAATTAAATAAACCCATTATAGAGAAGGAATTGTTAGCAATACATTGGGGAATAAATTATTTTAGACCATATCTTTTCGGTAGAAAATTCAAAGTTTACACAGACCACAGACCATTAGTCAGTTTATTCACTCACAAAAACCCATCATCTAAATTAACTAGAATACGAGTTGACTTGATGGATTATGATTTTGAAATAATTTTTAAAAAGGGCAAGATGAATACCAATGCAGATGCTTTATCAAGAATAAAAATTGATTCTGATGAATTGAAAGAAATGATACCAAAATACAACATAGACGTTTTAACTAGAGCAATGAATAAAAATAAAGAGAAGATACCAAAGGAAAAAGAACATTGTGCAATAGCCTTGGACTCAATCGTGGAGACTAGCTACCTTCATATTTGGGACTGTACATCAATATCGGACATAAGGCGATTAAAAAAGATAGAATTTAAAGAAAGTAACGTTACAAAGAGGAAAATAAATGAAATAATAATAGCAGCAAACACTGTAGTTGTAGAATATAGCGATAAATCTTTATCAGAGATAAAATTGATTCTGAGGAAGCTAATATTCAAAATGAACAATGCCGGTGTTAAAAGACTAGCGCTAGCAAGAAATAGTCTAATATTTAATGAAGTATGCATACAAAAATTTAAAGAAATATTTAATAAGCTGCAAGAAAATATAAATGAGGACAAATGTCTAGACATAATATTATTTGAACCTCCAAAGCAGATAATAGATGAGAAAGAAATGCACAAATTGATAAAAGAATATCATAATTCCAAAATAGGAGGACATTGCGGTATCAGAAGATGCGTCAATAAGTTAAAACAAAAATATGTTTGGAAGAATATGAATAAAATGGTTAAAAAATTTGTTAACAATTGCAAAACATGCAATGAAACAAAGATAACAAGATACACAAAAGAAAATATTGTAATTACAGATACACCCAGTTCGTCATTTGAAACAATAACAATTGATACTGTAGGACCACTTAGACCATCAAATGGTTATAGATACATATTAACGGTACAATGTGATTTAACGAAATTTGTAGAAGCATTCCCGATAGAAACTAAAGAAGCGAATACTGTAGCAAAAGCAATAGTAGAAAAATTTATTCTTAAATATGGATGCTTTAAGAAACTTAAAACAGATAAAGGAACAGAATTTACTAATGAATTGCTAAAGAATATTTGTACACTTTTAAAGATAGAAAAGATAGTTTCCACACCTTTTCACCATGAAACAATGGGATCAATAGAAAGAAATCATAGAGTATTTAATGAATATATTATGAGCGTAGGGGATAAAAGTAACTGGGAAGAATGGTTACCATATTATACTTATTGTTATAACTCTACACCACACAGTGGCACTTTATATTCACCATTTGAACTTGTATTTGGAAAATTATGTACACTTCCATGTGAAGTAATAGAAAATAAAGATACAATTTATAATATTGACAATTACTTGAATGAATTGAAATGCAAACTAAGACATGCTCATGAACAAGCAAAAAATCACTTAATTGAAGACAAATATAAAAGACAAAATTCTCAGAAAAATGTAAACAAATCAAACTTTACCGTAGGAGATTATGTATATTTAAAAAATCAAAACACAAGAAAATTCGATAAACCTTTTAGAGGACCATATAAAATTATATCTCAAAACAGTGTAAATAGTACTATTTTATTAGATGATAAGAAATATGAAATACATAATAATAATTTAATTAAAGCTAGAAATACATAAACTAAAAATAACAATATCACAAAAAAGTCAAATGATATTTATTTAAATTTTAGAAATGTACACAAATATCATTTTTTTAAAGGGGAAGGATGTAGTGTAATAAAAGCATTCTTTCATTTCATTAACGTAAAATCATTTCTCATTTCTCAAACGTAAACAAAGCCACATGTAGTATTCGATCGACACAATTGAAATAGTAAATTTCATTGATATTCGAAACTATAAAGTTTAATATCAAATTTATTTATTTGTTTCTTTTTTACCAAACGAAACTGAGTGTTGTGCTCAGGGCATTGCCACCACTTGGGTGACTATGCACATGAAGTGTCGTAGAAGTATTTTGTTACACTATGTTCCAGATTCATAATTTCATTGAGTCATAATTATTAGACTGCCCCAACATATTGTATATATTGAAAATAGAATGCTGATGCAGCACAAAAGTATTTGTAAGATAGTTCTTAAGCATAAGTGGGGATAACCCATTGATTTTTAGTAGTATAAATAGCGGTGAAATATTGGATAATAGAATCAGTTCTAAACTATCAACATGTCTTCTCTTTAATATTATAATTGCGGCTCATTAGCCATATTATACAGCGAGCTGCGCTTTATCTAGTTAACATAGAGCATTCCCAGTAGAACCACCACATACGTTTGCTGGGTAGTTTGTAGGCGAGAAGGGTGAGAGGGAAGATTTTTTTTTCTTCCCCTTACGCCCTTCTCGCTTCAGTTTCCTTGTGTTTAAACGGTCTTAATGCAGATTTAAACGGTACATTTCAATGTGCCATCACTTCCACACACTGAGGTTGCCAGAATATAGCCAGAACCACACTGGTCTCGTGTGTTGTGGATCCGTGTGTCACTGTCATTCCATACACAACACACGACACAAATGTGGTTCTACCAATATAAAATGAATTGCAGCGATAGTGACACACGACAGCACACGAGATAAGTGCCGATCCGGCTTAAGGCTGTTAGTCCCCTTTCACACAAGGAAATTGAATTGCCAACAACTGGGATTTTGTAGTCAAGAAGGTCTCCCCCGTCAATTTTTTGAAGAGATTTTTATCGAATTCCTTCTCACACATCACCCTGTTTGTAATGTGCGTTCAACCAATGGACTTTATAAGGAAACAACAAAAATCTTTATTTTGGTTCTTCGTGTGAGAGGTACAAATATTGTTAAAGAAAAACGTCAAAAAATCTCCAAAAACTAGTTTCCCTGAGTGAAAAAGGACTTACACCAATTTTATTCTGAAAAAGTCAGATAAAAAGTCATCGTGTAATAGGGAATAACAACGACATTGTTGGAGTGCAGCCAAAACTCCTATTGTCACAAATCTGCAACGTGTAGAATTGGCTTTCAGCTGACATTTTGTCCCAAAAGCTCCTGACAACTCTGTGCTCTGACATGAAAAATAATCATCCCTCAAGTAAAAACCACGACTTGTGAAAAAAGTAAAATTAATGAATTGAAAATCATATTAATTAAAAAATGATTAAATCAACAAAAACCGCATCGTTGATTTTATTTATTTCATTTGCATTTTATGTAAGAAGTGAAATACAAATTGGTAATGAAGAAGATGAAGTAAGTGGTTTGTACACGATTGAAGGACGAGTTTATTCACCGGAGCTATATGCTCCAGACTCTAATTGGCAGCGTGAAACAACACTTTCTATAAATAGTGGAGAGTACAAAGGCTTTCTTCGAGAAGATGGTGCATTTATTATAAGTAGTGTTCCCTCTGGAAGTTATGTTCTAGAAATTCACAATCCCGACTATTTCTATGAACCAGTAAGACACATTTTGTATAGTTGCTCTGGGATTTGGAGTCTATTGATTCATAAAATTGATTTTTTTTTTAGGTTCGGGTTGAAATCAATCCAAAAGGAAAATTCCGAGCGAGAAAAGTAAACTATGTCCAACCAGCACAGGTTATACAAGTGCCTTATCCATTGAAACTAAAGGCACTGACACGATTCAAATATTTCCAAACGAGAGAACAATGGAAGGTTATTTTAGCACTAGAATTTACTTACATTTCAAGATGATTCATAGTATTATTTGCTTTTATAGATAACTGATTTCTTATTCAGTCCAATGGTATTGATGATGTTGCTTCCACTGTTGTTGATGTTGATTCTCCCAAAGATGATGAGTGATCCAGAGGCTAAAAAAGAAATGGAAAACATGAATTTCCCAAAGGTTTGTTTTAAATAATTTAACTTAAATAGTTAACCTTAAGTACATAAAAGTCAATTGCATGAGTGATGTGTAAGGCGCGAGTTATAGCTGTAATTCAAACCCATTATTGAAAATTTGTATGGCTTTTTCATTATTGTAATGTTAGATTGGATTAAAACCCGCAAGAATATGTAATAATTGATTGCCCGATACGTTAAGAATATCCTAAAATATTAGCCCTAAATTAACATTACGATTTTGCCCTTATTATAACGGTAAGTTAATTATGAAATTCCAGCTCTAAACAAATTCGTTTTTATGGGTGTTAATATTAAGGGATAATATTTCTAGTCGTTTGTAAATGCGTCTTAAAGACTTTTCTTATGGTTGTAGTTGAATTATACGGTTGTTTTTAAATTAGCGTAATAGACTAAGAGCAGATATCAAATTATAATTACAACAAAATAATTGTAAATTAAATAATTTTATCAACTTTATTTTTGTTTCTGTTTAGATGACAAGTGATATGCCTGAAATAAGTGAAGTGATTACATCATTTCTGAACGGCGGTTCTAAGCAATCGGAGAAGGAAAAAAAGCCTACAACTTCGAAACAAACAAAAAAACGAAACTAAGAATCTTGTGATTAGTTAATTTGTTTCCCCTAGCTATACAAAATTTGTATGTTTATCATATTTATTGGTTGAAATATTCTATTAGCTGTTTTTTTTTTTTTTTTTTTTTTAATTTCTCTTATTAAAACCAATATCCTTTTCCATAGCGATTTCTTCCTTGCAACTTGTGTTGCAGTGATTCAAAATTATAAAACCACATTTAAATAGTGAATTAAAATAAAAAATTTTGTATTAAATTAAATATTAAATGGCTTTAATTTTTGTTTACATAAGTTTGCCGTTAATAATGTACATGAGGTAAGCACGCCACGCCGTTTTAGGTAACTTTTATAATACCTACATATACCTATAACTTCGCGGATTTGTTTTTGCAGATTAAAAATGAGAACAAAAACACATCAAAACGGACAAAATTTAATGTGGCACATTTTGAAATTAGGTACGAATTGTAAGAAAATAACAAAAAAATGTATTTGTGATCTAAGCACAAAACACTAATAAAATAGGTCCACTGGTGATCTGATGGTATATTTCACCGAACAGTGGCACAAATCTTTACATCGTTTTGTAGAAAGTAAGATTACTGCGCTTGATATTTCTAAAGCGTTTGATGGAGTTTGGCATCAAGCTCTCTTATCGAAAATGCGCGCATTTGGTATTGATGAATCTCTCCTTCGTTAGATTAGAAATTACATTTCGGACCGGGCAATACAAGTTGTATTGGACGGTTTCAAGTCTGAAATCCACAAAATAAATGCTGGTGTGCCCCAGGGCTCCGTTTTGTCTCCGACTCTCTTCCTTATATTCATAAATGATCCGTCTGAAACGTTTAATCCATTAAACTGTTTCGCTGACGACAGCACCCTCAGCTTCTCATATTCGGTTTCAGATTCACATCCATGTCCTTCGGATGTGGAACTTGAACGGCAGCGTATGATTAGCTCATTAAATTCTGATCTTGACAGCATTGTCCAATGGAGAATTAAAAACCGCGTGGAATTTAATGCTTCAAAAACTCAATGCTGTCTTCTGTCGTCTAAACGAAACCCACTCCCCATGCCACTATCCATGAGTGGAACTTGCATTAAGGGAACTGAAAAGCTTTCAGTCCTCGGTATGTGTATCATAGACCACCTTCTGTGGAATGATCACATATTCGACGTCGCCAAAAATGCTGCTTAGTGCTTAGGTTTTCTTTGGCGATGCAAGAAATTTGTCTCACCTTCTGATCTGGCTATAATCTATAAAGCCTTTATTCGTCCAAAAATCGAGTACAACTCTCAGCACAGGGCAGGTGCTCCAATAACCCATTTGAGTCTATTGGATAGAATTCAAAGAAGAGCTATGAAAATGATAGGTGATAGAAATATAACCGATACCCGCCGCAGTGTTTCTTGTATTTCATTATTTGATCGTTATTTTCATAAACAGTGCTCTAGCGAAATAGCCAGTTGCATTCCTCCCCTTAAACAATTCAACTGTAATACTCGTGCTTCTAGGAATGCCCATCAGTTTACCCTTAAGACCCAACTTCGGACGTACTGTCAAGTTCAGGGATTCTTTCTTTTCCCGCACCACGCGAATGTGGAATGCCTTACCCGACTTACCCCTTTAGTGCGCGACATAATAAAAAAAAAACGGAAATTCTGCGCAGTTGATTCAGCTATCATAAAAAAGAACATGAGCTAAGAGGGATATTATATCCCTATAACAAATATCTTGAAATTAAATGCAAATTCCTTTGAAAAATGTATTTATTCCCGATAATAAATAATTCGAAGGGAAAACTTCCAAGATCATTCTCGTTCTCAATTTTGCAAACGTGGGAAACATTCCCAGGGAGATTTTATTCAAGATTAATTCGCATGACTTTATTAGCGCTCCTAAATATGATATGTGTGCTCACGATATCGCACTGAAAAAAAGTATAAATATACGAATAATTTTTTTTTTTAAATAAAAAGTTTTTATTTAATTTTATTGCAACATCTTAATCTTAATCTTATATCTTAATAATATTATAAATGTGAAAGAATGTTTGTGTGTCTGTTTGTTCCACTTTATCTAGGAAAATACTGAAATGATTGGAATGAAAATTTGTGGATAGAGATCTTTGATGTAGGGAATGAACATAGGCTAATTATTTTTTCAAAAATTTTAAAAAGTGCAACAAAAAACAATTAAAATGCAAAAAATAGGGTTTTTATGAAAATGTTGGAGCTATACCCAATAGTTTAGACTATGCGATGGACATTAGTCCAACTTGTGGTGTTCCCAGCTTGACGTCAAGCTGGGAACACCACAAGTTTGGGGGTGAATGGATTTTGGTGCTCACTGGGGATTGGAGCACTAAATTAGCCCCAAATAAGCCCATAATTCCTGCATCATTAGATTTTCAAAATTTCGTTGTGGTGTTCTCAGCTTGACGCACCTGTTAATTTCGTCTGATGAAAAATCATCAACGAGAGCTTGGATGCAGGGAATGAACATAGGCTTATTATTATGATTTTGTTTTGCTGAACTCTTCATATTACCTATTTATTTTTATTCTTTGTCTTGCTTTCTTCAGTTCTTATTATTAATATTTATATTCAAAAATTTAAAACAGTACAATAAAAAACAATTAAAATGCAAAAAATTGGGTTAACATGGAAATGTTGGAGCTATACCCAATTGTTTAGATTATGAGATGGACATTAGTTAATGAAGGTTAAATGTTTCGTATTCATGATTCATTTTAGACGTTTTTCAACAGTTTTTGTTGGACACCAGTACATAAAGTGACCCGCGTTGTGCGTTCTAAGACTCTTAGCTCTTTTTTGGGTCGTTGCTCTGCTTAGAGGATGTATAATTGTCAGGAAGGTGCCAACGTTAACATTTTATTGGACCTTTGGTTGGTGGCCTTCCAAGTGCAGGCCCACCAAAAGCACTGTTATCCAAGAAAAACTGTTTAAAAATGTCAGGAATTAATTAAACGTTTTCAATCCCTACAAAAGAAAATTCAAAGTTTCATTTAACCATTGTAATTTAAATCACTTTTTTCCATTTTTATTTTTTTTTGTTGTACTGTTTTATACTTTAAAACAAAACACTAGCCCAATATGTAAATCAAATTTATTAATAATAAATTCTTGACTATTTTGTCATACAAATCATTAACATTTTATTCTATTGCCGTTTTACATTGGACGTCCGGAAGCGTCCAAAAGCGTCCAGAAGCCTTCTGAAACCATTCCATTGGCACAAAAAATACGCTTCTGACGATTCTGAGAAGAGAAATTCGATTCTAAATTTCAAATCAGAATCCACTCAAGAAGCACTAATACATTCCAACTCAAACCTCACAACAAACTGCTATGTACTTCATCTTTTTTTTAACTTTTCATTTTATTTTAATTTGCATCCAAAATCAAAGTTTTTGATAAATTTTAATCAACAAATAAAAAAAAAAAATCAAACAAAAAATATTATTTGGAAGTTCTGAGTTGATACACTCGTGTTTTACATTTCACATTTTGTGCGGTAGCAAATAATTTTTATTTGACGATTCACCTATACAAATACCAAACCCCAGAATTGAGTAGAAGCATCTTGAACTGTTCCATTGGATTTCAGAATGAGTGAAACCAATGGAAAACGGCATATGATATTTTTTATTTTTATTTTAAAATCAACTGCATTTTTTAGTGCTGCTGCTTAAGTCGATGGCCCTGAAATGTGCATAAGGGCCCTCTGTTTTCTTTTTTAGCAGCATTTTTTAACGCTGTTGATCGTGAAATTGTATTATTTTTCCAATTTATTTTTTCTGATGAAAAATTATCATCAATTTCTTGGATAACAGTGCCTTTGGTGGCCTGCATTTGGAAGGCCACTCACCAAAGGTCCAAGAAAATGTTAACGTTGGCACCTTCCTGATAATTATACATCCTCTAAGCAGAGCAACGACCCAGCCTATCATATCCATAGGAAAAATGTTGGAAATTGTTTATCTGCAACAAACAAATTAATACACTAATAAAATGAATTTGAAAAATTGCATGAATATTTCATATGGTTTTATTTAACATATTAATTCTTTTTTTCTTCAATAATTTTATTTTATTTTGAATGAATTTTTTTTTAGTGCTGATCAAATAAAACTTTTAAATGTGACTTAAAACTTTTAAATACAAATGGCAATACCGATAGTATAATTTGGAGATGACTTTAAATAATGAACCAACAGATGAAAAAAAAAGAATCTCAATTCATCAAAAGTCCAATATTTAGTGTTTACTTAAATATTTAAGTCATACCATGTACGATTTACTATTAAAATGGTCAAATGCACCATATGTACAGGTACACCATCTTCGTCCAATTTATCACGTACGGCTTCACCGTAAAATTTTTTGTAAATCATACAAAAAGTATCTGAAGCAAGACTCTCAGAAAAGCCATTCTCCTAAACCTGAACAATATTATTGAAAACAATAACTGACATTCCCCAACGGATATATAACGGTGTTTCAAAAAGAAGTATTTCTTCAGTTGTAAAATTTAATTTAATTCATACAAAAAGTATTTGTCTCTCAGAAATGCCATTATCCACGCTCCCGAACAGATCTGAACAAAATTAGCACTTCTCTAATATAAATGTAAGTTAATAAAAAAAAAACGGTACATGTAAAATAATTTGATGCATCAAGTTTTCAAGTATCAATTTTATTATTGTATTAATTAATTGTTTTTTTTTTAGATTAAAAGTAAATTAAGTCATTTGTTTGACTTGGTAACAGTCCATTAGTAGCCTATGTACCGAGCACGGGTCCGCTAGTAAATCATAAAAATTTTGAATAACGACGACGGGGATTTCATCAAATAAATAAAAAAATTAAAACATTTTTGGAAGGAACCACAACAATGGATTGTCACTGTCAAGAAAATGTAAGAAACATTATTCAAACATTACAACGATTGAAGTTACACTTGTTAAATAAACCACATCTTCAATAGATGATTGTTATGATCTCGAATGGGGCCACAACTCTCCCTTCCCACTGATTCACCTTAAGGCTGCAACTGTCGGATTCACCGGGTTTGGGATCATAAAACGCAATTTTTTGTTTGAGGCCATTTTTCCATTTTGAAAATTGGCCCCATTTTCGAAATGCTCAACCATCCAAAATCGGTGCGTTACAATCTCGGTCCGCAGACTGTTCTCAACCAAGGCTAATACTTTACTCAAAAACTCTTCAGTATTTTTGTTTTGCCGTTAAAGTACTACAAACACCAAGGATTTTTATTTAATTATAGACGAAACAAAATCCTCCCATTATATATCTTTTATTTTTTCCAAGAAATTATTCAAATTTAAAATTACAATATAAAAAAGTAAACAAAAACTTAGTTTCCAGCCATTATGGGTGCTCCATCTTCCGTGTTGAAATATACACTTCTCTCGATACCTGATTCAGTGATGACACCAATCCGACAAACTCCACCAGAACTTCCATCATGATAGATTGCATGTTTAACAGCTAAATCAAACAAAAATATCAAGAATAGAATTCACAATATAAAGTTTATTTTAAAGCAAAGCATACCTTTCTTAACAAATTCTACACAATCTGCCTTGTTCATGTTGGGTTTGTAGAATTCTCTTACAAAACCATAAATATAACTACTACCAGATCCACCAATAGTAACGCCCTGACGGACTAACATGCCACCTAATGGAATCGAGTAGACTTGGCCACCGTTCTTTTTATCCCAACCCGCGACAATAATGCCCGCCATGAGAGAATCGCGATAGTTGTAGCAATAGTTACGGAACTCTGAGGCAGCCTCAGACACAAGTGGTTCTTGGCCTGTTTGATTTCTTTAAAAAAAATAATCATACTTTATATGAATAAAAAAAGTTGAGAAGGACTTACTCGTGATAGTTAAGGGAATATGCAACAATATCAGCAATTGCTTGAGTATCAGCAGCTGATCCACTGCGACAGCAATATATTTTATCTGAAATCTTCGTTAACTTGTCGGTGACTCTGTTGGCCACATACACGCCGGTACTGGTACGCGAGTCGGCTCCAATCACAACTCCACCATCGAATTCCACGGCCATGATTGTTGTCTACACAAATTGTTTCTAACTTATTTTAAATTCAAGTAGGTATGAAAAATATTAAACTTACTCCAGTGCTGTGAGGAGCATCCATCCAATCGTTACCGAAAACCATTTTTATTTATTTATAATTATTTAATTCAATTTAACAAAAAAAATATGCTGCAGAAAAACTTGCAAAATTCGTGCTGACTTCAAAAATGACTCGATGCTTTTTATATGTCAAATTAATTGACAGTCGACACTATGACCAACATTATAAAAAAGAACAAAGCTTTTGGAAAGTTCCGAAAATGTAAATTGCCAAGTCTCCATGCACACTTTGTTTTTTTTTTCTGTTTATATTTTTTTTTATACCCCTTTCACACAAGGAAACTGAGTTGCCGGCGATTTTTAGTTTGTTGGCGAGAAGGGCGTAAAAGGAAGACAAAAAATCTACCCTTACACCCTTTTCGTCTAAAAACTAGCCAGTTTCTGGCAACTCAGTTTCCTAGTGTGAAAGCCGTCTTACATTACGGCTCTTGCAAACCAACGTGAACACAAAAGAATTGTGTTCTGTTTTACGCAGCTATGACGGCTTTCCCACAAGGAAACTGAGTTGCTAGAAACTGGCTAGTTTGTAGGCGAGAAGGGTGTGAGGGGAAATTTTTTGTCTTCCTTTTACGCCCTTCTCGCCAACAAACTAAAAATCGCCGGCAACTCAGTTTCCTTGGGTGAAAGGGGTCTATCTTGCGAATATTTATTTGTATAAATTTAAATAAATTGTCAGACATTAAGAACCCTTTCACACAGGGAAACCAGTTGCTGGAGATTTTTTTGACGTTTTTCCATAATTGCCTTTTACCTTTCACACAAGCAAACAATATTGACGCAGATTTTTGTTTATTTCCATATAAAGTCTATTGGCTGAACGCACATTACTGACAGTGTGAGAAGGAATATGATAAAAATCTCCTCAAACGTTGACCGGGGAGATTTTTTTGCATTCCCCTTACTTCTTGCCCTTCTCGCCTACAAACTCTCGGTTGCCGGTAACTCAGTTTCCTTGTGTGAAAGCATTCTTATATTTTGCACTTTCTGTCCAGTTGAAATTTAGCAAGCTATATGGCGAAAGAGTGTTGTGTATTGTCACTATAATCTGTATTAGGTGTGTTTTGTTGAGCTCCCTAATGTGAACATTAGGAACTGGTTCAAGAAAATAACCCTGACTTTCCAGTCACATTAAGGAATTTCGATTTTGAATGTTGACACAACTTGCTGTTATGTTTACATAAAAAGCCATAAAGACGTGTTTTTTTTTCTTAAACAAAATGGACGCCATCTCAGAAAAGAATTAAATACAATCAATTTAAGTAAATTTATC
Organism: Melangyna quadrimaculata; assembly: GCA_949320155.1. NCBI lineage: Eukaryota > Metazoa > Arthropoda > Insecta > Diptera > Syrphidae > Melangyna > Melangyna quadrimaculata. Next base: position 24,367,814 of record OX439485.1, read on the forward strand.
TATTTTAATGCAATTTTGTATAAATTAAAAGAGAACTGACTATCTCCTGCAAATAAATAATATTTTCTTCAAGCTGTTCGAGAAGTGCAATAGGGGTATTCACGATCCGATGCAACTGGCCTAGTATCATTGTAAAAGTGCAAAAGTGTAAAATCTTATAACACTACAACAACAAAATATACAAGGTGCAATCTTACAACAGTTTCGCACTTTAGCAATACCCGAAACCTATTGCAACAGAAAAATACAACATTGTAAAATTTGTAAATTGTGTTTTTGACAGCTCACTCATTCTTGATTACGTTTAACAGATACAAAGGTATGTTCATTGGATACATCCAATTTGCTATCTTGATTGTATTGATGTGACGTCGTCATCATCTTTTACTATTATTTTCCATTTAAAATTCGGACGATAATTAAGATTTGGTAATATTTTCTTTTTCCGTTTTTTTGGCATCTTTTTATGAACAAAATTTAAATTAAATCAAATTGAAATTTTCAGATATGTTCGAAACAAAAACAAATAACAAATGTCAAACTAATTTTGACATTTGCTTTAGTGTTGCAAGAAGATAAGAAAAGTGCGTTCACGATCCACTTAAAAAAAATAAAATTTCGCACTTTTACTAGGCTCGTTGCACCAGATCGTGAATACCCCTATTGTTTAATTTCCATGGAATGATCTATATGGGTCACTAGCGTTAATGGAAGCTCTAACAACCAACGTGATATCGTAGCGAAGCAATCGCAAAATTTACATTAACATTAAGGCTGCTGCCCACTAAGCAACTTAAAGTTGCTCACCCCAACAACTTTTTGTTGCTCCCGATCCAATTACACTGAAAGTTGCCGGTAGCAAAGTTGCCTAGTGGGCGCTCTCCCAAATAACTCAATGTAATTGGATCGGGAGCATCATAAAGTTGCTGGGGCGAGCAACTTTAAGTTACCTAGTTGGCAGCAAGCCTAATACTACGTTTCCACCAACCACTAAACCGAGATTTAGGTAATGAGATTTGTTTGGTGTTTCCACTGCACAAAAAGAGGATTACGGCAAAACATTCAAATGGTGTTTCATTTTTTTGATATGAAGTGGAAGTGAGATAGATAGTTTTTGTTTACATTTCCATCTATCAATAAACGAAAATAGGTCGGTTCCACAATTAAGGCTCTCCCAAACCAATGCGGAACATTCGTTGCGGCGAAAAAACATTCGCATGTCAAAATTTATTTACATGGTGATATATGAGAGTGCCCACACCAACGCGGCGGAGAAACATATGAAATAATTTTGAGTGACGAATGTTTTTTCGCCGCAACGAATGTCAAAATTTATTTGGTTTGGGAGAGCCTTTATTCTTCGAAAAAAAAGTTTGTTTGATTTGACAAACTAATGTTTCCAAGTAGATTTGAATGAGTTTTATTTGAAATCTTCATTTGAGGAGATTAAAATTTGTATGGTAAATCTTGTAGATTTCAAGAAGATTTGTGATAATCCTGCTAAATCTCGGTTTAGTGTCTGGTGGAAACGTACTATAAAGATACACCTTGCTAAATGAAAGCAAAAACCTGTCGTCAGCGAAAATTTCATGCCAGTTTGGGAAAGCTAAAGTTTCTAGAAATGCACATGAACTTCTAAAACCAATGCAAACGGACCTTTTGTACCATTCCACCCCCAACACACCACCATTACTTTCATTTCATCTTACGTTATTACGTTACGGTGCTTTTTGTTTTTTAGCGTTGTCAAAAATCAGCTGAAAAGTGCATGCTGATTTGTTATTTTTCATATACATTTTTTAATTTATTAACAACAAAGAACGAAAAATAACTTCAGGTATCAGGGATTTAGTCACATATAAAGGTTGCAAATTGATAAGAAACTGATAAATAGATTACTCTATCTTTATTTGGCGCAACAAGGTGTTTTTAGTTCATTTATTTCGAAATAAGTTTTGTGGGCCAGCGCGCGGTAGGAAACAGAAATTATATCAAGTGCGTTACCCTACTTTTAAGGCTTCATTAGTTTGGCAATTTTAATTAATTTTTTAAATAAATTATTACAGAAATGGATGTTTTGGGAATCCTGCTTTTCTTTCTTATTCCATTCTTATTGTTCTGCTTGTGTGGCTTTTGTTGCAGATCCAAACAGAGGGGCATTATTTTTTCAAGTAAGTTTTTTTTTATGTTAACTTTAATTAAGTTTATCTGCAAAAGTGCAAATATTCGTAGTAAGACTACTTGATGCACATTTTAATATTCATACTGCATACAGTATTGCATAATTTGTTTACATTTGAAAAATAAATAATATTTTGATAAAGGTATATAAATGCAGCAATAGGTAAGTTGGGGTTTTAACGATGAAGTGAATCATTAGTAGGTATACAAAAAAACACCACTAGAAGAGGATGTGATGAAATCAAAATAAAAACAGCAGAAACTACCGGAAGTTATTAAATTAGTATTGGGAAACCTACCTATAAGAAATATGTACATACCTCTTGAATTTGACCGTAGCGATAAATTGAATATCTTAAGTGTTAGTTGTTTAAACTTAAAGAAATTGTTCTAATAAACCACAATATGTATGTGCAATGTACAAAAAACGATTAATATTTAGACTGCGCCAACAGTAGATTTTGGTATAGGCACCTTATAGTCGGGGAAGCGCCCGTAAGATTACATATCTCATCGCGGCTGTCAACAAAATGGACACTAATCGATAGCTTTAAGCTACACAATATCAAAACCGGTGGTCGGACAAAGTTTTTCAGGTGCCATGAATTCAAAAAATGGTAATTGTTTTTCAGTACATTTTTACCCATTACTAACCCATAGGTCCTTTGCAGTGGCGTACACAGGGGGGTGCTTATGGGGCTTGAACCCCCAAAAGCAATATGGTATACTTTGCTAAGATTTCATATATCATCGAGGAAAGTCTTTTTTTTATATTTTAGCTCAAATTTAATTTTTGTTAATTTAAAATTTTAGCAGTATTTTCAATTTTAATTGAAAAAAAAAGCTTTAGACATGGCTATTGAAATCATTAGTTCATACCACACGTAATCTAGATTTTGTTTGACATTTCCAACGTGTCTCAGTATTCAAAGTAACCCAAACAAAATTACGATACCTATAAGCAAAAAAAAATTAAATATTAAAATTATTATTTGAATTATATCTAAGGTATTATCAGGCGCATCTTGTCGAATTTGAAGATGGATCTCCTTGTGTAAATACACAGTAAACAAAAACAAATTTGTGGTGATTGTTCTAAATTTAATTTTTTCACTATTGATTTTGACAACATGCGTAGAACTGAACAAAAATGAAAACGCTAGTGATATTATCTGTAATATATGTATCTTGAAACAAAATTCCTATTCAATCAGTCAAAATTCGCAAAATGATTTGACACATTTAATTTCTTCCTTCTTTTCCCATTAAAAAAAGACAAGCCGGAATGAAATAACGAATGCAGTGCACTTATTAACATAATACATTCTCTTAGTATCTTCTCTTTTTTGTATCGCTTTTCAGTGTGGTCAAATGCTGTGGTTATGCTTTAACGAGTATCTTCGCGCTCAGCAAACGTATCAAATATTCAAAAAATATTTTTAAAAATCTGTAAACTGCATACTTTTTTTGGCGAATGTTATTTCTAATGCTACGACATAAGGCATTAAGAAAGCTGTAGAGTCAATTGATGACATTCCGAAAAACTGCCTTTAACTTGTATCAGAGGTAGACAATCTCCTCAAACTCTTTTTTTTTAAGTTAGTGGGCCGTATTCATAGTCATTTTTAACTATTATGATTAGTTAAAAGATATTCAAAACATTTATTTTAGTTTTTGTTAATCCACAATTTTTGACGCTCAGTTATTTAATAAACTTCTATTTTGATAAGTACAGAAATTGAATTGGAATAAAATTGTTATAATTGATCTTATTTAAACTTATAGTACAAGAGCCGACAGCAAATTTTGGGAGTGGATGTATAACCAAAATCTAAGTATGAGGGTTTAAAGGAGCATATTTTGTGATATCGAAATCAAAAGTCTGGCAGGTTTTTGGTCTCAGCCTTTGGCGGGGTATTGAAAGGCTTTAATTTTGCTTGCTATTTTGTGATACCTTAAAAAAATTTCACCAAAATTGAGTCCTTTGGATTTCAAAATATAGGGTATCAATCAAAAACTTAAACTATTTTCGTTATGAAACCAGAGGTCGGACAGACTTTTATTGAATTATACCACCAGTCCGAACACTCTTGAATGAAGATATTTTTTTTTCACCTTGCGTTTAACATGTTAAAAATATCTAAAACCATATCAAATATTTACGAAAGTGGCATCAAAACATAGCCTTCTATGCTTATAATATGATTTGGAAAGTCAAAAAAGCAACAAATTGTTTTCCTTGTGTTCTATTTAAAATATTGACCCCCGTATTTATAAAGAAAAAATAGTTATTTCAGCTTCCGTGTTTAGGAAAACTATTCCAAGGAATTAGAATTTTCCGGACTCAAATTAAAGGCAATTGTGTACTGCTCCACTTGAGTCCAGAACATTCTTATTCCGTGGTGTAGTTTTTCCTAAACAAAAATTAAGAGTAATTTACCAACAAATTTGTCTAATTCTGTTTATTATTTAATAATAGTATTTTGTAATCTGCGAATACATTTAAAATGAAAAAGTGTTTTGTTTGTGCCCAGTTTCTTCATTTAAATGTATTCGCAGATTACAAAGTACTACTATTAAATAATAAACAAAATTAGATAATCTTTTGTTGGTAAATAATGCTAAATTTATGTCACTTTTTAAGATATATTTTAATAAATCTAAAACCTTAATATTTTAAATAGAACACAAAAAAAAAGGTGTTGCTATTTAGTATTTCAACAATAACTTTTGGTCGAAGAATGATTTCAAATTTAATTTTCAATTCCACACAACTATCTGTTGGAACTCTGCCATGCATAAATAAGATACTTTGTATTGTAAGGTAATAAGCTGTATGAAAATTTGTACATTCTTAAAACAAAAAGGAACGATTTACCGAACGTTTTAAGCACGTTGTCGGCTTTTTATATTGTAATTAGCATAGAATGCATTCTAAGCTATTTGTTGATACCATTAACGTAATTTTTTGAAATCGTTATTGATAAAAGTGATCGGACTTACCACCACAAGTCTGTCTGACTATTTATTTTGTATAGGTGATATTCTTAGATTTCAGTTGATGTTGAAAGAAGAAGACGATGGTTAGATATCGCTCAAAATAAGACATGTACGAAAAATGTATTGTTATTACTTAAATGTTAAATGAAGGATTAAAGCAGGCTTGTGTCTGACCAATTTATTTTATTTAATTCAAGAATATAAGGATGCCTCATCCATTTTTTTGATAATTTTTATGTTATCATTTGATTAGGGATTAGGTATATTTAAAGATATAAAACGCGAAGCAAAAGAAAACCTTACTTCATAAAAGTAGTCGGACCCCAGTAAAACTCTGTCCGACCACTGGTTTTTTTTAAGAAAATAGTAAGTCTTAGCTTTAATATGATATCTCATTTGTCGTCATATGAAGAACCTATGGGTAAGTACACAGTCAAAAACAGGACCTAAGAAAAAACTTGTTGTTTTTAGTAAAAATATTAAAAAAAAAACTGTTGAGTGCATTGGGTAAGCATAGAAGACAGTCTTAGCTGTGTTTTGATGCCACTTTGGTAGAGGTTTTAGATATTTTTAACATGTAAAACGCAAGGTGAAAAAAAAATATCTTCATTCATAAAAGTGGTCGGGCTGGTGGTATAATTATTATCCAATAAAAGTCTGTCCGACCTCTGGTTTCATAAGGAAAATAGTCTTAGCTTTAATAGTAGTAGTGATATGTGTACTTTATGTTCAAAATTTTGTACAGATTTCAAATTAGAGCATTGGCTTTTGCCGTCAGCCGCTTTAGCTTTAATATGATACTTCATTTATCGAAATCCGAAACACAGTCAAAAACAGGACCTAAAAAAAACTATGAGTTAAAATGTAATGTAAAAATTCCAAAAATACTCTTGAAGGACCTACCTAAGCTAACTTGTTTTTATCCAACTTTGCATAGAAAAAGATCTTAACTATTTTTTGATACCACTTTTCCAACTTTCTGACAAAGTTTTTCATAGTTTTCAATATAAAAGACGCAAAGTGCAAAAAAACACCGTTTTGGTCGGACTGGTGGTAATCAACAGAAAAAAGCTGTTCGACAGCTGGTTTCGTAAAGATGACAGTCCTAGCTTTCATTTGATACCCCATTTGTAAATGCACCTATAAGATAGGTTAGTCATGAAAAATGGAACCGGAAATTACCATCTTTCGAACCCATGGCACCTGAAAAACTTTGTCCGACCATTGGTTTTGATATCGTGTAGCCTAGAGCTATCGATAAGTGTCCATTTTTTTGACAGCCGCGATGAGATAGGTAATCTTACGGTCACCTCCCGGACTATGATGATTTGTTGGGTCCCCAACTCTAAATTTGCTTTATTGTAAATTCAAAGGCTTTAAAATATTGAGCTGTTGGGAAGTTTCTCCAGTAATATATGGTACAACTTTGACAAATTCTGTGTAAGTTTCGTTACAAAATTCTGGAATTAACCCAACTTCTTCTGTATCTAAATTCTTAACTGAACTGGTTCGTACTTCCTATTTTTCGCTGAATATAAAGTATTTGTACATTTCTGCAAGTTTTAAAAACGATTCAACCGAATATGGAAGCGAAGAAGAAGCTGATAACATTATGTAAACTGGACATCGAAAATGTTAATGATGAGAAATTTGTTGATTAATTTTTTAGCAATTGAATTTTCTTCTAAAAACAACTAAAAACAATGTTCTTCTAAGATTATGTAAAGCACTCAAGTCGCACATAAAAATCATTTTCGAATCTGAGATATACTACGAATCGCTTGTGAAATAGAACAGGCAGCTCTAACGCAAATAAAAATTCATTTTCAGTTATGCGGTTATGACACATTGTAGGAAATTTGAAAGAAATATCTATCATAAATTATTTCTGCCCAGGAATTCATATCATCAAATCGAACATCACATGAAAAAATATATGACAGAATGCCAATTGGATTAAAAAGTAAGCTAAAGAAACATTAGCACCTTTGTGGATTTTTGGTCCACTTTTAAATGTTGGACAACAGTGATGAAACATTTGTCATACCCAAAATCTTAAATTCGCGTAGTGAAAAAAATTGGAAAATTCTTCTGCCAATTTTTTCTTTGCTACGCTTTGAGTGAATTAATATACTAAGTCAACGACTTCCAAAATATGGCCTTATAACGTGTGAACTTACGTATAAATCTGTTTAGTTCTTAAATTTAAATGAATTTATTGCTTTTATAACCATACTAATTTTTATTTTCTTGAATTGCAATCTTTCGAACCAAAAATTAACCTGGGTCGTCACATTTTTTAGTTTTTTTTACAATTTTTGTGAATATTTTTTCTGAACCGTCATCACAACAGGGAAAGAGGGATAAGGAAGTCGGTAGCAATATTATATATTATGGAATGATAAACTTGGTTGTTATCAAGTACCAAGATGAATAGTTTCCAGTCATAAAGCGTCGCTAGAATTACTGTTTCCGCAAACCAAAGATGTTTTTGGACGAATTTCACGGATTTTCAAACAGACAGCGGCCTTATTCATACAGGTCGAGTTTTTAAATCATCGAATGTAATCCAAAATGTCCTATTGATCACTTAGTTCCCTAAGCACCGGACTTTAAAATAACAAAAAATCTAAGGGGATGGCTCATACAAAAAATATAGAAGAAGGGAAGCAATACGATGACTGCTTGACGCTATTAAGTTGGCCTTGAGTGAAATTTCACTTGAATGTTTGGAATCACTGCATAACTCTCTTAAAGATCGAATTTTTGAAGTTATTTTAAAATCTGGCAGCAGCCTAAATTAAAAAAAATTAAAACCATTGTTTTTCGTCGAATATGCTTCTAACGATAAAAAACGATATTTCCCAGTCAGTGAGTTAGTTAATCAGTGTCAGTAAGTCAATGAATCAGTGAGCCAGGGATGAGTGTAAATATATAATTTATTGGACACAACTGAGATAAGACTAAAGTCTAAAATATGTTTATTGTTTTAGTACCTACATTATAATTACTGTGAATACTTTAATAATTTTGTTTAAAGGATTTACTGTGTTTTGTATATAGTACCTACATATACACTGCACGTCATTTGAATAGAAAACTAGATTTTCAAAAGTTAAAAGAGTTTACCGCTTAAGTAAGTTAATTTAACAGTTTTTTTGTTTCATTTTCCAAAGATGTATCAATACCAAAACTAATATATTCCATACCGAAAATGCAGAAAATATGTTATATGACTTTAAGATGCCTTTTCGTATTCCTTGCAAAACTTATTTTTTTTGGGTCAGTTGAATAGAAACACAAGTAACGTAGGCCCTATATGTATACTGTAAAAAAATACTATGGTAATGCAAGTATTTACTGGAAATATTTTTCGTTTATTTATACCTAAAATGCACTGATGAAATGCATTAACCACTGCATTTAAGGTAAAAACAGAAGTATACTCTGAAATAAATTGCATAATCCATAATCAGTCGAACAATTAAAAAAAAGAGTGTAAAATGTATTGTTTTTTTTTATTATAAGAGCTATTGGAAAAAAAAACACGAAAAATGGAAAGCAAAAACCGCATCAGAAGCACAGATAAGAATTATTCTTCCATTGACCTCCAATTCCGGTGAATTTCCAGTTAAAATTCAACCTAAAGAATGGCTTAAGAATGAGTTCTTATACATTAAGGTATAGTGTACAACCTATGAAACGCTCTAGATTGTAAAAACCGTATTGAATCAGCTCCACAAACAAAATAGCTTGCAATTAGGTTTTATTTTTAGGACGCATATTACGACGATTGAAGTGTGAACCACAGTTATTTTTTTTTCTGTTCAAAAAAAATTTGACAAGTCTTCCAGATGGTTTTATCCATTTTTTCTATGATTTCAAATAAGAATGATTTATAGAGCGTTACCTTCGGCAGGAAGCAAGTTTAATGATCTGGAACTAATTTTATTAGTTCCTCAGGACTTGAATACACTAAAAAATTGTCCGTAAGCTCTTAAACAAATAAAATGGATTCATCCCTGCCCAAATTAGGAAACGTCCTTGCACATTTCATAAAAAAAAAAATGAACCTATCTACAACTTAGTGGTCATAAAAAGATGAATTTGTGAATAAAATGTAAGCTTCCTCAAATGAAAACTATTCTTATTTTTCATATATATTTTTAATTTCATAACAACAAAGAACGGAAAGAACTTCAGGTATCAGGGATTTAGTCACACATAAAGTTTGAAAATTGATAAGAAACTGATAAAATATATTAATCTCTCTTTATTCGGTGGAGCAAGGTGTTTTTAGCTCATTTATTTCGAAATAAGTTTTGAGGAGCAGCGGTAGAGAACAGTTATTATATCCAGTGCGTTACCCCACTAAGGTTTCATTAGTTTGGCAATTTTAATTAATATCTTAAATAAATTATTACAGAAATGGCTGTTTTGGGAATCCTGCTTTTCTTTCTTATTCCATTCTTATTGTGCTGCTTCTTGTGTGGCTTTTGTTGCACATCCAAGCAGAGGGGCACTGTTTTTTCAAGTAAGTTCTATTATTTCTGCTTTATTATTCATCACATCCTCTTCTTGTGGTTTTTATCAAGTGCAAGTCATAGTCTTACAACGAGTTTTTGTTTTTTTGCAGATAAACTTAATTAAAGTTAACATACAAAAAGTATGTTAACTTTAATTAAGTCAAGTTGCAATTGATACAAAAAAAAAAAAAAAAAAAAACACCACAAAAAGAGGATGTGATGAAATCAAAATAATAAAGTAGAAATAACAGAAAGTTATTAAACAAATTAATCTTGGGAAACCCATACAAAATATGTATCTCTTGAATTTTACTAACGATTAAAAGGGGAAAACTAGTAGCCCGATCGCTTCCCAGATTCGTCCACCTAAAAACTAAAAAGTTTTTTTTCAGGGCTACTGCCTCTTGCTAGGATTTGACAAATCCTCCAAGAGTATCACTTGTCACGAATAAGTGCTTCTCGTCTAGCCGTTCGGATTCGGCATACAATTGTAGGTCCCTTCCATTCCTGTCGAAAGGCGAACACAGGAATGGTTGCGAGTTGTTAGTCACTAGGCCCTGGTTCTTCATGAGCCGTTGTGCCACCTGATTTTTTTTTTTTTTTTAAAGGGGAAAAAATACTTACGTAGTAGCTTAAACTTGAAGAAAATATTCTCATAAACCACAATTTGTTGTGCAAAAAAAACAAAGTACAAAGCGCCACCCCACCGGTAGATTTTGGTATAGCTACCTAATGGTTTGTTAGGTCCTCAACTCTTAAATTAAATGAAAACTTGCTATATTTAAAATTTAAAGACTTTAAAATCAGCCTTATCGGGAACAAAATTTCCCTCGGATTTTCTCCCCCGGATTTTTCCCAAGTGTGATATTTACCAATTGTTAACCATTTTCGAAAAAGTAAAAGATAAACCTATTTCTGGTGGGGATATTGATGACATTTAATGTCATGGCCTTATAACGTGTGACCTTACGAATAATTCTGTTAAGTTCTTTAATTTAAATGAATTTATTGTTTTTATAACTATACTAATTTTTATTTTCTTGAATTGCAATCTTTCGAACCAAAATTTAACCTGGGTCACATTTTTTTTTTCTTTTGTGAATATTTTTAATTCTGTATAATTTTGTTTGAAGGATTTACTATGTGTTTTGTTTATAGTATCTACATATAAACTGCGCGTCACTTGAACAGAAACAAACTTTTTTTTAACGTTTAAAGAGTTTACCGCTTAAGGGGTCAGTTATAGCGATCAGGAAAACGCATCAGGAAACGTTGAAACAGTATGAAATTGAATATTTTTTCCTGATGGTCGTTATAGCGAACAGGAAAAATTATGTCAGTAGGCCAGCCTACCGCCAAGATTTCCAGATTGAAATGCACACGAAAAATTTTTTCGTGCGCAATTCTGACAGTGAAATGAGTGAAATTGGAATTCAAATCATTATAAGATCCCTATAAGATCCGGTACATTGCAAAAAAAAAAAATACTCTGGTGATGCAATTATTGTTTATTGAAGTGAAAATTCTTTATGTATACCAAAAATGGTCTGATTAAATGCATTAACACCTGCATTTAAGGCGAAAATAGAAGAGTACTCTGAAATAAGTTCCCCCAATCCATAATCGTCGAAAAATTTAAATGAGTGTAAAAATGTGTTTTAGTTTTTTTTTTTAATTATAAGAACTATGGAAAAAAGTACAAAAATGGCAAGCAAAAGCCGAATCAGAAACACAGATGAGAATAAATTATTTATCAATTGACCTCTAAGCAAAAGCCGAATCAGAAGCACAGATAAGAATTATTCTTCGATTGACCTCCAATTCCAGTCACTTTCCAGTCGAAGTCCAACCTAACCCTACGCAATATTTGAGGCAATAAATTGCCTCTCAATTTGCACAAAAAGGCGAGAATTCAAAATTTATTGCTTGACGATGGAAAGCAATAATTGCCTTGCATCTACCGTGCAATATTGCCCTTGCCAAACCGTCTTCACTGGCGGAATTCAAAGAAATGTAAATGAAATTGGAAATTTTTTGTCTCAAATATTGCCAATGGAACCCCTGGGTAAGAATGGCTTAATAATGAGTTCATATAACTTTATACGTATATTAACTACTGCACAACTTATGAACCGTCCTAGATTGCAAATCACAGTTGAATCCACTCCACAAAAAAAAAAAATAGCTTGCACTTTGGTTTTATTTTAAGGACGCATGTTACGACGATTGAAGTGTGAACCACAGTTTTATGTTTCTGGTTAGAACTAATTTGCCATTTAAATGTATCAGATGGTCTTATCAATTCTTTCCACGATTTAAAATTATAACCATGATTTTGAAGCGTTACCACAGCCGGGAGGCAGGTGTAATGATCTGGGGATTATTTTATTAGTTGATCAGGATTTGTATACGCTAAAAAATGTCCAAAAACTCTTATGAAAATAAGGTGGATTCAGCCCTCCTCAAATTTGGCAATGTCCTTGCACATTCCACTAAAATAACGAACCTATCTACAACTTAATGGTTATAAAAAGATGCATTTATGAATAAAATGTAAGAAAACTGTTCTTATTGACCCCTTACATTATGGAAAATGTGCAGAATGGATAGTGGGAAGAGGTTTTAAGGGTCTGACATAACATCAAAAAATCATTCAGTACTGCAATAAAAAAAGAAGGGAGGGTAGTTTCATTTCACAGCTCAAAATATTCGCTTTCTTATTGGGTTTATAAAGTTATTATAGTAACAAATTTTAAAACATAATGTGTAAAACATAATAAAAACACCATACACGAAGAAAAAAACATGCATTTTCTTCATTTTCTCCTATTTAAGCATATTATGTTTCTAATCAAGTGACACAAGAAAAAAACTAGCATTTTCTTAGGAAAATACAAAATGACATCCAACAGTATGTTCTGAATTTTTGGTATGGTATGAATAAGTTTTGGTATTGATGCATCTTTGGAAAAATTAAATGGAAAACCTGTTAAATTAACTTACTAAAGCGCTAAACCCTATTAACTTGAGAAAATAGTTTGTTTCTATTCAAGTGACGAGCAGTATATGAATCATAATTTTCGTAAAAAAAAAAACAAGAATGTATTATTTGTGTTTTAAATTAGTTTCCTGGATGAAAAACTCAATCCCGTGACAATCTAAATTAAAAAATCCCATAAAATTGATATTTTTCTTTTTTTTTGTCACCGACCACTTTCAAGAGTATGAATGTTTAACATCTATTACATCTATTTCTTCTTAAAGTATCGTCATCATAATGTTATTCCATACCTTGTTGAATCACTCCCAAACTGATTTTTGACATAGACGGTACTCTTATCTATGTATTTTCACCAAAAAGAAATAATCTTATCAATTAATGTATATTTTTGGATTTGTTTACTTCCTAAACTCGTTTCTATTCTGATCGGTAACCCTATCGCTTACGAATTATTGTATTGGTAGTTTGGTTTTGGTTTACGTGAAAGATCTATTAAAAATAATGTATTTTTATGTTTTTGATGCCACAATGTCTTATTTAATTTTAATAATTTGTGTTTTCAATTTAATTATTATAACGGGATTGCTTATACAAAAACGAACATCCAAAATAAGACACATGTTGTTGGTGAAAAGTTAGTGAATATATTATTATTTTTATTTTTGTTGATCTTAAACTATAAATATGTAGGCATCTTTTATTTTGTTTATTTTGTTCAATAGAAGAAAATTTTGTTTAAAATATTCAATATTGTTGTTTGTTAGACTAGTGTTAAAAGTTTGATACCTTCAATTTAATCAACGATGAATCGTTATCAATTCGATAACCAAATATGTAGGTACTTTTCGAAGAACCACAAAAAAAATTGGAGTTGCCGATATGAAAGTTGAAATGGACAAAGTTATTGAATTGCAATTTGTCATACACATCAAAAAAATATCAAAACAAAAATGATAATTAAATAAACCAAGATTCAGTTGCTTGCTATAACACTTAATTTGAGCTATGAAAATAAAATGAAAAAGACATTTTGATTTTTCTGTGTGAATCGGCCAATATACTATTTCATGAAGACAATGGCCGCGTTCGTATACGTAACCAAAGGTATCTGGATTTGTTCGTGTTGTTGTAATGCCTAAGGAAAAACCAGCTGACGAAACAAACTGCTGAAAAAGAGAAAGCTATCCCAACAATTTTCGGATTGGTTCGGATTATGGATTGGATTTTCTTGGCTTTGTTTGCTTTGGTTACGTATCCGGTTTTGGTCGTTCGAAAACATATTAGATTCTGACATATCTCAGATACGTATCTGCTCACCACCCGAACGTGGCCAATAATTGAAAAATGTGTTTCGCCTTTTTATGGCGTCACAGCTTAATATACGAGGATCACAAAAACGGCTGATAAGATGCAAGATGCATATGCCTACAGATAGAAACAGCTGTTTTTGTTGTACAGTATTATGAATTTCAATAGATACATAAGCTTCGTTCGTTAAAATTTACTCAGAATTGGCCTTAGAAAAAGAAAGATAGTGAAGGGTTTTGCCACATATACAGTGTAAGTGAGTAAAGCAATTTTTGTGAGCTTGAGATGTCAAACCGTTAACGTGTGAAAAAAAAACAAAGAACAAAATTGATAAAGTTAAAACACATATAAATTATATGTACTTATTACTTCGAAAAAAATGTTTTTTGTTCAGGGGTGTAAAAATAGACAAAAGAAGCCGGATAAAAGCATTTCCTTTCACAGGTAGGTAAGTTTTATTATATTTTTCTCAAAGAAAGTGTGGTAAAGTGTTTGTATTTAGACTGACAAACTATAAAGCAAAATATTAAGAATGGATTAAACTTTAAATTTAGCCAAGAATAATATTATTTAGTTGAAAATATGCACATAGTTGTTTCGATAGAATTTTATAGCTAGAGTAGAGATGTCAAACGACAATGCTTGTAAACAGTGGTGTATGTGCTTATATTGGCGATGGTAAGGCGCGACTATCTATTAAGCGCACTTTTTATGAGGAAATTATTTTTTGTTATTAAATCGATTATGTACGTTTAAAATTAGTAATAAAATACCTGCATATATCTTCGAAAATTAGCTTTTTTTGTTCCGTTGTCAACGTATTAATTAATTTTCAATGTTAATTTGTCTATTCAGTAAGGTGTCTATAAGTTCATGCTTGGTTTGGTTGGTTGGTTATGTATCATGTTTAAAGTTTAACCCATTTTAAATAATATGTTGTTCGATAGATAATTAATCTACATAAATACAAACAGTTAACAGCACTTGCTTTAAGAAAAATATAATACAACTCTCTTGTGAGAGGAAATGCTCTTACCGCCTTCTTTTGTCGATTTCACGATTTAACAACATTTAACGCACTTAATCTTTTGATTTTATTTATTGCTAAATATTCACAATGTCTAATTTATTCACTTAACAAGGTTTTGTTTTTCAAAGAATTTAGTATAGGTATACATTAAGGTGGGCCTTATAAAAGTCATTTTCTTATTTTGAATGACGCAGCCCCCTAATTTGTTCAAAATAATTTTAAAAAAATATCTTTAAAATTTTAGCTCATTATATTAACGTTACCCGGCCCCCAAGATGTCTGAAGTTTTATATGGGAAATCCCATTTAAAATTATTAAAAAACTAAAAAAAAAAACAAAAAATAAAGAAAAATCAAGAAAATATAAATATTCATATTTTCTTGATTCTTAAAATTATTAAAAATTATAAAAAAAAAAAAACAAAAAATAAAGGAAAATCAAGAAAATATGAATATTCATATTTTCTTGATTTTCTTTATTTTTTATTTTTTTAGTTTGTTAATATTTCTAAATGTATTTTAAGGTAAAAACTGTTACGTATTTTTAAAAACACAAATTGGGCTTTCATGATAATAAAAAAAAAAAAAAAAATAACCTGTTTTTGTGAAAAAAAAAAAATCATATCGAAGTCAAAAAACCAACCTAAAAATGCTCAAAAAATGTGTTTGATAATAAATTGTGGGAAACCCGTTATCCCCACAGAAAAAAGTTGTATGACAGATACAAATTTCTAACTGTTCTTGATTAAACAAAAAAACTAAAATCAGTTGTAGTTTGGCAAAGTTAAAGGGAAAACCAATAAAAATCATAAAAACCGTTATAAGTCGAAAACGGAGCGAGAACGAACAAATTACCTATTAAGTTTTTCGACTTGAAATGACCTCAGGAACCCATGGTTTTCTTCTGCGGCGGCGATTTTGAGACCCCCTGTATACTCTACCACCCACCACCTAGGTTAATATGTACATATGGTTATGGTTTTCAAGTGCACCAATGGAAGTTACTAGTGCGGGTCGACCCCAGACTCATTTTTTGAGCTTCATATCAATCTAATGCATAACATTTCAACAGCAGTTTCCTGGTGACCACGCTCTATGTATTTTGATGCGAAACGTTTGGGTTGGGTACAAAATCGCACTCTAATATGAAATAACGCGGCTTATGGGAATGATATTATTTTTTTTTTTTGAAATTTAATAGACGTTTTTTTTGAAAGACTGTATAGAGACTCAGAAAATTTTTTACACGGAAAACTGAAACATATTTAAAATAATTAAGTTTATTATTGTTTTGTGTGTAGAAATTTTGCTGAGTTGCTATTCACTCGCTCAAAAAACATGGCTAGTAATATTGAAAATTTAAACTAAACTGGCGTTTATCTTTTATTTTTAAATTGATATGTTGTAATGAACATTGTAAATCAGTCCGTTAACAGTGATACTTGTTACGACAAACACGTAGCCCAGCGTTCAAACATTGAAAATGATCAAAATATTTTGGATTTTGGTGTAACCAACATTTTTACCAAATTATTACTAGAACCAGCCCGCACAATTTACTCGCAGTGTTTATATCTGTCGCAAATATTATTTTTGATATTTTTTTTTAAAAATTCCTTACCGTTTTTGCTCACCAAAACCATCGATATGGCATAGTATATATATAATCTAAAAAAACAAGGTACAAGATCAATGCATACCTATTGCGTTTCAGTTTTGTGTCAATGTTTAGTTCAATGACGTGATGTTGTCAAAACCGTTTATTATAAAGATTTTGTAACTATTTTAAAAGTATATACGATTTTGTTTCACTAGCCAAGTCGGGGAGATTTTTCAAAAAATGTATTATTTAATGAATAGCAGTTAGCTGAAAATCTTCATTTCCTCTATGTTTTTGAAATAACCAATTAAATCTCGAAGAACTACAAACTTCTGAAAAAGAAAATCAATTTACACTTTAAACCTCTATATTTTCGTTTTCATAATAATCTTTCTAAATATTTGGATACAAAAAAATGCGATGTTTTTGAATAATAAATATTTGATCAAATTCCACCCACTCAAAATTATAGATATAGAAAATCTAACGACAGTTTTGGTGGTTTTTCAAAATCAACAAACTATCATCAATAGGGTGTTACCTATGAAGTTCATTGTTTTATTTTAAGTTTAATTGACATACCCCTCTAATGGCTTCCAAATAAATACAAAGTCCTATACAATTTTAGCGCTTAATAAACCGTAACCTGCTCACATAAGTTTTGTTTGGCAAAGACATATATCTTTCTTCGTTTTAAACTTTGATTTGAAGATAAACCTATTCAATTAAAAGATCTCACACAAATCTGAAAGCAATGTGTCTACGGTAACCATCTGCTGATTTAAAACGATTAAAAAAGCGGTAAGATATTTACAATATCAATACTATTTATTAAACTCAATTTCACTTCACTATTTATTAAACACAATGGTCCACAGTGGTCCGGTTGTTGAATTCTGTGGACAAAAATCTTTTCCCACGCCAATTCTTGACGGAAATTATTGAAATTTGGTACACTTAATGATTTGGGGACGCAGAATTCAGTGGTACTGCCTATATTTTTGTACTCGAAATGGGAACTTCACAATTTAGGCCAGAACATGGTTCGAATTTGTAAAATTTCCAAAGAAAGCCTTTTCAAAACCAGGAATCTTATGTAATTTATTTTTAAAATGTCTTAGGATATGTGCCGGAATGTGTATTAAAATATAAAAATGGTTCTAACACAGTTATGTATCAAATTTTTAGAATTAAAATCATTTAGAATTGATTTGTTTGATATTGCTTTAATTTTATTTATTTAAAAAGTAGTGTAAAAAAATACCTGTACAAAAATTGTTATTTTTTTTATTGCATCTTTTGAACCTGATGTAGAACTAAGAATTCTGATAGATTCCAGTTGTAAAATAATCGTCAAATAACCGATATTTATAAAATAGTTGAAAAGGTTAATAAGTATACATAACGGCTTTTTAAGGTTATTGTACAATTGTAAACTATTAAAAATTTAGTTTGATATCAGATTCAAAAGTTGTAATCAAAAACACAACCATTTTTGTACAGATTTTATTTTACACTATTTCGAACTTTTCAGGAGAAGGACTAATTGACCGAAAATTTGGTTTATCAACTTTCAATCAAGAGAATTGTCAAATTTGTATGAGGTTGGATCAGACTTGGTCAAAAAACAATTTCCATACAAAAAAATTAAAGGAATATAACACGAAACAATTCTAATCCCTAATGAAATTGGCGGAACATTTTGGATTAAATTTTCTAAATTTGGTACATATCTATATTGGAACCATTTTTATATTTTAGTCCACATTTGGGCACATATCTTAAGATATTTCAAACATAAATTTCATAAGATTCCTAGCTTTGAAAAGGCTTTCTTTGGAACTTTTACATTTCAAACCATGTTCTGGCTTAAATTGTGAAGCCCCCATTTCGAGTACCAAAATATAGGCAGTACCTCTGAGTTCTGCGTCCCCAAATCATTAAGTGTCATTAATTTTTGTCAAGAAATGACGTAGGAAAAGATTTTTGTCCACAGAATTCAACAAACGGACCACTGTGTGGCCCCGAGAAATAATCAAAATTTGAGTCTAATTTAGTGTAAATTGAAAAGAAGTTCGTCCATTACGCATGTACTGACAATTTTTGTTGAACATTGTGTAAGAATTTTTGAAAGCATCTTTTATCATATACAAATAAAACCGTTATTTTGTCGTTGTTTTTTAATAATTTTGTTTCAGTTTTAAGTAATTTTTTTTAGAAAATTGCCTCTCCCGCCTAAACGGCTCCATCTAGATCTCCCTGGCTTAGTGCTTGTCTACCACCTATTCACTATTTCAATGATTTCATCGTTTTTGTATTTTCACGTTTTATGTTCCGTGATATTATGTGATATCACTTTAAAAATAATTGAAATTCAACAGAGAACAAAAAAAGTAACAATTGTGTGTGCTCCTTTCAGTGGAGTTGTAGGTTTCACAGTCTTGTTTCTGAGGTTGCTTCATACACATATTGACAAATATTCAAACTAAATGTTCCAAAATAATGTCAATAAACGGTTTAACTTAACATTGAATATTTAAATAAGAACAGCATACACAATTAACACCAAATTTTGTGATTATAAGCTGAATTGTATCTTAGGTGTTAAGGCTTACTTACATATACCTACTTTTTGTTAAAAGTACAAAATTGATATATTGAAAGATCGCTAAAGAAACCTGCTTACAAAAACACATAGAAAATTGCTCTTTCAGATAAATTGAGCCACCATACACAATTTTCAAGTGTTTTTTTGCAAGCAGGTGTCTTCAGCACATATTCATTTCCCACTTTTATCCTTTTTAGTAAAAGTAGGTTTATGTAAACCTTTATGCTTGCAAGCAGTCCATTTTGTTTTGATTCATTAGTAAAAAGAAACTGGCAGGAAGAGGATATGATATTAAGCGGAATTTGATCTAAATCGGTGTGATTTTAAGCGGGTTTTATTGTATGTATACCAGTGGCGTGGCGTCAATAATTTGAAATGGGAAGACGTAACGAAAATGATTGATCTGCAAATAAAAAAAAGTAAACAAAACTTACCTCTTTGTATCTTGAAACAAAAAAGAAAAACTAACAGATTCATTAAAATTAGTTAAAAAACAACTCTTCCGTTTGCAGTCTATTTTCATAGGATGCATAGAGTGGCCTTTCATTAAAACGATTTTTTATTAATAAAAGAAATAGTTTTCTTCATTCATTTGATTCCTCCAAGAGAAAATCTGTTAAGCAACAATCTATGCTTTAAAAAAAAAAATAAAAACCAATCAAAAACCAAGACTAAAAACCTAGCTCTAAAGTATTTACATAGCTATCAAACAAAAAATAAAGAACAAAACCTTCAACTTCACAACTAACTAAATAAACACTATTTCATTACAGTTGTTTTTAAGAACTCTTTTGATTCTTGTTTAACAACACCCCAATGAAACTTTTATTCCAAATCTACCATTTTTCTTAATATTTAACTTGTTGTTCTAAAAAAGTCCCATAAAAAAGAATAGTTTTTTTTTTTAGATCCAGCGTTAAAAAGTACCCTAAAATCATGTGTCGTATTCTTACATTTAACCATACCAAATATTTCCAAATATATACCAAAAGCCACTGCTGTGATTTTGCGAGACTTTTGACATGCTGTAAAAGATAAAATTCTGCAATTATACCTTAAATAATATTTTATGAATTCATTTTTCACCGCTTACACATATTAAAGTACGCATTTAAATCTTTCCTGGACTATACTAAGCTTAACCAAAAAACAAGCAAACAAAAATTGAAAATGTATTTTACAACTCTCATAGCAAATAATAAGTCGAAGAAGAGCGTGTTATTTTTCACCCAACAGAACGAATATTAAGAGAAATGGTGTCAAGCAAAGGAATGACAAACATTCCATTCCATACCAAGTGCCAGTATAATGGTGGGTTTACATGTATCTTCATCTGCAAAATGCAGAAAAGTAGAGCATGACAGATGTATACAAAAAATCCGAGCGAATGAAAGAGAACCATCAAGAATATGAACATGTTCGTTTTCATTTCAGCATTATGGCACTTTCCTATAATGCAGAAACGAAGTTCTTCTGCAGTTTGATCTTTTCTCTCTATCTAACATATATACATTTTGTATTTGGCATCCCTTTTTTTGTGCAGAAACCAAATGCAGATACATGTAAATCCACCATAACACGAGGACCAGCGTCTTATTTTTTCCTATGTTGTTGCGTGTTGCACAAAGAGGATCTAGGAACAAAAATGCTAAGGGAAGAAAGGGATACAAAGCAAATTTTATAACACGGTGAAAGACGTGTTTTTTTCTAAATTAATTCTTTCAAAGAGAGCGTATGTTCAGCAGTTGAGCAAAGAGCGAAGAGAAGAATGAATTGACGGTAATTATTCGATAGCTTATGTTTGTGTGCTTGTGCGAATTTTATAATTAAGGGGTTGCATAGTTTATGTTTATTTTTATTTGATAGTATTTTTCGTACAATTTTTAAAAGGGGAGACGCCACGCCACTGATGTATACCTAGAGTTACAAATCAACATGGTTTTTTTGAAGACGCTATTTATTTTTGTTATATAATTTTTTCGGAATTTTATTTCTAAGACGTTCTCGTGTGATAACACATTCACAGTTAAGCTGCAAAAGCTTTCGCTTCGTCCGCTTTGTAAACCTATCGATAAAATTACTGCGGAAATTACACATACTGTTTTTACTTGCGATAAAGGTTTTATGGGACAAAAAAGGTAATACTCATGTATGGCAATTTTTTGATTCATAAAAAAAAACGAACTCGAGATATTTTTTTTGTTGAAAACTGAATATTTTGAAAACGACTTGGTCAATATTTGCAAAACTAGGTGTAAAATATTTTTTTTTTTTTATTTTGTAGAATACTTGAAAAAATCAATGGGCAAGACTGGATCGCACAAACTTGCCCTCGTAGCAAACAACGTAGCTTAAAATTGACAATTTGCATATGTAGTGGTTCTATAACATTATGATATCAATAAAAAAGATTTAAAAATAATTTAAAATATAAATTATTACAAAAAATGACTATAAATTTGTTTTTTAATAGCTAAAACAGATAGAGCTCAAAAAATGTATGCCATCGAATTTGTTTGATAAATATGAATTTATGAAAAAAAAAAATTCAAAAAACCGTTAGAGCGGTTTTTTTTAAATAATTTTGTATATATAAAAATTCTTGAAAATTAAAAAAAAAATTAAATTTGGTATACCAACTTTTAGCATTTAATAAAATACAATTATTCACGGAATTTAAAAAAAAATCATTAACCCGTTTTCAAGATATTGAAGTTTCAAAAAAAAATATTTCAATATTTTTTTTTTAAATCCAAAAATTATTTTTTTTTAACAAATTGTATATGCAAAATTGTTAAAACTTCAGGCCCTCTTGCATACTAAATTTGGTTGAAATCGATATAGCCATTAACGAGAATTATGAAAACCAAAAAATCGGTTGTTAAAACTTCAGGCCCTCTTGCATACTAAATTTGGTTGAAATCGATATAGCCATTAACGAGAATTATGAAAACCAAAAAATCGGTTTTATGACAGGTACCGCTAATAACCGTTATAAAATAACTTTGTCTACCGAAATATAAACTGTAGTAATTATAGTAGCTCGTAATTTTTTTCCAAAATCGTTAGAGATGTTTTTGAAATATGGCAGGTACCGTTATTTTTTGAGCTAACAAAAAAAAATCGATTTCCCCTCTAGGGAATCCCACAGAAACCTTAAGTCCAAAGTTTGAAGAAAATCGTTTCAGCCGTTTAGGCTACAGGTCGATGTACAGACAGACAGACGGATAGACAGACAGGCAGACGGACAGACAGGCAGAATTGCGAGACCCACTTTTTTCGCGTAATCATCGTAATGTTAGGGAAAATTATTATCTGAAGTAATAACGGCAACTTCCATACAAATGTTGAAAACCCGTTAAGAAAAAACATATTTTTCTGCAAAATGGCTCCAAGAATTTTGATAAAAAGATGTGCGTTTACTATTTAAGGTATGGTCAATATTTTGATTTTTTTTTATAATCGACGCGCACTCAAGGGTTTGTTACTACCCTTAACATATAAACACGGCTGCACCGATTTCAACCAAAATAATTTTTGGATTTTTAAAAAAATTTTGATTTTTTTTTTTTTGAAAATTCAATATCTTGAAAACGAGCAAATAAATATTTTTTTTTTATTTTGTGTAAAATTGTTTTTTATTAAATACTAGTGTTGGCATACCAGATTTTATTTTTAAAAATGTGCAAACAATTTTATATACCTACAAACCAAACCGCTCCAACGATTTTTGATTTTTTTTTATATCTTCATATTTATCAAACAAATCAGATGGCATACTTTATTTTGAGCTCTAATTTTTAAAGCCAATAAAGTAACAAATTTATAGTAATAATTTATTTATTTTTTTAATGATGTCATAATATTTTGGAACCGATATATATTGTACTTGTGCATCATCGATTTCAAGCTACGTTAAAGTTTTCAGCTACAAGAGCAACTTTGTGCGATCCAGTCGTGTCCATTTTAAGTTACTCGAGCGGGAAATTGAAAATTTGTCTTAGCTCCAGAAATAACGCTATTTGTCATACAACCGTTATGAGCAAAATTGAAATTATTACCAAATTTTTTGTTTTAATAATTTTGCAAATAAAATATTTTTTAAATATTTTACGACAGCAAGATCGTGCGATCCAGTGGTGCATTTTATTTTGATTTATAGATTATGAACTTAACCTAGATCGACTTCGACCACCACATTTATTCATACATTCCCACAATCATACACCAACTCCCTGACTATCAGTCTTCCAATTCCAATTCTCAACCAACTCATGTTAATCTTGAATTGCGTTTGGTCGAGCTCAGTTTCAGTTGTTCCAAAAATATCCACAACATTGCAATATTTTATTATATTCCGATGAACTCAGCAGAAGCACCAGCATCAGTTTTGCGAAAAAGAAGAGGGTGAAGAAAAAACAAAATTCAGTTAGTGTCTGTAGTTGTAATTGACAGCAACAAGTATTATTATGTCGGGCGACGGTTATGGTGAGTCTCCAAGTTATCATTTGTTTTATATTTCTGACTCATGAAAATTTTGTTATAATCTTTTAGATTCAAATTTCCCCTGGGGATTCGTTTTGTTTATACTTATAATAATTTTTTTTAGTATGTGCACACATTGCTGCCGAAATGATCGAGGTGCAGTTTATCGAAGTAAGTATCCAGCAAAATAATTTCTGTCATATTGACGTATACTCTATAAATTCTATAATGAATGTGGAATTGAGTCATCCCATATCTCATATTCGATAAATTTCAAACCAGATAGTGGAAAATACATGCGGTCGCGGTGTCGGTGTCGTGAAAGAATAATACAGAAAAATAATAATAATAAAAAAAACATTCCTGTATTTAGTTGTGTGCTGTTGGTATTGTAAATGTGATAAGGGAACTTCTGCAAAATAAGCTTTGAAGAGAATAATTTATTAATTAAATTAACACTACGACCCAAGAATGAAATAGTTATAAACAAAGTGGACAATGGGAGACAAATAACTACAAATAAGGTATTTGTTTTTGTTTTTGTTTTTGTATTCTTTTTTTTTTTTTTTTTTGTGGCGAAAGGAATACGATTTCAGATTAAGTTTTTATTCTGATTGTGTTTGCGTATTTTTATTTTGTGCCAATATTAAAAAAAAATCTTTCCTTTGAAAAATACCTAATAGCAGAATATTATTGATATCATTGAAACTGAATCTTGCGATTTTTTTATTTTGATTTTGAGATATTTTCATAAAATGATTTCTATTGCTTTAATGATAACCTTTTTAATGATTATTAAAATAGAATTAAAATTTTGTTGGCCAAAATAATAACTGAAGTCATAAACTAGCTTTATGCTGATTGACACTTGTTGGTGGTACCTTTCAATCTGGAAAATTGATTTTAAACATAAAAATAATTTTTTTCTTTTGAATTGTCCAGATCGGCCATTGGATGCAAATACAAAAATAATTGAATTTTACAGATCGAAATCCCAATGTTACTAGTAAAATGTTTTCTTTTTAGTTTTTTGCCTCGCAAACAATCTTTGAATTCTAGGAAGTGATCTTGTACCTACTTTATTAAACTTACTAAGTCTTAAAAATAAGTACAAAAATAAGAATAATACATAAGTAATTAATTATCTCGAGGTCGATTTTTTTACGAATCCAAAACTTGCCCTACAGTACCTATATCGCAAGTAAAAATGATTTTCTCGAAAAGTGCATTTAATTATTTTCTGTATAATTTTAATCTGATTTTCCAGTAAGATAATTGAGTATACAGTACACCACTCAATTTAGCGGATATGGTTTAGTTGCACCCGAGAAGCAATTAAGCGGGTTACCGGTTTTTGAATACCTGAATAATTTACTGGAAAAATCAAATAAAATTGTCAGTGAAATAAAATGTAAAAACACTTTAGTTGCATTTGATTCATCACTAATAGGATAATCACTCACTCTATAGCATAAATATCTCTTAAATGTCTTATCAGATAAGTGATAATATTTATTTTGATAACATTAATAACTTCGTGCCTTCCACTTCCGAACGTAAGCTGATATCTTTTAGTTTTCTTCGGACAGTCTTGGTACAAACCTTGGTACAACCATGACGCAGGGTGTAACTTTAGGAATATGTTTCGGAATAGTTGTAACTGTTTTAATAATAATAGCTGCCTGCATAAAGATAGCACGTTACAGGAAGGCGAAGAGAGCAAATTTCGGAGGTAATTTTATTATTATATGCCACATACTTACATACGTTAAAATGTGTACTAATAGTCTAAGAGCTGACAGCAACTTTTGGTTTGGAGGTTTAACCAAAATTTGCGAACTTGTACAGTGTCGGACAAATCAAAAGCACTCCATTTCACTTGGTTACATTTTGTTTAAGTAAAGTTATAAACTTGAATATATTTAAATGCATTTTATTTGGTTAACGTACGTATACATTAGCTCTTCAATCAAAAAAAAAATATATTAGTTACACAGTAAAGGAAATACAAAAAAATTAAAAAAATTATTAAAAGCAATTGCGACAAAACTAAAGCACATAATTAAATTCTGTAGTTATTTTCGAATATTTTGTTATGAAACAACTAGTTTTCATAACTGATGCTTGACAACTACCAGGCATTGACTCAATCAAGTTCTTTATGATTTCCTGGGGGATACTTTCAAGCAATTTCTGTTAGAACAACAAGAAAATCCTTGTTTTTGCAGCTATCACGTTGAATCTTGCGATCTTTAGTCTCCAATTTTAAGGGCATTTCTACTTGTGCGTGTGGCACCATGATGTTTTGAAGGACGTCATCATACACAAAATGATTTATTATAACATTTTTCTTATAAGTTGGACCGATCCTTTAACTGGAAAAACATTCCCAGGCCAATACATTTCCTCCTCCGTGGTTTATTGTGCTTTTTTGGTTGCCTTTGTCTGCGGACTTGCTTCATTCCATCGAACCCATTGAATGGACTGTTGCCAAATAGAAAGTGTTATTTTCGGATGAATCCAGAAGCTTAATCTGCAATGTTCTGATGGAATGACGCAAAAGGCTAAACGCACGTTTCACAAGAGACACAATAAACCACGCAGAAGGATATGTTTTGGCCTGGGGATGTTTTTCTAGTCAAAGGATCGGTCCTACTCGTAAGAAAGATGGTATAATGGATCATTTTATGCATGATGACGTCCTCCAAAACATCATGGTGCCACACGCAGAAGTAGAAATGCCCTTAAAATGGACATTCCAATATGAAATCGATCCTAATCATACCACTAAATTAGTGCGAAATTGTTTTTTGGAAAATATAATAAACGTTTTGAAGTGGCCGGCACAGTCACTTGACCTCATCCCAGGTAAAAAAACCTATTGGAGATTGAAGATCGCAAGATTCATGTGATAGCTGCAAAAACAAGGATTTTATTGTTGTTCTAACAGAAATTGCTTGAAAGTATCCCCCAGGAAATCATAAAGAACTTGATTGAGTGAATGCCTGGTAGTTGTCAAGCATCAGTTATGAAAACTAGTGGTTTCATAACAAAATATTCGAAAATAACTACAGAATTTAATTATGTGCTTTAGTTTTGTCGCAATTGCTTTTAATAATTTTTTTAATTTTGTTTGTATTTCCTTTACTGTGTAACTAACGTTACGTTAACAAAATAAAACTCGTTTAATATATTCAAGTTTAGAAATTTACTTAAACAAAATGCAAGTGAAATGGAGTGCTTTTGTTTTGTCCGATACTGTATGTATGTTGAGGTACTAGGGACACGATTTCAAATTCAATCGTCTGGCAGAATTATTTTGTCGCCGGGGCTGGAGGCGGGAGGTTGAAAACCGCTGTTTTTCAGATTTTGGTTTAGAGTATATAACCATTTAACTACATACGGAAATTAAAGAGAATTACGCTTTCATTAAGAATTTCGGGGTCCCAGACGATTTAAGTCTCGCCAGACCCAGACAGACGCCCCCCAAAACGGTCAAAAAACCAGATTTTATGGTTGGAAGGTATAACCATATAAATAATATATCAAAATATCGGTAAAAATCGGGTTGGGGTCGAAATTCTGTATGGTCAAAATTCTGTTTTCAAAATTCTGCATTTCAAAATACTGTTTTTCAAAATTCTGTATGAAGAAAATTCTGTATTCTAAAATTCTGTACGATCAAAAATCTGTATGACCAAAATTCGGTATTTCAAATTCTGTATTTAAAGAAAAATCGTTTTGATAATGTAAAAAATTGCGCACTTTTTTACATTATCAAAAAGATTTTTTTTAAATACAGAATAAAGATTTTTTATGATTAAAAGATTGTTGCTGCCGTAAGATCAGTCAAAACTACGCTTCTTTTCTTTTAGAAAATTTGAAGATTAGAATATTTTATAACTGCTGCCACTTTTAAAAAAATGATATGCCTACTGGCAAGACATTAAGCTGGAGTTTTGTCCTGCCTTTGAAAATTCTAAGAAAATAACGGGAGTATTCTAAAGATGCAAAACAACGTTGAGGCCTGGCATCAGAATGTATAAATCTCGTTTAAAAAATTTCACAAAATTTCAATACTAGATTCAGAATAATGATAAAATATGAACACTCGTAAGCGATGTTGTGCGTTTCTCAATATTTGTAGAAATGAAGTTGAATAACTAATGTTGGAATACCATCATACGTCTATAGTCAAATACTAGATTCAAAAAATAGTATATTGAATTTAAAAACGGATCTGATTTCGCAAACGCACAGGTGGCAAGGGATTCACATGGGGGTCACATTAGAAAAAGGAAACTAAATTCTGAATAATAAGAAAATTCGACGTATGTAGTATTATAAGAAAGAGACCGGATTTGAGTAACATTTCCTGTTTGAGGAAGTACGTTTAGGTGGTTATCTGGAACTATTTTTCATTATTTTTTTTTTAATTCAATTTTATAAATAGAAAATTATTGTTGTTTTATGTTAATTCTTCTTTAAAATAATGAACTTGGGCATAAACAGAATTTTTAAAAACAGAATTTTGCACATAAAGCATTTTGGATATACAGATTTATGGATATACAGAATTTTGAAATACAGAATTCTGAAATACAGAATTTTGGTCATACAGAATTTTGACCCGCTCCCGGAAAAATCTCTTCGTTACAAATATGTGGATGCCAGACGATTAAATTGTCGCCAGAGCTAGCCAGACGCCCTCCAAAGGCCCGTAGGGCGAAAACAAACTTTTGATTTGGAAGATATAACCAAATAAATGATATATCAACACATCAGGAAAAATCTCCTCATTACAAATATGTATGTCCCAGACGGTTAAAGTATCGCCATACCTAGCTACCTCCAAAGGACCATTGGGGCGAAAAAAAAACTTTTGGAAGATTTGGAAGATATACCCAAATAAATGAAAAATGATATATCAAAAAATCAGCAAAAATCTCCTCATAACAAATATATGATGGGTTTCAAAAAAGCACTGCCTCAGGACGACTCATTAACTTTCGTTTTAGCCAAGCCAAACATATTATTATGAACACGGATTCCAATTTAATAAACAAAGTTTTTACCTTGAGTGACGAACAATTTCACTCAGTCAACAAAACAAGAATAACCAACATTCTAAGAATTTGGATACTAATGGGTACCCAGCTGCGGTCATACGGGGTTTGATTTCAAAATACAGCCAAAAAATCCCCCACCCAAAAATTGACCATCTTACAGATGGATTTTTCAGAAGTGTTGGCCTTGTGCCTAATTTGACCGAGAACTTTAAGGAAATGGTCACCAAAAAAGTGAAAGATGTTGGTTTGGCTTGCAAGTCCAACAAGACACTAGGTCATCTTTTGCTGTTCACCGAGCTAAAGGTGAAACCCGATAAGGACAAATGTACGTATGTAGTATACAAAATCGACTGCATGGGGAAAACCGCCAATCCTGCAATTTGTCTTACATTGGAACGATAAAACAAAAAATCCTGCAAAAACTGCACTCGCTATTCATGCAATCGAATGTGGCCATTCCCTGATTTTTGAAGGTGTCAAAGTTCTTCAAACGGAAAAGCATACCTCAAAGCGATACACTCTCGAAACACTTCATATTATAAACAACAAAAACTACATGAATCGAAAGCAAGACACACAGAACATTTCAGCGGTATAATACTGCTCACTGGTTTCATCATAACAGCAAGCCGCTTTTTTTCTTTATTTTTAAGTTGCAGACTAAACTTCTTTATCAGAAGAGCTTTAATTGTTTTTCATAATAATTTGTTGTCAAATTAATAATTTTTATAAATTATGTAAATTTATCGTTTATATTTCTCAAAGTGTAAGTTCAACTTTCATTGTTTTTTTTTTGTTGCTAATGTCGTTTTCGATTGGATTTCGGAACAGTACAACTCCTTTTTGATTCCAATCGAATTATTTTCTGTGGTTCCAAAACTAATTTGCGAAAAATTATGTGTGTGTGAGTAAATTGTCTGCAATACTTACATATGTATATTTTGCATTTTCAGTCGAGTAAAATTAATTTGACAAGTTATCCGATGAAAGAGCTTATTATGTGTATGTGTGTTCCGGGTCTACTCCTTTCTAAAATCCGGAACAGAAAATAACTCCGAAAACATAACTCGGAACAGCCAATCGAATTATTTTGGAGTAAGTGGAGTCAAAAAGGAGTAACTCCGAACCTCCAACCGAAAACGACATAACATTGTGATAAACTATTTGTATTTTTATGTAATAAAGTTCCCCCTGAAAAAGACAGCAACCCCTGTTGAAACGCCGGGAAAAGTTATTGCTACAATTCTTGTTTCGTTACTAAAATTATTGTGACCAAAACAGCCGACGGAAAAAAAATATTTTCCACTCAACATTATATAAGTGATAATCTTTATTTTGATAGCAGCTGAGTTTTG
Source organism: Melangyna quadrimaculata (assembly GCA_949320155.1). Classification (NCBI taxonomy): domain Eukaryota; kingdom Metazoa; phylum Arthropoda; class Insecta; order Diptera; family Syrphidae; genus Melangyna; species Melangyna quadrimaculata. Next base: position 24,397,976 of record OX439485.1, read on the forward strand.
TTCATACTCATTAATTACTCACTTTTTTATTTAAACGCAAAGCAAAAACAAATCAGACTATTCAGTGTTTATTTTGTTTAGCTAGTAAAATTAAAAAGTGAGTAATTGATGAGTATGAACAAAACTCGGCTAGTATTAATAACTTCGTGCCTTCCACGTCCGAACGTAAACTGATATCTTTTAGTTTTCTTCGGACAGGCTATTTAGTCAAACCTTGGTACAACCATGACGCAGGGTATAAATTTAGGACAATGTATTGGAATAGTCGTAATTGTTTTAATAATAGTAGCTACATGCATCACTACATGCATCATAAAGATAGCACGTCACGTGAAGGCGAAGGGAGCAATTTTGGGAGGTAATTTTATTATCATTATTATATAAGCCGCATACTTACATACATACATACATTCAAATGTGTACTAACTAAAAATATCCCTTTGTGTTGTGTTTTTTTAATACAAAAAATTTCTGTAGACACAAATTAAAATTTAAGGAAGGAACCTGCTAACATTTTCCATGAGAGTTAAATACTTTCGTTCACATTGGTAATGTAAAATATTTTGAGTCTTGTGAATTTTTGCTCCCGTACTTTTTGGTTTCTTACTTTCATCACCCAATTTTAAAAAAACTCAGTTAAATAGTTTTTAAGGAAAAAGGTACCAATTTATTGATTTTCAATTTTGTTTTTGAATAATGCAATTTTATTTGTTACCCACTTTGGTTTATGAAAATAAGTTTGCGTTGATAAATAAACAATCTATGGAGACTCTTTGGTTTAATTAGTTGGGTTGCACATATATAAGTGCCTTACGACTTATTGTTGTAATATAATAAGTACTTTTTTCGTCTCATTTTCTTGTTTTTTTTTGGTATGTCGGTTAAGTGTTAGCTTTTGTCATCAAATTCTACTCTACTTGTCAGCAAAAAAGATTCCAGATTTTGTCTGATATGATATGATCGATATGATTCCTTTTATATTTGGTTTTAACTGTCGCGTCGGATTTTCAAAATATATAAGTAATAATTCTTCTACTCGCTTTTTCATATTCAAAAGTTAATGAACAAAAATTTAAAACGAAAAAAGTATACAAACATATGTATGTACATGACAGAAAGAAAATGTATTATACACTGAGTTAGGGGCCAGTTATAGCGATCAGTAAAAACCATCAGTAAAAGTTGAAACAGTTGAAAACTGAAATTTTTTACGTACGGCCGGTTATAGCAATCATTAAAATTCTATTAGTAATTAAATGTCAAACCTCCAGCAACAACCTTTTATTATTTTTAATGATGTAAATTGCTTCAGTAATTTTTTTACTGATGGAGTGGAACAGTAAAAAAATAGAACACAGAAAACTGAAACGAAATGTTCCATTTTTTGTGAATTGGCAATCAGCTGTTCAGTAAAACGAATTTCCATCAGTAAAATAAATAAATGCTTTTTTATAAAAATTATTCTTCCTTGGGATTATTTTTTGTCGGAAAAAAGTATTTTAGTTGATTTGCCATCGATTCGTACCATTTTTATGTTTCAAATCTTTTTATAACACATGAAATTATACAAAAGAAAATTTTTACTGATGGTCTTTACTGATCGCTATAACTGGCCCCTAACAAAAAAGTTGCTCAGTCATACTTTTTGCTAAATGCCCGGCGGAACATTTTTAGGGAGGTTCTGTCATGATGAATTTTCATTCGTGAAAGAACTGTGCTGTGCACCGTGAAGGATGAGTGAACTCAAGTTATTACATCCACAGATGTCGAGCGAAGTATACGCGTAGTTTAAATGAAAAAAAACTTTTAACTGTTATAAATTGGCACGTCTCGTTTCACAACCTTATTTTTTATAAAGCTTTTGTAATTTTGTTGACAAAAATGTATTCATTTTCTTTCAGCACCTGTTGTTGTGACTTCAGCAACGCACACAGCACCCGGAGGCTATCCGGCAGGAGTCCAAACTGTATCGGTTTATCCGACTTCAAGTTCAGGCTATCAACAGGCTTCATATCCACAGCAAGCTCCATATCCAGTTGTCGGGTATGTATAATTAAGAATTGTTTTAAATAATTTTTTGTAAAATTGTAAAGTGGAATGAGTTTTCTCAGTACAACTTTATGGGGTTTTCCATTGGTAAATTAAGAATTTGAAGCGGAATTTGATTTTTTTTGGTGATGAATGGAATGATATTTGAATTGATTTTTCTTTTGATATGGTATTCGTGTATTTTTGTGTCTGTGAACCTGTAAATGGTATCGGCTGACGAATACAAAAAAATTAGTCAACAGTTTTTAAACATTCAATTTTTTTTTTCATTTGATGGAATTTCAATTTTTAAATTATAAATAGACGATTACAAGGTTGTAATTAATGATGAGGGATAAGTTCTATGCTAAAGACTCATATCAAACTGCTTCCATTTTAATTCAATTATTACTTTTTAGTCCTTATATTTGCACACAAAATTTCTTTCTCTACTGAAATGAATTAATGAAAACATGCACTTGTCAAAATAACAGCTGGAAATTGTACTGGTATTAGTAAAAGGAGGAGTAGATCCAACGAAAAATACGGATTTGCAAAAATTTGACTCAGAATCAAAAAAATATGAATATTTTTTGGCCAATGGAAGGTTTTATTTGTCAGAATCGGTGTTTTGACATATATGTATCAAAAAAGTATTGAAATTTTGTACCAATCAATGTAAAACCCCATTAGTACTTATCAGTACTTTTTAAGTGAGAGCTATCCTCATCTACAGAAGTGTAAAAAGTCTAAAAACTGGACGGAAAAAACATAAGAAGCATAATATGATGTTTTTCTGTTAATTTAATACGACAAAATGCCCTGTTTAGTTTACCTTAAATCCTTTCCAGGAAAGATCAAATTAATCTTTATTCATTAAATAACGCTTCAAAAGTCTTAGCACAAAGAGATATTAATTTAAAAAAAAAATAGAGATCTGCAGAAATGATTTGATTTAATTTTGTTTTTATAAGTGCTGGGATACACGAGCGCAAAAAAGAATTAATTCACGAAGGAGAAGGTAGGATTTTTAGGAAGAAAGAAAGGGGTGCAATTTTGTTCATCCCTTTCTTGTTAAAAATCAATCGTTTTCTTTTGTGAATTAATTCTTTTTTGCGCTCGTGTATCCCAGCACTAAATTTATAGAAATTATTTGATTTTTTATTAAAAAATAGAATCAATAGAATCCGCTTCGGTTAAAAATAATAAAAAAAACGCGAAGACGCATTGACTAAACATCTCTTAAATTTAGAGCAACATCCTTGTAAGCTTTTGGTGTAATTTTGTCCTACATCAGGTTTTTCTCGCATCAAGTTCACCAGAAGTTCGTACATATTGTTTGGTGCTTGTCAATCAAAAATTTCACTCAATAACGCATTTCGATAGGACTTGTAATCAAGTTATATTTAAATAAAATAATAATAATTGAATTAGTAAGTGAAAACAACAGGTCACCTTTTTGTTACATACATTTTTTTATATTAATAAAATACAATTGTTTCGATGGCGATGTCGACAGTCAAACTGATGATGATGCTCATCGGCATCGAAACAATTGCATTTTATTAATATAAAAATAAAAAAAATGTATGTAACAAAAAGGTGCCTTCTTGTTTTCATTAACTAATTTTTTCTGTTACATAGTACACAAAAATTAAATCAAACCGTTAATTGAATGTTTTTTGGCACTTTTTTTCTAGAGTACAAACGGGGATCCAAATGCCGATGCCAATGCAACATGCTCAAATGCATCCTAATCCCATAGGGTAAATAATTAAGCAAACAAATCAGAACCAGGAGGGCTTAACTAACACTCAATCTTTTTTTGCAGAGTTAATCCACAAGTCATGCCTCCGTATCCACCAAATGCTGCACCTTATGCTCCAAATGCTAGCTATAACTACAGTGCGAACCCCCCATCCTATGACAGCGCAGTTGGTCCCAACCAAGCTGCTTACGAAAAACAAGCGCCATACAATCCAGGCTACACAACAGGATATTGAACATAATACTAGCTCTATACGAATTACTTTTATAACCAAATTATTTCGTAATTTATTGCATTCCTTGTTTATGCATAAAGTATGATCAGTGTGGCATATTTTTATCTATCGATTTTTAAGTATCATTAATATTTTTATTTTTTCATTGGCTTCATAAAAAAAGAAATTTTCCTTTTTAGATATTGTGATATTTAAGCACTAAATATTTTGTTCTCATATTGATCATAGGAATTCAAATAATTAAGCAGACAAAATATTAAGAAAGAGTATCTTATATAGAAAATTTACATAGGGGTGTGAATCGGCTAAGGTGTTCGTGTTAAAATATTGTCACAATTGACTTGTCTATGTAACGTAATTACACATTTGACAGTAACATAATTGTGATTTTGCTTTTGGCTATTATTTAGTTATCATCACTTATATAAAACTGAAGTAACTCTATATTTTTAGATTTTTATATTCAGAATCAAAGAATGTGTGTCTATTCGTATAGCAGCTCAAAATAACAATCACAAAAAATCTGTCAGAAACCACAAAAAAAAAAAAAAATCAAAGTAGCAGATTCCACCCATCTGAATCACAAACATTTTTTTACTATTGAAATAGGAATAGGATTTTTTGTTGTATTTTAACTTAAAAACTATAAAATCATTTTTGTAAGAACCGTTTGAGACTGTTCCAGTGGTTACCTCTTACCTTTTAATGAAGAAATAAATATAAAAAGGTACCTGCATACATAAATATAAAATTAGAATTTTCAAATTTTTTATGTATGTAATGTATATGTACCTATAGTTAAGAGTAAGCATAATTTTTATTAAAAATGGATTAAACTTCACAAGGTTTTTAAATACAATTTGTTTCACTTACATCTTCACGATCTCGAAGTGCTTTAAAATTTCCGTCAGAGAATATTCTTACAATTCTTTTGTTTTATTTTCGTATCAAGTTGTTTTGGAGAGTAGGTTTTAAGTAATTAAGTTTCAAACTCAATTTTTTTTTTGAAAATTTTACGTTATTTTAGATTTCAGTATTGAATGACCTTAATCAAACAATACAAACCAGATGGACTCGGATTTGTACTTTTGAAAATATTGAAATATTAAGAACTCAACTTCTTAATAAGAATAAGAAGAATCCGGTTTAGTAATCAGTTCAGAAACGAGATCATCAGCTTTGCTATTTCTTGTTTATATGAATAAAATATTTTGAAAAGTAAAAGTCCTAGAACCATCTGGTTTTTAGTGTTGGACTAGATAGAAACTTTTAATATCATTGAATATTGAAATCCAAAATAGTACACATGACAGATGTGAGCTGTTTTTGATTTCACTTTAAGTGATTTGAAATAATTATGAAATCGATCGAAATGTGGAACATGTTAAATAAATTCACGCGATATTAAATTTCGATTTCGATCTCGATTTTATTTCCAAAAAATTATTAACACCAAATTCTGTTTCTGGATGTTTATGAAAATACAAACATAGGATTACTTACTCTATAGTGAATCAATTAATTTGAGCCTGTGGAGGACAAACTAAAATTCAACACAGTGAACAAACTGGCCCTTTGTGTCAACACTTAACAACAAAACCGTTTCGCTTCAAACTAAATTTTTTCGTTATAAATCTCGATTATGAATTAAACCAATATTAACTTTTAGGAAAGCTGCTTTTATAAAAGCAGATTTAAAAATGTACAAATTAACAAAAAAAAAAAATACATTTTGTGTAGGAAGTTGAGTTATTTTTTTATTTTTTTCTCCCAAACCAATGCGGAACATTCGTTGCGGCGAAGAAACATTCGCATGTCAAAATTTATTTACATGGTGATATATGAGAGTGCCCACACCAACGCGGCGGAGAAACATGAATTAATTTTGACTGACGAATGTTACTTCGCCGCAACGAATGTTTCGCATTGGTTTGGGAGAGCCTTACCCCTTGAACACAATGTGATGCAGCTGTAGCTAAAATAATGGCTGTAGTATAATCTATCAATAAAAACGCTCACTTATGTAGCAAAGGACGTCTACAATGATGTAGCGCATCATAGAATCTGTTTTGAATTGTAAATTTATTCGAGATGTGTTCAACGCATATGCAATTAGTACTTGAACTGAATTTGTATGATAGCTGACTATAAAAAAAATTAAAAAAACCAGAAAAAACTTCTCAAATGCATTGAAGGTTCCCCAAAAAAAAAAATGAAAAGTCAAAAAATGACATGGGAAACCCATATATCATCTCAAATGCAGCTTGTAGCGCCGCCAAAAGTTAAAGTTGAGTCAACTTTCGCGGCAGACAATTTTCTTACTACAGCTACAGCGTCCCATTGTGTCGATGTATGCCATTTTCGTATCTTTCAACTTTGACAGTGTTACATGCAACAGCTACACCATTGTGTTCGTCCAGTTATGTCTTCGATTGGATTAAGGAATAGTACTACTTCACTTTGATTCCATTCGAATTATTTTCTATTGTTCCGAAACTAATTTGTGACATATTTGTGTGTGTGTGCGTAGATTGTCTGATATTTATATATATTTTTCACGTTCAGTCGAGTAAAATTAATTTTAAAAATAATCCGATGAAAGGGTTTTATATGTATATGGGTGTTCCGGGTTCAGTCCTTTATTAATTCCGGAACAGAAAAATACTCCGAAAACATTACTCGGAACAGCCAATTGAATTATTTTGGAGTAAGCGGAGTCAAAAAGGAGTAATGCCGGATTTACACGAATGGCAAAGTTGCCAATATTTCTGCCAAAAAAATGGTAAAATAATGGCAGAAATAATTTTTGTATGACATGCTTTTACATGAGTTCAAACAATGGCAGATTTCAAAATACTGGCAACATGCCATAAAGAATGACCAAGCTGATTCTTTATCTAGAATGGCATAATTTGGAAAATGTCGTCAGTAAAGTGTTTACACATAATCACATTAATGGCAACATTTTATGCCAAATTCTCTCTGCCATTTTATTTTGGCAAAAATATTGCCAGTATTTAGAGCGTTTATACGATGAAACGAAAAATGGCTACAATTTGCCAATTTTGACAATTCATTTCTACCGATAGAAAATTCTATCGTTTTTAAGCTTTCGATGAGTTTTCCGCGTTTGCATGAATACCCCTATAAGGGTATTCATGTAACGAGATAATGTTTCGCTTTGTAGAAAAATATAATTTTACGCAAAAGGTTACATGAACACCCCATTAGAAATTTTTGCTTAAACGATAGAAACAACCTGCTAAGTTAAGTCAAATGTCAAATTAAACGTCACAAAGTTTCTAAGGGTTTTTTTCTACGCTTTCCGCTTCAAAATTGTGAGATAAAATTCTATATTTTGCAGAAAATTTTTCCCATACAAATTTCGACAGTTCAATTCTACCGATAGAAAATTCTATCGTTTCTAAGCTTTTTATGAGTTTTCTGCGTTTGCATGAATACCCCTAATGGCATTTTGTCATTCGCGTAAATACAGCAAGTCCAAACCTCTAGCCGAAAACGACATTAAAAAGTGCATTGAATACGGCCATTTATTAAAAATTATTGGCATCACTTTTTTCAAAGCTGGATGTAATGTGGCCATAATTTATTATTATACATCAAATGTCAAAAATTATTAATTAAACATAACCTCAAATTTACAAATGTTTTGAATGAACTTTTAAACGAATGTCCATTAATTCCATCGAGGAAATATAAATATGGCTAATATTGCTTTAAGTGAAGCAGAAAAAACATTTATTCTGCATGGCGTTGAAGTAAGGAAATTCTATAAGATAATAAACTTTAGTAAATAACTACGTTAATTTAAATATTTCAGGAAGATTTCCGATGCGATGGTCGTTCCCGCCGTGACTATCGTCCCATGGAACTTGAAACCGACGTGGTTAGCAATGCTAGTGGTTCAGCTCGCCTTAGATTGGCAAATACTGATATTCTTGTTGGCGTTAAAACCGAAATAGACGTTCCATCATTTCGCACTCCTGATACGGGAAAAATTGAATTTTTTGTTGATTGGTAAGATGGTCAATTTATAAATATTTTTGAAAGTAGTTTTAGTTTTAAAACTCGATGATCCCTAGTTCAGCAAATGCAACTCCCGAGTTCGAAGGCCGCGGTGGAGAAGATTTGGCTCTTGAGCTGGCGTTTACACTTGCCAATGCCTACGAATCATCTCTGGCTTTTGATCTGAAAACACTTTGCATTCTTCCAGGGCAACAATGCTGGAAACTTTATGTTGATATTTTGGTAGGTGTAACAAAAATAGATAAAATTAAGTTTAGTCTCAAATTGCAATGATTAGATTCTAGAATGCGGCGGCAATCTTTTCGATGCTGTTTCTTTAGCGGCAAAAGCTGCTCTTAGCAATACCAAAATTCCTCGTGTCACAGCAGCTATAATGGATGCTGGTGAAGCCGATTTAATTATATCCGACGATCCTTACGATTGCTCCAAAATTGATACAGATTGTGTGCCAATAGTTGTAACCGTTTGTAAGATTGGTGATTCCTGTATTGTTGATCCATCGGCTGAAGAGGAAGAATGTAGTTCGGCTAGTGTTGTGGTGGGAGTTTCGAGACGCGATGGAAAAAGTACCTATATAACTTCATAAATTTTTTAGAATACATATTCAAATATTTTGTTCATCAAAACTTTTAGGTTATATGTCCAATATTCATACAGTTGGCAATGGCTCATTGCACAAGGACACCATGTTCAATTGTATTCAGTTGGGGCTTTCCGCTGCTGAATCTTTAAATGATAAACTAATGAAGGCATTAAAACTTGAGGAGCAGAAATGCGGCAGTGGGAGAAAGGAAGCAGTTGGATTTTTAAAGTAATTAATTAAAATTATTTGTTTTGAAATGTTGTTGGGTTATTTTATTTTTTATTATTATTAACTACACGAAAATTGTACGTATATTTTTTTTTATCTTAGTGTCAACTATTACCTTCTCTCTCCCTATTTTATCTATATTCTACATGGGGATGAAATAATTATTTACTTAGGCCTCGTTGAAAATAACATCGATTTTGTTTTTCTCTATAAATATTCTTGAACATGGCCACAAAACGCTAGGTTACATCGGGTTAAAAATTTCAATTTTAGCTAGAACATGTTAAAATTGAATGAATATATGTAGATATAAAAACAACATTGGTTTTTATTACCCAAATTTAGAAAAAAGTAGGATATTTTTCAAATGTGGTTTTGAATGATAACATATTTGCAGTTGGGCTAGATAGCTTTCGCACCACTATATGAAAATAAAATGTTTAAATCAATGAAACACAACCACTGGATGGGCTACTAGTTTCATAAGTTATAATTATAGTTATTTCACGGCTGTCACACCGATCACGAGAGGTTTTTTTAGTGGTGCTTAGTATGCGTTCAAATTTAAAAACTTCTTTGCCGAAAGTTGTGTTGAACATAGACCAGGCGCCTCAAAAACGTTTGCACAATGCATCGCACTATCGAGAGGTCACGTGATCGTTGGATTGACATGATCACGTGACCTCTCGGCAGCTGGTATATGTTCAAACGCAACTGACGGCAAAGAAGTTTTATAAATTAAAATTGCAACATAATAGACTAAGCACCACTAAAGGGAATCTGAGACTCGGTAGCGCTGTCATCAATGGCTATAATTCCAGTCTTTGTCAGCCTTATTGTGAGTTTCACCCGGAAACATTTCGGCCGAAAATATTTTGTTCGCCCGGATTTTTAAAAGCTATTGTGAGTTTTACACTTCATTTGACAACAAATGTGGCTTCGTTCGCCACCAAAAATTAAATGGAAATCATTTCGCCCGAAACTCACAATAAAGAAAGAGTTTTTTTTTTTTTAACTTTTTATTGAAAACCTTAATTAAAAAAATATAAAAGAGTAGTCTTTGAAAGTAAAAGCTATTTAGTTGTTGAATAATTAATTTTCATTTTTAATCACTTTTTACAAACGCTTAAACTGATATCTTAAAAACGACAATCAACAAAAATTGATAATCAAATCAGCTTAGCAGTTTTCACCCCTGAGTAAAGTTCACTCCCATATAATTACTGTATTCTTCTTTTGTCCCAACCTATACATCACATTTTATGCAAAGCACCTTGTGGGAGTAAAGTTCACTCCCATGTAATTTATTCTTCTACTGTCCCAACCACATTTTATGCAAAGGACTTAAATAAACTGTGATTTACGAATTAAGTTACCTAATTCGGCATTGATCGTCGATTACTGTTTTGTGACTGTCGTCTTTTTCTTGGAGAATTATAAAACACAAACAATCAACAAAACAAAGTCTCCAAAAAAAAAAAAAATCGAGTAGGGTTCGCTTAAAAAACTAATATCTTGACTTCTATTGGTCGGTTTGCCAAGATTATGACGTTTGGACTTAGAGAAAATGACAGAGCATCACATAATACATTTATTAAATTTATTGAAGTGTTAATACCTCAGACAAAATTAACTGGAAAATCGCTATTTTCAAACCCCCACCCCCGCCAAAGGCTGAAAAAGAAACCTGCCAGACGGTTGTTTTTGATACCGCGATATATGCACCTACAAACCCTCATACTCAAACTTTGGTTATCAATCCACTCCCAAAATTTGCTGCCGGCTCTTAGACTATATGAATGATAGACATTTCTCGGGTTCGCAATAGGCATGAAAGTTATTTGAAATCATAAATAAAGTTCTTTAGTGTATTTTTTGTTGATCAAAAGACCCAGTTTTACTAACTAATGGCAATAATTACCAGCAGCTGAAGTGATGTCGCAATACAGAGAGTTATAGAACTAAAATAAATTTTGTATATCTTTGAACGTAGATTCCATAGAAAACGTCTTTTCACATAAATATAAAAACTCTGAAATTAATTAAAAAAAAGTGTTAAGTAAAATCTATGGAGTTAATTTATTTTTTTTTTAAATAATATTTTGTTTATTTAAAAAAAAAATTATCTTAAAGCTACGTTTTTATTTTGTAAATATTACAAACAAATTCACTTAAAATCTATTTAAGTTAAACAGGCTTAAGTCTATTTTTAATAAATATCACACGTAAATTGGCAAAAAAATACAAATTTGGTTCTCACTCTTAGAAGCATAAAAACTTAAAATAATCTCAACAAATATTTTGATCCTTCAATTTGCCAGATTCTTCAGCTTCTTCCTCAATTTTGGCAGAGTTTCTTTGCTTCTTCCAAGACCTGTATAGAATTTCTGGTGTCCAGAAGGCTATCACAACACCCAAAACTAGATTTTGTGAATGTAAACATGTCACATAACTTCCAGTATAATCGCGAACCCAGCCAAAAAGTTGTCCAACAGTTATTACCAACACTCCTTTAGTAATCATACTAAGGCCTAAACCACCAGCTAGTTTTTCTGGTCGACAATGACTAGATACTGTTAGATTGTTATTCACAACGGTAGATGATTTCGTCATTCCAGTAAAAACTGACATTATGATTATGGTTTTCAAAGATGTTGACTCTGCCAGAGCTAAAAAAAAACAATAAATTTTTAATATTTGATCCTACGAAAGGCGCAGTTTAAGTGATCTTACCAGCACGACTTATAAGTAGACCAATAGTTCCAAAAAGGAAGATAGATCTGTAAGGAATCTGAAGTTTATCAGTGATGAATGGCAGCAGAAGGCGACAGCAAATATCTGCTCCAGCAATCACTGACATACACAAAGCCGTGTCCGATCGGGTGAGACCAATAGAATTTTGAAGGAAATATGGGAACAGCATGGTGAAGTTGGTAGTTGAGGTATAGACTAATGCCATACCAATAATAATACTCCAGAAAACTGGATCTTTCAAAAGTTCCAAATCCATTGCTTCAACGAGACGATTGATGACTTTATCGCAAAGTTTCTTTGTTTTGGACACTTGCTTAAGACATTCCTGGGAAGCATTATTATTCCTTAGGATTTGTATTTCACTTATTTTTTTCTCATTTTCCAGCAGCAATTTGACATCCTTGCGGTTGTTAAATTTGGATTTAGGTGGACTTGTGATCGGTCTGAACAAAGCTGCTCCAATTAACTTTATGTGAATTGTTAGATTTTGTATTTGCAAGTAAAACTTTTATAATGCTTACCCCATGGAATGCCAAACCAGCTAAGGCCAGAACAGCAATTCTAAAGCCAAATTTGTCAAGGCAAATCCTCACCATGTGTGGTATCATCATCTGACCAAGGCCAGATCCAGCTAATGATACTCCTACGGCTCGACCACGTTTTGTGGTAAAATATGAATTTATTGCCATAAATGTTGAAGGTGCTATTAAACCCTGACCTAGTCCACACTAAAATTTAAAAACCAAATTTTATTACTATTGCAACATTAGCAACTCCATAAATACTTACAAAGAAGCTATATCCAAATATGAACTGCCAGACTTGTGTCGAAAATGCAGAAAAAATCAGCCCAGATGTTGTAAATAGACAGCCTATGGTTGCAACAATGCGTGGTGAATAATTCTTTATGGCAGGACCAACAAGTAATCCTGATAAGTTTAAGGTCAGGCTGTGAAGATTTGTTATCAGTGACGCAGTTGTTGTGTCCTGCTTCATGACCAAAAGATGACCACCGAAGAGAAGCCCGAAAACAGATGGAATTGATTGATTTGTCATCTGAAAGACGAGATATATTATTAATTAAAATATTAATAAAGTGTTGTTGAGAGAAGATTTAAGAACTTACATTAATAAATGCTACAGCAGCAACCACAATCCATCCCCAGCCACCATTTGGAAGATTGGTGTGGGCGTTATTTTCCATTCTTGGAATCTTATGATTTACTCCCTTAATCGAAGAATTAGATTACTTTGTTCTCTCTGCAGGGCTTTGTTTTGTCGCACTACTTCTATTTCTGCAATAGAAAAACAATTATTTTACTATATTGCAGGCAGCATAGGAGAGTTAAAAAAAAAATATTGTTGTGGTTTTGTGTTTTCAGTGTAGGCTTTTGTTTTGTTGTTTTCGTTTTGTATACGCTTTCTTCGACTTTTGGATGAAATATTTCCAGCCACCAGTAACAGGGTTGCCAGATTTTTAATAAAAAAATGTCGCAAAAATCACAGACTAAAATATTAGGGTATGTGCACATATAAACATTAAAAATAACCATCGAAACCAGCTTAAAATGAACTCACTGTAAATTATGAAGTGAAATTCTATTTTATTTGTCCAACAATGGGGACTTAAATCAAAACTTTGCATGGACAAATATTAAAATGTAAATGTGTATGTTTATAGTTCGTTTTGGCTTTAAAATGACAGTTGCTCTTCTGACAAGAGAAATTAGATTGGGCTCATTCAATGCAAAATTTGACAACTGCTGAAAATAAAGTAGTTAATTTTTGTCGTTGAACGTAAAATTATATGAAATGTCAGTTTTGTATGGAGAGCCTTTTTTTGTATAGAAAAGCTGTCAGCTGAATTTTCGGTTGGGAATTTCTTGCTGAAAATTCAGATGAAACGCAACTAAACTTTACTAAACGTAACTGAATGTCAGCTAACTTTTTATGACAGCTGGCCAATCAGAAGCTCTATCTGAAAATAAAGTACTGAAAAATTTGATGCATTGAATGAGCCCATTTGTTCGTTTATGCGCGAAACAGATTAAACCAGCACCGTCACCAGCAACAGCAGCCGCCATTATTTGCTGTTGCTGGTGTATTGCTGTCAACTTTCCCACTACGATATTCAGTTGCACCAGACTGCAAAAAAAAAAATTGTTCTCGCGGAGCCGCATTTTGATGTTTGTTGATGATGCTAGTGCTGTTGGCAATGTGTTTGAAAAATATTTGCTGGTTTAATCTGTTTTACGCATTAAGGCTTAACTACATAGGCCTTCTTTTGTACAAAAGTACAAAAGTGAAAATACATAGACACCCGCTTGCAAAAAAACAATTGAAAATCGGGCAAGGTGGTTTAATTTATATGTCAGCACAATTTTCATATGTTTTTTTGCAAGCATGTTTCTCTAGCGAGCATTTTAATTTCTCACTTTTGTACTTTTGTACAAAAGTAGGCCTATGTAGTTGAAACTTTACTCCTGAATTGCCCAGTTACAGGCCGCTTCCACAGGCCATGAGCGATGGCAGGACTATAAAAATATCTTGAAAAAAACCAATGGAGTCCAAAAAAATCCATGTCCATGCAGCATCATGTCGAAAAAATAACTTTTTGAACATTACATGAGTGCTGTTCAAAGTTTGGCCATGATTTGACGTTCTAAGTGCGTGTGAGTTTTTTTTTTTTTTGTTTTTTGTTAAATGTGCAAGTGAATTTTGTTGGAAAAGATAGAAGAAGAAGTAGTTGTGAAAGGTTAATGAACGACATGACATAATTTTCCCAGTGAGTTAAAATGCACTGTTTGTTGATTGGATAGTGGATGTGATGTTGTATGGCATGTGGGTCAGCCTGTTACGCCAATTTGTATGCAGCGTTATTTTAAAGCCCAAGCTTGGGCAGTTTTGGCAAATAAACGAACAGGCATACTTAACTACAATCAGCAACATTTTGCAAAACGTACACACGTGAGCAATTAATATGCATGCTAAACCTATTGGAATATATTTGAGGCAATAAAATACCTAGCTTACTGCACAGAAAAGCGAAACTTCAAAATGTATTGACTACGATGGAGAGCAATAAATTGCTTTTCATCTAACGGGCAGTATTGCCCTTGCCAAAGCGTATACTTTGGCGGAATTCCAATTTATTCCCTCAAATATTGCTAATGGAGCCGCTGCCTTCGTTCATCACCTGTGGAGACGACCTGTTAGCAATTTTTGAGGCCATGACAAAAGCAATGGGAATGTCAATTTATTGCTTGGGTGGACATTGCATTGCCAGGCATAGCTGTTTTGATAATATAAAACTTAAATTCACAATTTTGTTCACGGGTTCTCATATTTTCACCTTTAATTTCAAAATGACGCTAATGAAGCCGGGAAGAAACCATTTTGAAAAAGGCTAAACTTCAAAATGTTTTGCCTCGGCCTTGGAAAGCAATAATTGCCTTCCATCTACCGGGCAATATTGTGATTGCCATTGCTAAAGTGGCTCTATTGGCCTCACATATTGCCAATGGAGCCTCTGGTAAGGACAGCTTGTATTAAAACGATTGAAAACTGTGTAAGGTGCTTAAAATAACAAGTCAGCACAATCTTCGCCTGGTTTTATGCAATCAGTGTGTCTTTTTTTCAAACTATTTATTTCTCACTTTTTTTATGCAAAAAGTATGTGAATGTAGTTGAGCCTGTGTGTGAATTAGATTACCATCGAGTTCAATATTATCCGAAGCTTAAAGGGTCGCGATATATTCACGAATGTTTTGCTCCAGTTTCGCTTTTGTCGAAATTAAAAGATTTTGTATTATATCATCAGTGTTCATCCTTTAAAAAATAATAGTCATTTTAGGAGGGAAGTAATTAAAACAAAAATACATAACGCTTGTAAGGACGTTCCAAGGTCACGTTTATGAAAACTTTTTGTATTCAAACAAACATGCAAGAATGTAAACACTACATTTAATACAATTATAGCGAAATATTAATAATAAATTATATTAAAATCAATTTTTAAAATTAAAAGCCAAAGTCGCAAGAAGAAGAAACATAAATACAAAAGAATTACCTCAATTCAAATTTGAGAAATATTTCAAACAAAGTGGATGAAACTTTCTATGTTCGATTCCATCAGACCTCATGTGACTCATAACTGGGAAATTATTCCACCATACCAATGTATGACAAAAGTGAAACAGATAATAGAATAAATAACTCATAAGGTTAACATCAATTAATATTGCATAAATAAGTGCATTCTATTTGAAAAATAATTTTGATTCCTAATTAAATTACCCTAAAACGTAGCTTTTGATAAGAATTACAGCCCTATTCTGCCGTAGTGAGGCTCACAGGTCACAATTTTGTGTGAGTTTGTTTTTTTTATAAGACGTTCACAATTTCGTATTCTGTGGAAGCCCTCATAAAAGGCCTTCCACACTAGCCCACTGTGTATTAATACATGTCAAAAAAGTGGGAAACAAATCATGTAGAATAGTGTGGAAACAAAATATGAAATCCTAGCCTACACAACCCGACATTCTATCCCACACGATTTGACATGTGTTAATACATGAATAGTTTTAGGAATGGTTCTAATTCTGTCCCACATTCTATCACACTTTTTTAGGTTAAGGTAATGTATTAATACAAGCAAAGTGTGGAAGCAAAATATGAAAAGTCATTTCTTTCCCACAAATTTGGCAGTGGCGTGGAATTCTTTCCCACTTTCAGTTTGACATGTATTAATACACAGTGGGCTAGTGTGGAAGGGCTTTAAGAAACGTCACAAGAACAACGTGAGTTGAGATCTGCCAAGGAGCAGATCATAATCTTAACTTTTTATGAGACGACTTCACCAACGAGTTATGAGGTTATTGTGACTTGTGAAGCATCAGTTAGGTTGCTAGAATAGAGCTCTTTACCAAATGACAATATATGGCTGTCTCATTCATTTTACTTTGTGGGGAATGTCATAACAAAGAAGACAAAGAAACAAAAATTGTGTAAAATTATTTCAATAAAATCAAAAAACTTTTAAATCTTGTGAAATCTTTAGATATTTCTTTAAATTTATTTATTTTATATTTATCCACTTTATTACTTTTCTTTTATCAACACAGAACTTCATTAAATTTAATATCAAGCTTTTGTTTTTTTTTTTCAATTTCATTTTGTTTGATATTCCCTACAAAGTGTTGGCTGTAACTTTTGAGTTTGACAGATTCGCAAAGAGATCTATAAAGCCTTAACTCCATAGACCTACTTTTGTACAAAAGTGCAAAAGTGAGAAATAAATATCTATTCTGGGGACAAAAAAATAAAATATAAATAAATATTCTTGCAAAAAAATAATGGGATATGGTGGTTTAATTTATGTGTCAGAACAATTTTCGTACGGTTTTTTGCAAGCATGTTTCTTTAGCGAGCATTTTAATTTCTCACTTTTGTACTTTAGTAAAAAAAAGTAGGTCTATGTAGTTAAGGCCTAAGGCTGTTACTTTTTACTTTATCTATTTTTTCTCAGAATCAGTTTAATTGAACTAGTGTTATTTTTTCTGGGTCCTTCACATTTAATTAAATCCATAAGAAATCATGATTCGTTGACATTTGGGATAGGTCTTGAAATCTTGCAAAAAATCCGCCTCAAGCAGTTTAATTGGAAAACAAAATATTCCCTTTGCCCCATAAGCCATTTATATTCTCTGATATCAAATTTATTTACAAAAGAAAAAGTCCCATATGGCTTTAAAAACAATTTTTTTATTTTTTTTTTAAAATAAAACTAAAAACAAAATTGTTTATGCTGATAAAAAATTCAAACCGGTCATCTAGGCGGTTTGAACGGGATTTCAGTTGGACTTTTATAATTATTTGAACCCTTGTATTTAATACAGACATAAGTCTGACCTTATTTGCTGATTAAAAAATATAGCCACAAGCCACTCCACTCATCAGTAGGCACAGATTTAAAGCACAATAATTGCACACATTCCTAGAGTGAGGGGGTTTATTTTTATAAATCGCACAGTCAGAAGAAATTCATTAATCGGTTTTTACTAGTTTTAAAGAATATTGTTTGCGTGAAACTAGGTTAACCGCGAAGTTACTTAGGGTCAAGTAAAAACAGATTTTGTTTTGCTAAATAAGACTGTATGTAGTGTTTCGGTAATTACAAAACAAATTAAAATAATATTAATGATCAATCAAATTAATTAAATAAAAAACATAACTGCTCTTTTTACACGGTTTTATCGGGTATACAAATATAGATCCTTTTCCATTTTGTATCACTGAAATCACGACAGCACTTTAATCCATCATCTGACATTGGCACGCACAACCAATTTTAGATTGTTTAGTAAACAAAAATTATTCACCAGTCCTTACTCAAACTTTCCCTATCTAAATAGGGTCTTATTCTTATGGCCCTTTTCTGCCGTTGTGTTTTTACGCTCACAGGTCACGATTTTTTGTTAGTGAGGTTTCATATAAGGCGGTCAAAATTTCGTGTTCTGTGGGAATCCTCATAAGAAACCTAACAAGAATAACGTGTGTTGTTACGAGTTCACGAGATATGAGGTATTTGTGACTTGTGAGGCATCACTGAGGTTGCCAGAATAAGGCTATTAGATTGATTTCGTTCGCACTGGTTTGGGAGAGTTTATATTCATTGTAATAAAAGTTAATAAACAAATTATTAGAGTTGAATTTAGGCTAAATTCAACTTTGAATTCGTTTACTCAGGGGCATTTTATTCGGTAGATTGATTGGAAAGGAGATATAGACATAGTTTTTGCTCACCAGGTGCAGTTGAAAAAAGGTTACTCTTGGTACCCCTGAAAAGTTACCTTTAAAAAGTTTTTCTTTTTTAGTTCAGAGCAGCTCCTGAGTTGTCAAAAAAAAAGATCTATCAGAGATTAGAGTTTGTTTCTTTTTTTCAATCAGATACTCATCTGAACATGTTCAGAGCATGCTTTCTACGAGCTCAGGAAGAAATAATCGAGCAGTCTGCAGGTAAGCCAGATTGGTATGAGCTAATACTGCAATTAAAAAAAAAAAAATGTCGCAAAAAAACGCAAAACGAAAGAAAAAATATCGCAAAAACCGGAAATCGCTTATAAATAAAAAATATAAAATAAAATTTTGTATATTATTTTTTTTTTAATTATTTTAGTAGAAAACAAAAAATAACAATAAATAATTAGGTAGTATTGCAGCAACGAAATTGAATTTAAGACACTTTAAGTATACATACATAAGTTATTTTAATTATTACAAAAAGTTTCGATGTATCAGCAGATTTGTTTTACAAGGGAATGAATCCTAATCCTCTTTAGTAGACCTAAGAATTGTACTTTAATCTTAGAACGGCTTCAAAATTTAATTTTGTTCATTTAATTGCATTTTTAAAAAGAAATTTGAATTTGACCCACCCGTAACATGTTGATTTATTTAAAATTCAATTTATTTTATCATATAAATATTTTTTTTCTTAATGTAACTTGAAGACATAAGTAAGTACCTTTTGATTACATTCATGTAGGAAAACGCTCATTCCACAATGCCATTACTTGCTGCTAAGGAAAGAGCACTTAAAGCAAGTTCACTTTTCCAAAGTGAAATGGTTTTGTTCCAAATAAGATATTTTTTTGCCTTTAGGTTGAATTTTTTTTTTATTTTACGGCAAAAAATACCGCAAACATCGCGAAAAAATTGAGATGCGTTTCGCGATATATCGTGCAATCTGGCAGTCTGAGCAAAAGCCGAACATATCAAATGTCAGACTGAAAAAGGGACGTCTAATATTTTCAAAATGAAAATCCATTTGTAAGTACCTATAAACTTTTGTAACGCATTTTTACTGTTAATCAAAACGTTTTCACGAAAACGCCCCACAAATAAAGAAAACACATAACCAAAATTTCTTTTTATATGACCGAATACTACAAAGGTGCCATTCCGGAATCCAATATAAAAAATGACATGACGAAATCATAAACGAAAAATTTCATTTCAAGATGATTCCATAATATATAAGATTTTTCTGAGCAGTCTCCAGTCCAGAAACAACAAATAAAAACACAAACAAACCCAAATTTTATTTTCCGCACACAATTATTGGTCCGGGCAATTAATTCTGTGCGAAAAAAGAGTGGGGGCTTCTCAAAACAATCTGGTATAATCATACATTTCGCTGGTCGACACTTCCTTGTGAACTGAACATTCGCCTGTGGAGGAAGTCCCCTTTCACACAGAGAAACCAGTTGCTGGAGCTTTGTTTGACGTTTTCCTTTAATTGCCTTGTAGCTTTCACACAAGGAAACTGAATTGCCAGAGATTTTTGTTTGTTTCCATATAAAGTCTATTGGCTAAACGCACGTTACGGACAGTGTGAGAAGGAATGTGCAAAAATCTCTTTAATCGTTGACCGGGGAGATTTTTTCCATTCCCCTTACTTCTTGCCCTTCTCGCCTATAAACTCCCAATTGCCGGCAACTCAGTTTCCTTTTGTGAAAGCAGTCAAAGTGAATAAAAAATAAATCGGGTGGCACAACGGCTCGTGAAGAACCAGGGCCTAGTGACTAACAACTCGCAACCATTCCTGTGTGCAGGCTTACCAGACGTCCTTTTTTAGGAGGACAAGTCCTCTTTTTGAGCAAAAAATATCCGTCCTCTTTCTTTTTGGAAAATTTAGCATTTTGTCCTCTTTTCTATTTTTTTTTTCAAACGTATGTATTTTTTACAATTTAAAGGTTCTATGCAAAATAAACATAATAGTCTAAGAGCTAGCAGCAGATTTTGGTCGTGAAAGGAAACCAAAAGATTTTAATAGTATAGGTAGTCCCGGTGAAGGTGATAACGAATACGTTCGTCTGCCAGCATGTAGTGGCCCTGTTATTACGTAAAAGTGCATCAAAACTACAACTTTTCTGAAAATTGAAATCGGGTGGGAAACCATTTCAAATGTAATACAACTTGACGCCATTAATTCCCTGATTACAAAAATGGTTTCGACAGACGTCTAGGTGGCCCCGAAACCCAGACAGACGTTTCCGAAAACGCGTTGGCGATTTTAGGCTTTTGGGAAACCACCTGAAATGGATCACAACTTTTAGCCATGGACTCCCTGAGTGTGAATATGTACGTGACAGACGTCTAAGTGGCCCCGAAACCCCCGACAGACGTCCCTGAAAATGCGTTTTTTTGGCGTTTTTTGTCAAAAAGGAAACCACTTGAAATGTATCACAAACGAAAGGTCTTGACCCCCTGAGTGCGAATATTTACATGACAGACGTCTAAGTGGCCCCAAAACCCCCGACAGACGCGATTAAAGTCGCGGATTTTTTATTAAAATTTTTAGATAATTGATGTTTGCCACCAAAATGTAACGCAATCGGAAGGTCTTGACTACCAGAGTACTAATGTATAAAAAAAAAATAGTTTTAGTGTCATCCAACAGCTGGAAAGGCGCGAAATAAATCGCGGATTTTTTATTTTATTTTTTTAAGTAATATTATTTTGAGGGTAACCACTTGAAATGTATCCCAATCAAAAGGTCTTGGCAAAAAAAAAAAATTAAAATGTAAGTGACAGACGTTTGAGTGGCCCCAAACAACTGACAGCTGCGATATAATTCGCGGATGTTATTATTTTTTTTTTTTAAATATATGTCAGTGGTAGCTTCTTCAAATGTTTACTAATTAAAAGGTTCTGACTCAAGAAAGTGATTTTACAAGTTACAGGCGTCTAAGTTACGCCAAACTGCTAAAAACCGCGATAAAAGTCGCGGATGTAATAACTAGTTTATCAAAAAGATTAAAGATACAAATATCTTGAAATGCATCTCAATTTAAAGGGCTTGACTCCCTGAGTTGCAAAATGTAACTGACAGACGTTTTGAGTTACGCCATACTGCTGAAAAGCGCGATAAAAGTCGCGGATATTACTACTAGTTTATCAATTAGATTATCAATGCAAATTTCTTGAAATGCATCTCAATTCATAGGGCTTGACTCCCTGAGTCGGAAAATTTAACTGACAGACGTTTTGAGTTACGCCAAACTATCACTAAACTATCCACGAAATAACTCGCCTTCAAATATTATTATTGTTTTTCTTTCAATTTACCTAATTAAAAGGTTTTGACTAGCTGAAAAAGAAATTTTGAAGGAAACACGTTTCAAACATACCAAACCATTCAAATACGCGATATAAGTGGCTTATACATATTCTTTTCTTTATGAAATGTGAAATTGCACTCACACTCAGTTCACGTTTTCATAATTGTAGTAAGCTCGCTACGACATAGCTTTCTTATATCGCTTATTTGAATGGTTTGGTGTGTTTAAAATGTGTTTTTTTTTTTGAAAAAAAAAATAAGTACATCCACCATTGCGATGATAGAGAAATCGAAAAGAGTGTTTGTCATTATCCTCAAATTCGAATTTTCGTTTTAGATTACATTCACGTACGAAAATTTCTTATCGAATGCGGTCTTAACGATTTATATTAAACTTCATACCTGTAATAAGCAAACTGATTGTAAACAACTTGTAGCCCTTAGCGTAATGGTAAGTGCGTTGGACTGTCACTCTGAAGGTGGGTTCGCTTCCCAGCCTCGTCCACCTAAAAACTAAAGTTTTTTTTTCAGGGCTACTGCCTCTTGCGAGGAATTGACATATCCTCCAAGAGTATCAATTGTCATGAATAAGTGCTTCTCGTCTAGCCGTTCGGATTCGGCATAAAATTGTGGGTCACTTCCATTCCTTTCGACACGCGCACGCGTGAATCCGAACGGCTAGACGAGAAGCACTTATTCGTGACAAGTGATACTCAATTGATTTGTCAATTCCTCGCAAGAGGCAGTAGCCCTGACAAAAAAACTTTTTAGTTTTTGGGTGGACGAGGCTGGGAAGCGAACCCAGACCTTCAGCGTGACAGTCGAACGCACTAACCACTACGCTACGGACTACTACGCTACTACGCAGTCAAAGTGAACGTTTGTGATTTATCACTGGTACACACTTGTGAAAGCGTTGTAAATGATTGCCGTTTGAAACCTCAATGCATCAAATGCCTAGCACAAAATAAATCTTTGGTGTGTAAATTTATTATTAAATAATCAATTGTTGCCTTTTTTTTATTTTTCAAGTTCTAAAAGCACGCTACGCAAAGAACAAACAGAAAATAAATGAGGAAATTGTACACCATTTTTTTTTTCTCGTGAATTGCCCGTGAACGAAAACTCTCCTCTTTATTCTCCACTCAGCTTCACTAGCACGTTCACGGGGAACAAAAAAGTGAAATTTGTATGGGTTCACGAGGTGGTTAACAAGTTTGTACTAGGCTTCGCACAGAACGAAAAGCACAACGAAATTTTTCATTTATGATTTCGTCATGTCATTTTTGTATGAGACTTTTCGTTTCACATCAGCAGCGTACTGGGCTTCAGATTTTCAGTGAGCAAAGATTGACATTAAGTACACTGGTTAGAGATTAAATTGCAAATTAAAGATAACATCCACTAAAAACTCTATTTGTGTGTTAAATATATAGTGTATCAAAATTGCTTGCAAACAAAAATTGAATAGCCCTCCAAGCTTTTGTTAAACAAATTGAAATGATTTTCTGTGTACCATCATGTACTAGACCTTATTTTTATAACATCACATTTTTGTAAAGATAAAATACGATAATATAGAAGATGAGAATTTTCCAAACCAACAAAACTAATTACAACAATCGTAAAGTACGTACGTATATAAATAAATTAAAGCACACATATTGTCACCTTACATGAATTAATTAAAAAAATGTTTCTTATGAACAGTCAGGTATTTCAAATATTTGAAACTCAATATTAAGCACGTTAGATATTTTTTTTTTTGTTTTACTGTTATAGAATAGTAGGTATATTTTCACTTGACCTTTGTATAATTAGAATAAAAGATATAAATTAACTTAATACAAAGAGTCTAGACCGTTATATGTCAATTTTTAAACAAACAGCGCACAAAAATAATGATCTCTCACTTGCTGTAATCAAAATAATTCTGAAATAAATTTGATAAACTCATTGAGTTTTATTGAAACCGCAAATCAGCGGCCCAACAGTATAAAGCTCTCATTTTGTTGATATTACTTTGTAGACGATTTTTCAATTGGTGTGTGTATAATCGGTCACATATAAAGTAATATTTTACGACCAACACAATGAGGTATATTTGTTTGTGTTGAAATATTCGAACAATTCAGTGTGTAGAAAATATAATAAAATACGGAATGTACAATTTGTGGATTTAATTATTTTAAAGGATACTGCTACATCAAAAGGCTTGAGACAATGGGTTAAAAATATATTATTCCACCTTCTTAGGTTATAATTAAATGGTGCTTATCAAGTGAGATTAGCTGATTAGCTATTTCGATAATAAACACGTAAAAATTTGATTAAAATGTTGACCAGCAAACAAAAATTCGCTGATTTTCAAGTGATGTATTAATTATTAGCTATGAATAGACTGGCTCTTAAAGGGTGATTGCTTCTTTGTTTACAGCGAATTTTTTTTTTTAATACAAATTTTCATTCTCTGTGGTGCGTTTTCTTTTTCTTTCCAAAGTTAAATTTAGTTAGTTTTCATCGTTCTTTCATTATAAAAAAGATACTTCTAGTAAGTCCGCTTTCCCACAAGGAGCAACTGGGAGTTTGTTGGCGGGAAGAGCAAAAAGTAAGGGGATGGAAAAAATCCTCCCAGACTACGATTTGAAGAGATTTTTATCACATTCTTTCTCACACTGTACGTGTATTATTATTTTTAACCAATATGAAAGAAACAAAAATCTCTGGCAAATTTGTTTCTTCGTCTGAAAGGAACAAACGGCAATTAAAGGAAAACATCAAACAAATCTGCAGCAACAGGTTTCCCTGTGTGAAAGGGGACTGAATTTATGAGGTAATTAAGTCGTTCCTTAAGCTTAGTACTTTCATACATATATATCTTCGTGAAGTGAACATTCGCTTGTGGAAAAAGTGAACTTTTGACATTTCTCACTGGAACACACTTGTGAATGCGTTGTTTGACGTTTGAAACCTCAATGCATCAAATGCCGGTATAAAATAAATCTTAGGTGTGTATGAATTCATTAAAATGGGGGACAAAACCATTATCACTGCATTTTTTTCAAGTTGATCCAAATTCTAAGCAAAGAACAAACTGAAAATGAATAATTTTGCTCGCGAATAAACCCATGAATGAAAACTCTCCACTTTGTTCTACACTGAATGAAAAGCGAAATTTGTATAGGTTCACGACATGGTTCACAAGTATGTACTAGGTTTTAAGCCTATTGACGATTGACGTTTGGAACCTCAATGCATAAAATGCCTAGCACAAAATAAATCTTTGGTGTGTAAATTCATTATTAAAGAATCCATTGGTGCATTTTTTTTTAATTTTTCAAGTTGATTCAAGAAAATAAATGAGGAATGCGCACAAATTGAAACTGTACACAATTTTTTTTTCTTTTATCCAACTGTCAAAGCCTTCCCTTGCATTTTGCTCGTGAATTGCCCGTGAACGAAAACTCTCCACTTTGTTCTCCACTCAGCTTCACTAGCACGTTCACGGGTGAACAAAAAAGTGAAATTTGTATGGGTTCGCGAGGTGGTTCACAAGTATGTACTAGGCTTAAATTCGAAGTGGCAGAAAGTAACTATGAGTAACTTTTTGAACTCATCTCTTTGTGTTCGACTGACTCCTTCGACTTTTTTGACTTCACAAAAGAAAACGTCAAAAAAAGATCACGAAAATTTCAATTTTTTTTTTAAATGTGTAGATTTTTTGACATTTTCTTTTTTAAAATCAAAAAAGTTAGAGGAGTCAGTCGAATTTGAACGATGACTTGAAATGATTGATCTTTTATACTATATTTTCATTGGAGTCGAAATGAGGTAATTTCGAAATAAGGTCAGTTGGAACGCCATTTCCTATACAAATTTGACGTTCCAAATGAGCTAATTTCGAAATTACCTCATTTCGACTCCAATGAAAATGTAGTATTAACCACAGCGGAAATGGCAATGTTTTTATTTCTAGGTTAAACTCTAGTACGCTGCTGATGCGAAACGAAAAATCCCATATAAAAATGACATGACAAAATCATAAACGAAAAATTTCGTTGTGCTTTTCGTTCTGTGGTACGCTGTTCGACCAGCGAAATTGATGATCATACCAGATTGTTTTGACAAGTCTCCACTCTCTTTTCGCAATGAAATAATTGCCCGGACCATTAATTGTGTGCGGAAAAATGACATTTGGGTTTGTTCGTGTATTTATTTGTTGTTACTTTCATTATGTCATGGCTGTTAGTTTGATTTGTTCGTTAAATTTTGTTTTATTTATTTGCAATTTGTGAAACTCTCCATGAATATTTTTCCGCCTTGTTACCGTTACCATTTCGTTGTCTTTTTGGAGACCACAGTAAAAACTTCGTTTCGCATCAGCAGCGTACTAGGCTTAACTTGTGTTTGCTTTTCATCAATAGTTTTGGATTTTTTTTTTAAATTTTTTAATTCTTTATTATCGAAATTCATTAGCGCTAATTAATAAACGTATTTAGAGTTGAATTAATCATAAATTCTAGTTTAACCCGTACAAAAAATCGACTCCCAATTCGTTTACTACTTAGGGGTTAGGGCCATTGTTTTTAGTCTTGATTTTGATAGATTCATATCAAATGTACGCCAACATTCTTATTCATGTGTGCCGTTTAATGACTGACGGTGTTTACATTGGACTGACTCTTCCGACTATCTTTGACTTCTCTGAAATGTATCTCCCTCCCACTTTATGGTTAGAAAGAGCGAAAAGCAGTAAATTAAAAAAATAAAAATTTGGGGATTTTTTTTGACGTTTTATTTTGAAAATTAGGAGGAGTCAGTTCAATGAGAACACCGTCATATGATCACGGGAGTGGGGTACACATTATCAGATCTGTTTGGAAAACCTGTTTGACATCAAACACTCAAACAGTATCAAACAAATTTGTGAACAAAGAACGTGTTTGTCAAACATAGAGTCAAACGTGAACAGATTTGTCAAACACGTTTGAAAATGTGTACCCCGCTAAAATAGGTTCTTAAAAATGTGAACAAATTTATTTTATGTAAATTTAGGATAAACGCAAAATATATTTAGGTAAACCTTTCCCTGAATAAACGCACTCGAATTTCAAGTGCTTGAGTTTGGTTATACAAGATAATGAGTTCCAAATAAAAATATATAAGTAAACTGCGATTAAACAAATTATTGATGTCATAATATAGCAACAAGTCATTTCTAGTAAATACCTCAACAATAAATACCATGCATGAAAGTATGTGAACGACATGATGACTGACCTTCCTGATTGTTAAGATTCTATGTTTATGAAGTCAGAATTTTAATCTTGAAAATAAACACAATGTCTAGGTTCTTAAAGTAAATATAGACTAAACAAAAAAAAAATGCAATAGACGTCAGCAAATTCATTTGATATTTTATTAACGCAGGTTCATATTTACTTTAAGCTCTTTTTTTTCCAAAATAATGTTATTACCTTTCAGTCAAATTCTTTATTAAGTAAAGTCTAATCCACTTTATCATTATTTATTTTATTATTAATGCGGAGTTTTTATTTAAATAAGCAAAGAAAGAATGTAAATCTGCTAAATTGGGAAGTTCAAATACGGAGAAACAAAATCTAATCGAAATTAAATTTTGAAAAGAGTGTGTAATAATGTAAGGCTGAACACAGCCCAAGATTCAGCATTACAAATATTACAACTGAATGCACTCATGTCAATTAACTACTTTAAATATATACATCCGGCATCCATGTTGGCCATATTGATAGTGCGCAGTATTCTCTGTCATTGTGTAAAATATTCAATTGATTCTTTATTAAATAAAGCTTATAAAATATATTAAATTGGTTTAGAGTTTCATTTATAATAATCAACAACCATATTTATTACAGCTTGTGTCATATTCAAAGTCAAACTATAAACCCCAGTCTAACTGAACTGGAGTCTAAAGTTACCATCATAGGCATAGGTTAGAAAAAGTTCTGCTATTCATAAAGAATTTGTCAGCTATGTTTAGTTTAAAACAGGTAGAAAGTATATTCTACTATAATTTTAGTACAACTGCCTGTCAATCCATTGAAAAAAAATTTAGTGCAATATTTCACTTCGTTGTTTTGTTTGTTATATTGTTATGCGATATTCTTTTAGTTTTTGAGCAAACAAACACAAGGTAAGAATAAACATTTTTATGATAATATTTTACATATGTATATTAGAGTGTCCGTTATTTCCCAAACTTATTTTTTGGATAGCACACCCCGTCAATCGAAATTTTATGCCGAAAGAAAAAAATATTGACCAAAAACAAATTTTTCCGAGGTCATTAACCCGTACCTCTAAGGTCATACTTTTCCCATACAAATTTGTTTTGGAATTTTGCACTTTTCACATTTTATTTTTTTTTCTGTGGAACTATTACAGTTATTCTAATTTTTTTTTGAATGCTGATTGATTTATCGGTCCTTTAAAAAACTGCATTTCAAAATGTATTCAAAAAATTTAAATTATAATTTATTTCGATTTCTTAAGTTAATAAATACATTAATATTATATATTTTTCTCTTATTTTCTCTCTCGATCTTCAGCAGTTTTTGTTGTTTTTTTAATGATTATCATAAAGTTATAAGTTTTTTTTAAAAATTGCATTATAAAAAGTAATAAAAACAAATTAGAAATAATTTTATTTCGATTTTTCAAAATATTTTTTTTTTCTTACCAAATAAAGTTTTTTTTAAATGATTTGTTTTGACCAATATCTTGTTTAAAACCCACCTTCAAAAATTCATAATTGGTAAGAAAAAAAAATTAAATACATACAAAAATAAAAATATTTAATATTTTGAAAAATCGAAATAAATTATTTCTAATTTGTTTTCATTACTTTTTTTAATGCAATTCTAGCAACCCTGGTAGATGATGAGAATAAATCGTGTTCCAATCCATCAATGGGCTCATTCAACGCATCGAATTTTTCAGTACTTTATTTTCAGATGGAGCTTCTGATTGGCCAGCTGTCATAAAAAGTTAGCTGACATTCAGTTACGTTTAGTGAAGTTTAGTTACGTTTCATCTGAATTTTTCAGCAAGAAATTTCCATCTGAAATTTCAGCTGACAGCTTTTCTATACAAAAAAAGGCTCTCCATACAAAACTGACATTTTATATAATTTTGCATTCAACGAAAAAAATTAAGTACTTTATTTTCAGCAGTTGTCAAATTTTGTATTGAATGCGCCCAATGATTCTAAGTAGGCTATGCGGTTTCTTTGAATGAGAACTAATATACGAAATAAGAACACTGGAAATTTGATGTTTGTGAAGAATAGACCTAGCGTCATTTTGGATGAAGTTAAATAAATATTAAATTGAATTTGGAAAGCGTCTGTCTTAATTAAAAAAGGAAGTTAATAAAAGAGAATAGTTTATAGAATCAGAAGCGGGATTGCCCAAAGTTAAGTACCTCTTTTGTGTAAATTTAAAGAAACAAAAATAAGTTCAAAGTGCTATTGTTTGGAATGAAATTTGATATTCTAAAAAAAAAAACAAAAAGAAAAAAGAGAAGTGCACTGAAGGTGATATTTTGGTAAACAAAATATAATGGATTTGAAGTGTTACTGTTTAAAGCAATATTTGATATTCTGCAATGTGTGGTAGTAAAGTGAAAACGTTGAATTTTGGTTAACAAAATATGATTTTCCTATAGATATACATACATACTCCATGTTCTGCAATATATGGTTATAAAATGAAAACGTTTTATTTTGGTGTACAAAATATGATATTGGGTATGCTGTTGTGTGTCTCAGCAATAGTATTTAATATTAAATTGTATTTTGGTTTACAAAATATGATTTTCGAAGGAATTTGTGCTGTTGTGTGTGTTAACAGTTAGTTGAAAATGACGAATGTGTTTCGGTTTATAATACTTCGGTATACTTGATTGGTTTAAGGATTAAGTTTGGGTAGTACGATTATTGTTGTCCAAATATGATTTCAAAAGGAAAATAAAATGTTGGTATACAAAATGTTATTACTTTTGTTATAGGGACAAACAGGAATCGCAATATTTGCATAGAAACACAAATTTCTCAAGAAAAAAAAATATATATCGTTAGCTACAAAAGCATGCGTTGCAATAATTTTTCGGTACACGGAAAAGTATAAAAAACCGCTATGCTGAGTAAAGAGGAATTGTAATAGGCGGAATGAAATGGAGCTTATGTTTTAGGCGCCAGTTATAGCTTTCATTGAAATCCATCATTGAAACACAAATCAGTGAAACAGTGGAATATTTTCTGACAAGTCGGTTATAGCTATCATGAAAATATCTTTCATTGAAAATTCTATTCCCCATACAAAAAACAACTTTGAGGTTAAAGTCGATCATTGAACGAAAAACTGAGAGATGAGAACAGGAAGAGAAAGGAACGCATTTCATTGGAACGAATGTGTTCCACTTTTGGGAACAAAATATCAACTGTTCATTTAAAACGATTTTCATCATTGAAAATCTAAAAATGATTTAATTAGAAAGTGTTAAAGCAAACTAAACATTTTTTTGGCTAAAAAAAAATATATAACTAACAACCTTCATTTTGGTACCAAAACGCTATCAGTTTTATTTGTTTAAGTGCATCAAAATTGAAAGACAAAATTTTCAATGATGGTTTTCAATGAAAGCTATAACTGGCGCCTTAATTTGCTGTTGTTATGGTTGTATTATGAGCAAGCAAATGGGAAGAAACACAATGCCAAATGAAATAGGGTGCTTTTGGTTATTGCTGGTAGCAAAGAGACAAAAGTTTTTATAAAAAAAAAAGAAGAAGGATCAAATATTCATAACTCTTGCAATTTGAATTTAAGAATTTGATAGATACATTTCTAATGTAAGGAAATATGTACATTTTAAAAGCAAATAAATAGATAAAAAAAAGTTTAACTGTTAGGTACAGTCAGTTTAGATAACTTTAATGCTTCGTATTTTAAAGGTTTTTAAAAAATGAAATGAAGAGGAATTTATCCGCAAAAGGAAAAAATCGACAACTTGTTTACAGAATTATAGAGTATGATAAAGCTTCTAGACAGCAGTCCGCACCGACAGGGGATAATATAGTACAAACTGATCAAAACAGTTTTATCAGCTCGGTTGTTTCAACGTTAGACGATGAAGCATTGAGGGCTAGAGAATGGGACATAATACGCCGAGAAAAAGACTTAATAGAAAAGGATCGCAACTTCTTAAAACAGGAGCAGGTATTGAGGGAGAAACTCAAACGTTTGGAAAGAACACCAGGTCCGGATTTGCAATCAACAAAACTACACTGAAGCATACGGGAAATCGCAGATACTCTCCCAACGTTTTCGCCAGGCGAGTCAACATCAATGTCAGCAAAAGGATGGGTAGTTCGAGTCGAAAATCTAAAAAAAAGTATACTGCTGGGACGAAAAAGCGTTATTGATGGCAGCAGCATCATGGCATCACTGTATGGCCCAGCAAGATATTGGTGGGACGAATCGCAGGATACTACTCTTTCTTGGGATCAACTGGTATCTGGGTTCAGGCTCAACTTTCCCAATAGATGCAATGAGGTGGAAGGAAGCACAAAGTGCTTTTGACAATTTAAAGAAATGTCTTACAGACAAACCTGTACTTACACTGTATGATCCTTCTACTGATCATGAACTGCATACTGATGCAAGTTCTCGAGGCATCGCAGGAGTACTATTGCAGAAACATGGAAAAGATCTACACCTTGTCTCATACTCCAGCAGAAAAACAACTGACGAAGAATCGAAATACCACAGCTTCGAATTGGAAGCCTTGGCTGTTGGAGATGCGACCGAGCGATTTCGACAATACTTATTAGGTAATTCTGCTATTACACCATGCATCTAGACGCGTGCAACTTTTCGAACATATGTAAGTGCAAAGGAGAAAACAAATTCGAAAAGTTGAAACGGAAGAAAATCTGCCGTGTGTCGCGTGGGTAAAATATTCGTGCAACAAGAGAATTCGAAAAAGTTCGAAGAAGTTGCTCGCGTCTAGATGCATGGTGTAATAGCACACTAAGCATTTTATAGTTGTTACCGATTGCCAAGCTCTTAAGACAGCAATGAAAAGTAAAGAGTTAATTCCTCGAATCGCACGCTGGTGGTTACATATGCAAGAGTATGATTTCGATATTTATCATCGACCTGGTAAACAAATGGCACACGTCGACTCGCTGTCTAGAAATCCATGTGGAAATGCTAAACCGACTGAAGTAGTTGACATGGCAGTGCTGAAGGTAAACATCGATGAAACTTATTGGTTGTATTCTTTACAGTTGCAAGATAAAGACATTGCTTACATTGTCAAAGCTCTTCAAAAACAGCCAAGCTGCAAATCTGAAAAGCAATTCCAAGTTGACTATGAACTTCAAGAAGGACGACTGTACCGGAAAGTGGGTAATGAGTTAAGACTTTTTGTTCCTAAAGGAGTAAGAAACCGAGTTTTAAAGAAAAGTCGTGACCTTATTGAACATTTTTCTGAAAAGAAGACTATGGAGCAAGTAAAAGCAAGATACTGGTTTCCAAGAATGACTCAGTTCGTGAGAAAGTATATTAAAGCATGCGTTGAATGCGCATATAATAAAACCGAGGTGCAACCACGAGGTAAACTCCATGTGATTGATAAAATTGCCATTCCTTCCGATACTGTACATATAGACCATTTTGGATCTTTCATAAAGTCAACAAAAGGTAACACATATTTAATTGTGCTAGTTGACGCTTTCACAAAATATATTGTCATCAAGGCGCTTCCCACAGCACTCAAACAAATCCTGTTTTAAATTTTCTCGCGGATGTATTTTACTTATTCGGAACTCCATGTCGTGTAGTATCCGATAGAGGGATACAAATGGACAGGTCGAAAGATATAACAGAACCATTCTCTTTTGGCTACTGTTGAAGATGAAGAAAGATGGGATCAAAAAATAAAAACCGTGCAGTGGGGAATAAACAATACTTATAACTCAGCTACTGGGAAAACAGCACATCAATTGTTGATGGGTTACACTCCTCGAGATCCTTTCCAAGATGTGCTTGCACAGAGTGTGAACTTAAATCAACGTGTTCAAAACGTAGATGACATGCGAAAAGAAGGAGCCAACACAATTATGGAAAACCAAAATTAAACAGAAAGAACGACACGATTCAAAACACTCTAAAGCAAAGCAGTACAAAGTAGGAGCCTTAGTCATGCCTCTTAATGATAGTCCTGGTTGTTCTGGCACTTCAAGAAAATTGGAAGTAAAGTATCGTGGTCCTTACATAGTAAAATCTGTACTTCCACATGACAGATACGAAGTAGCAGATATGCCCTACGTTCCAAGAATTCAAAAGCCATACTTAGCTGTTTGGTCCGCAGACCGGATGAAGAAATGGAATCGAACTTGACATAGATTTCGACGAGGACGACGAAAGCATGAGGATGGACGAATCTGTAGCAACCCTGGCAGATGATGAGAAATAATCGTGTTCCAATTCCAATCTCATTAACGATTCTAAGTAGGCTATGCCAGCTATGCGGTTTCTTTGAATGAGAACTAATATACAAAATAAGAACACTGGAAATTTGATGTTTGTGAAGAATAGACCTAGCGTCATTTGTATGAAGTTAAATAAATATTAAATTGAATTTGGAAAGCGTCTGTCTTAATTTAAAAAGGAAGTTAATAAAAGAGAATAGTTTATACATTTTTTTAAAAACTTATAACTTTATGATAATCATTTAAAAAAAAACACCAAAAACTGCTGAAGATCGAGAGAGAAAAATAAGAGAAAAATATATAATATTAATGAGATAATTTACATCTAATTCTCAATCCACTGTGCCAATAAAAATCTTTACTTTCCTTCTATTCCTTCTAACTGGTGCCGTGCATTGCATTTAAAAGACCTGAGGTCTTACTGGCATATAGTTAAAATTATTATATTATTATTAATGTATTTATTAACTTAAGAAATCGAAATAAATTATAATTTAAATTTGTTTAATACATTTTAAAATGCAGTTTTTTAAAGGACCAATAAATTAATCAGAATTCCCAAAAAAAATTAGAATAACTGTTATAGTTCCAGGGAAAAAAATAAAATGTGAAAAGTGCAAAATTCCCATACAAATTTGTATGGGAAAAGTATGGGTCAATGACATCGGAACAATTTTTTTTGGTCAATAATTTTTTCTTTCGGCATAAACTTTTGTTTCACAAGATGTCCTATCCAAAAAAATGAGTTTGGGAAATAACGGACACCCTTATGTATATACAAGTACAATAAACAAAAAGCCGTATTTAATAGAATTCTCTAAACAGCTCTAAACGGGTGAATAGTTATCCAGTGTTTAAGGATTTATGTAGCCTTTATACAACGTTGCATAAATAGTGATTTATAAAACATTTCCCCACCCAGTATAGTTATACAGGCTTTATGTCAAATAAAGTACCAAAAAGTAGAAATCTATTACGTTTTGCTTCTAAAACTGACAACGAGACTCAGCTGTTTGTGAAAAATCAATAAAATAATTTTGCTGACGATAAGATTCTTTTTGATTTTTTCTTAATTTCTTTTGTTGTAATAGTTATCGAGTTGTTTTGTTTCTTTTTTTGTGTTACAAATATAATAAAATGTATGCAAAAGAAAAGAATGTGTATCTGTTGATTTTTTTAATGAATTATTCCTTTCACTCACAGCGTGATATTTTTGTTGAAAAATATTAGGGTGGCTCTTATTTGGCAATGCTTAAATCTAATTTGTATTCCTCAGTAAAGTGATCAACACAATTTTGTGTAACATTTTTTTGAAACTTGTTAAAGTTAACATATAAGCAATAGCAGATGAAGAGTTGTTAAATTTTGATAGAAGTTCTTCAAATTTTGCACGTATTTTATGCAGAATCTATAAAATAAAGAGTGTATAAAAGATATTCCTTTTCCTTTTTAAAACAATATCCCAACAAAATTAACAATAAATACACAAAAACATACTTATCTATTGTTATATTGATTTATATTAAAATTATGTAAGTGAGATTTCAACAAAGACATTGCACAAATAAGTACCCCCCTAATATCTATCTAAATTATTGATGTTGTGTGTAAGTCAAAGTGACATTTTGATACTAAAAGCCCTTCCACACTACCCCACTGTGTATTAATACATGTCAAATTGCAAGTGGGAAAGAATTCTAGGCGACTGCCAAATTTGTGGGAAAGAAATGCCTTTTCATATTTTTCTTCCACACTTGCTTCTATTAATACATTACCTTAACTTAAAAAAAGTGTGATAGAATGTGGGACAGAATTAGAACCATTCCTAAAATTATTCATGTACTAACACATGTCAAATCGTGTGGGATAGAATGTCGGGTTGTGTAGGCTGGGCTGGATTTTGTTTCCACACTGTGCTACATGATTTGTATCCTAGTTTTTTGCCATGTATTAATACACAGTGGGCTAGTGTGGAAGGCCTTTAAACAGCATTTATTTATGCTCTAAACAACCTCCAAGCGCGTTTAGCTTATATTGCCTCTATACAACGTTGCATAAGTTTTATAAATCACGTTTTTGCGTTCAGAGGCAAGCGTTCAACATTGTTTATAAATAACACTGAAAATAGATAATTGCAGATGAATGATAAAGACAATTTAGAAAAGGCATAGGCAACCAAGCTGGTTGGAAACTGGAAAAGAAATGCTTCGGGAGCTGGTGCGTGGGCATATGAGTGTCGTGGACGACAAAAGGAATGACGTTGAATTTCTACTGATCCATTAGAAAATTGATATCGTAAAAATCATCGTCGGTCATCCGAACGGAGCAAAGTAGCGCCATCACCAAAGTCAAAGAACTCGCACAGAAAAATTCAGAAATTTGTGTTCTTGTATTGCTTGACGTTTCTTGTTTTTTTTTTAAGTTTGTCAGTTAAAAAAAAAAACAACTTAATCAAAGGCTCTACCGTGTTTAAGGGTTAAGCTCCAGTTTATCATTTAAACTTGGGTCTAAATTGTCTGAATATTATAAACTCCAGCTAAGCTTAGTAAATACAAAATAAGAACTTATAAGACGACTATGAATATGCCATTTGACTTTTTTTTTGAATTTAAAATAAATGCGAACCCCCCAAAAAAAAAAGACTGGCCCGGATAGGTTTTTAAACCCCGAAGGTTTTTTTAGGTTAACAATTATATGCTTATCCATAAAATCCTTGTACGCTAAATCTTGCCTTTTCGCGCTAAATTTTTCTAGTAGTTTTCTGTTTAAACATCAGCTAAAATCCTTGCTAAATTTTGACATTAAAATAAGAACATTTGTGGAGAATGTCACATAAACCTTTCTCGTGTGTTGTGTTGTGGATTCGTGTGTCGATGTCAGCCCATATACATATACATATGTATGTATTTTATAGGCTTAATAAAAAAACTGGCGAACGTTTGGCGCCAATAGAAGTGTGATAGAATGTGGGATAGAAATAGAACCATTCCTAAAATTCTTCTTGTATTAACACATGTCAAATCGTGTGGGATAGAAGGTCGGGTTGTGTAGGCTGGGCTGTGATATTTTGTTGCCACGCACTATTCTACATAATTTTTTTCCCACTTTTTTGATATGTATTAATACATAGTGGGCTAGTGTGAAAGGCCTTTAAGTAAACTGCTTGGGCGGGCAAACTGAACTTATCCAACCTGTGAAAAACAAAATATTTTAAAAGGTTGACGGGACGGTAGTTCAGCGGAACTACACTTAACACGTGTTTGTATGAATTTTATGAAGTTCAGTTGGCACTTTAAGCCTAGTATGCAGATCGACGCAAAAGAAAAATTTTATCTCTACATCTTTTTTCTCGAGACAAATTTTGAAGGTGTAAAGATAAAAATAAAATTGACATGAAGGCAGTAGCGTAGCTAGAAAATTTCAACATCGGAATTTATATTATTCATA
Source organism: Melangyna quadrimaculata (assembly GCA_949320155.1). Lineage (NCBI taxonomy): Eukaryota > Metazoa > Arthropoda > Insecta > Diptera > Syrphidae > Melangyna > Melangyna quadrimaculata. Next base: position 24,434,725 of record OX439485.1, read on the forward strand.
TTGAGTTATGTTTTTAAGAAACGGCATAATTTATGCGTTAATATTTTGTTTTAGTAATGAATTATCAAAGATATATGAGATTCAAAGCATTTATTTCGTTTCCCTAATTCAAATACATACGCATTATACCTATATATCTAGATGATTCCACTGGCGCAAATTCAGCATAAAGAAATATTTCTTTATGCTTTTCCTTTACTTTTATGCATCAATACCTATACTATAATGAAACAAACATTTATGGCTCTCCCAAACCAACGCGAAAGCGGTGCGAAACATTCGCCGACAACAGTTTCTGTTAGCAAATGTTTTACGTTGGTTTGGTAGAGCCTTTAAATTAAATTATTTTCTGATGGTCTACATTTTTCATTTCGTTCATTTTATCGGGATTTATGTTTCTTGATTTTTTCCGTGCCTTTTTTTTGTTTCCATTTAAATTTTAATCCTTTTAACATAAATCTAATTTGCACTAATGGAAAATAAGACATAGAAATTCTGATTTTGTTAAATAGGAATCAGTTTGCAACACCGTTGGGCCCCATTGAACCCTTTCTTATTAGCTACACCACTGAAGAAACAGCTGTTCTATTGATTTGAAACTCTCAATTCCTTAACAATTTTTTTCGTCTATTTTTCCCTGTAATTGTCCTCCTAATACAATTTTATATTGGAAAGAACGAAAAAGGTATATGTTGTTGGTTGATTAAAATCATGGTACACATCAAACGTCAACATTTTTCCTGCAAAACAATGCACAGAATATTATTTTTGTTGGAAAAATATAGTGGAGACTTGTTTTTGTGCAGCGGATACTTTCTTTTGTACAGCGGGCTCAAACGTCAGAATTTTTCTCGTGATCTGTGTACTGCCCGGAAAAATTTCCAACACAAAATTTGTATGGGAGAAAAAAATTTTCTCGATCTGCGAATGTTTCTTCGCCGCAACGAATGTTCCGCATTGGTTTGGGAGAGCCTTTATTCTACGTTTTCACTGGGCCAAATGAGGTAATTTTGTTGCAAGTTTCCAAAGATCCGAAATTTCATTTCCAATACGAATTCTCGTTCTCAAATGATATAATTTCAACCAAATTCGAAATGAGGTTCAAAATGAGGTAAATCCATCCATCAGTAGTCGATTCCAAAACCTTTAACAAAGTCTTGCATGAAAATGTCAAAACAGAAAATAACAAAAACACACGTTTAATAACTGCCATTCCAAATTCAAAATGAAATGAGATATCAAAGAAATTAGCAAATTTGATAATGAAGATACTTTTTTTTACCAAATTCCGAAATTATCTCATTTCGGCTCCAATGAAAACGTAGTATTAAGTGCGATATAGCTCATACAATTTTATTCAGATGTGAACGCAAATGGCTTCAATCCATCAAATATTCATCAAACCATATTTGTCAAACATATTTGAGAATGTGAACCCCCCTTAAGCCTAGTACGTTGCTGATGCGAAACGAAATTTGTCTGTGGTCTCCAAAAACACAACGAAATGCTTACGAAAACACAGCGGAAAAATATTCATGGAGAGTTTCACAAATTGCAAATAAATAAAACAAAATTTAACGAAAAAATCAAACAACAGCCATGGTGTAATGAAAGTAACAACAAATAAATACACGAACAAACCCAAATGTCATTTTTCCGCACACAATTTATGGTCCGGGCAATTATTTCATTGCGAAAAGAGAGTGGAGACTTGTCAAAACGATCTGGTATAATCATCAATTTCGCTGGTCGAACAGCGTACCACAGAACGAAAAGCACAACGAATTTGTTCGTTTATGACTTCGTCATGTCATTTTCGTATGGGATGTTTTGTTTCGCATCAGGTGCGTACTAGGCTTTATGAAAAACATAATCTCCATCTTAAGGCGGATCTACATCTGTGTCGTGTGTTGTGTTGTGGAGTCGTGTGTCGCTGTCATTCCATATTTATTTTATGCGCTACACTGCAACACAATACACGAGACAAATATGGTTCTAGGCATATAAAATACATTGTAGCCATAGCGACACACTACTCCACAACACAAGACACGACACAGGTATGGTTCTGGCTTTAGTATAGTAGAGACAAAATAAGAACTTATCAGACGAATTAATATGCCCCATTCTAATGTCGTTTTCGATTGGATTTCGGAACAGTACTCCTCCTTTTTCGAATCGAATTATTTTCTGTTGTTCCAAGATTAATTTGCGAGATGTTTATGTGTGTGTGAGTAAATTGTCTGATATTTATTTATATTTTGCTCGTTCAGTCGAGGAGAATTAATTTGACAAATAATTCGATGAAAGTAGGGTTTATATGTATATGTGTGTTCCAGGTCTACTCCTTTAAAAAATCCGGAACAGGAAAAAAATACGAAACCATTACTCGGAACAGCCAATCGAATTATTTTGGAGTAAGCGGAGTCAAAAAAGAGTAAAGACGCTCCCCAAACCAATGCGAAACATTCGTTGCGGCGAAGAAACATTCGTCAGTCAAAAATAATTCATATGTTTCTCCGCCGCGTTGGTGTGGGCACTCTCATATATCACCATGTAAATAAATTTTGACATGCGAATGTTTCTTTGCCACAACAAATGTTCCGTATTGGTTTGGGAGAGCCTTAACTCCGAACCTCAAACCGAAAAGGCCATAATTACGTTCCATCCCTCAAAACTTCCAGCCGTATCTATAAAATTATCTTAAAACGCCTCTTAGAGGTTATTTAGTTAAGCTTGCTTAAATATTAAAGTTGCCTTTAAATCACGTTACTTAAATTTGTATCTATAATCAATATTCCTTTCATACTTAACTAAACAACCGTAATGTAACGTAACGCAAGAAAATTGACAAATCTGATACAAATTTCTAGTACATTTTTCCCTCTCAGGCTATTTCTGTCAGATTGCAAAAAAAATTTGCATACACAAAAGAGTGCACAAATAAAAAGACAGAAAGAGAAGCAACTGGGTGTATGTGTGTATGCATCGTCAAACACAGAAGACAGAAGAAATGAAACCATTCCACTTCGGTTTTTTTTTATTTGGTTTTCAGAAATTTCCTTCCTATATTGGTGAGAAAGTATATCGTTTATTATATTATTTTCTTTAACAAAAAAACAAAACAAAACAATTTAAACCCGGCCATCACAGTACACACATAAATATTTCCTTACTCAACCTGCGCACAATTTGTTTTGATAAAAAAAAAAAACAATTCTCATGTGTCAAAATAAATTTAAGTTGGCTTTGCTAAGCCTTTAAACGCTTTGGATGGTGTTTAAGTTAAGAGGTGTTTAAGTTACGTTGCTTAAATGTGGAAATTGATTATAGATACCGATTTCACACTTAAGTGATATTTAGAGGTAGTTTAGAGTTAAGAAGCCTTTAAAATTTCTTTATAGATTCGGCTGTTCGTATATAAAAAGACATAGCGTGTAAATCCGTTATTTAAAAAAAGCGAATACTCTGCACTACCTTACCATCAAAATATATTACCTTTCTTACCACACACCCTTATTTTTCTTGTTTTTTCACCTTCCCCATATGTTATCGACATAATACATTTTGACACTCACTTCTTTCTGAATTCACCATTCCAATCAGATCTAACTTCACAAATCAGAAACAAGAAGTCAAAACGCGAGAAAGAAGTCAACATGGCGTACGTTTGATTCGATTCGCTGTTCTCTGTTTTTGTGCGTGAAAAAATCCTTAAAAAAAAATAGGAAAAGTTCCACCCTGATTTCCTTAATCTATTTTTCATTATAAATAGATGCAATAAAGTGCTAATAAGTGTTTATTCACATCGGTGCATTAAATTGCTTTATAGAAAAGTGTAAAAAGCAAGAGAAAAAAATAGAGAAATGGGCACAAAAGAGCCACCAAGCGATTTGGCCAACAACATCCGCGCAATGCCCACCACCACCGCCACCAGTCCATCCTCAACCATTCCCAATACCGACAATTCAACCGGCGCTAGTAAATTGTGTAGTAAATCGGAAAATCGTAAAATCAATGCCGTCATTGCCGCGGACGATACAATCGCCGAAAATATTCTTAATCCGAAAAAAGAAGTGTGCCAAACGAACCACCATCATAATCAGTCATCATCTTCAGTGCTAGCTTCCCCGCCCCATTCTCAATCTCAGCCTCAGTCACAGTCCCAGTCGCAGCCACAACCGCAACAACCGAATGTAAAACAATCGCTGAGTCTAACGACTGCTGCGGGAAAAAAGATTCGTCGCGCATTTTCAATGCCTCGTAATCCATTTCGATGGTCGCGAAAATTCAAGACCAATAACAACAACAATACATCGGTGTCGTCGGGAACCACTGCTGCCGCGGGTAGCGGCCGCAATAGTGTTGGTTCTAGTAGTGGTGTCGCCACCACTGACGGCAATACCATCGACCGCAAACAGGCAGGAGCTAGAATAGGACGTGATTCTGACGAAACCAGAAACAAGAGTAAGACGTTAGATGGCACAGCTGGACGTGGCGGCGGCGGCACCGCACTTGGCCTACACGATGGAGATGGAGGAGAAGTACATCCACCAGCGGCTGGAGAACCAAATCAAAACAAAAGCGCAAACAATTCGCAGCGAGTCTTTAGGCGATCGTCATTTCGAAAGTTTCTCAATCGAATTGCCCAGCATGTGTCCTCGGTAGGAGCCATTGGGGTAAGTTGAGTTCTCCACGGATAGCAACTGTGGAGCGTGTTGCTAGATAGATGTATTCTTCTAGGTACATACATCATACCTATATATCTGTATGAGTGTTATGAGAAATGATGTGTGCTCTTTAAAGATTTTTTTATATGTAAATATTATTGTGTTTCGAAAAGGTTATGTAATGGGCGGCAGTGGCAGTCTATGACCTATAAATGAAAGAGAGTTGTGTTTCCTTGATATCCAGACATTTTGGTTATGGTGATGGGTGTCTGAAAAATGTTTACAATAGAAGTCACAATAGAAGTCGAAATTTTAAGTTCTAACTTTAGTTTGCATATATTAAACCGGGTTTGCTTAAAGAAGGTATAAGCTTAAACTTGATAGGTGAAGACTTTAAATTTTTATTGTGAGAAATGAAGATAAGCAATTAAATTTAACAGCTCTACTTCTAGTTTAAAAAGCTAACCTACTTTGGGCGTTGAAAAAACAACTATAAGGGGAGACTTATTATAAGCGTAAGATTTGATATTTACTTAGATGCAGGCTTTTGGTTCAATAGAAAGACAAATCTTGTTTGGATCGAAATCCCGAAAAGAATAATCAGAATCAGTATGAAGTTTGCCCATAAGGACAAGCATGCATACTTCATAGAAAGTACATAGTTTTCTAATCTCAAACTAGGACCTTACATCACAAATACAGGGTGGACCAAATACTATTTTCTTTTTAAAAATACAATAAAATGAACAAAATTAAATTTGTTCCATGTAGGTATTTGGCTTTATTAATAAGAGCAAACATTCTTATTAATTTTGTTCAGGTGGCTTCCTCGGCAGGGCTCGCAGTATCGCATTCTGTAACTCCAACTTTCCAAGACCTTGTTCATGGTTTCGGGCCGTAGATCAAGGATTGATTGCATGATATTGAATTGCTATTGGGATGATATAACGCTTCAATCGTTTTCGGATTGTTGGCATAACATCGGGCCTTTACGGTTCTCCACAAAAAAAAGTCAAAGGTCAAATCACAGCTACGAGACGGCCAACTAGCAACGCCAATACGGCTAATAACACAATTTGGGAATTTGGGGCACACAAGATCGATTGTGGCATGGGCTGTGTGGCATGGCGCGCCATCCTGCATAAACCAGAGGTCGTCCAAATCCATGTCTTCAATTTCAGTAAAAAAAAAGTTGGTTAACATGGCTCTGTAACGCCCACCGTTGACCGAAACGTTGTACCTACCCAGTCTCATTTTCGAAGAAAAATTGTCCAATGATGCCACTACTCCACAATCCGCACCAAACTCTGACTCAGTGGATGCATTGGCTTCTCATCAATCAAGTGCGGGTTTTTTGATCCCCAGATGCGCCAATTTGTTTAACATTGCAGGCGCGCGGTGGGTGCTTCATTTCGAACAAAACTTTCTTTCACAAAACGCACTGTTTGAGCTACACAGCATTTAGTTTGGAAATTAACTTTTAATATTTTCCAACCTTGTTAAAGCGTTAAGCGAATGATACTGACTTTCAGTCAAGATTTTCAAGCGGGAAACAACTTTCAATGTCAAAATAACCTATGATTAAAAAAAAACACTAGATGGCCCACCCTTTATTATTTTTCGTAACTCCTAAATCATAAAGTCGGAAGTACAATTATTGGAGAAGTAGGTACCCTACTTAAGTGATTAAACGAAAGCAAGCTAATACCTACCAGGAGATCATATTACACGCCTACAAACAATGGCGGATTGTTGCTTTTTGTCGGGTTTTATTCACTTTGGCTTTCTTAGATGAAGAGTGTAGTAGCCCGTAGCATAATGTTTAGTACGTTGGACTGTCACGCTGGAGGTCTGAGTTCACTTCCCAGCCTGGTCCACCTAAAAAATTAAGTTTTTTTTTTTAGGGACACTGCCTCTTGAATTGTATCACTTGTCATGAAAAAACGCTTCTCGTCTAGCCGTTCGGATTCCGCATCAAATTGTAGCACCTTTCCTTCCTGTCGACACGCGCACACGGGAATGGTTTCGAGTTGTTAGTAACTAGGCCCTGCTTCTTTATGAGCCGTTGCGCCACCCAATTTAAATTTTAATTTATTTCTTAGAAGAGTACCTACCTTAAATTAGAAATAAAAAACAATTGAAAGATGATTTATGTATTTTACTTGAATGCAACTCTAACTTCTTGGAACGCTACTTTTCGTTGATCAGTTACATTAGATTCAGTGAGCTTCCAACTGTTATATGTAGGTCAACCTTAACTACAGATTTTTTTTAGTACCTTCCCCCCACCTAATCTCTCTGCGCTCCCCCAACCATCACAACATCTCGTGGAATGATATTGACAAACAAGAATTGCTATCCTATCCACCCAATGAACGCTCAAAATCGATTGCAAACAATTTCTATAATATTGAAATTACATTTATTGTATTTGGACTGTTGGAATCATCGTTTCCTCATCAAATCACCAAATCACTAGATTTGATTTGAGAATAGAAATTTACTAACGACGATTTCGCTTTGTAACAGAATGACACAAGAAATTCATAAATTCTTTTACATTATGCAAATGTAGACTTAAAAGGATATTCTGATAAATGAAAATGACTTTATTAAAAAATAAACCATACCTAATGTATAAAAATCATATTATGTACGTATGTTTTAAGTTAGTGAGGCACAACGTGAACAATCAGTACAAAATCTAATTTGTAATTTTTTGAATAATATTCTTTTTCTGTCTGCCGTCATGTTAACTCGACACTGATTCTGACCAAACTAAAAATTATCATAGAAAACTAATGATGAAGGGAAAAAATATAGGTACCTAGCAACTACTACATCATGGTAAACATTTCATTGAATTACCTATAACAAGCAGAGATCGGAAATAAATCTTAACCTATTGAAAGGTTCTTTAATTACTGTTTTTTTCAATAACGGTCACACAATAACCTTTATTCCCAACAAACAAAAATATTGGTTAAGGTCTGAGAGAAACCTTTACTTTGCTATTTTTTTAGGTAAGGTCAACAAGTGAGATTTATCTCTGAGAGAAAAAAATAAATCTCATCTGCAATTTTATCAATCAGAATGCCCGTTAGTATGACCGTCAGTATTTTGTAAGCACTGATTCATGCTGAAATGCAGGTTTTTGGGATTTTTCGAAATTGCATTGGTTGTGCTTGGCGTCTCAGTAGCTCAAGCCAAATTTTTCTGCATTAACCATTTTTTATTTATTTTCAGCGAAAAAGGTTAAAGGTTGACCTTTTGCATTAATTTTTTCGTTAAAATCTCAACCATTGAGAGATATTTTTGATTTGTTTTTATTTTGTTTTAAATAAATCTCAACCCGAAACCAAAATCTCTCTTAAGTAATGTACCTAGTAACTCTCTGAGTTAAACCAATTGAAAATAAAGATTGACAGTTATTTCTGATCTCTGATCTTGGGTGCCTTATAATTCAATTCTTAACTTGAGTTTATGAATTTATTTTAAGAATTTTCAATCTTTTGTTTAAGTACCCAGCTTAGAATTTAAGAAAGTTGTACATTTAACCAGTTTGTAGATCTCACTGAAATATTAACAAGTCTCCTCACTTTTCTGTAAAAATGATATTAAGAAGATAAGACTGCGTTTTTGGTTGGATTCTATTGATTGACATGATCCTGGTGAGATCTAGAAAAGTGACCTGATGTTTAATCGGCTTAGCTGATTTTATTATCAATTTTTTGTTGATGGCCGTTTTAAAAGACAGCTGTCTCATCAAATCTATAGACAAAGCTAGAGAAAGCTATCGTCAAAACGATAGTTAAAAATATCATAATCAACTATCAGCTTAGCCGGCTAATTATGTAAAAATATAACGGGTTTTCCAACAGCTCGTGACGGCCATATTGTGTCTTTTACTTTCCAATGCAATTTCCGTCAAAATATCGTCTTTTAATCAGTTACTAAAGACAAATCATCATGGTAAGTTACAGCGTCGAGCAACACATGCAAATGATAAAACTTTATTATCAAAATGGGCTGGAATTTGATCCCAATTTTGGTCGAAAAATCATCCAAAAATCATCTTAGCAATGAGGCCCATTTTTGGATGAATGTGTACGTTAATAAGCGAAATTGCCTGATTTGGGACGACACCAATCCACGCTAGATTCACGAGGTGTCAATGCATCCAAATAAAGTTACTGTTTGGTGTGGATTACAGGCTGGAGGCGTCATCGGTCTGTAATTCTTCGAAAATGATGCTGTTCAGGCTATTACCGTCAACGGCGATCGCTATAGGTCGATGATCACCAGCTTCTTGTGGCCTGAATTGGATGATATGGACACCGAAGAAATATTGTTTCAACAGGATGGCGCTACGTGCCACACAGCCCAAGACACAATCAATATTCTGCACGAGCGATTTCATGGCATGGTTATCTCGCGCCAAGGATACGTGAATTGGCCACTAAGATCGTGTTATTTGACCCTTTGCACTTTTTCTTGTCGGGCTTTCTTAAGTCGCAGGTCTATGCGAATAAGTCGCAAACTACCGCGACAACATAATCGATGCCATCGAAAACTGGACCTTGTTGGACGATGTTATATTTCACACATAATGTCAATGTCATTGATAGGGCTCTCAAATAAAGATAAAACCTTATTGATGAACGATGCTAAATAGGTTGCTTGATAACGCGTCGCTTTGCCTTTCCTTTCCCAACATTAAATAGTTTGGTGGTGTTCCCTTGAATTAAAGTTCCTTAAGTGGCTAAAGCTAAATTGCGCTTAATAGTATGTTCCCACATTCGAGAATTCAATTTCAAAATTACCCAATAAAACACAATTGTGATAATTTGAATTGCGTAGAGTACAATTTCAAACATGATGTCGGAAATATTTTAAAATTGTGACAATTCTATCAATATCGAGTGAAAACAAATTATAAGATTTTTTCTTCGAGTTTATTGTGGGTTCGTTTTTTTTTTTTTTTTTATTTCCCATTCAATCAAACAATTGTCATAAGTAGCAGCCCACTATGAAGCCATATTTTATGGCTCCGCTAGTACCATATCTTTTTTCTACAACAAGATACCTACAGAATATTATACCTTCATACATGAATAAAATTTTAAAACTTTTGTTTCTTAAAAAACAACCTCAAAGTTAAGAGAGACCCGCCAAATTATAATTTGGTATGATTCTCTTTCAACGTGGGCAATTTTGGAGCACGTTTTTGTTATAGAACTCGCAAAAAGCCACATGATGATCTAAGAAAAACACGTTTGTATCTGACGTGAACGACGACGCGACGCACGGTGGCAAAACAAAAAAGTACCTACACCATGACGAATTTTTATTTTTTTTTTATACAAAAGAAGTCTACAACATGAATAGATTACCTCATTCTCAAACCAAGTCCAAGAACATACATATTTCAATGATTAATGAAAATAATTAAAAATGAAATTGAAGAACAACGATTGAAATTATAAAAAATAAAACATTACATATCTGAAAGCAAACCTATGAGCATGTCTTGAAAAAATCGAATCGAAGAAAAAAAATGTTAAAGATGAAAAATAAGCAGCAAACAGATATCCATAACAAATCGCTTTAACAAAACAAAAGCAAGTCCCATGACGATGGATTCGTACCTAACTCTTTCACATCCCAACTTAGATAAGATTTTTTAAAACAAGTTCTCAAACACACTCAGATAAGAAGATTCATCCGACAAAACTAACCAATTGAATTAAATCGAAAAAAAAAAACAAAAACCATAATAAATAATGATTTAATTCAAATAATGCCGTCATCGAAAGTTATTGAACTAATCCCACGCCTAACCAATTCGAAAAGCTTTCCGCTGTGTTGCTGCTGTGTTGTAGCTGCTGATACTCTGCCTGTACACGACAGCTGATCTAATTTTATCTTCTTCTCAGTAGGAAATGGAAATTTGCTATATCATCAGATTAGCATAAAAGATGTGTGTTTGCTTGCTGAACAGGCAAGGCAAGCAAGAACAACACAAACTGTCTAATAATCTATACTCATAAGTTTAGTGTATTCCAAGATCAAATTGAAGAAGATAACCGCAACCAGCGGGTTTGCAAAAAAAAAAAAAACAAAAAGTAATGGACAATAAACCGACAAATTTCACGCTCGAACATATAGACAGATAGACAGAATAGAAATTGGGAAGGGAAAGTTTTGTTTTGCGTTATAATTTTTAGCTTGTAGCTAAACGAATGGACTAATGGTGATAATGACGACAGAAGTACATAGCTTTTTCTGACCCCGACAAAATAACAATAAACCAATAGAACTGCAAAACACACGTCGGCCGGCGCGGCGGTGGACGTCGGACGACGACGTAGATGACAACAGGCATTTGGTTGGGTGTGCTTTAGAATCGAATCGGACATGGTGCAAATTGAGAAAATTTATCTCAAGGTAAAATCAATTTAGACCAATTGACTAAAACGAACAGAGAAAAAAAAATAAAATAAATAATCGCTAAGACAGCAGCATCACCACCGCACGGGACTTGATGTAGGTACTTGTTCCTACATAAATTTGTTGGATATACAAAAAAAAATACTAAGTTTTTTTTTCGCTATTCCATTCATCAGAATCAGAGTGCATTAGCAGCAATAGAATTTACGACAAAACAGGATGACGCGAATACATTAGATTTAGATGAATATACTTACAAACATACGTACATATGTACCTACTTGATTAGAACAGCTTTTTACTGGTTGATAACTAGCATGGAAATTTAAATGGGAACAAGAGCGATTTATTATTTGATAATTTTTTTTCAAAGTGAAATTGTACATACAGAATATAATTTTTACTTAGCGGTTTATTCTAGATTGTCAGAATATACCTACTTGTTTTTCAGCGGTGAATTAAACCAGAGTTACTTAACTCTGGAAATAGATTTGTCTATAGTTACGTCAAGAAGCTGATTTTAAGTGGAGGATGAATGCAGAAAGGCTTATAAAACACGGAAGAAAAAACATCAAGTGCCTGTTGAGTTAATCCAGAGTTTACTCACCATATTTGGTGAGTTAACTCGGGCTTAACTTTAATCCCACACTGAAAAACTGGCCCTTAGAGTCATGAGTTTTTTTTTTAACTAGGTACCTTCATACATATGTAACAATTTCTAGTTTTTTAAAGTTGTAAAGCTATTTTTGATTTTGATTATAAATAAAAAAGGTAATAAAACATATTTATCCAAACTTAAAAAATTGTGATTAATTTGATTTACATGAATACTAGAATCCATTTTAAGGAAAGATAAATTCAATCAACAGTGTTTTTTTTCTGCCGAGAAACCCAGGCTATAATTTCCAAAAAATGTTTGTTGACCTAGATTCAAATCTGATCTTACAATAATTGATTCATCGACTGAGGGTTTCTGAGATACATGGGTATTCTTACCTAAAGTGAACCAAAGGGAACAAATTTTGTAGGTGTTTTAGTATAATTATCACCATCGAGGCATCTGCTTGGAAGAAATTCGGAAGACATAGGGGCGTATTCATAGTCATTTTAGAGCTGTCTCTAAGTTAAACATAGGTTTAGTTGAATTTTTAGACGTTGATTCTACTTTTTAAGTTTATCATTTCAAAATATTTGAATCTATTTGTGAAGTATACCAAGTTAATTATCTTTTAAAAATATAAAACCAACAATTTTAATTTAGTTAAACCTGGGTCTATCTGCGACTATGAATATGCCCCATAGTTTTTAGTTATCCGTCTCTGTATCGATCGGTACCAAACGATCTTGGTCCAAATCTGACAACGGTAATATTTAAAGGATGGACATCGAATATCACTTTAGAGATATACATATATCTATGTGTCGGTACAGGGTGTTCGGTGGGAGATTATGTTTTCAAAAGTTGAAATCTCAAACAATTTTAAGCGACAAGTTTGATGTCATTTAAATGCCAGTTTGATGTCAGCTAATTTGTCAGTTTTAAATGCCAGTGGTTATGAGAACACATCGTGGAGTATTATTTGATATCGAACAGAGTTGGGAAAGAATGCAATCATTTTAGTATTGCAATCAATTGAATAAAAAGACTTATTTTTGAGTATTTTAACTTCACCCTAGTATTTTAACTTCACAGTCAATTTGCATTGATTGCGTTCTTGAAGTCGTTTGATTGCAATCAAAGTATTGCAGTTTTTTTGACTACTTTGAAGTCTTTTCCTCTTGGAGTATTTTTATTTCTTGGAGTTTTTTCTGGTTTAAACATTAAAAATACATACAAAAAAGACTTCAAAGTAGTTAAAAGACTGCAGTTCTTTGATTGCAATCAGAAGACTTCAAGAATGCAATCAATGCAAAAGACTTATAAAAGACTTCAAAGAATTCAAAAAGTCTTTAGTATTGCATTCTTTTAACTTCAAGTCTTTTAACTGCTTAAAATGATTGCAATATAAAAGACTTCAAAATTGACTGCGAATTAATCTTTGGAGTAAAAATACTTAGCAATAGTATTTAACTGCATTCGCAGAGATAAGTCAAATGACTGGGATTTCAAAGAATGAAATACAAAAGTATTGCATTCTTCCCAACTCTGATATCGCAGAGTTTTTAAGAGTGTCCATTATTAAATTAGTGCGCGCCGGCAGTTTTCTTCACGTCGTAAAATTCAGAAATTTAGTGATAGGCTAAGAATGAATTTAATTGGTTCATAAAATGCTCCGGATAACTTCTTCAGCATTGATTGCGTCTCAGCTAGGCCTCAGGAGAACATAAAAGACCACCGAAAACATTATATCAGATTTATCGGCCTGTATTTATGTTGAAAATTCTAAAAGGAATCCATTGTTGTTAACAGTAAAAATTTCTTATGTGTAATAGCATTTGATCATATATAAAAATTACAATCGTAAAGTATTTTTAACCCAATTTGCGAGTGCATCCATCTTACTCTTCACACAAGTAGTTTGACCAAGTTGTGGCACCTCCCCATACCGATAGAAGCTCCTCGAACAAACTTTCTAGGAAAACTAGAATCAATCACATTGGAAGCGTCCCTGTAACCACTGAGCTCTCCACTCTCCCACTTGCTTTTTCTTTTTGGTATGAGGGTTCCTTATGAGAAAAGTCTGAATGAAAAAATATTCACTATGAAATTTAAGATATTCAGCCAAGCCTGGCTGGTTAAAACCAGCTAAAGCTTCATATGAAACGTGCGAGGCTATTTATGTCTGTGTTTGCTAGATCATTAGGATCATTGACGATGAAGTCTCCCAGTTAAGGATAAGGATAAGAGCATGCACAAAAAAGACGCGATCAATTCTTCCTCTTCGTGGTCCATACAGCATCCACAGAAATCGTTTGCGAATACCTTGCGTACTTCCCTATAAGGCAGTGTCCGGTTATGACAAAAATAACGGAGCTGATATTCCGTCTGTTGTAAGATATCAAACACTTCAAGCACATCAGGTCCAGAATTAGCCGGATTTGTTTGGTCACCAGGCAAGGTGTGATGTTTTTCCACCTCAGGTTTGTTTTCCTCATACATCTTCAGCATAAGTTTGCATGTAGGGGTAGGAAGGTAGTGTTGTTTGACGAGTTCGTCGGCTTTACTGTGCCTTGCCATAAAGGCATGGCACGGCACCCAACAAAGCTTAATATTGAACTACTTTGCCAATTCTATAAGAGATGATCCACAGTTAAGGGCTGTTTTAGATTTTGTAGTTTATTGCCTTTTGCGTCTTAACAGTTCAACAAGTGACTTCATATTCTGTTTATAGTTTACAAACTCCGATTGAAATACTATGTGTCAGTTATATTAGTGCGGAAGCCTTGCTATTCCCAGATTGTGTAAAGATATAGTAAATAACTGGGATATCGACAGTAATGAGTGTTGTAAATCCACGCATTCCCATTTCATTCTTAGGGATTTTTAAATTTAATTAACAAGGTTCAAAGAAAAACACTTCAGGTTTGTAGACTTTCACCTAAGCAAAATATATTTCCTACTTAACAAACTAGGTTTTCCAATAGGGACGGGTTGATTTTGACAGCTCGTGGCGGCCATATTGTTTCAAAATGGGTTGGATGTTGATCCCAATTTTGGTCGAAAAATCATCTTTAGCGATGAGGCTCATTTTTGGGTGAATGGCTACGTGAATAAGCAAAATTACTGGATTTGGGGCGACACCAATCCACGCGAGATTCACGAGGTGCAAATGCATCCAAATAAAGTTACTGTTTAGTGTGCATTTTGGGCTGGAGGTGTCATCGATCCGTACTTCTTCGAAAATGATGGTGGCCAGGCCATCACCGTCAACGGCCATCGCTATAGGTCTATGATCACCAGCTTCTTGTGGCCTGAATTGGATGATATGGACACCGAAGACATATGGTTTCAACAGGATGGCGCTACGTGCCACACAGCTCAAGACACAATCGATATTCTGCACGAGCGGTTTCATGGCATGGTTATCTCGCGCCGAGGCGACGTGAATTGGCCACCAATATCGTGGGATTTGACTCCTTTGGACTTTTTCTTGTGGGGCTTTCTTAAGTTGCAGTTCTATGCGAATAAGCCGCAAACCACCGCGACCCTCAAAGATGCCATCGGTCAAATTCAGCTTGATTTATGCGCCAAAGTCATCGCAATCTGAACATTTCGTTTTATTCAATTTTAAAATCGACTCGCCCTTAATGGTCCTCGCCCTCAGTCCCTTCAAAAAATATATTTTTATCCTGGTGAATGATGTTGACAAACTTGCCCAAACTTTTAATAAAAAAAATAAACTGTTAAATTTTTAACTAACCTACAACTCTATTCCTATCATCAACACAAAAATTGAAATCTATTTTTTTTTCTAATATTATACTCATTCATAACCATGGAAATTAAGTCGAGCACGGGTCTACTAGCTTAAAAAAAAAACTCTTCAAAGTCTTGTATTCATTCTCTATAAAAAAAAAAGTTTTAATTGATAAGCTCACTTAATTATTCAGGCAACTTTAAGTGGTGTCACGTGTAGTAGGTACACTTCACATACCGCCTTATTCCAAACTCAAACTCCAATTACATAGTTTTTTTTTTTAATCGTTAAAGTGTTTAAAGACGACGGTTGTTGGCTCGTGGCTGAATGCTGAAGCTAAAGTTTTTCATTCGTTAACGATTCGTTCATATGACTGTAGCTATGATGTATGTCTGTAAAAACAAAAACAAAAATAACTCCGTAAACAAAATTGAAAAATGATGTCAAAGTGAAACTTGCGGTAGCAATAAACTTTTGATGTTTACCAATGTCAACTAGGTTCTTCCAAATAACCCTAGCTCTAATTGAACAACCTTTAATTGGTGAAAGTACTCAGTGAATGAGAAAAACTCTGAAAACTGAAGTTACTATTTATTTGGTTTGAGGGGAAGGTTATTTTGTCATCTTCTTTTCGTAATTAGTTGAGTTTTTAGCATTTACATTATATGGAATATGAGTTTCTGCTCAATGAATTAGGTTTTATTTGCTTTAAAGTTGTTATGTCTTGATAATCTAAAATGAAAATAAAAACGTGCATGAAATTTTAATAAAATTATCGTACCATGTCGATTCTTAAGCTCGAATCAAAAAAAAAAAAAAAAATAGATTGCCCCCTCAGAATTGTTTCTTTTTCTTCAAGTAAATAAAAGCTGCTCTTCATTTTAAATATTATACAACATACACATTCCTAATGTGTGGGAACGGATATTTAGTTTGCCGGCATTGGTCACGTTATAGCTAATTAATAGATCAAATGAAACGACCTTTAATGGCTGTTTTATCAATTTTCTACAAGCGAAGAATACATTTTTTTTGTGTTAAACACACGCACAAGTAATCAGCATCATAAAATAAGCGTACTATAATAAGCGTTAATGGTATTCAGCTTGTGTCCTACATTTTGCGTTGGAATTTAAGTATTCCGCTTAGCATTTTGAGTATAATTTGCAATGAGTTATGCATACATACATATATATGATTTTAAGACTTCAATTGGATCCGTTTTGGCTGATAACTAAATTGTGTTGAGTCGTTAAAATCGACATACAAAAATTGAATTCTCAAGGCAAAATTTACGCAATTATTATTGTTAGTAGGTACATAATAGGTATTGCATACAAAATTTGTTTATGTAAACAAATGATAGTGAACTATTTGAACAACTGAATCACTGAGTGCATAAAGGTGGATACCCGCGCAGAAAAACAATTTAGTTTTCGACAAGGCACTAGAGAGTTTTACATAGATTCTGGCAATGCACTAGCATGAATTAGCAAAGGCTAGAACGCGGGCCTTGGCGATTATGAAACCTTTTGCCTTGTCAGGCAAACAAAACAAAGCTGGATAATGTGGGACTTGATCCCGCGGTCTTCTGTTCGTTAGTCCAATGCGCTACCCACTGGGCTAACTCGCTATACAAATTCAATGTCGAAAGTGAATAGTTGCTTACCATATTGCATAACAAATACATACAGACTAGAACAGGATTTTATGTACTTGCTTTTTAGGTAGAACATTTTATAACAGGTTTTCTGTTCTAACTTGTCTGACGCTAGGTTAGGTTAGGTTAGGTGGGGTGATGATGCGGCAAGCCACACAATCTCACTCGGATCTCAATGAATCGATTGCTTTCCCCGACAGAAGGAAAGAAAGGTAAGAGGAGGGGTGGGGAGAGGAATAAGGGAATTTTAGGTATGATAGGCCTCCCTAAACCATCCTCAATTCAGAGTGAATTTTAGGATATTTTTCTGTGGCAAGATTGAGATGTCGCCCAGTTCGTCGAAAAAATATTCTCCTAGGGCTTTTTTTCTGGTTCTGGCTAAGCTGGGGCATTCACAAAGAAAGTGATAGGAGCCCTCTTCCGCCTCTTCATCCTGACATCCTCTACATAAGTCAGATGTGCTAATGCCCATTCTGCTCATGTGGGTACCCATCGAGTTGTGGCCCGTTAGGATTCCAATAAGTAGGAATAAATGAGGTCTGCATATCTTTAGTATGTATTCTGTTTTTTTACGCGAAATATTTGGCCATAGATTTCTTGAAACCCGACAAGTGTCGATTGATGAAAATCTGATCTCTGCGGCCACAAGAAACTTCTGGTGGATTCTACTCTTTTCTTGCTCCAGTGGCTTAAAACCCGAATTGTCGGTTTGGCTCTGGTTTAGAGATGACCCGATTTTGGCCAATTCATCCGCAATCTCGTTTCCATAAATATCACTGTGTCCTGGGACCCATCGAATGGTAACTGTGTTTATTGCGCTGAGCATTCTAAGCTTGTTGCGGCAACGATCCACCTGTTTGGAATTTATGATGATTGAGGAAATAGCCTTTATCGCCGCCTGGCTGTCTATGAAGATGTCAATATTCATATTGGCTAATTCACAAGTGGCAAGATGTTTTGCTGCTTCACAAACTGCAAGTACTTCCGCTTGGAAGACACTGCAGAACTTTGACCCAACGCCCTCGTTTGTTTTGGAACCGTCCGTAAAGACCAAACCATGATTTGTATTTAGGACCCGGTTTTCTCTCCAGAGTTCCCTTGTTGGGATATATCTGTTAGGTGTAAAATAGTCCGTTTGAATGTCTATGTCAGTGAAGTTCGTTATAGTTCTATGACCGTAGTCGCCTCTTACAATTATTGCACTGTTTAAGCCTTATAGCACTTTTTGCCGCCAACTCTTTTGTAAACAAATCGAGCGGGGTTAGTGAAGGGAAAGTTTCTAGGGCTGTGGTTGGTGTGGTTCTTATGGCACTGGTTGTACCAATACACGCTAGTCTTTGAATTTTGGTCATGGTTTTTAGATTGGTTTCCTTTTCTAGGGCTGGCCACCAGACCAAGCAGGCGTACGTTAGGATTGGCTTTATTATGGCTGTGTACATCCAATGAATGGTTTTAGTGCTTGTTTCTGCTGCAAGTATAGAAAACTACACATGCTTTTTTCTCCCTTTCCTTTATATTTTCTTTCCAGTTAAGTTTTTCGAACGAGTACCACGCCAAGATATTTTGCTGTGCCCGAAATCTGTAGCGGAACCCCGTTAATGGTGGGCGGGTTTAAGTGTTTAATATTACGTTTCCTTGTAAACAAAACCATTTCTGTCTTTAGTGAGTTGACGTTAAGTCCGCAGCTATCGGCCCAATTACTGAAGTTGTCAAGGGCTGTTTGCAGGAGGTCGCATAGCGTAGGAAAAAATTTCTCCGAGGCCATTAACACAATGTCATCGTCATATGCGACGACATTGACAACGGCTTGACTTAATTTTATTAAAATTTGATTAACGACGAGAAGTTAAAGAAGAGAAGACAAGACTCCACCCTGTGGAGTACCCTTACACATCCTAACTTTTAATTTACTATCACCCATTTCTGAGCTTACGAGTCTTGATTTAAGCATGAGGTCAATCCAGTTAATAAGTATTGGGTCGATGCTGATAGAGTCTAGGACTTGCCGAATTGCAATGTAAGCAACGTTGTTGAAGGCCCCCTCTATGTTAAAAAACGCAACCAAGTCAAGAAACTGACGTTACTCACAAATCTGTGTTGTTCTGATACGAAAAAGAATACAAAGGAAAGAGAGAAAAAAGTTTCGTATGATACTGAAATTGCATGGTGCTTATAAAATGTTTGTTTTTGGTGTACAAAAGGCTTTCCTGATGGGGTAACGAAATATGTTCACAAGTTTTTACTAGGGAGGGTCTCACGAGTGTGAAAATTTTCCCCCCTCTAAATGTTTGGTTCTGAAATCCAGCAAGGATTTGCCAAGTATCTAACAAGTTTTCCTCGTCTAAATCGTCCATTTTGAAACTTACTAGGACCTTGCGCAAACTAGACAGAAATTTGGAATTTTTCGAGCCGGGAACTTGACCCTGTGAACTCAGCCATTAATAAAGGAAATTTGAAAATGTAAACGTGGCATTAATAAAAGGAGGCTTCATAAAAAGCTTAGTTCTTTCCATTCATAAAAAATCCCTGAATTTGTCATCTTCATCAATAAAACCAAAAAAAAAAAAAAACACAATGGAATATTAATAATGAAAAAACGCACAAATAATAGTACCTAACAACAATACCATCAATTTCCATAATTGATAAAATCACATAACTTAACGCAGATGACCTGTTTTGGTTGGAATGTAGCATTGTTGTGATCCGTTCCAGTGGTTGTACCTACACTTCCCCCAACACACCAACCAACGACAGTACCTACTTTATAGACGACATAACAACACTGTACGCAACGCACCGCACATTCTATTCAATTACCGTAATACACCAACTTTAGGTCGGTCGTTCCATTACAGATAATGTTAATCATTTCCTGGCTTGTGTATACCAACTTGTATACTTGTCGTCGACACCATCATCATCGTCATGAGTTCATGATACAAAGTTGATTCCACTATTTTAAGATATTTTTATTTTATCCTCTCCTATGGATGTATGGATATGTATCTCCGGTGTGAATTATAATTCCTCCCTCAACTATATAGTTGGACTATGGCGACAGTGACGAGACAAGTTGAGTCGAGTGCGAATTGGGGTGGTGGCCGGGGAGTGAGTTACGAAGTGTTGTTGGTGGAGTAGGCTATTTAGTACCACAGTGCTCTGGCAAAATAAGTGAAGACACTTTGCTTTCGTCTATACCTCCACTCCACACTCGCCTCGTCAATGTCCATAAAATACCAAATTCGCTATACTGTTTGTGTTGCTATTTCTACTACATCCATACTATTTCATGTCATTCACAATTTATCAAGTCCACTTTGCATTTGACTTTGGATCTCGAATATCTTCTATTATTGTAGGTAGGTAGGTATTTGGCTGACTGACAGTCTAGGGCGAATTAATTATATGTTAACACGAATTTACTGCTTATTATTGCCTTAACTGCTTACTGGCTAGCGTAAGTATATTATAATTTGTAGGTAACCAATTTTTGACTCAATTTCTTCCGCTTTTTTATTTAGGTATTTAATTTTTGTTTGTTACCGTCCCAAGTGAACAGGGGTTTCTTTACCTAATCTACCTACTTAGGAAGCAGCCTCAAGAGTGTATTTTGTATTTTAGGTCAAGATCATAATTGTTGCCGTGCTAATTCAACATCATGACGACTTATAGAGGACACAAACCAATTTGTTTTCATGATTGGCTGTGTGTGTGTTTGTAGCTGTGGTGTGGTCATTGTACTATGATGAAGTTAAGGAGTGCCGTTTTTCAACATAACATATTTATAAGGAGGTCACTATTTAGACTTGAATCATGAGTGGTCGGCTTTATTGATCAATAATTATTTAGTATAGGGTGGGCTAAATACAAGTTTCTTTTTTAAAAATGCAATAAAATGAACAAAATTAAATTTTAAGCATATTGTATGGCTTTATTAGTTAGCCCATTAAATATGGAACGCAACGTTGTTCAGGTGGCTGCCTCGGCTGGCTTCGCAGTAGCGCATTCTGTCACTCCAATTTTCCAAGACCTAGTTGATAATTTCGGGCTGTAGCTCACGGATTGCTTGGATGATATTGGCCTTAATTGCTTGAATCGTTTCAGGATTGTTGGCATAATATCGGTCCTTCATGGTTCCCACAAAAAAATTCCAAACGGGTTAAATCGCAGCTCCGAGGAGGCCAATTGACATCGCCAAGACGGCTGATAACACGATTTGGAAATTTGGTGCGCAAAAGATCGATTGTGGCTTGGGCTGTGTGGCATGGCGCGCTATCCTGCATGAACCGGAGGTCGTCTAAATTTACTAAATTCATGTCTTCAATTTCAGAAAAAAAAGTCGGTTAACGCCCAACGTTGTTCCCAGCCTCATTTTTCAAGGAAAGTGGTCCAATGATGCCACCACTCCACAATCCGCACCAAACTGGTCTCTCTCTGTGGACGCATTGGCTTCTCGACAGTAACGTGCGGGTTTTCCTAGCTCCGGATGCAGCTATTTTGTTTGTTAACGTAGCCACCGACATGAAAATGCGCCTCGTCAGAAAATATTGTTTTTCCTCACTTACCCGCACTCACTTTGGAAAGCGACTCATTTCCTTCCGCAGAGGTATGATACTGACTATCTGTCAAGATTTCGAGCGGGAAACAACTTTCAGTGACAAAATAACCGATGAATTAAAAAGAAACCACTAGATGGCCCACCCTTTACTTATACATACATAGGTTCTTCAAAAATTGAAATTTAGTAAAAAATTACTACATCAATTAAGGACTTACTTATCAGGGTCCCAATCCATAGAGTGTCCCTGCCTGAGACACCATGGCTTTCCATGCTCTACGATCCCGAGCACGCTGCTTCCAGTCATCCAAACCAAGCGCTGTAGCGTCCGCAACGGCTTGGTCTTTAAACTGGAGGAGGTTCGGTTTTCCTTGTCTCGAACCTGGGGGCTGGGGTTCAAAGACTCTTGGCTGAAGCATTGTTGTATAAGGGTTTTGATGTGACCGAGCCAACGATGTGTTTTGTCTTTTTGGCCTACGTCCACATCTTTGTACAGCTAATAGAGTTCGCGGTTATATCTTCTACTCCATTCGCCCTCCTCACAACCAGAACCAAATATCCGTCGAAGAAGTTTTCTTTCAAAAGAGTCCAGTATCAGCTTTCCCGTTCTGCTTATCGTCCAGCACTCAGCGCCGCAGTATAAGGGTTTTGTAGAGCAACTTCGTCTTACGCGTAAGGAGTTTTGAACCCATTTGTTTTGCCAATCCAAAGGAGCAGCGGTTTTCTAGAGAAATACTTCGTCGGATTTCCGCTAAGGAGTTATTCGTGGAGTTAATAATCAATCCGAGGTAAATGAATAACTTAACTACTTCGAAGCTGCTACTATCAATAGTGATGTTTTGTCCTAGCCGGTGGACAGATGCATTTTTATTTGTCGATAGCAGGTACTTGTTCTTATCCCCGTTTATTCAAGACCAACGAGTTTCACCAGTTCTTCAATCGCCGAATAGGACTATAACGGAACGTCGGCGTCGGGAGCGGCCGATGATGTTATGTCGTCCGCATGTCCTATAGTTGAACGGATCTGTTGAAAATAGTGCCCTCTTTCAGTATTGACGTCTGATCTACGCGCTATCTGCTCCAGAACGAGGTTGAAAAAGTCACATGATAGCGCCTCTCCTTGCCGAAACACTGTGCATGTTGTAAAAAGTTCGGAAGAGCTATTTCCTAACTTCACATTGCACATCAATTAAGTAATTAATACAAAAAATTACATTCGGATATTGTGAGCATTCCTCTGATATTTTTCAGATAAAGAAATTAAAGCTGTAGACCCCCCTCCCTTAAGATTGTTTTACTATCTCGATTCAACCTAAACGCTCTGGCTTATTGACGCAGCCGAGATGAATCACCATGTATATGTGACAAGACAAGTACACTCTAAATTCTTTTTCTGTTGAACATACTGTTTCTATAAAATGTTAAATAACGCTGAATACGTTACTATCGTAAACTTACTCTTATCAAATGAAATTGAAGAGTAATTATAGCACAGAGAAGGTTGGTGGTCTAGATACCGACAACATTTTGCACCGTTGTGAAACAAAATAATAACAAATAGCTGAATTTGCCCCGATAGAAAAAAGTTTGTCTTCCTTGCTTTAAAAAAAGTTCTCTTTGGTGTCATTTGCAATGAAACTCTAGACAAAACAATTCCTGATCAATCGTATAGTCATAACCAACTACCTGCTGTTTACTCATATCCAAAAAAAATTCAAGACAATTTACCCAGTTATGACGTTTTATTCAATAAAAGTAGGTTTCAATGTACAGGGTGTTTATTTTTTTTTTTTCAAAAAATTTTGTTGCTTATTATCTAGCTTAAAACTAGTTATTTAAAAATCCAAACTCGTGTTACAGCGTAATCTAGGAAGACATTTTACAACTATTATCAATAAGAGGTGTGTTTTGGGGATTAGCAGTCAAAATATTTATCAGATGTTTTAGTTAATCGCAAATGACATGACATGCCATAAATTAACAACAAAAGGCGTTTTTCTTTTTTAGTTCAGACCAGAGCCTGAACTGTCAAACAAAAAGTTGTGTTTCTTTTTTACCTCTGAACGTTCAGAGCTTCAAATTTGTGTTTCTTTTTTAGTTCTGAACGTGTTCCGAGCTTATTCGGAGCGCGCTCTATAAGCTCAGAATAAAATAACTGAGCAGACCGAGTTGAATGCTGAACACAAGCATTTGATAGGTGAAATTGAAAAAAAAGTGACAGTTTAGTGTTCAGGTGTGTTTCAAAAATAATTCTGAGCGCTCAGAACCAGAACACGCTTTGTTCAGAGGATGTTCAGAGCATGCTCGATATGCTCGGACTCTGTTCAGAACTCTTTTCTGAGCTAAAAAAGAAAAACGCCTAAAATACAACAATTTTGAAGTTTGGTTGTCATTTAAGAGTTTACAAAAGCTTTGTTCAGTGACGTTGTTCCGAACAGTTTGGAACAGTTTAGAACAGAAAATTACAAGTTATTGCTGTTCAATGAGAATTTTCTGTTCCAAACTGTTCTGATTTGCTGTTCAGTGAGTCTGTTCCGAACAGTTTGGAACAGAATAGAATAGGATTTTCTGTTCTTACTTTTTAGGTAGAACAGCTTAGAACAGGTTTGTGACAGCTGTCAGACAGCTGCCTGTTCTATCTTGTCTGACATTTCTGTTCTATTCTGTTCTGATCTGTTCTGTTCTGATCTGAAAAAAAAACCTCACTGAACAATCCTAAAGTGTTTTTTGTCAAGTGAAAAGAATTTACCACAAAATCTCATATTTGACATTTCTCTTAAAACAAACAAAAACACCCTTTAATCTTTTTTTTTTTTTAATGTTAGTTTGTCTGGATCGAGACCAAGAGTTGAGTTCTCTTTCTCCGTTTGTTTTTAGTTCTTTATATTTTATTGTTGCAGCGGTTTCTACTAGTACTGGTACGTGTTTTATTGTATCTACCTTTTTTTGGTGGACTTTCACTTGATGTTCATCAAAAAAAGAAAATGATTAATTTATGAACTATTTGGCAAAATGGTTTTCTAAATTTGATTGTATTATGAAGTTCTCTATTTCGAAGATTTGCCGAGTGTAATTAAAAACCAATTTAAGTAATAAATCTTAAAAAGTTTATTTTGTTCTTCAAAGAAGAAAAAGAAGTAATTAAGAAACAAGCAAAAAGTGCCTGACAATTGGAGGAGATTTTTTGTATTATTTTTCATATGTAGATTTTGTTGTACAGGTTTAAAAATTATAATTGAAGTTAGAATAATTGATTCGTTTCGTAATTTTTCACGTATCTACATATAGGTACTATGTAGTTTAATTAATCATTCTTATTGCTTGTCGCACCGTTATTCTACAGGGTGATTCGCATAAGTTCGCAATGTTCAATGGCTCTTATTAATTTAAAGTCAAACTGTGATGAAAACAAAATCATTCTAGGACTTGTACTTTTCAAGTTATATTCAAAAATTAAGGAACCAACTTCCTCATAAAAACAAAACAAATCCTACCTACCTATGTAAACCTATCTATCCGGATTATTCTTCTATTTATAAATTGAAGTTTTTACTTGCAATACGTAGTATAGGACAAGTTTAGGATTCGTGAAAAAAAACTCGATGTAATAAATTTTCCCTAACATTACGATGATAGAGAGCGCGAAAAAAGTGGGTCTCGCAATTCTGTCTGTCTGTCCGTCTGTCTGTCTGTACCTTGACCTGCAGCCCAAACGGCTGAAGCGATTTGCTTCAAACTTTGGACTTAAGGTTCTCATGGGATTCGCTAAAGGGGAAATTGAATAATTTTTTTAGCTCAAAAAATAACGGGGCCTGCCATACAACCAATATACAAAAATTGATTAACGATTTTGAAAAGAAAATTATGAGCTACTATAACTACTACAATTAATAATTTGGTAGAATTTTTTTTTTTATAACGGTTATTAACGGTACCTGTCATAAAACCGATTTTTTGGTTTTCAAATTTCTCGTTAACGGCTTCGCCGATTTCAACCAATTTTTTTTATGTAAGAGGTCCTTTATAATTTTAACAATTTTGCATACAATTTTTCGAAAAAATAAATTTTGGATTTTTGAAAATTCAATATCTTGAAAACGGGTCAGTAAATATTTTTGTTAATTTTGTGTAAAATTGTATTTTATTTAATTCTAAATGTTGGCATATCAAATTTTATTTTTAAAAATGTTCAAGAATTTTTATATACATAAAATTAACTTTTAAGAATACCGCTCCAACGATTTACTTAATCTTTTGTCATAAATTCATATAAATATCTACATATCAAACAAATCAGATGGCATATGTTTTTTTTTAGCTCCATCTGTTTTAGCTATTTAAATAACAAATTTATAGTAATTTTTTAAGTAAGAGGTTCTTTGTTTTTGAAAACTCTTTTTTATGATATCATAATGTTTTGGAACCAATACATATTCCCATTGTTAACTTCAAAATACGTTAAAGTTGTTAGCTACGAGAGCAAGTTTGTGCGATCCAGTCGTGCCCATTTTTTTTTTATTTTGAAATATTTGACAAATAAAAGAGCTAGAAAAATCTGGTTTTCAGTGTTTAAATGCAAATTAATAAAAGCAGAACATTGAACGGTTCAATTCAAAAAAATTCTTGACTACTAAAAATTTGGCAGAAAATTAGGTTGACAAAATTGAACTTGTACGACTTAAGGTCGGTGGACGGAATTGTTGGCAATCATCATCCAAGTTGAATAGAGTGTTCCCCCAACTAGCGGTATCTTGGCTGTGTTCGCCGTTAAGCAGTCTAGAAAAGTGTTCTTTTCAAAACTTTAGCATCAACTGTGTATCTACTACCCATATTCCCACTCTCATCTCTAATTTGTTACACCTTTCCTATAGTAAATTGTCTATCTTTACTGGACTTAAACCCTCTCAAATGAAACTAATAACGTCCAGAGCTTTTATAAAGTTTACCCTTTTTGTTGGTTTAACGCGTTAGCTCTAAAATATTAAGTTCAGTTTTTGCATGAATACCAATACTGGATGTCTATTTTTTCTTCTTTGTTAGCTTAAACTTATAATTAATTGTTTTGGCATCAATTGCAGGCTCATTGTCTAAGTGAAACTTTGTCACATTGAAATTATTCATGGGTTGTTATCAATGCATTTTTAATTTCCAGCTTTCAAAGTATATGGGTTGGTAATGTGTGCGTGTATGTATGTATGTTGATTCGGTTCCCTTGATATCAACAAATTTAATTGCCACCTATATTTTTGTTTGTGTTTTCATTCAAATCTGAATCATTGTTAATCACACTTACATATTCGAACACAAAAGCGATGAACATGAACAAATTTCCATTTGAGTTTTTGTTTGTTGTTTATTTAGGTAGTTGTTTTGTTATGCATCCATCCATCGCGCTTCCTCATTCGAAACAAAGTACTTCTGAACCTTTGTATGTCACACTTAAATTTCATTGAGGCACAAAAAAGTTTCTGAATTCTGGAAATACTATACAATACATTAGTTCTTCGAGATTTAATGTTTTTATTTTTAGTGCACAAGTACAAAGTGTGTATACATACCTACACAGTAAGGTAATGAATCATTCTATTTTTAAAAACTTAAATCTTTTGTTTATTCACTTATTGGATATGAGTTAGTGTGCGTAATGTCTATTTATCTCTCTATTACATATAAGTGTTAACCACTTTGTTTGGCTCGATATCAATCTTTTGGGCTGGAAATTGAATGTAAAATGATAACATGTCTTTTGAATGCTATTTCAAGAGCCAGACACACTTGTGATGATAACAAATAAAAAATACTGACAAGTTCAAAATTAATATGAAGACAATCAAGAACTGCTCATCGTCGGGGGCTCTTAATGGAAGTTTAACGAAATCAGCAGCAAGTGTATGTAGTAAGTTAGTTAAGTATTTATATTTTGTAGGTATATCTTATCTTTTTGCAGAGAACACTTTTTAGATAAACGATTTTAATGTAAGATGGCTTGAGTACTACTACTGTAGACATAGAACATACCTTTATCGTTATTTAATAATTTTGCCACAGTTATGCAATTAATTGTGTGTTTTACGAGTATAATGTTTGATTAATTAATCATTAATAAAAAAAAAACATTTCGTATACAAAATTGATTTCGAAATAGATAGAGGGTGGAAAAATTTCTAAATGTTCAAAATTGCAAGCTGACCAATATTTGCCTCGGAACGATAGAAAGGAGAGTGCCAAAAATATAAAACCAGAGTCGATAAGAAAACAACATAATGGTTTGAAAGGGCTAGGGCTGGCCACGAGACGAAACTCTGCGAGACTTTTGTAAGTCTCGTCTCGGTCTCGCTAAAATCGAAAAAAGCAAGGTGTTTTTCCATGTATACAACATTGGTGAGGGCAGTACAGAAAAGAACAGATATTGATTAACAAAACATACCTACATAGCCAGTCGATACATGGTAATCCGCAAAAGTTTCGTAAAACAAAGTGTCTATTAATACAAGGCTTCGAAAACTATTTTTCGGAAAAACTGATTTTCATAAGACAATGCTCAAAAATACAGGGGTTCGAAAAAAGAAATTGTTACAAGAATGGCTGACGCTATATAGAATGGCTGTCAAATATTTGTTTTTTTTTTTTGAGGTAGCAACAGTATAGGAAGCTGTAGGAGGAAATACATGTGCCTTGAATGTTGCATTCTTTTAAATGCGAAAATGTGTTACCTGTTATAAATTGGTACATTACTAGTCTAGTCAATATATTAAAAGTACTCTTATCCAAGAAATCAATTAACAACAATAAGGTCATACCTTGAAAATAGATCTTACCAGGTGAAATTTAGAAACTGTCTTTCAGATTCATTCAATGCTCACTCGGGTGTACCTCAAGGAAGTCATCTTGGCCCACTTCTATTCATTCTGGCTATAAATGATGTTAAATCATGAATACACTATAGCGATATTCTTATATATGCTGATGATATGAACATTTTTAAAACAGTAAAATCTAACAGTGATGGCATTCTCTTGCAAGCAGATATTGACAATTTTAATGTTTGGTGTGACAAAAACAGTCTTTCTCTTAACCCAGTTAAATGCCAAACTATTACTTTTTCTAGAAAACGAGTACCGAGTGCTTTTGATTATTCCATTTCACAGCACTCTCTATTTCGTGTTGTAAGCTTCAAAGACCTTGGTGTTCACTTTAGTTCTAATCTAGAATTCACAGAGCATATTAATTATATTGTAAAAAAAGCAAGTTTCATGCTTGGTTTTATAAAACGGTGGGCTAAGGAATTTAACGATCCGTATGTCACCCTCTCCTTATACAATTGCTATGTACGACCCCATCTTAAGTATGCTTCACAAGTTTGGTCTCCTTTTTTCTTTATTCATAAACACCGTATTGAAGCAATACAGCATAACTTGATTCGATTTGCTTTAAAAGGGTTACCCTGGACTGATCCATATAATCTGCCAGCATATGAACATAGGATCTAGCTTCTGCAGGTCCAAACTTTATATCAGAGGCGGGTTAATAATGATTTAATATTTACTCATCAACTTATTACTGGTCAAATTGATGCTCCTGATTTGCTATCCTGTATTGGCTTGAACTACCGCGTTGGTTCTCACCACCTGCGAGAATTTGAACTTCTTCACGAAGATTTTCATAGAACTAATTATGGCATGCATGAACCTCTTAACCGAATGAGTAAACTCTATAATTTAAATGTTTCCTTAATTGATTTTATTATGTGTAAAATAGGACTTAAAAAGTTATTTCGAACCAGTGCTCCACTGTCGTGATCGGTTTAATTGTTTGTCTTATTCTTAATGTTGCATTTTGTTTATAAACTAAATATAACGTAAACTAAACATAATTTTGATTTCATAATCCTTTTTTTTTAAATAGTTTTATATTTTTTTTTCAATTTTAAATTTTTCAACTGCTTGCATTAAGCAGACCTAATCTCTTTTAACTTCCGTTGATACCTATTCGTTTCGCTGTAAGACAAGTTGCTGTGTTATAGTTAAACATAACTAAGTAACGATTTTTTTTTTATATTATTATCTAACATCAAATAATTAATATAAGTGCCGATATGACTTGCAATCGTAATTGCTGTCGTACTCGGTGAAAATGGACCCCAGCGCGTGCGGTATCTGGGGGGGAAAGAGGCGTGGGCTTTAAAAAAAAAAAAAATTCCGTAATAATTTAAGAAAACAAAACATTTCGGAATTTTACCACTGCCGCACTATGGAATAAATGCTTCAAAAAAACGAGACAAAAGTCGATTTTTTAAATTGTAAAATTGAGAAGTGAAGTTTATACCAAACGGTTATAATATTCCCATAGATCAATAAGCTGTTTGGTTTATTTTTTTTTACTCTAACTAATTTCCCTGCAGCACAGGTTCAAAGTCAGTGGAAAAAAACCCGCGCAGAAAATCATTGTAGTTTTCGACATGGCACTAGAGAGTTTTAAATAGATTCTGGCAAGGCCCTAGCATGGCTGAGTAATGGCCAAAACTAGGGCCTTGTCGATTATGAACCCTTTTGCCTCGTCAGAAGAACCACTCTAGGCCCCGGACCAGCAAAACTAGACTTGTTCATATTTTTGTAAGAAACATAAAAAAAGGGTATTTTAGTATCGGTTGTGATCCGATAGTAAAATAACTCAGATCAAAAATAAAAACCTGAATAATAAAAATAATAGCGCAGATTTTTATGAAATTAATACGATATTAAAGCAATTTTAGTATGATGCTGGGCATTTTTGTAAAGTTCTCTTATTATCATATAATTTGATTTAGTATCGTGTACAAAAATGCGCTTAATCTAAACTACATCCCACCACAAAAACAACCGATGTGAACCACTTGAGATAAACCATCTGAAATTAAGTTTAAGACAGTAAATTATAATTTTTGATTAATTTTAATGAAAAGTTCAAAAAGCCTTTGGCGGGGGTGTGAAAATAGAGATTCTCGAAAGTAAATACCTATATGATTATCTTGGCAGGATTTGCAATAGCGTGAAATTTTTAACTTTTTTTTTTGAAAGCAAAACTAATCAATTATAATAAAAGTTAAAAATTGTATTTTTCGATTCATCGATTCAATTTATTTAGTTAAAATTTTGCATATGTTTTAATAACGATAGTGTTTAGTCTGATAGGATGCCGAAAACGTCCAACAAGTTCTTATTAGCGAGAACCTCACGAGAGAATGAAACATTTTCCTCGTCCTTTTTATAACTGTTTCATTTTTTATATCGGAAGGTAATTCATTATATAACTTAGGTCCACGATGGTATAGCATATTTTGAGTCCTAGCATCTCTATAAAACTGTAGTCTAAAATCAAAATTCGATCTTAAATAATGCGGTTGGCTGTCTCCCACGTAGGTCAAGCATGATGTTAGGTGTTTAGGTGCTAAGATCGTTTTACAATTTGAACACGAACAGCAACGCATTAAACATTATTCTTTGTTTGATGTTTAACCATCTTAGGCAAGATAGCATCCAATTTATTGATGTATGGAATCTACATTTAAGAATTGATCTCATAGCCTTGTTTTGTAGAACTTGCAGTCGATTTATGTGCTCTTTATTACCTAAAAATAGAATTTTGGAACAAAACTCGAAATGTGGTTTAATAATTGTATTATAAATATTAACGGCTCAAATTGTTGTTATATTTTTTCGAATGCGTTTAAGAAACCCAATTTTTTTGGAAACTTTTTTCCACACATAAACCATATGACTATTAAAATTCAGGTTATTGTCTAATATTACCGCTAAATATTTCATTCCTTTGACTTGTTCAATGGGGTACCTTCAATCGATAAACTTAAAACTGAGGTTATTGTCTAATACTACCCCTAAATATTTCATTTATTTGACTTGTTCAATGGGGTACCTTCTTTCTTAAAACTTTAGAAATCTCATTAATGTATATCAAAAATAGTAATGGGCCAAGTATAATTCCTTGCGGTACACCGAAATATGTATTCATTGCACTTGAATTTGAATTATTCACACAGGTCTTTTGGGTTCTATCAATTAAGTACGACTTGAACCAGTTCAGTTCAATGCCTTTAACACCATATTTTGATAATTTTATAAGAAGTCTATTGCGATCCACTGTTGCAAATGCTATTTGAAAGTCCAAGAATATTGCCATAATATTGTTACCACTATGTCTTTCTTCTTTCAGAGTCATTATCAGCCAGTTAAGGAACGTTTCACATGAGTGGTTATGTCGAAAACCTGATTGATTATCTATTAATTATTGTTCATACGCGCACTTTTCTACTATTTTTTCAAGAATAGGCATCATGTTAATCGGTCTAAACCTTTCACAGTTCTTAGTTCCATTTTCTTTTGGTATTGGGATAACAATAGATTCTTTTAAGTTTTTTCGGGAATTCACCACGGATGAAAGATTTATTAACAATTTTTAATATTATTGGACCTATACTATCAAAACAATCTAGGACAATGTTAATGTTAATATTCATGTCACTTTTTTGTATTCATGTTTTTGCATATTTTTCTTAAGTTATTTAGATCTAATTCCCTAAATTTAAAAACACTTTGTATTTCGGATACCTCAGTGTCAGACTGAATATTGTTAGAGAGTATTGAGTTACTAATTGAATTAATGCTTTCAATAAAATACGCATTAAACTTATTAGCAATCACGGAGTTTACCGATTCCAACTTATCACCGAATTTAAACCCAATTTTTGTATTGTTCGCCACATATCCTTTTGATTTTGACATGTTACAATTTTATAACATATAATTCTTTTTTGTAAGGTAAAGTTTATTTTTGTAAAGATTACGTACATTTCTGTGAGTAATCCAATCATTAGACATATTGAATATACTTGCCCTATGAAAGCACTGGATTTTTTTTTAAATTTCGTGTTAGAAAAGGGCCCTATTGCGGTTGTCGATCGATAATCGCTAACGAGCGATCAACGATCAACAAATTGAGAAATCGGTATTGTGGTTGTCGATTGCGTTGGTCAATTTATCGAAAATACGATCACTCGTTGTCGACCGCATTTTTGTGATCGACGGGGTCTATTCAAAAAGTAAAAAAATTATGTAGAGAACAAAATGTGAGTGTTTTTATTTAAAAAAATGTTTGTTTATAAGTAAAATAGGTAGGTATATTTAATTATTTATTTTTAATGCAGGGCGAAACAAGTTTCAACGACAAAACAGATAAAAGCCATCAATGCACCCAATAACTCTTGAGAATCCGAATTTTTCAATGAAGTACATTTTTGTTTGGCGTATTTCAATTTTGTTTATTTTGGACATACATATGTGAGTTTCTCTTACACTTAGGACTTCTTTTAAGATTAAGGATACAGTAGATTGAGCCAACCCAACGAACAAATCATTTCCCACACTTAGTTGTGATGATGGTTGGGCACAGAATTGGAACACAGTACACAATTTAAGGATGTTGGGAATCGATTATTTGCTTATTCCCAGCTTAAGTTTATCAGCTTGGATTATCAAAAATAGTTAAAAAAGCTACAAAAGACAAATAAATTAAAAGAAGAAAAAAAAAAAAAACTACAGAAACAAGTAAATCCGTACAATTTAACATCTAATTCCAAGGGGTTGAATGAATTTCTTATAGGTAGGTAGGTAGGTAGAAATGGCGGCCACGGGCAGTCTAGCCCATAACCCAATTAGCGCTAAAGTGCGCCGTTTTGATACCATAACTCGTTTGAACCTGTGGATGGAATTGAAGAGAGAAAATATGGGCATATCCTCAGGATATCGTCCCTTTTTATTTAGTTTAGAATAAGATTTTGTTGTAGCTTTTAGCACAATCATCGGAAAGTGGATCACTCACTCAACCAGATCAGCACCCGCACCCGCACCATCTACAGTTAGCCCACTAGGCAGTTCGTTGGCTGGCACTGGAGCGTCCACTGATCTGATTGGATGATCATCCGGCCGCTGTGCACCACAAACCCCCACCAGAACCCTAGTCCACTATCTTGTGATCATAGGGAATCGACGGAAGGTATAATGCAGAAGTAGCCGAAATTTGTCCTAGAGTTGAGAAAAGAAATCAAGTCTTTGATCTTCATTTCAGAAAGTTCGTTAATGTCGTCAAAGAATGCTCTTCCGAATGACTGTTTTCTAGCTTTGGCCAGAGCAGGGCATTTGCAGAGGAAATGAACTACTGTTTCCTTTTCCTGCTGGTCCTCACAGCTCCGACAGTGAGTATTGTGAGGTATGCCCAGCTTCGCTGCATGCTCTCCTATTGGCCAGTGTCCGCTACAGGTTGCAACTACCCTGGCTATGTCTTGCTTGGGTCTGCGTATTAGATCAATTGTTCGGTTCTTGTCATAGGTGGGCCAAATTTTCCTAGATATAATACAGTTTGATAAACTGCTCCACCTACGGTTTGCTTTAGTAAGATAAATTAAGAGAATGTTGCCCTTCATAACCCCAAGCGGAATGTTGACTCTTTCCGCAAGTGAGCCATGAAGGGCTGAACCTTGCCTGGCCAGCTCGTCAGCCCGTTCATTGCCCTCAATGCCACTGTGACCCGGGACCCAGATAAGAGTGACATTGAGGTCAGTGTTCAGACCCGCAAGCTCATTCCGGCATTGCTGGACTAGTTTTGAGGATGCTGTAGCTGAACTGTCTGTAATAATAGCTGCATTACGGTTCTGGTTTGGATCTGCTTTTAGTAACTTGCAAGCTTCCCTGATTGCCAGCAATTCAGCTTGAAAGACACTAGCAAGGTCATTTCTTATATTACGCCGTTTTCTGATGGCCTTTAAAATTCTATTTATTGTATCTTCTTCTGAATCTTTTTCACTTAACAAAGCTTCGATGTATCCATTTCATATTTTTAGTAATTTTTTTTTTATAAAAATAAACAATTTTATTGCAAACTTCACGAAACGAGATAAGTAAATAAACAATCCAGTCTAAAAAAAATCAATCTGCCAAACGTCAAAGTATGAATAATTCACAATTTATACTGTTTCATTCACAATAACTCAAATACTAGTCAATCAAGTTACGCAATACCGATTGAGAAATCAGTCGATGGTGATGATCGTTGAAAGTGCGATCGCTGATCGACAACCGCAATAGGGCCCAATGTGATGTTTTTTGCATTTTTTTTAGCTTTTTCTTTAAAAATTGCTTATTTTGATGTACTTGAAGGATCTTCTTGTTACCTGTTTTTTTTTTTTTTTTTTTCTACCAAAAAACGCATCTCCTGTTAAAAAACAAAATGTTTTTGCAAAGAAAGAATTGGAATATACGATTGCAAATCCAATTTGCAATGAAATTTTAGAAAGCGAAGCTAATAATTTAGAAGATGTAGACAGTGCAAATTCCGACGAAGAGAGCAAGTCTTGTTCAGAGTCCCTTTCGGAACAACGTAAAATAAAATTTAAAAAAATCATCATCAAATACACTTTAAATGTTATAAAACATCTTTTCAGGTGGATATCAAACCATTGAATACCAAAAATAATTTTGTATCGTTTTTTCATGCTTTTACTCCACAGTGTGCCGTGTAAAAATTGTTAGTTTTCCCGTTTTCGTTTTCATTTCGGCGTTTTAAGTTACATAGTAATAGGAAAAGGCAGGTCTTAATTAGTCCTTCATTAGTTTAACAGTATGCGAAAGATTTATTAGTTGTTCTTAATTCTTACGCACATACTATTTCGTCAAACTGTTGTCCGGCATGCTTAGGTTGGTAACTACTTTTTTGTCGAATCTATTGAGTAACGGTATGGGTGATAACCGCCATTTTATGAATGAAGACAGAATCATCTTGTGGCTGCTGATTTTAGTGACTTGTGGTGCACCTATATAATTACATGAATATGAAGATGTGTCACTGGGTTTTTCTCCCATACATTTTTGGGCATTCTCCTTAAGATTAAAAAAATAAAATAAAAAAAGCAGCAAAATAGGTACCGGAGAGGAGTGAAGAAATATAAGAATTAACCACATTTCATAATTTCGCGAGAGTGACGCAAATTAGCATTATAAAGGAACGGAAATGTGTTAATCACTACTTCCTTTTTATTTTAAATTTGAAAACTAATAATGATTATTTGAATTAGTGTGATGCCATTTTATTTTTATCCCTTCAAAGAGTATTTAAATAAAAGCTTGAAATCTTAAGGGATGATAAAATAATTCGAAGTCTGGCAGCGATATCAACACAACTAAAATGCTCTTTCAAAGTGCAACAATATAAATAATCCCTCTAAAAGAGCTTTATACGGCTCCAAATTTTCGTCACTAAAGCCTTGTGCCTATACTAACCAGAATCCATCGGTCTGGCAGCAATACCACAGACCAATGACCATAAAAATGCATTTTGAAATGATATTTTACTGGTGTTAGGTCCACGGTATCGTTGCCAGACCGATGGATTCTAGTTAGCATAGGCACAAGGCTTTAGTGATAAAAATTTGGAGCCGTATAAAGCTCTTTTAGAGGGATAATTTTTGTTGTTGCACTTTGTGGTGTTGGGGCCGCGATATCGCTGCCAGACCGATGACATGTAGCTTGCACTGATACAAAC
The DNA here is from genome assembly GCA_949320155.1 of Melangyna quadrimaculata. NCBI lineage: Eukaryota > Metazoa > Arthropoda > Insecta > Diptera > Syrphidae > Melangyna > Melangyna quadrimaculata. The sequence continues at coordinate 24,471,013 of OX439485.1, forward strand.
GACATGGCCACAAAATTTGAAGCGGTATAAAACACTGAGTAAGTGTGCACTAGCTCTCGGACTTAATACTTTTATAGTCATTTAATGGACATCCAAATTTGATCCAAATAAGTGAGAGATCATCCGAATTTCAGAGTTAAAATCGAGTTAACCTTGAATTTGATGATTTATCTCCAGTAACTTTATCTCGTCACTGAAAAACTAGTCCTAATAAGGTGGATCCATATAGGTGGAAACGTCATCGTCTAAATCTAAAGAATCAAATTTAGTCGAAATTTGTATCCAACTAACACGAAGTCTAAATCATTACTTTCTTAACTTATTTGAAAAAAAAAAAAAAAAAAATTAAATACTTAAATTGTTTCCTCAAAGGAGATACTTTTATCGTTCTCCTTTTCTGGGCTTCAGGATCTCATCAAAATTTGGGAGTGATTTCCAAAGCTCCACTTTTTCTTGATTAAAATTGTTCCTATTACTTAAAATTATAGGGATTCATAGAATTGAAGATCTAGGTTTACAATAACCTAAACCGTAATCGACATAGTAGGTATGTACATAGTAGGTACATATTGGCAGAACATTTTCACGTTTCAAAAGGTCATAGTCATAATATCAAGAATTTCCCGTTAGACTCAAAAAGCTTCAAATAGTATTTTTAAGGAACTAAAAACAAGGACAAATGATTCCAAATGCAGTTCAAGGTGTAATTCCAAAGTACAACAAGTCCACACCTTCACAAAAAGGATACAAAACTGCCCAGATAACTGCAAAGATGTCCTATAATTATGCTGATATGTCTGCCATATATATATATGAATGAAATAAACTCGAAACATACTTTTCTGGTTCGTTGTCATTTGAACATCTATTGTATCGACACAATTTACGTTGTCCTGTTTTTTTTGGTTTTCTTCTTCTTTGAACTCTCACAACATTTATTTAAAAAAAAAAATCTTTGTTGAAAAAAAAACTCTCTCTAAATATACAATTATTTTTGTTCTTTCCCAATTTTATTTTTCGCTACAACTACACAGCAATTTGAAAACAAAAAGCCTTTCGGTGTTATGCCCATGTACACTGGATGTTGGAGAAGAAACGAGGTACATACAACAATCACAAATGAACTCTGATTTATTTTTGTTGTTTCAACTTTATATGTAATTTGTTCTTCCTACCTAATCCCTTTTTGTTTGTTTTTTAACATTTTCAAGCAAAAAATTCATCACTTACATTTTTTCCCTGAACTAAGTTTCATTATTTGTTCACACACAAACACAAAATAAAATTCTAAATTGATTTTCGATAGATCATTGTCTTGCACTTGGATGTTATTAATTGAATTATAAAAAAAAAAAAAAAATCCACAAAGCGTGCAATTTTTCAAGTTTTAACCATTTAGGCTTGACACACATTGGCATTCATAGTTTGCAACACAAGCGTGATAAGTTTTGTTTTTGTTCTTTTTTAAATGATTTCACTTGTTGCTTTCACCTAGAATGAAAAAAAAAAAAAAAATCACAATCCATATTGTGATTTTTGTTAGCACACTCCTGCAAAAGCACAATGCCGCGCCGACACAAGTTTCAAGTCAATTATAACCCCATTGTGATATTACGCTCATCTTTACTCATTCAATTGGCATAAACCTTATAAGATGTACATAATAGATGTACATAATTTTAGTTTGTTATCTTTATTACATAATTTTCTTTTATAACTCTCCTTAGGCAAATAAACATCAATCGACATCCCACTCAGTGGCAGACCGTGTTCCACCAATCGGAGGTTATCAATGGCCAGCGGATCAAACGCCCGGTGTGACGGGACTTAAGAATCACGGAAATACTTGCTTTATGAACGCTGTACTACAGTGCCTAAGTCATACGGACATTTTAGCAGAGTACTTTGTATTGGATCAGTATAAGGTGAGTTTGTCAAATGTGTAATCTGTAAAAGTTTATTAAACAAATATTTAATTTAAATTTACAGCTATAATAATTAAGTTCGATGAAGTATCCCTACGACATGTTAATTGATTGAATTTTTATTACGCCTATTAGGCGCGTTCACGAAAGAGAGATATCGGAGATTTTCTCCGTCAAAAGCTGAGCAAGCGAAGCCATACAAATTTTCCTCAGTATTTTGACTGCCAAACTGAGATTTTTTGCTGAGGAATCCTGTTCAGACAACTGAGATTGCTGAGGCCCTTCGAAATCTCCCTTTCCTGAACACGCGTATAGAGTTTTGTTTGTATGTACTCTTCCATATCGCTGGGGACCGGGGATTTGTTGTTGCATGTCGCTTATTAAATTTGCAGCCCTTCAATACTGTTTAAACACATTCAATTAACAATCGATTTACTATCAAAAGCATTAAATTGACTCATGTCACGAAATGCGATCAATAGTTTTCAATTGATTGTACAATCCGCATAGAGTTACGGTTTTCAAGTAATGGATGCTAATAAATAAAACACCTAAGAGGTGTGATATTAAATTCAATTCAATTCGAACTAAAATAACATCAAAATATAAGGAAGCAAAAGTAGTGCTAATCACACCAATGAGGCAGTTATTACAGCTTTGTGCAAATGTCACTGTAAAATACAGGAATGGGGAAATCCCAGAATTTACCGGTAAAAATTGGAATTTTTCAGCGACACTGGTAAAAATTCGAAATTTTTTCTTTTCATATATCTTGTTGTTATAATTATCATGGTCAAGGGGTTATGACTACCCTTAAAACGATTAAATACTGTTCGGGCGATTCATTACGGATTTTAACAGCATGCAATTGATAAGCGAGGCACCAATGGGTTGTTGTCCAAGAAAAGTGTTGAGAGATTGAAGCCTGCAAGTTAGTTGCGTGAACGGAAAAAGGAGTTAAAATCTTTGAAACTCGAAAACCGGACCACCCAATGCACCGTTTTTCCATAAATAAAAACTGTTGAAAACACTTCGGAAGGAATTATGAAAAAAAAAATTGAATTTAACCGAAAAATTACAAGTTTTACCAGTAATTTCTAGAATTTACTTATTTCGGAGTTTTAAAGTACCTTCCTAATATATTTATACATCAGCAACCAGACTTTAAAGTTGCCAATAATTTATCAGTTTACCTCTTGCACTTGATAACTGTTTAAACGCAAAAAATTTCTAATTTAAGAAACGTTGAGGATTTTTTTCTTGTGTTATGACATTTAGAATTCATACATTTATTAGCTATTCCAGGCGAGTTTGTTCAGTTTTGTTAGGTAGGTCGCAACGCCCCAGTTTGATTTCTTTATTTTCTTCTATGGTAACACCAACCACAAAATTGTACATAGTTACGCTGTTAGTTAGTTGGTAGTTAGCTATGTTAGCAGATGGCCCATTGATTAAAATAATAATATAAGTTACAAAAAAATACATATGAGTTTTTCTGAATTCTGCCGTATTTATTCCATTTTACTTTTTTGAGTAACTTAGTTACGAAACATGTAGCCCTTTCCGGCCATCCCCCAAGAGACTGATTTCCAAAAGTTTGTGTCGACAGTTCTCACTTATCTAAAAGACGAAGGACAGGAAAACTGAAAATACTTTGCCGGTCATTTTGACATGTGACGTACTGAATGCCATTAATCTGCCCCTGCATACCAATAATATGCATCATGTTGAAATTATGGGAGAAGATTTAGGGTGTTTAGGGTAAAACTGCAGTTTGTTGTCGATCGAGAAAAACAACTAAGGATGATTGTCAAGATTGCTGCCAGAATAAATACGCGACCCTTATGTTCTTTTTTCGAAATACTTACTGTCCCATTTCAAAAAAAAAGCTCATTGAATCTATTGCCATAGGGAATAGATTTTAGTGGGAGTACCGATCGTCTGTCATTTTATGAGATTTTGGTTCCAAGGATATTTATTCGAAAGTCGAAGTCTAAAGATTTAATTCATTTATTAGTACGATTCCGCCTTCGAAAATAACACTCAAAGATCAATGTTCATTAACTGAGAAATGAAAGCGGTCAAACATTATTTCACGCTACACAGATTGTGATTATTTGCCTATCATTTTCTGTGCCCAGTTTTAGTTTACACATCTTTGAAGTAGGGCGCCGCTAACTGAAATAGTCTGAGAACCCCTAACCTGCATAAGTCCATCTTAAAAAAAAAAATCTAACACAAAAAATCGAATACCAATTTTTGTGTTTACCATTTATCAGCCCTATAGGCTCAACTTATAAATATTTAGCCCTTAAGTCACTGAACTAGTCTGGGATCCCCTGCTCTAAGTCCATCTTTAAAAAAAAATTCAAATACAAAAAATCGAATAACATTTTTTGTGTTTACCTTTTACCAGCCTTTTAAGCTAAATTTATAAATATTTAGCCCTTAAGTCATTCTTCAATACAAATATCGTTCTAAATACAAACAAAAATTTTAAAATCCCATTTTATTCCATTTCACCTTATACACAAAAATCATCCCCAGGCATACAAGTGTAAATATAACCTTTAAAATAGTTAAAAAATTTTAAAATCAAATAGTTTTTTGGTTTTTAAACCTATTTCACCCTATAAATACATAGCTACATTAAAAAAAGACTAGTCCAAGTCGAACCTCAAAATGCAAATTTGAAACACAAATAGATTTTTTTTTTTAATTGAACCTGTGGTTTCTGAGATTAGCCCGACCATACATACAAATTATCAAACAAACAAAGCTACTTTTGCAAAAGAAAAGCTGTATTCTAATATAGTGTCTGTTCGTTTACTCTGAATTTCTGTGATTTTCTGTACATTTTTGTTCCAAGTTCTGTCAATTTCATTTTTTTAGATGCACTTGACAGGGCTTCGGACTAAAAATCACAGAATCTCAAACAGACCTCATATTTTTTATTTAGTGTGTCTGAAAAATTCTAAAAAAATGGAACAAGGACATATTTTTAAAATAGCGGGTTTTTCAATAAGACCGCTACAAAAGTTTTTTAAATAAAACAAAAACGGTTTTGGGTATCAATGAAATTCTTTATCCTGTGAAAGTACGTTCGATGCCATTATGTATGGAATTCGATTTCTTTTGCATGGCCACCACTGGCACGCTTGCAGAAGTCCAGACGCTGAACCCAATTTTCGACGGTTTTCAAGCATAAATCGGCCGATACTGCTGCAATTTCACGTTCGATATTCGAACGAAGTTCATCAATCGTCGCTGGCTTGTTGGCATAGACCATAGACTTGACGTAGCCCCACAGGAAATAGTCTAACGGCGTCAAATCGCACGACCGAGGTGGCCAAGCGACTGGACCATTTCGTGAGATAACACGTTCTCCAAACTTGGTTTCCAATAAATTGATTGTGACATTCACTGTGTGGCCTGTGGCGCCGTCCTGTTAGAACCACATGTCCTCCAAGTCCATATCATCCAAGTGGGGCCAAAAATATTCGGTTATCATTGAACGGTAGCGATCCCCATTCATAGTAACGGTCTTGATCATCACGCCGCCGACCCATAAACCACACCAAACCACAATTTTTTCGGGATGCAATGATGAATCATGGAGTACGTGTGGATTGCTGCCTGACCAATACCGCATATTTTGTTTATTGACGAAGCCATTCAGCCAGAAAGTATGACGACCATAAATTGGACGTAGCGCTCTTAACGTTGAGGCCACTGACTCCGAATTTCGGTAGTAAATTTTAATAATTTCGACTCGTTGTTGGCTCGTATATCTTTCCATCATGAAATGGCAAACCTTACTGAAGAGAAATGTCAAAAGAGCGGCAAGAAATATGGCGTCGTTTGCTGTCCCTATTGCTCTACTTTTGTAGCGTCCCCTTTCGACGAAAAACCCTTTACTTTCAAAAACAAACAAAAAATATTTATTAAAATTCAAGATCATAATTTTTGCATATTTAAAATCTCTCTTATTTGTTATTTTTTTTTTTGTATTTTAGGTGGATTTGAAAAAACGAAACAAAATTAATTCACGAAAATTCGGAACGAAAGGCGAATTAACAGAACAGCTAGCGAATGTTTTGAAAGCTTTATGGACGTGTAAAAATGAAAGTGACCATAGTACAAGTTTTAAAGTTTGTGATTTGAAATTAATACTATTAGAATGATTTTTTTTAATATATTTTATTTTTGATTAACAGGCTGTTGTAGATCGTTATGGATCGCAATTTCGCAGTTCAACGCAGCATGATGCACAAGAATTTCTATTTTGGCTATTAGATAAAGTGCACGAAGACCTAAATACGGCAACTAAGAGGAGATACAAAAGTGTGAAGGTATGTAGACAAAAATGTATAACAATATTCATTTGAATAGATGAACTAAAAATAGAATTTTGTTATCATTTTGATAAAAAAAAATTAGAATAAAAAACATACTAATATGTATAGGTGTTTTAAGTTCTAGTTAAGTAGTCAAGAAGACTCAAATATATACCTCTAATAACAGATATCAAATTTGATGTATCGAAGTATATATTTACACACGTATAAAGGGTATATAATTTGTTTCCTAGATTTTTAATTAAACTTTATTATATTTTTCTAATTATTTAATTTAACCTTATTACGAATACCTATCACTTTAAAGTTGAACAAGCTAGATGGCTAGAAAATTAGATAAACACAGTGCCCTGACGCCAACAAGATATAAACTGATAAAATTCATTATTATTATTATCTTCTAATTTCAAGATAAATAGACATGTTTATTCTATATATAGGTATAGTATATTTTTTTTTTTTTTTAGTATTTAGCAAATAAATATATTATGCACACAGAAACAATAATTATTTGAGCTACTACTATACCCTGAGTTAACAAAACAAAAAGCAAAAATCAAATAAAAAAAATATTTTATATTGATTTTAGTAGCCTCAAGGTTATTATACTTAAGTTTGCTAGGCGGAAGAGTTTGTTCGACTTTATTCAAATCAAAAAATTCAAAGTGATGATACATAAGTTGAACCTTGAATAGAGAGTGAAGAGCATTATCAACAAATAATAGAAAAAAAAAAACTCATCTCTATATTTATGATTGATTTTTGTTTCGGAATCAGTTAGTTACTTGTTATTTTGAATCTAATAATAAATAAATAATATTAAAATATTATTCTTGCTTCTCAGAAAATTATAATAGTCATATAAATATTCCAATAATCTTATAAAACCTTATTTTTATTCAAACTTTGAAATACTTACTTATCAAAAGAAAACATAAAATAATAACTTTAGAGTGAGGGTATACCTTGCCGTAAAAGTACTCGTCTAACTTTAAAACCAACAAAACGCATCTTTCTATCACTCAGAGAAATTCTCAGAGAGACTCTCAGAGAGATTTTCTCTATCTGTCAAATTTGTGCTTGTTTTACCCATATTTTCTTACGTTACGTTGCGGAGTTCACTCTAGTTTGAAGAGGTTTAAAATTAAGAGAAATTTAAACAAGGCTTCTTAACTAAAGGAGTGCGTTAACTAGAGTCGAGTTTATTGCTTAAATTGTTGCGACATTATTTTTAATGTATATATATCCGAATTCATGTTATATTATTTTTCCCGTAGCTAAACTATTGTTTTCAGAAGGTTTTAGATGCTATAAACTCAAATCCGAATTATGAATTTTTTTAGCAGGCTCGTGTTTTCAAGATTTTCGATTATAAAAGTTTTAAAAAATTATATTCCAATTTAGAATGTTTCATAAATATCGCAACGTCCCAAAAGTACCTGACCTTACCAAAAACAAATTAATATTATTCAATACATTATTCTCACCAATATGTGCAATAGCTTCGATGACTTCTAGGATAAAGCGTAGAACTCTTCACAATAGCGATTAATTGCAGTTTTAACATGCTAGTTTTTGACATAATCTCTTACCAACCAACTATTTTTTTCTTTTTTTAGTTGGGAACAGAAAATAATGCGAGGGGTTCTAATCTGGTGATTATCGCCCATAAATATATACAGTTCAAACTTTAAATTATCGATTTTTTCCATCGCGTTAAAACAAGTGAAAACTGCCGTTTTTTCTGTATTTCTCCACACAATCGTTGCACCAAATTCGCAAAGTATTCCTCGTTAATTGTTTTTCCAATAAAAAAAAAAAATAATGATAACTATCGCGCCTCCCAAAAAATAGCGACATGATCCTGTCTGCAGATCGAACTGTATTACCGCCTTCCAGTCCACTGTTTTTACTTCTGCTTCATATCCGGTGTAAAATGATGGAGCTAATTTTCGTCCATTATTAAAATTCCGCTTTATTTTTGTGAAACCTCACCAAACACTTAGTTTAAACATCCTCACGATTGTGTTTTTGTTTAATTGTGAATTGAAATCGTGGCAGACATTTTGCGCACAACATTTTCAAGTCCAAATTAATTTGTGTTGGAGAATATCCAATTTTTTTGAACATCTGCATTCGAATAATTCGGGAAACAAAAGCCAATCGAGTAATTCTGAGATTAGATTTGACATTAGAATCCTTCAAGAACCTTCGAAAAAGTATGATTTGGTCTCCGGCGCAACAAAAAATGAAAATATCCACTTTTGTGAAACTGTGAACATTTGATATTGTGCTTGAATTAAAATAATTAGGAGTTAATTGTTTAATCGTTTTCTTTTTCTTAGAACGTTTGTAACTGAAGAAATATTGTCGCAATAAGTTCTAAAAGTCTTTTTAATTAGATAAGAATGTCCTCAAAAATCGTTGATGATGATGAAGTATTATCAACCCTAATGTATGTTTTTTTTTTCGTAATCATTGCTTCCTCATTTTCTTTGTTTTAATTTTAACCGCAAACAAACAAAAACAAACCAAATACTGAGAAATCTGCTCAGTTTTTATTTTGAGTTTAAAATCAAAAAGTGATTAGTAGTCCAGTAACCTTGTCGTTTGTATGGAAGGCACTGTTTGCTTCAAATCTTGTATTTCTGATTTTTGCTGAGTTGTTCAGGATATTGGGATAGTAAATAACCTAAGTTTTCGACCTCGAGCGGCGACCGCTTCGCGCTTTTTTAAGTTATTTGTGATTTTAGTCTTAAAGAAGTTCTACGATTTCAAAGTAATCTACTTTGCTTCAATTTGAGCCCAAAACTTTCTCTGTAGACCGAATGGTTTCCAAAATACATTATTTCAAAATTAAGCGATCAAAAATAAATATAATAAAGTAGTATTATCAAACAGTATAATGGAAAATAAAGAATGGTTGATATGAATGCATCAAAGCACTGGAGCGTGTAGATTAAGCCAAAATAATAGGGCAATCATACCGGAAGGGGAGTCTATATACCCCCGTTAAGATAGGAGCGGCAATTATCTAAAAAAAATGACTTAAGGTAGAAACAACACTATTTAAAATCAATGGTAACACCTATAATATTCTCCTATAGCTTATCTTAAGCCCAGAAACCCATTCTTGAATTTTCTTTTTAAATAAAGTTATTTTAATCGATAGCTTTTGAGAATTTTATTAATTGCTCCTTCTACTCCAGATTTTCCATATTCGATAGGAATGGAACAGAAACAATAAAAATAGACGAAAACGAAATAAATTATAATTTAATTTTGTTCATGTCATGTTCGCACAGATTTCTACATTTCTCCATTAAAGATAGTGAAGACTTTTAGTGCGAATTTGCTTATTTTCTTTTGGAGTTAGAGCGTGGACCTGGACATCGGTTTTTTGACTATCCCCCATCATCTGTACATTTTCATAGAAAAATGTTTTTTTTTCGGATTTTTGACATCTTGCCCCCAACTTTCAACTGTCAAACTGAAAGGTGTGAGTTTTCGGATTTTTGACATTTCGCTACCACTGTCAACTGTTTTTTCTGAACATCTAACTTTGCCAATGTTCGATTTCCCCTTTTTTGTGCCATTTCATTTCTCCTCATTTTTGTACCAAGTTTCATAATGCACCCTTAATAAAGAAGTTTCACTTCAAAAAACATCCTATTTTTGTTCAACTGCATCTGTTACACTAATTTAACTAATTTAACCCTTATAAAAATATAACATTACGGGTAGTATATAATTTAAGTTATCACTTTATTTAATTTTCTTTGAAGTCATATAAACTAAAACATATGTACATAATATGTAGGTATGTTGTCATGGTTCTAATGATCTGAGCTGTTATGCGTTTATCAGTGTTGTTTATTTTCGTTGCCACATAGCTTAAGAACTTCAAGATGTTCAGAAAGCATCAAACATGACTCATGTTTTTGATATCGAAATCAAATTTTGAAAATTATTTTCCTAATTTAAGGCCTTTAAAATAATTTCAAAAGTATTTAACAAAATCTATTGGCCTCTTTGCAGAGTTCTATTACGTTCCATAACATAAACCTACCCACAAAATCCCCAAATTATAAGTATAAACCTAGCTAATCACACCTTTTCCTCTTTCCAAATCGATTTCCTTAAAAAAAAAGATGAACAAAAACAAAAAAAAAAAAAAAACATAAAATGACCTCAAACCATGCACAAGACCAACTAACCGGTCTACTTATGGGAAGTATTAGTCCACTATCCATCATCATCACCATCGATTTGTGTTCTTAAATACGTTACGATGACGTTCATTGTGTTGCAACATAAAGTTTGTATGATATTGCATTAAAGAAATAATATAGTTTACGACCAAAATTGATTCATTCATCAAAGAATTAAGATAGGCAAAAAAAGCACACACACACACACACACCGAGAGGAGAATTGGGGGTGGTAATGGCGATGGATGAATTCTCCTCTTTATTTCAATGACACTTGATGTCTACTTTCATTGAAGAGTACATTGCTGCTTTGTCAGACACTACAATTCTCATAGTTTGTCGTCCTCTTGTTGTACTCAAACGTCGTCGGTGGAAGATGAAAAATAGCTTTGACGGAAAAGATTGCCTTCTCTGGATTTTTTTTAAAAGAGATATTCCATAGACTGGCATGGCGGGCCGTTTTTAAATTTGTATGCTCATTTATTGGCACATTTTTTCTCGTTGTTATTGTTTTGGCAAATGTAAAAGGTCATGGAATTTAAGCAAGGTAAGAAGAGGCAATGAGTCATTATAAAGCTATCTATTGCGTCATTAAAAAAAAAAAAAAATGTTGAGGTACTTATTGTAGGTATTATGCAATTTTACTCTGCTGAAATTGATTGCCAAATAAAACATAGTGTGCGATAAATTAATGGACATTGCGTGTGCTATTGTATAAAGTTCATGGATCTATCGTTGTTTTTTAAAAGGTGAAACCGATAGCAATACTAGTTCATTGAAATGATGCATTCGATATTAAGGAGGAAGAAATTGTTTTTGTTTGTCTCCCCCTACAGTTCAAACTTGTTGCAAAAGGGCACGCACGTGGTCATGATTGATTCCTTGTCAATCTTGCTATATCTTGATTTTTTTTTTTTGACGTGGAAACTTTATAATGAATTTAGGATGTCCGGTGGTGACTTAATTTTCTGTCTGTTCCTGAGAGTATTTAGGTATTACCTATTCGATATTTTGATTTGTTAAGTTGAAATCGAGGTTTAAATTATGATTACAAAATATAACCTTTGTAACAACTTTCACATTTTAAACTTTTTTCTTTATTTTTTTTTTACAGAATAACTATGGTCGGCCAGACGAAATAATTGCGGCTGAAACTTTAGCGAATCATATCCGTTGCAATAACTCTTTTGTTCAAGCTGTCTTTCAAGCACAATTTCGCTCGTCGCTAACATGTCCGCGATGCAGAAAACAAAGCAACACCTTCGATCCGTTTCATTGTATTTCAGTTCAGCTACCGCAATTAACTCAACAAGCTGTATTTGTTACTGTTTCGTACATAAAGCAACATCCTCGACAAGTCAAATTGGGTCTTACAGTTCCAGCTGGTTCGTCAATAGTTGCACTTCGTGAACAACTTCAAAAAGACACTGGTATTCCCAGTAGTCGAATGGTTCTAGCCGATATCAGTAATCAGGGCTTCTCGCGGGTGTTCTTTGACACTCAGCCAGTTTCGACACTTGATGGCTTGGATTCGGTTTTCTGTATAGAAGTTCCTGAGGTAGTTGATGATTCTTCGACGGAATTGATGCTGCTTATTGCTAACGTGCGGAAGCTGAAAGACGGGAGTATTGACAGATTTGGTAAGAAAACATTAAACTATTCTAAGAGAGAAAATAAAAATATTTATATTTTAGGTGCACCATTCTGTGTGCAAGCACCGCGTGATTGCTCCTATGTGGAGCTACAGAAGAAATTGATGAAAGAGATGTCATCGATTTTGAAACCTGAAGTATTTGCATATAGCACAGCTTTGAGCAATATGTTCCTAATACGATTGCAAGATCCATCAGCAGATCCCGACACTTATCTCGAGGCGGTGGAACATCCACTGTTTACGGAAATGATCGATATGGCCTTATCTGTGCTGTCCAGCGAAGCTGGTCCAGCTCATATCAAACTTTTGCTTGAATGGACTGATCCGGAGGAGTTTTTTGCCGATTTAACAGACCCCGTGGTCGAGCATGAGAGTGTGTCATGTTTAAAAAACAATAAGGCCACTGATACTGCTTTGTCGTTGGAACAATGTCTGGAACATTACACCAAAGCAGAAACACTAAGTACAGAAGATGCATGGCGTTGCCCACATTGTCAACAATATCTACCGGTGGTTAAGACTCTAGGGCTGTGGTCTTTGCCAGATATATTAGTGGTGCATTTCAAACGTTTCCGCCAACATCACGATAAAGGTGGTGATGCCGCCAAGCTCACGACCATGGTTAAGTTTCCCTTGAATTCTTTCGACATGGCGCCCCATTTGGCACGTGGCATGGAGTCCAGTTCGTTGGATTCGCTTAATAGTGAAACTACACACAATTCATCACTTCGCAGTCCTTGGAAGAAGACCCGTGAACAACGGTGTCGCATTGAGAAGGACAATCGAGAAACGCGATATGATTTGTATGCTGTGTGCTATCATCAGGGGGACACTTTGGAAACTGGTCACTATACTGCGGCGTGCAAGAACCCCTACGACCATCAGTGGTATAAATTTGACGATCAGCGAGTATCTCGCGTGCCTTCAGACTCAATTCAGGAGGAAATCATTAATAACGAAGCTTATATGTTATTCTATCAGCGGCGATCCAGTGATAATGTTGAGTGTTCGGGTTCTAGTTCAACATCCGGGGATCATTGGGTGTCCAAAATTGCAATTCCTTCTGCTACTACTGTTGCGGTTGCATCGAAGATTGAAGAAAAGTCAGATGAGGCTACGTCGCCAGAAAAAAATAAACCCGATGAGAACCAACAAGAAGGTGCAAAACTTAAGGAAGTTCAAATTCCAGAGGTGCCATCGGTAAAGGCAACAAACACAGTGTTAATTGAGAAAACTGATGAAGATGAAATAGTAGACATTGAGAGCGTTGAAAATGTCGATGAGAATGTAGAAAAAACGATACTCCCCGATGAGCCTAAAATCATAAAAGAAGAAGAATATAAAAATATGAACGGCCATTCAGAAACAAAGGAACCCGAAGACGCTTCTCTTCCAATGACTTCTGAGTCTCCAAAACCTATTGCTTCCACATCGGCTAGTGTTTTGTTGCAAAAACCTCCAAAAACAACCAAATTGATAACAACTCCACCTACAACTCCAATAAAACGAAAACCAACAGCTTCCCAACCCATAGATGTCAAAAGAAGTCCAAAGGTTTCTTCAACAGCTTGTGCTTCATCTCCTCCATCCGGATCATCGTCTGTGTCTTCAACACAATCTCATAAATTCAATGGCATCAGTAATACAAATTTCAAAGAGGCTCTTTCGAGTAGTTTGAAGAGCAGCAATAGTAGCAGTATAATGGTGTCGTTGGGACATGAATTTAATCGTGGCATCAATGGCAGTGGCAGTAATATATGTTTGAATGGAGGAAGCAACCACTGTGGCAATTTAAGGCACTCATACTCGAATAGTTCAAATTATAAGCTAAAAGAATGCAGTGCAGATACACTATCGTCAATGTTGCGAAACTCGACCAATACATGTAGTAAAGACACGCTGATATTTATCGATCAGCAGAGTCATAGTTTAATGGAGGATGATGATTCGTTCTTAAGCAGTCCTTCATTGTGGGTAAGTGAAGTTATGAGTATGTTATAAATTAATTCATTTCTTATCTAAGTAGCTGAAACGGAATATTTTTTCAGACAAATATTTTATTGTATTTTAATTATGAAATTAGGAAATTTTTGCATTAAAATTTGCATTAAATGTCTACTAAAAATACATGCTTTTAATCTGTTCCCAAAAAATACATTTATGTGTACTTTCTCTCTTTATTAATGTTCAGGTGGTCTATGACGCAACTTTATACAATATAATTTAGTTAGTACAGTCCAGCATTTGAAGTAGTTAAATATCTTATTTAGCTCAATTGACTGTTTTCGATCGTGGTTAAGCCACTGATATTTAATAGAAAAAATGGAATTGCCATTCTATCAATTAGCTTTCCAATTAAAATTCTTCCTACATATATCTTGTTTCATACAAGAAACAACTGTCAATTCTGTGGAAATTTCTAAAATAAAAAAATTCTCTTGGTGTTACTTTTTCTAGTATTCTAGGACAGTGGCGTATTAAGGCTTTGTGCCGCCATCGAGCATTTAAATCGATTCGCCTTCTAAACCAACGATGCTGGTATCATTTGTTATTTTGAAGCGCTTCGCTGGTACTTTCTGTTCTGTTTTTACTAAAGTTGATGAAAATAATTAGAGCTAAATTTATACATAATAGTTTGACTTCGAAAGTGGACATTTTTTGCCGTCAGATATAATGAATTTACCAACTATATATCAATCAATTTAGCAATTTTTAAAAAGATTTAACAACAAATACTAAAAGGTCATACTTAGAAGTAGTTTTTGCATGCCCTAAATTCGAATGCGGCCTCATATCTGCCACTATACTCTGTTCAGTTTGTATTTTCAGTAAAGGGAAGATAGGGTGTTTGCCTCTCACCTTACTTTTATGGATTTCAATAAGCTATCTCTTTTTTTATCAAGCTTTTGCATTGTCCATGGTTGCCGTATCGCGCATTATAAATTGGCATATTTCTCTCTTCTCTCTCATTAAAATGTCAGTAGGGTTACCAACTGCTAATTTAGATTTCATAAACAGAAAAAATGTAGATCGTAGGTAAACTAAATCTAAAAAAATGAATGTAAATGCAAGTAAAAATAAATCTATCTTTTTCCACACCACCAAGATGTAAGCTAGTAGGCGCGTTTTTTCAAGAGTTTCCCAGAAGGCCTAATCTCTTTTTACGTAAAAATAAATCACAAAAAAAATAAATTGAATTAAAAAAAACATTTTATCACTCCGACGAGTAGTTGCTGCTGCTACTCTCTTCATTTACGTTTATAACTCAATTTTCCACTACTCTTTCAGTTAAAACATCCATTTCCCACATCTTTGGCTGACAGTAAACACGAAACCTTATTCTTTTTATTTTCATGAAGAAAAAAAAACTATTTGGCAATTCAAATTGCAATTAATTAATGAGCCGAACTCCATCAAAAACTTGCTCAAATAGTAATTCTTCCTTAAAAAAAATACCTAACAAATATTGTATAGCAACATCTTAACCAAGAAAAAAAAAAAAATAAAACGAAAAGATGTAAGCAGAAAAACACGAAGTGACAACACTTTTTTCCTTAAACAACAAATATATGCTCTCAATAGCTTTTATAAAGCTATAATTCTGAAAGCTACATAGCAAAAACCAAAGAAAAAGGTATTAGAATTTCCATCCCCGACGCACATAAATCGATTTCGAATATTTAGGGGGTCAAACATATTTAAGGGTCTTAATTGCTTCTAAAGACGGTGTTTGATAAAACTACATTAATAAAAAAAAAAACAACTTTGTATTATTTTACGATGTTTTGTATATATAAATTAGTTAAGTTATGCTTCAGGATCTTTTTTCTTTCCTCAGTGTTTCCATAACAAGTACCAAGTGATTTTCGGAATAATCCAATTTCTCACTTAAAGTTGGAAAATTTTGCCTTTGGATTACCTCAAACAGATACTTACGGGTCACTATTTTCATCCCCGAGGAACTGGGTGACTCCATAACTAAGAAAATACAAAATTACGACAAAAGAAAAAAATTCGAGTTTTTTTTATATTGTAAAAACTTTGAACTGCTGCCAATTAGTAATAAGCGAGATTCTGCGGTTGTTGTTTTTTTTGCAGAATAATTCTAAATATGTGTTTTATTGAGTAAATAAACAATCATAACCGGGACGAGTCCTGATATGTATATAACAAAATAGCTTTTGATATAAAAAAAACAATGATTTTTTAATTGAAAGAGGTGTTTTGATAAATGACCAAAAAAATATTACGAAAGTTATAAAAATAAGAGAAAAATTTTAATTTTTTTTTATTAAA
This sequence comes from Melangyna quadrimaculata, assembly GCA_949320155.1. NCBI lineage: Eukaryota > Metazoa > Arthropoda > Insecta > Diptera > Syrphidae > Melangyna > Melangyna quadrimaculata. Next base: position 24,487,457 of record OX439485.1, read on the forward strand.
AGCTTATCTGAATTATGAGAATCCATCACTTTCACTTGACTAAACAACTTTGCAAACAATTTAGAGCTTTATAAAAAGTCTTTAAATGTGGGAACCGAAAATAAATAAATTGCACTGCGAGTGACGATCGAATTCCGACTACCTGAGGGGCGCAAACACAATAAGAGGGGTAAAAAGGGTGGGGCCTAATCCTGCAACTGTCGATCTACTCAGGGAGTCATTGATTTTTTTTCTTTAAAGATTTTCAATTATTTCCCCGTAGATATTGCAAATCGATGTCTGTGCGACGTATCGGAACCAGGGTTTTGACTTTACAGCAATTGCAGTAGCTCTTCTGTATTTTCTTCGAAAAACAGACCTACTGCTTTAAAAAAAAATCTACTGCACTTTTTGTTTTACGAAAAAAACATTCAATATGTAAATGTAATTCAAAAATCATTTGTTTGATTCTATCTCTGAATGCAGTCAATCTCATTCTAACAAAAACCTGAACGCCACTAATGGCTTTTGGCCATGTTTTGAAGGAAAATGACAGTTTTTTTTTTTAAGAGGAATGAATGTTAAGTTTATTATATTAAGGCCCATTTGCTGAAACGAAACCTAAATATTTTTAAGTTTAACATAAGATCTTATGTGACGGTTTGTGCTGTGGAAAAAGTAGAACATACGCGATTATGTTGAACTTAAATATTTATGCTTCGTATCAGCAAACGGGCCTAAGTTATTTATGATTATTTATGTGACTTTTTATTCATATTTTTAAAATATGAAAATCTACTGTGATAAAAATGAATCTACTGCGTATTTTTTTTCAAATCTAATTCGGAATTTTTTTCAAAAAGTCCCATCCTGATTGGAACTCTGAAAGTGAATCAATGTGTTGTTTTTAATAAACAAATTAAGCGAGCGAGAGGCAAATTGTGTGTATCTTGTTTCAGTCTCCTGTCCTCACAAGCACGGAGCAGACAGGTCATGATGGGATGTACGTTGGTTTATGGCTACAAAAACAATTTCAATGAAAGTCAGGGGTTCTATTTTTTATTTCTTAAGTTGAGTGCAATGCAAACACCAGCCAGCTCGTGTATGTTTGAAAGAGCTCTCCCATAAGGCCTGTACTGAAAATACAAACTGAACAGAGAAGATCAGCTTTTAAGTTAAATTTAAGACTATCTGGCCAATCAGCTTCGCTAAAACATATCAAATTTTCTAAATTTTAAGTGATTTTCAGGCTCAATCACGTAAATATGTAAATATGTATACGTAAATATGATTTTTCGAGCACCATTTCACCGTATAAAAATCCAATTTGGAAAAAATCTGCCTTGTTTTTAATTTAAAATTTCAAGACACAGATTATCAAAATCGGTTGGTTTTTTGATGGTTTCTTAAATAATACCATTTTTACTTGCGATACAATGTCTGTATGTATAGGTACATAAATGTATGTTGGTACTTGATACTACAGGATAACTATTGGATTCGTATCAAAAATCCAACTGAAGATGCTAATCAGATTAAGATGACAGAGAACGCGAAAAAAGTGGACCACGCAACCCTGTCTTTGAGCGGCAGGCGAACGTAGGTTTAAACCTATGTATCTCATCGCGGCTGTGGAAAAAAAATTATGTCAACTCATAGTCTTAATATTAACAAAACCGCTGGTCCTAGAAGGTTTTCCAGGTGGCAATGGGAAACAGTAAAATTTTTGCTAAAGATACTTAAATCATGATGGATTTTTAGAAAAAGGGTATCAAATGAAAGCTTCGATTGCGCTCTTAACAAAACCAGTTGTCGGACAGACTTTTGTGGGTTGTTGCGGCAAGTCCGACTACTTTAAGACTTTGCACTTAAAATTCCTTTGAGTGGTAAAGGCTATTTTCTAGGCTATATGAAATAATTTTGCATAGTTGCCAACGTGTTAAACGCAAATGATACAAGAATATCTGTTTTTACAAAAGTGGTCGGCCTTGCGCAACAACCAACAAAAGTCTGTCTCACCACTGATTTTGTAAGGACGGCAGTCTAAGCTTTCATTTGATACCTACGGTCGCCTCTCGTACTATCTGTACCTCGAACTATGTCTCTTGTCTTAAATGCTGAAGCTATTTTTTGACTTAAGGTTCTTAGGTGATTCCTTATATGCTCCAAAGGTTCGAAAAATAACGGTACCTGCCAAACAACCGTTATAAAAAAGTTGTATGTATCGGAATTGGCTCCAACGGTATTGATACAAGCAAATTAAGGATTTTGGGTTTTTATTAAATACCTAAAATTAGCATGCCAAAGGAAATGGTCAAGAAAAAATGCAGAGTCGGCAAAAAAAAATGTATATATGGCTTATAAGTACTACAATAATATGTATGTAATTGTTGCATCTATAAACCATGGGATATTAAAATGCAAACGAAGAAGTGCCTTTTCTAACCAAAGCAACCTGGAAAACTAAAAAGTTTTTTTCAGGGCTACTGCCTCTTGCGAGGAATTGACAAATCCTCCAAGAGTATCACTTGTCATGAATAACAATGAAAAAACTTCTACTACTGTTATTAGGCGTGTACTACCCATTCAAATCTCTCAGTGTCAGATTAACGGAAGCAGAATAAATTGATGGGAGAACATTCTCCGACCACATGGAAAAAAACACATGTTTTAACTCTCGTACAACTTGTGGAAACAAATTTTCAACTTTGCTTTAAATATTTAATTGTTAAAGACGCAGCTGAAGCGAAACGAAAATTTTCTTACAAAAATTGACACAACAAAATCAGAAACGAAAAATGTTGTGCTCGTTTTGCTCAACAGTACGCAGTTCGATAGCGAAAATAGAAAATCGTAGTAGATTACTAGAGTCAAGTCTCCACATGATTCCGCACAGAATTTATTATCCGGAACATTATTGCTGTTGAAAAAGTGACAGTTTCTGTTTTTTTTTAGACAAAAAAAAATGCACGAAAATTATAATAAGTTTAATAATCACTTTTTAAAGAAGAAATAATGAAGTATTTAAAAAAGAGAAGAAAAATGCAATCAGGTCTATGTGGGGACTACAAAACAAAAATTAAAAAACAGAATATCTGGACACAAATCAGATTTAAAATCCAATTCTGCACAAAAATCAGCGTCGGCAACCCACTGCATAACTAACAATCATAAACCAAACTTTGAGAATGCAAAAAATAATACAAAGGGAACACCACTATAATTAAAGAATGGTTATTGAAACATTGCACATTATAAACACATGCAATGCAATGAACCGAAAAACAGATCTTGACAATGTGAGTCCACAATACAAGTATCCCCCTAACCTCCGCTTGCCCCACAGACGTCCGTTGGAGCTTTTTCACGTGTTTGCTTTATTCTGTTTTTCTTATCAGTTGTTAAAAATGTAAAGTATTGTGTGCCAGTAAAGTGTAATTTTGTAGTTTTCGTTTTTTCCTTCCATTTTCAACTCAAGTGCAATATATATGTACATCGCAATATAAATGTTCAAGAAGTGCAATATAAATGTATATTTACGTTAATATATAAACACACTTAAATGTTTATCTCTTTCAAAAGACAATGTAAGACATCCATAATTTTTCCCAATTCTTTCTTTTTAATTAAATCTAATAATTCAATATTATGCACCTACTTAACTTAAACCAAAATTTTCTTATAATTGTGTTAATAGAAAAATAAAACCTGATGTTCATAATCATACACGAAACGTCGTTTTAAACAACAATTTGTGTTTCATTTAATTGAACAAACTGTCCTACAGCCCATAAACTAATAACAAAATACAACAATTTATAAAGGTCATAAAAACATACAACTATTTAAAATATCTTTCAATATTTACTTTTTTTTTTATTTTTTGAGAAACATCTGATAGAGCTCTCCATTAATATTTTTCGTAGCCTTCTCGTTTATGTTTTCGCTATTGATGTGGAGAGCACAGACATTTTTCGTTTCGCTTGAGCTGCGTACTAGGCTTAAGCGTCACATTGTGGAAATTATGAACGATCGTTTGTAGACTTATCACTTTGTATTACAGAATGTAAGACAAGTTGTCGCATTTCAGTTGTGCAATAAGTAATTGTGTTGTTGTGTTACCAGCCACTAGCAGCTAGGTTTTTGAAATTTGTCTTTACTAGTTTCTCTAAGCTCTCCTTATTTCGTGTCAATATTTGTCCAAATCTGAACAGTGGGAAGGCATCTGCGGGGGCAAGCCATCAAGAGAGAGCAAGCGCAAAAGAGTTCTGCAGCATATACACTTTTTACTTACTCTATGGGCAAGTATTGGTTTCGTGCCAAACAAATATTTCGAAAAAAACATTACGATGATGGAAAGTCCAAAAAAGTGATTTTCGTCAAGACATCCGTCGGTCTGTTTTTATGTGCGTCTGTATGTCCTTATGTACATCAAGCCTAAACGGTTGGACGGATATGCTTTAATTTTGATGTGAAGCACCATAGAGGATAATTCGAATTTTTGATTTAGCTTTTCTAGAACAGGTAGCTGCCATACAACGATTTCGGTTTAACCAAGCTTTCTCGAGAATGGATCTTAAGATTTTGATTAAACTTCGTACATGTTATATCTAGACCAGTTTTAATAATACTGCATATGACGTTTTTACCAAACAAATAGAATAATAGAAACCAAGTTATGATTTTTTTTTTTTTTTTTTTTGAAAAATTGCATTTTTGTATACTTATTTAGGTATCATATCTCGTCATTAGCTTAGTTGATTTTATCATTATTTTGCAATTCGGTATTTCTAAGTTATTATAAAAATATTGCATTTAAAATTTGTATATTTATTTTTTTATACGAGAAAAATAAAATAAAGATTTTTTTTTTATTTTTCCTTTTTTTTTTAAATTTGTTTGTATTCAATTTAGCAATTTCAAAAAAATTTTAACATGATTTTACTATTTTATCGTTAACGGTGAACAAATATAATCAAACCATTACATCTACACCGTCAATGTCTAGTTACATTCAAGTTGTTAGCTAAGAGAGCAAGTTCGTGCGATACAGTCGTGCATTTATTTTATTCTCCAGCAACGTCACGCAGGTAAAATAAAAAGACTTCCACATAAAAATCCAAAATTTATAACCAATTTTTGTTGCCGCCCTAAGCTATAACCCAATTAGCTCATGGCTAGATACAACACTTCTCTAGAAGTTTTAGAGTAAATATTCCTTACGTTATTACCCGAATGGAGTGAAATATAGATTTTTACAACCAAGAAGAAGAAAGAAATTAAAAAGAAAAAAAAAAAGAAAATCCGTAAAAACCTATCACGCAATTTTTTGCGAATTGTTTTCCAAAATTAAATATACAAACAAATCTAATATAAAAACTATTATTTAAAGTTATTATTCTTTTTTTACTTTTAGATATCTCCAGTGACGCCTCATAAACTGATCACAGTTTCACCAAAAAATTAAATTTCAACTTTTCCTTTTTATTTAACAAACAATGTATGTATTTATATGTATGTATGTAGCTTTAAAAAAACAAAAAACAAAAAACAAAAAACAAAAAAAAAAAAAAAAAACAATTTAATCAAACCAATATTTATGCAACTAATGCATATTGAAGGTATGTAGTATAAAGAACGTAAATTTATACGAAAAATTATTTTACAGTAAATCATATATAAATATTATTATATACATGTATACAAATTGCTAAATTATTTTTTAAAACCAATAAATGTAAATAAATCGAAGTACCGAAAGTTGATTCAAATAGTTTGTAAATTCTGATTATAAAATAACATACGAAATAGAGATATTAAAAGAAAAACAAAAGAAAAAAAGATTTAAAAAAAAAATAATTTTTATTAAATTATTAACAGAGAATTAAGAGACAAATATATAATATATTAAATAGAAATATAAAATAAATTATAGTTAAGTACATTATATATACCTAAATATATATATTAAACAAATAGTTTAGAATCCCATTTAAACCCAAAAAGAGTCCATATATAATATAAATTAATAGATCGTTAGAGTTTCCAACGGAGTATCAATTAAAAAAAAAACATATATATATATATATATATATATATATATATATATATATATGTATAATTATCCAAGTTGCAATTATTATTATTATCATAATTAATTATTAAAAATATAAAACATAAATACATCTAAAATTATTAATAAAATAGAAATTATTTAGAGAAATTGTATTTATTGCAATTTTGTTGTTAATAAAATTGATTATATTATATTACGAGTATATCTAATTAAATAGCAACATAAAAATTCTATAAACTTTAATAAAAACAAAGTAGTAAAAGTTTAAGCAGGGTTCAATACACGGGTGTGAGAAAGAAAGAAGATATTATAAATTTAATTCTTTGAGTGATTTATAGTTAAAGTATTATGTATGTACAACTCTTTTTATCAGCAAGGAAGTTCAAAATATTTTATGGTTCTATTTTTAATAAACTTGGCAGAATATAAGAGTATTTAAAGAGTAAAGAGATGAATATATCACTAGGATAATAATAAACCTTTATGGTTTTTATGTTCGTATAGCATTTTTAAAAAAATAGCGTTTAATTATTATCATAGTATATCCTTTTACTACACTCAATTGTAATCCAGATCGTTCAAGAGGGTCTCTGTTCAACTCTGCTAGCAGCAAAATTTTTATTTTTGATTTCAAGTTTAGTTATCCCAAAATAAAAAAAAATTTAAACAAAAGGAACTAAAATCGTTCACTGTATTACCTTACACAAATTGCATACATTAAGTAAGTATGTATTAGAATCTATGAATATAATTTTAATTTGATTTATTTCTAATTTATTTAAAAATATTTAATAGAATTCAACATGAATGTAAAAAATCTTCAATATTATTGTATTCCTCACGATGTATACTCAAAAATTAAATTCAATTTGAAACCAAGTTTCTTTTGAATTAAATAATATTCCTTTACCATTAATAAAACAAAATTAAACTTAAACGAAACGAATGTAGTATTTCTATATGTTATTAACAATTATTTTTGCATTCGATTTTTTTTTTTTTATTTTGTGTTTTTGTTTTATTTATTTTTTTTTTGTTATTTTATTTTAATACTTCTTTATTTTATTTATGATTTCTTATGTATAAAGTCAGTAGTGTGTGTAATACTTCATTATGATTTAAAAAAATAATTTTATTATGAAAAATGTTTTTTTAAATTATTGAAAAGATAAATAAAAGAGATTAAAGGAATATTTGAATGTGTTTTTTAATTTTTTTTGTTACAATAAAGCAGCCTTATAGCCCAGTCAATAATAACACAAAAGTGCTTAAAAAAGATATATTTTATCATAGTTAAGGTTTCCAAGTACGTCTACAAAAATCAGTGCAAACTTAAGTGTCAAAGTAGGACAATTAAGTTTATACACGTACTAAGCTACTAGGACTGAGCACCTGATTAACGAAGGGATATTTAAATGAATTGAAGTTGGGTTAAGGTTGACATTTGCATGCAGCAGGGTATGAAGTTAATAATTTTACAAGAATTGTCCTTACTTAACTCTCACAGTGATGCCCAGAAGATATTGCTTGGTTAAAAAACATATTGACCAGATATAACAGGAATATTTATTTTAATGGTAGAATCAAAATTTGCAGATTTAATTGGGAATGTTACTTCATGGTGTCTGCTAAACTGGAAAGTCAGGGAACAAAATTTGGTCAGGGAATTCGGGAGGCGGTCAGGGAATTATTTCTATATCAATTTTTAAAAAATTCACTGAATTCCTTTTTCACTTGCTCTCATAAGAAACTTTTTTCTGATCAAATATTTCGTTTTGATTACATCTATGTTTAAAATTATTCATTTCGTATCTTTTGCCATTCCTGTGAATGTGTCAAAAAAATGAGTGAAACACAACTAACTTCACTTCATTGTATTGTGTTATTTCGTACAGTAATGGCCGCGATCGGAAACCTATGCAGAGCTATCCAGAAAGGTACGTGTTGTTGGTATCCCGTGTAAAAACAGCTTTTGCTGTTTGATAGCTATCCACGTTATCTGAATTGTATCCCAAGCGAAGTCAAAAATAACCAATCCGTTCGAAAACCTATGGATATGAAACTATCTTAAGATCGATTCACAATGCGACGAAAAAACGTAACGTGACGAGAGCTCGTCGTAGTTGGCAAACCGATTTCAAACCATGTAAGTATACGAGGGAACGCCAGGGTATGCACAATGAAACGTTTCTCGTCGTCACGTCACGCCAAAGTTGGGAAATTGAAAAAAAGACGCTCTCGTCGACGATTTGTATATTTGACTGATGGTGAATTTTGTGAAATTGTAGAAAAGAATAAAGAATACAAGAGATAAGCGGAAATTAACAAAAAAAAAAAAAAAAATTTTGTTGACAATGAAATTATATTTATAGATCTTTTTATATTGACAATATTATAATATTGTATTGTTTTAATTTATTAGGATTTTTAGCCGAAAATCGTTTTCCCAGCCAGCTATGGACAAACACAGTTATAATATTTATGCCGTTATCGATTGGTCATCCGGAGCTACTCCATTTTCACTGTTTCTGTTCCATTCCTATCGAATATGGAAAATCTGGAGTAGAAGGAGTAACTCCGAACCGTCCACTTGAAACCGACATTAAATGATAAAAGTAATTTCATTTTGATTTTTTTCATTATTATGAACGCACACTGCACAGCAAGAACAAAAACAGTAAATAATTTAACGCTGTCAAAAATCTCGTCGTCAAGAAACTCGTCGCATTGTAAATTGAGTAACGATTTTATGACTAGAAAAAAATGACAGCGAATCACGTCACGCTCTCGTCGCGTTTACTCCTTGCATTGTGAATCGACCTTTAAATAGCCTATCGCATAGGTTTCCGATCGCGGCCAATAAAAGAAAAAATAAAAACTGTTAAATTTGACTGAGATTCAACTAACGACGCGTCCAAGTTTATATATTTTAAGTACGGTTATTTCTTCATACTGTTTCTGCATACTTGAATTAATACATTTTGATTTATTTAAAAAAAATAAACTATTAAATTTTAATATCGCAAAGATGTATGATTTAAAAGGTGACGTGAAATAAGGCCCAACGAAATCAAACCAAATATCAAAAATTTGGCCTTTAAAATTTGGCCTTTCGAAATTTTAGTTTTGGCTTTATTTCGCTTTAGAAAACGAAATATTTTCCGTTTTAACGCCCACCGCTTTAACGCCCACGGAACTACCCCCCGCGGGTGTAATTTCCCAAAAAAGAAATCGCGGGGGTTAAAGACTTTTACCCAAATCACTGTTCAGTACCAAAACTTTGAAAGCAGACCGACTGAAAGCATAGAAGCTTGCTAGCCGACTGAGCGTACCCTTAGCGGAGTGACGGAGTCACGTGAGCGGAAGAGAGGACCCAAAAAGGGAGTTAAAATCCTTGAACCCGCGAAGCGGGCCACCCAATGTACTGTTTAGTTCAAAAACTTTGAAACTTAGGTGCCTGCCAGTTGGGGGACTAATTCCTTTGTTTTTTGGGAACTAGCACACGACACATGGCCAAATGTCACGGCACCATACCATAGGTGCCTCCCAAATCAGGTTTAATTCCATTTTTAATGGAACTAGTACACGAGGGTGTTATTTCCTAAAAAAAAGGAATTAATCCCCCAACTGGCAGGCACCTAAGTTTCAAAGTTTTTGAACTAAAAAGTACTTCGGGTGGCCCGCTTCGCGGGTTCAAGGATTTTAACTCCCTTTTTGGGTCCTCTCTTCCGCTCAAATGACTCCGTCTTTCCGCTCAGTCGCCTGGAAAGCGCCTATGCTTTCAATCGGTCTACTTTCAAAGCTTCTGTTATCACTGAATTTTTTCGAAAAAAACAAATTTGGTCTTATTTCCAAATGAAATTTGCCCTTATTTCATTTTGGAAATAGAAATAGAGCCAATTTGGCCTTATTTCCATTTTCAAAGCGAAATAAGGCCAAATTTGAGATTTGGTTTTATTTCGTTGGGATTTTATTATGTTATGAATTTGACCAATTTTTTTGTGTCACTTTTCCATTGTGATTATTTAGGCTATTTTGGTCTATTTGTAAAAAATGCCAATAAAAACAATATTATTCCATTATTTTCCCAACGTTTCGTGAGTATTCCTCACTTCTTCAGGGGTTATACCTATATTTTTTTCAATTTGATTGTTAAAAACTACATAGGTACTCTGCTTCTTGTATCCTACTATTGAATCATTCCCAGAGACGGCACTGACACATTAAAGCAAATAAATAATAAATTAAGAACAATCTAGCAAAAAATAATCAAATACAAAATTAACAATGACACATATCACAGTTGAGCTTAGGTCCTTTTATTAAATTTAATAAAAGTACCTGCTAGATTATTCTTAATATATTATTTATTTTTTTAATGTTCAATTTTGTGTCAGTGCCGTCTTCGGGAATGATGCAATAGTAGGATATAAGAAGCAGGTAGGTAGGTAGGTAGGTAGAAATGGCGGCCACGGGCAGTGTAGCCCATAGCCCACAGCTCAATTAGCGCTGAAGTGCGCCGTTTTGATACCATAACTCGTTTGAACCTGTGGATGGAATTGAAGAGAGAGAATATGGGCATATCCGCAGGATATCGTCGCTTTTTATTTGAGTTTAGAATAGGATTTTGTTGTAGCTTTTAGCACAATCATCAGAAAGTGGATCACTCACTCAACCAGATCAGCACCAGCACCCGCACCATCCACAGTTAGACCACTAGGCAGTTCGTTGGCTGGCACTGGAGCGTCCACTGATCTGATTGGATGATCATCCGGCCGCTGTGCACCACAAACCCCCACCAGAACCCTAGTCCACTATCTTGTGATCATAGGGAATCGACGGAAGGTATAATGCAGAAGTAGCCGAAATTTGTCCTAGAGCCATTTCGTGAGAAAAGAAATCAAGTCTTTGATCTTTATTTCAGAAAGTTCGTTAATGTCGCCAAAGAATGCTCTTCCGAGTGACTGTTTTCTAGCTTTGGCCAGAGCAGGGCATTTGCAGAGGAAATGAACTACTGTTTCCTATTCCTGCTGGTCCTCACAGCTCCGACAGTGAGTATTGTGAGGTATACCCAGCTTCACTGCATGCTCTCCTATTGGCCAGTGTCCGCTACAGGTTGCAACTACCCTGGCTATATCTTGCCTGAGTCTGCGTATTAGATCAATTGTTCGGTTCTTGTCATAGGTGGGCCAAATCTTAATAGATATAATACAGTTTGATAAACTGCTCCACCTACGGTTTGCTTTAGTAAGTTGCCCTTCATAACTCCAAGCGGAATGTTGACTCTTTCCGCAAGTGAGCCATGAAGAGCTGAACCTTGCCTGGCCAGCTCCTCAGCCCGTTCATTGCCCTCAATGCCACTGTGATCCGGGACCCAGATAAGAGTGACATTGAGGTCAGTGTTCAGCCCCGCAAGCTCATCCCGGCATTGCTGGACCAGTTTGGAGGATGCTGTAGCTGAATTAATGGCTTTAACAGCCGCTTGACTGTATGTAATAATAGCTGCATTACGGTTCTGGTTTGGATCAGCTTTAAGTAACTTGCAAGCTTCCCTGATTGCCAGCAATTCAGCTTGAAAGACGCTAGCAATATCAGGTAGCCGAAGGACCTAGATACATTTAGAGACTCAGAGAAGATTCCTGCACCAATGCCACACTCCATATTTGAGCCATCAGTCAAGATAGTTGTGTCAAAATCTTTCGTCACGACGTTATCATTCCAATCCTTCCTGGATGGAAATTTAACTTTGAAATCCTTACTGATACTCATTGTAGGGGTGCAGTAGTCAGTGGGAGTCGAAAACATTTCCATTGGAATCAAGTCTGTGATATTGCTGTGACCATAGGGCTTGGCAAACCAAGAGTTTGATTCTTTAAGTCTTAAAGCGCTGCAAGATACTAGATATTTAATATGTAAATCAAGTGGTAGAAGGTGCAGAAAAACACTTAAGGCATCAGTCGGGCAGGATCTTATTATTATTTTTTTGTTTTATATTCCACGCGCGCAAAAGGGGTTATGGCTACCCTATCAGTTCTTTGAACGTTCCTAAGTCTATCGATGTTATATTTTTTGTTAAGTGCAGGCCACCATACAATCGAACCGTATGTGAGGAATAAGAAGCAGAGTATGTAGTTTTTTTAACAATCAAATTGAAAAAAAAATATATAACCCCTGAAGAAGTGAGGAATACTTACGAAACGTTGGGAAAATAATGGAATAATATTGTTTTTATTCGCATTTTTTACAAATAGACCAAAAGAGCCACAGTGTAAAAGGATTTTATTTAAATGGTCATTTTTATCATTATACTATGAACTACATTGCAAAACAATTTTTTTTTTTAAATTCATGCAGTTATTATTTTTCACTTTCAATACAATCGGTAATGTATACCTTCAGATAGATCTTTGAAAAACACAATTTGAGTTCTTTTTGCCTAAGGTTTAATTAACTCCATTCAAATATGTACATTTTCTACCACTTTGTGCAGTATTTATTTAATACGTACCTTCTCATGAAAAAATATTTTTTTTTTAATTTTTTGGTTAGGGAAAATTTTGAAATTGGTCAGGGAAAGTCAGGGAAATTTATTTTGAAAAAATAGTGGACACCATGTACTTTTATGTTATCTGTGCAAGTTGGATTGGAAAAATAACGACGCGACGCTTAGATCTGAAGTTCATCTATTACGAGTCAATATAACTATCAGCAGCTTATTGTTTTATGCTTAAACTAAGCCTTGAAAGAAACTTAAACGTGCAATGAATTAGTTTCAACGAAGACGAAGTGTAAATTCACAAACGCATCACTGCGCAAATGATGCGCAATAACTTTCTACAAAACATTCATAAATTCCATCAAACCGGCATCATTTTTAAAGTGAAACTTCTTTGGGCGCGTTGAGAGTGAAATTTCAAGGTTGAATTTTTGTGAAAAGAAAAACTGTAATGCCACATTGGCAAAGCTATTATCGTTGATTACCTAAGTGGTGGGAGGTAGGGTAAAAGTAAAAATTTGTATTAATAGGCTAACATATTTAATAGTGCAATAAGTTTAGATTTTTGATAATCTATATTATTGTAGCAGATAAAAGTGAAAATGTGAAAATGTCCTTCTATGTATTTTTTCTAATTTCTTTAATTAGAATGTTAGATCTTTGAAATTTTGTTGGTGAATAGATAATGAAATTCTAAGAATCTTACTAGTTTAAGATCTCCTACTGGTATGGAGATATAAATTATTTAAAACATTTTATCTCAAAATAGGCTAATTTCAAAAAATTGAATTAAATCAGGAGAGTCCGCTAAAAATTTGAATTACATATGGTTGCAAAATAAATAAAACCAAATTAAAGTTGTGATATACAATTTTTTGATATTTTGAGGGTAGTAGTTTTTGGAAATAGTCGGAAAACCTACTCAAATAAACTGATTTATATCTTTTAAATTTTCACCTTTCTTTACTTTAAATTTTCACCATTGTTATTTAATTTTCAATTTTACAACCCATCGATCATTTTGATATAGAACACATAGCTGCGTCTTACGCGTATAAGCTTAATAACCCTATACATATCGAGAGTTTTAGATCGCCAATGAAGTTTCACTTCTGCCACTAGTACTGAGTAACACGCGCGCTTTTTTTCTAGAAGCCATAATTTTTACGATATCATTATTTTAAAAAAATCACCAAAAGTCGAAAATACTTGATTTTGGCTCTTTTCTCTTAAATGACGACATTTTCGGAAAATATTTTATACTTATCTTGTAGATTTCAATATTCCCTAGAGAAAATGAATCGGTCAGAAGAAAAACATTCCACAATTTGTTGAAATTGAACTTAAAATGCAGAAGTGTAGATATTTCTATAGCGCACGTAATGAGCCTAAAAAGGAAAACATTTTGATAAAACCTATGCTTTAAATAAGCAAACAAAATTTTACTAAGTGGAAAAAAGAAAACATTCCAGGAATATTTTCCTTTGTCCACTCAATGTTTGAAATGTTCTGTGGCCTGATTAGGGAATACGAAGCGAATCTTTTTCAATTCGATATCTCCTTTTCGACTCGCTTCGTATTGATAAATTATCGAATTCGAAGCGAGTCGTAAATTATACTTCCAATATTTCCAGATAATTGACAGCTGGTTTCCAGGAAATATGCATTGTGAGATTTTAACTTGTTTTGTTGTCTTTGGCTTTAAAATTAAGTATAAATGCAAAATTAAAATCAAAGTAGTGTGTTTTAATTCTTTGTATAAAACGCTAAGTTAAGGAAATATAAAAATACTCGAATCTGTGAGTTAAAAGAAATTCTTGCAAATTTCTTCTTCACCGCTTGAACTTTCTAGTCTTTTTTGTTTATTTTGTTGATCAATTCATTCACTTAAGTTCTTTGGGCTTTCTTTTATTTCACAAAAGAAAACATTTGATGCATTTTGTGTAGGAGGCTTGTGACCATATAAAACTGCAGTGATATTTTCCCAAAGTTGCGATGTGTGGGCGCATTGACTGCTCCTTATGCTATACCTATTCATTTTCCCCTGTAAATTCAATGAGCGTGGAAAATTGTTGCTGGTTTGTGTGTTGCTGACTTTTTTGGTTCCTGCAAGTTTATCAAGCAAAATATTATTGTTTATTTCTTTACTTTGTTTTTTATAAAAAAAAAAATAGTGAAACTCAAATTTTTGTTTATTTTAATGAAAGCAACTAAAAACCACTTTCGATCGTGTCAATACACCAATCCGCCAGAAAAAACCTATCGGAAATTGACGTATTAAAAATTGTAATGGGGCGTATTCATGGTCATTTTAGACCTGGGTCTAAGTTATACATGGCTTTGGTTGAATTTTCGGACGTTGGTTCTATTTTTTTAAGTTTATCATTTCAAGATATTTGAAGCTATTTGTGTAGTATACCAAGTTAATTATCTTATAAAAATATAAAACCAACAATTTGTAATTAAAATCGGTCTGTATTCATTGAGCCAAACTTGGGTCTATCTGCGACTATGAATATGCCCCAATGTCTTTTCGCATTCGCTTCCGATTTCAAAAATAGGGCGAATGTAAAACGACAGCGACGAAAGCGAAAGCAGTAATACCAAATCTCATTTTCGCCACCTAAAACGATTCGCTTCGTATTCCCTAATCAGGCCACTGTTTAAATTTTCAAATGCTGACGGTTATTATTTTTAAATCTATTTCATTATCTAGGTTGGCTATGGTCTCTATGAGAACTTTCCTAATGAATGGATAAATAATTCTTAGTTTTTGGAGCTTTTCGACTCAAAAAGAAGGATGTAGTCGAGCTCCCCTTCATAAAAGATTATCAACAAAAAGTTCCCATCAACGAAAAGAATTTGGAATATGTGTTTTTCCAAAATTGTGCAATATATTCCCGATGAGCACAAAACATTTTACGATGGTGTCCTTCAATGGCCAACGTCGAGCACCGCAGATGGCGATGAAGGCGATGTTTAAAGTTTTTTTTATAATACCTACTACAGTAATATTTTAAGTTTTTTTTTGTGTGTTCGTTGGTTTTTTCAAATTCTTTTAATAATAATTATAATAAAATGAAGTTTTTGTATTTATTTTTTTTGTATTATTTGAATACAAAATGGAATTTAAAACAACATGTTTTAATTTTTTTTCAAAATGAGTGGACAAATGAAAACATTCCACCCCCTTTATCAGTAAATTCTGGGCTTATCTTCAATGATTTAAACCCAATTTTTTAGCGCGTTACTTCTCAATGCTAGCTTTACATTTGTTTCTCAGTCAGTTTTCAGAAGTAACTTTTAGTTTCGACAGTTTTTTTCGATTTGCCAAGAACTATCATTTGTGGAATGTGTTCCTTTTTCTTCTCACCGATTCAAATATAATGACACTTTTTTGAGTATAACACATCAGTTGCAAGATATTGCGACTTCAAAAATGGTCAAATATCGAACATTTTTGAATAAAAAAAAAAATAAAAAAAAATTTATATTGTTTAAAATGACGTTATAAATATTATATGACTAAAAATACATACATCATACAAACATAAATATGACATCATACAAACATAAATATGACAAAGGTAAGGTGAATGTATGTATTTTTATAATATTTATAACGTCATTTTAAACAAAATCATTTAAAATTTTTTTTTTTTATTCAAAAATGTTCCAAATTTGACCATTTTTGAAGTCGCAATATCTTGCAACTGATGTGTTATACTCAAAAAAGTGTCATAATATTTTCTCTAGGGAATATTGAAATCTACAAGATAAGTATAAAATATTTTCCGAAAAATTCGTCATTTAAGAGAAAGGAGCAAAAAACCAGTATTTTCGACTTTTGGTGATTTTTTTAAAATAATGATATCGTAAAAATTATGGCTTCTAGAAAAAAACTGTTAATGCATGCTTGTATAAAGGTTCATAATGTACACATTTTGTCAATATAATTTTTCGATTAAGATTACAGTTTTGAAGATATATGCAAAAAGCTGTTTTTTTTTTTGCAGTTCACACTATCGAAGAATATAAAAAAACTAATTTTTTAACGCTTAATAACTCAGAAACGGTCCGACTTCAAGTCTGATTCAATTCACCATGTAAACGAAGTATATGTTCCCACCTCCAAAACCGGCATCATCAAAATAAAGTTTGACAGGTTTTTTTTGTTGTTTATTGTCAATGGAGAAAATGACATTTGGATAGGTGCGTTCCACAAAATAAGGTTTGTTTGTTTTGACAATCTCCTACTTCCAATAAGATTTCGATGAGATTAATTTCTAATCTTTATTTGAGGAGATTATAATTTGTATAGGAAATCTTCAAGCTTTCAGAAGATTTGTGGTAAATCCACTTAAATCCGGATACAATGGTAGCTGGAACCGTAGTGGCTCGAAACGAACGCATAGATTTTCGGGAGCGGATCGAAATTTTAAAATTATACTGTTCTTTTACTATTTATGTTTATTTTTAGAGAAATTGGATGTTATTGTTAAAAGTAAACATTTTAAGTCAACAAACAAATTACATAACAGCTTACCTAAGCCATATATTTTTTTAACTGTCCTCGCACTAAAGATATTTTGACTACCCTTAAAATGTTTTAACACATTCCAATTGCCATAAAGTTTGTGCAAAAAAGTATTTTCTTAATTTATATTTAAGTCCTGAAAAGAGGACGTAAAGCAATAACGGTAGCAGGTGCTTTAAAAAAAATGGGTGTCCTTTTATGTAAAACGATAACGATTGAAAGAAATACTTTTTTTTAGAACAACCTTATGGCAAATAAATGTTTCTTCAATATTTTTTTTATTTTTGTCTTATAACATATTTACAGCCTTATTCTGGCAACCTCACTGATGCCTCACAAGTCACAATAACCTCATAGCTCGTGGTGAACTCGCCTCATAAAAACTTAAAAATTATGATCTGCTCCTTGGCAGATCACAACTCACGTTCTTCTTGTGAGGTTCATTATGAGGCCTTCCACAGAATCCGAAATTGTGACCGCCTTATACAAAAACAAACTCATAAAAAATTGTGACCTGTGACCCTCACAACGGCAGAATAGGGCTATTAGCTTATTTAAGCCTAAGCGCCCACATGCAACTAATTTGGGTGATCGTTTAGTTTGTGTCAAAACACAAACTGTTAAGTTGCTCCAATCGGTGACTGAATAGCTTCTGCATGTGCGCGGACTCTCATATAAGAGCATGAGATTCATTTTAGCAACCAAACTGTTTCGTGACGAAAGTTGCATGTGCACGATTAGACTAAAAATTGCATGTGGGCGCTAAGCCTTAGATATATTTTTTTTTTCTCCAAAAATGCAAGTTACGATAAAACTCCGACATGAGAAAATTTTCCACTTTAAGCCTAGTAGGTACTCAGCTCTAGTGTAAATGAAATTTCTTATTTCACTGCGATAGAATTAAAACCGAGAGCTGAGTACCTAAATTTGAAAATGAAAAAAAATGAAACCGGTTCAAAATCAATTTCATTTCATAATTTTCATTTCCCAATGTACGACCACTAGGAAAAACAAATAAAAGTGTGGAAAAGTTTGACACTTGCCTATTAATCTATTTTGCTGATAATAAAATTATTTTGGATCTAACAATAATTTATTTTGGAATCGCTAGTGCTGACAGGCCAAAATCAACAAACTGTGAGGTTAATACAGTTTTCGTTTTTTTAATTAAAAATTATTCCAAGTTGACAATCATATTTTTCAGCGATATTAGTAGAACTAACTGAGCTCAATTTGTTTAGTAGAAGTCCGAAATGTTTTGTTTTCTTAATTTATTCCAGACTTTTTTCAACAGAATGACAACATTGGACAACATTACTTTGGATGGCCCGCATTTGATAGGCGGCCCACCTAGGACAAGACAACTCTTGAAATTGGCTTCTGCCTGGTGACGGTGAGTGACGATACCCTGAGCGGAGCAACGAAGTTGGGTGAGTAGAACAGAGGGCACAAGATGAGAGCTAAAATTCATGTAACCCAAGGTACTTTTGTCCAACAGTTGGTGTAAGCTGTAATGATAATGGTGTATGCTAATGGTGTATGAACACCAAAGTTTTTATTGATTTTATTTAATTGAATATTTTATTCGTCTGTCTGCCATAAATGATTTTGATCGTCTTGATGTAGGTAGTTACATATAATACTTTAAGACACATTAGCTTTGTTCAGTGACATTGTTCCGAACAGTTTGGAACAGTTTAGAACAGAAAAGTACAAGTTTTTGCTGTTCAATGAGAATTTTCTGTTCTAAATTGTTCTGATTTGCCGTTTAGTGAGGCTGTTCCGAACAGTTTGGAACAGATTAGAACAGGATTTTCTGTTCTTGCTTTTTAGGTAGAACAACTTAGAACAGGTTTGTGACAACTGTCAAAATCAGCTGCTGTCACTTGAAAGTTGATATTTTTTAACAAATTTCGTGGCTCTTTGTGCTTTTACTTTGGAAACAAACAAATAAATATTAAAAAAAATAACATAAATTAAATTACATTAAATTGTGAAGTTAAATAAATACTATTTCTAATTGTTTTTAATAAAATTAATTACATATGTCAGACAGCTGCCTGTTCTATCCTGTCTGACATTTCTGTTCTACTCTGTTCTGTTCTGTTCTAATCTGAAAAACTTCACTGAACAATACTATTATCTATTATAAAAAAAAAAATGAATGCGACTTTAAAAACGAAACTTTAAATTTATTTTCATGTAACATTTTTTTTTTTTAATAAGCTATTTTTCTTTAAGTTACAGTAAGTGGTTGTATTACTACTTTTTATACAATCATTATAGACCAAGAACTAAAGCAACGTTTTGAGTTACCTAATTTCATCATGGCTAACATTTGAACACCAAATACAAAAATTTCAGTCTTACACACCGGTTCCGCAAATAAGATCTTTATTTATTTCAAAAAAACTAAACGGCAATAAATCTTTTTGTGAACAATAATTCATCCTTGCTAGAATAAAGTTAATTTAATCCATCCATTACTCAAGCACAATAATATTTCTTAGCCATAAAGTCTTTTAAGCAATGTAAAATACGAATAAGATACATTTAAAAGTGACTGAAATGTCTCTAAATTCATTGGGTATACATTTCCAACCATTAACTGAAAAGAAAATTTAAATACAAAGGAAATTATTAGACTTTTTTTTGTGAGTAGGTAAGAAGGTATAGATTTTAAAACATACCGAACAAGGTTTCTGAGCACGTAGTATCAATAACATAACATATTTTTGTGTAGGTATTTGAAATTCAAACCAATTGGTTTCATATGCAGCTGCAGCAATATTCAAAGTCTGTTGAAAAATATATTTGAATATTATTTTTTATAAATTTATTTTTTTAAAAGTGCGAATCACTCGCTTTGACGAATCTTTTTTACTGTCTACAAAATGCTGTAGTTTCAACATTAATATAAATAAAAACAACACGGAATAAAAATAAGATTTCTATTGTCAAAAATGCATGCAATCCTTGCAGTCTGTTTGGCAGTCAAATAAAGGTGCGAAAAAAATACAGACAAATTGATTGTATAATCATGTGAACCGCACTGTATTTACATAAAATAGTCACCTGCTGATATAACTCATTAGCATACCAATAAAGTGCTAAAATTTGAGCAAATATCATTGTTATATAAGCGCAAACTATAACTGCTTCAGCTAGTGAATCGACCTTAAAGAAAAAAATAAATCGTTGTAATAACACTTAATAATAAATATAATTATCTCCTTATCTCCTTATTATACTTACAATAATTAAAAGAAACAACAGTGCACATAATAAAATTCCAAATGCCATAAACTCTAGGAAAAATATGTAAGTTGTTAAATTGTTGACAGTTTGAATGTATCTGTAAAAACAAAAACAAAAACTATGTAAGTATAAAATGGCGCCCAACGCGAGCCATAAATACGCCAAATTTATTTGAGTAGGTAGTTATATTTTTTTGTTTGTTATGTTTCCTCTCACCTGATAATAGTCTTTTGAAACTCAATACACCAAATTAACTTATCTGTGATCACTTGATCTGTATCTCCAGGATTTTTTAGATTCTTCAAACGATATTGTAGCACTTTGCACATTAAAATTGCAAACATGATAAAAGCCACAATTAAACTGGTGAAGGGAATATACATACAACATCCCATTGGAGTGATAATCATTTGATAAACATAGAGGATTTCATAAAGTGGTGTCTTGTATTCGTTGACTCCTGGAACGATGCTTCCGAATGGTAGAACTGTAAGGAGGGAGTAAAACATTTAAAAAAAAAAAATTGAAATTGTATCTGCAGCAAACCCTTTTCATTGGCAAACAAAGGATACGATCCAAATCCGATACAAGTCAATAAGCCCAAGAATAAATTCAATCGTGACATATATTTTCCCATTAGGTTAGTTTCATCTAGGAGACTCTGGATGTACTTGTCTCCGTCTTTCTGAAAATATTATAAAAATAAAAATGAAACTACCAATACGATAAAATATTCATCTCTTTCTAAAAATACTTTAATTTCATAGTAAATGTATTGCAAATCTGCCAAAAATTTCTCATATTTTGTCTTTTGATGAACCAAAATATAAGCCCGTAATATTGTATTGCTCCAAAGGACAAGCATATAGGCATTTCGAATTTTAGCATCAACACCTTCGTGTGTCAGAAACATATAATTAATTTGTGTTATGTTGAGAATTGATGTTAAAGACAAACACAGGTATCTTCGCCAATTGTGATCATAAATCAAAGACCAAAACTTTAAAATTCGAACACTCATATAAACGACTTGGATTTCTTCAAGCATTATTTTTTTTTATTTAAAAAAATAGCTTAAACAATAATTGTTATTGGATTTGTTGAAAGCAAATCGCAATTTTTTAAATAACTACCGAACCATCCAGTCAATCCTTGTATTTATAAGTTCAGGTTGATGTAATTTTATTTGCATTTCGGAAGACTATAATTAACTTTTTTAAAAGTAGCAATTTGCAAATCGAATGGGCATTGATGAGGTCTTTGTTAAATTGGTTCCATGTAATGCCTACCTTTGCAATAGGATATTAATGATGTAGCAAGAAGATATTACCTAGTAATTTTGTCGTTCATTCTAAGTTTAACAATGGGATATGATTTTTTTTAAAAAGCATTTGAACATTTTCAGTGATAGCGACAAATAAAAAAAAGATTTCATTAAAAATTAAATAGAGCATTCAATAGTTCTTACGATCTTTTATCTGAAACTTCTAATCCATTAAATTGTTTTGCTGACGACAGTACCCTCAGCTTTTCATATTCGTTCTTAGATTCACATCCATGTCCTTCGGATGTGGAACTCGAACGGCAGCGTATGATAAGCTCATTAAATTCTGATCTCGACAGCATTGTCCAATGGGGAATCAAAAATCATGTAGAATTTAATGCTTCAAAAACTCAATGCTGTCTACTGTCGTTAAAACGAAACCCACCCCCCATGCAACTATCCATGAGTGGCACTTGCAAACCGAAAAGCTTTCAGTCCTCGGTATGTGTGTCACAGACCAACTTTTATGGAACTACCACATATTCGACATCGCCAAAAATGCTGCTAAGTGTTTAGGTTTTCTCCGTCGATGCAAGAAATGTTTCTCCCCTTCTGATCTGGCTGTGATCTACAAAGCCTTTATTCGTCCAAACCTTGAGTATAACTCCCACATTTGGGCAGGTGCTCCATTAACCCACTTGAGTTTATTGGATAAAATTGAAAAGAGAGCTCTTAAAATGATAGGTGAAAGAACTATAACGGAAACATTCTCATCTCTTGAGCACCGTCGAAATGTTTCAAGTCTTTCGTTATTTTACCGTTATTTCCATAAACAATGCTCTAGCGAAATAGCCAGTTGCATTCCTCCCCTTAAACAATTCAACCGTAATACTCGCGCTTCTAGGAATGCCCATCACTTTACCCTTGAGCCCAATTTCGGACGTACTGTTAAGTACAGAGATTCTTTCTTTAGTCGCACTACTCGAATGTGGAATGCTCTTCCCAGCTCAATTTTCCCTCCCACGTTCAAAACCAATGTGCATCGGTATCTCCTTTTAAATCCCCTCCAATCTACCTAATCGCTCGTGCTGTGTATATCATCTTAAGGGTAGTCACAACCCCTTTTGCACGCACTAAATATAAAAAAAAAAATTGTTATACAAAATGCATACATGCTCCAGGTTACAGGATAACAAAGAGCGATCCTTAAATAATCCCAATTCTTGGAAAGCCAGTATTGTGATAAAGAGTTGATAAACAATTTCCCTAAGTTTTGCCGATATAAATTACATTCCCTTATCACCCTAAACTTACATTGAATTAAAAATAATTATATGTATGAATAGGGTTTTTCAACAAGGACGCTACAAAAGTAGAGCGACAGGGACGGCAAACGACGCCATATTTCTTGCCGCTCTTTTGACATTTCTCTTCAATAAGGTTTGCCATTTTATGATGGAAAGATATATGAACCAACAACGAGTCGAAATTATTAAAATTTACTACCGAAATTCGGAGTCAGTGGCCTCAACGTTAAGAGCGCTACGTCCAATTTATGGTCGTCATAATCCTCCTAGCAGATCAACAACTGAGCGTCTAGTGGACAAATTTGAATCCACAGGCACAGTACAAAACGTTTCCGTGCCAGTGAGATAAAAAAGTGCCCATAGTGTCGAGAATATTGCTGCCGCTGAGGCTTCAGTTGCAGAAAGCCCAAATGTGTCTCTCACACGTCGTTCTCAAGCGTTGGGCATCTCTGTGACGTCGTTGTGGCGAATTTTGCGAAAAGATCTTGGCTTACATCCTTACAAGATTTAATTGACGCAAGAACTGAAGCCGCTTGACCACCAGAAACGTCGTATGTTCGTGAATTGGGCTGAGCAACAACTTGAAAATGATTCGGATTTTCATCGAAAAATCATCTTCAGCGATGAGGCTCATTTCTGGCTGAATGGTATTGGTCAGGTAGCAATCCACACGTACTCCATGAGTTACCATTGCATTCCGAAAAAAATTACGGTTTGGTGTGGTTTATGAGCCGGCGGCGTCATTGGGCCGTACTTCTTCCGTGATGATCAAGACCGGCACGTTACTGTGAATGGGGATCGCTACTGTTCAATGATAACCAAATATTTTTGGCCCCAATTGGATGATATGGACTTGGAGGACATGTGGTTCTAACAGGACGGCGCCACAGGCCACACAGTGAATGTCACAATCAATTTATTGGAAACCAAGTTTGGAGAACGTGTTATCTCACGAAATGGTCCAGTCGCTTGGCCGCCTCGGTCGTGCGATTTGAAGCCGTTAGACTATTTCCTGTGGGGCTACGTCAAGTCTATGGTCTATGCCAACAAGCCAGCGACGATTGATGAACTACGTATAAATATCGAACGTGAAATTGCAGCAGTATTGGCCGATTTATGCTTGAAAACCGTCGAAAATTGTGTTCAGCGTGTGGACTTCTGCAAGCGTGCCCGTGGTGGCCATGCAAAAGAAATCGATTTCCATACATAATAGCATCGAACGTGCTTTCACAGGAATAAAGAATTCTATTGATATCCAAAACCAATTTTGTTTTATTTAAAAAAACTTTTGTAGCGCTCTTATTTAAAAACCCGATATATGCAGCGAGAAAGAGCTGAAGCAAGTAGTTATGTATTTAAAAACAAGAAAAAATACCCCACCCATTTAGGTGGGATCAGTGTTTTTGTAATCAAATATAATTTTTAATGACAGATATAATTTTTCAAATGAAAAAAACTTTAATTTCAAATTTCATTTAACAAAAATTAAAATTAAAAAAAAAATATTTCGATATGATGTTAGGTATATAATTTATACTTCCAATAATGATATAGTCGAAAATATGTCAAATGGTTCTATGCAAAGTATAACAATAGTTTTACACTTCAAAGTATATTGCAATAGTTAAAGAGCAAGCACATATTGGTTTTATAAAAATCGTTGGAGCTGTTTCCGTTCCGAGAAAAAAAGGGTTTTAATAAATTTAAGATGTTCATAAATATTATATTTTATGACAAAAAGTCGAAATTTTGACCTGAAGAACAGTAATGTTTAAACTCCTATTAAAAAGAAAAATACTATTTTTAAAATTACAAAAGTTATTCTAAAAAAAAAATCATTTTCTCCGAACATTACTTACCAGCCTGAGACAGCACAAGATTTTTTAGTTTTTTTTTTATCGACAAAAAGGGTGACGTTGGGATAGATGCACCACCTTCTTTACAAATGATCACAACATTTTTAAATTTAACCCTGTTTGGCTGGGATTTTTATATCTTTTTAACAGTTTAGTTATGAAAGTAAGTACACAGTTAAATTTTTGATAACTTTTAAATTTTTTAAGTGAGAATTAATTTTTCGAAAAATGGGAAATGGTGCATTGTGCACCATTATATGTACCAAATGCACCAGTCATATGTGCAGAATGCACCAGGAAGGTACTTAAATGCACCAAGCATTAATTAAAAGAACAAAAACCAAATTTCAAAGCTTGAACTGAGTTCAATTTGTAGTTTAAGTTAAACTACAGCATTTTCCCGTTTGAACCTAAGTTCAACGTGGAATTTATTTACTTATTTTTTATAATCAATTCCATCAGCGAATATATGTCTGCTGTTGAAAAGTTATTTCTCTTTTTTTTTGCACAATTATTGGTTTATTTTCAATTTTGTTGGTCTTGTTCGTGTGACTCGAAAAAAAAATGTCAACAAATTATTTGTTACACTTGTTCTTTGCTTCAGAAAGAGAAAGAATAGACAAGGAAAGATATATGTAGCAAAAACGTGCAATGCTGCCAACTGTTTTCATAAAATCTAGTTAAACGAAGTTTAACTTAACTGAAGTTCAGATTTCACTGTGAAAATGAACGAGTTAAACCAAAAATTTAAAATCAGTTTAAGAATCAGCTGTTCTTAAGTTTAAACTCCCACTGCAAACTGGGGGATAGAGATTCGGCTATTTACATATTTACGGCTATTTACGATTGAAGTCCTTGTTTGCGGTTCATAACTGGTTTCTGTGGCATCTTTAATAAAACAGTAAGCTTTAGTCAACATTCAAAACTTGAAGGTGCACAATGCACCATGGTGCATCTAACACCATGCTTTCGTGGTGCAAGGAATTTTTGTTTAAAAATAAAATATTTCATACAAAATGCAAAAGCTGTAAACTATTTCTTTTAAGATATAAACTCACCGTATTTTTTTTCTTTTTTACTTAATATTCATACAAAACTGCGCACGCGTCCGCCAACAAAGAGAAGCACAACCAGACTTAACTCTGTTGGCCTTATTGAACGTAACGGATACAATGGAATTAGGTATACACTAATACAGCTGCTGGTTGGGTGAATATAAGTGTGTTGCATTTTGCACCACTGGTGCATCTATGACAACGTTACAGCCAAAATGTTGTCTCTTACCTATCTGTTAAGGTATAAACTGTCAACTTTCATTGAAGGATGGCTACGATGATGATGGATTAAAAAACATCAACAAATTCAGTTTTTTTTTAGAATTATTAAAAAAATAAACGAAATTTTTAAGATTAAATTTTCGCGCGGCAAATCCGATTTAGGGCTTTTACATATATAGAACAAAATATTCTGTAACTGACAACTATCCTGAATATCCTATGTATTTAGAAGTCATTTACATTTTAAATATACAATTATATATATCAACCAACAGGATTTCCTTTTTAAGCCCAGTACGCTGCTGATGTGAAGCGAAAAATCCCATACAAAAATGATACGACGAAATCATAAACGAAAAATTTCGTTGTGCATTTCGTTTTGCAGTACGCTGTTCGACCAGCGAAATTGATGATTATACCAGATTGTTTTGACAACTCTACACTCTCTTTTTGCACAGAATTAATTGACCGGACCATTAATTATGTGCGGAAAAATGACCGTTGGGTTTGTTCGCGTTTTCATTTGTTGTTACTTTTATTTCAGCAAGCCTTTTGTTTGATTTTTTCGTTAAAATTTGTTTTTTTTGCAGTTTGTGAAAAATGTTTCCGCTGTGTTTTCATAAGCATTTCGTTGTTTTCTTTTTGGAGACCACAGGAAAATTTCGTTTCGCATCAGCAGCGTACTAGGCCTTAATTTTTCCAGAATTTACTTTTTTTCAGCAGAATGTTTTTTTTTTCCGGCACAAACTGTCTGACGCGCGCCGCCGCCGCGCCGACTTGATTTCTACACACTTTTGAAGTTTACGACTGTAATTTGTTTTGCGACTTAAGTCAGATTTCAATTTTTGTTTACGAACACAAACTTCGCAGATATAAGTTAGTCAGACGATTATGAACTCGCTCTTAGTTATTATCAAAATGTACTTAGTTATTTAAAACAATTTTTTTTAATCAAATATTAAAATTTACCAACGGAAATACGCTATACCCAAAATAAAAATGTTTATTTTATTACTTAACTTCTACATATATCGGGTTTTTCAATAAGAGCGCTACAAAAGTTTCCTGTGAAAGTACGTTTGATGCCATTATGTATGGAACTCGATTTCTTTTGCATGGCCACCACGGGCACGCTTGCAGAAGTCTAGACGCTGAACCCAATTTTCGACGGTTTTCAAGCATAAATCGGCCGATACTGCTGCAATTTAACGTTCGATATTCGTACGAAGTTCATCAATCGTCGCTGGCTTGTTCGCATAGACCATAGACTTGACGTAGTCCCACAGGAAATAGTCTAACGGCGTCAAATCGCACGACCGAGGCGGGCAAGCGACTGGACCATTTCGTGAGATAACACGTTCTCCAAACTTGGTTTCCAATAAATTGATTGTGACATTCGCTGTGTGGCTTGTGGCGTCATCCTGTTGAAACCACATGTTCTCCAAATTCATATCATCCAATTGGGGCCAAAAATATTCGGTTATCATTGAACGGTAGCGATCCCCATTCACAGTAACGTGCCGGTCTTGATCATCACGGAAGAAGTACGGCCCAAAGACGCCGCCGGCCCATAAACCACACCAGACCGTAATTTTTTCGGGATGCAATGATGACTCTTGGAGTACGTGTGGATTGCTGCCTGAGCAATACCGCATATTTTGTTTATTGACGAAGCCATTCAGCCAGAAATGAGCCTCATCGCTGAAGATGATTTTTTGATGAAAATCCGAATCATTTTCAAGTTGTTGCTCAGCCCAATTCACGAACATACGACGCTTCTGGTGGTCAAGCGGCTTCAGTTCTTGCGTCGATTTAATTTTGTAAGGATGTAGGCTAAGATCTTTTCGCAAAATTCGCCACAACGATGTCACAGAGATGCTTTAATTTACCTACCATAACATCTTGGAATGTTTGGAAATACACCATTGAAGATCAATGGAAGAATTCGCCAAGGAAAACAAATATTTTTGCCAAGGATTATGTTAATGATGCTCTTATGTGAAGTTATAATTATTTTCACTTGCGATTTAAGCTGTACCAAAAAAGTCTCCGTACAACTTCAACTTTTTTTTGTTTCCTAAAATATTATATAAAGTACTACTTACATTTGAGAGAATATGACTATAAATAAAGGCAATACTTTTAATTAAACAAACAAAAATAAAAACTAACATTTTTATTTCGAAAAAATAAAATCAAAATTCATTGAATCCAACCCCTTTAAAAATTCCTGAAGTCTCCGTACTTCACATGGAGGCCTTACAAAAAGTTAGAGCGCGTAGGTTGGGGTCGAATCACTAAAAAACTCGTATAAGAAAGGGGGAGTCTATTACCCCCCCCCGTAGAGGCAGGAGGGGCAATAATTAAAAAAACATTGACATAAGACAGAAAAAAACGATTAAAAAACAACGGTAACGGCAAACCCAGAAATCCCTTCTTTTATACTATTTTTAAATAAAGTTGTCGTAGTGAACAGTTTTTGAGACATTAATTTCAAACTTAAAATTTTGAAAAAAAAAAAAAATTACCACAAAAATGTCAAACTAATTTTTTTCAAAAGTTTTCTTTGTTAGTTATTTTTTTTGTTTCCAAAATTCAAAGCTCCAATTGATCCTCAGTCAACCGCTGAAAACTGGTTGGCTCTAGGTTTTTTACTTTTAAAAATAAACTTATTACTTCAACTTAAGCTTTACAACTTCTTATAGTTAGGGCTTTAGGGGAGCCAACCTTGCACTTCATTCTGACGGGATGAGCTTTGGTACACTAATAGTCCACATCGTAAGCATACTTTTAAGAAGTGTTGCCACGGTGGTAACACTGGCAAGCCGGAGATTTTAGGGTTGCCTTCTGACCATGTTTTAACACGAAATTTATTCACATAAATTAGCCTATAATTTGGGAACCAGAAGACATCGTTGATGTCGTGGAATGTCTTGTTGGATTGAGAATACTTGAAGCCATAGGAATATGTTAATTTTTTGGCCCCTCCCATGCCCTTGTACGCTGGGGGAGCAAAATACCCTCGGCGGATAAGGGTTTTTATTTGTCAGAAAATAATGGTAATAAAATGAATAGTCAAAAAATTTTAAGATGAGTGTCCACGTAAAATA
This sequence comes from Melangyna quadrimaculata, assembly GCA_949320155.1. Lineage (NCBI taxonomy): Eukaryota > Metazoa > Arthropoda > Insecta > Diptera > Syrphidae > Melangyna > Melangyna quadrimaculata. The sequence goes on from OX439485.1 coordinate 24,516,617, forward strand.
AAATAAAAATAAGGAAATGCTACTTTTTAATAATTTTATTTATTTTCAAAAATTGATTATTTTTGGTATACCAGTACAACCATTTTTTCGGTTTGTGATAAACAATTAAGTTGAAATTTTTCATATTTTGTATGGTAAATCTTTTTTAAAGTATAAACATTATTGTGAAAAAAAAAATTTTTAAAAAAATGTATGTAAATTAAAAAAACTTTTTTTTTTGAAAACTACAAAATGTATTTTGAAAACGTCTTGCTCAATATTTTTAAAACTACGTGTAAAATAATTTTTTATTATTTTGTAGAATAATTGAAAAAATCATGTTTCTAAATTCAAAAATAACGGTACCTTCCATACAAATTTTAAAAAATCGTTAAGAAAAAGCTTATTTTTCTTGAAAACGGCTCCAAGAATAAAAAGATGTGCTTTTACTAATAAGGATATGGTCAATTTTTTGATAACAAAAATTTTAACAATAACGGTACCTGTCATAGAACTGATTTTTTGGTTTTCAAATTTCTCGTTAACGGCTACACCGATTTCCACCAAAATTTGTATACAAGAGCTTAAAACTATTGTTAATGTTCGGAAAAATAAATTTTTGACTAAAAAAAATATATATATATATACATTTATATTTATCAAACAAATCATATGGCAAACTTTATTTTGAGCTCCAACTTTTTAAACCATTAAAATCATAAATATATAGTAATTTCTAGTAATAATTTTTTTAATTTTTTTTTTTTAATGATATTATATTTTGGAACCAATACATACATATATGTATGTACTTGTATACATTATCAATTTCTAGCTAAGTTAAAGTTGTTAGCTACGCGATCAATTTTTTGCGATTCAGTCAAAAATACATACTTATCAAACAAATCAGATAGCACACTCTTTTTTGAACTCCTGCAATTTAAAATTTAGCTGTTTAAATAATAAATTTATAAAAAAATTACATACTATCTTATGTATATTTAAAACTTGAAAAACAATGGTAACCACCAACAATATTCTCCTATAGCTTATCTTAAACCCAGAAACCCATTCATGAATTTTCTTTTTAAATAAAGTTATATTAATCGATACCTAGTTTTTGAAAAATGAGTTTCCAGACTCAGGAAAATTTGCCCCTCCCATCTGAAAGGGGGTGTAGTAGCCCGTGGCGTAATGGTTAGTGCGTTCGACTGTCGCGCCGGAGGTCTGAGATCGCCTCGTCCACCTAAAAACTAAAAAGTTTTTTTTAAGGGCTACTACCTCTTGCGAGGAATTGACAAATCCTCCAAGAGTATCACTTGTCACGAATAAGTGCTTCTCGTCTAGCCGTTCGGATTCGGCATAAAATTGTAGGTCCCTTCCATTCATGTCGAAAGGCGCACACAGGAATGGTTGCGAGTTGTTAGTCACTAGGCCCTGGTTCTTCATGAGCCGTTATGCCACCCGATTTATTTATTTTTTATCTGAAAGGGTGTATATAGACCCCCTTTCGATAGAATTGTTCTATTCCTTTGGCCCAACCTACCAGTGCTTTGATTTGATGCATTTATGTCAACCTTTCTTACTATTTTAAATTTTTTGCCGCTAAATTTTAGAATGCTGTATATTGGAAACTATTGAGCTCACAGAGTTGGTTCTGGGCCCAAGTTGAAGCAAATAAAGTTACTTTGAAATCGTAGAACAGTATTTTTATTTTCAAGTAGTTCTTAAGGACTTAAATTACCAATAAGTGGAAAAAGTGCGAAATAACCTTTTTTTTTTTTTTATTTTTGACCATGAAGCGGTCGCCACTCGAGGTCGAAAACTTAGGTTATTTATAAAGCCAATATCCTGAACAACTCAGCAACAAATCAGAACTACAGAACTACCAGATTTGACGCAAACGGCCCCTTCCATGCAAATGACAAGGTTACGGGACTATATTACCATTTGTCCAGTATTGCTTTGGCTACATGGTTAGTTATACAAAGCTTATGTTCGGACGGACCTATTGAGGTGGCTTTGGTTAAAAAATGCTGCTTTCGGTTCCATTTTTCATGGCGTACCTACCTTATAGGACTTGGGGTACCGAATGAAACCTTTACAAAAAGCAGTAGATTGGTCGTGCAGATTACTGATGGCTATTACCACGAGCCTGACCATTTTTGTTAAAACAGGTGTTTGCTTCTTAAGTTTTGAAAACTACCTATAAAAAAAAACAATATATCGAAAAATTAGTTACGAAATCAGTATGCTCTTTGCTTAAAATATAAGTTGGGTAATCAAAATTTTTATTGACAACGATAATATTTTTTTTGAATTTTTGAACAATAACAACAACTTAAAGGCGCTACCACCAATTTTTTGGCTGGAGATATAGCTATTTCGTGCTTTGCCACTTTTGCACTCCTTTTTGTGGTGCTGAGCTTTAATCCTTTAATTTTATTTGAAAAGCTTTTTATGTACACCATATGATTTTCACACACAATTTTTACCCATACATCCTTAGGCTTTTAAAATATGTGGTATCAAACGGAAATCGAGTCTTTTTTCCTCACAATAACAGCGGCCGGATAGACTTTTATTTGAATAAATCTAGAGTCCGACCACTTCTATGAATTAAGGACACCGATTCACAAAATGCAACTTTGTAACCATGAAGCATACCTACATATTCGCCGAAGCCCCTTAAATCATGGCCTTCGATTTTCGTGGTTTTGAAGAAAAAAATAATAAATATTTCTGTAATTAAAAAAATCATATTTTTTTAATTCGTTAATAAATGCAATGTTACTCCAACAGAAACGAACTTACCTCAATGCAGGTCGTACCCACTTTCGTAGCCACATTTAAACAGTACACAAATATATGCAGGAAGGTATTAATTAAACTTGAATAACATCATAAATATTTATCACATAAAATCGTCCTTTAAGCCTAAACACATGCATTATCGAATTTAAACTGCATCCTGGTGGGAAATTTTCGCACTGCAATAAATTCTAATTTGATTTGATTTTATATAAAAAGATAATTCAAATCAAAATGAAATATAGTTTGTTGTAAAAGATTATAGAAAACAGACTATAGCTACGCATAAGTTATGAAAAATAAAGATCCAAATCAATTGGTTTTGAAAGAAATTCTGGCAATTCCAATGGTTGCCATGAGTATTCGTGTCTTAAAATATTGGGGTTTAATTTATGAACAAAATTGGCGACGTTATTTTTCACTTTCATTAACGACGCTCTTTAATATTTCTCAATTCATTTATATGTCGTTGACAAGAGAAGCAGTTGATGTTATCATTAGAAATGCTTATATGCTGGTTTTGTGGTTTAATACAATTTTGAGAGGGTATTTAATGGTAATGCAGAGGGCGAAATATGAGAAGTTTCTAAGTGATTTTATTTGCCTATATAAGTCGCTGCTGGTAAGTGTATATGCGGATATTAAGGTGGGCTTTGTGTGAGCTTTATTTTCATAATTATCTAATCTTAAAATTTTTTGATTTGTTTTATTCTTTTTTAGAACAGTAACGACAAGGTTATAACTGACATGTTAAAGGGTACAAATGCTTTGGGTAAAAATGCTGCAATTGTCAATATGGTACTTGGACTTATGACAGTTTTAGGATTTTGTGCATACCCCATCTTTGCTGAAACTAGAAGTATTTTCAACAAAAACATACAAAACAAAAAACAAACAAATATCAAAAATTATTAAATTTTTTTGTATGAAGTGTTACCATATGGAAGTCATATTCCTGGAATTGATGAACTCGAATATCCTGCATTTTACATATTTTACATTTATCAAGTTATCATCACACCAATTGGATGTTTTATGTATATTCCATTTGGAAGTTTGGTGGTAGCATTGATAATGTTTGCAATTCTTATGTGTAAGGTCTTGCAACATCGCTTGCGGGGAATAAATGAAGATAAGAATAGTTCAAATAAGATTATGATGATGAAAATAAAATGGTGCATTAAATATCAGAAGACTATTATTGAGTAAGAACCGTTTTTTTTTTGTTTAACATTGCAAAGTAATATTTTTTTTTTTTAAATTAACAATTCCTAATTTTCCTAATTTTTATTCAACATTTTGAACATTTGAAGGTACGTCAGAATTATCAACAACCTTACAACCTATGTCTTCTTGGTGGAATTTATTTGTTTCGGGACATTATTATGTGGACTTTTGTTCTTACTTAATATTGTGAGTATAAAAGAAATCTTTAACTTGAGTGTAATTTTTCCCATTAAGAAATTTGTAAGAGGTGTTATTTTGAATAGCCCGCTTTTTCGGTAGTTGTCACTTTTGAAGCTGTAATTTTTTGACATTTGACAAGTAGAAACTACGCCATTATTAAAAATGAAACGAAACGCGCTTCAACAACGCATTGAAATTATTAAAATTCACTATAAAAAATGCATGAAAATGGTCCGGATTTCATCGAAAAATCGTCTTGACTGATGATCCCCATATCGACCTCGGTGGCTACGTCAACACGCAAAATTGTCGCATCTGGGGCTCAGAAAACCCAAGATTTATTGTTCAAAAGCCTCTCTATCCTCAACGAGTAACTGATTGGTGCGGTTTATGGTCCGGCGGGGTCATTGGACCTTACTTTTTCGAACATGTAGCTGTTGCTCCACAGCTACGGTGAATGGATTGCACTACCGAGAGATGATTAATAATTTGTTATGGCCGGAATTAGATGGTATTGATCTGGACAACGTTTACTTTCAACAAACGGCGCTGCGTGCCATACAAGTAACGAAACCATCGATCTTTTACGTGAAAAGTTTCCAGAGCGTGTAATCTCTCGAAGAGGTGATCACAATTGACCAACTAGGTGTTGTGATTTAACACCTTGCGACTTCTTCTTTTAGGGCCACGTGAAAGATAGGGTTTACCCCAACAGCCTAGCGTCGATTCAAGACCTCAAAGATGGAATTCGTGAGGCTATTGAGGGCATAAAGCAGCCACTTTGCGATTTGATGATGGAAAATTTCATGAAAAGGATATTGTTGTGTAAGCGTAGCCGTTGCGGCCATTTGACTGATAATGTTTATTAAAAGCATACTTTCTTCTTTACATTGAAATAAACATCCGATCATTTATCTCAAAAAATGCCATTTTTCTTTGAATATCAAAATAACATCTCTTATTGGAAAACCCTTTATTTTCTAATTTTAGGCAGAAACTACAGCTCAAGTTACAATAGCAGTTACACAAATTTCTATGATATTTTCACAGATATTAACATTATATTGGTATGCTAGCCAGCTATCAGAAGAGGTAATTTTTGTTTTTTTTTTGGTGGTTCGTTTATGTCTGGTATTTAGTTTTAGGTCAATTTTGAGTTTTTTTTTTTAGTATGAACATGAGGAAAACTGGTTAACTTAGTTGATGTTTGAAATCAGATGCTAGAGAATGTAATGAAATCGCGTAGTGAGTTATAAATTTTGCTTCATAAAATAAATGAATGGCCTTTTCAAATGGTTATCCGGAAGAACAGGATTCGGTACAAATGAACGGTTCTGATTTAAATTTTGAAATTTAACATTCTGTGACCAATCGAAATGACCCAAACAGTTTTGTTTTGATATTGTGTCATATTGAATTTTCTTAATAAATAAGCGGGGCCTAATTGCGACTTCCGTTAACCAGTAGCTCATTAAATACAAATGAGTGAATTTTTTGACAAGTCGTTCATGAAAATTTCTTTCATTGAAAGTTCCAGTTCCCGCACAAAAACCAAATTTGTGGTTAGAGTTGATCATTAAACAGGAAGAGATAAGAGAAAGGTTTACATAATCATTGGACCGAATATGTTCCACTTTTGCGAACAAAATGTCATCTGTTCATTGAAAACGAATTGCATAATTGGAAAAGTAAAATTGATTTTATAAGAAAGCGGTAAATCAAATTAAACATTCGTTTGACTAAAAAAAAATATATATAACTAACAACTCCAACGTTCACTTTGGTACCAAAACGCCATCTGATTTATTTGTTTAAGTTCCCCAAAATTGAAAGACAAAATTTTCATTGATGATTTTTAATAAAAGCTACAACTGGCGCCTAAGACAAACTTAATTTGTGCGACCGTGTATGTTCACTCGAGTTGTTTCCCATCAAGTTTGGAGTTAACGGTATTGTATTTTAGTTAAATTTATTTTTGAAGAATGGTTTCAATTTTGAATAAAGTAATGACCCTTATTACGGTTGTCGTTTCACTAAAACAAAAAAGCAAAACTGGGTACCTTCAGGAGACTTAAGGGACTTAATATTCAGTCAACTACATCCATTGAACAATAATCTACCTCAAAATAACAAACTTTTTTTTCTCAACTTTTCCTTATGTCAAACTTATAACTTTTCCTGAATATTTAGTTTACCTCAAGTTCGCTTAGAAAAAGAGAACCCTCGAGATGGATACAAAATTCCGTCGTACTGTATGTATGTAACTCGATCGCACAAACAATTTATAAAAATTTAAACTGATTTTTAATTTCACAAATGACAATTTTGATAAAAACACACGTGATTTGAAATTAAGGCAGATATTTCTTAAGATACATAATATTACAGGTAAAATCACTAGCAGGTTCATTTTTGTTCAGTTCTGCGCATGTTGTCAAAATCAATAGTAAAAAAAATTGCATTTCAAACAATCACAAAAAATTTGTTTTTGTTTACTGTGTACTTCCACAAAGGGCAGCCATCTTGAAATTTGGAAAGCTGCGCCTGATAATACCTTAGAAATGTGTACTGTGGATATTTCTTGACTGAATTTCCAGTCACTTTCCAGTAAAAGTTCCTTTCATCATTTGAAGTCAATTTTCGGAAAGCTGGCCAATCACAGACTAGAAAGTTGCCTTACTTGCAAGTCGCCTTAGTCATCTGAACGTACCCACTGACTCCATTAAGCATAACACATAAGGTGTGCTCGTTTCTTGTTGACTTCCTAAGACTGTCAATTTGATTTGAAAGTTTTGTCAACTTTAATTTTTCATATAAAAGAAATTTGACAGAAATTCGGATTAGGAGCCTGATTATACGGTTCGTTTTTTATTTGATTCGTCTTATTGACAGGCACATACGTTCATAATTATACGGTTCGCGAAAATACGTACGTACTTCTTTCCGTTATTATGCAGCACAAGGATAATTTGTGGCTGTTTTGTGGAAAAAAAAAATAAAGATAATAAAAAAAAGGTTTTTAATCACTGCTTTCTCAAATATACTCGTATTTTCCAATTCAATCATTTTTGTTTAAATCAGTTATTGCTAACATCGAGGAGCATTGTGGTTTCCAAATCAGAGACGTCAATCAAAGTTATAGCACAAAAAGTCTTCAAATTTTCATACGTACTTTTGTTACTTCCTTCCCTCTACGTTTCTACATCCCTCACCCAATCTGTCAAAAAGACGAAACAACAAAAAGACGAAACAACAACCAAAAACGAATCGGGGTCTGGAAATGGTAAAAATTGACAGTTCTGGGAAGTAAATGAGCAAACGTATTGTCAGTATCTTAAGAGTGCCATTATTTGCCTTGTTCGTTCACTTCCTAAAACTGTAATTTTCTATCAATTTAATTACAAATTTCTATCAACTTCATATAAAATAAATAAAATTGTCAGTTTCGGTAGGTACCTAAACGAACGGACCTTATGTTGGTTAAAAAATTCACATTTTTTTGTGTTGTGATAGAAATTCTGACAATTTCAAATTTAGCACTAACCCGAAACTATATTCGTCGAAGGGGCACTGAAGTGATCGGAAGAAAACAAGCGAATATAGAAAGTTATTTGATGAGTTGATATTTATATTTGCGGATGCTGCTTTTCATTAAGTTTCGCTCACTTTAACGTCCGGAGGTAAGGAGCGGTCCCGAATGCATCTCACTTAATAAAATTAACTAACATCTGGTGCAGTAGGAATGAAAAATAAAGAAAGGTGATTTCTTTCATTTGAGTGAAATAATATGGCTGAGTTCTTCTTTTGACTGCTCGGAAAGTAACTTTTGGTTGGTTTCTGCCATTAGCTTCAGTGCCCGTTCGACAATTATAGTTCTAAAATTATTCAAAATCTATAATTAAAATAATTGTGTTTAAGAGTGGAAAAGTAGCAGATGCAGCATATGATGTAAACTGGTTTTTAGTTGAGAAACCAATGCAGACGAATATTTTGATGTTAATAATGCGAGCTCAGAAACCTTGTGTGGTAAGTGATAAAGTATAATATTATTTTGTTTGGATAACAATGTTGGTTATGAATTTTTCTTTATTTTAAAATATATATGTATGAAATTTTTGAAAAATTAATTTCGTAAAAGAGAATTAAAGATATTTTTTTTTTACTTTTAGATGACTGTTGGAAATATTTATCCGATGTCCTTGGAAATGTTTCAATCGTTACTTAATGCATCTTATTCATACTTTACAATTTTGCGTCGATTCTATGACTAATTGTTTTATTATAAGCCAAATTACTTGAATTATATGGAAAGATATAATGAAAATATGTTTTCTCATAAAGTTATCCTTTTAAATTCAAAATGAAATGGTGTAAGTATTTATTTCATTGGCATATATTTCAAAATTTTTTATATATACAATATACATACATATATTATAAATAAATAAAAATAAATCGGGTGGCACAACGGCTCATGAGGAACCAGGGCCTAGTGACTAACAACTCGCAACCATTCCTGTGTGCGCCTTTTCGACAGGAATGGAAGGGACCTACAATTTTATGCCGAATCCGAACGGCTAGACGAGAAGCACTTTTTCGTGACAAGTGATACTCTTGGAGGATTTGTCAATTCCTCGCAAGAGGCAGTAGCCCTGAAAAAAAACTTTTTAGTTTTTAGGTGGACGAGGCTGGGAAGCGATCCCAGACCTCCAGCGTGACAGTCGAACGCACTAACCATTACGCTACGGGCTACTACATACATATATTAAGGATATTCAATTCATGCAAGATAATAAACTTTCCGGCGTGCGTCGTAAAACTTCCGACAAACGTTTCATACAGTACCTAGCATACATTTTTTTTCGCCAGAAAGGAAAATAATATTTTTCTCAAAAACGGCTCCGAGGATTTTGTCAGAAATGCTACGTTTTGATAATATTTACTTTCAAAAATTGATTATTTTTGTACCTCTGGTACAACCATTTTTTTGGTTTTTGATTTTCTGGAAAACAGTTAAGTTGAAATTTTTCATTTTTTATTTATCATAAAATCTTCTTAGAAGTTTCTATATATTAATATGCTTAGCAAAACCTAAGCAAAACCGAACGGTACACTTTTCTCTGTAAATACTCAACGAAACTACACACATTATATAACGTTTGAAAGGTTTTGCCCCACAGATGTGCAGAAACCAAAGATTATGTCTGTAAGTAGCTGTTAACGCATTTAATAGACATTTGAATTTTTCCAGATAAATAATTTTTATCATTTTGCGTTTAGAAGTCTGAAATTTTGGGAGACGATGATCATTATTGATTTGGATTTTTCGTTGAAAATTTGTTATTCATATTTTACCGTTAATCACAGAAAATTAAATTTTGATATATTTTTGACCAAAAATAACTTCCATAAGAAATACATAAATATTGAAGTACTGTAGACTTACCTTTAAAATTAAAAAAATGAATATTTTGTATGTAGGATAACGTACATAAATGTACATATACATACATTATATTTGAAAGTATTTGAGAAAAGGCGAGTTTTTTGTGAAATGGAAGTTTATTTGTTATCGTTTTTATTTACTATTTCCAAGGTCGCCAAATATTATGTATAAGGAGCTCTCAAACCAGCGCGAAACATTCAGTGCGGCGGAGAAACATTCGCCAGTCAAAATTTATAAACATATGTATGTACATTAGGGTGGTCCTTATAAATGTCATTGTCTTATTTTGAATGACGCACCCCCTTATTTGTTTTAAATAATTAAAAAAAAAATCCTGTAAAATTTTAGCTCATTTCTATAACGTCAACCCGGCCCCCGAGATGACTGAAGTTTTATATGGGAAATCCCATGTATTTTTTGTACATCTAACTTTAAAAATTCATAACTTTAATAATAATTGATAAAGAAAATTGAATTTTTGCACACATGTAGTACATTTTGTCATGTTTAAAAAAATTTATTAAAAAAAAAATGTAGAACATTTATTAAAATTAAAAATTAAATAAAAAAATATTTTTTTTATATGTCTATAAGTAGGGAAATAACTGTTGTAAATTTTTGTCTGATAAATTTTTATAAATATGACAAAAGAGACTACATGTGTTCCAAAATAAATTTTTTTTATTAATAATTACCAACGTTAAGATTTTTCAAATTTGGACTGACAAAAGTACATGGGATTACCCATATAAAACTTCAGACGTCTTGGGAGCCGGGTTAACGTTTATATAATGAGCTAAGATTTTACAGGATTTTATTTTTAATTTATTTAGGACAAATTAGGGGGGTGCGTCATTCAAAATAAGACAATGACCTTTATAAGGACCACCCTAATGTACATACATACAGGGTGTCTCGTAAAGGATGGTCCAAACTGAAACTGGTGAAAGGCTAGATCATGGCCTATCAGAATTTGGTAACTTGTTCATACCGAATCATAACGGTTTTCGAGTAACGGCTGTTTTTCGAAATTTAAAAAATAACTTTACTTTGAACCAGTTTTTTGCTCACCCTGTCCATAATTGACTTTTGTTTTTTACAATTTTTAAACTTAAACTTTTGCTAATAGTTTGACTTATTTTACTGAATAAAAAAATGTTCATTTACATTACCATTTGCCTACAAACTAAAAGATAAACTTGAACTTTGACCAAACTTAATTTGTGACCTCAATCTTCTTAAGAGCTCCATGAATAAAATTCGTATGACACAATACAGGTTTTATCTTCCAAAAATTTTCAGTTTTTCTGTAGTTTTTAAAAAGGTATTAAACTTGCTAAAGCGGTGCTCAGATAGAAAGTTATAACCGTTTGAATCCAATAAAACAAAAATAAAACATTTTTGTTCAAGTATATCGATAAAATTAAAATATCGTTTCAAATATTACTCCGACAAAGCTGAATATTGGTGGAGAGCTTCATTTTACGCATTTTTTAAATAAAAATCTTAAATTTGGGCAAGGACTTTCGATTTTGTAGGGTGAAAGGGGAAAAGTCCAGTATTTTTGAAAATTTCTCGAAAAGCATCAGGTTTTTTAAGAACTGTCTTTGGAAAAACGGTAGCTATTAAAACTCCGCACAAAAAAGATCAACCACTTTTTTCGCCGGAGCAAGAGATTTTGAAAAAACAGGGACAAAATGTGGCCTTACTTTAATGTGATAATTTCCCACCGTTGCATTTGCGCTCGTTTGTCTCAAAATCCATTAGTCTGACAAAAAAATTATAGTTATCTATTATAATATTATAAGCTACAATTTTTCCAAAGATATTTCTTAAAAAAACCTGATGGGTTTCGAGAAATCTTCAACATTTACGTTTCGTATCAGCAAACGGTCCTAAGAGAATAAGTGGTGTAATGTGTGCTTTAGATAAATTAAGATTTACTGTTGAATAGTTTATGAAAAAAACATTTTAAAAATGACTAACTGAGCCTCTTTTTCTTGTTTGTTTTAAGGTTCAAGACAAAATTTTAACGAATGCTACAGAAATTAACGTATCCGTGAATATGTTTTATTTTTTTATTAGTTTTGCTTTTCTAACATTTTCAAAATTGTCATGGAACCTATATAAATTAGTAAAAAGAGAATCCATAACTTATCCATGAATTTGGTGTCTGTTTCGCTGGCCAAATATTCGGCCGCTGGCGATGCTAGCAATCATTATTGTGAACCAAATTTTTTTTTTCAAAACTAAATATTTTGAAAACGATTTTATAATATTTTTAAAACTAGGTGTAAAATATTAACTTCCCATTGGAAAATATTGTAATTGGTGCGATTTGTCGAATTGAAAATTTTGACATATATTCACGTTTTGAGGTCACTAGAATCAGAATTCGTCGTTTTTAGCAAGATGTCTGTATGTGTGTACGTACGTTCGGGGTACTTTTTTCGTCCACCATATCTCGAGAATGAATAAAGATATCGACCTCAGATGAATTTTATTTTACAGATAATATTGTCATAACGTGCTGAAAAGGTTTTCTAACGAATTCAATAAACTATTTTTTACTACAGAAATTTAAAAATGTCATTTATCAGGAATATGTCGAGAACGGAATAAGATATTCACTTCAGACTAATTTTAATTTACACATAGTTACACAATACCAAATTGGTAAATATTAAAAAAAAAATTCAACAGACACTTTTTTTTTTAAACTAAGAAAACCAGTTTGAAAAATAATTTTCGTCTCAAATATTTCAAGAACAAACAATGATTCCGAACCCAGTCTATTTTTTTTACATATAATGACGTAGTCAAAAACTGATAATTTTTAAAAAAGAACTCAATAAACAGTTTTTTTTTAGAGCAAAAAAAAAAAAACTGGAACAAAAACTATTAAAAATACTTAACAATTTTTTTTCAACTCAAATATTTTGAACAACAAACAATGATATCGGTTTCAAAATTCTACCAAATATATAATCCTATACCACCTAAATGTTGTGTAATTTTGAGATTTTTAAAACCACCCTTAAAAAAGCTAAAAGTTAAAATGTTGCAAGAAACAACTTTTCAAAAATGTTTTAATTCGAAAAATTCGCTATAAAATCGAAATTTTGCATATGACACCTAATTTGCCTTTTTATATTCTTTAAAACCATGTTTTTTTTTAGTATACTCCCCTGATTTTCGTATATTTTTTAGCCAATAGTCTGTTTTGAAATAATTGGCTTAAATAATTAATACCTACCTCTATACCGAGAAGTGTTAGGAACAAAAAGTACAAAATATAGGCAATGTCACATTTTGCCCTGTATCTCTATATCTAAACCTACCTATCCAAAAACCCAAAGTTATGACACTATATAATATACTCATTTTTTTTTATTATTTCCAAAAATAACGGTTCCTTCCATACCTTCCATACCTACATTGAAAAACTGTTAAGAAATAAATTATTTTTCTCGAAAACGGCTCCAAGAATTTTTGATAAAAAGATGTGCGTGGTATTAAATAAGTACATTCTACCTTTTAATTATAAAATATTTTCGTTTGGGTTTTTATTAACAATTCCTCGCATAAAACAACTTTTAATGTTTTCGACTTTCTCATCAACCGATTAAAACTATATTTTTTATACAGATGCTCCTTAAAAGTATAAATATTAGCCGTGGCTTTTGAGGGAGGGTATAGTAACTCAGCATAATGTTTACACGCATAAAAAATAACAAATGAAAATATTATAGAGAATTTAGCTTGTGTTTGTCGTTTAAAAATTTTGCAGAGTTGCTTTTCACTCTCTCAAAAAAACACGGCTTATATTGTGCATCGAAATTTTCAAAAAAAAAAAATTATTTTTTTGATTAAAAAAAATCAAAGTATTTTATTTTGAAAAATCGATTTTTTAGTAACTGGTCTCTGAAATTCTTTCAAATTAAATATAAATGTGTATATAAATAATTGCTTTCAATTCGCGTTCCATTTTTTTAATGATATCATAACAATATATGTATTGATTCCAAATTGTCTGTACATCATCAATTTCTAGCTATGTTCAAGTTGTTATCTACGAGAGCAAGTTTGTGCGATCCAGTCGTGCCGTTTATTTACATTCCTACTTAAGGGAGATGTCAGTTTTTCTTAAGTGAGGTGTGCTTCCGAGGGCTCTTCTTCCCCGAAAGCAAAAGTGAACGAAACTGAACGAAAAGCAAGAAATCGCATTAAAGACGCGTCATTTGATTTCCTTGTATTCGATAGTTTTTCATCCCCTCCTAGCATTATAGTTGCGGCTTTAGCATGCTTTTGGATTCGTAAAAAATTTGATCTAAGGATTTTGATCAACCTTGATATTACGATGATAGACGAAAAAACTGGTTCCTGCAAATCTGGTCATGATTCTATTGGAATCAGTGCTGGGGGGCTTTTTTAGGAGAATTCCTTTTTACCAGTCCTCAAAATCCCTTTTTTCCCACAAATCATTTCATTTTTCCCTTTTTATTTCCCTCAGAAAAAAAAACCAGCAAAAATCAAATCATAAAGTTCTTGTATTAACATTATATACACATTTAGATACATAAATGGGCATGATTTAATAAAAAAAAATATATGTTCAATTAAGTTTTAAATATTTTGTTTGTAAATAACTTGTTGTGGCGAGCATTTACTTCATAATCTACACATGTTTGATTTTTATTAGCTTAAGCATCGAAAAACGCAAATTGAGTTGAGTGTGCTGTTATTCATACAATTTCTTTTTTTTGTTTTAACATCGGAGACAACGCTGAAAATTCTTTCAGTCGCAGCGTTAGATTCAGTTATGCAAACCTTATAATTTTTTTTAAATTTGGATACAGAAATTCTCCGTCAATGTCTTTTAAATAAAAAAATTTTGTCTAGAAGTCTTCAATATTAAGTGAAAGAAGCTTTTATTTTTGAGTGTCATAAAAGTAAGAAGGAAGTTATCGCCACCCAAATATAACTTTGGAAGTTTCCAAATTAAGAATTTTGTTTAAAATTGTTAAGTTTTTGCAATTTATCCTTTCTGTTAAATTGGGGACCATATTAGGATTTAAGAACTCCAATTCATTAAGTAAGGGATCTTGTCACGAATATTGTGGCTAATTAAATGCCACTGCTTTGTGACCAGTAAAAAAATAGGCAAAACCGTTTTTTGGCTCCTTAACTTTATTTAACAATAGCACGTAACGGCGTGTTAAAAATTAAAGTCTTTTTGTATCTTTATAAAATATATCTTGGATTTGGAACAGGGATGTAACATATAAGAACTCCGAATAAATCGGATTTGATTAGAATCTTTTGTAAATTTTTAGGATTTAAGAAGAAATTCCCACAAAACCAGTCGGTTGTCCCTTTTGAGGTCAGAATTCCCACGAAAAGGGATTTTTCCCACGATCCCCCAGCACTGATTCAAATACATTCTAAGGGGTTTTCCAATAGGGACGGGTTGATTTTGACAGCTCGTGGTGGTCATATTGTTTCTTTTACCTTCTGTAAAAATATCGTCTTTTAATCATTTAGGTACTAAAAATATCGTCTTTTAATCGGTTACTAAAGACAAATCATCGTGGTAAGTTACAGCGTCGAGCAACACTTCGTGTGTTCGCTAATTGGGTTTTGGAGCAGTTGGAAGTTGACCCCAATTTTGGTCGAAAAATCATCTTTAGCGATGAGGGCAAAATTGCCGGATTTGGGACGACACCAATCCACGCGAGATTCACGAGGTGCCAATGCATCCAAATAAAGTTACTGTTTGGTGTGCATTTTGGGCTGGAGGTGTCATCGGTCCGTACTTCTTCGAAAATGATGGTGGCCAGGCCATCACCGTAATGGCGATCGCTATAGGTCGGTGATCACCAACTTTTTGTGGCCTGAATTAGATGATATGGACACCGAACACAGTTCGTTTCAACAGAATGGCGCTACGTGCCACACAGCTCAAGACACAATCGATATTCTGCACGAGTGGTTTCATGGCATGGTTATCTCGCGCCGAGGCGACGTGAATTGGGCACCAAGATCGTGTGATTTGACCCCTTTGGACTTTATCTTGTGGGGCTTGCATAAGTCGCAGGTCTATGCGAATAAGCCGCAAAACACCGCGGGCCTCAAAGACAACATAATCAATGCCATCGGTCAAATTCAGCCTGATTTATGCGCCAACGTCATCGAAAACTGGACCTTTCGAATCCGCGCCACCCATCGAAGCCGCGGCGGCCTTTTAAACGATGTTATTTTTCACACATAATGTCATTGATAGGGCTCTCAAACAACTTGTTTTATTCAATTTTAAAATCGACCCGCACTTAATGGAAAACCCCTTATATGGATGAGTACATTCCGCGCTTTCAGCGCAACTAAGAACTCAACCTTAATTCAAGATAGCGGCAACCCTGCACGAGTTTGATGGTTGAAAATTCGGATGGAAGCTTTTTTTATGATAATAAAACAAACTTAAAGAAACTATTTTTTCCGCAGTATTGTTTTCAATTTTTATTTAACCAAAAAAAAAACTTGAATAATGTACCTACTAAGCTTTTATCGTAAAAATCAAGCCTAAAATTTAGACATAATCTTTGAAAAAGTAATTAAATAACCTGATATTATAACTGCTATAAATCGAAAAATTGTCTAGTCCAAAAGAACATCTATATGTATCTATGTATATTACAACAACTTTATGATTTATGCATTTACAAGTAGGTACATAAATTATCGTGAGATCTTAAGGCAGCGCGAATCTGAAGTGCTTTAATAGATTTTACATAAATATGCGTATTTTGTCGTTCAAATCGAATACCGATGTGGGCTGGTTCTTTTGATGCCGCCTTTGGTTAACATCATCACACCATTTGCATGAAATCTCAACAAACAAGCTTTGGTACATACAACGCACTCACTATACTCGCTGGCAGATGTGAGATGTTTCTTCACACGTTTCTTCCGATCCCATATCAAATATGTTCCTAGTTCCTATACAAATGAATAAACTGATGATGCGGAGATTTTTCATTTGATCCTATTCAATTCGCACGCTCGCGCTGGATGGATTATTTGCAAGAGAGAGATCTTTGAATTTATAATCATTTCAATTGGATGCACATTGAATATTGTACATACATATATGCAGATATGCAGATTTTAGAGTTTCTTGATCGATAAACCAGCCGGTTCGCAAAAGAAAATCCAAATCCAAAAGCTGAAATAATGTTAAGAGTGTCGGCATTCACTTAACAACATTTTCCTATATGAATCCTTAATTGGCTTAGATCAATGGTAAATCAGTTTCTTGAGTACACGATGATAGATTCGTTTTTGTTGTTTTTTTTATATGTTAGGAGGTTTGGTTGAGTAAATGTTCTTATGCTAATTTTCAGAACCAGAAAAGGCTTATACGGGATTAACACAATTTATAAAAAAAAAAAATATTTATATTTTCTTGTTTTGTGAATGAGGGAGTCTGCTTGTGTGTCAGAGTTCAAAAAATAAAATGAATTAAGAAGAACAAAATTTCGGAATTTTATTAAAAGTTTTTACTTACCGCTTGGCCCAGTCAAATTAGACAAAAAAAAGCCCTAATCCGGACAAAATTTTTAGTGGAAATGTTCAGAATAATGTCTTTAATCAACTGTGAAAAGTCCCAAGCAATCCGCGTTGGCGTACGACCACAATCTTGAACAAATTCAGCCAACTTGCACTCTTTGCTTGTGGCTATATATCTGCAACTTGTTGCCCTAGAAAGACCATTCAACTGTCAAATTGACGGGTTTAGATAGCCGAAATCAGGACAGTTAATACAAATTAGTTACTGGTATTGCATGGCTACTGTTTTAAATTAAATGAACTTAACAGATTAAATTGCAGTGCAAATTCCAAATCAGCTGAACAAATTTTAAAATTTGTATCACGATATTTTGTATAAGCACTTTATAAATAAGTTTGTCTTCTTTAGGCCAATGTTGTCTGTTTCTTTATTTTCTTTTTTTTTAATAATAACCTGTTCTAAAGTTCCTCTACTTTATTGTTATATATATATACAGGGTGTCCCGTAAGTAATGGATAACCCTGAAATGCCGCATAGTAGACTTTATGACCGTCCTGAAAACTGATACAAAAAAATTCTATCCCAACCACAAGAAAAGTTATATGCATTTTTTTGTTCAGTGCATTATTTTTTTTCTTACTTTATATTTTTGAATGCCACGACTACAAGTGAATGAGCTCCATCATTTTCTTTTTGCAGGAATATTTTACATTTCTTGTGCCAACACATAAGTAGAAGAAAATTATTATAACTGTTGGACTTCTTAGAGAAAAAAATTATTTAACATTGAATTTCAATGCAAAATGTGAAAACAAATAATTTTTGAAAAAGTTAAATCATAGCTGGTATAAACAAAATGCATGAATACCTGAGTGGCCAACTATTTTAAAAATATGTGCGTTAAATGCAGATTTCAAAATGGTATTACTTATTATTATATCTAGAGTCAATATCAAGTTATTGGTAAAAATCTGCAATACTAGAGTAAATTTAGCAAAAACAAAAGTTTTCAAAATTAGCACAGTAAACGTGAAAATAATACCAAGCGTTGAACATAGCAGATTTTTGATTTATTGGCTGTTTCTACGATGTTGTCCTAATGATAAATCCAAGCTTTCAACTTCTAGGGCCGAATGCATTATTGATAAAAATGTCAAAAAAGTGCAAAAAACGGTTACATTTTCGAGCTTGTTTTGAAGTTCACCTGTTCTATTGGGCTTTAACAAACCCATCAAATATTTTGTTGGTTGCTATTTTTTATTTGTTATTTTCTCCAAACAAAAAGTCTTCTGATTCAATTTTAATTGTGTTTTTTGAATAGTAAATTTCAAGATCCTGAGAAAGTGAGAACGCATAAAATCGTAAGTTTTTTAAATTTTGAATTAAAGTTTTTGTAATTTGATCTTAATTCATAAGACTAAGACCACGACGAACACTTATTTATATCGTTTTTATTGTTCATTCTTCAGAAAAATTAACGGTCTAAATTGCTGTTTTCCTGAACCTGCTTTTTGATAATTAAGACGTTTGATTGAACTTTTTCGATGCGACGTATTCTGTATTCTGCACAAGAATATGCAAACATGCATTTCATTTATGGAGAGTGCAGAGGCAACGCAAACGAAGCTGCGACTCTGTATAGGGAAAGGTACCCTAACGCACGTCACCCGGATTATCGAGTGTTTATTAGAGTCCATAGCTGTTTCTCGGAAGGAAGGCTGCCTGGTAGTGGTGTTGGTGGTGCTGGCGTGGGACGACCCCCTCGAGGAGATACCGAAGACTTAGTGCTTGCGGAACTTGACCGAAATCCTACAGTATCAATCCGAGCAATAGCACGACGCACTGGGATCGGAAAGACGACTGCGCATAATGTGCTAAGTAAATATAAATATCATCCGTTTCACCTAACACGAGTGCAAACTCTCCAGCCGCAAGATTTTGAAACGAGAATGAGTTTTTGTCGACAAATGATAATGAAAATTGAAGAAGATCCGCAGTTTTTTGACAAAATTCTTTGGAGCGATGAGTCGACATTTAAAAGAGATGGCTACACTAATCTCCATAATCTCCAGTTCTGGGCACTACAAAACCCAAACATCATGAGGAAGACAGGTCCCAGTACCAATTCAAAATAAACTATTGGACTGGGATTCTCAATGGGAAAATAATTGGACCCTTTGAGTTGCCGGGATTTTAACTGGCCAAGGTTATTTGGAGTTCCTCCAAAATGATCTCCCTACCTTGCTGGAAGAAGTGCCTTAAGAACTAGAGGAATCCCATTAGCTTCAAAATGATGGTTGTCCAGCACACTATGCTGTGCCTGTGTGGGCATATTTAAATGCCAGATATCCAGGCAGATGGATAGGACGTCTGGGACCAATTTTATGGCCACCCCGTTCACCAGACCTAAATCCACTTGATTTTTTTTTATTGGGGATGCATTAAGGAAATCGTATACAGCAAGCCGATCAGGTCTTTAGAGGAGCTAAGAAATCGTGTGGAGGCAGCTGCATTACAAATTTCTGAGCAAAACCTTGCACGTTCACTAAGACGTCATTTATTCGGAGGTGCAGAACCTGTATAAGAGTGGGTGGGAAAACAGTTTGAGCATTTGCTTTAAATAAAAAAAAAAATTAAAAAATTATCTATTTTTATTTTTGTTTTCTAACTTAGTGATCATGTGATTAAAAGCTGGCTCAAAAACTTTTTGTTTAGAGAAAATAACAAATAAACTAATAGCAACCAACAAAATATTTGATGGGTTTGTTAAAGCCAATAGAACAGGTGAACTTCAAAACAAGCTCGAAAATGTAACCGTTTTTTGCACTCTTTTGACATTTTATCAATAATGCATTCGGCCCTAGAAGTTGAAAGCTTGGATTTATCATTAGGACAACATCGTAGAAACAGCCAATAAATCAAAAATCTGCTATGTTCAACGCTTGGTATTATTTTCACGTTTACTGTGCTAATTTTGAAAACTTTTGTTTTTGCTAAATTTACTCTAGTATTGCAGATTTTTACCAATAACTTGATATTGACTCTAGATATAATAATAAGTAATACCATTTTGAAATCTGCATTTAACGCACATATTTTTAAAATAGTTGGCCACTCAGGTATTCATGCATTTTGTTTATACCAGCTATGATTTAACTTTTTCAAAAATTATTTGTTTTCACATTTTGCATTGAAATTCAATGTTAAATAATTTTTTTCTCTAAGAAGTCCAACAGTTATAATAATTTTCTTCTACTTATGTGTTGGCACAAGAAATGTAAAATATTCCTGCAAAAAGAAAATGATGGAGCTCATTCACTTGTAGTCGTGGCATTCAAAAATATAAAGTAAGAAAAAAAATAATGCACTGAACAAAAAAATGCATATAACTTTTCTTGTGGTTGGGATAGAATTTTTTTGTATCAGTTTTCAGGACGGTCATAAAGTCTACTATGCGGCATTTCAGGGTTATCCATTACTTACGGGACACCCTGTATATACTTAAAAAAACAACAATCCAAAACCGGGAGGCCTATTGACGTTTTCTGAGGTCAACCCGGCGAACCCCACAAGTGGAACCCTAGAAGAAGAAGAAGAAGAAGAAGAAGAAGAAGAAGAAGAAGAAGAAGAAGAAGAAGAAGAAGAAGAAGAAGAAGAAGAAGAAGAAGAAGAAGAAGAAGAAGAAGAAGAAGAAGAAGAAGAAGAAGAAGAAGAAGAAGAAGAAGAAGAAGAAGAAGAAGAAGAAGAAGAAGAAGAAGAAGAAGAAGAAGAAGAAGAAGAAGAAGAAGAAGAAGAAGAAGAAGAAGAAGAAGAAGAAGAAGAAGAAGAAGAAGAAGAAGAAGAAGAAGAAGAAGAAGAAGAAGAAGAAGAAGAAGAAGAAGAAGAAGAAGAAGAAGAAGAAGAAGAAGAAGAAGAAGAAGAAGAAGAAGAGAGAAGAAGAAGAAGAAGAAGAAGAAGATTGGGTTTTTTTTGGAAACTTAGCACATATGATTATTGGCACTTTTCTGAAAATGGCCACTAAACAGCTTTTTAATAAATAATTCTGGGACATGGGTAAATTTTGTTCGAATTTGCACTTCAATTATTTACTCTGTTATAGTAGTTTCATATTCAAAACAGTTAAGCCATAAAACACCTGTTACTAATTTTGTGTGTGCTTCACTGATTTTGCAGTCGAAGCCTGGCCATTTTACGCTTGAATGGTCTTTCTAGGACAATTAGAAACCCCAGTTATAGCCAAAAACCGAAAAATACAGATTATGGTACTTTTTTTTTAAATGGTGGTCTAACCCCAACAGGGATTATTTGGTAGCTTATACACATATGATTGTTGGTACTGTTCTGAACATGTCCACAAAATTTCAGATTTATTATAAACATTTATGGGACATGGGTAATTTTTCAAATTTGCACTGCAATTTACCCTGTTAAATTCATTTAATGCAAAACAATACCTGTAACTAATTTATATTTACTTTCCTGATTTTGGTTATCTAAGCCCGTCAATTTGTCACTTGAAT
The DNA here is from genome assembly GCA_949320155.1 of Melangyna quadrimaculata. Classification (NCBI taxonomy): domain Eukaryota; kingdom Metazoa; phylum Arthropoda; class Insecta; order Diptera; family Syrphidae; genus Melangyna; species Melangyna quadrimaculata. The sequence goes on from OX439485.1 coordinate 24,538,347, forward strand.
GGTCTTTCTATGGCAACAAGTTTCAAAGATATAGCCACAGACAAAGAGTGCAAGATGGCTGCATTTTTTCAAGATTGTGGTCGTTCACCAATGCAGATTGCTGGGGACTTTTCACAGTTGATTAAGGACACTGTTCTGAACATTTCCACTAAAAAATATACCTGTTTAAAAATTTTGTCCGGGTTAATGCCTAATTTAACTGGGCTAGCTACAAAAATTCGTTAAACTTTAAACAAATTCTTTCACACAAACTTTTTCGCACCGATACTTTCTGTCGACTAGTGTCGTAAGGATCAGGTGTGAACTCAGAAGCCTCAACTCAATTTTTTTTGGTGGGGTTTATCAGGATCGTTTGTTCACCCGGCAGAAAAGCAACCAAGTTTTCGACAAGCCACTATAGAGTTTTAAATAGATTCTGGCAAGGGGCTAGCAAGGGCTAGCAAAGGCTAGAACAAGGTCCTTGCCGATTATGAACCCTTTTGCCACGACCGTCCAATCTCCTAAATGACTTTTTAAATTTGTATGTTTGGTGCTATAAAAAATAATTGTATGTTTGGTGCTATAAAAAAGAAATGATGAATATTTGTTGTACTATAAGAGTGAAAAATTATTATTTTTGTTAGATAATCATAAAAAAGCAGTGGACAAACAAACATACTTAGTTCCATTTTTATTAAGTTGTCATTTAGGGTGTTAGACAAGTTTCTTTTGGTTTTGCGGGTTCTGCTATAAAAAAAGAAATGATGAATAATTTTTGAACGAAGGGTAAACAAATTACTTTTTAAAGTTGGACTTAGCTGGATAAACAGTAGAAAAATGATTACAATTGAGATCATTTTCATTAGTGACTTTTTAAATTATTGTGTTTTGAGCTATAATAATTAAGTCTTAGATTTTTCTTCCTGAGGATGAAAAAATGTTAGTTTTTTCTGGACAAAAAAAAAAAAGAGGTGTAGAAAGGAATGCAATTAGTTTCACCCTTCTATGTTATTAATTGGGGGCGGTGATAGTTGCTATAAGGAAGGATTTTTTTTTATATTTTTTAAATTAAGCTGGCTGGAGAAGCCTGGCTGGAGAAGGGTTGTTGGTTGAGGCCCTGTTCCACACCGGACTGTATCGCCAGCATAAGTAAGTAAGCAAGTTTTAAATTAATGGTGTGCAAACGATTTATTTTCTGGAAAGTGATACACGAGCGGTGGACAAATGATTTTCCACACCGTGGGCTTAGTCTAAATGGTATGACAAGGAATGCAGAAATTGTAGAAGTAAATCTTTTAAATTCTTAAAACTTTTTAGAGAATCAAATAATGATGCTTTTAAACATCTTTATTAGCAGCAAAATAAAATTTACAAGGATTTATGCAGGTACAAAAAACAAGTTTATCTTAGAAATGTGGCTAGGAATCTGATTGATTGCAAAGACTCTAAATCTTTTTAGTGTAATGTACGGGCCTTGAGTGGGCGCAGTCAATCAGTGTCTCTAAGCATTAGTGTTGAACAGCTTGCCTTATATTTTGAAAAAGTTTTGCTACCAGACCCCAATCAAAATTCACTGAGTTTTGCACTGCCAAATATCTTGAATGAAAAACCATAAAGCCGCAGGTTCAGACGGTATTCCAATTGAATTCTTTAAAAATTCAACTCCTGAGTTTATGGAATATATTTTGGAGTTGCTGAATAAAATGTTTATCGAGGAAACCTTCCCAAACAGTTTTCGCTTGGCAAAGATTACTGCTATTTTCAAAAAAGGTAATCCAAATCAACCTGAAAATTATAGAGGCATTTCGGTGTTAAGCTCCCTGAGGAATCTTTTTACACAATTTTTGTATATTAGGCTATAGACATGGGTGCAATGCAATAATGTAATTATTTGTTTTCAAGATGGCTTTCAGGCCAACCTCTCGACGGTGGATCAAATTTTTGCATTAACTACCATAGCTAGAAAATTTATTGATAAAAAGAAGCCCATATGCACTGTTAGTGGATTTTAAAGCGGCATTTGACACTATTAATAGAAGGTCACTGTTATATAAACTCTCAATAATTGGGGTTTCAACTAAATTCATTCGGGTTTATGAGCAGCTCTTGCTAAACATGTCTGCAGTGGTCTACAGTGGTAAGAGCCAATCAAGTTCGTTTAGGTCTGAAACAGGTGTCCCACAAGGATGTGTCTTGAGTCCGTTAATGTTCGCTTTGTTTATTAACGATATTGAAAACCATTTACCAGGGGGGGTATCTTTTGGTGATACATATATTTGAAAAACTCTTGTTGTATGCGGATGACCTCGTCATTTTTGCTGACAACCCAGAGACTCTGCAACTGCAAATAAATAACTTACGCTGTTGTTGTTGTTCAAAAATTCAATAAACTTCAAGTTTTCTGTGATTTATGGGATCTCAAAATTAATTCAGCGAAGTCTAAAATCATGATATTCAGGAATCAAAGTAGACCGGCTAGAATTCCAAGAAACTGGACATTAGATGGCGCAAGTATTGAAGTCGTGAATTAGTTTAAATATCTCTGTTTTGTTGTTACTCACAATTTGAATATCAGGTCACATATAAAAGAAAAAATGGTCTTAGCCAAGACAGCGATCAATTCAATGCGGTCACAATTTTTTTCATAGTTCTTTGTGGATGCAACATCTAAGTTTAAAGTATTCGACGCCACAATAAATAGTTGCTTCTGCTATGGCAATGAAGTTTACGGATATCAATGGATCGAAGATATCGAAATAATCTTTCTTTTTAAAAGAATTTTCAAATTACCCTCGACTTCTTCGAGCTACGCCATTCATGTTGATTCCGCCTTACCACAAATTTACATAAGAAATTTGAAGGCAAATGCAGTTAACTTAACCAAAGTTATAAAAAGACCTGATAACAACTTGCATAGAAGAATGCTAATTGTATCTCTTCAATGTGGTTTTATCCCTTTTAAAAACTGGCAAGAAATGGCTTAAGCAAATCGTGTTCCACTTAATTAGTATTTGAACAATGAAGCAGATTGGCAAAATATTTTCTATAACTGTATTTCGAAAGTAGATGAAAGAATGTATCAGATGCATCATGATAGAGCTAGGGAGTCAACTTCTAGAACTATATACAGAAATTTGAATCTATTTTTGGGTGATAACAACTATTTTAGAAGGGACCTTAATGTTTTAGATATGAGCCTAATTTTTAAAGTCAGGACGGAAGTTTTCGAATTTAATTACATACCATATCGAACAGACATTAGTCCTTTTTGCTCTCTATGCAATTTAAACCAAATTGAGAACGTCCTGCATTCCCTAGCAGCCTATCCTATTTTGCAAGTAACACGCCGACTTTATTTTAATAAGAGTTTTCTGACTTTCAACGAGTGTGTCAGCGTTCTGAATGGAGAATTAGGATGGAAGTTGCTGGTACAATATTTGTCCCACGCAAAGAACTACCGAGGCACATATTTGAACCTGTCGTGAGTAATACACATAATATAATTTTTGTTTTTGCTAAACTAAAAGCCCATTTTCACAAATGTAATATGCTTACATTTTTTAGCTTGTGTTGGCTAATCTAAAAGCCTATTTTTTCTTAAATGTAATAACTTACACCCTTTTTTGTTTAGCTAAACTAAAAGCTTTTTTATCCAAGATATTGCAGTTCTTTAAACTCTAAAATATTAATATTTAATAATAGTAATATTTATTTTTTTTGGCTAATTAAAAGCCTATTTTTCTTAAATGTAATAACTTACACCTTTTTTTTTGTTTTAGCTTAACTAAAAGCCTTTTTTCCAAGAAATTTTAGTTCTTGAAACTCTAAAATATTAATATTTAATAATAGTAATATTTAATTTTTTATTATACATTTTTCTTTATTAAAGCAAAATAAAAATTAAATTATGTTTTTCTTTTTTTAAATTATATTATGATCTTATTTTTAATTATCTTCTGAAATAAAAAAACAACAATATTTAAACTTTATGAATTTTTGTAAACATTTAGCTAATTGCTTCTTTTAAAACTAAAGTATCTTTAACAATTGTACTATTTTATTGTTTGTATTTAATTATTTGTATAAAATTAAATATTGTAAACTCTTTAAGTAAAAAATATTAGGAAACGGCAGACGGCTTATAGCCATGCTCTTATATCTTTATACAAAAATGTATGCATATATTACATACATATATATGTGTTATTATTTTTAAATCATCAATAAAGATCTAATCTAATCTAATCTTATCTAATCTAATCTAATCTAATCTAATCTAATCTAATCTAATCTAATCTAATCTAATCTAATCTAATCTAATCTAATCTAATCTAATCTAATCTAATCTAATCTAATCTAATCTAATCTAATCTAATCTAATCTAATCTAATCTAATCTAATCTAATCTAATCTAATCTAATCTAATCTAATCTAATCTAATCTAATCTAATCTAATCTAATCTAATCTAATCTAATCTAATCTAATCTAATCTAATCTAATCTAATCTAATCTAATCTAATCTAATCTAATCTAATCTAATCTAATCTAATCAAATGATTCCGTATGGCTCCATCCATCTAAGCTATAAATAGGGGACGGTAGACGAGTTTTTTTTTTTTGATTTTGAAGGTTTTGCTATAAAAAAGAGAAGCTTTATATTTTCTTTTCCTGAGGATGGACAGTTTTTTTTTTTGAATATCATTTAAAAGCGATGCAGAAACGAGCGCATTAAGTTTCATTCTTCTTAGTCATCTATTGAGGGCCGTAGACCAGATTTTTGTTTTTAAGAAGTTACTATAAAAAATAAAAGCTTAAAATTTTGTTTCCTCAGGGTAAACAAACTATTGATTGTTTAAACAAACTTGAATAATCAATGGACAAACGCTCCTTAAAAGCCCCATCCAAAAATTTGATTCTGACTTCACACATAAAGGATAAAGGATCACCAACGATGCTCATCTCCTTAATCTACTTAAGTGACAATCTTCCTCACTCTATATAAAACTGCATTAAGTACATCTTTCACGTGATTGACACAAACAATTTCCATTATGTTAGGACAAGATTTTCTCAACGATTAAAGATGATTGATCGTGTGATGTGTGTGGAGCTTAATACATGATCTCTATACTGGCTCAGTTGATTATGTGACAGCCTCTATCAATTTAATGGAATGTGTCAAGGATTACTATGTGTGTCCAAATGAAACAAACGAGTATAGCATATGGATTTCACATCATGAGAACGAAGAACCTAATGGGGACACATCCGCATGCAGTGATAGCCATTAATCATCCCAGCCAAACATGTGTAGAATTTATTACTCTACGCGAGACGATTTACCTCCACAGGGTCTTGTATTATTTAGTTTTTTTTTTTTTAATTTTTTGTCCTGCATCAAGCCACAGTATATGCCTGATTAATAGCCATTGATTGGCAAAGGACCAATCTGTGACCAACTCACTGGAATAGTGCTCCAATTAAAATACCAAATAACCAGAAATTCAGTCGGATTCTGCGTCTGCACTGGCCTGACCAGGAGTGACCATGGCACAGCGGCCGGCGACGCGGCGCGCGGGGGGAAAACATCGTTAATATATGAATGAAATACTTCGACTGTGAGTTCGATGGCTTGAAAAATCGCTTCATCTATGATTTATGCAGAGCGTCATAATATTAAAGTCTATGCGACTGGACCGCTGCTAAATGTATATTTATGCGTAGTTTGTCATTGATATCGACTCCATGTGGGCTGATCCTATTATGCCCAATCATGCTCGGAGCATCATCGACGCGACCGACACGGTCGGCGCAACCGGTGACGGTCACTTTGCATAGAAGGAAGACACAGGTTAGGTTGGGATGATACGAGTACTTCGTCACGCATTCTTTTGGACTATTCCGCCTCTACATATTTAACTAGAATTGGAATACTTAGGTATAGATTCGATCATTGCTCTGGATTTACACGCCATAATTGCTGTTGCAGGCAGTCGTCCCCGATGAACTTTCAATATTTTATTAAATCCGTTTCGAATGGCTGCACACTGGACGAGTGCGCAAATCTTTTTGCATATCTAAATAAGCAATCAGAATAAACCTCTCCGCAAAGTCTAGTCCTAGTCCAGTTGTTTATGTTTTGGTTTTGGTTCTGGATGTGCGCTTCTTCTAAAAAAATATGTGGACGCAGGAAAGATTTGAAATAATTTAAAGCGTCCGTCGGCATTCACTTAGGAACTTTTCACAGCATGAATATCGGTAATCAGTTTGTATGGACGTGACTTCTTAAATGGTTTCAAGCTCTTTGACCATTAAAAAAGATTATAGAAGATGATTTGAAAATGCTGCATTGAGGAGGAGAGTGTGCTACACTTTCAAACTTGTTAAAGAGAATAAGAAGTGTACCGTGATGGCCATGATATTGTGGTTGAAAGATTAAATTAAATGAAAAGGCCTGTTCGCTAAGCTGATTGCTATTCAATTAGCTTCAATAATAATTAAACTTTTTGTTCCAATTTGCATATAAGGAAAATTTAGAGATACCCTTCCAACTAAGTAAGATTCGGATAAATATTTAAATAAGGTTAATTGATTTTGAAGTTAATTCTCTAATTGAGATAAGATTTCCGATACGAATCAATGGTAGATGCTGATGAATGATTTATTTGATTCACGATTTACGATTTGTATATCCACGACTAGTAGTTACTCTATTTCTTATTTGCAAAATGTTTTAAGATTTATTTTTGTACTTAAATTATTGGCATATCAAAACTTTGATAAATAGGGATTACCACATTAGAGCTTCAAACAATATCCGAATCTTCAAACAATCCGGATACTTGTGAATGAGATAATTAGGACCCGACACTATCCGGATAGTGCCGGATAGTTCCGGATACCCGAATATCCGGATAGTTAAATGAGACAGTTGGGATCCGACACTATCCGGATAGTGTCGGATGGTTGGATACGAATCCAGTTTGATGAATTTTCTTTATAGTAAGGGTAATATAGTGCAATATAAACATATGGTACATGACTTTAGGGTAGTTTTTAATGCCGAATCGAAAAAGATAAAAATCAAGACTAAACAATAATCCTCAGGTAAAAAACTAAAACTACGACGACGCGATGTCCGCATAAAGCGATTTTCCTCCTAAAGAAATGGTTGGCCTTTGTGTTTGTCAACCTACTTTTAAATCGAACAAAAGCCTAAATGAATGAACATATCTATCTTCAGTTTGGCATTTCTGGTGTGTTCCTGGTGAAATTCCCTAGAGGAAATATCCCAGATTTTTTTTTAGCTCATCTAAAACGGGTAGCTACTAAAATCTACTATAAGATCAGTTCATCCTAAGGCCTAAGAGTTAGAGCCCAGGGCCGCCAGACATACGTTATTTTATCAAAGCTAAGATTTGTTCTGCGAACAGGTACTATGGTAGCTAAGAACAAATGGGTACTAAGAATCTTCAATCCGGGTGCAATTAAGAGGTAGCGAGCAGAAGAGGATCTAGGATTTGGCTGTGGGGGGGCTTGCAGTTTGGAGATCCATTTTGAGACAAGTAATAAAATTTGCTTGTCCCAAGATAAATTTTATAATCTATAAAAAATACCTAATAGAGATCGGTTTAGGTTTAATGCAAGACCGTACTCAACTTCAGTCGAACTAAACTTCACGACATCGCGGCAAAACATTATTTTTTATGAAATTTAAGGAGCTATATCGCACTAAGCGTCAACTGTACTTCATACGAATTCGTGTGAAGTGTAGTTCCGATGCAGTGCATTTCCGGCGAGTGCGGTCTAACCTTTAAGGCTCAAGTATTTTTTTTCCTTTAATGATATCCGTTTCTTGTGTGCCTTTATATCCGCTCCTGTTGCGCTTCAAAAAGTTTTCAATACAAAGTACAATAACAATTATTCATAATTGCTTTGGCGGAGATAGAAGCAAATTCAAAGGCGCACAATAATTTTAAGCTATATATGCTTGAACCACGCGTACAAATTCGTTTATTTATATTATTTCAAAATTGATTAGGTACCTACATTATGTAGTCATATTTTTAAATTAGCTGATGGTATGTTTTGAACTTCCCATTTTTGACAAGATTTGAAAACTGTTTTTAATTGGCTAGTTCAGAAAAATTATATTTAAGTGTTCGTACTGGCAAAAGTCATGTATATGTGCTTTGACACGGTGTAAGTCCTCTAAGATCTCGTTTTTCCTGAATTATTTAAATCAAAGAGAAGCTTTTTTGTTCAAACTGACACTTTACGACATAAGACAAAGCTGCTCTAAGAAATAAGCCGCGGCCCAATTCTACACACGCTTTATAGGTATTCATGCTAAAAAAATATGTCGACAAATTTGCACGTCACTCTAGAGTCTAGAGGGATTGCAAATATTCATTTGCATTTGCATGATTTTCTGAGCGCGCACAGAGAAAACTTACGCTTTTGGAATTTGGCTCCTTTCTATGTTTTGTATGTACAATTGCCTTGACCTTTCAAGGTCTTGACCTTTACGGCCAAGGCCGTAAGAAACAATTCCTGTTGTATTAAACATACACGAAATTTGACATCCCGTTGTTCTCCAATGGTTTAAGCCTCAAATGCGTTCCTTACGGTAAATTAGCTTTGTTTTTAGTATATACAGTTGGGGCATTTGACACGTTAATGTAAAGCCCCGACCATTTTAATCTCTTTTTACTTATCTCTTCAAGCATTAGCCCCAACTTCGGACTTTGACAGTCCCTAGACTTGAGCCCCCAAAACTCTCTGGAATAAGGTGAGTTTTTAGGAAGTAAGTTGCTTTACCCTGGCTAGGATTTTTGTCCAATATTCTCAGACCTTATTGCGCCAAAGCTGTTTTTTTCGTCCCAATTTTCTGGGTTTAATTTTTAGGGAAAGATTGTCGTTGCATTAAAAATATCCATATTCATAGCCCCCAACTTAGTTTTTGTCCAACTCGCTTCATGCTTTAGCCCCAATCTTAGGGCTTAGAAAAAAAATTACATAACATGTATGCAAATAGTTCAGCCCCAGCCAGGTTATTTTGTCCATCAAATTTCATATATTAACAATATTTTAGACGGAATATAAAATTCTACACGTTGTAATGTATTGCTTTGTATATTTCAAATTATTTTATGATTCGGCTGTGGGGGAGGCTTTAGCCCCTATAGCCACCCCCTGGATCCGCTACTGGTAGCGATTGTTAAAGTTGCATACAAATGTTGCAACATTGCGTTATTTTATCAAAGCTGAATTTTTGATATGTCTTAAGGGATGGTGTCATTAACTTTATTGGACACTTGCCAGACACCTACAGTGGGGCCTAACGTGAGCCAGACACTTAAAATCTGTTAAACTAATCGTGCCATTTACGTTGTTGTTTTAAAGCTTATATTTATATGTTTTATGGGCAACTGGTTAAAAATAATGCCCCATCAGCTATACATCTACAGTGGGGCGTATTCATCAGCCAGACATTTAAAAACAACTAAAATAAGCGACAAAATCACGTTTTAGTAACAAAGAATTATTATTTTGACAGTTCAAAGGTGATGTAAGGCCCCGCTGTAGGTGTCTTGCTGATTAGAAAATACTGTGGAATATTTTCCCACAGAAAACATAAAATCTTGATTTGATTCTGTTGTGTAAATGGCAGGATTAGTTTGACAGATTTTAAGTGTCTGGCTCACGTTAGGTCCCACTGTATTTGTCAGAAAATTGTCAAATAAATTAAATGACACCATCCCCTAACACAACAGTTCCCAATCTTTTTAAGCTTTGGGACCCTTAACAACGTCCAAATAGATTTCGGAACCCCAACTCTAAACGATAGTAAAAAATGATAAACAACACATCACATACATACCGCGGAGCTGGGTAAAAATTGGCCGGTGGGTGAGTTTGACCAAATAATAGACATTTTTTCTATTGTTTTCTATTAATATAAAGGACTTTTCTAATCTTTTCAGCTTTCTTTCTAAAAATGTATAATTTAATACATTTAAAATGATTGTAATGGCTTAGGATAAAATAAGAAAAAAAAAGTTATAAACTAAATAATTTTTGGTAAAAAACCTTGAAAAACACCAACAATCGTGGAAAGGTTTCAATAAATTGTGGAAATACTACAGCGAAATAATTTTTACTCAGTTATTTGGAGTATAATGCAAATCGAATTTGCTTTTATTTATGTATGTTTTTTTTTAATCAAAAATGGTTTATGATGGGGAGAAATTAGCCTACATTTTGAGTGAATTTGGCAACGACAAATTATGAAATAAAGCATCAAAATTATAAGAAAACTTGTCATAAAAAGACCTACGAAGCTTACAAGTACAAGTCTCCTTATAAGGCTGCAAAAGAGCAGAGAAAGATTTTTCCTCCTAAAATTGTTCCAATGAACAATTTGTCTAAAAATTACGATAGGTACTTGTGCAAATAATCTTTACTCTGTAAAAAAATCTAGGTATGTAAAAGTTATTCATATTTTAGTTTAAAAATGCGCCAGTCCATCGGTTTCGCGGTAATTAAAAAAAATATTTCTGTGTTTTTACTATTTGTACTTCGAGAAAGTCGCGGAACCCTGAAAACTCTTTCGCGGAACCCCAGGTTCCGCGGAACACAGTGTGGGAACCGAGGCCCTATTACATATCAAAAATTCAGCTTTGATAAAATAACGCAATGTTGCAACATTTGTATGCAACTTTAACACTCGCTATTCTTAGTATCCATTTGTTCTTAGCTTCCATAGTATCCGTTCGCAGAAAAAATCTTAGCTTTGATAAAATAACGTATATCTGGCGGCCCTGGGCTCTAAGTCTATAGTACCTACGCTACTGATGCGATGCGAAACGAAATTTTCCAGCGGTATTCAAAAAAGACAACCAAATGGCTAAAACAGGTGAGCAGCAAGTCTGCACGCATCTATGCCTGTAGAGCTGCACACGAAACACATGTGCATAGTTTCTGACATTCATGAAGCATAGTCATGTCAAACAAATACATTAAAGCACATCGTTGCCGATGTGACACAACTGTGTTGGAACGAGATATTCTTCGTTGGACGATGGCAGGATGGCAACGCCGGTTTCATGGATTCTTAAAAAAAAATCACCAACACAAAAAATTCTTTTGAAAGATTGGCAGGTGATATGTCAATATGAATAATGCCAAATACCAATTATTTAAAATGTTTGATGTGTAAGCATCTTAGCGCTAGGTATTAAGAAAAAAACAAACTCTCGAGAGATAGCTTTTAGACGACAAGTGCGCCGCCTGCGTGTGAGATAGAAGATGAGTAGAACTGCCAGCAGGTAATTTTTGTTAAGGGTTTGCTAGCACTTACTAACTTTAAAAAAAAAAATAACTCTTTTACAAAAAAAAAATAGCTTTTTTACCCAAAAAATAACTTTTTTACAAAAAAAAAATAAACTTTTTAACAAAAATCAAAAATCAAAAAAAAAAAATAAACTTTTTTACAACAAAAATTAACTTTTATAAACACAAAAAAAATTAAATTTTTATAAAGAAAAAAACTAACTTTTTTACAAATAAAAATTACTTTCTTACAAAATAAAAAAAAATTGTTTCCATAAAAAAACATTTTCATGTAAAAATAAATCTTTTCCTACTTGCTTAAGCCTAGTACTCAGTTCAAGTAAAAATGAAATTTCTATATAAAAGTGACATTTATTTCACAATGATGAAATTCATAACGAGAGCTGAGTACCCAAAATGTGAGAGCGGAATATGAACCGGTTCAAAATTAATTTCATTTCATAATTTTCATTTCCTAACGTACAACCACTAGGAAATAATAATAGAGTTGTGGAAAAGTGTGACATTTGTCAATAAATTAAATTAAAAGTTTTTATAATTGAATAAAAAAGCCTAAAGAATTATTTTGGACCTTATGATCGTTTATTTATGAATATTAAGTGCTACCGACAAGCCAAAAACCAGACTATGGAATTAAAATAGTCTTCTCAAGCATTTCAAGATTCTGTTAAACTGTCATACAAATCAAATGTGAGTGAGTACTAAAAATTTTCAAACTGAGGACTGAAAATTCACGTGGATACTTAAATATGGTTTCACAAAGCTTATTCACGTGAATTTCAAACCGCTTTTATTTTTCATTTCACTCAGAGGTGAGTGAGCTTTAAACATTAAAAAGTGATGAAAAATTATTCAATTATGGTTTATTTTTTTACTATTAATTATATTTCCTTACACTCATCCCTGACTTACTGACTGGCTAACGCTGCTGGGATTATAAGCTAAAATCGGAAAATCCGAAAAATACAGGTGATGTGTCGGAAGGTAGGCCTTGAATAGGCCTAATATATTTAAGGTTGCCACTGTTCTAGAAGTAAGATAGTAAATTAAAATCAGAAAATAGCCTCCTGCTCTTAAACGAAAAATCATATCATGTGATACATCGATTGAAAGGTGGCACTCCCTAGATTATGAATATGCTTTTTTTAAGTCGCTAGGGCGCTTAGTTAAGCCGCAAATAAAGTTTGAAGGTTCCAACTTTGGTAGGTCTACGACGTTCCCACACCTCAATATACACAAGGGGACTTGGCGGTCGCGTGATCAACTAACCGTCAACCAAATCGACCACGTGGAACGCACACGGAACGCATGCGTAACGCACACGGAACGCATGCGTAATGCATTAGGAACGCACGCGGAACACATGCGGAACGCACAAGGAACACATGCGGAACGCACGCGTAACGCATGCGGAACAGTGACATTGGTAAAAATCCGAAATGATTTGTTTTCATAGTTAATTCTGGATATTTTCACAAGTTTGTTTTGAACAACAACAGAACCTTGGGTTGAGGTTTCCAAAGATTTAAACTCCCTTTTTGGGTTCTCATCCTATAAATTATGTACAGTCGTCAGGAGAGCGCCAATGTCAACAGGTTTCTTGGACAATTGAACCTTGGATAGTAGGTATACAAGTATACCATTTACCGATGCGATGGTTTTTTTCAATAAAAAAAAACAATTAGAGGAAGTGTACCAATTATGGAATATGCTCCTAATATGGAATAGTACAATATTCTGAAAACCACTTTTTGTATACGCATCTGTGAATTCCAGGTAAAGCTTTCTTTTTATGCAAATATCTGTTGTTATTATATGGCTTATATGGCTTTAGGCGTGCGTAATAAATTATTAAAAGTAGTAGTGGTTAAGTGCGTCACTTACAATTCTCTACAAATACGTAAATAATTTTATTTTATTTAATCTAACGAAAAACAAGTAGGGTCAATTTAATAAAATCAATCTACACTTTATTATATAATATTAGAAGCTTTGTCGTGCTATATCTTGAAAGATTTTTGACTTACATGAAATCTAAATATACAGAAATGTAGTAAATTTAATGTTTTATAAAAAGTATTAAAAGTGATTTTTGGTTCGGATGGACATTGGATGAGATAAACTTAAAAAACCATTTTTAAAATCGAAAATTTGCTGGTTTTTCAACAATAACTTTTTATAGGAAGGAGCTATCAAAAAAAAATTTAATACAAAAATTAAGAAGAATATGTCAACCTACAAAAGTAAACAAAAATGACTACTCTACGACTAATAGCGGTTGAGAAAATTGAGTAAACACTTTTAAATACTTTTTTCAAAATGGCGGACGATGCAGAGGGTTTTTTTTATTGGAAAAATGTGGTTTTAGAATCCCCAAGAAGAACTCTTTAAAATAAAACAATAAAATTCTCCTCCCGAATTTTTGTAGATATTTTTGCTAATTTGATTGGACTATTGGTATTCCATTATCGGTACACTTCCTCTATACTTTAAACATTACGTATGTTTAAACGCATTATGCAAACGGTTCATGATTTTATCCAGTAAACAGCACTAAATGACACCACAAACTACTGATACCATTCGTTCAATACTATATAGTCTACACACTTTATATCCATATTATCGTTTTAAATTAAAATTGTTAAATCGATTCAAAGTTTGACCATAACAATAAATTTCAATTAAAATCCTATTCCTATACTTTTATTTTCATTGAAAATAAAATTTAACATTTTATGTCAGAAATATGTAATTGCACATCTACAAATCGATTTCCAAGCTCATTGCTATAAATATGAACGTGGGTCTAGTGGGTCTGGGTATGTCTTGATTGTGAGCATATAAGTTCAGTTATTTAATGGACTAGAATATGGGCGTTCTTCCATGGTTAAATTATAGTCTTCCGTCTTAACTTACCACAGAAGTTATTCTTGATTAAACAGAAATGAAACAAGTATAATTAACAAGTAGGTTTATGAGATTCATGCGTAATGGTCTGACTAATAAAATATTCATCCTCACCAACGCAGATGTCAATGTTATAGTGCTTTTGCAACTTGCAGGATATAAGTACTTTTTTTTTATATTCAAATGCAGAAAAAGGTGGAAAACAAGTTTGGGAGTAAGTGCCCCACCCTGAGGGACATGCAAATAATATCAATTCAGGAATTCCTTCCCAAACCATCCAGGGGCGTATACAGCTTTACTTCTTGGAGGGGGGGGGGGTCATGCCAAAAAAATAACACAAACTTAACAAAAAAAAAGTTAAGTGCCTTATATTTTTTTTTATATTTTACTGTGCGTATATATAAGAAATGGGAAAAAGTCTTAATTAACTATGGCATAATACATTACTTTTGTTAAAAATAAGTTGAAATAATTTAAAATCGTTCATATCCTGCAAAATGATATCTTACCTTAACTCATTTAATTTCAAAAACAGTCAAGAATCAAAAGTCGGCGAGAAATAGCAGACTACGAATGTAATACCTTCTATATTTTCACTACGCCAAGTTGGGCAATTTTGTCGAAAATATATATTGCGAAATAATATAATTTCAAACAAATTTGCAAATCTTTAGTATGAACATAGAAAAAGAAAATAAGTATTTAACTGCCAAAATAAAATGAGCTATACAAAATAAATAACAAATTTGAGACAAAAACACTTTTTGGGTATTTGCTAATGCCGTTTTCCATTGGTTCAAAGTTACACACATTCTGAATTCCAATGGAACAGTTTTTAATGCTTATTCTGCTCAATTCTGACGTTTTATATTTGTATTGGTGAATCGTCATAAGATGTAGTGGTAGGAATGAGCGATATTGCAAAATCATCGATGTTAACATCGATTAGTCAACATCGAAGAACCAATCTCGATGTCAAAGATTATCGAATCAGAAACACCGTTTTTTTTAACATCGATGTTTACAAATTCAAAATACCTTCATTGTTTTGAAAATTATAACCATGTTCTTGAAGGTTATTTTCTTCCATAACATCGATGAGTTCAAAATAATAAGATACAGGCCAAATTTTCTATAAAAAAATACATCGAACAAGTTCCATGATTTCTTCTATTTTTCTGATTTTAATGTTTGAACATCAATCTTCAATTATTTAGCATGAATGAACATCTACAAAGTGGTTTATACAAAAAACCATGTGTAATTGGTGCCTTAGCTTTCTGAACATCGATTATTTTATTACTTCAAAAGCATTGAAAGCTTAAATAAATTTTTCGTCCAACATCGATGTTTTATCGTCTAACATCGATATTTTGGCAACATCGATAAATATCTTAAGTTTTCTTCATCTCTCACAATTTGCTGTCAAAACACTTGAGTGAGTTTTTCTGACATTTGATTTTAAATGTTTTAGTGCTTCTTGAGTGGATTCTGATTTTAAATCAAGAATTGAATTTCTCTTCTCAGAATCGTTGTAGTAGCCCGTAGCGTAATGGTTAGTGCGTTCGACTGTCACGCTGGAGGTCTGCGTTCGCTTTCCAGCCTCGTCCACCTAAAAACTAAAGTTTTTTTTCAGGGCTACTGCCTCTTGCGAGGAATTGACAAATCCAAGAGTATCACTTGTCACGAATAAGTGCTTCTCGTCTAGCTGTTCGGATTCGGCATAAAATTGTAGGTCCCTTCCATTCCTGTCGAAAAGGCGCACACAGGAATGGTTGCGAGTTGTTAGTCACTAGGCCCTGGTTCTTCATGAGCCGTACCCGATTTATTTTTTTTTTTCTCAGAATCGTCAGTAGCGTACTTTTTGTGCCAATGGAATGGTTTTAGAAGACAATCGGACGCTTCTGGACGCCCTAAGGAAAACGGCATAAGTTACCTCATTTTTGGTTCTAAGGAAAAGTAAAATAAACAACTTAGTCGAACGAACCTTTATTAGCTGGACCAGCGAACGCGCTCTTCATTTTTATTCCTGAATGATACATTTTTTTTTATTTCAGAGGGCCTCAGCAACAGCATACAGTCAAAATACTGAGGAAAACAAAAATTGGATTCGCTTGATCATTTGTTTTGAATTTTATTCAGAATTTATTTAATTCCAATCAAAGCTTTTATTTCAGGATCACGTGACCCCCCCCCTGTATACGCCATTGAATCCATATGTACCTATACTTTTTTCGACCACCACCATCACTTAATATCTTTAACACCAGGTTATAGCTTAGACTTTAAAGTAAATGAACCTCCATTTCCATACCTTACCTACCTATACCTATAATTTATCAGTACCAATATCGATTTTATTCCTCGAATCGCATTTGCATAATGATCATTTGCCGCATTGCTTTTTTTTTGCATTAAAATATAGTTTGAACTTTTGATCTTGCTGGAGGAAGAATATTTTCAGTTTTTACCGGCACTACCACGTGCACTGCACACACGATCTTAGGGAATGGGGATTGTAATTCATGAGCTATTAACTGCGAGAAAACATTTCCACCGAAGCTCCTTCAGATTGAAGCTATAATGCAACTCAAGAAGACTCTAATAGCACTTAAGCTCGATGCTGGGTGACATCAATCGACAGAGAGCTAGGAATTAAAACAGTCCACTCCACAAGTCGGAGTCTCTGTACATAGGTACTCTGTATAGCAATTGAAACACCTGACCTGTCGTCGGTTATATAATTTATTGGGAAGACGGTTGGACGTCGCGTCGGTTATAATTACACAAACTATGTCATTCACGTGCAATAAATTTATTTATATGTCTCCAGCCATCTGTTGGACATCGAACACATCCCAAATAGTTAGTCCGGTCTCAAACTCAATGTGGCGGCGCGCGGCACAGACTAGACACAGCTTAGTGTTGTCTATATAGATGTCGTCAATTCCAATTGTAAGTTTGTGTTCAGTTCACCTTTCTGGAGCATCTGCTCTGCTGCTCTAATGGATCCATATAAGCTTGGAGATTCAATAAACTCAAGTACTATATAAATTTCTTTCCATATATTCTATACTGTCTACAGTACAGCTCGTTAAAGGCTCTTGTAAGGATATCTTCCATTCGTCGCTTCAGATACTGTGCAGCGCCAGCGACCCGTTTCCAATTTTAAGGCTTCTTCCTTTACTTATATATATACCTAGAATAGAAGTACATTACCTCATAAAATCGTTTGACATAAATTATCACTGACAGTAGAAACGGCGATATCACTAATGCAGCAGAAATTGAACCGTCATGTTAGAGGTGCTCAAAGGAGTGCAATGATATTTTGCAGAAGAGACTATTTGCATACAGAGGAAGAGGATGAACCAATACTTCTTATAAATCTGTGAATAAAAGTAAAGGAAGTGTGAAAATTGAAGTGGTCATCCATGGTTTGCCATGTTAAGTTGTTAAATCTGTTATGATGATGGCTTGCGATAGAGGCCGCGCTGAAGGTATCAACATAGAAATTTAAAATGCAAATGTTGTTGCTGCAACAAGATCATTAACATCTTGTTGAAAAGCAAAGATAAGGGTAATATTTGAAATTGAACTTCATTCTTCTACAAATTGCTTGTTTTTATTAGATTTCTTTGCTGTCGTAAAAGTTTACATTTGATTGAATTTATTAACGATAGAACTAGATGTGGGTTGAAAGGACCAAAAACAAACTACCACCACAAACATCGTATAATCATTAAGAAAATCTAATTTTCTCGAAAACACTTTATTATTTCGTTAAAAAAAATTGTGCATGAAGAATGTTGATGAGGCCATAATTTCCCATAGATAATTATTGACGGTTACATATTTATATGTTTTCGCCAAGTGTACGAGAATTTCAAAAGCCAAACGTAATAACCTAATTTTGAGGTTGGATTCGTATTCAGTGCATCAAAGCATTTATAATGGTTAGAGATTGTTTTTACACCAGAAGGTGTTTTAAATTTTGTGGACTTTTGTTTTCCACATTGAACTTTATGATTACAACAAAAAAAGACAACAAAAAATTGACTGCTAACGCTAATTGAGAGTGAATAAAAAGAAACAATTCGTTAACCCTCTATTAAATGGTGGATTGAATTTCAGGTTTAGGTCCTCGGTAGGGATGGTCATGGAAAAAATACATCGATGTTTTATTCGATTTGATGTGTCGAAACGTCACATCGATGTTTACCGATAACTCTAACTCGGGTGGCACAACGGCTCATGAAGAACCAGGGCCTAGTGACTAACAACTCGCAACCATTGCTGTGTGCGCCTTTCGACAGGAATGGAAGGGACCTACAATTTTATGCCGAATCCGAACGGCTAGACGAGAAGCACTTATTCGTGACAAGTGATACTCTTGAAGGATTTGTCAATTCCTCGCAAGAGGCAGTAGCCCTGAAAAAAACTTTTTAGTTTCTAGGTGGACGAGGCTGGGAAGCGATCCCAGACTTCCAGACTGACAGTCGAACGCACTAACCATAACTCTACGGGCTACTATCGATGTAGCATCGCATAAGAACATCGATGTTTTCGATGCATCGAATGAAAATATCGACATTTGTATTAAAATAAGTATAATCTGTTAATAATAATTTGGTAAGTATGCATGAAAATCATTGGTTATACATTGCTGTTGTATTTCACCACACCTATTCGAATATGCGTGTATGTGTATGCAGTCTCATATTGAGTCCTTTTGCCACAGATTATCAATCAAGTTTATAATCTTTGGGTTTTGCAAGCCAACTAAAACGTTTGTTTATATGGAGTACCCCAGGGCTCCGTTTTGTCCCCGACTCTCTTCCTTATTTTCATAAATGATCTTTTATCTGAAACTTCTAATCCATTAAACTGTTTCGCTGACGACAGTACCCTCAGCTTTTCATATTCGTTTTTAGATTCACATCCATGTCCTTCGGATGTGGAACCCGAACGGCAGCGTATGATAAGCTCATTAAATTCTGATCTTGACAGCATTGTCCAGTGGGGAATCAAAAACCGGGTGGAATTTAATGCTTTTAAAACTCAATGCTGTCTTCCGTCGTTCAAACGAAACCCACCCCCCATGCCACTATCCATGAGTGGCACTTGCATTGTGGAAACCGAAAAGCTTTCAGTACTCGGTATGTGTATCACATCAGACCACCTTGTGTGGAATGATCACATATTTGATGACGCCAAAAATGCTGCTTAGTGTTTGGGTTTTCTAGGGCGGTGCAAGAAATTTTTCGCCCCATCTGATCTGGCTGTTATATATAAAGCCTTTATCCGTCCAAAACTCGAGTACAATTCCCATGCTTGGGCAGGTGCTCCATCAACCCAATGGTGTCTTTTGGATAGGATACAAAGAAGAGTTATGAAAGTGATAGGTTACAGAAATATAACGGAAGCATTTGCAACTCTCGAACACCGCCGCAATGTTTCATGTCTTTCGTTGTTTTACCGTTATTTTAATAAGCAGTGCTCTACTGAAATAGCCAGTTGCATTCCGCCCCTAAAAGAATTTAACCGTACTTTCAGGAATGCACATCAGTTTACCCTTGAGCCCAACTTCGGACGTACTGTCAAGTATAGAGATTCTTTTTTTAGCCGAACTACCCGAATGTGGAATGCTTTACCCGGCTCTATTTTTCCCTTCCATTTCGATATTCAAAGGTTCAAATGCAATGTGCATCGGCATCTCCTCTTTAATCCTGTTTTCCTAACGCTCGCACTATGTTTAACTTAACAATTAAAGGGTATCAAAAACCCCTTGAGTGCGCGTACTATATAAAAAAATCGGGTTGGAAATTGAATTTTAAGAAATGGATTACAAGATTTCGACTCAACTCAACTGCGTGCGAGCGCAATCGATTCAAAAACGTATTTCAACTTTTTAACTGATAGGAGCGCAAAGCATTTAAAATTTGAAGCGTAGTTCTTGTTCAGGTCAGGGTTTTTTCGATGTATCAATTAAAATACATAGATGTACCGTTTCGTTAAACATCGAAAGCATCCGATACATCACTTGATTCGATACATAGAATAAGAAAACATCGATGTTTTCGATATATCGATGTTAAATGTGCAATGTGCATCCCTAGTCCTCGGTAAAGGCCCCTGAGAGAAATTAAATTCGGCCATCGTAAGTTAGCTGTTAGTCTTCATCTTATCTGATTTATAATTTTAAAATAAGCTAGACCACTACTTTAATAGTTTTTAACAGGAGCAGTATTTTTCAAAAATTACCCGCGCAGAAAAACAATCTAGTTTTCGACAGGGCACTAGAGAGTTTTACATAGATTCAGGCAAGGGACTACTAAGGGACTACAAGGGCCTTGGCAATTATGAACCCTTTTGCCTCATCAGGCAAAAAAAGAATAGGTTGACTTATGTGCCACTTGATTCAGCGATCTTCTGATTGTCAGTATAATGCATTACCCACTGCACTATACAAAAGTTCAATTTCGAAAGTGAATAAGTTTCATACTCTAAGTTTCATACCATATTGCATACAAAATAAATACAAAATAGAACCGGATTTTATGTAGGTATGCTTTTCAGGTAAAACAACTTAGAACCAGGTTTTCTGTTCTTGCCAAGTATCTGAAGCTCGTCCGCGGCGAAGGATATCTACCCCACAAGTAGAGCAACTCATTTGGGGTTATCGTATTTGTTTGACACGTCTGATTTGTATTCCTTCGCTAAACCACCATGTTCGGTGGTTTAACTTAGTAAACATCACTTAGACGAAATTTTGTTTTTTTAAATAACATTTTGTACTTAGTCCATGGAATAAGGTTAACCTTTCCCTATTCCACGTTTATAAATTTGGCTGAAACTGTTTAGTTGCTTCAATCGGTGACTGAATAGTTTCTGCATGTGTGCGCCCTCTCATATAAGAGCATGGGATTCATTTTAGTAACCGAACTGTTTCGTGACTGAAAGTAGCATATGCGCGCTTAGCCTTAAATGGATTCAAAAATCAAAACCTGTAAACCAGACAGAAAATCCATAGCGTATTTAATTTGGTAGGATTATTTTCCGTGGTTCTCATTTCATCTAGAGTTTCGTATATAAATGAAAATAATTCATGAAATAATTCTCTAAAGCTACACGTTTTGACACCCAACGATTCCTATTCAATCTCTTCAAAATGTTTGCTCTAGGGTTTCCATTAGATCCTTTGATAGTGTTTTCAAATTTCAATCGAATCGGAAAAAATGTAAACACCATTATTATATAGCTCCTTTTGAGTTTAAGACTCATGTGGGTTCGTTGATATTCATATTTTCCACACTATCTTACACCACCGCACATAAAAATGGTGTGTGCCAAATCTTTAAATATAATTCATTCCACACGTTTGGACTCTAGCTAAATGTAAAGTGGACGTCGACACATATATGTATATACATACATAACGCATCACAGACCGACGACGGACGTCAGAAAACCACTTTTTTGGCTTTTTCTACATTATCGTTAGGTTAGATTTTTTAGTAAAAGCCTCGGAACTTTTAAATAAAATCAATAGGTTCCAACTTGCCTTCTAGTATTTAGAGCATCAAGTTAAGATTTGTTGAAAATTATGTATGCAAAACCATACCAACATGTCTCAATGGAATAAAAGTCGGGATTGTGAAAATAAGCTAAATATTAGGGGTATTCATGCAACGATGTAAAACACTAGATAAAATTACCATTTGGGTAAGATTTACTCAAATTGGATAAAATTCCCCAACGAATTTGCTTGGGAAAATGATTTGATAAAATTATCCATTCGTCATTGTGACTTTTGTAAATTAGGCGTGTTCAGAAATATGATAAATATATCTCAGAGAACCAAAAAAAACTCTGACCGTGTTCTGTAACTATTGAAACACATTTAGTTGGCGATAAAAGTTGTGAATAGTACAAGAAAGAATAATTCTGACGTCTACATTTACTCAACGATTAGGAAAGCTACTTTTCGTAAGCTATTAAGGTAGATTTATAAAGGTTCCCCCCAACCAATGCGAACCATTCGTTGATGAAGATGAAACTACATCAACAACATGTTTTTATTATTGTTTTCTTCGTCGTTCAATGAATGATTGGCATTGGTTTCTTTTTTGTTACTGCCTCAACAAACGTCAGTTTCACTTCCATGAGGTGCACTCGGGGGCGCTCTTCACTAGCGAAAGCAATAGCTGACGCACATCAAGAAACTGACTTATGGTCGCACTTGGTATTCGATCATTTTCGTCCGTCCACTACCGTGAGCTTACAACTTTTGTAGTGCTAGTTACATTTTTAATCGTTCAGAGACATTCGGCTCCAATTTCGCGTTGGTTCGGGAGAGGTTCTTTATTGAAAAACAAGTTCGAAATCTAAACACGTCTAATGTGTCACACACCAAATCTGTCAAATAAACGGACAGCTGATTCAAATTACACAGCATTTAACCAAATGAATAAAAAGGTCGTTCATGCAAACTTTTGTGTAAACTTATCATTTTACACAATTTGTAAACTTACGACGTTGCATGAATACCCCTATTATAAATAAATTATATAGTTTGCAATAAACCATAATTAATTTCTTATCGTTTAAGAAAAACCAAACATTCATCAACATGCCTACAGCATTTTCATGAAAATCCCTTAACCTTCACCTAAAAACTTATTTATTTCTGACGAATTTCCGGAATACTTATAAGGATTTACGTTTTAACATATTCCTCGAAGCGTAAGTTTTATTAAACTCTAGCATTAGATGAATAATCCCCTTGTGTTTAGTTTTATATACTTTCTTACTTACTTAGGTCCTCGGACCTATAACGTCCGTGATGTTTCCCTTACGGGACATAAGGCCTCCACTACACCTACGCGCCATCGTGTACGATTTCTTGAAATATATTTCAGCTCTCTCCAACTTTTCCCCAGTCGTGCCGATTCCTGTTCGACCGTTCTTCGCCATGTACTTCTAGGCCGGCCCACTTGTCTTCCTCCTGTGTGAGCGGGTTCCACTGCATTGCTTGAGATGCAATGCACCGATCGCCTTTTCGAAGCGTATGGCCAATCCACTGCCACTTTCTTCTTCGTATAATAGAGTCTATGGGCTCCTGACCCGTTCTCGCATGAAGTTCGGCATTGGAGATACGGTTGGGCCAGAAAATCCTCAAGATGTTTCGTAGACATCTATGAACGAAGGTTTGCAGCTTTCTAGGGACAGTGTCAGTGACTTTCCAAGTGCTACAGCCGTAAAGCAGAACGGATTTAACATTTTAGCGGAACAGTCGTAGCTTCGTCTTTAAGCTAAAAGAGTTGTTTCTCCATATTTTGGACAGCATTCCGAACGCTGCCTTTGCTTTTCTGATTCGGCTGTTTACATCCAGTTCAGTTCCGCCACCCGTAGAGACAATACTCCCAAGATATTGGAAATCCTCTACCATCTCTACCGGTTGTCCAGAAATATTTACTTGGATTGATGAGGAAGTTCCAAGGCTGATCCTTTTAGTTTTTGCCGAGTTGATCTTAAGCCCTACGATTTCTGCTTCTCTCTCCACCCTTGTTGTCATTTGATGGAGATCCATGATCCTTTGAGAGAGTAAGCATACGTCGTCCGCGTAGTCCAGATGTTTGAGGTGAGATTGCAGAGTCCACTGAATTCCTCCATTTCCATTTGACAAAGCTGCGTGCAGTACGTCACTTACCACCAACAGGAACAGTATTGGTGACAGTATACAGCCTTGCCTAACTCCACTTTGGATTTCAAACTCCTCTGACAGCCTTCCTTTGTGCAAAACGTGACACCTGGATCCATCATATGTAGCCTTGATAATAGCAATCAATTTATCTGGGATGTCCCTCCTGCGCAAAGCAAGCCAAATAAATTCTCTATTGACACTGTCGAACGCCTTTTTAGTTTAGTTTTATATACATACATTAAACACATCTTCAAGTTTAGGTTCTGATATCCTGTTTTTTATCCTACATAATAAATATGACAGGAGAACATATAAAATTATTAATTCATCATACCCACTAACTTATGCGGAAAGAAATTGACATTTCTGATTCGCAATACGAATAAGTTATTAATTAGATGGAATTGAAATCTTTGTCATGTTAGCGATCATTTCGAATTGTATTCAATATAGACAACACAATCTGTCGAAAAATTACTTTCAAGTTCGTTAATTAAATTGATTCAGATTGTAAATCATTACAGTAGCTGATGTTGCGTGGTGCAAAAACACCATCCAGTAGTAGCAAGCAGCTCCAGCAACCATCAGGACCAGGAGGCGTTTTTTTTTACAATGATACACGACCAACTACTGGAAGTTGGACAACATCAGGGGCAGTGCTGATGGAAATTGCACTAGGATTTCTTTTGAACATAATTTATAATAGAATTGTTGAACGTGGGCTATTAGTTTAAAGTCAGGTTTCGATCTCTGAGGTGGGACTTTTAAACCTCCAGTGCAGTGGATCTGGAACATGCATCAAAAAGGAGGACATTCAAACAAAACAACATGAAATAGGTAGTCTCTACGATGGGTCTTTTGAACAAGTGGAAAGTAACAAGTGATTCAGGTGAGGTTTGTGTGTAAATGTATCTTCCTACGCAGATTTGGTTATTCTCATGGTCATGGCATAAATGATTAACGGCTATAATTCTAGTTATGATCTGTTAGAACATACAACAGGTTAGGAAATTACTTGGTTTTATGACAGAAGAGGCAGTGTCCTACTACATAATATTTTATTACAAAACTACATCATATGTATATGTATGTACAGGTATACACAACACATGTACTGTACATTGAATAAAGTCTCAATTTATCAGAAAAGATTGTTTGATATCTTTTCCTTCGTAGATAATAACATAGTAAAATAAACGTTAGTTTGAATGTTCGTGTCATTTATTGTAGAACAGATAGGATGTCCAGTGGGAGATTTATGTTTACAAATGTTGAAATCTCAAGCAATTATGAGTGGAGCGAGACAGGTTTGGTGACATTTTAAGTAACCTTAAGTGAAGATTTGTCTGTTGACATTGGTCAAGAGAGTACATCAGCTTGGCAAACATATACTATCGAAGCGTTTTCAAGAGTGTCGATTATTACACAAGTTCGCACCAGCAGCTTTGTGCACGCCACACAAATCTGAAATTGAGCCATGGCCTAAGTGTGAATTTAATTCGTTCGTGAGTGCAAATAAAAAAATAAATTGGGTGGCGCAACAACTCGTGAAGAACCAGGGCCTAGTGACTTAAAGGTTTTTCCACAGGGACGCTACAAAAGTAGAGCAACAGGGACAGCAAACGACGCCATATTTCTTGCCGCTCTTTTGACATTTCTCTTCAGTAAGGTTTGCCATTTCATGATGGAAAGACATACGAGCCAACAACGAGTCCAACTTATTAAAATTTACTATCGAAATTCGGAGTCAGTGGCCTCAACGTTAAGAGCGCTACGTCCAATTTATGGTCGTCATAATCGTCCTAGCAGATCAACAATTGAGCGTCTAGTGGAAAAATTTGAATCCACAGGCACAGTGCAAAATGTTCCCGTGCCAGTGAGACAAAGAAGTGCCCGTAGTGTCGAGAATATTGCTGCCGCTGAGGCTTCAGTTCCAGAAAGCCCAAATGTTACTCTCACACGTCGTTCTCTAGCGTTGGGCATCTCTGTGACGTCGTTGTGGCGAATTTTGCGAAAATATCTTGGCCTACATCCTTACAAGATTACAAGATTAAATTGACGCAAGAACTGAAGCCGCTTGACCACCAGAAACGTCGTATGTTCGTGAATTGGGCTGAGCAACAACTTGAAAATGATTCGGATTTTCATCGAAAAATCATCTTCATCGATGAGGCTCATTTCTGGCTGAATGGCTTCGTCAATAAACAAAATATGCGGTGTTGGTCAGGCAGCAATCCACACGTACTCCATGAGTCATCATTGCATCCCGAAAAAATTACGGTTTGGTGTGGTTTTTGGTCCGGCGGCGTCATTGGGCCGTACTTCTTCCGTGATGATCAAGACCGGCACGTTACTGTGAATGGGGATCGCTACCGTTCAATGATAACCGAATATTTGTGGCCCCAATTGGATGATATGGACTTGGAGGACATGTGGTTCCAACAGGACGGCACCACAAGCCACACAGCGAAGGTCACAATCAATTTATTGGAAACCTAGTTTGGAGAACGTGTTATCTCATGAAATGGTCCAGTCGCTTGACCGCCTCGGTCGTGCGATTTGGAGCCGTTAGACTATTTCCTGTGGGGCTACGTCAGGTCTATGGTCTATGCCAACAAGCCAGCGACGATTGATGAACTTCGTACGAATATCGAACGTGAAATTGCAGCAGTATCGGCCGATATATACTTGAAAATGGTCGAAAATTGGGTTTAGCGTGTGGACTTCTGCAAGCGTGCCCGTGGTGGCCATGCAAAAGAAATCGAGTTCCATACATAATGGCATCAAACGTACTTACACAGGAATAAAGAATTTCATTGATATTTCCATAACCGTTTTTGTTTTATTTAAAAGGACTTTTGTAGCGCTCTTATTGAAAAACCCGATATTTGTTTTTTGAAAATATTAAAAGGACTCCACAAATGGAACAGTGAAAATTATGGACACATAAACAACACATCCATATAACTCAGTGTTTCCCAACGTGGGGCCCACGCCCCATAGGAGGGCAATTTGATATTTGATATAATTTAAAGTTATGCTAATGCTGCATTACACTTTTTTCCAAAAAATATATGCTTCTTGTGTTTGCACTCTTAAAGGTATATTTCGGAACATAGCCAGGATCTGCTTCTGTATTAATCAATTGTATCAACTGTTACCAACTTCAATAACAATCCGAATTCAAATACCCCAATGCAACCAAATATGCAAGAGAACTGATTTATTACCTTTTCCATCTTGGTATTTAACTGAATGTGGATTTAGTGCCATAATAAATTTGCTGATAAGAAAAAATAAATTGCCTGGATATAAAAAAAAAACGGGGAGACTTAATATTGTAGCTGAATTGAATGAAGTATTAATCTCAAGGGATTTAAATAATAACGGTATCTACTCTTTAATCGTTCCCTGTTTTCCTAACGCTCGCACTGTGTTTAATTTAAAATTGTAAGGGTATCAAAAACCCCTTGAGTGCGCGTACTGTATACAAAAAAAAAACAATTACATAACATAAAAATATATTATTAAACTAGCTGACCCGGCAAACGTTGTTCTGCCATAGAAAATTTTTCTTGTGAATATTTTTGTTGTTAAATAAAAAATAAGGTATTTGAATTATTATTATAAATTATTATTATAATGTTTTAATGATCGATGAATTTGATGGAGTGTGATTTATAGATCGATTGGTTATCGATAAATTGGATGAATGAAACTATTTGAACGAAAGCGTGTTTAACGCTTATGCTGTCGGCAACGACGGTACGCATTGTCATTCGATAAACAAACGTGAAACGTTGCGAATTTAGGTTATTGTAGCCGCAACGTGCATCTACGCGATTGGCGAGTAGGTACGCGTTCGGAGTCTACACGATTGATTTCTGCACCGCCACCGATGAAGTAGATTTGAAAGAATTTATGACTTTCGTTTGGTATTGGCAGCAATTAGCCCATTTTGTGGTACACTTGGCCTTTGATTTTGAACGTTGAGCTGAATTGTTGACCATTTGCCGCAATATTTTGAATTATTGCTGTTGCGATGTCATTTGAAAACATGAAAGAAAGATATAATGTTAGGGGGACATGAGGATTTTGGAAAGATTCTGTGGGGCATAGCACACAAAAGGTTGGGAAGGATCTAACTCATCAAACAAGTGGTTGAAACAAGAAGTGGCAACTGTCCATACCGACAGAGGCTCCTGCGTGAACATACTTTCTAGGAAAACTGATCAGTTACTTTGGAAGCGTCTCGTACCCACTTGCTTTTTGTGTTGGTATGGGGTTACCTCAGAAGTAAAGTCTATGGGCCTTACCAATAGTTAATGACTAAACAAGCGTTTAGGTCACGTTTAATTTTAGAGACGAGTTAATTTGTGTGTTAACGTCTTTAACTAATCAGAAGAAATAGAAGAAGACAAACAATAACAATAGAAAATTGTTTTTGTTTTTTGTTTAGTGCACTTTGATTGAATATTAATTTGGAAGGTTTTTGCGACCTATAATGCAGATGTATTTCGCTCTGACAACAACAATTGAGCTCTTCAGTAAGAATTGTTGTTGCTTTTCTTAGACACATGTTTATTTTATAAATACGTCGGTATCCATCGACTAGAAACATGTGCCTAAGAAAGGCAACAACAATTATTCTTACTGAAGAGCTCAACTGTTGTTGTCAGAGCGAAACACATCTGCACTATAGGTCGCAAAAACCTTCCAAATTTAACTAATC
Source organism: Melangyna quadrimaculata (assembly GCA_949320155.1). Classification (NCBI taxonomy): domain Eukaryota; kingdom Metazoa; phylum Arthropoda; class Insecta; order Diptera; family Syrphidae; genus Melangyna; species Melangyna quadrimaculata. The sequence continues at coordinate 24,567,030 of OX439485.1, forward strand.
AGTACTCTATTACATTATCTACAACATTTGTTGCCAAACAGACAGCTTCTGTGAATGGAAATTAGGGCTGGCCACGAATCGAGAAAAGTCTCGGTCTCGATCTCGGTCTCGCATAACGAGACCGAGACGAGACTGGCTTTTAAAGAACCGAGACGAGACCGAGACGAGACTGTTTATTTGGACCGAAATTTACAGAGAGTCTAATAAATTAAAAAATCCAATTTCAGTTAACTATTTATTTTCTTCTGCACGTATTCAAACTATAATCGAAAATATTTTATTCCAAAAATCAACAGGTTCGCCGGAAATCGTATTTTTCAGAGACGAGACCGAGACGAGACTTAATTATAAGAGACTGACACGAGACCGAGACGAGACTTACAAAAGTCTCGCAGAGTCTCGTCTCTGCCCCAGCCCTAATTGAAATGGACGCGATCAAGAATCGATGCAATAGCCTATCTAAGATAGATTCCTATCCATATATGTAGGTTTAACCAAAACCAGATAGGTAGCTTAATTGAAAGTATTTTTGGCAACATTCTTCATTACAATATAGTTATTTGCATTTTATTATTTTATCGGTCTGAAAAAAATCAAAAATGCAACTCGATAACGGCAAACACATCTCGACTTTGCATTTTGTAGTCGGCTTTTTTAACAATTTCGCTTGGGATACAATCGTACCTATACCAAAATTGTTCGGATAGCATGGATAGCTATCCAACAGCAAAAGCTGTTTTGTCATCAGCTGTTTTTTTTACATTGGATTACAACAACAAAAACCTATCTGGATAGCTCTACATAGGTTTTTAATTGAGGCCAATGGCATCTTAGTTATCATTAAAAAAGTCACCAACAAAATTTTAGGCTGCGTACGATTTTTAGTGTTAGTTTTCCGCCATTCACTCTCATATTGAAATTTACAAATTAACAAATAAGAAGGAATAAATCTATTTGTTTATTTTGATTACCTTTTTAGTATTTACAAAATTCACTAACAAGCTATTTAATTGAATTGTTGTAAGCGACAAAGATAGAGGATATGGGTAATTAGTTTTCTACTTTGCCTTTGAGAATGACAGCACAAACGTGGTGTTTACACTTAATCACGAGTTTAAACATGCGTTTCTTTACTCTTAAATTTAAGGTGACGTTTAGCGTTAAGCCGATTATTAAATTGATTATTGATATGGTTCATTATTTAGAGTCCACTTAAATATTTAAGTGATCTACAATGTCACAATAGTAGTAAACATTTTTGGACATTTGCAAAAAACATTCGAAACACTTCTTCGTCTGCGGTTCCAACGCTCGTCTTCAACGACACACCTGCTGTCAGCTCGCAAGATAAAGCCAATTTGCTCGCAGCACAGTTTGCTGTTAATTCAACGCTGCCAGTAAGTTGAGAGCCTGTAATTGAGAGCGTAAACGATTTTATGGGGCAAATCTTCTTTCGCACTCGTGCAGTTGCTAGAGTTCTAAAAGATCTCGACATTCACAAATCCGCTGGCCCGGATACTATCCCTCCCATTGTTCTGAAGAGGTGTTCTTCAACGCTGGCAAAACCACTGCGTAAGCTTTTCCATCTGTCCTACTCTACTGGTCTCTATCCGAGTGGATGGAAAACAGCATTTGTCCAGCCTGTCCCTAAAAAAGGCGTATCTTCTTCACCCTCAAACTTTCGTCCAATTGCACTTACGTCCCTTCTTTCCAAGGTCATGGAAACGCTGATCAATTTTCAGCTCAAGAAAAATGACCGGCAGTACGGCTTTCGTAGCAATAGGTCCACTGGTGATCTGATGGTATATCTCACCGAACAGTGGAACACATCTTTACATCGTTTTGGAGAAAGTAAGATTATTGCCCTTGATATTTCAAAAGCGTTTGATAGAATTTGGCATCAAGCTCTCTTATCGAAAATGCGCGCATTTTGTTTCAATGAATCTCTTCTTCGTTGGATTAGAAATTACCTTTCGGACCGTTCAATACAAGTTGTATTGGACGGTTTCAAGTCTGAAATTCACAAAATAAATGCTGGTGTGCCCCAGGGCTCCGTTTTGTCTCCGACTCTCTTCCTTATATTCATAAATAATCTTCTGTCTGAAACGTCTAATCCATTAAACTGTTTCGCTGATGACAGCACCCTCAGCTTCTCATATTCGTTTTCAGATTCACATCCATGTCCTTCGGATGTGGAACTTGAACGGCAGCGTATGATTAGCTCATTAAATTCTGATCTTGACAGCATTGTCCAATGGGGAATTAAAAACCGAGTGGAATTTAATGCTTCAAAAACCCAATGCTGTCTACTGTCGTCTAAGAGAAACCCACCCCCCATGCCACTATCCATGAGTGGCACTTGCATTGAGGAAACCGAAAAGCTTTCAGTCCTCGGTATGTGTATAACAGACCACCTTCTGTGGAATGACCACATATTCGACGTCGCCAAAAATGCTGCTAAGTGCTTAGGTTTTCTTCGGCGATGCAAAAAATTTTACTCCCCTTCTGATCTGGCTGTAATCTATAAAGCCTTTATTCGTCCAAAACTCGAGTACAACTCTCATGTTTGGGCCGGTGCTCCAATAACCCATTTAAGCCTATTGGATAGAATTCAAAAAAGAGCTATGAAAATGATAGGTGAAAGAAATATAACTGATACATTTGCTTCTCTAGAACACCGCCGCAATGTTTCTTGTATTTCATTATTTTATCGTTATTTTCATAAACAGTGCTCTAGCGAAATAGCCAGTTGCATTCCTCCCATAAAACAATTCAACCGTAATACTCGTATTTCTAGGAATGCACATCAGTTTACCCTTGAGCCCAACTTCGGACGTACTGTTAAGTATAGAGATTCTTTCTTTAGTCGCACTACAAGAATGTGGAATGCTTTACCCGGCACTATTTTTCCCTGCCATTTTGATATTCAAAGGTTCAAAACCAATGTGCACCGGCATCTCCTCTTAAATCCTTTCCTATTTTCCTAACACTCGCACTGTGTTTAAACATTTTAAGGGTTGTAAGAACCCCTTTAGTGCGCGCTTAATTTAAAAAAAAATCTCTAAGTTTGATTTTTGGTAGGGCCCTATGCCAATAACATTTTGCGACAAATCTATACGAGAATATTCACTGTGAAATTCAGGATATTCAGCCAAACCGCGTCTGCGGTGCAGTTCATTAACGCCCACGGAATTATCCCCCGCGGGTGTCAATTCCCAAAAAAAAGGAATTTTTGAATTGGGAATTAACACCTGCGGGGGATAATTCCTTTTTCTGACGGGTTTGAATTCCAATTCAAAATGGAAATAAACCCCATCTGGCAGGCACCTATGGTATCAGTCGGTCTGCTTTCAAAGTGTTTGTAGTAAACAATGATTTGGGTAAAAGTATTAAAGAATCATATAAATATGTACGAAGTTTGGGTCTTAATGCTAATTCCCAAAAGCAAAGACACCCGCGGGTCCTAGTTTTTTTTTTTCGTTGGGCCTTATTACCACTTTAAAAAGGAATTCACACCCGCGGGGGATAATTCCGTGGGTGTTAATGCACTGCACCCGCGTTTGCGTCTATAGCGGGTGACACGTAAGACAATGGACCGCTTCCAATAGTGTTTGCGTCTAAATGGAACTGATGTTATATTCAAAAACTAAAATCCGCATACCTATGTTAGTTAGGGCGTTAAGGCCATATTTTAGGTCAAACCTTGCACTTAATTCTGACGAGATGAGCTTTGGTACACTAATAGTCCACATCCTAAATTTACTTTTAAGAAGTGATTCCATGGTGGCAACACTGGCAGACCGGCCGGAGATATAAGGGTTGCCTTCTGACCATGTTTTAACACGAAATTTCACATAAATTAGCCTATAAATCGGAAACCAAACATCGGTTGAAATCGTGGAATGTCTCGTTGGATTAAGAATACTTGAAGCCGTAGGTATATATTCATTTTTTGACCTCTCCCACACCCTTCTACGCGGGGGGAGTAAATACCCTCGGCGGATAAGGGTTTTTATTTGTCAGAAAATAATGGTAATAAAATGAATATTCATACAATTTTAAGATGAGCGTCGACGTAAAATTTTATACTTTACAGCATATCCGAAGGCCAATTCTTATCCATGTATTAGTTTTTTATATAATCGCTTTCAAAATGGAGGGAGGGGAAGGTGAAAGTATATCAAACCACTATATATTCATTTAAACAAAAATAAATAAATCGGGTGGCACAACGGCTCATGAAGAACCAGGGCCTAGTGACTAACAACTCGCAACCATTCCTGTGTGCGCCTTTCGACAGGAATGGAAGGGACCTACAATTTTATGCCGAATCCGAACGGCTAGACGAGAAGCTCTTATTCGTGACAAGTGATACTCTTGGAGGATTTGTCAATTCCTCGCAAGAGGCAGTAGCCCTGAAAAAAAACTATATTCATCTTGATGACTCAATTTTCAATGAAACGAGCATAACATTACTAAATTTCAATGGTATGGTGATGAAACTTGGCACACTTGTCTCATTTGTCGTAAGAAATAATAATCAAAAGAGTACATAGAAATATGTGGGGCGAAAGGGTGTTTTTTTGAGTGAAAGGGAAAAGTCAATTACTATTACTAGTAAACCCCTCCCAAACCTGGTATGTTGATGAAAGTTGGTTTTAGGCGCATATTAAAACTCACAATAAAACACGACTAAAACTGCAAGCCACTTTAAAAAAAAAATGTTTTTTTCAAACATAGAAAATTAAATACAAATCAATCATCATTTTGCCAGTATCGAGATATATAGTAGATATAAATGATAAATTATTTGAACTATCGTATAGAATATGCATAAAACGCAAGAGAAACTGGTCAAATGTGAAAAAGCAGCTTAATTTATGTATATAGTTTAAAACGAAACGATTTGTATCTTAAACGAGTCAAGTCCGAGAAAGGCAATTACAAATGAACATCACTTAATAAGGAGCCAGGAATCAGGATTTAGCTAGAAGCAATGCCGCCCGCATTTATTGAAAAGCCATAAAAGTCTTATCTTCCAAACTATTCTATACCTATAGCTATAGGAACTCTCAAATGCATTCCATTTAAAAGAAATGATTGCCATCACAAAATATCTTTGCCTCTAGCCATCCATCGATCTTATCAACCTTTTTTCACAAAATCCTATCAGATATCGTCCATCATCAGAGAGGGTATAACTAAGTGGGGGAATATCTTTCTATCTTAATCGATCGCCTGGAAGTTACTCCAGCTCCAGCTCCAATCCAAAAAGAAGCGATATCTTCAATCTCGATGTTTTGGTCGATTCCGAACGAACCGTATAATTATAAAGCCAAGCCATAGAAGATACAGTCATGGTGGCGTTGCACTTGTTGCAACCAACAACGCAACGGTTCAACATGTCCACCTACTTTATTATCTTTTGCATACAAACAATGTGTAATGGAATACGCGTGCGCGCACACTGGTGTTTGGTGCAATGCGCCACCGCGACCAATGCGAACAGTAAGTGCGTAGTCTCCGCGGGTTTGACTTATGGCATTACGGTAACCGGTTACCGGTTACTTTAAATGTTGGTTCGATATGTTTTGCACCTGAAGAACTCTAATTTACTTTTACCTGTCCACCCTCCCGCCTCGACCCGGTTAGCCACCCTATGACTTGACTCCTATGTTATGGCTTTTTTCTATGACATATGATGCGTAGATAGCAATCTTGGTTTTATAGATGCCATAGACGTGCCACAAGTGCTGATCGCGTTCTCTTTCTCCCTTGGGAGGACGATCGACTGATAAATATCTGCTCGCCACAAATAATGTTGAACAGGCCGCAGCAAAAATCAAGATTTTATTTATAAGAAGTTGCGGCTATGAGAACCGATAAAGCAAGTGGTAACTTTCAATCGATGTATTTATAAGATTTTAGTTCATAGATTGTTAAAGATTTTTGAATTAAATACGACAGACGACTACGGCGCACGACGCGACGCACGATACAACGGGGGGTACTTCCTTTATCACACAAAGCGGGCCGATTGTAGTAGTCTTCGTTGTGTATCTGGTGGCCGGGCCTGCATCAGCTTACAGTGTCAAGTAATGTATAATGCGAGCTCCGTAGGGGTATAACACGTTACAAGTGATCGAACAGATGCGGTTTATGAGTTACTAGCGTGTTTACAAAGGAGTTTGAACGAAGCGGTTGCGGTTAGGTCTTTGACAAAATGAATTACTGCGCTAGGTGTTGGTTCAACTTCCAATGGAGAATACAAATGATAGCTCATAGAGTAAAGTAGCAACTTTGTTCAAGTTATGTATTTAATTTTTTTATTGTTAGTATTTTTTTGTGAAGTTAAAGTCTGACTTGATGAACGGTGCAATTATACACCAAGATTAGATTAGGATCTCTTGTTGGATGTTGCTCTATAGATAAAAGAAAAACATAGATAGAGATGGATACATTAATCAGATTATATTATGTAGTCTTAGATGATTGAGTTTCTGAATGGTTTCCTATACCAGATAGAAATGTTTTTATATAACATTTCATTTATTTTTGTTTGTTTTAATAGTTTTTTTCTTACAATGGGTAGAAAGACCACGAGACGATACCTAGATCATTATTCATAACTCATCCTTTGAAAGCCCTGCTTTTGGAGATCCAGTTTACTTCAATATAAATGTATTATTTACGAAAAAGAGCAAGAAAACAGGAACTTTGTATTTATAAGTAATAACTCGAAGATTTCGACAGATACTTATTAAGCTACGCTTTTATTAAGCAAATTTCTACACACTTCCGGTATGTCTAGAATTGGCAATGTAATTCATACTACGTTTTCATTGGAGTCGAAATGAGGTAATTTCGAAATAAGCTCATTTGGTACGTCAAATTTGTATAGGAAATGACGTCCCAAATGAGCTAATTTCGAAATCACCGCATTTCGGCTCCAATGAAAACGTAGTATTAGAGTCTTTCGCAGAACGATTTTATAAAAAAAAAAAGAAACCATTACATTAAAATTAAGAAAAAACGAGGTTGATGATAAATCAGCTGGTTGTTGAAATTATTCTTAGTTTTATGAGATTCTTCTTAGTTTTATGAGAAAGTTGGTTCATTTATTTTTAAAAATCTTCAAAAGTACAAAAAAGCCTGGTTTTCAGTGTTTGACTAAAAATTGATAATAGAATTGAATTTTGAGATGAAAAATAGATCGTAATAACGTAAAATGTTGAAAAGAAAATACGAACATTTTTTTTAATATTTTCTATTTATCAAAATTTTGAGTTTGAAAAATAATTTAGTTGTTCAGTTAATAAAATATTACGAAACATTTTTTTGTTCAGTGTTCATTAAAACAAATTTATTTGAAAATCAAATAAATTAAAGAATTTTCGGCTTTTAAAAAAGCTATACCGAAGTAGAATACGCGGTTAATGAGGACAAGACGAAGTATATGCTGTCATCGAGAGAGGAATCTCAACATCGTCGACTCGGGCAAAATATGACGATGGACAGATATAACTTCGAAGTTGTCAAGGACTTTGTCTACCTGGGCTCCACTATTACAACGCAGAATGACATCAGTGCAGAGATCAAGCGAAGAATTACTCTTGCCAACCGCTGTTTCTTCGGTCTAAGAAGGCATTTAAGTAGTAAGGCCCTCTCTCAGAGAACCAAGGAGACTTTATACAAAACCCTAATCATCCCGGTCCTGCTTTATGGGTCAGAAGCATGGACACTGAAAGATTCGGATACAAATCTGCTAGGGTGCTTTGAGAGGAAGATTCTTCGTGTGATTTTCGGTCCGGTGTGTATCGAAGGAGTATGGAGGAGAAGATTCAACGACGAGCTATACGGGCTATACAGCGACGTTGACCTGGTCAAAAAGCTGAAAATACAGCGGCTGAGATGGCTGGGGCACGTGGAGCGTATGGACAGCAACGCACCTGCCCGACGAGTCTTCGAATCCAACCCCGATGGGGTACGCAGCAGAGGAAGAACCCGTAACAGGTGGCGCAATCAAGTGAATGACGACATCAAAGCACTCGGTGTGCGCAACTGGAAGCGGCTAGCTAGCTGGAAGGCGCCAGAGCTGGCTGGAGGGGCTTGTTAGTTGAGGCCGAAGCCCATCCTGGGCTGTGAGCGCCATCAAAAGTAAAGTAAGTAAAGTAGAATACATAGAAGAGCTATAAAAATGAAAGCTTGTAGCGACTATATAATTAATATTATTTTTCACTTGTTTAATTTAACTCTGTTTTCAATGGAGTTAAACAAGCTGGAGGGGCTTGTTAGTTGAGGCCGAAGCCCATCCTGGGCTGTGAGCGCCATCAAAAGTAAAGTAAGTAAAGTAGAATACATAGAAGAGCTATAAAAATGAAAGCTTGTAGCGACTATATAATTAATATTATTTTTCACTTGTTTAATTTAACTCTGTTTTCAATATTCGTTATCATTATTAGTTTTCTACCGGAAAGGTCTGCCCATACGTTTCATTAGCTCTGAGGCGCCAAGTTTTCGAGACGATACACAACTTGTAACATCCTGTAGCGTCAAGAAAACAACCAAGATACGTAAGGGACATTTTATTTGGTCTGACATGAAAAAGGACTGTCGCAAATGGTCACAGGCATGTGTCAACTGCCAAAAGAGTAAAATTCATCAGCACACCAAATCTCCAACCGGCAATTTTCTATCACACTCATTTAGACCTTGTCGGACCTCTAATATTTTCGTATGGGCATAGATTGTTTCACTAGATGGTCAGAAGTCATTCCAACCACTGACATCACAGCTGAAACAGTGGCAACAGCTTTTCTTTTTGGATGGATCTCCAGGCTTGGAATATCAAAAGAAATTGTGACTGACCAAGGAAGACAATTTGAATCTTATCTTTTCAATAAGCTCTCAAAACCTCTGGGGATCAAGAGATACAGGTCAACACCTTACCATACAAGGTAAATGGGATGATAGAACGATGTCAAAGAACCTTAAATACAGCAATCAAGTGCCATGAATCACAGGATTGGGAAGAAAAATTTCCATTTGTTTTACTTGGCCTAAGATCATCTTTGTAAGAAGACTAAAAAGCGACACTAGCTGAACTCGTCTATGGTGCAACTTTAAAACTACACACCAACAGACGCTTCTTCAAACCTTGATTTTCTCAACAAATTTCGAGACCAAACGCTTAATATGCAGCCAATACAACCCACACGTCACGGATCCGTCAAAACATTTGTACACAAACACCTTCAGAAACTCTACACATGCTTTTATTCGGAATGATGCAGTCATAAAACCTCTTCAGCAACCTTATGATGGCCCATATACAGGGTGTCCAGTAAATAATGAATAACCATGGAATGCCTCACAGTAGACTTTATGACCGTCCTGAAAACTAATAAAAAAAAAGTCCATCCCAACCACAAAAAAAGATATGTGCATTTTTTTGTTCAGTGCATTATTTTTTGCGTTTTTGAATACCACGACTACAAGTGAATGAATTCTACCGTTTTTTTTTTCGTAGCAATATTTAACATTGTTTGTGCCAAAACATAAGAAGACAAAAATTATAATAACTGTTGGAATTCTTAGAGAAAAAAATTATTGAACTTTGATTTTCGATGCAAAGTGTGAAAGATAATAATTTTTGAAAAAGTTAAATCATCTCTGGTATGAAAAAATGCATGAATACCTGAGTTGCCAACTATTTTAAACATGTGCGCGTTAAATGCGAATTTTAAAATGGTATAATTTATTATTGCATCTTGAACCAATAGGAAGTTATTGGTAAAAATTAGCAACAAGAGAGTCAATTTAGCAAAAACAAATGTTTTAAAAATTAGCAAATTAAGCGTGAAAATAATATTATGCGTCCAACATGGTAGATCTTTGATTGATTGCCTGTTTTTATGATATTATCCTAGTGGTAAATCCAAGCTTTTCACTTCTAAGGCCGTTTGCAACATTACCAATAATGTCAACAAAGTGCAAAAAACGGCTACATTTTCAAGCTTGTTTTGAATTATACCTGGTCTTTTGGGCCCTAACAAAACCATAAAATATTTTCGCAGTTGCTTTAAGTTTATTTATTTGTTACTTTCTTCAAACAAATAGCTAGGCTTTTGAGTTTTGAGCCAACTTTCAATCACTTGATCACTAAGTTAGAAAAGAAAAACAAAAGTAGATATTTTTTTTTAATTTAAAGCAAATGCTCAAACTGTTTTCCACCCATTCTAATACAGGTTCTGCACCTCCGAATAAATGAAAATCTTATAATAATCTTGTTAATTTTTTTCTCAGAATCTTGTAATGCAGCTGCCTCCCCAAGATTTCTCATCTCCTCTAAGGACCTGATGAGCTTGCTGTACACGATTTTCTTAATGCAGCCCCAATAAAAAAATCAAGTTGAATTAGGTCTGGTGAACAGGATGACCATAAAATTGGCCCCAGACCTCATGTCCATCTGTCTGTATCTCTGGCGTATTTGTAATGCAGCGGCTTGCACAAGATTGCATACCTCCTCTGAGAAGCTGATCGGCTTGCTGTATTCGATTTATTTAATGCACCTCTTATAAGAAAATTAATTTGGTAATAACCACTACCAAAATATTTGATGGTTTTTTAAAAGGCCAATTGAAGAGGTATAATTCAAAACAAGCTCGAAAATGTAGCCGTTTTTTGCACTTTGTTAACATTTTTGGTAATGTTGCATTCGGCCCTAGAAGTTAAAAGCTTGAATTTGTCATAAGGACAACATTATAAAGACATGCAATCAATCAAAAGTCTACCATGTTCAATGCATAGTATTATTTTCACGTTTACTGTGCTAATTTTTAAAACTTTTGTTTTTGCTAAATTGGCTATAGTATTGCAGATTTTTACAAATAACTGGCTATTGGTTCTAGATACAATAATAAACTATACCATTTTGAAATCCGCATTCGACACGCATATTTTAACAAAAGTTGGCCACTTTTTTCATACCAAAACCAGAAAGCTGTTGAACTGCATTATATAAATTTCCTTGTATGAGTTGCGTTTTCAGTTTTGTAACACTATTTGACCTTTATCATGTGAATGGTATGTTATTTTGTCTATAAGACATAAATCCTTTAACTTGTACATATGGAATGCGTCATAACCCAAAAACTATTGACTTTCAGCACGTATACTTGTTGGATCCCAAGTGTTGTAGTAAACCATAAGGTCTAAATGAGTGTTATTTTTTCTTGCATGCGCATAAGTCTGTATCACATCCTATAGAGCTCGCGATTGTAAATTTCCCTCCATTCATCCTCCATGCAAGCAATCAGTCGAAGAATTTTGGATTCTGAAGACGTTAGGGATCAATTCCTATGTACAAAAGTGGATTTCGATAAAATCAAAGTCAGGCGAAATACATACGCGACTTCAACAAAGGCGCAACTTTCTCCGACCTAGGCAAGCGAATAATTTTATTTGGGTTTGTTCTATTATACAGGTATTAAGGTTGCAGAAAATATTTTAAATTTCATGACATTCATGTTACAATAATGGTTTTAAAAGTAACTAAACACTGAACTCTAGGATTTAAATTGTTAAACCATAACTTAAGTTTATCGGATTGACAAATCAATTAAAAAGAGAAATAGGATTAAGGCTCGTTTCACACATATTCGGTTTCATTCGGTTTGGTATGTATTCGGTTCGATTTCTGTTTCCGTCTAGACCCCTACACACATATACGGTTCATATTCGGTTTGTACGCACTAATGATTAAAATTAAATAAAATGAATATTTGTGAACGCTACGTTTAATTTGTGTGCCCTAGACCCAAATACGTGCCGTTTTGAAACCGATTCGTGTCGAGGGATCAGTCGGTGCTATACGGTTTTTATTTAATAAAGTTTTATTTTTGCCGTTTTATCGTTTCACACATATCAGGCACAGCCTAATACAAACCAAACCCAACTAACAATTCAGCTTCTATTAGCTTAAAAATATTGATGTGCCGCAGATTTCACTTTATATAAAGCTTCGGTACGGCCTTCGGCGGAATTAAATTTCTTATACATGTAACGAGCTGGATAACTACTTCTTTAAAGCCGAATAGAAATAAGAAAAAGAAGACTTACCGAGTTTGCGAGTTGTCACTCGAATAGGCTTCTAAAATTGATATTACAGAAGATGATGGAAGATGGCACTTTAAAAAGGCTCCATAGAATTTTTATATAAGTTGCTGCCTTTAAAAGTTTTCTGTAACCATTTTCAATAAGCTTTATTGAACACTTCGAAACGGCTTGTTAAGTCTTACTAAAGAATCATAAAAGAATGGCCACGTTCGGGTGGTACGCAGACATATGGTATCTACTTTAGCAACTGATACGTTTTTGAACGACCAAAACCGTGTATGTAACCACATCAAACGAAAACCAAGAAAATAAATAGGTGAGATATCAGCTGTTAGTATGAAGTAACTCTCCCAAACCAACGCGAAAGCGGCGCGGAACATTCGCCGACAGCAGTTTTTTTTTTTTGTATAGCATTATTTATTTGTCATTTATGTTTTATGATTGTAAACGATTCGCCCTGCATAGCGAATGTTCCGCGTTGGTTTGAGCCTTAATCCAAACAGATCCGAACATTTTTGGGATAGGCTTAGATTTCTTTTTGATATCAGCTGTTTGGTTCGTCGGCTGGTTTTTTCTTTAGGCATTACAACAACACGAACAAATCTAGATACCATTGGCGACGTACCCGAACGCGGCCAATATGTCAATCTATAATAAAGAAGCTCGAATTTGTATAAGTCACTTTAAAGAAGCTTTTTAAAAAAACTCTATTTACATTTATAATTATATATGTATATATTGAATAAATTGAAAACGTGGAGAGAAAGATAATTCATTCTACTTCATTTGTCTTTTTGAGTATTCGGAAAGCTACTTTTCGTTGGTTTAAGACATAAGCTTCAATGCACGATAAACAGAAACGATGTTTATGCTCATCAGATAAACATAACATTCGGCATTTTCGTATATCTGGGTATTTATGTGACGTCACGGTCAGCTTTTATGTTTTTGTTCTATTTAAAGTGAAGACCATAATTAATTTAAGTATTTAAATAAATTGTTTTTAAATTCTTATCCCCATATTAATAAACGAAGCTTTCTTTAACTTGTGGATTAGGAGTAAGATTACTGCAACTTACGAGCTAGCTAAGCCACCAAGGAAGGTATATTTATTTGTCCTAGTTAATCCTTCGCTAAACTACCTTCCTTGGTGGTTTAGCTAGCTCGCAAGTGGCAGAAATCTTACTCCTAATCCGCGAGTTAAAGATAACTCGCCGCTAGCTTCGTTTATTAATATGAGCACACCTTGTTTCTGTTAATCGTGCTTAAGTGGCCGTGTTTTTTTGGATTGAAATTATCTAAAATATGCATTATTACTTAGTTTATTTTAAGAATATTGAAATTAATTTAAAACTATTGAAATGAAAATGGAGCAAGGGGACTGCTAAACAAATCATTTAGGTACATTTCTTTCCTCACGCGCAATATATAAGAGAGTTAAGGAAATCTTGTTCATGTGTGAAAATTTTTATAGAAGTTCGGATTTTTTTAAGGAAAATTTAAAGTTTTAAAAAAGGAAAAGGCTGATTAAGTTTTTGCATCTTCCAAATTATATCTAAGACAGCTGAGTGGTTAGAGTGATGGACTGTCACGTAGGAGTTCCCGAGTTCGATCCCTAGTGAGGTAAAAATATTATTTATGTTTTATAATTGTTTCCAATACTATAATTAATAAATAATTGAATTTGATAATTGATTTCAGATAAAATGCAGTAAAAATCACATTAAAAAATAAAAATAAAAATTTGTCTTTCCTTTTTTTTTATTTATTTTTGTTCACCTTCTATAAGACTTGTATTTCACTTTTATACAACCATTTCCGAAGCTATATGTCAAGTTGAAGTGTCATTCAAATTTCCAATATCGCTCGTTAAAACTTCGTATCGGCTTCTTTAGGGTTTTATACAATCTGCTAATTTTAAAAGATCTGCGAATAAGTTTATAAGAAGATTTTCCGAAATCACGTATACAAGCTATATAAGCTTGTATAACATTCTCCTTTTTATACTTAAGTAAACTTTAAAAATGCCTTATGAAACTTCTAAAGCATATTCTATTAAGCCGAACCGAAGCTGAAATGTTAGTTGGGAATAATGACCGAACCGAATGAAACCGAATGTGTGTGAAACAAGCCTAATACGGGTAGTCTTAATAGAAACGAAAGCAGTAAATATACCAATCATTTTGAATATAAGAACCCAACGACGACCAAATTCTTCTGTCGGTCGTACTGGACAAAAATTACCAGTTTAATTAGCTGGCTAATGAACTACACTATACCTATACCTTTAGCGAAACTGGATACAGCGATACAAATCAATTCCACCGTTGCGCAGTTGGTTGGTTAAGTGTGAATAACAAGAGCATTTCCCGCGTCAACTTGTCGCATTATGTCAATTCTTTAAGCCTATCACTTCGTAACTGTATAAAAGCCAAAACAAGTGCAGCTTGTGGGTACAGGTTACGATCTCAAATCGATATAAAAGACACAACTCTAAAGCAAAGGCTCAATAATTCTCTGATTCTGGTGATTATATACAATACATACATAAATATATACCTATCCCCATTGAAAATGTTATAAGGCAGTATTATTATTACATATTTTAAACTCCAAATTGGGACTTCTCGATGGATGTCATTGATCAATCGACAAGATCACCCGCTTGGTGGCAGCACCATGTCATGACAGACGACACTCCAAGCAGCTCGCTGCGTGTGCAACATTATACAAAATTGCAAATCGCTCCATAATTCAGGTTCGAAAAATATTGAAATATATAAAATGATAAATGTAGGTACGTACATACTCGTATATGTTATGGTCCATCATGATCTGCGCGTTATATAACGTCCATTGACCAAATCAAGTCAAATGTCTCATTAAAAGCATAAAGCCTGCTTTAGTCAACCAACTAGCTGCAACCAATTGAACTGGAATCAAGCTGGATAGAGCGGTATCATAATTATCATCATCATCAGATCAAAACAGGGTGATGTGCTATGGCGTAGTGTCGGCAATATTGCAGTGCAATGACACCATTAAATCTGAATACATTTTAAATTGGATGCGGAGATTCCAAATACCCTCTAACTGTGCAGTAGCTTTGGAAGTTGGATACGGCTCACATGACTTTAAGTCTTTACGTATTTCGTGGTAAACTGGGAGCTGATGGACTTAGAAAGATTTTCGTCATTGCTCTTGTAGACTTGTCTAGGAATAACGTGAGAAGCAACAGGTTTTTTTTGCGAGATCGTCTTGAGAAAAATTAATATACCTACTGACCTGGAACATAATTTCGTCTCAAGAGATGCACAGGTTTACTTGGCGCACAGAGACTTCAATTATGACGGAATATAATAATTATGTATGACCAAACAAGTGATAATGACTGAAAATCAAAATTATAATTTTTTTGTGAATGACAATAGTAAAACCCACCCCCAGCTATATAAAATGTATGACGGTTAAATATCTTGTACCTTCTAAACAAAAGAGCTGATATACAAACTCTTTTCTTAAGAAATAATTTATTAAGCATTTACAAACACTTAAATTAAAAATTACTGTTTTGTATACAGTAAAATGGGAAATTCAAATATTCTGGATACATTTTATGAGCAAACTAAATAAGTTTATATTAACATTATTATTAAAATTTTTCATTAATAAAAACATCTTTTTAAAAACATTTAATGACATTTTAAGAATAATAATTGGGATGTCAGGAGACATAAGGGACTTCATTTTCATTCAACTACATCCAATGAACGTAAATATGCCTAAAAACCTTTTTGTTTTGACATGTCGTACATACATATATTGTCGTTGGTTTAGAAAAAAAAACCTCGATATGGACACAAAATTCCGTCGTAATGTATTTTTAAATTATTTTAAATTTAATAAACGCGACCGCACAAGCAATTTGTAAAAAGTTAAACTGGTTTTTTATTTCAAAAATGACAATTTTGACAAGAACCCACTTGATTCAAAATTAAGGCAGTTATTTCTTGACTAACTTTTCAGTCACTTTCCAATTAAATTTCCCTTCATTTGAAGTCAATTTTTTGAAAGCTTGCCAATCACAGACTACAAAATTGCCTTACTTGCGAGTCTGCTTAGTCAACTGAACGTACCCATTGAATTCGAAAAGAAGCCAAAATATAACTAAAAGAGGATTAAACCATTTTGATATTATTCTTATAGTAAAGGGTTTTTCAACAGGGACGCTACAAAAGTAGAGCAACAGGGACAGCAAACGACGCCATATTTCTTGCCGCTTTTTTGACATTTCTCTTCAGTAGAGTTTGCCATTTTATGATGGAAAGATATACGAGCCAACAACGAGTCGAAATTATTTAAATCTACTACCGAAATTCGGAGTAAGTGGCCTCAACATTAAGAGCGCTACGTCCAATTTATGGTCGTCATAATCGTCCTAGCAGATCAACAATTGAGCGTCTAGTGGACAAATTTGAATCCACAGGCACAGTACAAATTGTTCCCGTTAGACAAAGAAGTGCCCGTAGTGTCGAGAATATTGCTGCCGCTGAGGCTTCAGTTGCAGAAAGCCCAAATATGTCTCTCACACGTCGTTCTCAAGCGTTGGGCATCTTTGTGACGTCGTTGCGGCGAATTTTGCGAAAAGATCTTGGCCTACATCCTTACAAGATTAAATTGACGCAAGAACTGAAGCCTCTTGACCACCAGAAGCGTCGTATGTTCGTGAATTGGGCTGAGCAACAACTTGAAAATGATTCGGATTTTTATCGAAAAATCATCTTCAGCGATGAGGCTCATTCCTGGCTGAATGGCTTCGTCAATAAAAAAAATATGCGGTATTGGTCAGGCAGCAAACCACACGTACTCCATGAGTCATCATTGCATCCCGAAAAAATTATGGTTTGGTGTGGTTTATGGGCCGGCGGCGTCAGTGGGCCGTACTTCTTCCGTGATGATCAAGACCGGCACGTTACTGTGAATGAGGATCGCTACCGTTCAATTATAACCGAATATTTTTAGCCCCAATTGGATGATATGGACTTGGAGGACATGTGGTTCTAACAGGACGGCGCCACAAGCCACACAGCGAATGTCACAATCAATTTATTGGAAACCAAGTGCGATTTGACGCCGTTAGACTATTTCCTGTGGGGCTACATCAAGTCTATGGTCTATGCAAACAAGCCAGCGACGATTGATAAACTTTGTACGAATATCGAACGTGAAATTCCAGCAGTATCGGTCGATTTATGCTTGAAAACGGTCGAAAATTAGGTTAAGCGTCTGGACTTCTGCAAGCGTGCCCGTGGTGGCCATGCAAAAGAAATTGAGTTCCATACATAATGGCATTGAACATACTTTTACAGGAATAAAGAATTCCATTGATATCCGAAACCGTTTTTGTTTTATTAAAAAATATTTGGCTCTTATTGAAAAACCCGATATAATAAAAGGTAGACCTGAAGAAAAACGTTATCACGTTTTAAACGTCGTCGTTGAAATATTTAAAACAAAAAAGACCTAAAGCCCACTTAGAATTCAAACATTGTTTAAAAAAAGGTCACGAAGAAGGAATAATTCTAATATTACTTTGACATAAGACGGAAAGTGAGTATATGTACTAGGTTCTTGTTATTTTAAATAATCGACTATCGTATTTCTGTCAGTGTTTTTTAAAAATTTCGAAACATCATTTTTCATTAAATATCCTACAGATGTGTCTAGACTCCAGCACAAAAGAAATATATAATACTAATTTCAGATACGAAAAAAGCATTTCTGAAAATGTTTCTCAAATTTTTCTTTGTTCTGAATGGCACTGAAACATTTCCGTAATTGTTTTGGATTGCTTATAATTTAATTCTCAATTTTTCAAACTCTGTGTTTATTTTTGTCAGCAAAATTTAGATGTCAAGAAAAGTGTGGAATAATAATAAAATTAAAAAAGAAATTATAAACATAAATAAAATGTTTCTAAAGCTGGCCATACACGACAGAGCCGAACGGCTCGGAACCAATTTGGTTCGTGGTTTTCCGACTGGCTGAATATCCAAATGGTTCGGCACCGAATATTTTTGACATTTATCCAGTACAAAATTTTCGGAGCCAATTGGCTCCGAGCCGTTCGGCTCGGTCGTGTATGGCCAGCTTAAAGCGAGTGTGAAGCCTGGAAAAACATTTGAGAAGCATATTTTACACATTTTTTGCCTTGAAATAAAAATGTAGGAACTCGAAATCGAATTATTACTTTTTTTCCATATTTGCTTGTATTAATTCAAAGAAAATTTAAATCTATATTTTACCCTGTTTTTTATTAGTTTCTTGTAAATGATATAAGAATATTATCGAACCATCCTACAATCGTCAATGGTAGCTGCATTCTAGTTGTTAGTTACAAGCAAGGCCGTAGCCAGGGAAATGTTTTAGTATTTTAATTTTAATCTTGATTCTTGAATTAACTATCTATCAGCAAGGCTTCTTTTTTTAGTTGATTTAGTACCATGTTGAATGATTTTAGTATGGTACTAGGTTAAAAATTGTATTTTGCTAATTTTAAACGTGTTTAGCATCGTACTATCTCCTAACATTTAACTAAATTTAAAATCATCAAAAGGCTATTTAATCTTCGTACTAAATCCATCATGACACTTTGACGTTTATTAAATGTCAAAATCAGGGAAGTTTGTAATTTTTTTGTACGAGCTGTCACTTTTTTGGACGTGTTCAGCTGAAGTTTATAAAGAAAAAGAATTTTAAATTAAAAAGTATTTAAAATTTAGAGAATTTTAGTAAACTGTTAAAGAAATAGAAAATTTTAAAGAAGTATCATTCTTAACCCTTAATAATAGGCTGTTTAAAATTTGGCGCCATTGTTTACAAAATCAAATTTTTTTACTAGTGTTTATTTTTCCGAAGGCTTTTGATGCACTGATTTCAGATATTCCAGTCTAAACATGAAAATAAAGGTTTTTAATTATATTTGAGGTCAATCAAGAAACTCGTATTGGCAAGAGAAACTCTCCGTGATGTGACGCTACTATAGATTCTGCACTAATTCAAACCCAGGTCTTTTTTAATGCCGGGAAGAATCAAACTGTTTTTGATTAGGTGTGTTATGCATGCCTCAACCAAAACAGAATAGTGAAAACAAAGGAAATTAAGAAGGGTTATCAAAAAAGCAACTAACAAACTAACTTGTTCTCGAAAAGATCGTATTGGCAATATTAAATTGAGATTTGGAAAATAAATTTATTTTTTTTTTTTTTGAAAAAAATTAATTGATATGAAACTCAAATAAGCAAAAGACCGTTTTTCTATTTGTTTGTTTATGTCTCGAAAACCACAAAATTAACACATGTTAGTTACTTCCAGCAATAACATCACTTATTAAAGCATTTGGGGCAAAATTTAGTCATTCAAACTGAAAAGTAGAAGAATTTTTTTGCAAATTGCCAACCAATAAATAAGTTTTCCGAACTTAGTTGCTCTCGAGTTGCCAAGAAGAAGGGCTGGTCACGAGACGAGAAAAGTCGCGGTCTCGATCTCGGTCTCGCATGACGAGACCGAGACGAGACGAGACCGCCTTTTAAACAACGGAGACGAGACCGAGACGAGACTGTGTATTTGGACCCAAATTTTGATTTACAGAGAGTCTAATAAAAAATAAAATATTTCGTTCCAATAATCAACAGTTTGTCCGAAAATCGTATTTTTCGGAGACGAGACTAAATTATACGAGATCGACACGAGACCGAGACGAGACTGAAAATTTTCGATTTTAACGAGACCGAGACGAGACTTACAAAATTCTCGCAGAGTCTCGTCTCGTGGCCAGCCCTACCAAGGAGTATCTACCTTTTTATCGATTTTTCTGTGGATAACAATTTATCATTGAATTTGACGACAATCAAAGATGGGGCAAACTTTGTCAAGAGGAAAGTAGGTGCAAGAAACACATTTTGAACACAAGCTACAAGACCAAGTTACTGCGATCCAGTCGTGCATTTTATTTTGTACACTTTCATTCTATCGAAAGGTGCTATAATTTTCTGCTTTGATTTTTTTAAGGCAAACAAATACGAAATAAAAAAGATGGAACAACGGCCGGCGCAACTGACATTCTCACGGCTGCATTTTCGGGTCGACTGATCTCTCATTATGGCGATTTGCCGGCAAGATTGCGCGATTTAACCGCTCCAGATTTCTTTTTGTTTTTTTTTTTTTTTAAATCAGGAGTCTTTTTTTATAATAAGTCTCAGTCTCTTGAAGGCTGTAATACATTTGTATTTGTGAAAACTCAAACTGAGGTAAAAACATATCCTATCAAAATCTCGAAGTCTCAGGACAAAAATACCCGTGTTGGTAATCCTGGGTAAGGCAATCTAGTGTTAGTTGTCACTGGTAACTACAATTTTATAGCTCTACATATTGATATAAAGAAAGGATTGTGCACAATATGTTGACTTTCAAAACAATGACTCCATAAGATCGACTTTCAAAATCTCGATAGAAAAAAATTCGACTAAAAAACGACTAAACAAAATATCGAAAAAAATTATACCGATTTTTTAAAATGCGATTTTTAAAATGTCGAATTTCAAAATATCGACTGTAATCGACATTTTAACAATCGAGATTTTGATAGTTGACCTTTTGTTAATCGACATTTTAATATTCGACATTTTGATAGTCGACATTTTGATCAGATGATGTTTCATCAAAATGTCGACAGTTAAAATCTCTCACTGCCTGGTTTCGCATCGTCTTCAATCACCCGTGCAGACTTTTTTTTCTCGAGATTATGAAAGTCGATCATATAAAAGTCGATATTTTAAAAGTCGGTATTTCGTACAATTTTGTTGAGAAAAAATATCGACAAGGCCATATTTCGCTCGACTTTTTTCAACGCAGTCAACATTTTGTCAAGTCGAGATTTCATAATGTCGACATATTTTTAGTCAATTAAGAAATTGACGGCATTTTAAATTTCAAAACATTTTGACCAGTCGACCTTTTTTTTGTCGATAATTTGTTCCTAACACGTATAAGGAAATGTTGTTAGAGTGCAATAAAATAAAATACAATAATTGGTAATATTAATTCAAATTTTCCATTTAACAGTACCGAATCGCATCCCACCGCGACCAGACGTGTCGGAAGTTGAAAACTTTACCGCGGCCAATACCCCAACAAAAAATTAAACAAACAAATTAAAAAAAAAAATATTAAACCAACCTCTGTCCATATACCATCACCTTTATCAGTGTGAAATTTAAATAATAAATCGATAAATCCCTGCCTAATCAAAATCAATAGCCTAATAAAATACACAAAAAAAATTGCAATAAAAAGAAAGTGCCAGTGTCAGTGCCAGTGCTTGTGCTTGGGTACAAAAACAACAACAAAAGTGCACCATGCCCATTAACCTGATGCTCCACAAAACTAAAATCAGCAAGCGGTAAATTTTCCTTATCTCTCCTTCCCTCATCATTCACATTGCTTTCGGCTTAGTCATTACATACAATGTGTGGCTCATCTCATATAATGTATGTAATTGATTGAGTCGAAGTAAATCAGACAAATTGCTGATATTGGTTTTGGGTTTCCAGGGGTGGATCAATACATACTACTAAGGCATAACACTGGTAGTGTTTTGTATTGTGAAGTTTTATTGGGGCCCAAACTCAATATCAGCATAGATAACTGTCTGATTTGGTTTTTAACGTTTGTTTTTTCGTAATGGTAGGTGAATTTAGGGTCGATATTAGCAACATTCGGGGGCTGAGAAAGAATTTCTGTGCTGTGTACGTACATACTGTAAAAAACAGGCCAGCAGTCTTGGCACTAAGTGAAACCCAGGTAGGTGAAAATTCTGATTACTCCGAATTTAGCCTACCTGGTTACAGCTTAGTGCCTTTATTTTTCCTACACCACGGTCTCGCAATATATGTACGTAATGATGTGGCTTATCAGCTTCAACCACAATATGGCCCTTGTTTAAATACAAACTTTAACTTCATGTGGTTAAAATTCACCGTCAATAAGCACATCATACATACATGTTTCATTTATCGT
Organism: Melangyna quadrimaculata; assembly: GCA_949320155.1. Taxonomy (NCBI): domain Eukaryota; kingdom Metazoa; phylum Arthropoda; class Insecta; order Diptera; family Syrphidae; genus Melangyna; species Melangyna quadrimaculata. Next base: position 24,589,224 of record OX439485.1, read on the forward strand.
AGCCCAAGTTTGGATAGTAATTCGACTTCTAATGAATTCGATGCGCTGTCCGATTCAATCCTGAGAATTGTTTCCCATTATCCGCACAGTGAAATCGTTGTTACGGGCGATTTCAATGTACACAATTCTTCGTGGCTACGCTATTCTGGTCAGACAACACCCGAAGGAAGGTATGTCGAGATTTTTGCTGAGTTAAACCACCTGACTCAGCTTGTTGACGAGCCTACTCGGATTCCTGACGTTGCAGGTCAAATCGCCAACACTCTAGACTTGTTCCTTACCTCTGACCCGAATAAATACACTATTAGTGTATTATCTCCTCTAGGCTCATCAGACCATTGTGTCATATCTGCAAATTTCTCGTGCCACCAAATCACAGTTAAAGAAAAAATCCCAAAGAGAACCGTTTGGCAATACGAGAAAGCCAACTGGGACGGTCTCAATAATTTCTTCAAGAGCTTTAACTGGTCACTATGCTTCCTCGATAGTGATGTTGACGCCAGTGCAGTTATGATTACAAACTTGATTCTTTGTGGAATGAGAAATTTTATCCCGAATAGGGTGAAATCTATCAAACCCAAAGAAAACTCATGGTTTGATTCGAGCTGTAAAGAGGTTATTAGGGTTAGAGAAGTAAGCTTCCGATGTTATAAAGCCAAGCCTACAGAGGAAAACCGGAAAAAGTTTCAACAAGCTAGAAAGACCTGTAACGTTCATATTCGAAGAACCAAATTTTTACATGATCAAAAATTACGACAAAAAATACTACAATGTCCCAAAGGTAGTAAAAATTTTTGGTCATTTGTAAAAAACATACGAAATACCACCTCGTCGTCGGTTCCAACGCTCGTCTTCAATGATACTCCTTTTGTCAGCTCGCAAGATAAAGCCAATTTGCTTGCAGCACAGTTTGCTGTTAATTCGATGCTGCCAGAAAGTGTTATGACTCCTCCTGTACTTGAGAGCGTAAATGATTTTATGGGACAAATCTTCTTTCGCACTCGTGCAGTTGCTAGAGTTCTAAAGGATCTCGATGTACACAAATCCGCTGGCCCGGATGGTATCCCTCCCATTGTTCTGAAGAGGTGTTCTTCAACGCTGGCAAAACCACTGCGTAAGCTTTTCCATCTGTCCTACTCTACTGGTCTCTATCCGAGTGGATGGAAAACAGCATTTGTCCAGCCTGTCCCTAAAAAAGGCGTATCTTCTTCACCCTCTAACTATCGGCCAATTGCACTTACGTCCCTTCTTTCCAAGGTCATGGAAACGCTGATTAATTTCCAGCTCAAGAAATATCTCGAGGAACGAAAGCTTCTTAATGACCGGCAGTACGGCTTTCGTAGCAATAGGTCCACTGGTGATCTGATGGTATATCTCACCGAACAGTGGAACAAATCTTTACATCGTTTTGGAGAAAGTAAGATTATTGCACTTGATATTTCAAAAGCGTTTGATAGAGTTTGGCACCAAGCTCTCTTATCGAAAATGCGCGCATTTGGTTTCGATGAACCTCTTCTTCGTTGGATTAGAAATTACCTTTCGGACCGTTCAATACAAGTCGTATTGGACGGTTTCAAGTCTGAAATCCACAAAATAAATGCTGGTGTGCCCCAGGGCTCCGTTTTGTCTCCGACTCTCTTCCTTATTTTTATAAATGATCTTTTGTCTGAAACTTCTAATCCATTAAACTGTTTTGCTGACGATAGTACCCTCAGTTTCTCATATTCGTTTACAGATTCTCATCCATGTCCTTCGGATGTGGAACTTGAACGGCAGCGTATGATAAGCTCACTAAATTCTGATCTCGACAGCATTGTCCCATGGGGAATCAAAAACCGCGTAGAATTTAATGCTTCTAAAACTCAATGTTGTCTCCTGTCGTTAAAGCGAAACCCACCCCCAATGCCGCTATCCATGGGCGGCACTTGCATCGAGGAAACCGAACAGCTCTCAATGCTCGGTATGTGTGTCACAGACCACCTTTTGTGGAATGACCACATATTTGATGTCGCCAAAAACGCTGCTAAGTGTTTAGGTTTTCTCCGTAGATGCAAGAAGTTTTTTTCCCCTTCTGATCTGGCTGTGATCTACAAAGCCTTTATTCGTCCAAAACTTGAGTACAATTCTCATGTTTGGGCAGGAGCTCCAAGAACTCACTTGAGTTTGTTGGACAGAATTCAAAAGAGAGCTTTAAAAATGATAGGCGAAAGATCTATAACAGAAACAATTACATCTCTCGAACACCGCCGTAATGTTTCGTGTCTTTCTCTATTGTATCGCTATTATTATAATCAGTGTTCTAGTGAAATAGCCAGTTGCATTCCCCCCCTTAAAAAATTCAACCGTAATACTCGCGCTTCTAGGAATGCCCATCAGTTCACCCTCGAGCCCAACTTCGGACGTACTGTAATGTACAGAGATTCTTTCTTCAGTCGCACCACTCGAATGTGGAATGCTTTACCTGACTCGACTTTCCCCTCCCATTTCGATGTGCAAACGTTCAAAACCAATGTGCATCGGTATCTCCTTCTAAATCCTCTCCTACTTACTTAATCGCTCGTGCTGTGTTAAAAACATTTTAAGGGTAGCCATAACCCCTTTTGCGCGCGTGGAATATAAAAAAAAAAAAAAAAAAAAAAATTTAACATTGTAACCACCCAAAGACCTAACTACCATAACATTAAAAATGTCATAACGTAAACAAAAAAAAAAACGAAACGTGCGTCGCCATAAGCTCGAGATAAAGTGCTAAAAAGGCTAAAACATTCAAAATATTTCGAAATACATACCATATTGGCATATCGCCCAATAGAGCGCAGTTTTTTAGTGCGAGATCATACTAGTTTTGTAGTGAAACTCGAATTAACTCTTCGAAATTGGGCACTTGTTTTTACCCTTATTTTTATTTGTTTTTGTTATTTTATGACATTTTTTTATTTTAAATCTGTTCGCCAATAACGACCGATATATACCTTAAAACGGGAACATTATCCAAAGCACAAGTAATTTAATAGCTCTTTAATACGTTAATATAAAAGCCTAACTATACCTGTATACGTTACCTTTTGGCCTTAATATGAGGTATTGTGTAAAAGAAATTCTTATCATACTCATTTCAATAGAAATTGATGCTTAAATAAAGATCTTCTACAAATGTTATGCGCATTTATCTCACTTAATCAGCAAAAAATCCATAACATGATTTCCAATCTCAAAAATTAATTACCCTAACCTTAATACATTCCAATTAGCTCTAAGCAGCATCCCAATTCACTCCACGTTTTATGGCTGCCATCAGAGATATGTCTTAAAGCAGCCCCGAGCTGTAACAGCGAAGCTGAAAAAAAAAATATATATGGACAATCAGTTTTAATGAATGGATTTACAAGTTTTCGTTATGCACAACAAAAAAATCAACCTGAGACCTGGAACAGAGTCTACCATATCACTGCGCCGTCAATGGCTGTCTGACTGCTTCACCATAAACTATCTATAAATCCCTGGAGGACAAACTAACTAACCTATTGCATCAGTATATCTGAGTAAACACGCGTGAACCACTCTTAACAGACTTACAAGAATGCGTATCATAATTGAAATGATTTGTTGCGTTTGGAGGCTATGGCAAAAAGGCAAACTGGATGGATATTTCTCGGGTTGAATTTATACACCGATATCGATGAAGGAGCTGTCCACCTTCTACTCCGTCTTCCTCTTTTTAGGACAGCAGACAAAACTATCGTGTCATTTGTGGAACAAACAAAAGTTAAAACGAGCGTGCGCACAACACACGCAAATAAAAAATCAACGAAATTTATTGAACCCAGAGTTTACAGTGGGGCCACCTCATATATGCAGGAAAAGAGACGATTAAATCTTGTCTTCCCAAAATTTTATCAAAATTAAAGTGAATACAAAATGTAGATTGTCTACAATATCAAGAGATCTATTTTGCGTGTTCAATAAAAAGAGATTTCAAGGTGCTCAGCAATCTCAGATGCCTGAACAGGATTACTCAGCAAATTTTCAGTTTTTCTCTCAAAATACTGAGGAAAATAAAATTAGATTTGCTAGTTCACCTTTTGAAGGAGACAAATATCAGATCTCATTTTCCTGCAGTGATCCTGCTGTGACTTCCTGATTTATTTCAAAGAACTGTCAATCTATCTTTTTGAGAAAATGTCAGAGAAACAGTTATTAAGAAAGTTCATGAAAGAGATGTATTGAAGATTTTGCTACGTCCAAAGCTGAGGAAGCGAGTCCACAATTTTTTTCCTCACTATTTTGACAGCCAAACTGAGGTTTTTTTTTGCTTAGGAATCCTGTTCAGGCAACTGAGATTGCTGAGACCATCCGAAATATCCATTTCCTGAACTCGCGACTTTTGGTCCCACTGTGTATCTGTCATCTGTCATCGTGAAATAAATTATCATTACGAGAGTTTTTCTTTGAATGCAGCATGATTTAGCCGCGCACCATCGCGTCGCGTCGATCGTTGATTGGGCAAAAAATTTCGACACGTCCCGCTTGGATGATGGATGGCTGCAGATCAATAATGTAATGCGCTCTTGAAATTATTGGTTTTAGCGCGTTGTTTCATTTAATAGCAAGGTATGTGTAGCTAATTGAAGTGACTTTTGAGAGCTAATTGCATTTGCGCAGGCGCAGGCACGGCTTTTATTCAAGACCGATTTAATTACAAACGCATATGTACATGTCTATATGTGACGAGTGTAAACGCCGCGCCGCCGCCGCCGGCCGTGCCGCACCGCCTCTGATTTAATTTTATTCAATGTGACTTGCGTGTATCTTTTCACATGTGTAGATGATAAGATTTAATCTGGTGTATAGGTAATTAAAAAATTCCTTCACATATCTTTCAAAAATCAATAATAATTTGAATAAATTTATGCACTGCCAGCCAGCGGCGGTAAATTCTTTCAATATTGACGAGCAATATAGACGTTGAAGGCTTTTCTAACCTTAATTTTGGCTTCACTTTCATTATTTGGCTATATAATCAGGGTCACTCAGAATCAAAAGGTGATATTTACGAACTGACGAACTGTAAAAGATGTTTCAATCAAAACATTCAATTTATCAAACAAGCTCCATCATATCTTCATCTTCTTTCGTCGATTTATTCAAGGATACAATTTTATACAACAGCTGCAACACATCATCACATATAAATACAAACAACTTCCTGATTGCTATCCATGAAAAATATGATTTGAAATTATTGTGAAGGCACAACATCAGGCAAAGTCATGTTTCCACGAAGAGTATGTATGATGGACGGACACGTTGATGTGAAACATGCGCCAGGAATGACATGACGGCCTAATTAAAATCCATCGTCTGCAGCAGTTTGACTAAAATAAGGAAGAACGCTTACATTTTTTTTATGATTAAAATCTGTTATGTTGCGGTTTTGGAAATCTTGATACTTAGTTGCAATCGTTAAGGCTTATGATGATATTTTGTTGGAAAGGTGTTCATTCTGGATCTTGATGGCATATTTTTTATGATATTCATATATTTATTGGATAATTTGTCAAAAGCGATGAAAAGTGTTGTCAACCATAAATCAAAAACCGGTTTCAAACGAGATATCATTATTTAAAAACAAAAAGAAGTACTTTTCTTGATTATGGTAATCAATCAGTCATATTTGTGTAGTTATTCTGAAACCATATTAAAATTACTAAAAAAAAGTTTATCTGAAGCTAAACTTTTTTCCTTTGAAAATTAATACATAGATACAGTAAATTTACATGCAATGATGGACAAGGCCGTGGCCAGACAAATATTTCGGGGGGTATATGCAGTAGCTCGCAAGATAAAGCCGATTTGCTTGCAGCACAGTTTGCTGTTAATTCGACGCTGCCAGTAAGTGATAGAACTCCGCCTGTAATTGAGAGCGTAACGATTTTATGGGGCAAATCTTCTCCCGCACTCGTGCAGTTGCTAGAGTTCTAAAAGATCTCGACATTCACAAATCCGCTGGCCCGGATACTATCCCTCCCATTGTTCTGAAGAGGTGTTCTTCAACGCTGGCAAAACCACTGCGTAAGCTTTTCCATCTGTCCTACTCTACTGGTCTCTTTCCGAGTGGATGGAAAACAGCATTTGTCCAGCCTGTCCCTAAAAAAGGCGTATCTTCTTCACCCTCAAACTTTCGTCCAATTGCACTTACGTCCCTTCTTTCCAAGGTCATGGAAACGCTGATCAATTTTCAGCTCAAGAAATATCTCGAAGAACGAAGGCTTCTTAATGACCGGCAGTACGGCTTTCGTTCGTAGCAATAGGTCCACTGGTGATCTGATGGTGTATCTCACCGAACAGTGGAACAAATCCTTACATCGTTTTGGAGAAAGTAAGATTATTGCACTTGATATTTCAAAAGCGTTTGATAGAGTTTGGCATCAAGCTCCTTTATCAAAAATGCGTGCATTTGGTTTCGATGAATCTCTTCTTCGTTGGATTAGAAATTACCTTTCGGACCTTTCAATACAAGTGGTATTGGACGGTTTCAAGTTTGAAAACAAAATAAATGCTGGTGTGCCCCAGGGCTCCGTTTTGTCTCCGACTCTCTTCCTTATTTTTATAAATGATCTTTTGTCTGAAACTTCTAATCCATTAAACTGTTTCGCCGACGACAGTACCCTCAGCTTCTCATATTCGTTTACAGATTCTCATCCATGTCCTTCGGATGTGGAACTTGAACGGCAGCGTATGATAAGCTCATTAAATTCTGATCTCGACAGCATTGTCCAATGGGGAATCAAAAATCGCGTAGAATTTAATGCTTCAAAAACTCAATGCTGTTTAGTGTCGTCAAAACGAAACCCACCCCACATGCCACTATCCATGAGTGGTTCGTGCATTGAGGAAACCGAAAAGCTTTCAGTACTCGGTATGTGTATCACAGCCCACCTTCTGTGGAACGATCACATATTTGATGTTGCCAAAAATGCTGCTAAATGTTTAGGTTTTCTTCGGCGATGCAAGAAATTTTTCACCCCTTCTGATCTGGCTGTTATCTATAAAGCCTTTATTCGTCCAAAACTCGAGTACAATTCTCATGTTTGGGCAGGTGCTCCAATAACTCACTTGAGTCTATTGGATAGAATTCAAAGAAGAGCTATGAAAATGATAGGTGATAGAAATATAACGGAAGCATTTGCACCTCTCGTTATGTCTTTCGTTATTTTACCGTTATTTTCATAACCAGTGCTCTAGCGAAATAGCCAGTTGCATTCCCCCCCTAAAACAATTCAACCGTAATACTCGTATTTCGAGGAATGCACATCAGTTTACCCTTGAGCCCAACTTCGGACGTACTGTTAAGTATAGAGATTCTTTCTTTACATAGTCGCACTACAAGAATGTGGAATGCTTTACCCGGCACTATCTTTCCCTGCCATTTTGATATTCAAAGGTTCAAAACCAATGTGCACCGGCATCTCCTCTTAAATCCTTTCCTATTTTCCTAACGCTCGCACTGTGTTGAAACATGTTAAGGGTTGTAAGAACCCCTTTTGTGCGCGCTTTATTAAAAAAAAAAAAAAAAAGGATTTGGCTTGGAGTTTGGAGATCTAGTTTTAACATATGAAGTTATATAACAGAAAACGAATTTTGACATTACCACTTTCCTTCTTTAATAATAGCAGTGTTTTTGTGCCTTTATATCCGCTCCTATAAATATCCGCGCCTTAAAATATTTTCAATATAAAGAAGAATAACAAGTTTTTGGAATTGATATGTGTTAAACATGGGAATTATTTTTAAGCAGAGCTAGAAGCCAATATAAAGGCTCAGTAAAACATGGCAGTATAACTAATTCTATAACTTACATTTTTAGACAAATTCGTTTATTTATATTGCTTACACAGAGAAAAAAACAAGGTAAAATCAAAGCAAAAAACTTTGATTCTAATATTTTTCGGAACGATTTGGCGCCAACGCCGAAAATTCTCAAATCAAAGTGGAGCGACTTTATTTCAAAGTGATTTCATACTTAAAAGCGAACTAAATTTTACTACGTTTATAAGTTTATTTAAAGTGGAATCAAAGTTAAATTAAATTCATCCATCTTTTAAAACAACATTTATCTACTTCGAATCAATGTAGATTGAACTTCGCTTGGTTAGGTATTGATTCAAAATGGCTACCCACGCCACGCTTCTTCGTTTAAATTTATGTAAGACAAAGACAAATGTATATTCATGCTTGATGCATTTCATTTTTGTGATGAATCATTTATTTGTGACGCCTTAAAGTGAATCGTTTAATGCTATGAGTATTTCACAGTAATAAATATTGGAAAAGTAATTAAATATTGTTTTTCGATTATATGAAAGTGAATTTAAAGTGCGCGTTTAATTTGTTCACAAATGTAAGGGAGCTAACTCGAAAAACCACAACGCGCTCTCGAAATTCTTTATATTAAGCCTACAAATACAAAAAAATTGAGATTTACTTAACTATGCAACACTTTGAAACTACGTTGATGACACTTTAAATGCCACAAAAGTGGATCGCAATGTAAAATGTGGATTTAAATGTAAAAAAGAATACGTTTCACTTTGAAACAAGGCTCAGCGCACTTTAAATGTGAATCTCAATGTAAAAATGATAACGTTTGACTTTAAATCAACGTTGAACCGAATGTAAATGTACAAAAGTTGATTTCAATGTATAAATAAACACGTTTTACTTTTAAACTAGGTCGAATCACTTAAAATTACGTCGGATATTCAAATTAACATTGTTTCAACGTAAAAATAAAAATGCGCCACTTCATTTAAAATACTTTAGATCAAATACGGTCGTATTTAATTTTAGATCGCATTTTTTCCCTCAGTGTAGTAATAATTGATAAGGTAGTAGGTAGCTACCTAAATTATGTAAGTGTTTGTTTAAATTAGCAGAAAGTTGCTTTGAGCTTCACATTTTGATTTAAATTCAAAACTGTTGGTAATTGGGTAGTTCAGAAAAATTATATTCAAGTATGGTCTTACTGGCAAAAGCTCATAGTGCTCTGACAGTGCCATCACTCCTCTGAGATCTTATTTTCCTGTACTATAGCCAAACAACGAGTAGAGTACCTACTTGTTTTGTTCAAACTGCCAATGGAAAGCACAGAAAATAATATTTTGCGGATCGAAAAATTAATATTAAAATTTCAAGTCTTTTATTCTGGCGTAAGAAACAGCTGCTCTAAAAAATAACCTTCACGGCCCAATTCTGCAAGTGTAAATAAATTTTTGTGTACGCTGCAAACCTATAGTTTTTATTCCTGCTCAATAAATGTGTCGATAAATTTGCACGTCACTCTAGAGTCTATAGGAATGGTAAATATTCATATCCATTGTCCACCTGCAAGATTTTTCTAAGTTCACAGAGTTTCTCACGGTTTTTGAAATAGGCTCCTTGACTACAGAATTGCTTAGTCCAAAAATATTTTGTATGTACAATTGCCTTGGACCTTTGAAATTTTGAAAACTAAGTCCCAAAATTATCTAACCCCAGCCAAAGCCGTAAGAAGCAATTTCTGTTGTATTAAACATTTACACTTAGCTCTACACCCCGTTGCTCTCCAATTGTTTTAGCCTCAATTGCGTTTCTTTCGTCAACTTAGCTAAGTTTTAAGTGTAAAAAGTTGTTGAATTTGACATGTTAAGCCCCGACCACGTTTTTTTTTTAAATTATATCTTCCAGCTTTAGTCCCAACTTCGGACTGACAGTCCCTAGACTTAAGCCCTCTGGAATAAGGTTAGTTTTCAGGGAGTTATTTGTTTAACCCTGACTACGTTTTTTGTCCAATATTCTTAGACCATATTAACCACAAGCTATCATTGCATGAAACATGTCGATTATTCATAGCCCCCACTTGCTTTTTGTCGAATTCGCTTCAGGCTTTGGCTTAGGGCTTAAGGCTTAGAAAAAAATTACAACATGTACATTGTTCAGCCCCAACCACGTTATTTTGTGCATCAAATTTCACACCTTAACAATATTTTAGACGAAAATAAAACTCCACACGTTGTAAAACTTTGCTTTCCTTATTTCAAATAATTTTAGTAATCGGCTGTGGGGGGGTTTAAGCCCCTATAGGCATCCCCCTGGATCAGCCACTGTGTATAAGTGATTTTCAAAAAAAAAATTTCTAATTTAATTTTTAATCTTGATTTTTGAATTAAACTAGCTATCAGCAAGTTAGGCTTCTTCAAAAATATTGGCGCAAAATTTTAGGCGACTTAGTACGATGTTAAATCATTTTTAGTATGACACTGGGTTAAAAATAGTATTTTGCTAATTTTAAACGAATTTAGCATTGTACTTTCTCCTAACATTTGACTAAAGTTAAAATCATCAAAAGGCTATTTAATCTTTTTAGTATCATACTAAATCCATGACACTTTGACGTTTGTAAATGTCAAAATCAGGGTTGTTTGTGAATTTTTTGCACGAGCTGTCACTTTTTCGGATGTGTTCAGCTAAAATTTATGTTGAAAAATTAGTTTGGTATGATACTAGTTAAAAACATAAAAATTTGGAAAATTTTGGTAAACTGTTTAGAAAAATGTTAAGTAGTTTCATGCTTAAACCTTAATAATAAGCTGTTAAACATTTTGCGCCATTATTTTTAGGCAAAATTAATGAATCATTAATTACATGCTTACAAGATCAAAACTTTGTACTAGTGTTTATTTTAACGAAAGCTTTTGATGCACTGATTTCAGATATTCCAGTCTAAACATGAAAATAATCGTTTTTTGTGACGCTACTAAAGTCTCCACTAATTAAAAACATAGGTCTTTTTTAATGCCGGGAAGAACCGAACTGTTTTTGATTACGTGTGTTATGTCCGTTCAAAAACAGAATAATGAATTCAAAGGAAATTGAAAAGGGTTATCAAACAATTAACAAACTATTTTTTTTCGAAAAGATCTAATTTGCAATATTAAATTGTGGAGCAAAATTAGTTTACTTTTTTTTTAAGTAAATAAATTGATTAGATCCTCAAATAAGCAAAAGAGCGTTTTTTCCATTTTGTTTGGATGTCTCGAAAACCACGAAATTAACACCATTAAATCAGGCAAAGAACACAACGTAATAGAATCTAGAAAACATATTACTTCCAGCAACAACACCACTGTAAACCAAAGGTTTTAAAAAGAATTGGTGCAAAATTTGGCCATTAAAACTGAAAAGTAAACGATTTTGTTGCAAATTGCTAACCAATTATTTAGTTTTCCGAACTTAGTTGCTCTCGAGTTGCCAAGAAATATCTACCCTTTTATAGATTTTGCTGTGGAAAACAATTTATCATCGAAATTGATGACAATCACTAACATTAGATGGGTCAATACTTTTTCAAGAGGAAAGTAGGAGCAGGAAGGGGGAAGGGAGGGGGAAGGGATCAGACCCCTGTGCCGTGGGGGCTGCGGCCTTGGTGGTGGAGGAATACAAAATAGACTGGGTGCGACCCACACTAGTAATATCTCATTGTCCGTTGACAACCATTTTAGCTATTTATAATATATGCTTTTATTTTGATTTTTTTTTGGGAATAGCTTATAAAATTCTAAGAGTCTTACTTATCTAAATTTTGTATTTAACTCCTCTCGGAATGGAGGTATACATTATTTCAAAACAGACTGTTGGCAAACAAAATACCATAAATCCGAGGAGTGTACTTTAAAAGAAAAAAAAATTGTTTGTTGTTCTCAAGATATTCGAGCTTTTTTTTGCAGTTTTTCTGATCTAAAAAAAAACTATCCATTGGATTTTTTTATAAGCTACCAGTTGTTTACTACTTCATTATAATATCAAAAAAATAGAATGGGTTTGGAATCGTAATTTTTTTTTTTTTTGAAATATATTTGAGACGAAAATTATTTTTTAACTGTTTTTCTTAGATTTAATAAAAAAAGTGTTCTTTGATTTTCTTTCAATTTCTTACCAATTCTTTATTATGTTATTATTTTAGAATTAAATTGATCCGGAGTCGATATCTCTTTCCATTCTCGAGATATTCGATATGAATGTCATTTTACAGCTCTTTTTATAATTGCTGTATTAAACAAATGGTTAGTTGAATTTGTTAGAAAACCTTTTCAGCATGTTATGACGTAGTATCGTTATGTTATGACGTCGATATCTTTATTCGTTCTGGGGCTATCGCAAAGGAAAAAAGTACCCCAAACGTACATATTACCCACTTACGAGTACAGCCATCTTTCTAAAAACGATGGATTCTGATTCTAGAGACCTCAAAACGTGAATATATATGTCAACATTTTCAAATGGATAAATCGCACCAATTACAATAACTTCCAATGGAAGGTTAATAATAATAATAAATTGGGTCACTATGGCGTATGTGGAACATTTTTTTTAATTCTAAATTGCTATTAAGAAATTTTTGTTCTCTTATATGGCGTTTTCACTGGGCCAAATGAGGTAAATTCGTTGCAAATTTCCAAATGAGATCCAAATTACCTCATTTCCCATACAAAATCACATTTCGAAATGAGGTAATTTCAACCTCATTTGCACGAAATTAGGTTGGAAATTAGGTGAATGCATCTAGCAGGTATCAGTTTCAAAAGCTCTTAAAAGCTTTTGTATGAAAATATCAATACACTATACTCAACAACATAAAACAGAAAGAGAAAACAACAAAAATAAACGGCTAACTGCCATTCAAAATTCAAAATGAAATGAGATGTCAAATGAAATTAGCTAATTTGATAATGAAAACACTTTTTTGCCAAATTTCGAAATTACCTCATTTCGGCTTTAATGAAAACGTAGTATTATGTTATAAGCCACCATCCACCTCTATGCTACAGAATTTCGGGAGTGGAAAGTCAGATTTTTCGTTCGGTAACATTATAGCCATTTTCCGATGAAATAAGTTCCTATTAATGAAACTATCTTTTAATAAGAATTAAATATGAATTTTGTGGTGTACACTTTGTCGGAGAGGTATAATCATTTAAAATTGGAAAATGTTTAGTCGCACAGATGTGCAGAAAATAAAAAAAATCTGTTATTACAGGTAACGGTAATTTCAATTTATTGGTGTAGTTTTCGATTAGATTTTGGAACAGTACTATACTCTGTTTTTATTATTTCCTGTTGTATGAAGCCTATCTTGCGAAATATAATGTCTGTGAGTAAATTTGTTCCTTGGTTCGCCCAAGGTATAACAGTGGGTTCTTCAGTCAGTGTGTTATACCCTACTAAGACACAAATTTGGTCGATGTTATACCTTGGGCGAAACACAATTATTTCTGGAGTTGAGGTCACTTGTTCTTTTTAATTGAATTTTATTCATTCACTCCACTTAAAACAGAATATTTAAATTTCTTCATCTTCTTATTATAAAAATCCTGACCACGGGTATTTATTTTCTGGGTGCACGAATTTAAACAAATTCCCCTAGAATAATAAAATTCACAGTATCTTTTTGCTGTGATTTTTATAAGACTCGGAAAACATCGACCAAAATTTGTGTCTTAGTAGGGTATAACAGACTGACTGAAGAGCCCACTGTTATACCTTGGGCGAAACACAATTATTTCTGGAGTTCAGGTCACTTGTACTTTTTAATTGAATTTTATCCATTCACTCCACTTAAAACAGAAGTAATTTCAATATTTTAATATTTAAATTTCTTCATCTTCTTATTATTACTCGGAACAGCCAATCGAAGTCTTTTGGAGTAATATTGAGAGCCAAAAAGGATTAACTCCGAACCTCCTATCGAAAACAACATAAGTTTTTAATATTTTTCTTTTTAAGGATGGGTTTAAAATAATTATGGTAATAGAAAAGAAGATGATCATTTGAAAATAGAGGCCATTTTTCATTTTTAGTATTGGGGTAAAATTTCATTAGGAAAAATGGCCCCAAACTTTTATTTAAACAAAAATGAAAAAAATTCCCAAAACCATAATGCACGATGTTAATTGTGAGTCACACCTTAACGTCAAGTGTTTTGCCCAACTTAACTTGACATTTATTTGTTTCAGTGTTCGACAAATTCAACCATGGAGAGGTACACAATTGAGCAGCGCGTTAAGATTGTTGAATCCTTTTACGAAAATGGACGTTCAAATCAAAATGCATTTCGTGCACTTCGTGATTTTTTTGGTCGACATAATCGACCAAATGTGTCCACAATTGGTAAAATTGCCGCATTTGAGCCAATGAGAATCCACGAGTGATTGTTGAAAAGCCGGTGCATCAAAGAATGGCTGTTTGGTGCGGTTTATGGTCTGGCGCCGTCATCGGGCCGTACTTCTTCGAAAATGAGGTCGACCAAGCAGTTACCGTGAATGGTGTTCGCTATCGCGAGATGATAACGGACTTCTTGTGGCTAGACATTGAGGATATGGACCTGGACGATATGTGCTTCCGACAGGATGGTGCCACTTGCCACACAACCAACGAAACGATGGCTCCTTTCTGCGAGAAATTCAATGGCCGTGTTATCTCACGTCGTGACGATGTTAACTGGGCCGCCACGATCATGTGATTTGAGACCGTTGGACTTCTTTCTTTGGGGATATTTAAAAGAAAAAGTGTACGTCAATAAGCCAAGAACAATTCAAAAGCAAAAGGATGAGATAATTCGGAACATTAACGACATTGAACCTCAATTATGTCTCAGAGTCATTGAAAATATTAATCAGCGGATAGAGGTATGCCACCGAAGCCGTGGCGTGCATTCGACAACACAATTTATTTCACACATAATTGTCAAAGATCCTTCTATCATAATAAAAAATATTAAGATAATTCTCTGAAAACTTTTTGTTTTATTTACAATTAATATCGTGCGTTTTCGTTGGACTACGCCTTTATCATACTGTCCCAGAACTGTTTTTGCTGATTAAAATAATTATGTAGATTACAGAATCCGCAAAATGTTATTCTCGGGGAGTTGACTCGATGCGCATCGACTTTGATGCGGATTTGAAATGTCAAAAGTTATAATGGAATGTGGATGGACTTTTCAAACTACGTTACCCACATTCCTGCAAATTTTTACAGCGGATTCTAATAGAAAAAAAAATGAACAAAATTGACGGAAGCCATCCGTAGATCATTTTTCGGATTCTGTAATCAGGGTGAATATATTATTCTCATTTTCAAGTTGATTTTGCTGTTCATATAAATTTTTGGGCAAATTTTTCATTTTTTGTTTGAGGCCAATTTTCCATTTTGAACTTGGGTAAATTTTCATTTTGAAAAAAGCCCAAAATTTGGGGACATTTTTCATTGTGGCCGTATTTCATGTAGCCCTCTTGAATATGTATTGGTTTGCTTCTTGCTCATAGCAAGTTTTTTTTGTATCTTTTTTTTATTCTAGAAACTATAGTGTGTCAATGTCAGTTTTTGGTTATTCAATTTCGGCCTCTGGGCGATAGGTAGGTAATAATAAAGGTTATATCATTTCCCAACTAAAAATTTGTATATTCGCTTAAGTCTTAGCTGAAGTGTATGTAAATATATCTAATCTAGCGATTACAGTTGACATTTTATTTAACCAATCTCGCAGCACCAAACTATGTTAAAAGATCAACCTACAACCATATTAGCTTTTAGCTATCAGATAAACAATGTAATTTAACTTTTGTACGATTTGGTATAAATCCTGTCCCTCTGGCGGTAAGATATATTTATATATTGCATAATCAGTGTCTAAATATCTCTAATTAAGACGTCTATAATTAACTATATTTAACATTTCGGAAATTGCTGTACATCGTGACGAACCTAAAAATCTCGCCTAACCCGCGTGCCACGCTGACAAGGAATATTATACGATTTGTATAGTATGGCTTTGAAGGAAAGTTGTTGCCTGTCAGATAAAACTAACGTCGTCACTTAATGCCTTAGGGATTTATCAGCAACTCACGAGTAACTATAGTAGTAGTTAGATAATTTGACAAGATACCTTGCACCAGCATCGCATCATTATCTGTATAGATTTAAAGTTTCCAATATAAAATGTGCATTGTAAGTTTAAGTTTTGTTTGTATTTTTTGCATACGATAAAGCTGACGACTTAACTCGTGTGCACGATTCATGGATTAAAAGGGAATCGTTTGCAAAGATATATACGGGTCGAATACGAACCTAATACTCAAGCTTATTGTGCATTCACATGACTTGTCTACCTATATGTTTAAACTTCTGACTGACGTTGCTGCGCACTCAAAAATAAAAAGAAAAACGATTCTACAAAATATATTTCTTTTGTGATCGTGACACATTTTTTTTTTTGCCACAAGTAGGTACCTAGTTGAAAACCTATGCATGATGGTAAACCAATAGATCAATTTTCAATCATTTATCAAGCAATTAAAGTTGTGAAAATGACAGATTTCTTTGACAGATTGAATTCTGCAAAATGATACCGTTTGTGTCGGCAACAGCCGGCCGGCACGTCGGCGGTCACTTGGCTATACAACATCACATAGCGTGGTGTGGCTAATAGTAGGCATTGTATTTAGGTATTGGTTACAGAATAGCCAAGATATTGGCTAATTAGCAATTAATTGCGAAAGAATCTATATTGCAGCCGCAATATAATTAGTCAATGATAGGTCGGAAAACAACCTTTTGCAGCAATCAATCTGAAAAATCCATCACAAACGGATGATGGTATTTATAAAATTAATCCGGTTAATTTTTGTCAGAGGAATTGAATTAGCGAATCAAAGAATACTGATAGAGATTTTTAGTGGTAAACTATTCGATTGGTATTTCTAAGGAATTACATTATTATTATTATTATATAAAGCTTTATTTGCCAATATTGTTGTTTTAATATATATACAAACATTTTTCTCATTATGAGTAACTACAAAAATAAATACTATTAAATAGAAAACAATTAATATTATTATAAAGGGTCCGCCAAATAACATTTTTTTTTTGAAAATGCATCATCAACATCGAGTGTAGCTTCGGCTGTGTAGCACGCAGCGCCGTCCTGTTGAAACCAAATATTGCCAATATCCTTCTCTTCAATTTTTGTGAACAAAAATGCATTCAACATGGCCCGATAACGATCGCCATTGACTGTAACGGCCACTCCTTGGACCAAAATCCGCACCAAACAGTGACTCGTTTTGGGTGTATCGGCTTTTCAATGTATGCGTGCGGGTTTTCTGTGCCACAAATGCGACAATTTTGCTTGTTGACATACCCGCCAAGATCAAAATGAGCTTCATCTGAAAAGTTGATTTTTTTTGGCAAAATCGGCAAAGTAATGTCGCAATATTTCCCAGCGTTGTTCAAGCGAATACACAACCATATTCGTTCAGCGGAAGGATAAAACTAATTATTTGTCAAATCAGACATGAGCTAATTGTATAGCTAATGTAGTAGCCCGTAGCGTAATGGTTAGTGCGTTTGACTGTCACGCTGGAGGTCTGGGATCGCTTCCCAGCCTCGTCCACCTAAAAACTAAAAAAAAAGAAATTCCAAGTTTCTGCCTAGTTTGGGCAAGTGCCTGGTTAGACGAGGAAAACTTGTCTGATAATTGGCAAGCCCTTGCTGGATTTCAGTACCAAAAATTTAGAAGAGGTAAACTTTCCAAACACTCGTGAGGCCCTATCTACTAAAAACTTGTTGGGCATGTTTCGGTACCCCCAAAAACAAACATTTTATAGACACCTTACTTTTGTCTTCTTTTTTAAATCTTTTTCCAAAATGAGGAAAAAGTCAAACCAGAACAGAACAGCACAAATTTGTGAGAAATGTCAGACAAGTTAGAACAAAAAACCTGTTCTAAGTTGTTCTACCTAATAAGCAAGAACATAAAATCCTGTTCTATTCTGTATGTATTTGCTATGCAAAATGTTATGAAACATTAGAGTATAAAACTTATTCACTTGCGACATTTAATTTTTGTATAGCGAGTAAGCCCAGTAGGTAGCGCAGACTTATGATATGGATACCAATTTTTTTTCAATCATTCTTGGTGAAAATTAAAACCAGAAACATATTAGTATATTATTAGTTCTTAGGCCGAAAGGCATTCAAATTAGGATATTGTTTAACTTAGAGCGCCCGCCTAGGGCCAGTAAGTTGAAAAGTAAGCTAGTTTTTATGAATTTTTGTCTAGCATTAAGAAAGTTTTAAGTTGAATATAAAATAAACATGAATTGCAAAACAAAAAGCGCATTGGACTGACAAGCAGTTCTAGCCTTTGATAACCCTTGCTAGCCCCTTGCTAGAATCTATGTAAAACTCTCTAGTGCTTTGTCGAAAACTAATTTTCGTATACCTATGTTTAAGTTTAATTTTTCATCCAATAAGAAAGAACGATCATTCTTGTTTTCTTACAAGATCCACGATCAGTGTGCCATTGACTTTGTGTTCGGTCAATCAAGTACAATCCTTTCCAAATTAATCAAAAATTACAGATTTTAGAAATTAATTTTGAACAACGTTATGTCAATTTCATTAATCATAAGTCGCTAACCACCTTGTGCATTCAAATTATCTAATCCAACAATTTGCTCATATCTATTTGACAAAATGCATGACACCCTAACAAGCTATCCACCCGCTTGCCACTATACTTTAAGTCCTGTCATCTGCACGTGTGCACAAAATCCACCATTCTGACAGTTCCATTTCTTGGGCGGTCATTGTATCATTATTATCCACACGGTGGCGCACAAAGCGCCTGTCAAATGCCATTTAAAACGACAACCTTTTTTCCGATTTTAATGCGTGCAGGCAGCAATGATTTTAAGCCTCATGCAACAACAAATATAAGTACATAAGTACATTATACTCTGCCTCTGACCATGGACAATGGAATTGTCATAGATTGTTTTTTTTTTTTTTTTTTTTTGATTGAAAGTGTTCAAAAAATGTTTATTACCGATTTATATAAAACGTATAGAGAAAAATGGATTCCATTTGACAGCGAATTTGGTGAATGGCATTTGAAAATTTCCAAAAGCCCCCTAAATGGGAAGGTGTTGATTAAATTTAATTGCAATTGGTTCGCCTGAATAAAACAATTAAGAAGCAATCTCTTCGAATTCCATCAACACTTAATAATTGGACAATTGGATTTAATACCCCTGCTGTTGCGTTTTGAACCACAACTATCGATCTTTAGTATCGAGGGTCTCTATATAAATATGTAACCCCAGGGCCTTGGTTGGAATTAAATTTAAAATCAACCAAAAACCATTTATTATGTGTGGTAAGTGTTTCGGGCCGGACGAACAAACTACAGTGCTCCAATTGTCCTCCGGTGATGTAAGCAGTCCATAAGTTATGACCAGTTTG
Source organism: Melangyna quadrimaculata (assembly GCA_949320155.1). Lineage (NCBI taxonomy): Eukaryota > Metazoa > Arthropoda > Insecta > Diptera > Syrphidae > Melangyna > Melangyna quadrimaculata. The sequence goes on from OX439485.1 coordinate 24,608,568, forward strand.
GTTTTTTTTTTTTTTGTTTTGTTTTGTTTTACTCGATATACAATGATCGTGCTGCACGGCTGGACTGGTGGCAGGCAGACCACAACCGCGATACCATTAATCCTTGACAAGCGGGAAAGGCGAACATCACGGCACATAATAAAACGATTGCGTAGACTTTTTATTTGTGCGTTTGCGTCTGCGTCTGGAAGTGGACCTCCTGCCTGGATTTTAATAACTAACGACCACCTCCAGATGTGGAACTCGTTCCTATCTCCCACCGAAGAAATCTTTTGCATCGGGAATCTTGTAATAACTTTATTATGGAATTTATCTCTCTCATCGATTCACAAATATGGCTAATATAATGCCCTCTCTGATCTGATCCCGATCTCGACTCGATAGAAAAACACAATCTCTGGGTGTGTGTCCCTGTCCGTTTCCGTATTGTCACGTTCCAAAGCACACCTGGAGGGCTGGAGGCAATGCGGTTGATTGCTTCGTAATTGCCAATTATTGGCGTTGCTTTGTACGCCTACAAACTATAAAGTCAGTTTATCGCCATTCGCCACTCTTTATAGGGGCAAAGGGACACTTTTTCCGATGAATTGCTCCCCATTGTGATGTGTGTGGTTCGAGATGTGGATCTGTCGGAGGTTCGGCGGCGCGCGCGGTGTGCAGAGCACACACACAACCAGGCCGCCTTGATCTAACTCTGCGGGGAGCAATAATAAAATGTCTGCTACAGTTTTTAACATGAAAAAGTTTATGCCACAAAAAAATTACCAACGTAGGTATATGAATTCCCTTTTTTGATGTGTGTGGAAAGAACGACCGACAGATGCAGCTACTGGCAAAGGAGCTCCGTATCCGACACGTTATTCATCAAGTCTTGTGTCACGTAAATCTAAACACTTCTAAGCTTTGGCTTGGCTATGGAGTTGGATCTAGGGAGCAACTCTGCTCTATGAAGAAGACTGACGACGACGATAGATTGCTATCAATGATACTTCCTCGCAGTTGTCGCGAAAAATGTCTGCTAGATTTCTCACTGTTAGTGGTATGGCGATGAGCGGTATGTTGTGTCAGATGTAGAGAGCTACTTGAGAATTACAGTAGCTTGGATCCAACAAACTCCATTTCTCTGCGGACTTCTTCTTCTTCTTCCAGTTTAAGTTTAATCAGATGAAATCTCGGTCTGGTAATATCTGTTGGCTATGTTAATTGTATCTGTCGTTTATCGTGGCGGAGATATCTACAATTGCTCTGCATCTTCTCGTCCTAATCCTCTATAATGTTGGGTACTTTAATTTATCCTGCTATGTTTTATGGTGTTTTATTTTTTGTTTTGTTTTTTATTTCTGCTACACATACTTGCTTATGCTTATCGCCATCGGAATCAGACATTATATTGAGAAGAGAGAGAGAAAAAAAAATGTAATCGCAATTGGTGACTTGAGGTTTTCCACGAATATGTAATTGCTGACGGGATTGTTGAAAGAGATTTGAATCAGTTTTGTAGATAGTGATGTTCCAAAGCAGGTTAATTGAGCAAAAATAAATGATGACATATTCTAACGACTGGCTTGTTTAACTTAAAAAAATAAACTACAAAGATTAAGATAAGAGGCAAGTTACCATACCAAACGAGAGAAAAAAGTTTTCAGGATTTAAAAATATAGGCAAATAAGTTTGTATATGTTCGCAGTGTGAAGGGAGCACACTAGCGACCACCTTATTAATTGTTTCATACCAAGCCATACTTCGATACTTGACACTTACTTCCCAGTATATACACTACCTTAAGCACTAAATATATAACAATCAAAATATAATGCAAAGCATTGTTCTGCCTTCGACTTCAGGGTAATAAAAAGATACACTATATCCGACTCGTAGTCAATGAAACACAAAAAAACTATAAGTATCATATTGCCCTGACGGCACGAACGGCTGGCGTATAAGTAAACAAAGTGCATTTAATGTTAATGGGTTGATCAGTGGTCATCGACTTAAACTACCAAAATATGTCAACTCAGCACTATGTCGAACGAGCTATGCCACTTAGGATAGCTGCAGCTGGTCGATTACACTTAGCCCGCGTCATTTTATGCTGACTTGTGATTATCGAGACAACGAAACCCCTGGTTCGATGAAGATTGCCGGCTAGCGCATGCAGCTAAGGACGAGGCCTACCAGGCAATGCTGCAGACTCGAACAAGAGCTGCTGAGAGATTGGCCCGGAAGCTCTACGGGCTGAAATGAAAAGAGGAACTCCGACTTCTCAGGAGGAAAAATAGAGAGCACGAGAAGCGGGCGGTACAGTCTATTGAGGATTGTAGTGGTAGGGAAGATGTTCGAAAATTTTATCAGAGGGTGAAGCGATCCACCCAAGGATTCAAGGCTAGAACGGAAGCCTGCCGAGATGAGAGTGGGAATATGGTAGTAGACACACAATCAGTGCTGAGGATCTGGAAAGAACACTTCTCTAGACTGCTTAATGGCGAAGACAGCCAAGATGCCGCTAATAGGCAGAACGCTCCATTCAACTTGGACGATGATGGCCAAGAGTTCCGTCCAACCGACCTAACCGAAGTGCGGCTGGCGATATTCAAACTTAAGTCGTACAAGGCTGCTGATGCGGATGGCTTACAAGCCGAACTATTTAAATCGGCGGGAGATGAATTGGCTAGGAGCATACACCAGCTCATCTGCAAAATTTGGTCGGATGAAAGTATGCCCGATGAATGGAACCTCGGTATAGTGTGCCCCATCTATAAAAAGGGAGATGTTCTGAAATGTAACAACTACAGAGGAATTAGTCTCCTAAACGTCGCTTATAAAATCTTGTCGGCCATCCTGTGTGACCGCTTAAAACCTTTTGTCAACGATCTGATCGGCCCCTATCAGTGCGGTTTTAGGCCAGGCAAGTCAACCGTCGATCAAATGGTCACACTCCGACAGATTTTAGAAAAATCCCGCGAATTCCAGATCGATACACACTACCTTTTTATCGATTTTAAAGTCGCGTATGATAGCGTGAATAGGGACGAATTATACAGAGCCATGTCGAGTCTCGGCATCCCTGCCAAACTCGTCCACCTGTGCAGGATGACGATGGAGAAATCTCGCTGCTCCGTCAAAATTGGTAAGAACACCACCGATTCCTTTGATGATGAGAAAGGATTGAGGCAAGGCGACGCGTTATCATGCAACCTATTCAACATCGTTCTTGAAGCCATTGTACGCAACGCACATGTCAACACCAGCGGTACAATCTATCAAAAGTCCGTTCAATTGCTTGCATATGCGGATGACATAGACATTGTCGGCAGAACGAAGCGAGCTGTGGCAGGGGCATTTGCGAGCATTGAATCGGAGGCGGCTAGAATGGGATTGGCGGTTAATGAGGACAAGGCGAAGTATATGCTGTCATCGAGAGAGGAATCTCAACATCGTCGACTCGGGCAAAATATCACGATGGACAGATATAACTTCGAAGTTGTCAAGGACTTTGTCTACCTGGGCTCCACTATTACATCGCAGAATGACATCAGTGCAGAGATCAAGCGAAGAATTACTCTTGCCAACCGCTGTTTCTTCGATCTAAGAAGGCATTTAAGTAGTAAGGCCCTCTCTCAGAGAACCAAGGAGACTTTATACAAAACCCTAATCATCCCGGTCCTGCTTTATGGGTCAGAAGCATGGACACTGAAAGATTCGGATAAAAATCTGCTAGGGTGCTTTGAGAGGAAGATTCTTCTCTTCCTCACAGAACTCCAACCAATAAAGGTCTTTCTTTTTCTTTTCTTTTGGGAAGCTTGCGAGCTTAAGAAAATTTAAAGTAACTATACTTGGTGAAATTCTAAGAACAAAACCTCGAGTGCATTAGCCAGAGGTTAGAGCTGAGGCATTCATTGAGTGCCAAGCGATTTGTTTCGAAGACCCTTCACAAGTAGAGTAGCAGCTGGGATGAAATCAACCAACATTACAGCAGCTTCTTCCAATATGTGCGTGCGTATCTATACAATCTTTCGAATGATATTTGGGATGAATTTAAAAATAAAAGAAACCTTCTCAAGTAGATAAACCGTTTTTTTTTTAAATTTATTTTTGATATAGTCTGAACCGATTTTAATTAAATTTTTCTATAGGAGATCTTGGGGCACCACCATTCGCGATACTGCCGTATAATTAAATTGACCTTTACGTTACGATATGTGGTTTGAAATTTAAATAAAAAAAAAATTTTTTTCAAAATTTTGAGTTTGAAAATTAATTTTTTAAAAACTATTCACAAACAACGCAACTTATTTTAAAATGAAAGTTAAAGAAAAGATTTCTGGCTTTCTAAAAAGGTATGGCAAGGCATTGCAGGCTTTGCCGTTGCTTTTAAATAATTTTGTTCTGTTTTAAGTCAATTTTTAGAAAATTGCCCCTTCCGCCTAAACGGAGGGAAATAGACCCACCCTCCGATACGGTTTTTTTCATGTCTTAACCCAACCTACTCCTTACAGCTTTTTGGTGCACCTTATACCAATCACCCTGTATATAACAAATTGTAACACGGCTCGTGTCAGAAGAGTAGGCTGAATTTATTCACTATTGCTCAACTTGCTGAAAACGTTAAAGTTGACCAACTAACAAGTTGACTTCAAATCCATAGTTGAACTGAAAGTTGAAAATAGGTTTTATTCACTACTTTGAATTTGAACTCCAGAGTTGAAATTCAAAAGTTGACCAACCTGCAGTTTCTAATATATCTCTGGGATATTTGTGACACATAACGCACAAGATGTCATTCTCAACTTTTATTTTGCATTAGAAACGGATTAGGTACAACTTTTATTTTAAAAGCAAATAGGTATATATCTAGCAATAAGAGGTGAGTTTTCAACACTATAGTTTGTTCCTACTATTTTGTTTTCCTTAAATGAAGTTATGAAGGAAGAAACACAAATTTTGACAGAGAAGAATAATGCAGGGTCAAGCAGGAAAAGCCAAACAATTATCAACAACTCCATGAAAAGTAAGAACTGTTATTGTGAATCATGAATGGATCCATGTTCATGAGTGTGTTTTTATACTTGTCCGGCGAAATCGTCGCCCACTACTTAAACATCACAAGACCAGCAAATCATTCCGTATATAACATCGAACACAATACTGAAGTGACCTGTTTATTGAAATTGTACACCAGTTATAGTTTTTGGTGGGAGGAAAGGCATCGTTTTTATAAATTAATTTCAATTATAAAAAAAAAAAACAATATGAAACCAAAAAAAAAACTCATGTGGTCCACCATCTTAGTACTAACTCACCCGACAATGCTTGATTTCGGTGATCGGTCGAGAACTGAATAGCATGAATAAATAGATAGAAATGCAGAAAAATCCAAAGTTTGCTCGCTAACTTCTACTATTTCGGGAAGTTGAGAAAATCCAAGTTTGATCAACTCTAGTCTAGAGTAGAAAATCAAAAGTTGAAAACTTCAACTTAGAGTGAATAAAAACTATTTCTCAAGTTGACTGTAAAAATCCCAAAGTTATATTCAATTTGAGTGAATATATTAGGCTTTAAGCTCTTTCCAAATAATAATTCAATTTGAAACTGATCATTAAAAATTTCAATTTTTAATATTTTCTTAAATATTTGATGGCACAAAATTATAGACAGCCTTTTTTAGGGGTTTTAACGTAATCCTTAGTTAGCTTTCCTAAATTATAAACTAAACTTTTTGAAGTCCTGTTTGAAAAAAATTCAAACTGCTCTGATAACTTGAACCTTATATTTATATTAATGAGCGGCGAATACGGGAATAGAAATGTTTTCAAAAATGCAAACAAAACTGCAAAGTACTGCAATCATCAGCCAGACTACTAAAATATTAAATGTGATTCTACTTGTATTCCAATTATTTTTTTTTTTTAGGGAGTTTGGTTGCCCTTAAAATGTTTAAACATTTAAGCACTAAGGCAAAAGGGATGGATTTAAGAGGAGATACCGATGCAAAATCGGTTTTGAACCTCTGAATATAAATATGGTAGGGGAATCCAGTTAGAGAAAAAACTCCCAAGAGAACCGTTTGGCAATATGAGAAAGCCAACTAGGACGGTCTCAATGATTTGTTCAGGAGCTTTAACTGGTCACTATGCTTCCTCCATAGTGACGTAGATGCCAGTACAGATATGATCACAAATTTAATTCTTCGTGGAATGAGAAATTTTATCCCGAATAGGGTAAAATCTATCAAACCCAAAGAAAACTCATGGTTTGATTCGAGCTGTAAAGAGGTTATCAGGATCAGAGAAGTAAGCTTCCATGGTTATAAAGCCAACCCTACTGAGGAAAACCGGAAAAAGTTTCTACAAGCTAGAAAGACCTGTAACGTTCATAGTTGACGAACCAAATTTTTACATTATCAAAGTTAACGGCAAGAAATACTACAATGTCCCAAATGTAGTCAAAATTTTTGGTCATTTGTAAAAAACATACGAAACACCACCTCGTCCTCGGTTCCAACACTCGTCTTCAATGATACTCCTTTTGTAAGCTCGCAAGATAAAGCAAATTTGCTTGCAGCACAGTTTGCTGTTAATTTGACGCTGCCAGAAAGTGTTATGACTTCTCCTGTACTTGAGAGCGTAAATGATTTAATGGGACAAATCTTCTTTCGCACTCGTGCAGTTGCTAGAGTTCTAAAAGATCTCGACGTTCACAAATCCGCTGGCCCGGATAGATCCCTCCCATTGTTCTGAAGAGGTGTTCGTCAACGCTGGCAAAACCACTGCGTAAGCTTTTCCATCTGTCCTACTCTACTGGTCTCTTTCCGAGTGGATGGAAAACAGCATTTGTCCAGCATGCCCCTAAAAAAGGCGTGTCTTCTTCCCCCTCCAACTATCGACCAATTGCGCTTACGTCCCTTCTTTCCAAGGTCATGGAAACGCTGATTAATTTTCAGCTAAAGAAATATCTCGAAGAACGAAAGCTTCTTAATGACCGGCAGTACGGCTTTCGTAGCAATAGGTCCACTGGTGATCTGATGGTATATCTCACCGAACAGTGGCACAAATCTTTACATCGTTTTTGAGAAAGTAAGATTATTGCGCTTGATATTTCTATAGCGTTTGATAGAGTTTGGCACCAAGCTCTCTTATCAAAAATGCGCGCATTTGGTATCGACGAATATCTACTTCGCTGGATTAGAAACTACCTTTCAGACCGTTCAATTCAAGTTGTATTGGATGGTTTCAAGTCTGAAATCCACAAAATAAATGCTGGTGTTCCCCAGGGCTCCGTTTTGTCTCCGACCCTCTTCCTAATATTCATAAACGATCTCTTATCTGAAACTCCTAATCCATTAAACTGTTTTGCTGACGACAGTACCCTCAGCTTTTCATATTCGTTTCTTGATTCACATCCATGTCCTTTGGATGTGGAGCTTGAACGGCAGCGTATGATAAGCTCATTAAATTCTGATCTTGACAGTATTATCCAGTGGGGAATAAAAAACCGTGTAGAATTTAATGCTTCTAAAACTCAATAATGTCTCCTGTCGTTAAAGCGGAATCAATCCCCAATGCTGCTATCCATGAGCAGCACTTGCATAGAGGAAACTGAACAGCTTTCAGTCCTCGGTATGTGCGTCACAGACCACCTTTTGTGGAACGACCACATATTTGACATGGCCAAAAATGCTGCTAGGTGTTTAGGTTTTCTCCGTCGATGCAAGAAATTTGTCTACCCCTCTGATCTGGCTGTGATCTACAAAGCCTTTATTCGTCCAAAACATGAGTACAACTCCCATATTTGGGCAGGTGCTCCAATAACTTAATTGAGTCTATTGGGTAGAATTCAAAAGAGAGCTCTTAAAATGATAGGTGAAAGAACTATAACGGAAACGTTTACATCTCTGGAGCACTGTCGAAATGTTTCATGCCTTTCGTTATTTTACCGTTATTTTAACAAACATTGCTCTAGTGAAATAGCCAGTTGAATTCCTCCCCTTAAACAATTCAACCGTAATACTCACGCTTCTAGGAATGCCCATCAGTTTACCCTTGAGCCCAACTTCGGACGTACTGTTAAGTACAGAGATTCTTTCTTTAGTCGCACTACACGAATGTGGAATACTCTACCCAGCTCTATCTTCCCCTCCCATTGTGATCTACATACATTCAACACCAATGTAACCTACCTAATCGCTCGTGCTGTGTTTTTCACTTTAAGGGTATTCACAACCCCTTTAGCACGCGCTAAATATAGAGCTAAATAGAGCCGGGTAAGGCATTCCACATTCGAGTAGTACGGCTAAAAAAAGAATTGAATTGAATTTGTGTTACTACAACAACTACTAATGATACTTTTGACTTAATATAATTTTTAATCTTCTCAATTTCAATTTTCAATTATATAGTGCTAGGTTTAACTAATACTCTTAATAAAGCCCCGAGAAAATTATTTATAAACGCCTTATTAAAATTCAATCAATGGGCCACTTAATGGCGTTCAAACAGTTTTATTACGGATATACAATGTAACTAATATTATCGACTGATGTTTCTGAACCACTATCAACTACTATAAGTATTAGAAAATGCTTTTCGCTTTTCGCTATAAAATCTTACCTGACATTCGATAAAAAAAAACAGTTCAAAATAAGGATAGACGAAATAAAACCCTCTTTCAAAAACTGTAAGTTCATTTCTGTTCTTCTCTGTCGGATGATCACTCTATTTGTATGTTCCACACACCACACGGTTATAAATTGAGCTGAAGACAAACTCAACTCAGTTTCGAGTCTGTTATCTTTGCTGTTTGCTCTGCAGAGATGAGAGATAAGAATTTCTGCTCTTGTAAATGAGTGAAACTGCAACACGTTCCAAATTGAGTGTTACGTAGCTTTCATATCTTTCAATGAAATTCGAGTTGAATGCGTGTTAAGGTTAAATGTGTGTATGTGCATACTTTTGTATGCATTTTATATTTTTCCATTATTATCTTCAGTCGCACTAGACGAATGTGAAATGCTATATACGGCTGCATATTTCACTCTCATTGTGATATTTAAAATCCCCTTTTAAATCGTATCCAACTTTCTTAAAAGCTCGTGCTGTGTTAAAACATTATAAGGGTAGTATGACTATCCCTTTAGTATATATTTTTTTTTTTTTTTTATATTAAGCGCGTGCAAAAGGGGTTGTGACTACCCTTAAGATGATATACACAGCACAAGCGATTAGGTAGATTGGAGGGGATTTAAAAGGAGATACCGATGCACATTGGTTTTGAACGTCTGTAGATCACAATGGGAGGGGAAAATTGAGCTGGGTAGAGCATTCCACATTCGAGTAGTGCGACTACAGAAAGAATCTCTGTACTTAACATTACGTCCGAAATTGGGCTCAAGGGTAAACTGATGGGCATTCCTAGAAGCGCGAGTATTACGGTTGAATTGTTTAAGGAGAGGAATGTAACTGGCTATTTCACTAGAGCATTGTTTATGGAAATAACGGTAAAATAACGAAAGACATGAAACATTTCGACGGTGCTCAAGAGATGAGAATGTTTCCGTTATAGTTCTATCACCTATCATTTTAAGAGCTCTCTTTTCAATTCTATCCAATAAACTCAAGTGAGTTATTGGAGCACCTGCCCAAATGTGAGAGTTATACTCAAGTTTTGGACGAATAAAGGCTTTGTAGATCACAGCCAGATCAGAAGGGGAGAAAAATTTCTTGCATCGACGGAGAAAACCTAAAAACTTAGCAGCATTTTTGGCGATGTCGAATATGTGGTCGTTCCATAAAAGGTGGTCTGTGACACACATACCGAGGACTGAAAGCTTTTCGGTTTCCTCAATGCAAGTGCCACTCATGGATTGTGGCATGGGGGGTGGGTTGCGTTTTAAAGACAGTAGATAGCATTGAGTTTTTGAAGCATTAAATTCTACGCGATTTTTGATTCCCCATTGGACAATGCTGTCGAGATCAGAATTTAATGAGCTTATCATACGCTGCCGTTCAAGTTCCACATCCGAAGGACATGGATGTGAATCTGAAAACGAATATGAGAAGCTGAGGGTACTGTCGTCAGCAAAACAGTTCAATGGATTAGAAGTTTCAGACAAAAGATCATTTATAAAAATAAGAAAGAGGGTCGGAGACAAAACGGAGCCCTGGGGCACACCAGCATTTATTTTGTGAATTTCAGACTTGAAACCATCCAATACAACTTGTATTGAACGGTCCGAAAGGTAATTTCTTATCCAACGAAGAAGAGATTCATCGATACCAAATGCACGCATTTTTGATAAGAGAGCTTGATGCCAAACTCTATCAAATGCTTTAGAAATATCAAGCGCAATAATCTTACTTTCTCCAAAACGATGTAAAGATTTGTTCCACTGTTCGGTGAGATATACCATCAGATCACCAATGGACCTATTGCTACGAAAGCCGTACTGCCGGTCATTAAGAAGCTTTCGTTCTTCGAGATATTTCTTTAGCTGAAAACTAATCAGCGTTTCCATGACCTTGGAAAGAAGGGACGTAAGCGCAATTGGCCGATAGTTGGAGGGGGAAGAAGACACGCCTTTTTAGGGACAGGCTGGACAAATGCTGTTTTCCATCCACTCGGAAAGAGACCAGTAGATTAGGACAGATGGAAAAGCTTACGCAGTGGTTTTGCCAGCGTTGAAGAACACCTCTTCAGAACAATGGGAGGGATACTATCCGGGCCAGCAGATTTGTGAACGTCGAGATCTTTTAGAACTCTAGCAACTGCACGAGTGCGAAAGAAGATTTGTCCCATAAAATCATTTACGCTCTCAAGTACACGAGGAGTCATAACACTTTCTGGCAGCGTCAAATTAACAGCAAACTGTGCTGCAAGCAAATTTGCTTTATCTTGCGAGCTTACAAAAGGAGTATCATTGAAGACGAGCGTTGGAACCGAGGACGAGGTGATATTTCGTATGTTTTTTACAAATGACCAAAAATTTTTACTACCTTTGGGACATTGTAGAATTTTTTGCCGTAATTTTTGATCATGTAAAAATTTGGTTCGTCGAATATGAACGTTACAGGTCTTTCTAGCTTGTTGAAACTTTTTCCGGTTTTCCTCAGTAGGGTTGACTTTATAACTTCGGAAGCTTACTTCTCTAACCCTAATAACCTCCTTACAGCTCGAATCAAACCATGAGTTTTCTTTGGGTTTGATAGATTTCACCCTGTTCGGGATAAATTTTCTCATTCCACAAAGAATTAAGTTTGTAATCATATCTGCACTGGAATCTACGATAAACATACACAAATAAACTACACGACTGACTAACAACTTCAACGTACCTAGAAATTGATTTTTAATCTATATATATAAAAACTAAAAAAGTTTTTTTTCAGGGCTACTGCCTCTTGCGAGGAATTGACAAATCCTCCAAGAGTATCACTTGTCACGAATAAGTGCTTCTCGTCTAGCCGTTCGGATTCGGCATAAAATTGTAGGTTGCTTCCATTCCTGTCAAAAGGCGCACACAGGAAAGGTTGCGAGTTGTTAGTCACTAGGCCCTAGTTCTTTATGAGCCGATGTGCCACCCGATTTATTTATCTTAATCTTAACTAATATATAAAAGTCTTTTTTTGTTTTCTTGTCAGTTTGGCTGTACGGGTGTCCAAACTAACAACAAAACAATCAAAATACTAACTTTTTTTTTATGGCATCAGTAATGTCTATCCCCCTGCTATCCGATAGATAGCTTTAAAAAAAAATAAGCTTAAATTTTTTTAGAAATCTTAAACAATAATAAAAAATGTTGCCTATATGAAATTTGTTTTTTTGTTTTTTTATTAATATCTTTTTAATTAACAGTCGTTGAGGTTTGCAATGTACTAATAAATTATAGCTATATGTCCTAGGAACTTGTCTAAAAAAAATTATATTCCTATTGTACCGTTGAGCTGAGAAATTCACAATATAATATTGTTCACACATTTTACTTAATAACATGTGGGTGTGTGCAGGGATTGATTTAATTGTTTCATATTTTTAATCTCAATAGTATAGCCATTAATTTGATACCTCACTTTTTAATCTACCTCCTATATTAGCGTCATAATTGATTTTTTAAAATTCATACAAAATCGAATAAAATCCATAGAAATGCTCCGCTTTGTTCATTGTCAACAATCGTCTTCCAGTGGAGAGCACCGTTATCTCAATTGAATTTCTAATTGAAGTTCTTTTAATATACAAAATCATAACTTCATTTCTACTCAGACGATTATTAAAGTTTTGATCTCAGAATTTAGCTATGAGATATGGCTAAATTTGTGTATAAAAATTATTGAGGGGGGTGAACAATTTCATACTAAAAGGGTGTGTAAATGAACCGTCAAATTTATATTACATATATTAAATTCAAAACTTGATGAAATTTTTGTTTTATTTCAAAAAGCTAATGATGTACGTTTATAGGCGTAACCTTCTTCTATAAATATGTCAATAATTTTGTATTTCTAAATCTAACGGGAAAAAAAGTACGGGTAATTTAATAAATAAATTACAAAAGAAGCTACATTTAGACAACTTTAGAGGTTTCAAAATTGAGCAAACCTTAATAGTTCATAATAAATTATTCATGAAATTTAAATAGAAATTTATAACTTAAATTTGTGTGTAAAAATTATTGCAAAATATTAAAAAAATGTGTACTAAAAATGATTTTTAATGAAAAATCAACTTATTTTTTCGTAATTTAAATTCAAAAGTTAATCAAAAATTTATATATTTGAAAAAAAACAAAGGATGCACATTTATAGGTGTAGCTTTCTTTTACAAATATGTGATAATTTTGTATTTGTAAATCTAACGGGAAAAAAGTAGGGGCAATTTAATAGAATAAATCACAAAAAAGCTCCATTTAGCCAAATTAAGAGGTTAAAAACTTGAGTTATACTTAATAGTTCATAACAAATGATACATGAATTTAAGGTAAAAATTTATAATATAATTTCCAGTGTTAAAATTTTTGCAAAATCCTAAAAAAATTCATACTAAAAATGTGATTTAGTGGAAAATCAATTCAATTTTTGGTACTTTAAATGCAAAAGTTAATACAAAATTGATAAATTTTGAAAAACAAAACTAACACACCAATTGCTCTAATCCTCTTCTAAAATATTGCTAATAAATGTTTAATGATTATTTCAACAAAAATCACTCTAAAATTAGTTTTAATGATTTATTTACCAAAAAATCATGCCTTTTCAACGAATTTTATTTTTATAATTTCACCACGCCCATAAAATATTTTCAAATTTAAAAATTATAAATCCTGAAAACCTGATAAAAATTTTGATATATAAAAAATAAATGCGCTTTGCTGACAAGCTGCACAAAATAATTTCAAATATTAATATTTTACATTAGGCATATTTTTTACAGATAAAATCCAGAAAAAATTTTAAAATTGTCAATTTGTCTGCATAAAATTGGCTATAAATCGGAAAGTACGAATTCGAATTTCAAAATTAAGATATCGATGGAAAGGTCATTGTCTCACTATTTAAATACATACAAAACATTATTAGACGTCCATACAATTTTAAAGACTAATACGCTTAAACAGATAAAATAGCATTATTTTGACTAAATAGTGAATATTGCTACTTTTTATTTAACCGATTATCAAAATTTAAATTTTGTAATAATCGATATGAATCAACAATTGTTTTGGTATATAAAACATATTTCTACGATAACCAAAAGCTTTAATATGGATTTTTAAACATAACTGAAAGAAAAATTTTGCAAAAATCCAGTCTATTGGTCGATAAATTTTTTTCTTTTTGCTAAAATATACGTAAAATACCTGTAAATGGCCATAACATGGGTAATACTTTTTTGATATTTATAAATTAGATATCCAATGAAAGGTTATAAGACATACAAAATTATAAAAATAAAAAATAATTCACTTTCATGACAAAATAAATTGTTAAAAGAGAAAGAATTTGCCATAATGCGAAAAATTCATACCTTTTGAGTGTAGTTACTTAGAAAATTGTTAAAAGTTAATGAAAAATTTATAAATTTTGAAAAACTAATAACACACAATTATAGGTGTTACATTCTTCTACAAATATGTTAGAAATTTTATATTTGTAAATCTAAAGGAAAAAAGTAGGGGCAATTTAATGAGATAAATCACAATAAAGCTCCATTTAGCCAAATTTAGAGGCTTCAAACTATAGTAATGCCTGATAGTTCATAACAAATGATGCTAACAAATGATATAGACTACGGTCGAAATTTATAATCTAAATTTGTGTGTTAAAATTTTTGCAAAATCTTGAAAAACATCATATTAAAAATGTGATTTAGTGAAAAATTAATTCTATTTTTGGTACTTTTAAAGCTAAAGTTAATACAAAATTGATAAATTTTGAAAAACAAAACGAACACACCAATTGCTCTAATCCTCTTCTAAAATATTGCTAATAAATATTAAGTGATCATTTCAACAAAAGCCACTCCAGAATTAGCTTTATTGATTTATTTACCAAACAAAATGCAAAATGGATCATGGATACAAAACATAACTGTGCGTTGCTCACAATCTTCACAAAATAATTTCAAATATTAAAATTTTACATTAGAAATATTTTTTACAGATAAAATCTAGAAAAAAATTCAAAATTGTCAATTTATCTGCATAAAATGGGATATAAATCGGAAAGTACTTATTCGAGTTTCAAAATTTAGATGTCTTTGGAAAGGTCGTTGTCTCACTATTTAAATACATTCAAAATATTAATAGAAAACCATACAATTTTAAAGACTGAATCGATTAATCAGATGGCAGGATTATGAACATGTCCAGAAAAAATCCAATGGAGTCCGAAAAATCTATGTCCACATGCAGCGACCGACATGGCGAAAAATATAACTTTTTGAAGAAGACATGAGCGTTGTACAAAGCTTAGCTATAAGATTTGACGTTTCAAGTGCGTATGAGTTTTTTGCCTGGTTTTTGTTGAATGTGTAAGTGAATGTAAGAATGTTGGAAAATATAATAAGTAGTGATGAAAGGCTAATGAATGGCATGATATAATTCTCAAGTAAGCAAAAATGCGCTGGTTGTTGATTGGATTGTGGTGGAAGGTAAAACCTTGACTAATCATGTTTGATTTACATGGTCGGTGAAAATTTAGTTATGCTGAAATCAACACGGTGAATACTTTCACAATCTCCCAAATCAGTGAGAAACATTCGCTCCGTAGAGTAAATCATTCACATGTATAACAAAAATGGTAACAGCAATGTAATAAGAGCAAAAACTACCGTATTACAGCTCCTCTCTTCTGTGCGTTGCAGGTCGTGTGTCGAAATGTCAAAATCTAAGGGCACCAATCGATTAAGGAGGGCTTTATTACCTTATGTCTCGGCCAGCACTTTAGCACCAACAGAAAATAAGAAATTTCACTTTTCAATTTGAAAGGTGTCGAAATGTCAAGATCTGAGAGCGCCAATCGATTTAGGAGGTGGATTTTGCACTCTAAGTCCAGTAGAAATCAAAAACATCGCACTTGACAGTTGACAGTGATGATGGTGAAATGTCAAAAATCCGAAAAATCACACCTTTTGCTTTGACAGTTGATAGTTGGGGGCGAGATAGCAAACCATAAAAATTTTTCAAATATTTTCTTACAAGTAGGTGTCTTTAGCATAGATATTTAGAAGTACGTGAATAAGCTTTTATATTTATAATAATTAACACTTGCACAATATTTCTATTCTTTGAAAATTGAGAACATGAATGATGTTGAAAATGTATTGACGTCGGGAATAAGTTTTCCTGGGGAATCGGGCGGCCAATTCATCGAATTTATTTCAGAGATATTCACGACAGCAGAAATATTTTCAAGGAAAACTATTTTCCACGGCAAATTTTTTTTTTTTCAAGATTTGTTAACAAACTATCCTTTATCAAAAGGGACCCGGGCAACGCCGGGTGTTTCCGCTAGTTTTATATAAAAGAGAAATGTCGTCCGTGTGTGCGCCCATAACTCGAAAACGGATCGTTCGATTTTCACGATTTTAGGCTTGATGAATTCGTATTGACCCAAGGAAGGACATAGGACACTGAAGAAAAATCCTGAACAATTTTCAGGAAAATTGGAAATCAGGGATCGTCCTCTTTTTAATGCATATCTCGGGAAGGGTGTCTTCGATTTTCACGATTAAGTGCTTGATGGATTCGTATTTGCTCAAGAAAGGACATAGGACACTGGTGGAAAATCCCGTTTTTAATGCATAAATCGAGAACGGTTACTTCGGCTTTTACGATTTAGGGAACTCGAGAACGGTTACTTTGGTTTGCACGATTTATGGCTTGATAAATTTGTATTGGCCCCAGAAAGGGCCTGAGAGCATCGGTTTTATTGCAATAGATGGAGAAATTGCAATTGAAAACAAACATGCGAGTCGCTTTACGAAATGACCAGTTCACTGTAGATTTCTCCAGTCAATTTATTGGCGATGGGCAATTGCGTGATAACAGTGGACTTAGTCACCGGCCTTATTGAATTTCCACCGAATTTTTGCTACTTTACAACAACGACGGAAGAACTCATCGCGAATGTTTTTCCAAATTTCACTCAAAATTATGTTAACCATGATTGGCTGAGCTCACGCGCGATTTTCGGTTGCGAAAAACAAGAATGTCGATCATTTGATTTTCGTCATTCAAAATCAAATCGTCGCTGAGTTCATTTATTCAAATCCGTGGACTCCGTGATGGATGAAAACGAAGCCACCAACTATCCCACGGATTTTTTGAATTCTTTGGATGTTCCGGGCTTTTCACCACACAATTTAAAATTGAAAGTTGGCTCAGTTATAATTTTGCTGCGCAACTTCAATGCACTAACACTTTGTAAAGGAACGCGTTTGATTGTGAAGTGTATCAAATCAAATCTTATATTCAAGCCACGATTTTGAGGGGAAAATTCAAAGGCGAAGATGAAGATGATAGCTAAAAATACCATTTTAAAAATCTGCAGCTCAAAAACAAAGATAAAAATAAATTTATGAAAAACAAAATCAA